>CM066737.1:11354260-12801135 GCA_033961575.1 Aselliscus stoliczkanus | reverse complement strand
GTGACAAGAGCATGGATAAGGACAGGATCTGTGAGATACTTTAAAAGCAGACATGCCAGGATAATATAGATGAGGTGATAAAGAATTAAGAGGACATCAAGCTTTATAAGTTGGAGAATCAGAAAAGAGACAATACTCTTGGGTTTTAGGGGAAATAGCAAATAATACCTCTTCTCTGGAACTCAGAACCAACTGATAAATTAAATACAATAAATGAATGACTATCAAAATGTGAGTACCCTGTGAATTATGCAGATTTCCCATGCTGTAACTGGTCCATGAGAATAAGAGTTGTCTTTCCCCCAAGGTTCATAGCTCATCCTGTGAAATTCCCACTTGGCTGAGAAAAGCCTAAAACTATCCGTCAGGGTAGGCATATTTGAAAGAGAAAGCCCCAGAACTAGGGTCAGGCAACCTTTTGTTGTGAAGGTCCAGATATAAGTATTTGAGGTTTTGTTGGTAACATGGTCAATCTCTGTCACAATTACTTGCCTCTGCTGTTGAGACTGGAAAAAAGCCATAGACCATAGATAAAGGAACAAGCATAGCTGTGTTCCAGTAAAAATTTGTTTACAAAAACAGGCGGTTGGCTGGATTTGGTTCATGGGCTGGAGTTTGCTGATGCCTGGCATGGAAGGAACTGAGTTGACAGTTTCTTCATCAGTCTCAACAATAAGCAAAGTCATGACTTGAGGAAAGAAAATGAAATGCTGCAGAGAGTCCATTAGTGTTATCCTAGTGGAAGCTTTCTCAGTGAAAATTGAAACCTGGAAATTCTAGTTCCCTTCTAACAAATACAATCAATAGAATGAAGGTAACTTGGAAGAGAAGGTTTGTGGAAAGATGCTTGTCCTAGGAGATGTTGAGTTTGAGGCGCCAGCAGGGCATCGAAGAGGAGGTCACCTCAGTGATGTAGATTTCTTGCTGCACTGGCTTTTGAGAGCCAATTGTGCACATCTCTTCTTAACTGTGTTCAATGACATCACAATGGTATCTTGAAATTGGCTATGTTGGGGGTATTGACAGAATGGAAATTGGCAAAATCTAGAAATCAGAGGTTCCCTGACCTCACCATAAGTAATTGTTAAACATTTACAAGCACAGCACTGAATGTAGGAGGTGTGAAATGCATATCTGAAATACAGTTGGAGGGAGTACCCAGTGGGTATTCACCTGCTTGGAGGAGAGATTTGCCAGTAGCTGGGTCTACAGCATAGGCTAGAAAACAGCAAAGTAAACAAGGGCAAAACACTTGGAGGAATATTCACAGATTGGGGTCTGTAGAATAAGAAGACAACAGGGGCATGGAGGAGAGATGAGAGAAGTAGAGGGAGAATGGGAAAGAAACAGTGTCAGATTTAAGTGGCCATCCCTCACTATCTGTGATGTTAAGCCTCTTGGCAATCATATCAATAAACAACCAGTTACTTCCTGGTTATTTACAGAACAAAAAGCCCACATCCTCCTGAACAGTGGAGTAGAGGTGAAAAAGAGACTACAGGGAGCCTGTGGAACTTCCAAATGGACCCAAGGTTTGTCCTTTAAAAGCTTCCTCCTTGGTCCTGTATGCTATTTCAGACAAGATCAAGAGAGACAGAATTTTTAGCAGCTGATATACTGCCACCAAACAATGCCCAACACTAACAATTTTAAAACCCCAAATATCACATTATTGCTTTTTAGCTCACAAACAATCTAGCTGCTATTGTGGTTTAAAGTTTTGGACTACAGTCCTAACTATATCAGAGGTGGAATCTCTATAAACAAACCAAAAAGGCCAATTATATTAAATACTCTCACATACTAGAGAACAGCTAATGCTTATGCTAGCCCCAGTAGCCTGCTTGCTTTGAGGTGAGTCATCCCTGAATCTGGAAAGGATCTTGCCCCCTAGGGACTTTTAAAGTTCATGAAAATTCTGTTGTCTGTGTAGTCTAAGGGCTCCAGAGTGTTTCTCCTGACTCTAGAGCACACTTTGATATTTCCCAAGGCCAAATCTTGATAAGGCCCCAGGTACTCCAAATAAATTTGATATTTCCCAAGGCCAAATCCTGTTAAGGCCCCAGGTACTCCAAATAAAGCTATTTACTTGCTAATCATGGCACTTGCCCCAAACCTGAGAATACCATATGAAGCCACTAGTAAGGATCCAAACATCAATGCTGGTGGGGCCCACCCCAAATTTGGTTTCTTAACATAGTATTTTAGTCCCCCAGTACTACTCTTTATATTTATTACCTAAGTTTTCTGGGCCATGTTGGAGATTTGTGAGGCAAATCTGTCCACCTGCTGGGCCTGCTTGGCTCTAATCAATTGACAACAGACACAATGAATGCGATGTAGATCAATGTCATACCTTTAGTACTTCTTGTTAGTGATAACTAAAATTTATTCATTTATTAATAGTGAAGTAACAGGACCCTTAGCAGCTAGCCCCCATGCCTGGCCTCTCTGTAATAAAAGATAGTTAGTTTGTTTTAGACTGAGACCCTTAGCTGCTAGCCCCACCCTCAGCCTCTCTATATTAAAGAATTGTTAAAGTTTCCCCTTAGACTGACCAAGAATAGACTTCTTTAACTGCTTGCTACATTCCACAAGTTTTAACTAGCTCTTATCTAAAAAGACAATAGGCCAGCTGTGCTTGTCCAGAAAAAAACAACACAAGGCCAAACTGCCTATGTGACATAGGCCAGCTATGTCTCTTGTCTGGATAAACACAAGGTCAGACTGTTCCACCAATTAATTGTTGCTTATTTATGGTCCCAGTGAACTTCCTTGCTTAATATATTTTAGTGCTATCACATTTGCTTACCACATTTAATACTATCAATATGATTAACTGCTATCTATTGTATAGCTTTTTGTAACTTACCTGACACAATTAGTATTGTCAAAACTGTCTAAGATTTATAGAAACCACCTGTAGACTGTAACTTATTTTTCTCTGTCTATAAAACCTCTCTCTCTTTTTGTTCGGGGCTGTGGGTTTATTCAGGGCACGAGCCCACTCACAGTCACCAGCTACAAATAAAAAAACTCCAAAACTACTGTTTCAATTTGTATTTTCTTGCTGGGTACAATAGTTTTCTAGATATTTTGTATCATACTTATGAAATGGATATTATTAATATTCCAATATTGTAAGGGAGATAATTAAGGGACATAAATATTGAATAAGTTATCCAAGGTCATGCAGTGGGTAACAGAGCAAGGATAAAAACCTCAGTGATCTAAGTCCACACTTCTATCATCTTCTTTCCTGAGAGAACCAAGATTCTCTATTAAAGGTGGACCAGAGGATATGATTTAGGAATGAGATAGAACGGGGCTTTTCACTATACCAAATTAAAATCAGCTATAGGCTTAGAACCTGTAGAATGGGGGCAGCTGTTTAGCTCAGTTGATTAGAGTGCCATGCTCATAACACTAAGGTTGCTGGTTCGATCCCCACATGGGCCACTGAGATGTGCCCTCCACAACTAGATTGAAACAACTACTTGACTTTGAGCTGATGGGTCCTGGAAAAACACACTGTTCCCCAATAAAAAAAAAGAAGAAGCTGGAGAATGGAGGACATCTTTTCAATTAAGTGTCTCTATCCATTTGGGCTTACAGAATGGAGACCAGAAGCTGAGAAAGTACTAGAAAGAAAAGAGACAGGCCTACATTATTCTTTCAGTGAAGTGACCCTAAACTTTCTAGTTAATATTACCCAATTAATATTGGCTCTTCCTACAGTGACAAGAAGCAAATGTTAGATTCTAATACTGCTGTCTCCTAAGCATTGGAACAATAGTCCCTACATCCATGGAGATATGAAGCAAGTAATAGTATATACAAAGTGGCTGGTACATAGTGTATGCTCCTTGCATTTTGACTCCAGCCCATCTAAATAAACCCAGTCTGCTTATACACATGCACAAGACAAGACATCCCTCTCCTGGCTTCCAGCATTTGTCTCTCCCCACAGCCTGTTAACTGCTCTGACTTGCAATTTTTCAATCTCATCTCTTCTTGTTCTCCACTCTTTCTCTTGTGGAGGTAGAATCAAACAATAAAGTAAAAAGTAATACAATGTCAGGTAAGGGCCATAAAGTAAACAAAACATGTTAATGGAAGAGAGAGGGGCTGACAGAGTGGGCAACATTAATAGTGAAGTTATCAGAGGAGGGCTCCTTGAGGAAGTGACATTTGAGCTAAACTTGAGTGATGGGAAGGATTTTCCAGGCAAAGATATGGAGAGGAAGGTCCCAGACAGAAGGAACAAGTGCAAAAACTCCAAGGTGGAAATGAGTTGGCAGGTCTAAAGACTATAAATATCAGTGTAGATGGAGTGGAATGATGGGGAGGTGGTGAGTACATGAAATGAGGTCAGAGAAGCAGGCAGAGTGTGGATCACTCAGGAACACTAGGGCCATGACACACAGCTTATATTTGATTCCAAGGACAGTGGGAAGTCCCTGTTGGGTTTACCACTCTGGCTTCTGAAATTTGCTTTAGTTTCCCTTGTTTTCCCACTTCATGCTTCTTCCCATGGTGAATGATGCCCAGTTTTCACTATTCCAGAGAACTTATTAGCTCTCTTGTGGTTTAGAAACATCCATTCTGTGCTGTCGCTGCCTTCCCCAATTTCACTTCTCCCTGCCCTGGCTCTGAGTGGGAATTCCTCATTGTTCTTAACAGAGGGGGACATCCAGAATTTGGGTATCAGGTCAGAAAAGGACTCCCTCTGAAATAAAAGACAGCATGTATCTTCCTGGAGTAGAATAATGCAAGTTCTTGCAACAGCACCCCCAGTACAGCAGCATGAAGGTGGGGAGTACCTAAATTCCAGACAGGGAAATGTCTTCAGGAAGGCATCTATCTTAGAAGGAAATCACGGGGAGATAACCTGCAGTTTCATTAATTTCAACATATGCCTCTTGAGATGTCAGGATGATGGAAACTTTTGATGTCTCATAAGGAATTTTTTAAAATGTGAGTTAGAGATCAGGGACTTCTCCATGTGTCCAAGGGACAGAAACTGTGTGTGCTGGTTTTGAGTCCTTACAAAGGCAGTCTCTGTCATGCAATGCAGATAATATTTTGAATTCCACCAAAGTGGGGGTAATATTGCCTACAGAACTCTCCTGTTCCCCTTTCTCAAATGCACCAAACTCCCTTCGTATTGCCAAAAATATACACTTCCATTTGTATCATCCTCTCTAGTTCACAAAATGTTTCAAATATTATTTTTAAAAATGCTAAGTGATAAATATTATTCTTTTTGTACAGATTAGAAAATCCAGGCCCAAAGAATTAAGTTACTTGAAGCCTAGATTTAAATGGATGCAGTTCATCTTCATTTTCTCACCTTTAAAGTTGTTTAACGAGTTCAGTGTCTTTCCTGGAGTCCAGGATAGTAAGCTCAAGTATTCCAGTTGTTGGAAGAGTCCATCCCACCATCATATATTAATGACTTGGGGGTCTATGTTATCAGTGTTTATTGTGAATTTGGCTATTGTGAACCAGTCCCCAGAGGCTGGGGAAATTGACAGAACCAATCCTACAGAGTGCCAGAACTGGACTGTGGTGACCATACCAAAGTGCAGATACTCTCACCAGGCCTGGCTGGAAAATAATCTGCTGACCTTTTCCAAACTGCTTTAATTGCAAGATCACTCAAATGTTTTCACTTGTTTTTCGAGCTGCTTGAGAAAGAGCAAATAACTCTAATTTTGCTTAGCCAGTTTGCCAGCTGGAGATGCCGATTGAGATTGAGAACTGTTTAAAATGCGGCGGTAGTTTAAAAACTAGGAGCGAATTGACCTTAACTGTGTTTTTTCCACCTTTTATATGTCACTGTTGAAGCTATAGGTAAGTGATTTGCTGGCCTCAGCTCTGGAGAGGTATTATATACTGTTCATGTGGTCATAATTCTTGCCCACTTCTCAGGGAAATAATTACTACCTTGGGCTCCTGCTTTTTGAGTACTATTATATGATTCACTGAAAAGCAAGGTCTGTCTGTCTGTCTTTCCTTTTTCCTTCCTTTCTCCTTTTAATATCTCTTTGTACAAAAGAAATCAATTTTTGAATTGACTTTAAATTGCATTTCAATTTAGAAAATTAAAACTGATGAACAGCAAATGCCATTATTTTTTAGAGCTCATAAGACAAAGCCTAGGAGACTTGTGGTTTTGACTATTGGTTCTTATAACAAATGATTCCTTTAAGATGGCACCAAATTCAATGCTAATGGTTATTATGATTAAATACAGCTCCCTTGGCATCCATTTTCTGTTCTCTGGCTTCCCCCTCCTCTCTCCAATGCACACACATGGATTCTGTAAAGTCAAGTGCCCATGAGATATACACAGGCCAAAGAGAGAAAGTTTGTAGCTGGCACTTCCATCTCCTTTATTTTTTTTTAAAGATTTTATTAGGAAATTGGGTGAGGGGAACAGCATAGAGGATTCATGGAAGGGGAACGGACAAGTTGTGGTCCCTTTTTTGTTCTTCTGTCTAGTTGTGGAGGACGTTGCTTCACTGGCCCATGTTTGTATTATTGCGCTCTTCCTGGGTGAGCAGTCACTTGCCAGCCTCTGGAGGGTCGCTCACAGTGACTCTTGGCAGCTCACACCAGCTGCCAGCCGCTCATGCTGGCTGTTGGCCACTCACTGTAGCCTATGGCAGCCAACTGCAGCAGAGGCTACAGCCCACACTGTCCCCGGCCATCTTAGCTATAGAGGCAAACAGGTGGAGCTGTTGTTCACCACCTTATCTGTAGAGGGCAGTGTCACTGGCCCTCATATGTGGGATCTGAACCAGGGCCCCGCTGCTCAGAGCTGGTGTCCCAAGCCAGCTCCTAACCAACGCATCACTCAGCCGCCCTCCATCTCCTTTTCTGTGTCATTCCTCTGCCTAACAACTCAGTGTCCTGGCTCCAACGGACACCTCCACTGCAGTTGCACCCATCCCTAGCCTGCACTCACTTTCTTTTTTTTTTTTTTTTAGCTGAGCCATCCTGCCACCTGTTGGCAGCTCAACGGAAACTCAGCTCAGGCTAGCATCGAACCGCCGTTGCTCAGAGCTCAGCTTGCACTCTTGAGCGAGCTCTTAACCAACTGAGCCACTCGGCTGGCCCACTGCGCTCACTTTCTAGAAGTCATCTGAGCTTAAAGAATTTCAAGATTCTCTTCCCATCACCCCTCTTCCTGAGACTGCTTATCTTGGGCCTCATCCTCTTAGCTCTCTGCCAGGCAATGGTAAGGTCAAATGCCTGCTCTAAAATTTCACAAAGGTTGTCAATGTATTATGTCTCCAAAATATCATTAATCCAAGGATGTGACTGATGGTGGGGTTTTCAGGTGACTGTGGTAAGCATCCTAGAGAGAAAGCAGATGCATTGTTCTGGGCACCTCGCATAATACTAAAATATTTTATATTTGTACAGAACTCTACATTTTACCAAATATTTTGTCATTCATTATCTTATTTTCTTCCTCCAAACCGTGTTTTGAGGTGGGTAATATTATTGTTTCCTATAAAAAAATGAGGGAACTCAGGCTCGAAGAGGTTAAGCAATTTGTCTTATATTACACAGCTAGTAAATGGCTAAACTGAAACTGGAACTCAGATCACTTGACTTGAAATTCCCTGTGTTTTCTATTCTGTCATACTGTCTCAAAATCATTTATGTCAAGAATTTTTTGAGCACTAATTGTGCACACTCCTGTGGGGGATACAGGGAGGATACAGTGGTGAATGAAACAGACAAAGTCATGTCTTCCCTGGAGTTTATTATATTCTAAGTATGTAGAGAATATAAGTATATAGAGATAAAGACAAAATGTGAATATATATATATATATATATATATATATATATATCATGAGAAATTGTATGAGAGAAAGCTGATGCAAGGGATATTGTATTAGTGGGGGAGATTCTTTAGACAGGCCTCTTCAAGGAGGTAACATTGGCCTGAAGAAAAACTAGTAATGAGGGAGGAGAGGGTAATCAGTCTAGACAGAGCATGTGCAAAAGGCCTTGACAGATATGCATAGTACACAAATGATTGCCTGCCCCACTCACTCCATGTTCTTAGGAGTCATCTTCTGTATATACAGATGGTATTAGTACTTGCAGTCTCATTGGTAATTGTTGTACTATTATGCCATAAATAATACCATAATAAACCAGCTCCCTTACACACTGAGTACATTTCTTTGCTTACTTTAAGAAGACCCTTAGAAACTAAGCTGAATTTTTCCCAGAACTTCACCAGGTTTGCTGTTGAAGTTGAGCATTTCCTTCAAGCTGAACATCTAGCCTCACCTGTCATTTTTACAACAATTGTTCCCCAAGTGTGAGATTGTGGATGGCTCAGGCAAATCTATCCCCACTGCTGGAGACACAGCTCATAGAGGCCGCACTGACAAGGGGCCATCAGGATGTGACAGGGCCGAATTTTGTGTGTGAAAAGCAGCATAGTAAATAATAGATTGTGTGTACTAGGTTTGCAAGAAGAGGATTTGGGAATCCTTTCCCAAAGGGGTTCTATAACACTAAGATGGATGGGCACTTTACTTAGCAGATGCTCAATGTCTTAATAACGCAGGAATCTTAGGTTACATTTTCTACCTGACTCATCCACTGGTAGTCTTCCTTTATAGAGGTTTCTAAATCAAATGTTTATTTAATTTAGCCCTGGCTGTCTCCCCCTCCCGGTACCAGGCCTTGTGATAAATGCAGAAGTGCCACAGCCCCTGCTTTTGAGGAGGCTGCAGTCTACATGATGACACAAAACATAAGCATGTTTAATAATTAGAGAAAAAAATTAATATTCCTTCAAATGCAAAGTGTTGGCATAGAGAAACACATAAGTGTTAAGGAGGAGAGGATACTTCCTGGAAGCTGTCAGATGGGAAAAGGGACTTGAGGGGTGGTAGGAGTTGGATTTTTGAAGACAAATGCAGAAGGCCATCCCAGGAGGGCAGCATTGCTATGCCCTGGATACAGTCAATTGGCCTTTTGGAGGTGGAATCCAAATTGCTTCACATGCAAACTAACTCACAGATACATTTGGCTCAGGGAGAGAATGTGCTAATAATATCCTAAGGCAAGATGTTTGAAGTGCTCGCTCTCTCTCTCTCTCTCTCTCTCTCTCTCTCTCTCTCTCTCTCTCTTCCTTAGATACCAAGACTGGTGGTGCTGGTGGTGGTGGTAGTGTGGCATGGTGTGTGTGTGTGTTTGTGTGTTGGAGGAATTATGTGATTGGAGTTCAAGATCACTTTCTTTATTGTGGATATTTCCCAAGGATGGCCATGAACATTACACTATCCCTCAAGGATCGCTCTGGTATGAGCCGAGCGGTGGTGTTGGAATGAACATAATTCAGGTTTGAGGAGGGGAAGGGGACTGTGGAGGGGACTGTTCCCACAAGTGAAGAAACTTGTAGCAAAACTAAGAACACTACCCAGCAGCCTTAGAGTCAGCCACCAACGTTATGGGGATGCAAAAGGAGCAGGAGACATAGCCTGTGCCCTCACAAACCATCTGGTATACTTGCAAAGACAGTGCACAAATGGAAATAGCATCAGATGGCAGGATTGGTAGACATTCAACGTAGCTCCATAGGAAATATAGAGAGGCAGATGGGGATTGGGTAAAGGGATGGCCTGTTTTTTTGTTTATTTTTTGAAGGCAGTGTTACTGGCCCTCATATGTGGGACCCGAACCGGGGCCACTGGCTTCCCAAGCAAGTGCTTAACCACCGTGCCACTCGGCTGGCCCAGGGATGGCCTTTTAACCATTAGAGCTGTTCAACAGTGGAAGGGATGGTGCCCCATGGGGTGCTGAGTTCCCTTCCAGTATAGTTGTTCAAAGGTGGGATGCCTCTCTGGGATGTTGCAATCCAAACAGATAGATGGCATGACCTGCAAGCCTCTTCCTCCATCTTAAGAGTCTGGGAGTTTGAAGCTTCATACCCCTTTTATCTGACCTCACACTTAGAGGACCATGTAAGCCACCCATGGTGATGACCAGCATGTTGAAAGGGCTCATTAGACTAAGAATTCACCCCTGGGCTCTTCAGTGGGATCTGTGCCTGACTATGAATAAAGGCTATTACAGGCATCACAGACTAGACCGCTTCAGGGCTGATCTAGAAAAATAGTTTCAGCCATATCTCTTCATAGGTAATTGTCAGCCAAATGTGTGGCAAGTCACCTCATCCTGGGATGTACTTTTATGCCCAAAGCCTGGCGAAGCACTAGAACTAAAACATTGCCTGAGGGAATTAGCTGCTGCTTTGTCTCTGTAAATTTTCCCATCCAGCTAATGAAGAAGGCCTGATGGAAAGTGGAAGTCAGAAATTAAAAAACAGAAGCAGCAGCTCTAACCAGAGCATCCTACCACCCACTCCACTAAAGCCTAAATCCTGGGCCCTAATACTCCTGTAAGGAAAATGAAGCTCAGAAAACTTTGGAGATACTTCCCAAGGTCTTCTGAACTGAATTCTGGGCTCCTTCCCTGGTACCAGAGTTAGGTTCCCCAGGCTTCAAAACGTTCTTAATCTTAATGGTTTCAGGGGATCAGGGCCCCATGGAAAGCAAAACTCACTTCCCAGCCCTTCACTAATACAGCATGAATTTCATGGAGCTAGAATGAGCTCCTTTAGAGGAAAATAAGATGTTAAATTTCATAGAGATCTCAGGGAGTATGATAAAGAAACAGAAGCCAAAGGGGTCTGCTTCTTGCATATGTAGCTTTTGGCCAAGTTCTGTGAAATGCAGGGGCTGAGTTCCTGGCAGGTGAACACAGGATACAGTGAGGCTGAAAAGGAACAATGGAGCCATGTATAGGGGGTTCATACTACTATATTCTAGAGCAGGGGTCGGCAAACTGCAGCTCGTGAGACACATGCGGCTCTTTGGGTACATTCCATCTCAAAACTTTGCCAAACCCTGAAAAAGCCAATTCTGTCCTTCACAACAATTCAAAAATTATTCAAGAGCCATAAATATATTTTTACATAATCACCATTATGTGAATAATATCCTTTAAAAGTTTAATAAATGAAACTACAATAGTTTTATTTTCATTTTCAATTTTACTTCAGAGCCTGCGGCTCACAAGCTGCAGTTTGCTGACCCCTGGCAGTTCTTGTGTCTCAAAAGTTTTCCAAACCCTGTTCTAGAGGGTGGCCCGTTGAGACACAAGAAGCAAACATCCACTAACACCTCAACCAGGGGGGGTCTTCCTGCACCACAGTCTCACTGGCAGCCAGGTGAGACACAGGAAGTAGGATTCACAAGAACCATAACATCTGTGCTTGCTAATGTAGCAACAGCAGTTATATACAAAACCATAGTGGCTAATGGCCAATTGGTTACAGCTGATGGCAACTAGTTACATGAGTGCTTGTGTGTGCAGATTACATAACTGAGCCAGTACCTTTTCACATGAGGCTTAGAACCTGGAGACTGCTCTCTGGGACTGTCCCAACAGCCTGGTTCTCCACCAGGTCTAAAGGAATTATCACAATGATTCATATTCATGGCTGATTAAGACAGAAGCCCCAAGGGACTCACTTGAAGGTGATTTGGGGGACTGGACTCTGTAATCAACCTCAAAGCGAGGGATATGACATTTAACAAGAGCATGCTATATCTCTAAATTAAAGATTAGGTATATCCTGGCTTATCTTAGCAGCAATTTATACCTTTATAGCTCAGCTATTAGTCATACATTTGGTTTCCTTCATGTCTCACCTCTTGTGGAACACACCTTTCAGTATGTGAGTGTAGAAAAAGTGCCAGGAGCGCAGTTTCCAGGCTCTCAGCCTCACCTGGAAGGGTTCTGGCTCGGTTATTGGATGGCCATCAGCTGTGCCTGGTTGCCATTAGCTGTGACTGGTTGCCATCAGCTGTGATTGGTTGGCCATCGGCTGTGACCAGTTGGCCATCAGCCATACTGTTTTGTATATAACTGCATTAGCAAGTGCAGATGTTGTGGATGGATGGATTCTGTGGATCCTACTCCCTGTGTCTCACCCAGCCGCCAGTGAGATTGTGGTGTAGGAAGACCTCTTGTTGTGGTATTGGTGAATGTCATGGGTTTTGCAGACCCTAATTCCTGTGTCTCACCCTGCTGCCAGTGAGACTGTGACAACAGGAAGGAAGACCACTTGTTGGAATATTGGAGGATGTTTGCTTCTCATGTCTTGACTGGCTACCATCAGGAATATAGTGGTATGAAACCCCTATCTGTGGCCCTGTTGTTCCTTTTCAGCCTCACCAGACCCTGCACTCATCTGCTGGGAGCTGAGACCTGGCATGATACTTGGAGTGACAGTGAGTGTATGTATGAGATAGGATAGCCTTTTATTTGCCCTAAGTAGTAAATTGCCTCAGAACTTCACTTGCATCAACCAAGAGCCTTATGGTCCTCAGCTCTGTCTTGAACTGGCAATGGAGACTGCTTTGGCTTCAGTTTCCCTGGCAAGGGAACTTATAGACTGCCAGGGCATTCAATCATTCTGGCATTGTTCTGCTTCAGTGAAGTCTATATCTGCTCCAACTTACTTAGGATAAACCTTTTGTTTACTCTGATAGAAAAGGACTTGACAGGACCGGCTGAGTGGTGTGGTGGTTAAGCGCTGGCTAGGGAGGCCAGTGGCCCCAGTTTGGGTCCCACATGTGAGGGCCAGTGACACTGCCCTCAGAAAAATAAACAAACAAAAAAAGGACTTGGCATAGTAATTGCTCAAGACCAGGTGTGGCCTGGGTAGCTCTCACAGCAGATTACTTAAGTTTCTTCGACCTGGGAGATACCCAAGAACACAGCTGCAATGTGGTTAAACTTTTCATAGGATCTCAAAATCTGAGGCTCAAAAGGCTCTATTGCATAATCTCCTTGGCATTTTCATCATTCTGGACTCTCCCTTCTCTCTCCTCTTTACTCCTTGTTAAAATATGTTTCTAATATTCCAGGTTTCTCAAACACATGTTTCCGGCTTCAGTAGTCCCAGTGGAGTCATTCATTCTGTATTTAAAGTATTCCACATTTTAAATTAAATGACTTTTTTTTTTTTTTTTTTTTTTTAGCTGAGCCATCCTTCACCTGTTGACAGCTCAGTGGCAGCTCAGCTCAGGCTGGGCATGGAACTGCTATTGCTCAGAGCTCGGCTTGCACTCTTGAGTGAGCTCTTAACCAACTGAGCCACTCGGCTGGCCCTATGTATTCCACATTTTTTTTAGAGGGCAGTGTCACTGGCCCTCATATGTGGGATCTGAACCGGGGCCGCTGGCATCCCAACCCAGCTCTTAACCACCCACCACACCACTCGGCTGGGCCCTGTATTCCACATTTTAAATGGGCCTGTTAATTACTCCCTCCTCACTCTGAATTTACTAATTTATTGATCAAATTTGTTTTGGTGCATGTGAGTTTTATTTTGTATGTGCAAAGAATTTATTTGGATCAATTTTATTGAACCCCCCTCCCACTCTTGACTCCCAGGATACTTTCCCAAACTTTAATTAAATCTCTGAGTCACTTTGCTTAAAGGGGAACCTCTTGCTTCCTTAAGTTGATGAGTATTGATAGCATCTGAGTATTCTGAGCTAAGGTGGATCTAACTGCATTCTTAAGCAGGTAGATATTTGAAAGGGCAATTATAGTTGAGAACTAGGGCAAGGGATCTCAAAAGTTTGGTCCTCAGAATCAACTGGGAAATTGTTAGATTTTCACTCTCCACCCCAGAACTACTAAGTTGGAAAATCTCCACTCTGGTTTCTCTTCAGATAGTATAACTCTTTCGCCTTTTACTAAATTGGAAACACTTGGTGTGGGACCTAGCAATCTGTATTTTTTTCTTTGTTTTTAATTTTTTCATTGGGGGGTTGGGGGAGGGGACCAGCCAAGTTTTTCTTCAATCTTATTTGTGGAGGGCATCAGTCACCATCTAGCTGCCCATTGGCAGCTCATGGCCTCTAAGCTCAAAGTGCTGAGTTCAGCCTTAGTTGTGGGTGGGCATAGCCACCATCCCATGCAAAATTCAAACCTGGCAGCCTTGTTGTTAAGAGCACATGCTCTATCCACTGAACCAACTGGGTGGCAGCTCAGCTCAAGATGCCAGGTTCAGTCTTAGTGGCGGATGGGCGTATCTCATCATCAAACAGGCAGTCTTGTTAGGAGCACTTGCTCTCACCAGCTGAGCCATCCCTCTACCTGTTGGCAGCTCAGAGGCAGCACAGCTCGGGTGCTGCATCACTGGCCCATGTGGGAATCAAACCGGCAGTGCTGTTGCCCAGAGCTCTCAGTCTTAAGCTAACTCTTAACCAACTTTGCCACTCGGCCAGCCCCACAATCTGTGTTTTTACAAGTCCTTCAGGGGATTCTGATGCATGCTAAAAATTAAGAACCGCTGCTCTGGGGCAGGATTTCTCAACTTCAAAATTACTATTGTGTGCTGAACAATTTTTTGTGGGGGCTGTCCTGTGCATTGTATGGTGTTTAGTAGCCCAATGACCTCTATTTACTGGATACCAGTGGCACCCCCCAGTTGTGACAACCAAAAATGTCTCCAGATATTGCCAAATGTCTCATGGGGCAAAAATCATTCCCAGTTGAGAACCATTTGAACTAAGGCTTCAAATCACCTTCCCTTTCTAGAATTATCTCTTTCTTTCACTTGGGGATTCATACATCAAGTAAAAGTAACTAAGAATAAGTATTTCATGGCCTTTATCATACTGCCTTGTTTGTTTTGTGTTTCATTTGTGTATATTTTGTATTCCCAACTGTTCTGTCTTGGACTAAGTAGATAATAAGCCCAATGCCTGATTTGTTTTAACAGTTTATTTAACCACCTACATTAATTAATACCTCACTTCCTGGCCTTTGTACAAAACTCCTTAATTTTTCCAAAAAGTAATCTGATTTTTGAAAGCCTTTCGAGACTATGAAAGAAGTGAGTGGGTGAGTGGGTTCACGCAATGTTATCTCTAAGGAGAGTACCCAAGCGCCACTGTGAAGAGGATAGGTGACAGTTACTATCTGTCTCTAAAATTAGCCTGGGACCCGCCAAGAGGCGAGGTGCTTAAGCACTGGCTTGGGAAGCCAGCGGCCCCAGTTCGGTCCCACATATGAGGGCCAGTGACACTGCCCTCAAAAAATAAAAAAAAATAAAAATAAAATAAGCCTGAATGAATTTGCCTTTAGACAGAAGTCTTCCTTTCTACTGCAACCTGCTTCCTCTATGTGCATCTACCACCTTCTATCCCTCTTCCATACTTGGTCCATGGCAATCCTATTCTTTACTCCTTATGAAGTACCACTGTTAGTATAATGGGGCAGAATGCAGACTGAAGGAGGTGCTGGGTGTATAGGGCAGTCATGAAAACCTACCTCTCACCACAGAAATGGGCTGGAACATTTAGTTTTTTTTCTCACCAGACCAATCGGGGAAATGAAATATCTGCTCCTCAGCAGCACCAATAAGCCCATAGGACATTTTCCCTCACACAGTCTAGGTGGCCAATTAAGGGGCAGCCAATTGGAAGATTTTCCACAGTGTCTGTCTAGATATAGGCCCTAAATACCCACTTTTTTTTTTGAGGGCAGTGTCACTGGCCCTTACATGTGGGACTCGAACCGGGGCCGCTGGCCTCCCAAGCCAGTGCTTAACCACTGTGCCACTTGTCCAGCCCTAAATACCCACTTTTCATTTTGCCCATTGGACTTATGTCTTTATTGGTCATTCAAGTGGAGCAAAGGAAATATCTTTTAAAACTCTAGCATACTGGGTGTTTGTCTTGTATCCTTTCAGAGGAAACAAATTTAAAAAAAAAGAATAAAAAGGAAAACAAATGAGAAAAAATAAAGATAGGCCCTAAAATATTACTGGAATCAACCAATAATGTAGTGCCAGTTTATTCAGGTTTCCATACACAACTTGACATAACGAGTGGCATACAAACTAGTTCTCTTTCCAAAGTAGACAACATCCTTGAGCAAAAATTAAAAAGAAAAACCAAACACTACCATAAACTCATTTTATAGCCAGTCAGCTGAAATTCTGACACCTAATCACTGATATTGCTAAATGCTGATAATGGCAATAAAATATTTATTAGCTAAACTTTACACTCTTTAATATGACTCTTGAGAAATTGTTTGGTTCAGAAATTTGCAAAAGAAAAAATGGAGAGCAAGAATGAAGAAAAGTAGAATACAGGCTGCTAAAATAGCTTTGGCCAGTGAGAGCAAATTAATACATGATTTTGTTTTCATTAATAGAAAGTCAGTTTTACCTACCTCCAGTAAATTAATGTTAAACAAATATTTGAAGAGCATGCACAAAGCATCCCGAAGTCTCAAATTCAAGTCTTGTTCAGGTCTGCAGAAAGCACTTACAAATGTACTTCATGTATTGGCTCAGAGAAATTAGTCTTTTAGGCCTTGTAGATTCCAACTGTCTGGACCATGCCTTGCTCTGTGTGCACCTGTGTTTATACCCACCCTTGTGTTCCTGTCTTGGTTCTACCTTCTCACCTTACTTTTTTTAGACTTGGTAGCCTTGTTCCCATGTAATTTGCCAGTTGGAATTGCCCCACATTCCCATCTTCAGAAATTCTGTTCATGTTCACCTGCAGCAGCAATGAATCTGTCTCAAACTCAGGTGTGCATAAAATTTAGTTTTCTTAATTTTCTTAAAGTCGTTGTGGAAAAAAAGAGTGCAGACTCAGAATTCTTAATTAAGTCTTTGCTGTTTATAAGAAGTATATTATAGGAAGGAAGTGGAGAAGTACACATTAGCTAAAGGCTGAAGCCCACCATAGCACTGATCCTTGCATCAAAATCACAGGCTGTTGGGTGCAGTGGTTAAGAGCTGGCTTGGGATGCCAGCGACCCTGGTTCAGATCCCACATATGAGGGCCAGTGACACTGCCCTCAAAAAAAATCACAGGCTGTTATTTATATATGAAGACAACCTAAAGTCATTTCCCAAGAATTGTCTCATGATAGGAGGGAATAAATAGGAGGGAATAAAGAATCCTTGGGCCAGCTGAGTGGCGCGGTGGTTAAGTGCTGGCTTGGGAAGCCAGTGGCCCCGGTTCGGGTCCCACATATGAGGGCCAGTGACACTGCCCTTAAAAAAAAAAGAATCCTTTGTGATCCTCAGATGGAGATGGTGACTCCTTGTGACGTTCAGCAGGATGTAAGAAGTAGTCATAAGTTAGCAAACTTCCAAAAGGCTATTTAAAAAAGGTGCTGGTAACATCAATTTGAAACGGGGTATAACGTAGGAGTTTGACTCCTGGCAGGTTCTTGGATTCAGTGAGGCCAAAAAAAAGACAGTGAAGCCATAGGTAATATTTTCATACCGATTATATTCTCAAGGTGGCCAGTTGCGATGCAAGAAACAGCATCTGCCAATAATACCCCAACACGGGGCCTTCCTGCACCATGGTCTCACTGGAGGTCTGGTGAGACACAGGAGTTATTATCTACAATATCAGCAACATCCAGGACTGTTAACATAACAATTATATAGCATACATAACAACAGTGGCTGATGGCCAGCTGCTTACATGGTGGAGGGGTGCGAGGGGGGAGGGGCGTCCAAGTGGTCTGCACATGCATGGGCTACAAGCCAAGCCAGTATTTTTCCACCTGAGGATGAGAGCCTGGTTCTATTGTTCTCCTAGGAGATCTATCATTTTGCTGACACTTTTGCCCTTCTAATTGCATAGGAAAATGCCTTTTAATGGAGGAGCTAAATTCTTCCTTATATTCTATCCTTTGCAGATTTTGAGCTACATATTTCATCTATACATTAACTTTGCTGTGAATATGCTTTGCCAAGGATTACACTTGCTCTATCACCATAAGCGACACCCTGGGAAGAAGATGGATGAGATGGCAGGCAGGAAAAGAAGCCCTACCCAATGGATGATGGCAAACTATAATGGGAAACAAGGTGAGTATAGTTAAGACCCTGGTTGGTGTTAATTAGCTCAGTTGTTTCTCAGTTCATATAATTAGTACCGAGATTATCTGCCTATGCATTTCTTTGAAACTTCATTATGGTCTACACTTCAATGACTAGTAGATGCCAAGAATTATCCCCTTATCTTTTCTAGACTGAAGATGCCATGGGCTTTGGAAACCTTATGGCTCCTATCAGAGTTTTGAGATCTTAAATTGTGTCTGTGTTTTGCAGAGGATTTAGGTTTGCCCTGTTTTTATGTGTTTGTGGCTTGAGTCCTTGGCTGTCTGGTTCTTGAAAGCTTCCAGGGAAGTTACAACAAATTGAACAGCTATAATTCTACAAAAGATTTCCTGAGCAACACACAAGCATACCTGAGAGACCCACACATCAAATCACTTGAAGGTGGGCAAATCGGGCATGCCAGGGAGGAGGGAATGGGGAAGTGCAGAGAGAGATACTGCAGACTACAGGATGCAGACTGGATCTCACTGCAGTCTCAGGAGAGGGAAGAACCCAGGATGCAGGAGCATGCTCTGTGGCCCACAGTCTTGCCTGGGGGATCAGCATATAAGAAACCTGAACTCAGAATTTGTGGCAGAGACTTCAGGTGAGAACTGTGGCTTAAGCCTATACTGCCAGACAAAACAAAAAAAACTAAAACAAACAACAACAAAAAAAACCCAGAAAACATAAAGTTGGGACATGGATTCTGGTCACCTTCCTCCCACTCTCCCAGAGCTCACATCACCTTCACCCTCCCAGTGTTAGAAGTGGCTCCAGAAGACACAGTAGCAGTGTCAGATTAAAGATCAGAATATCTACAGCCCTGAGAACTGCGGCATCAGTCCTGCAGTCACAGACTCACATCACAACTAATTCCAGTAAAAGGGAAGAAACTGTAGGGGAAAGACAACTGTAGACTGGTACTTTCCATTGCTCAGAGCTACAAATGCACCAGCCACCTCTCACAGCCCACTCCATTCCCACCTTTCTGGGTGGATAAGTGTGGGGGAAACCAGGGCTACTGAGACACAAAGGCTCTGCATTGGACTGCAGGGACAGCACTGGGATTTCAGAAGCTCAGAACTCAATTACCCTCCACTTCCTCTGTTGGAGGTGGTGCCCTGAGACCAGCCGACCTGCTCAAAGAGGAAAAGCCCACTTTCCAGGGAATCCCCTATCACGTGAGAAGCTGGAACAGTGGAAGAGAAAATATAATGCTACAGCATGAGATAAAATAAAAAGAAGCAGGGGGAGAGAAAATAAAACATTCTGTCAACACCAACCAGAAAGCAAAAGAAAGACCTCTTTATATGAACCTCCTGTAGACCCACTCACCTCGATGCCCAAGAAAGGAAATAATAATTTATTAATTGCATAAATAACCAAAGTAGCAAGGCAGCTCACAAAGGGATTGAAAAACCCCAGGAAAACGAACAAAGACATGGACATATATGACTTAAATGACAGAATTCAATACTGCAGTTCTCAAAAAACTCAACAAGATTCAAGGAAAAGGCACTTTAATGAACTCAGAAGCACAAGAAATGAACAAATGAACATTTTACCAAATGACTAAAATTTTAAAAATGAACCAAATAGAATTTCTGCAGATGAAGAGCTCAATAAAAAAAATGAATAACAGATTAGGCAATAGAGCTGACCAGATGGAAGAAAGAATTAGTGATATCTAAGATAGAAATCAGGAAATAACACACATGGAAGAAGAGAGAGACTTGAGGGGGAAAATAAATGAAAGAACTCTACAAGAACTTTCTGACTCCATCAGAAAAAGCAATATAAGACTAATGGGTATACCAGAAGGGGAAGAGAGGAAGAAGGGAACAGAGAGTATATTCAACAAATAGTTGACAAGAACTTCCCAAACTTGTGGAAAGAAGTGGATTCTTGAGTCAAAAAAAAGCAAAGAGAGATACTTACCTGTCAGGGGAGATACCATGATCACAAAAAAGCAAAGAGGACACCTCAATCGCAACAGGCCTTCTCCAAGGCCTTTTGAAGCTGTCAAAAATTAATGACAAAGAAAGAATTCTCGAGGCAGCCAGAAAAAAGTAGGTGGTAGCCTACAAAGGAAAGCCCATTAGACTATTATCAGATTTTTCAGCAGAAACTCTACAAGCCAGGAAGGAATGGAATCAAATATTCAAAGTATTGAAAGAGGAATATTATCAATCAAGAATAATATACCCAATAAAAACAATCTTTAGATATGAAGGAGGAATATATACCTTTCCAGACATACAGAAGCTAAGAGGATTTTCTAAAACACAACCTCATTACAAAAAATACTAGAGGAGGCTATTCGACTGGAAACAAAAAAATCAAGAGTACAAAACCATGAGTAGTATTACAAAAAGACAAACAGAAGCAGGAAATGGCAAGCTCTACACAAAATAAAGCACTATACACTTTAAACATAACATAAAGGGTAAAGAAGAAAAAATAAAGGAAAAAGAGAAGAAAAAGACAACTTACTATTGTAACTCAGAAATCAACTCACAGCATTTTAGGGATAACTTGTGACAACATAAATTTAAAAAGGGAGAGAGTAAAGGTCTGAACCAGCAAAGGAGAATGGAGATATAAAGAATGCTGAAGAAAAAGGATTACTGTATACATGAAACTTTCTTTTACAATAATTTAATGGTAACCACTCAAAAACAAAAAATCCAGAACTGAGATATATATCATAAAAAGAAGAAACAGAGGAAAAAATCATAGAAAACTACCATCACACTGAAATAACAGATAGCAACAAAAAGGCAAAGAAACAATGGAAACACTGTACTACCAGAAAACCAAAGATAGAATGATAGGAAATCCTCATATATCAATAATTACCCTAAATATAAAGGAACTGAACTCACCAATAACAAGGCACAGAGTATCAGTTTGGTTCCCAAAACAAAACTCAACCATATGCTGCATCCAAGAGACACATAAGCTACAAGGACAAATGTAGACTCCGAGTGAAAGGGTGAAAATTAACACCAGAAGCAAATGGTATTCAGAGAACACTATGTGTGGTCATACTGATAGATGAAACAGACATCAGGATAAAAAAGGTACAAGATTAGGTTCTGGTAAGATAGCAGAATAGACGGACACTTTCCAAACTGCCTCCCAGGATCACATCAAAGTTGCAAATAATTTGTACAACATTTAACCTTGGAAGTCCCCTGAGCATTTGATGAACAGAACCTCTAAACGAAGGACCTAAAGAGGAGGCCATGTCAAGTCTAGTAGGAGGGGCACAGACAAAGGAGGGTGAGCCCCGTGAGGGAACTCCCAGCTGTAGGAAGACTTCTCCTGTTGGGGGAGAGACCATGCAGCCCCACACCGAGCTCACCAGCACAGAGTTGCTTTGCCAGGAAGAGGAGTTCTACGATAGCGGGGCAGTAGAAATTGGTGAGGACTCTCTTTGCTCGGCTCAGTGAGGCTGAGGGCGGCTGGAGAAACAGTGGGGCTGGCGCATGGGTTTGCTCGCTGGTGAGCACTCACCCAGTTCCTGTTGGGGGGAGTGGCTGTGTGAGCCGGGCCCAGGAGCCTGTGGGGAAGGACTGAACTGAGCACCTTTGGTGCAGAAGCTGGAGGTTTGGGGACCATAGTTCCAGTCTTGTGGAGCTTGCATATGAGCAGTGTACAGGAGGGCGCCACATTTTCAGGGTTGGGTCCTCACACAAAGGGTCAGATCCGGGATCGGATTGGTCTGGTGAACTTGGCGCAGAAGTGCGTGCGTGCATGTGCATGCGGCCTTGGATTCCCACCCTCCACCCAGCTTGTGAGAGTTGCCAGGGAAAATTATGGTGGGTGCCATCAGGCTCCATCAGGCTGCTCACTGAGATGCAGGAGTGCACAATGGGCCTTGGATCCCCATCCTCCACCCTGATTGTGCTGTGTGTTTTCCAGGGAAACGCAGCGTGGGTGCTCTCCAGCTGCATCAGTCTTTTCACTGAGACTGAGGAGTGTGCGAGCCACCTTAGATCCCTGCTCTCTGCACTGTTTGTGCAAAGTTGCAAGGCTGGGGATTGGCTGTTGGGCTGCTTAGCCTGATCTGTGGGCAGTTGATTGGGACAGGCTGAGATGAGGAGTTTTCCTGAGAGTGTTGGGCAGGGAGCTGTGCACCAGCGTGATCCGATTGAGGCTTTCCTGGAGAGTTTGTGTGGACCGATTGCTGGTGCACAGTGCATACTACTCTGACTTGGTGGGGCCACTGACCAAATCAGGTGGTGCCTTGCGGGCCTGCCCCACCCATCTAGAGCTGTGTTGCAAGAGGCACCCTGAGCCCCCGGTGCCTGGCCTTCATCTCGACAGGCCACAGAGTGTTTTTTTTTTTTTTTTTTTGCAGTACCGGACAACCTGCAACAACCTGTGAAGAATTTTTTTTTTGATGGTGACTATAGTTCCAGAGCTCAAAGCAGCTAATTGTGGAAAGCTCACTGCAAACCTGAGCAAGTGGTCTGCAGATTAAAGAGGACAGAGAGCACCCCCACCTCCTTTTTTTCTCTCTTTTTTTCTTCTTTTCCTTTCTCTTCTTCCTAGGTGATCTATCTAATACAACGAAGCATTCACAGAATGACAGCCAGAATGAAAAAACAAAGAAACATGTCCAAAGTAAAAGATAAGAAGAAAACTCTAGAAATGGAACTAAATGAAACAGAGGTATCCAAACTTTCAGAAACAGAGTTTAGAACACTGATGATAAGAATGTTTAAGGAACTTAGCGAGGAAATAAAGAAGGATAGGGAAACCATAAAAAACAACGGGGAGTGGGGTGGTGAACTGGGGGAGGGGGGTTGTCACTTTGGGGGATAAAGAATAAAACTAATGCATTGTGTTGTACACCTGAAACTAATAAAAAGAAAAAAATACAAAAAAACCCCACAAACAAACAAACAAAAAAAACAACGAGTTAGAACTAAAGAATACAATACCTGAAATGAAGAACACAGTCAAAGGAATCACCAGTAGAATAGATGAAGCAGAGGAGTGGATCAGCGAATTAGAAGACAAAATAGCAGAAATCACCCAGCTGGAACAACACAAAGAAGAAATAATAAAAAAGAATGAAAATAGTTTAAGAGACCTCTGGGACAACATGAAACGCAACAAGATTCACACATCATAGGAATACCAGAAGGAGAAGAGAAGAAGCAAGGGACTGAGAATGTATTTAAAGAAATAATGACTGAAAACTTCCCTATCCTGGTGAAGGAAATGGACACACAAGCCCAGGATATGCAGAGAGTTCCAAACAGGCAGAATCCAAACAGGCCCACACCAAGATACATCACAGTTAAAATGGCAAAGCTTAAAGAGAAAGACAGAATCATAAAAGCAGCAAGAGAAAGACAGAAGGTTACATACAAAGGAATTTCTATAAGACTGACAGCTGACCTTTCTTCAGAAACTATGCAGGCCAGAAGGGAGTGGAAGGAGATATTTAAAGTGACACAAAATAAAGGTCTACAACCAAGATTGCTCTACCCAGCACTGCTATCACTTACAATTGAAGGAGAGATAAAGAGCTTCTCAGAAAAGAATAAATTTAAGGAGTTCATTACCACCAAGCTAGCATTGCAGGAAATGTTAAAAGGGTTTTTCAAACAGAAGAAAGGGGAAAACAAGCTAACCCAGGAAGACAAGAAATACAAATAGCAAAATGGCAATAAATATGCACCTATCAGTAATTACTTTAAATGTGAATGGGCTAAATGTTCCAATCAAAACACACAGAGTGGTTGAGTGGATAAGAAAACAGAACCCATGTATATGCTTTCTACAAGAGAATCATCTCAGATCAAAAGACACACACAGACTGAAAGTAAAGGGATGGAATAAGATATTTCATGCAAATGGAAATGAGTTAAAAGCTGGAGTAGCAAATATTATATCAGACAAAATAGACTTTAAAATGAAGACTACAATAAAAGACAAAGAAGGGCACTACATAATAATAAAGGGATGCATTCAACAAGAGGACATAACCCTAGTAAATATCTATGCACCCAGTATAGGAGCTCCTAAATACATAAAACAGATTTTTACAGACATAAAGGCAGAGATCAACAGTAACACTATCATAGTAGTGGACTTCAACACCCCGTTGTCACCAATGGACAGATCCTCCAGACAGCAAATCAACATGGACACAGTGGCCTTAAATGACACTTTAGACCAGCTGTATTTCATTGATATTTTTAGAGCATTTCATCCCAAAGCTAGAGAATATAAATTCTTCTCAAGTGCACATGGAACATTCTCCAAAATACACCACATGTTAGGCCACAAAACAAGTCTCAACAAATTTAAGAAGATTGAAATCATATCAAGTGTCTTCTCTGACCACAATGCTATGAAACTAGAAATCAATTATTTTTTTTTTTTGAGGGCAGTGTCACTGACCCTCATATGTGGGACCGGAACCGGGGCCGCTGGCTTCCCAAGCCAGCGTTTAACCACCGCGCCACTCGGCCAGCCCTAGAAATCAATTATAAGAAGAAATCTGGAAAGCTTACAAATACATTGAGGCTAAATAACATGCTATTAAATAGTGAGTGGGTCAAAAATGAGATGAAGCAGGAAATCAAAGGATACCTCGAGACAAATGAAAATGAAAACACAACCCCTAACCTCTGGGATGCAGCGAGAGAAGTACAAAGAGGGCAGTTCATAGCAGTGCAGACCTACCTAAAGAAGGAAGAAAAATCTCAAATCAACAGACTCTCTTTACACCTAAGGGAACTCGAGAAAAAACACAGCAAAACAAGCCTAAAGGGAGTATAAGGAAGGAAATAATAAAGTCTAGAGAAGAAATAAATGAAATAGAGAACAAAAAAACAATACAAAAGATCAATGAAACCAAGGATTGGTTTTTTGAAAAGGTAAACAAAATCAACAAACCCTTAGCACGACTAATCAAGAAAAAGAGAGAGAGGACCCAAATTAATAAAATCAGAAATGAAGGAGAAGTGACAACAGATACTACAGAAATAGAGAAAATTTTAAGAAAATACTATGAGCAACTATATGCTAACAAATTCGACAATCTGGAAGAAATGGAAAAATTTCTTGAGGCATACAATCTACCAAGTCTGAACCAAAAAGAAACAGAAACTCTGAACAGACTGATTACTGCCAAAGAAATTGAATCAGGAATCAACAATCTTCCAACAAACAAAAGCGCTGGACCAGATGGCTACACAGGTGAATTTTACAAAACATTCAAAAAACAATTAATACTTATTCTCCTCAACCTATTCCAAAAAATACAGAAGGATTGAAGGCTCCCAAACTCTTTATATAAAGCCACTATCACCCTGATTCCTAAGTCAGACAAAGATATTACAAAAAAAGGAAAACTACAGGGCTGGCCGAGTGGCGTGGTAGTTAAGAGCAGGCTTGGAATGCCAGCAACTTCAGTTTGGATCCCGTATATTAGGGCCAGTTACAGTACCCTCTGAAAATAAACATAAAAATAAAAAAAGGAAAAATACAGGCCAATATCCCTAATGAACATAGATGCAAATATTCTCAACAAAATACTAGCAAAATGAATTCAGCCTCTCATTAAAAAGATCATACACCACGATCAAGTGGGATTCATTCCTGGTATGCAGGACTTGTTCATTATCCACAAATCAATTAATGTAATACATCACATTAACAAAATGAAAAATAAAAATCCTATGATCATATCAATAGATGGAGAAAAGGCATTGGACAAAATCCAGCAGCGGTTCTTGATAAAAACTCTTAGCAAAGTGAGAATAGTGGGATCATATCTCAACATAATTAAGGCCATATATGATAAGCCCACAGCAAACATCGTACTCATTGGGGAAAGGCTAAAAGCTTTCCCCTTAAGATCAGGAACAAGACAAGGCGGCACGCTTTCACCACTTCTATTTAACATAGTACTGGAAGTTGTCGCCACAGCAATCAGAAAAGAAACTGAAATAAAAGGCATCCAAAATGGAAAAGAGGAAGTAAAATTGTCATTATATGCAGATGACATGATACTATATATAGAAAATGCCAAAGTCTCCACCAAGAAACTGCTAGAACTGATACACGAATTTGGTAAGGTAGCAGGATACAAAATTAATATTCAGAAATCAGTTGCATTTGTATACACCAATAATAAACTATCAGAAGAAGAAATCAGGAAATCAATCCCTTTTACAATTGCTTCAAAAACAATAAAATATCTAAGAATCAATTTAACTAAAGAAGTAAAAGAGCTATACTCAGAAAATTATGAGACACTGAAGAGAGAAATCAAAGAAGATACAAATAAATGGAAATACATACCATGTTCATGGATAGGAAGAATTAATATAGTTAAAATGTCAATACTACCTGAAGCAATATATAGATTCCATGCAATTCCAATCAAACTACCGAGGACATTTTTCTCAGAAATAGAACATAGAATCCTAGAATTTATATGGAACCAGAAAAGACCCTGAATAGCCATGGGAATGTTGAGAAATGAAACCAAAGTGGGAGAAATCAGGCTACCTGACATAAAATCATACTACAAGGCTAGAGTCATCAAAACAGTATGGTACTGGCATAAAAACAGACACATAGAGCAATGGAACAGAATAGAGAGCTCAGGAATAAATCCATCCATATATGGTCATTTAATCTATGACAATGGAAGCAAGAATTTACACTGGAGTAAAGATAGTCTATTTAATAAATGGTGCTGGGAAAATTGGACTGACACGTGCAAAAAAAGGAAAATGGACCACCTATTTACACCATATATGAGAACAAACTCAAAATGGATTAAGGACTTAAATGTAAGAGCTGAAACCATAAAACACCTAGAAGAAAACATAGGGAGTAAGTTTGCAAACATTATCCTGATTAATATTTTTACAGATATATCCTCTTGGGCAAGGGAAATAGAAGAAAAAATGAACATATGGGATTACATCAAACTTAGAAGCTTTTTTCACAGCAAAGTAAATAATAAAACAAAATGGCAGCCTACTGAATGGGAGAAGATATTTGCCCACGATATATCTGATAAGAGGTTGATATGCAAAATTTATAAAACAGTCATGAAACTCAACACCAAAAAAACAACCCAATTAAAAAATAGGCAGAAGATATGAAGAGGCATTTCTCTAAAAATGACAGACAGATGACCAACAGGCATATGAAAAAAATGTTCAACCTCACTAATCATCAGAGAAATGCAAATAAAAACCACAATGAGATACAACCTCACTCCAGTCAGAATGGCTATCATCAACAAATGAACAAACAACAAGTGCTGGTGAGGGTGTGGAGAAAAGGGAACCCTGGTGCACTGTTGGTGGGACTGCAAATTGGTGCAGCCATTATGGGAATCACTATGGAGGTATCTCAAAAAACAGGAAATGGAACTGCCGTATGACCCAGCAATTCCACTCTTGGGTATCTACCCAGAGGAATCCAGGACGCTAATTCGGAAAAATATATGCACCCCTATGTTTATTGCAGTGCTATTTACAATAGCCAAGGCTTGCAAACAAACGAAATGCCCATCGATAGATGACTGGTTTAAGAAACTGTGGTACATTTATACAATGGAGTATTACTCTGCTATAAAGAAGAATGAAATTGTACCATTTGAACAATATGCATGGACCTAGAGAGTATTATGTTAAGTGAAATAAGTTAGTCAGAGAAGACAAATGCCATATGATCTCACTTATATGTGGAACTTGAAAAATTGAATGAATGAGCAAAAGAAACAGAAACAGTCTCATAGATATAGAGGAAAAACAGGGTTGCTACTTGGGAGGGGGGTGGGATGAGGGAGAAGGGGAAGGGATTACACAGCATAAATAGGTAACTACAGTATTGTCACAGGGATATGAAAGACAGTTCAGGGAATATAATAATGTTCTAAATATTTTGTGGGGTGTCAGATGGTCACATATCTTGTTAGGGAGACCACTTCATGGATGGAGTAGAGGCTTGATCATTGCATTGTACACCTGAAACTGATGTTGTATAATATTGTATGCCAACTGTAATTGAATATATAGATAGTCATGGGATGTGGATTATACGGTGGAAGGGAGTCAAAGGAATTATAATAGATAGTAGGATATGGGGACGGGTGGAGTGTGGTGGAAAATTGGGGGAGGGGGTTTGTCACTTTGAGTGGTAAAAAGTTTAACTATTGCACTGTGTTGTACACCTGAAGCTAACTAAAAGGACAAAAAAAAAGGTACAAGAGACAAAGCTGGGCATTTCATAATGATAAAGAGGACTAAACAGCAACAAGACTTAATAGTCATCAATATTTATGCCCCCAATCAGAGAGCACTGAAATATACAAAGCAACTACTAACAAAACTAAAGGGAAAAATTGACCACAATTATAGTAGGGGACTTTAATATATAATTGACAGTTATGGATAGATCACCCAAACAGAAAATAAGTAAGGAAATATCAGCTCTAAATGACATATTAAATGAAATGTACATAATTGACATTTATGTAGCACTTTGTCAGAGAACATCACACTATACGTTATTTTCTAGTGTACATGGAACTTTCTCAAGGGTAGGCCATATATTGGGACATAAAATTACCCACAGCAAATTCAGTAAGATTTAAATTATACCAAGCATATTCTCTGATTAAAAGGCTTTGAAATTGGATATTAACTGCAAAAAGAAAGGAGGAAAATTCACAAATATGTGGAGATTAAACAACAAAGAAGAAATAAGAGGAGAGACCAAAAGATACATAGAAACAAATGAGAATGAAAATACATCCTACCCAGCTGGCCGAGTGACTCAGTTGGTTTAGAGTTGGGTTAGAGTGCATGCTCTGAGCAACTGGGCTGCTGGTTTGATTCCCACATGGGCAAGTGATACTGTGCCCTAGCTGAGCTGTCACTGAGCTGCCAACAGGTAGCAGGATGGCTCAGCTGTTGTAACAACAAGATTGCCTGTTCAATGGTGGGCTATCCTGCAACTAAAGATTGAACTCGGCACTTTGAGCTGAGCTACTGTCCAGATGGCTCAGTGGAAAGGGTGTGCACTCTTTTTTTTTTTAATTTTTATTTATTTATTTATTTTTTAATTAGTTTCAGGTGTACAACACAGTGCAATAGTTATACATTTTACCCCTCAAAGTGACAACCCCCCACCCCCAATTCGCCACCCCACTCCCCTCCATATCATATATATCTATTACTCTTCCTCTGACTCTCTTCCACAGTATAATCCACATCCCGTGACTATCTATATATATTCAATTACAGTAGGTATACAACCTCCACTTCAGGTATACAGTTCAGTGATCAAACCTCTACTCCATCCATGAAATGGTCTCCCTAACAAGACCTATGACTATCTGACACCCCACAAAATATTTACAACATTATTAATTATATCCCCCAAACTGTTTTTCATATCCCAGTGGCAATATTGTAGTTGCCTATTTTTGCTTTCTAATCCCTTCCCCTTCTCCCTCATCCCCATCCCCCAGGGTGTGCACTCTTAACAACAAGGCTGTCGGGTTTCACTCCCGCATGGGATGGTGACTATACCCACCTGCAACTAATACTGAACTCAGCACCTTGAGCTTTGCAGCTGCCCAGATGGCTCAGAGGATAGAACATGTGTTCTTAACAACAAGGCTGCTGGTTCGACTCCCGCATTGGATGGTGGCTATGTCAACCCACAACTAAAATTAAACACAGCACCTTGAGCTTAGAGGCCGTGAGCTGTCGATGGGAAGCCAGATGGTGACTGGCACCCTCCACAACGAAGATCAAAGATCAACAAATTGGCATTTCCCCTCCCCTAATTCCCCAAAACTGTTCCATTTCCCCAATTCCCGAATAAATTCTTTAAATAAAAAAAAAAAAAAGAAAATACATCCTACCAAATTTTTTGGAATGAAGCAAAAGTAGTTTTAAGAGGAAAGTTTATATCATTACAGGCCTATCTCAAGAAGAAGAAAAATCCCAGATAAATAACCTCATGTTACAATTTGAAGAACTAGAAAAAGAAGAACAAATGAGGCCCAAGTCAGAGGAAGGAAGGAAATAATAAAAACCAGAGCAGAATTAAATGATATAGAGAACAAAAGGAAAATAGAAAAAAAATCAATGCAACAAAGAGCTAGTTCTTTGAAAAGATTCATAAAATTGATAAACCCTTGGCAGGAATCACTAAAATAAAAAGAGAAAAGACACAAATAAACAAAATCAGGACTTTTGGTAAGATGGAGGAATAGACAGACGCTGTGCCAACTGCCCTCAGGATCACAACAAAATTACAAATAATTTATACAACATTCAATCCTGGAAGTCCCCAGAACACTAGATGAACAGAACATCTAAACAAAGAACTTAAAGAGGAGGCCACATCGAGTCTGGTAGGAGGGACGGAGACAAGAGAGGGGAAACCCCATGAGAGACATCTCAGTGGTGGGGAGGCTTCACAGGTTGAGGGAGAGAACTTCTGGCCCCACACCGAGCTCACCAGGATAGTTACTTTGCCGGGAAGCAGAGTTCTATGATAGCTGGCAGTAAAATTTAGTGAGGATTCTGCTCAGTTCAGTGAGGCTGAGGGCGGCTAGACAACCAGAGAACCAGTGGATCCAGAACACGGACTCGTTCACTGGTGAGCACTCACCTAGTTCCTGGTGGAGGGAGTAGCTGTGTGAACTGGGCCCAGGAACCTGTGGGGTCGGACTGAACTGAGCACTTTTGGCATGGGACTTGGAGGCTTGGGGACTATTTTTTTTCCTGGTGTGGAGCTTGCACATGAATAGTGTACAGGAGGGTGCCATTTTGTCAATGTTGGGCCCTCCCACAGAGGGTCAGGTCAAGGACAGCATTGATCTGGTGGAATTGACGCAGGAGTGTGTGTGTGCGCGTGAGTGCGCATGCTGCCTTGGAGCCCCACCCTCCTCCCTACTTGTGCTGCATTGCCAGGGAACTGCCTCGGGGGTACGATCTGTGTCCAACAGGCTGCTCATTTATATGCGGGAGTGTGCAAGCCACATTGGGTCCCCACAATCTGTACTGTGCATAAAGAATTGCCAGTCTGGTGATTGGTTGTTGGGCTGCTCTGCCTCTCTATGAGCAGCTGTTTGGGACAGGCTGAGACTGGGAGTTTTCCTGGGAGTGTTGGGCCATGAACTGTGTGCCTTCATGATCCAGCTGGGGCTCTCCTGGTGATCTATATAATACATCAAAGCAATCCCAGAGCAACAGCCGGAATGAGGAAACAAAGAAACATGTCACAAGTAAAAGATCAGAAGAAATCTCAAGAAATGTAACTAAATGAAACAGAGGGATCCAATCTTTCAGAGACTGAGTTTAGAAAACTGATGATAAGAATGTTTAACAAACTTAGTGAGGACATAAGGAAGGATAGAGAAATCATAAAAAACAACCAGTTAGAACTAAAGAATACAATAACTGAAATGAAGAACACACTGGAAGGGATCACCAGTAGAGTAGATGAAGCAGAGGAGCAGATCAGCAATTTGGAAGACAAAAGAGTGGAAATCACCCAGTTGGAACAATAAAAAGACAAAAGAATAAAAAACAATGAAATAGTTTAAGAGCCCTATGGGTCAAGATGAATTCCAACATCATTTGCATCATAGGAATACCAGAGGGAGAAGAGAAGAAATAAGGGGTGGAAAATGTATTTGAAAAAATAATGACTGAAGACTTCCCTACCCTGGTGAAGGAAATCTACATACAAGCCCAGGAAGTGCAGAGAGTTCCAAAGAAGATGAACCCAAACAGGTCCACACCAAGACACAACATAGCTAAAATGGCGAAGGTTAAACACAAAGACAGAATCCTAAAAGCAGCAAGATAAAGACAGCAGGTTACATACAAAGGAACTCCTATATGACTAACAGCTGACTTGTCTACAGAAACTCTTCAGGCCAGAGGGAGTGGCAGTAAATATTCAAAGTGATACAAAATAAAGGTCTACAACCAAGATTGCTCTACCCAGCACGGCTATCACTTAAAATTGAAGGAGAGATAAAGAGCTTCTCAGAAAAGAATAAGCTTAAGGAATTCAATAGCAACAAGCCAGCATTGCAGGAAATAGTAAAAGGGCTTTTTAAAACAGAATAAAGGGGTAAACAAGCTAACCTAGAAAGACCAGGAACACAAATAACAAAATAGCAATACATATGCACTTATCAATAATCTCTTTAAATGTGAATGGACTAAATGCTCCAATCAAAAGACAGAGAGTGGCTGAGTGGATAAGAAAACAGGACCCATGTATATGCTGTTTACAAGAGACTCATCTCAGAGCAAAAGACCCACAGACTGAAAGTAAAGGGATGGAATGAGATATTTCATGCAAATGGAATGAGAAATAAGCTGGAGTAGCAGTACTTGTTTTGGACAAAATAGACTCTATAATGAAGACTACAATAAAAGACAAAGAAGGGCACTATAACCCTAATAAATATCTATGCACCCAATATAGGAGCTCCTATTTATATGAAAAAGATTTTGACAGACATAAAGACAGAGATCAACAATAACACTATATTAGTAGGAGAGTTCAACACCCCTTTGTCACCAATGGACATATCCTCCATACAGAAAATCAACACAGCCACAGTGGCCTTAAATGGCACGTTAGACCAGCTGGATTTAATCGATATTTTTATAGCATTTCACCCTGAAACAACAGAATATACATTCTTCTCTAGTGTACATGGGACATTTTCCAAGATAGACCACATGTTAGGCCACAAAACAAGTCTCAGTAAATTTAAGAAGATTTAAATCATATTAAGCAGGTATAAAGGAAAAACTGATGGTTGCTGGCTGGGAGGGGGTAGGGATGAGGGAGGGGAGAAGGTTTTGGACAGCGTAGGTGGGTGACTAGAATGTTTCCACAGAGATATGGGGGACAGTTCTGGGAATGTAATTGATAATGTTGTGAATGTTATGTGAGGTGTCAGATCGTTGTGTGTCTTGTTGGGGAGACCGCTTTGGGGATGGGTAGAGGCTTGATCAGTTTTCTGTACACCTGAAGCTGATGTTGTATAATATTGAATGTTAACTGTGATCGAATGTATACATATAGTCACGGGACGAGGAGTAAAGTGTGGGAGTGAGGTCAGGGGGGTTGTAATAGATATGTATGATATGGGGGAGAGTGGGGCGGCGGATTGGGGGAGGTAGGTTGTCACTTTGAGGGGTAAAAAGTATAAGTATGGCACTGCTGTAAAAAATAAATTAAAAAATAAAATAACAACAAAAATATCAGAAATGAAAGTGGGGAGGTTAGCATGGATGCCACAGAAATACAAGTTTCGCCAAGAATACTATGAAGGGCTACATGTCACCAAATTCAATAACCTAGACGAAATGGACATGTTCTTAGAAACATATAGCCTTTCTTGGCTGAACCAGGAAGACCTGGAAAATCTAAATAATGGATCAATAAGAAAACTGAATCAGTCATCTGAAACCTTCCCCAAAGCAAAAGTCCAGGATCAGATGGCTTCACTAGTGAATTTTGCCAAACATTCTACTAGGTTTTAATACCTGTCCTACTCAAAGTCTACTAAAAAATTTGAAGAAGATAATACTCCTTAACTCATTTTAGTAGGACATTATTACCCTGATACCAAAACCTGGTTAGATTAACACAAAAAAAGAAAAATACAGACCAATATCTCTGGTGAATACAGATACAAAAATCCTAAACATTATTCTAGCAAATCGAATGCTACAATGCATTGAAGAAATTATATATAATGACCAAGTTGGTTTCATCCCAGAGGCACAAGGATGGTTCAACATCTGCAAATCAATCAATGTGATACACCACATAAACAAATAAAAGACAAAAATCATATAATTATATCAATAGATGCAGAAAAAGCATTTTACAAGATAAACATGCATTTATGATTAAAACACTTAATAAAATGTGTATAGAAGGAAACTACTTTAACATAATAAAGGCCATACATGACAAACCCTAAGCTAATATAATTAACAGTGAAAAACAGAAGCCCTTTGTTCTATGTTCAGAAACACAACAGGGCTATCCCCTATCACCTCTGCTTTTCAACACAGTATTGGAAGTCCTAGCCAAAGCAGTCACACAAGAGAAACAAATAAAAGGCTTCCAAAGTGGAAATAAAGAAGTTAAATTGTCACTTTTTGCAGATCACATGATGCTATATATAGAAAACCCTAAAGACACCACCACAAAGCTACTACAAACAATAAACGAATGCAATAAACTTGCGCGTTACAAAATCAACATAGAAAGGTCCATTGTATTCTTATATACTAACAATGAAACCTCAGAAAAAGAAATGCAAAAAAATCAAATCCTTTTGCAATTGCAAGGAAAAGAATGAAGTACTTCAGAATAAACTTAACAAAGGATGGGAAAGACCTATACACTGAAAACTATAAGATTTTTTTTAAAGAAATTGAAGAAGACACAAAGAAATGGAAAGACATTCCATGTTCATTAATTGGAGGAATTAACATAGTTAAAATGGCCATATTTCCCATAGCAATACATAGATTTAGTGCAATCCCATCAAAATCCCAATGGCATTTTTTAAAAGAAATACAACAAAAAATCATCAGATTTGTATGGAACCACAAAAGACCCCGAATAGCCAAAGCAATCCTAAGGAAAAAGAACAATGCTGGAAGCACCAGACTCCCTGACTTCAGCTTGTACTACAGGGCAACAATAATCAAAGCAGTATGGTATTGGCATAAAAACAGACACACAGACCAATGGGATAGAACTGGGAACCCAGAAATAAACCCACATAAATATGGAGAGATAATTTTTGACAAAGAAGCCAAGAACATACAAGGGAGAAAAGACAGCCTTTTCAATAAATGGAAAGCTCCATACAAAAGAATGAAACTAGGGGGCCGGCTGAGTGGCGCATTGATTAAGAGCTGGTTTTGGGATGCCAGCGGCCCCAGTTCGGATCCCATGTATGAGGGCCAGTGACACTGCCCTCTACAGCTAACAGCAGCTCTACCTGGAGCTGGGCTGTGCAAGCCCCAGCGACGGTGTAGGCTGCAGCCCCTGCTGCAGTGGGCTGCCATAGGCTACCATGAGTGGCCAGCAGCCAGCGTGAGCTGCCAATAGCCGTGATGAGCAACCATCCAGAGGCTGGAGACCGATCTGCCTCATCCGGGAAGAGCGCAATGATGATACCAACATGGGCCAGTGAAGCAACATCCTCCGCAACTAGACTGAAGAACAAAAAGACAGCGACTTGTCTATTCCCCTTCCCCGATTCCCCAATGCTGTTTCCCTCCCCCAGTTCCCCAATAAAATCTTTAAAAAAAAAGAATGAAACTAGACTGCTATCTGTCACATACCAAAATTAAATGAAAATGGATTAAAGATCTAAACATAAGACCTGAAACAATAAACTGCATAGAAGAAAATATATGTACTAAACTTATGGACCTTGGGTTTAAAGAACATTTTTATGAATTTGACCTCAAAGGCAATGGAAGTAAAAGCTAAATAAATAAATGGGACTATATCAAATTAAAAAGCTTCTGCACAGCAAAAGAAGCCACCAACAAAATAAAGAGGTAACCTTGGGCCGGCCGAGTGGCGCAGTGGTTAAGCGCTGGCTTGGGAAGCCAGTGGCCCCGGTTCGGGTCCCACATATGAGGGCCAGTGACACTGTCCTCAAAAAAAACCCAAAAAAAGCACATAAATAAATAAATAAATAAATAAATAAATAAATAAATAAATAAAAAAGAGGCAACCAACCGAATGGGAAAAGATTTTTGCAAACAAAGCCTCTAATAAGGGGCTAATATCCAAAATATATAAGGAACTCATACAACTCAAGACCAAAAAACAAGCAATCCAATTAAAAAATGGGCAGAGGACCTTAATAAATATTTTTCCAAAGAGGACATACAAATAGCCAATAGACATATGAAAAAATGCTCAACATCACTAATCATCAGTGAAATGCAAGTAAAAACCACAATGAGATATCACCTCACACAAGTTAGAATGGCTATCATCAACAAGAAAAAGGGCCGGTCGAATGGCTCAGTTGGTTAAGAGCTCACTCAAGAGTGCGAGGTGAGCTCTGAGCAACAGCAGTTCGATGGCCAGCCCAAGTGGAGCAGCTGCTGAGCTACCAACAGGTAGCAGGATGGCTCAGCTAAATAAACAAACCAAAAAAAATAAACAAGACAAATAAGAGCAAGTATGGAGAGGCTGTGGAGAGAAAGGAGCCCTCCATACACTGTTGGTTGGAATGCAGATTAGTGCAGCCACTATGGAAGGCAGTGTGGAGATTCCTCAAAAACTTAAAACTAGAATTACCATGGTGACCCAGCAATCCCCTCTTGGGTATCTACCCAAACAATCTGAAAACATTTATCCATAAAGATATATGTGGTCCAATGTTCATTGAAGCTTCATTAACAGTGGTCAAGACATGGAAACAACCCAAGTGTCCTTAGATAGATGATTGGATAAAGAAGTTGTGGTTATATATACACAATGGAATACTACTCTGCCATAAGAAAAGATGAAATAGTGCCATTTGCAACAACATGGATGGATTTTGAGATTACAATTCTAAATGAAATGTCAGGCAGAGAACCATATGATTTCACTGATATGTGGTTTATAAAACTGAGAACAGAAAACAAACAAACAAACAAACAAACAAAAAAAACAAATGAAGAAAGAAAACTCAGACATGGACAAGAGTTTAGTGGTTACCAGAGGATAAGAGGGGAGGAGGGTGGTAGATGAGGGTAAAGGGGATCAAATATATGGTGATGGAAAGAGAAATGTCTCTGGGTGGTGAACACACAATGTGATCTATAAATGATGTATGACAGAATTATACACCTAAAATCTATGTAAGTTGCTAACAATTGCCACCCCAATAAAGTTTAATTGAAAGAAAAGGAATAAAGAAAAATCGTGAACCATACAACTTTACTCATATGTGGTATATAAAACTGAAGGCAACAAAGGAACAAGGCAAGGAAATACTGAAACAAAAGCTCATAGACACAGGCAACAGTTTAGTGGTTACCAGAGGGAAAGGGAGGAGAGGGAATGGTAGAAGAGGGTGAAAGGAGCCAAATATATGATGATGGAAGGAGAACTGACTCTGGTGGTGAACACAATGCAATATATAGATGATGTATTATCTTGAAACCTATGTAGTTTTGTTGATTATTTTCACCACAATAAATTATGAAAAAATAAATTATAAGCCTAAGGTTCTTAAATGTTTCAATACCTAAAATAATAAGGTTTTGCTTTGAAATCATAACTCCAAATTATTTACACATTTTAATTAGATTTATATTGCTGTCACTAACAGGGCAAATTCTTTCATGTATCACAAATATATAAAATGGCAAATATGCACATCTTTCTTCTTAACACAGAAATATAAATATAATAGTTTATTTTAAATATCTCTGTAAATAATTCTAAATCATCCCACAGAAAGAGAAATTATCATACCAAAGAATTGAGGATATTTATCACCAGAGATTTAGGCCTACAGGCCAAAAGAATTCTCATTCATGAGCCCAAATTACATCTTGAACCCTATTTACGGTTGTTCTGTAAGTGACTTCATAAGCTCAAGAGGTGAGTGATCAGCTTTTTAGTCTACTTCCCTGGACTGAAGTTTTATACATTATATAATAAGTTTGCAGCTTCCATCATAGCTGATATAATCTTATGATATATTAATGTATTCTTCTCACTCTAAGGAACTTGGAAATTGATGAGATCCTGAGATATGCTAATACTTATTCATTCATTTATATTTTTATGATATAAATCTGTTTTTTTAAAGATTTTATTAGGGAGTTGGGGGAAGGGAACAGCATTGAGGAATCAGGGAAATGGAACAGACAAGCTGCTATCCTTTTTGTTCTTCAGTCTAGTTGTGGAAGACATCGCTTCACTGGCCCATAATGGTATTGTGAGTCTGTCCCGGCTGAGTCTGTCCATCGCTGGTCAATGGACAGCCGCTCACAGCAGCTCATGCCAGCTCATGCCAGCTGCTGGCTGCTCACGCTGGCTGCCAGCCACTCATGGTAGCTCATGGCAGCCCACTGCAGCAGGGGCTGCAGCTTATGCCATTGCCAGCGACTCATGGTACCCCAGCTCTAGGTCGAGCTGTTGTTCTTCATTTTAGCTAGAGAGGGCACAGCATCACTGACCCATGTGGGATCCAAACCATTGGCCCTGCTGCTCAGAGCTTGCAATCCCAAGCCAACTCTTAACCAATGAGTCACTAGGCCAGCCCATGATATAAATCTTAAGAAGATTTAAATTTATACCAAATTGAGTTCTAAATATTTCACTTCACGTTGTCTAATTTGAGACCACATTTTATGGGCCATTCTGATAATTCCCTGAAGTCAGAAAATGCCCTCCAACTGATGTATTTACCATTTTAATTTCTATATTTTCCATTGATACAATAAATTAATCAAATGTCTCATGAATGAGAAATAAGGTCAGAAATGCATTCTATTCTACTTGCCTTCTTTAACAGTCATTTATTTTTTCTCTTTGTGCTGTATCATTATGGAAGCATGGTTTCTCATATATTTAATCAACTATAATCATTCTCTCTTTTTTTTTTTTTTTTTTTTTTAAATTTTATTTTATTTTTAATTGGTTTCAGGTGTACAACACAGTGCAATAGTTATACATTTTACCCCTCAAAGTGACAACCCCCCCATCCCCAATAGTTTCAGGTGTACAACACAGTGCAATAATTATACATTTTACCCCCCAAAGTGACAAACCCCCCACCCCCAATACACCCCCCCACACCCCCCCCCATATCATACATATCTATTACTCTTCCTCTGACTCTCTTCCACAGTATAATCCACATCCCGTGACTATCTATATATATTCAATTACAGTAGGTATACCACCTCCACTTTAGTAATACAGTGCAGTGATCAAACCTCTACTCCATCCATGAAATGGTCTCCCTAACAAGACCTATGATCATCTGACATTCCACAGAATATTTACAACATTATTAATTATATTCCCCAAACTGTTTTTCCTATCCCAGTAGCAATATTGTAGTTGCCTATTTTTGCTGTCTAATCCCTTCCCCTTCTCCCTCATTCCCATTCCTCTCCAAATTAGCAACCCTGATTTTTCCTCTATATCTATGAGACAGTTTCTGTTTACTTTGCTCATTCATACAGTTTTTCATATTCCACATATAAGTGAGATCATATGGTATTTGTCCTTCTCTGACTGACTTACTTCACTCAACATTATAGTCTCTAGGTCCATCCATATCATTGCAAATGGCACGATTTCATTCTTCTTTATAGCGGAGTAATACTCCATTGTATAAATATACCACAGTTTCTTAATCCAGTCATCTACTGACGGGCATTTTGGTTGTTTCCAAGTCTTAGCTATTGTAAATTGTGCTGCTATGAACATCGGGGTGCATAACTTTTTTGAATAAGTGTCTTGGTTTTTTCAGGATAAATACCTAGGAGTGGAATTGCTGGGTCAAAAGGTAGCTCTATTTCCAGTTCTTTGAGATACCTCCATACTGACTTCCATAGTGGCTGCACCAATCTGCAGTCCCACCAACAGTGCAGCAGGGTCCCCTTTTCCCCACAGCCCCGCCAGCACTTGTTGTTTGTTGATTTGTTGATGATAGCCATTCTGACTGGAGTGAGGTGGTATCTCATGGTGGTTTTTATTTGCATTTCCCTAATGACCAGTGAGGTTGAACTTTTTTCATATGCCTGTTGGCCATCTGTATGTCCTCTTTAGAGAAATGTCTCTTCATATCTTCTGCCCATTTTTTAATTGGGTTGTTTGTTTTTTTGGTGTTGAGTTTCATGAGTGTTTTATAAATTTTGGATATTAACCCCTTATCAGATATATCGTTGGCAAATATATTCTCCCATTCAGTAGGCTTCCTTTTTGTTTTATTAATGGTTTCCTTTGTTGTGAAAAAACTTTTAAGTCTGATATAATCCCATATGTTCATTTTTTCTTTTACTTCCCTTGCCCGTAGGGATGTATCAGTAAAAATATTGCTCCGGTAATGTCTGCAAATGTACTCCCTATATTTTCATTTAGGATTTTTATGGTTTCAGGTCTTACATTTAAGTCTTTAATCCATTTTGAATTTGTTCTTGTATAAGGCGTAAGGAGATGATCCAGTTTCATTTTTTGCATGTTTCAGTACAATTTTCCCAGCACCATTTATTGAATAGACTATCTTTACTCCAGTGTAAATTCTTGCTTCCCTTGTCATAGATTAACTGTCCGTAAATGCTTGGATTTATTTCTGGGCTCTCTGTTCTGTTCCACTGATCGATGTGCCTGTTTTTATGCCAATACCAAACTGTCTTGATTACTGTGGCCTTGTAGTAGGTTTTGATGTCTGGTAGCATGATCCCCCCAACTTTGTTTTTATTCCTCAGAATTGCTGAGGCTATTCTGGGTCTTTTATGATTCCATATAAACTTTAGGATTATATTTTCTATTTCTGTGAAAAATGCCCTTGGTAGTTTGATAGGAATTGCATTGAATCTATATATTGCTTTAGGCAGTATGGACATTTTAACTATATTAATTCTTCCTATCCATGAGCATGGTAGGTGTTTCCATTTATTTGTATCTTCTATGATTTCTTTCTTCAATGTCTTATAATTTTCTGAGTACAGATCTTTCACTTCTTTGGTTAAATTTATTCCTAGGTATTTTATAGTTCTTGACGCAATTGTAAATGGGACAGTTTTCTTAATTTCTCTTTCCATTAGTTTATTATTGGTATATGCAAATGCCACTGATTTCTGAACATTGATTTTATATCCTGCTACTTTACTGAATTCGTCTATCAGTTCCAATAGTTTTTTGATGGAGTCTTTGGGGTTCTCTATATACAGTATCATGTCATCTGCATATAGTGACAATTTTACTTCTTCCTTGCCAATTTGGATGCCTTTTATTTCTTTTTGTTGTCTGATTGCTGTGGCTAGAACTTCCAGCACTATGTTGAATAAAAGAGGAGAAAGTGGACAGCCTTGTCTTGTTCCTGATCTTAAGGGGAATGGTTTTAGCTTTTCCCCATTGAGTATGATGTTAGCTGTAGGTTTATCATATATGGCTTTTATTATGTTGAGATATGATCCCTGTATTCCCACTTTGCTAAGGGTTTTTAACATAAATGGCTGTTGGATTTTGTCAAATGCTTTTTCTGCATCTATTGAAATGACCATGTGATCTTTATCCTTCATTTTGTTGATGTGGTGTATCACATTAATTGATTTACGGATGTTGAACCAGCCTTGCGCACTAGGGATGAATCCCACTTGATCATGATGTATGATCTTCTTAATATATTGCTGAATTCTGTTTGCTAATATTTTATTGAGAATTTTTGCATCTATATTCATCAGGGAGATTGGCCTGTAGTTTTCCTTTTTTGTGATGTCTTTATCTGGTTTTGGAATCAGGGTGATAGAGGCTTCATAAAAAGAGTTTGGGAGCCTTCCCTCCTTCTGGATTTTTTGGAATAGTTTGAGAAGAATAGGTGATAGTTCTTTTTTGAATGTTTGATAAAATTCACTTGTGAAGCCGTCTGGTCCAGGGCTTTTGTTTTTTGGGAGCTTGTCAATTACTGATTCAATTTCCTTGGTAGTAATCAGGGTATTTAGATTTTCTGTTTCTTCTGGCGTTAGCTTTGGAAGGTTGTATGCTTCTAGAAAATTATCCATTTCATTCTCTCTTTTTTTTAAAGATTTTATTGGGGAATGGGGGAGAGGAACAGACAAGTTGCTGTCATTTTGTTCTTCAATCTAGTTGTGGAGGACATTGCTTCACTGGTCCATGTTGGTATCGACATTGCGTTACGTTATTCTAGGTGAGGCAGATCAGTCACTGGCCTCTGGATGGCTGCTCACAGCAGCTCTTGGCAGCTCACACCAGCTGCCGGCTGTTCATGCTGGCTGCTGGCCACTCACTGTAGCCTATGGCAGCCCCCTGCAGCACAGGCTGTAGCTACGCCATCGCCGGCCATCACCAGCCATCTCTGGCGACTCACAGCAGCCCAGCTCCAGGTGGAGCTGTTGTTCACCATCTTAGTTGTAGAGGGCAGTGTCACTGGCCCTCATATGTGGGATCTGAACCAGGGCCCTGCTGCTCAGAGCCGGTGTCCCAAGCCAGTTCTTAACCAATGCACCACTTGGCCTGGCCCTATTGTCTCTCTTTAAAATCACTTCATTGAGGTATGATTGACATACAAAATTGTCACAACTTTAGCTAGTGGGAGTCTTTTAAATTTGCTCCTATTTCCTTCTCACATGACCCACTTATCATTGAGAGCTTTCTCTCTGGCACAACAAGATTTTTCAGGCTCATTTTATGCCTCTCTGCCCCAGAATGGAATCATACATTTCTCCAAGGAGCTCTTGTCCCTTTTAGTGAAAAATAGCATGAGAGACCAGAATCTGAGCACTAGGGGGCACTGTGGGTGTTTCATTGCACTTGGGTCATTTTAATGAACAGAGCTAGAAAAGATTTGTGCTTTTTCTCGTTTAATATTGACATTTCCAATTCTTTTCTAATGGTACAGAATTCCTTCTTGAATTTTTTATTCCTAACACAGTAAATATAATTACTTATTTGCTTAATCTGTGAAACAAGAGTTCCAAAATAAAAATACAATATTAGAACAAACAATAAAGCTATTGAATAAAGTTCAAGATTTTCAGTACAATTCCTTTTGTTTTTACAGTCAGATTTCTTTATTCTAAAATCACACTTAGCTCCTCATTCTATGTGGTAAAATAAGAATTTGTCTGATAGTTCCATTCAATTATTTGTTTGCTTTCAATTTGAAGGCCTTGATTTTTAGCAGTTGATAGTTCTTAGGTTTTAAAAAGTATGGGTTTCTACTGCTATTCTTTTCCTAGTGAAATTAAAGTACAGGAGAGGGTCAACTTACCTGTCTACCTGAAGATGAGGGAAATTTTCAGATGCTCAGTTTACAAGATTCTGTTCCATATACAGTGGTACAAATTTCATGTATATGATTTCTAGCTGAATAAACCAAGTCTGACTCATATTTAATTTATAGTACTATTAGAACTTCACATTTCCAAATATTTTTGGCTCTACTGAATTCTGCCCTTATATAAAACTACTTCTTGCTCTCTTTTCTGACCTACATGCTCCTCCCCTTTTTATAACATTGCAACATTTTCTTAAATATTACATATATTATGCTATGTACAGTTAACCAAAATTTGTATTTTATAAAATGATTTTTCCAATTAGTATTTTAATGCAGTAACATTCATTACCTTTAAAATTTATACTTAGGATCAACATGATACCCAAAATATTAAAATTCCATGATTAACAAAAACAGTACCTATAAATATAAGTTCTGAAGGTTTTTGTCCCAAACCCTCTTTTGATTCATGGCTCACAATTCAGATTTTATTTTGTATATATGTAAGTATCCTTATTTAATTGTATATATATTCCTGTTGTACACTTTTAGTTTCTGAGAGGCTTTTGGATTAATACCTTAATGCTATATGAAGTCAAACTAATAAAAACCAATTAAAATGTTAGAAAATGTAACAACAGTATATAAAAAATAAAATATAGTAATTACTGTAAAATGTGTCTTTAAAATTTATCCAGAAGCTTCAAGTAGATTTTTTTGTGGATTTGAAACATTTCCAAGTTAATTGTGTTTTCTAGAATTTAGAGACCAGTTTAGAATTATAACAGTTTCCACTGAGATAACAAGGTTTATATTTTATTTACATAAAGCTCTAGATATTTTTATTTCAGTGCAGCATTTCTAATCCTTTCATGATATCAAGTATGCCTGCTCACATTCCTGATTTTGCTTTCTATAGGTGCTGTACAAAATTGCATTCTTAATATTAATGTAAACCAAAAAATATCCTATTTTCATTATATTATGTGCTTTTCAATCATCTTTTGGAATTGAAAAGGTATTCAATACTAACTTCCCACATAAATTATACATGTTTTTAAAAAAACAAGATTCAAAAATGAATATTTTATACAAAAAAAAACAAGCTTTAATATAAACTGACTCACTAAGGTGAGATTTTGACCATATCCTATAGTCCATCTCTATCTTTTTCTTGCACTTCCTATAAGGAAATTGAGGTATTTATCTTTTCTTGTCTCTTGGACAGAGGAGCAACCATAGGAAGTCCATCTAGTTTACATACAAATGTGTACGCCCCATTTTTTTGAGGTCATAATGGAGAATATTCACAAAAAAACTATACTGGCAGGCTAGCCTACTACCTGAAATGGCAATCTGAGCTGAAATGGACTCAGTTATAGATTACCAGGCAGTAGAGGTGAGGTGAGGAGGAAGAATAAGGTCTTACTAGGTATGCACTTACCCTGTGTCCTGTTATCCATCTCCATCTTTCACTGTGGGTCTTTGTTGCCTTTTCTTCTGTAGTGAAACAGGGCCCAGTTGGCATCCTTATAGTAGAGGCCTCTCCATGTCCCTGGCCTCACCTTTCCTTGACCTACCTACAGCTTAACAATAGATCATCCCCCTGTGGCTTGAGCTTGGAATGTCCGCTGTCCGACCCAGTTCCCTGTTTTAGAAAATTACCCTGAAAATTATGATTAATACCCTTAGGCTTATTGAATACAATCTCAGTGGTCTACTAGGCCACTCCCATTATTGTTTCTGGGTTGCTGACTCCACCATAGAATCACATTGCCAGAGAGGAGGCTCCATGCAGACATCTTGTAGCCTCTGGAGTAACGCCCAGATTTTCCCTTAAAAACCTAAGCTGGCCTGAGAATGTTGAGGCAGTTTTTGGAGGTGTTAACCCACTGCCTTCTCAGACCACCTGTGCTCTGATAATAAACACTGATTCTATGACTCAATTCCTATGACGGTCTAATGGCTAAGTGGTGTAGGCAGCATGAGCTCCAGACACACTTGGCCCCCAGTTTCAGTGGGGTCTTGCTGTCTCCTTGACCTGCAACCTGAAAGTTGGGAGCTCTGGACTCTTTTATTTTTAAGACCTACAGATCTCATTCTCCGGCATCTTGCTGCTACCCTGCAGGCAGGGTCAAGCTGGGATAGAGAGTGCTCCTCTCTCCTATTCTTATTTTCCTGAGCTGGGGAAAACCTATCTCTCTTTATAGTTTGGGCTAAGACATCTTGTGTTTGTAAGAGAATCCCCTTCTTCTAAGGGCTACAGCTTTGGAAACTTAAAAGCCATAATGATTGGCCAGCTAGTTCTGTTTACTATTCTGCCACATTTCTCTTCTGAGACAATAATCACAGATCAAGTACTTGCTTGAATGAAGAGAAGGGAAGGGAAATGGGAAATGCCAGGGGGAATCCACCCTCACCTCTTTAATTAATAATAATAATATACTATCACAATCACACATTCAACCAAGCCCAGGCCCTTAGGAAATGAAGGCTGTCAGAAGGACCTACATCTTCTAAGGACACTGCAAAACTAAGATGCATATGGGCTCCGAAGATCCTGTAAGAACAGTGCTAGGAGTCCATCAGTTAGCTCTTTTAAGGAGAATTGAAGAAGATTTCTTGCTTCTAAATTTAGAAATTGTATTTAGCTTCTCATTACTCAAAAAGACCTTTTATCTCCTCTGTTGGATTTTTTTTTTTGAGGAGGTTTGTAGAAAAAGAGAAAGAACATTCCCCAGGTATTGGAGAATTTTTTTAAAGAAAATAAACCAAGTTTTCAAATATAACTCCACCTATCATGTTGTTACCATGCAAAAGATCTGACTGCTCACTGCCTGAAAGCCAAAACTCAAGAGGTGAGGTTGGTGGAAAGAAAAGCAGTTTTATTCCAAAATGCCAGCATTAAGGGAAGACAGTGGACTCCCTGTCACACAGACTGCCTTCCTTCTCAATACTGCCAGAAGGTTTTACTGGCATGCAAGGAGAGGCAGAACAAAAGAAGGAGAATTTGGACAGTCAAATCCAGGTAAAGGGCTTCCTAGAGGCTGGTTGGCCTCTGGGTCAGCACTGAATCTCATACAGTTGCAAAAAAACCCCTCCTAAGTTCCCAGGCCAGATGTGGACCTGAAGTAAACAGAACCATTAAAACTGGTATAATAGTAAATGTAAAACAGGCTAGTTAGTGTAACAATTATGCAGTTAGAAATTCCCAGGCACTTCAGTTTTGGATGCTCCCTCTCTTTTAGAGAGCTGTATCTCTTTACTCTAATAAACTGTCCTTTACTACAAACTTTGCCTCTTTGGTCTGTCTCCATTCTTCAGTGCTAGGAGACCATGAATCCCAGACACTCTCAAATCTCCCTACATCATTTATTGCGGGCTCATCCAGGATAAAAGAGAAGTAAATATGATCTGTGCTTTTCTGTCTGCCTTGCCCACTCATGGGCCTTCATATTTTATTGTCTCTTTCTCCTATCACACAATGGGCCTTAGATAGCCAGTTAAAAGCGACAAGTGTGGCTGCCATTCTTCAAGACTCAAAGGATAGACTTAGCAGAAAGGCTCCGGTTAATCAGAGGAATGTTGACCTTAGCCCTACTGCCTTCTTTCTTGGGGAAAGAGGAGAACCTGAGGACGGCTCAAGGTTGGGGTGAATGATTCTTGGATGTATCTGAGGAACTCTGGTCACAGTGACTCTATGACGTGTTCCAAAGTCTCCTTGGGTCTTCCTCTGAGAGCTGATGGCTCTCCCTTTCTCTCCCCTCTCTTCTACTCTGCTGTCTTTTCCTTTCCATGAAGAAGCTGGATATTGGCACGTGGCTAGGTTGTGGGCCTTTGCAGGCAACTGAGGGACTATTGGCTGTGGCTACTCTGTAGTAGAGTACCAAAGGCCACACTTATCCCTTCTCAGCCTGATGGCCCATCAGGGTGCTGGTGGAATGTCTTCTCCATCCTTACTGCTTTTTTCACCCTGACATTGTTTCTCCTCCACCCCTGAGATGCTGGTCTGGGCCCCATCGCTGTGAGATATCCTCACCACTCCACATCAACCTCAAGACATCTTAAGGTAAGAATATGGAACTTGGTCTCTATATCTCTGCTGTTTTTGTGCCTTTTCCACTCACTGTCCACTTTCCAGCAATTACTCAGTGGCCCACCTCCATGAGGGGCTCCACCCATGTGGTCCCAAATATCTGGCCACTTTCCTTTTACACCTGTGCTATTGCAAACCATCAGGCAAGATCCTAAGGGAGAGACAACATTTTTCAGACTCACTTTTCCTTAAGAAAGTAACCTTATCAGAAGCCTTTTCAGGCTTCCAATATCTCTATGTACTCCCTCCTTAAACATCTTTATACAAAGTGCCACCGTTAACATTGACTGCACCACCAAATTTAAAGACACTCAGAATCAGGCCAGATGCCCCATTATTGGCCACTGCCTTTGGCAGCCCACAGGCCGGCATCAGAAGTCCAGGAAGGGACACACATGGAGTTAGGTAGCCCTCTCCAGCCCCCAGGGACATGGGTGGATGCCCAGGTAAGACACGACTAAATCCTGGTACTCCATGTCCCCCCACCCACCATGGAACTGGTTCGTGTGGTTTCCCTGGCTCACTCAGAGGTCTGGAGGATGCTCCAGATAAGTTATAAGTTAAAGGGATGCCTTTCTTTCTCCCTCCTCCACAGATGGGCAATCGGCCCTCACAGGCCTACACTCCCCTAAATTGCATCCTGAATCATTGGGACAAATTTGATCCCCAGACTCTAAAAAAGCAGCACCTGGTCTTCTGTTCAGAAGTGTGGCCGCAATACAGGTTAAAAGACAGGGAAATCTGGCTTCCAGAGGGAAGTATTAACTATAACACTATCATACAGCTAGATTTGTTTTGCAGATGGGAAGGCGAATGGTCAGAAATCCCCTATGTACAGGCTTTTTTTGCCCATAGGGAAAACTCAGTCAAAAGATCGTCCCAAAACTCTATGCCCTCCCCTCCCCCTGAGCTGCCTTTGGGGGACTCCCTAGCTAAATTACTCTACATACTCAGGACTTCCTACATTAAAGCACTCCCAGCGTGGAGCAAATCTCCTCCCTTTACAGGAAATGCTGGGAGAATTTGGGCCTGCTAGAGTTCAGACCCCCTTTTCATTGCTGGCTCTTAGGAAAATAAAGAATGATTTAGGAAAGTTTTCAGATGACCCAGAAAAGTACATAGAAGACTTCCAAAACTTAACTCAGGTCTTTGACCTCTCTTGGAAAGATGTCATGTTACTCTTAAATCAGACTCTTAACACTTCTGAAAAACAGCCCTGCAAGCTGCCATACAGTTTGGAGATGACCAATACCACTTGTGTTTGGCTAAATTTCCCCAGGCTTTGGCAACCCCCTTCCCCCTCTCCTTCCCATTCTTGTGCTCCATTTCTTTCATCTCTTAGAACACCTCCCCCTTACTCAGTTGGTCACATTCCTGTAGGGATCCTCACAGTGGGACTCATTGTAAGGGAGATGGCCTGAGTCCGCATGTGCTAACATTCTGAATAAGCTTACTTTTAAAATTGTTATCTCTGCTACAAAACCTGTCAAGAAAATAGCTTATATAATTGACTTTGGGATCTCATAGAGTTAAAAACTAATAAGAGTCACTCAAATAAGGTTTTAAATGAAACTTTTCAGTAATAATCATATATTGGGGATGCTTTGGTGTGATTTCTCAAAATCTATTGACAACTTCTAAGATTTTAGTTTTGCTTAGGTCATCTATTTCTAGCTTCTTGTCACAGGAATGTTCAAAGAATGATTAAGATCAGTTTATAAATTTATCTTATGTTTTATCACAAGCCTATGCTTTTTAAGGTTACAAAATGTATTCCTAGATTTGCCAGTGGAAGTACTAATTGCCTGCTTCTGGTTGTCAGTAAAAATTAGGGATTTAGAGGTTATGGATTCTAATTAGTATGAAAGGAAATATGTGTTTTCAAGGAAGATATAAGGTGTAACTTTGAAGGAACTAAAAAAAAAGTAGTTTGTCCTAAACATGGTTATTTCTGAATGAGTGAGGACAAACTGAGCAGGTCTGAAAAAATCATAGAATGTTTGTAAAAAGTCCTGAGAGAGTTTTATGTATAGTTAAACTAAATACAGTAAATCAAGTATATTTAAATATCAAAAGTAAGCTAGTAGAGTTAAGTATTTTCTTTTTTTCTCTGCTAAACAGGACAAATTTCTTAGACTATTGGTCTTTGTTTTATATTGCCCCAATCAGGTCCCTGGTTACTGGAAAAAAACTAAGATCTCCACAATAGTAACAACTAAGTTTTGCTAATAGTTATGTAAACTTCTGTATTTTATATTTTAGGACTGCTAGAATTCATATGTCCTCCTCAGCATCAGAGTATAGGCCAATGTAAAGGCAGCTATTTTCCTTAACCTGACAGGATCATAATAGTCCTGCCCCACTACTCCCTCTCTCATAAAGAAGGCCAGATATTTGTTTAAATGTCTTTAAAAACCAAGACAGAAAAACAAGGAGTAAAGAAACAGTGAGACCAGAGGATGAGAATGAAAACAAAGCCAGACTTTTGGCCACAATTATAAACAACCCAGCACTAAAGCCACCTCAGGGCACAGGTTCCAGGAGAAATATGCCAAATAAAGGAGCCTGCTTTTTGGATTTGGAAACCCAGACCACTGGAATACAGAGTATCCTAATCTTTCAAAGCAACTATGTCCCCTGTGCACAGTACAGGGCACTGGAGGAGAGACTGTGACCTGCTCTAAAGGGAGCAGAGAACAACTCCCTCCCCACCAATAGCTGCAATCACTGATGGGCCTAATGCTCCCAATGGCTCCCAGGCTGTTTTCATCACAGGGATGAAACTGCGGGTGACCATGACATGGCAGGTAAGCCTGTTAGTTTATAGAAGCCATTTATTCTGTCTCAACTGGTCACTCTGGACATTTTTCCTCTCAAAACTACTCAGCTGGGCCGGCCGAGTGGCGCGGTGGTTGTGCGCTGGCTTGGGAGGCCGGCGGCCCCAGTTCGGATCCCACATGTGAGGGCCAGTGAGACTGCCCTCAAAAAAAAAGAAATTACTCAGCTGTAAAGATAAAAAAGTCCCAAATTTGGGCTCATTTTACTCAGCCTGTTCCTTACCATTGATGTATACCTTAGGGAAAAAAATGTAAACTAAACAAATCAAACTTAAAAGGACTCTGGAAAAGTTTTATCAAAAGAGCTCCAAGCCCTAGCTCTAATGACTGATTCTAACCTCAACTCTGTTATCTTCTATGTTGTTAGCTTTAAAAAATTTCAACAGTCACTTAAGAAATACAGGGACCCAGTCCTAAAGGGAAAAGTTTCTAACAGACCAGTTAGTGCCTATATAAAGGAACCCTTTGTAATTTTTCTAAATATGCCAATGGTTTGGAAACTTCAGAGAATCGGTAGCTAGGTCCACTTCTCTTGAATTAAAGTTATTTCATTTAAGTCTCCACAGGACTCACCCAAAAAGAAGACTGTCATTTCTACTCCTGTGAGCAGTCAGAAAACCTAACTCCTGGAGGGTAAACAAATATCACCTGAGGTTAAGATAAATGGGCTTTGAGTCTCATCCTTGAAGCCAATGCTAAAAAGTCCTTTCATTTATGTGTAACAGAGGGGAAGGAAATGGCTTTAGGAGGTTTGGTGCAGCAGAGAGTTCCCTCACAGCAGCCTGTGGGCTATCTAGGTGAGGAGCTTGACCTCACAACACAGGGCTAGCCAGCTTGCCTCAGAGCCATTGCAGAGGCTGCTCTCCTAGTTCCTAAAGCCACTAAGCTTACAATGGGACAAGACTTAACAGTTTTCGCCTCATACCACCAAGGGCTTTTAAATACTAATACTAGTCATTGGCTTACAGACAGTTGCCTCTTAAGCCAACAGGTTTTACTACAAAGCTATGCCACCAGAACAGATTTACAAAAATACCCCTAGACAACCTAGATTGGTTGCTCTTCAATGATGGGAGCTCTTTTATTGAAAATAACACACAAAGGACTGGATAGTTACTTTACTTAATATCATAAAAAATATAAGCCTCCCATCTGGGGCCAGTTCACAACTGGCTAAGCTAATAGCTCTCACCCAAATACTAGAGCAGCTATAGACTATATACTCCTCAAACATAATATGTTGTTTCAACCTGTCTGATAACTCAGTTAGTCAAAAAATAAAGTTCAAGAGATTCATAACATTGTTTCTAATATTAAACAAAAAACAGGATTCTTCCACCTAAATTTTTCCTTCTAAGAAAAGGCTTCCCAGTCTAACAGGATTTAGTAAAACATTTCTCATTTTTCTTTTATTCATTATTATAGGAATTACCTCATGCTGTTACCTGTGATTCACCTCTGCCTGCAGACCACTCAGTTGGTTACGGAGGCCTAAACTACCACAACAACTACACCTGGAGCCAGTCATCGACTGGGGACCCTTAGATAGACCTCTGGGCAAGCCCTAGCTGCCAGTCCCTCTCTATGTCCCTCCTCAGCCTTAAGAAGCCAGAGAGGGGCCGGCCGAGTGGTGCGGTGGTTAAACCAGTGGCCCCGGTTTAGGTCCCACATAGTTGCAGTTGGGCGTAGTTCACCATCCCATGCTGGAATCAAACTGGCAACCTTGTTGTTAGGAGCACATGCTCTCATCAGCTTAGACATACTGCCAGTGGCATCTCAGCTCAGGCACATCTCACTGGACCATGTGGGTATCAAACTGGCCACCCTGTTGCTCAGAGCTCGTGCTGTTAACCAACTGAGCCACTCCGCCAACCCCGACCCTATGTCTTTTTGCTAAACTAGTTTGAGATATTGTTTCATCAAGATAAAATCCCAATCACTCAGTTGTTCTGTAGCTCAATTTTTACTTGTTTTATGGCTCTTGTGAGATATTCAAATGATCACATGTGAGATGTGGGGAAAGAAGTTGCCATTGTCCAATCTTTCCCTGAAAGAAGCAGGGAAGAGACAAGCAACAAGACAAAAAAGAAGCAGAAAGAGTAAGGACAGAATGTAGTGGAAAGCATGAAAGGAAGAAAGGAGATATTTATTCAGAGAGATAAGCTTTAGCGGATTCATCCACCGAGTTCCCTTAGCCAGCTGGGTCAATTTAGAATTCATTTGGGAGACAGAAAGTTTGAATGCATTCTACACTTTTTTCTGCTCCCCACCAGCACACTATATTTTGTTGATTGGTCTTTTGGCACAAGGCTAGAAAATGTATAACTGTTAAGGCAGAAAGAATTGTATACATTAAACAGTAGTTGGTGCAACACACATTTAGTGGAGCTTACAGTGATCTGCATTTACTCCATTTCAAACCATTGGACTGCTAGATAATGGGAATTGAAGTCTGAATGCCTTGGCTGCGTCAGAAGACATGCCCCAGATAGATTATTTTTTCTGACTCTCTATTCATCAGGCTCCCTTACTGACATGAAAATCCATATAGCAGATGGCGTCATGTTTTTGTTTTGTTGTGTTGTGTTTTTGTCTTCTAAAGAAGAATACTTTTTTTCATGTAGTTAATTCTCTAGACTAGAAAATGAACACAATATTTTTTAAGTCTAAGCATTAATTAGAGAGATAAAGAAATGTATCTCCTTTTGTTGAGAAAGAGAATTCTATTGAGCCTTTGACAATGAAACTGCTTAAAGGACAGACTGAGTTGCTGCTTCTGCACAAAGCTTCTGTAGAAAGAAGATAAAGAGCTCACTTGTGGAGTACTCTGACTTTGAGGCATCCTCTTGCTGCTTTCTCTGGACTCCAGTGGGAAGTAGAGCCCTAAAAGTAAATACAAAGGTTCATGGAAAGCCAAGATAATGCCTATGACTTGAAGCCACAAACCAGAATGTTCCGTTGGGGTACCTAATTGTCTCAGAAAGTCTTTTTGAGTTTTTGTTCCCATTTTACACCCTGCTGCTCTTCCCTAGCATCAGCAGACAGATTATGGTGAGCTCACAAAAAAGGCAGGACATTCAAGAACTCAGTCAAGATGGGTTTCTCAGAGACACAGAAGGTTCCTTGAAATTATACTACTAGCTTAGCAGGAGCCTCTTGGAGGGAGGGTCCATTTTGTCTACCCACAGTTTGCTTTAATAAATATCATTAGTAACAGGGGAGAAGCTGTAAACTGCAGCACCCTCAAGGCCACCTCCACTGGGGAGTGAATGCAGGAGTTGGGGAACACTGTAAATCTCCTGATAATGTCCCTAGTGCCTAACCTATGCAGCTCTCTAACTGTAGTCCTGTGTAATTTTCCTGAATGGATTGGCTGGTCCACTCTGCTACAGTACTTGCTGCCCCTTAGATGATTCTCACACCTCTTACTGGATTCCATCAGCCAGACCTTGGGCTTTTTTTCTTTTTGTTTTGATTTAAGGAAAGATTTCAATTGAATATGTGTGTGTGTATGTGTATGTGTATATATGCATTATCATATATATGACATATATATTATATATAATATATATAATTCATAAGCACAAATCATAAGTTACCAGTAGAGTGAATTTTCACAAACCAAGCATGTACATGTAACTGATACTCAGATCAAAAACTAAAACATTTCTACCATCTCAAAAGTTCCCTAGTTCCCTTCCCATCACTAACACCAAGGGTAACAGCTATATTAACTTCTACTAGCATAGATTAATTTTATCTGTTTTAGTAATTTGCATAAATATGAATTCTTGTATCTAGTTTCTTTTGCTCACTATTATATTATCGGTTCATTCAGATGATTGAATATAGTTTTATAATGTTTTCTATAATTTCTGTTAATTGTGTATCCATCCAAAATAATAATCTATTTATCCATTCTACTATTAGAGTAATTTATGGGGTTTCCCTATTTCTAGTTGTCACAAATAAATTTGCTATGAGCATTGTAGCACAAGTATTTTGAGGAGCATATATAAGAGGTGTAATCAAACAATACAGGGAATGCTTAAATAAAAAACATATTACAGGACTTCCAGTAAAATGGCGGAATAGACAAACAATGTGCTAACTACCTCCCAAGATAACACTAAAATTACAAACAATTCATACAAGATTCAATCCCGGAGGTCCCCGGAACACTAGATGAAAAGAACCACTAAATGAAGAACTTAAAGAGGAGGCCACGTCAAGTCTGGTAGGAGGGGCGGTGACGAGAGAGGGCGAAACCCATTAGGGAAGCCTCAGCTGTGGGGAGGCTTCTCCAGTCGGGGGAGAGACCCTCTGGCCACACACCAAGCTCACCAGCCCAGAGATCCTTTGCCGGGAAGAGAAGTTCCCGGCAGTAAATTAATGAGGACTCTCCTTGCTCAGCTCGGTGAGGCTAAGAGCGGCTAGAGAATCAGTGGGGCCGAAGCATGGGCTTGCTCGCTGGTGAGCACTTACCTGGTTCCTGGTGGAGGGAGTAGCTGTGTGAGCTGGGCCCAGGAGCCTGCAGGTACAGACTGAACTGAGCACACCTTTGGTGCAAAGGCTGGAGGTTTTGGGACTATTGTTTCCCAGGTGTGGAGCCTGCACGTGAGTGGTGTAAGAAGGGCGCCATTTTGTCAGGGTTGGGCTCTCCCACAGAGGATCAGGTCTGGGACCTCACTGGTCTGGTGGAATTGGCGCAGAAGTGCATGTGTGCGTGCGAGCGCGCACATGCGTACTTGGATCTCCACCCTCTACCTGGCTTATACTGCATTTCCAGGGGAACGCCTGGTGGATGTGCTCTGGCTCCAACAGGCTACTCACTGAGACTCAGGAGTGCACAAGCTGCCTCGGGTCCCTGCTCTCTGCACTGCACTTGCAGGGTTGCCAGGCTGGTGATTTTTTGTCAGGCTTCTTGGCCTGATCTGCGAGCAGCTGATTGGGACACGTTGAGACTGGGAGATTTCCTGGGAGTGTTGGGCTGTGAGCTGTGTGCCTGCATGACCCAGCCGTGGCTCTCCTGGTGATCTATCTAATACAGCTAAGCAATCCCAGAGTGACAGCCAGAATGGGGAAACAAAGAAACATGTCACAAGTAAAAGATCAGAAGAAACCTCTAGAAATGGAACCAAATGAAACAGAGGGATCCAAACTTTAAGAGACAGAGTTCAGAACACTGATGATAACAACATTTAACAAACTTAGTGAGGACATAAGGAAGGATAGAGAAATCATAAAAAACAACCAGTTAGAACTAAAGAATACAATAACTGAAAGGAAGAACACACTCGAAGGAATCACCAGTAGAGTAGATGAAGCAGAGAATCGAATCAGTGATTTAGAAGGCAAAATAGCAGAAATCACCCAGTTCGAACAATAAAAAGACAAAAGAATAAAAAAACAATGAAAATAGTTTAAGAGCCCTTTGGTACAAGATGCTGCACAATAACATCGAAATATAGGAATACCAGAAGAAGAGAAGAAGCAAGGGGTTGAGAATGTATTTGAAAAAAGAATGACTGAAAACTTCCCTACCCTGGTGAAGGAAATCAACATACATGCCCAGGAAGTGCAGAGGGTTCCAAACAAGCTGAACCCAAACAGGTCCACACCAAGACGCATCATAATTAAAATGGCAAAGGTTAAAGACAGAGACAGATTCCTAGAGGCAGCAAGAGAAATACAGCAGGTTACATACAAAGGAACTCCTGTTAGACTAACAACTGACTTGTCTACAGAAACTCTGCAGGCCAGCAGGGAGTGGCAGGAGATATTCAAAGTGACACAAAATAAAGGCCTACAACCAAGATTGCTCTACCCATCATGGCTATCACTTAAAATTGAAGGAGAATTAAAAAGCTTCTCAGAAAAGAATAAGCTTAAGGAATTCATTATCACCAAGCCAGCATTGCAAGAAGTGTTAAAAGGACTTTTTTAGACAAAAGAAAGGGGTAAACAAGCTAATCTAGGAAGACCAGGAATGCAAATAACAAAATGGCAATACAGATGCACCTATCAATAATCATTTTAAATGTGAATGGGCTAAATGCTCCAATCAAAAGACAGAGAGTGGCTGAGTGAATAAGAAAATAGGACCCATGTATAAAATATTTCATGCAAATGGAAATGAGAAGAAAAAAAGCTGGAGTAGCAGTACTTATTTTGGATAAAATAGACTTTTAAATGACTACAGTAAAAGACAAAGAAGGGCACAATAACCCTAATAAACATTTATGCACCCAACATAGGAACTCCTAATTATATATAATAGATTTTGACAGACATAGAGACAGAGATCAACAGTAACACTATCATAGTAGGGGACTTCAAAATCCATTGTCACCAATGGACAGACCCTTTAGACAGAAAATCAACACAGAAAGTGTGACCTTTAAGGACACTTTAGACCAGCTGGACTTTGCTGATATTTTTAGAGCATTTCACCCTGAAAAAACAGAATATATATTCTTCTCAAGTGCACATGGGACATTTTCCAAGATAGACCACGTTAGGCCACAAAACAAGTCTCAGTAAACTTAAGAAGATTGAAATCATATCAAGCAGATATAAAGGAAAAACTGATGATTGCTGGCTGGGAGGGAGTGGGGATGAGGGAGAGGCGGAAGGTTTTGGACAGCATAGGTGGGTAACTGCAATGTTGCCGCAGGGATATGGGGGGCAGTTCTGGGAATGTAATTGATAATGTTGTGAAGACTATTATGTTAAGTGAAAAAAGTCAGTCAGAGAAAGACAAATACCATATGATCTCACTCATATGTGGAATCTGAAAAACTGAATAAGTGAGCAAAGTAAACAGACTCATAGATATAGAGGAAAAACTGAACGTTTCTAGCTGGCAGGGGGTGGGGATAAGGGAGAAGGGTAAGGGATTAGACAGCATAAATAGACAACTGCAATATTGCCACAGGGATATGAAACACAGTTCTAGGAATATAATAATGTTGTAAAAATTTTGTGGTGTGTCAGATAGTCACATGTCTTGTTAGGGAGACCAGTTCATGGATCGAGTATAGGCTTGATCACTGCCATGTACACCTGAAGCTGATGTTGTATAATATTGTATGCCAACTGTAACTGGGATGTGGAGTATACTGTGGAAGGGAGTCTAAGGAATTGTAATAGATATGTATGATATGTAGGGGGGAGTGGGTTGGTGAACTGGGGGAGGGGGGTTGTCACTTTGAGGGGTAAAAAGTATAACTATTGCATTGTGTTGTACACATGAAACTAATTTTAAAAAATGTTTATTTAACAATAAAAGATTATAAAAAAAATTATGGTAAAACACATATTATCATTAATCCCCATCAAAATACCGTCCCCTGCCACTTTAACACATTTATCCCATCATTCTTCCCACTTTCTGAACCAGTTCTGGAATTCCTCTTTCGTGAGTTTCTTTAGTTGCACTGTCCTGGCTGCCTCAATGACTTGAATCATTTTGACTTTGGAGAAGAGCAGGAAGCCACATGGCGCCAGATCTGGTGAATAAGGTGGATATGGACACACTATAATGTATTTATTTGACAGAAATTCCCATATACCAGAAGCGATGTGTGACATAGAACATTGTCATGATGGAGGATGAATTAAGGCACACTTCATTTTTTTTTGAGTGCAGTGTCACTGGCCCTCACATGTAGGACCCGAACTGGGGCCTCCAGCTTCTCAAGCCAGAGCTTAACCACTGCGCAAATCGGCCAGCCCAAGGCACACTTTATTTTTTTATTTTTTTATTTATTTTTTAAAGATTTTATTGGGGAATTGGGGGAGGGGAACAGCGTTGGGGAATTGGGGAAGGGGAACAGACAAGTTGCTGTCTTTTTGTTCTTCAGTTTAGTTGTGGAGGATGTTGCTTCACTGTTGGTATCGTCATTGAGCTCTTCCCGGATGAGGCAGATCGGTCGCTGACCTCTGGATGTCGCTCACTGCGGCTATTGGCAGCTCACGCTGGCTGCGGGCCACTCACTGTCGCCTATGGCAGCCCACTGCAGCAGGGGCTGCAGCCCACACCATCACCGGGGCTCGCACAGCCCAGCTCCAGGTGGAGCTGTTGTTAGCTGTAGAGGGCAGTGTCACTGGCCCTCATGTGGGATCCGAACCGGGGCCGCTGGCATCCCAAAACCAGCGCTTAACCAATGCGCCACTTGGCCGGCCCCCAAGGCACACTTTAAAACACACCTTCTCTCAACCAGAGCTCACACCTGACTGACTACACCAAACAAGTTGAAACTTGCCACTCACTGTTACTAAGGTTCACTGCACTGCTTCCTGTATTGAAGATCTCTGCCTTTTCATTGTATGGAATCGGCAGGAGCATTCGCTATATTTTGTGATCACAACGGAAAGGCTCCATGTTACATCTCTTCTGGTATGGCAATCTCTGTCAAATAAAAATAATGTTGCTCTTTCCTAAAGCCAAAATGACCATGAAAGGTAAATATTTTGAATTGATTCAGGACATCGAGGCAGCCATGACAGTGCAACTAAAGATACTAATGAAAGATGACTTTCAGAACTGCTTCAGAAAGTGGCAAGAAGGATGGGATAAGTGTGTCTGAAGAGAGGGTGAGTGTTTTTAAGGGGATCAATGGCAATGTGTCTTTTACTGTAATATATATTTTTTAAATTTAGACATTGACTGTAGTGTTTTGTTTTGTTTATTTTAAAGAAAAGCAGGTTTATACAGAAAGCCGCATTCTGGGAGGATGGTGAACACCTGTCCAAAGGCCATCTCCTCACTGTAGTTTTTTTTTTTTTTTGAGGGCAGTGTCACTGGCCCTCATATGTGGGACCTGAACCAGGGCTGCTGGCTTCCCAAGCCAGCGTTTAACCACTGCGCCACTTGGCGGGCCCTTCCTCAACATAGTTTTTGATCACACCTCATATGTTCTCATGGACTTGACTTTCCCATCTTAACCAAGCACAAAGCTCTGCATGATTCCAAATCTCACTAGACATTAGCTGATAGGACTGAATAATTATTGTGATTTTTACTGCCAACTGTGGCAAACAAACCTTAGAGTGGCCCCCATGTTCACACCCTGTACAATCTCCCAGTGAATGGGTGAGACCCACGATTTGCTTCTAAATACAGTAATCCCTTGGTTTGCGAGCATAATTCACTCAAAAATAAACTACTTGTATTGCAAGACATAGCTCATTTACAACGTTAAAATGTAATATAAATGTTTGCTTGTCTTGCATAACACTCACAAACCAAGTTACTTGCAATCCAAGGTTTTATTGTAATAGAAAGTGGAAGAGACTCTCACTCTCATCATTAGGCTATATTACAGCTATATAGCATTGGGAATGGATATCACTCCTGTGATCATACACACACACACACACACACACACACACACACACACACTAAAAGGGCCTATAGAGAGAGCTATATGACTAGACACTGCAGACATTCTTCAGGTGCCAAAAGTGGCCTCTGATCCATAGGCACCAAGAAAATACCTAATTCTCTGATTCTGACCTTCTCATCTTCCCCTTTTCAGAACACTTGTGATTCCACTGGGCCTACCCATATAACCTAGAGTTATCTTCTCATATCAAGAACTTTAATTTATTCACATTTGCAAAGTCGGTTTTGTCATGTAAGGCAATATGTTCACAGATTTGGGGATTTGAATGCAGACATCTTCAGTTTGTGGGCCATTATTTGGTCCATCACTTGCTGCAATAGAAAACTAATACACCAAGTATCAGATGAGTCTCTCTTTGCTCAAAAGCTGTTCAACAAATTACATCAAATAATAGGGTTACAGGAAGTGTCCTAGCAGCATCAAGTCCTCCACTAAAGCCCCTGTTATCTCTCAAAGTTAGTTAAAAAAATCATTTAACAACTTCTCTGGGATCATTTTGGAGGATCACTGGTAGAAATACATATTATAGGGAAAAAAGTGTCTCTTTTTTCTTAGTTGTTATGAGACTGGGATGAGTATTGACATGGGAACATACTTGAGAAAGAATCTTTCTTTTTTGTAGGCAAATATTTAAGAAAAATTAAACAAGCTAGAAGGGTGTGCTGAATGTTCTTAATCTTAATGTATAACAACCTAGATGTATGAATTAAATCTAAGTTTGGCTGCAAGATAGATCCCAAATATCTGTGGTTCAAACAAGATAGTTCATTTCTCTGTCACTTGAAAGGCTGAAGATAGGCACTCTAAAATTTGCATTGCTGCTCTCTGCTCCATCAGGTCATCAGGGACCTCACAGTCATTAAGGAATTGAATGAGGAAGCAAGGAAAAAGAAAGGGAGTAAAGAGAACATGCCATTTATTTTTAAAGAAAAGTTACCCAGTACTCACTTTGGCAGCACATACACTAAAATTGGAACAATATGAGAAGAATAGCATGGCCCTTGCACAAGGATGACACTCAAATTTGTGAAGTGTTCCATATTTTTTTTGCAAAGGCAAGTGGAGATAAGAAGCATGCTGAAGAAAAAGGACTACTGTACATATGAAACTTTCTTTTACATAAACTTAATGGTAAACATAAAAATAAAATACAGAACTCAGACACATAATATAAAAAACGGTCAACAGACGGAAAAATCCCAGAATACCACCAAACTAAAATAACAGAGAGAAACAAACAGGTAAAGAAACAAAGAAGACACCAAGCAAACAGAAAACAAAAGATAAAATGGCTTGAGGAAATCCTCATTGATCAATAATCACCCTAAATGAAAATGGACTGAAATCACCAATAAAAAGTCACAGAGTAGTGAATTGAATTTTTTTTTAAAAAATCCAACCATATGCTGCTCTCAGGCGACATATTTCAGCTATAATGACAAATATAGGCTCAAAGTGAAATGGTAGAAAATAATACTCCAAGCAAATGGAATCGAGAAAAAAGCTGGTGTAGCCATACTTATAGCTGACAAAACAGACTTCAGGATATAAAAAGATAATAAGAGATGAGGATTGACATTTCACAATGATAAAGAGGACAAACAGCATATATATATATATATATATATATATATATATATATATATATATATATATATATATATATATAAAATCTCCCCAATATCGGAGGATCGAAATATACAGAGCAATTACTAAAAGCACTGAAGGGAGAAACTGACAAAAACACAAGCATAATAGGGGACCTCAATGTGCCATTGACAACTATGGATAGATCATCTAAACAGAAAATAAATAAGGAAATATCAGCCTTAAATGACACAAGACCCAGTAGACATAATTGACATTTATAGAGCACTTCATCCTAGAACATCAGACTATACATTCTTTTCTAGTGTCTATGGAAGATTCTCAAGGATTGAACATATGTTAGCATATAAAAATAGCATCAACAAGTTTAAGAAGATTGAAATCATACCAAACATGTTCTCTGATGACAAGGCTTTGAAATTGGATATCAACTGGAAAAAAAATGGGAAAGACCACAAATATGTAGCGATTAAACAACATGCTCTGAAAGAATGACTGGCACAATGAAGAAATAAGAGGAGAGATCAAAAGACACATAGAAACAAATGAGAATGAAGAAACATCCTATCAAAATTTTTGGGATGCAGTGAAAGAAATAATAAAAGGGTAGTTTAAATTACTATAGGCCTATGTCAACAAACAAGAAAAACGTTGAAAACGTTTTCATCCCAGATGAAAAACGGAACATTACACTTTAAAAACTAGAAAAAAAAGGACAAATGAAGTCAGCAAAAGAAATGAAATAATAAAAATTAGAGCAGAATAAATGAAACACAAAACAAAACAAAACAAAAAATAGGAAACATTAATTCAACAAAGAATTGATTCTTTGAAATGATTAATAAAATTGACAAACCCTTGGCTAGACCCATTATGATAAAAAAAGAAAAAAAGACAGAAATAAACAAAATCAGAAATGAAAGGAGAGAAGTTACCACAGAAAAAGAATGGATCATACAAGAATAGTATGAAGAACTATATGCCACCAAATTCAATAACAGAAGAAATGGACAAGTTTTTATAAACATAGCATTCTTAGACTGAATCACGAAGAACTGGAAAATCTAAATAGATCAATAAACAGTAAGAAAACTGATAATCATCCAAAACCTCCCCCAAAGCAAAAGTCCAGCAGATGGATTCACTAGTGAATTCTACCAATCAAAGAGGATCTAATACCTATCCTACACAAGATCTTCCGAAAATTTGAAGAAGGAGCAATACTTCATTTTACGAGACCAACATTACCCTGACAACAAAACCTGATAAGAATAACACAAAAAATAAAATTAAAGGCCAATATCTCTGATGAGTACAGAAGCAAAAATCCTAAACAAAATTCTAGCAAATCAATACAACAATACATTAGAAAGATTATATATCACAGTCAAGTGTGGTTCATTCTAGGAGCATAAGGATGGTTCAACATATGCAAATTGGTCATTGTGATACACCACATAAACAAAATAAAAGATAAAAATCATATAGTTATATCAACAAATGAACAAAAAACATTTGACAAGATACAACATCCATTTGTGTTTAAAACACTTAGTATAATGGGTATGGAAGGAAAGTACTGCAACATCATAAATGCCATATACGATAAGCACTCAGCTAACATCATACTTAATGGCGAAAAACTGAAAGCTTTTCCTCAAAAATCAGGAACAAGACAGGAATTGTTCCTTTCACCACTGTTATTCAACATAGTATTAGAGGATTTAGCCAGAGTTATCAGGCAAGTGAAAGAAATGAAAGACACCCAAACTGGGAATGAAGAAGTTATATTATCACTTTTTCCAAAAGATTTTATTGAGGAATTGGGGGAGGGGAACAGTGATGGGGAATTGGGGGAGGGGAACAGTGTTGGGGAATTGGGGACGTGGAACAGCCAAGCTGTTGTCCTTCAATATTAGTTTTGGAGGGCACAGCAAGCTCAGCTCCAAGTCTAGTTGCACCGCTCAGCTAAAGGTGCTGTGTTCTATTGGTTGCAGGTGGGTGTAGCCACTATCCCTTGCAGGAGTCAAACCAGCAGCCTTATTGTTAAGAGCGTGTGCTCTATCCCCTATCCTCTGAGCCTCCTGGGTAGCAGCTTTCAGTCTTTAATTGCGGGTGGATGTAGCCCACCATCTCCAAAAGACAACCTTGTTGTTAGGAGCACATGCTCTCATCAGCTGAGCCATCCTGCCACCTATTCGCAGCTCAATGGCAGCTCGGGTGCAGCTCAGTGGCTCATGTGGGAATTGAACTGGTGACCCTATTGCTCAGAGCTTGCACTCTTAACCAACTAAGCCACTTGGCTGGTCTTGATAACATAATTCTTTATAACACCCTAAGACTCCATCAGAAAACTATCAGAAACAAATCAATACATTAAAGTTGCTGAATACAAAAGATGTGCAAAAATCTATTACATTTTTATATACTAACAATGGAATTTCAGAAAAAGAAATGAAAAAAGAAACACTGTTTTGCAATTTCAAAATAAAGAATAAAATACCTAGGAATAAACTTAACAAAGGATGTGATGAACTTATACATTCAAAACTATAAGATATCCTGGGCCAGCTGAGTGGCGTGGTGTTTGAGCGCTGGCTTGGGAAGCTAGTGGCCCCGGTTTGGGTCCCACATATGAGGGCCAGTGACACTGGCCTCAAAAAAAAAAAGAAGAAGAAGAAGAAGAAGAAGGCTGGATGTATCACACTCCCTGACTTCAGCTTGTACTACAGAGCAACAATAATAAAAATAGCATGGTGTTGGCAGAAAAACAGACCCACAGACCAATGGAATAAGATTGAAAACCCAGAAATAAACTCACATAACTATGGAGAGATAATTTTTGACAAAGGAGCCAAAAAATATAGTGGAGAAATGAAAGCCTCTTCAATACATGGTGTTTGGAAAATTGGAAAGCTACGTAAAAAAAAATGAAACTAGACTGCTCTCTGTCACCATTTACCAAAATTAACTCAAAATGGATCAAAGACCTAAACATAAGACCTGAACAATAAACTGCATAAAAGTAAACATAGATACTAAAATTATGGACCTCGGGTTCAAAAAGCATTTTATGAATTTGACCTCAAAGGCAAGGGATGTAAAACCAAAAAATAAATGAATGGAACTACAACATACTGAATAGCTTTTGTACAGCAAGGGAAACTATCAACAAAACAAAGAAGAAACCAACTGAATGGGAGAAGATATTTGCAAATAATGCCTTTGATAAGGGGCTAATATCCAAAATATATAAGGAACTCAACAGCTAAAGGACAAACAATCCGATTAAAAAATCAACAGAGGACATGAACAGAAACTTCTCCCAAGAAGACATACAAATGGCCAACAGATATATAGTCCAAGTGCACTAGCTGTTAGGGAAATGCAAATCAAAACCACAATGATATATCATCTCACACCTGTTAAAACGGTTATCACCAACAAGAAAAATAACAAGTTTTGGAGATGCTATGGAGAAATAGGAACACTCATATACTGTTAGTGGGAATATATTGATACAGCCACAATGGAAAACAACATGGAGGTTCCTCAAAAAAAAATAAGAATAGAATTACCATATGACCAGCAATCCCTATCCTGGATATCTACCCCAAAAATCTGAAAACATTTATCCATAAAGATAAACCAATGTGACAACTAAGTTTGCAAACTTGTTGCAACAATGTTTTTCTTTTGTGATATCAGAGGGATTTCTCATTATGTCTTTGTACCAGCTGGATAAACAGTTAACCAAGTTTACTATTTGGAAGTGCTGAAAAGGCTGAGTGAAAAAATTAGATGACCTTAACTTTTTGCCAACAACCCATGGCTCTTGCATCATGACAATGCTCCAGTTCACACAGCACTGTCTGTGAAGGAGTTTTTACCCAGTAAACAAATAACTGTATTGAAACACCTTTCCTATTCACCTGATCTGGTCCCCAGTGACTTCTTTCTTTATCTGAAGATAAAGGAAATATTGAAAAGAAGACATTTTGATGACATTCAGGACATCAAGTATAGTACAAGGACAGCTCTGATGGCCATTCCAGTAAAAGAGTTCCAAAATTGCTTTGAAGAGTGGACTAGGCACTGGCATTGGTGCATAGCTTCCCAAAGGGAGTACTTCAAAAGTGACTATAGTGATATTCAGCAATTAGGTATGTAGCACTTTTTTCTAGGATTAGTTGGTGAACTTAATTGTCTGACCTTGGATGTACTCAAATAATCATTGCAGCATTAATCATGGTGGCCAAGACATGGAAACAACCAAAGTGTCCTCCAACAGATGATTGGATAAAGAAGATGTGGTATATCCATACACAGTGGAATACTACGCTGCCATAAAAATGATGAAACACTGCCATTTGTGACAACATGGATGGATCTTGAGATCATTATGCTAAGTGAAATAAGTCACACAGAAAAAGTCAAGAACCATATAATTTCACTGATATGTGGGATGTAAAACTGAAAGCAACAAAAGAAAAAGACAAACAAAGACTCAAAAACTCATAGAGACAATCGTTTAATGGTTAACAGAGTGTAAGGGGGAGGGGAGTCGTGGTGAGGGTAAAAGGGATCAAATATATGGTGATGGAAAGACAACTGACTATGGGTGGTGAATACACAATGTGATATATAGATGATGTATTACAAAATTTTATACCTGAAACCTATGTAACTTTACTAACAATTGTCACTCCAATAAACTTTAATTTTAAAAAAAGGCAAAAAAATCAATGAGTGAAATAAGACATTGTAAAAGATAGTATCAGAGACAATTAAGGGCAAAAATGGAAAGTTGTAACACCAACTAATTTATATTATCTCTCCTGGTATTATTTCCATCACCACAGGTCAGATGCCTGTTGTATGTGTGAGATAGACATATATAATGGAAAGGAATTGGGGCAGTGTGGTTTATAAAAACTGTAAAAGCCTCTCTTCTTGAAACAGGCTTGCAGTGCAGATGTTGACATTTATGATGTGGGTTTTGTCATGTGTTAATATTGTCATAGGTTCTTCCAGAGCAGTCTCTTATCAATGATTTCATTTTTTTTTTTTCATTTATTATCCCAGGTTCCTAGACGCCATGAGCATCTATAAGGGAAGTGGCTCCCGGTTATGGTAAAACTAAGTAAATCTGGATCTTTGCTTCTTCTCTCATTACTGTGATTTAATTTACCAGATCAATTAATTATGATCAATTAATTCAAGATTAGAATGAGGGTGGTAGCTTAAATGCCAGCTTCAGAGAGGACCCATGGAAGATTTATTAATACACTGCTTAGGTCTCTGTGCCTCACCTTGTGAAACACAGGTTTTGCCTGAAAAAGCTATTGATTACCTTACGGGTTCAGGGTGTTGTCTGTAGAATATATATCTCTTATTCTTTTTTTAAATTTTGGTCCTGTGTGTTTATAGTTCATTTGTTTATTCATGTTGCCCATGCAGATATCTTCTTTCTTGCATTAGTCTTCCCCAGGTAATCACCTTTTTTTTAAAGATTTTTTATTGGGGAATTGGGGGAGGGGACCAGCCAAGTTGTTGTTCCCCAATCTTCATTATGGAGGGCGTCAGTCGCCATCTGGCTTCCCGTCATCAGCTTGTGGCCTCTAAGATCAAGGTGCTGTGTTCAAACTTAGTTGTGGGTGGGCATAGCCACCATTCCATGCAGGAGTCGAACCAGGCAGCCTTGTTGTTAAGAGTGCATGCCCTATCCACTAAGCCATCTGGGTGGCAGCTCAGCTCAAGGTGCAGAGTTCAATCTTCAGTTGCTGGTGGGTGTAGCCCAACCTTGAACAGGCAATCTTGTTACACCAGCTGAGCCATCCTGCCACCTGTTGGCAGCTCAGCAACAGTTCAGCTAAGGTGCAGCATTCACTGGCCCATGTGGGAATTGAACTGGCGGCTCTGTTGCTCAGAGCTCATGCTCTAAGCCAACTCTTAACCAACTGAGTCACTCAGCCAGCCACCCCAGGTAATCATCTTAATAGACGAGTTTTAGGTCATTTCCTGACTGCCCAGAGTGGAAGTTTTAATTAGATACCTAATCAGCCCTGTACAAGTAGTCTTACATGTTAGAAATGTATACACTACCATTAGTATAAGGGTTGTCTATACATAGATATTGATTTAGGCCTTTAAACTTTCTGATTGATCTATAAAAGAATTTTTTGTACAGCACCAGTATATCCCCAACAGATGTTTTATTAAGTAAAACTCAGCTTTAAAACAAACATGTCACAATTATTCTATTCTCTATAGCAGAATTCTTACTGTTGATGAATCAATCCTTCATTGGAATTTGGTTCTGGCAGGGAATAGAAAACAGAGACATACTGTGAAGACAGAGTGCCAAAAACAGCACACTGAGCAATACAAGACTAGAGAAGTTCTATTTTGTGTTTTGTTTTTTTTAGGACCTCTTTCTTATTTTTCATATGGAGAAGATCATTTGGCCCCATTTGGGAGCCAGGAGATGGAAACACTAAGAAGCATGATCCAAGCTGCCAGTGAGGGGAGGCCCAGGATGTCTGATGTGTTCTGCTCTGGGTGTGTTGGAATAAAGTTCCCAATCTCAACTTCCTTTAACTGCCTATTCCTAATATCCAGAATTATCATTGCTAATGCACCTACAGAACTTCCCTGTTGAAATGTCAACACTGCTAGAGACAAGTGACATCAGTAGCAACATGAAAATGGCTAAAAATTACTGGACATTTACTATATGATGGATTCTGTTCTCAGTGCTATACATACATTCTCTCATTTAATATTGGCAAAAGCCTTGCAAGATCTGTAATGTTATATCCCTTGTTTGCAGATGAGAAAATAGCAGCATATTTTGGTTAAATGACTCAATCAATGTCACGCAGCTAACAGGTGATAGAGTTGGCATCAAAACCAAGCTCTGGGGCCGGCTGAGTGGCGTGGTGGTTAAGCGCTGGCTTGGGAAGCCAGCGGCCCCGGTTCGGTCCCACATATGAGGGCCAATGACACTGCCCTCAAAACAAACAAACAAACAAACAAACAAACAAAACAACCAAAAAACCCCAGCTCTGCTTGACTCCTAACCAGTGTGCTACTATCTGACATATTTGTGTATGATCATTAGGCTATTAATGCCCATGAACACATTAGTCTGTACTCAGTTATTAGATTAGCAATTTCTCACCTGTTTGCCTGGTTTAATGATGTATAGGACAGAGAACTTTTAAAATGGTGCGTGTGTGTGTGTGTGTGTGTGTGTGTGTGTGTGTGTGTGTAGAAAGATAAGCCCAGAACAAGGTTCTACACCTCATCTATTGAAGTGTAATACTAGAATGTCCAAAATAGTTGCAATGGAGGGCATCAGTGGGGGCATTCTGAATATCCCTCAAATTAGGTTTTATTAATGGTGGTTTCTGATAAAGAAGTTTTACTGGCTCAAGACTGAGATCAGTACAAACTCTTCCTTTTTAGTGCACTGATTGCCTCATTGTTGGCTGTACTGAAAAAAATGTAGTTTGAGAAATCTATGTTTGACACCAGCCCTCTCTGGGAGAAACAATGCAGTCTGCAGTCCCAAAGGATACTGCAGAAAAGAACCCCAGGTGGTCTGCAAAATTATCAGCTTCAAGAAAGACAGCATTTTCTCTGAGCTGGGGGTGCCAGGAACACTTGGCTTCTAACTCGCCATATGGCATGCATTATTGGGCCCGGCTGCTCAGCTTGGTCTCTGGTGCGATGTAGCAATTAATGTTGTGGAGCTATTTCCTTACTCAATTAAAATAAAATATCTCGCTGTAGATCCTCATCTGTTTCTCCCCCAAAGCCCCACTACCAGTCCCTTAGGCACTGAATGTATTTTTTGCTTTGTTCCTTGGTTGTCCTTCCTATTTTATTTTTCTTCTTCTAAATCTCTCCCCTCTGACTTAAAACTGCAGCAGGAGAAGGGAGCATGGTTGCACACACTGGGCCTGGGTTCTCACAAGCCATCTGCTCCCTGAGATCTGGTTATCCTTTTCTGAGGAAGGCTTTTGGTTATTTATCTCCTGTCATATTTTTCAGAATTCCACTCTCATCAGAGTTCATTCTTTATCATTTTTTTTGAGGGCAGTGTCACTGGGCCTCATATATGGGACCGAACCGGGGCCGCTGGCTTCCCAAGCCAGCGCTTAACCACCGCGTCACTCGGCCGGCCCTCTTTTTCATTCTTTTAATATTAGTTTCAGGTGTACAAAACAATATAGTGATTAGATACTTACACACCTCACAAAGTTATAACCCCAACTAGTCTACCATATATAGCTATTGTAATACCATTGACTACATTTCCTATGCTTTACTTTACATCCCATGATGATATTTTTAATATTGTTGACATTCAATATTATTTTATATTAGTTTCAGGTATACAGTGTAGTGGTGAGGCATTTATATAATTTATGAAGTGATCCCCCCGATAAGTCTAGTACCAATCTGACACCATACATAGTTTTTACAATATTATTGACTATATCCCTCATAATGTGTTTCACATCTTTGTGACCATCATGTAACTACTAATTTGTGTTTCTTAATACCTTCACTTTTATCACCTATCCTCCAATGCCCTTCCCATCTAGCAACCATCAGTTTGTTCTCTGTGTCTATAAGTCTAGGTCTGTTTTGTTTGCTAGTTTATTCTGTTCTGTTCTTAAGATTCCATATATAAGTGAGATCATATGGTATTTGTCTTTCTCAGTCTGACTTATTTCACTTAGCATAATACCTTTTAGGTTCATCCATGTTGTTGCAAATGGCAATATGTCTTTTTTATGGCAGAGTAATACTCCATTGTATATAAGTACCATAATTTCTTTATTCAGTCATCTATTGATGGATATTTCAGTTGTTTCCATTCCTTGGCTATTAGGAATAGTGCTACAGTAAACATAGGGGTGCATATGAAGTCTGACAATTCTGTTTCTGAAATTGTTGCAAAGATGTTGCTAACTTTTTTTGATATCAGAGGGATTATTCATTATTAATTTGTACCAACCAGACAAACAGTTAACCAAGTTTACTATTTGGAAGTGCTGAAAAAGCTACATGAAAAAGTTAGATGAAAACAACCTGAACTTTTCACCAACAATTCATGGCTCTTGCATTACAACAATGCACCAGTTCACGTGGCATTGTTTGTGGGGGAGCTTTTAGCCAGTAAACAAATAACTGTTTTGGAACACCCTCATTATTCACTTTATCTGGCCCCCAAAATGACTTATTTCTTTACCCAAAGATAGAGGAAATATTGAAAGAAAGACACATAATTTGATGATATTCAGGACATCGAGGGTAATACGATGACAGTTCTGATGGCCATTCCAGAAAAAGAGTTTCAAAATTGCTTTAAAGCATGGACTAAGTGCTGGCATTGGTGCATAGCTTCCCAATGAGAGTATTTCAAAGGTGACCATAGTGATATTTAGCAATGAGCTATGTAGCACTTTTTCTAGGATGAGTTTGCATACCTAATTGTCAGACCTCGTATATCTTTTCAAATTAGTACTTTGGATTTCTTCAGATAAATACTCAGGAGTGGATTTGCTAGGTCATAAGGTAGTTCTATTTTTAATTTTTGAGGGCCCTCCATACTGTTTTCCATAGTGGCTGTACCAATTTGCAATCCCACTAAGAGCATGTGGGTTCCCTTTTCTCCACATCCACATCCTGTTTGTTGATTTACTGATGATGGCCATTCTGACATGTGTGAGGTGATATCTTATTTAGGTTTTTTTTTTTGAGGGCAGTGTCACTGGACCTCATATGTGGGACCCGAACCGGGGCCACTGGCTTCCCAAGCCAGCGTTTAACCACCGTGCCACTCGCCCATCCCCTTATTGTGGTTTTTATTTGCATTTCTCTGATGATTAGTGACATTGAGTATCTTTTCATATGTGTATTAGCCAGCTGTATGTCTTCTGGAGAAATGTCTCTTTATTTTCTCTGCCCGTTTTTTAACTGGGTTGTTTGTTTGTTTTGGTATTGAGTTGTATGAGCTTTTATAGAATAAATTTTAGATATTAACCCTTTATCAGATGTATCATTGGCAAATAACTTCTTCCATTCTGTAGGATTCTTTTGTTTTGTTTTGTTAATGGAAGGCAACAAACAAATAAGTTAAGGCATAAAAGAAACAAAGAAACATACACACAGAAAAAAAATTAAAGCACTCCATTAGGAGACCCAATGATTTTATTTCTATAGCTCCTCACCTTCTGCTTAGTACTTCAGTGCCTTTAATCCCATATATTTTCTGCTTGTGCTCACTTGTAATTACTTAAATAATCACTTTCATTATTTTTGTCACATTGCTCACCTGCCCAGGAATCTTCAAGTGTATGGAATTTGCTGAATTCTAGAAGAGTATCATGCCCCAAACATCTTTATGCATCTACCACAGAGTTTGAAAGTCCTGAGAATTGAATGGTGTCTCGTGAAGGCCCCAGTGAACAATACAAATGGTTCCTGGGATAGATCTTGCATGAATTTATGAACATCCAGATTTTTCATCAGAATTACTTGGGGACCTTGTTACAATGCATATTCCCTGAATCCACCCTAAATATAAAAATTAAAACTGTATCTGTGTGCTCGTGTGTGTGTGTGGGAGGGAGAGCAAGGGTAGATCCAAGAATCTGAATCTAAAAAATAAACTCCTAAACAGTGCACACAACAATTTGAGAGCTATTGTTGTAAGGTTCTTAAGCAGGGAAGAACCATGATCAGATTTCTAATAAAGAAACATCTGATGACAATGTAGAGGTTTTATGGCTTGTGACAAAGTAAATATTCAGATAGAAAAAGCTACTTGAAAAGCTGCTGTAGAGGGGGCAAAAAAAACACAAGTCACCAACAGAAACCAACAGAAGGTTCTTTTAGATAAAAGAAGTCTGGGATAAATGGCTATAGTCTTTAAAACTCTACCTCAGGCTTCTCCCCTAGAAGAGGCTATACTTTTAGAAATATATATATTTGGGCTGGCCAAGTGGATCAGTTGGTTAGAATGCAAGCTCTGAGCAATAGGATCACCAGTTTGATTCCGACATGGGCCAGTGAGCTGCGCTCAAGCTGAGAGCTGCCCCTGAGCTGGTGAAAGCATGTGCCCTTAACAACAAGATTGCCAGTTCAACTCCCGCATGAGATGGTGGGCTGCACCCTCTCCCCCACCACAATTATGATTGAACATGGCACCTTGAGCTGAGCAGCCACGAGCTGGAGACGGGAGGCTGCATAGCTCAGCTCAGTGTACAATAAGGTTCCTGGTTTGATTCCACATGGGATGGTGGACTATGCCCATCCCCCTCCACAACTATCAATAGATTGAAAGTGGTGATTGGACATGGCACTGAGATTACGCCCACCACAATTAAGATTGAAGGACAACAACTTCACTTGGAGCTGATGGGTCCTGGAAAAAACACAAATGTTTCCCTTTCTCAATTCCCCAATAAAATCAATATATATTAGAGATATGTTCATTCACCCTTGTCCATCACAGGGAAAGAGCTCACTTCTCTCATTTAAACCAGAGATAAGAGATATAATGTCACATCTGTATGAAGAAGAACTGTGTTACTGAAAATGTAGATCCAAATAGCAATGCTTGAAGTGTGGTTCTCTGATCACCTATATTGCATCCAAATCAGCTGAAATGCTGGTTAAAATGCAGGTTCCTGGGCCTCACCTCAGACCTGCTGAATCAGAATGGGAGCCTAGAAAATCTGCATTATAACCAGATTTTCAGGTGACACTGATGTAAAATAGAGTTTGAAAAGCAGTGTTCTTACTGGAAAATTCTTTGCCTCCATCTATGCCTGTGGAAATATTGCTTATCCCTATTGTCCCAGCTTTCCATGATCCACTTGCCCCAACCTCAACAGACACAACCTCTTCTGTTGCTGTGCTGGTGGGAAATATGGGGAGACATCATGGCTGGGGCACTGGGGAGTGTTGGGGAGCACTGAGATAAGCAGCCTGGCTGGAGATGGTTGGAAGAAACCAGGATTTGTATACTAAAAATTTACGCACTTGAGTTGAGGTTGCCAACATTCAAGAAGCCCAGGGGAAAACCAATAACAAAATTACCCAGGCAGATATCTGATTCCACTCCCACAGAAATCTCATTTGGGGATGAAGTTTGGAGGTCATGTCAGGACGGGTTTGGAATGGAAAGTGAGACCAAATGCCTGCCCACCTGATAACTGCACATGGGGGAAGGATAATGAGCCAGCCTCCTTCCCTCTATCTTTACCTGTGGGAATTCTAATCTTCAGCATAACAGCGCCTTGCCCAGGCTGTTTGGGTGGCACCACTCTTACAGTAACTACTGGCCCCCTGAAGCTCTCCTACCCCTTCAATTTGAGGACCACTAGGATGAAATTTCTTGGGCTCTTTTGCTGAAATCCTCAGTGGCTCTGGGGTAGGAAATACCAAGGAGAGATACACATTCCATGGGAGGCCCAGGATACAGCAATGTCTAAGGCAAAGTGAGGTCTGGGGACTATCCACATCAGCTCAGGGTGCTGTAACAAAATTCCAAAGACTGGGTGGCCTAAACATTTGTTTTCTCACAGGTCTTGAAGCTGGAAGTCTGAGCTCAGTGTGCCAGCATGGTCAGGCTCTGGTGAGGATTCTCTTCGAGGCTTGTACACATCTCTCTTGTCCTCACATGACCTTTCCTTTGAGCACTTGTAAGCGGGGGAGAGGGAGGGAGCTAGAGGGAGTGAGAGGGAACAATACAAAGCAAGAGAGAGTGAGAGATCTCCCTTGTCCTCTTTTGGATTAGAGCCTCACCTTATGACCTCATTCTACTGTAATTACCTCCTAAAGGCCCTGTCTCCAAACACAATCACACTGGGGGTTCATGCTTTAACATATGCACTCATATGGATTTGGAGGGGACAGAATTCCATCTATAGCACTCATCACCACATGGGTGCTTGTTTTAAAGGCCCCATCCCACATCTCCTCAATTAGCATCTCCACAAGAGCAGAGCCAGAGAATATGCAAGCAATTCAGTTAATTCTGATAAATACTGATGTTTAAGAACCACTGTTTAGCAGCCAGTGTGAGCTTCCAAGAGCCATTGTGAGTGGCTGTCCAGAGGCCAGCGACCGATCTGCCTCACCATTGCTCTTCAGTGCAATGATGATACTAACATGGAGCAGTGAAACAACGTCCTCCACAACTAGACTGAAGAACAAAAGGACAGCAACTTGTCTGTTCCCCTTCCCCAGTTCCCCAACACTGTTCCCCTCCCCCAATTCCCTAATAAAATTTTTTTTTTAAAAAGAGTCACTGTTTAAAGGATCCACTGTATTTAGTTCATATGATCTCACCTTTTTTAAAAAACTATTATTTTTCTTCAGTTACAGTTGACATTCAATGTTATTTTATATTAGTTTCAGGTGAACAACATAGTAGTTAGACATTTATATAATTTATGCAGTGATCTCTTTGATTAGTTGAGTACCCACCTAGCACTAGCTGTTTTTGTTGCAACGTTATTGACTATATTCTTTATGCTGTACTTTACATCCCCATGACCATTTTTTAACTACCAATTAGTATTTCTTAATCTCTTCCTTTTTCACCCTGTTCCCCAAGGCCCCTCCCCTCTGGCAACCATCAGTTTGTTCTTCGTATCTATGAGTCTGTTTCTGTTTTGTTTGTTCATTTGTTCTGTTCATTACGTTCCACATATAAGTGAGATCATATGGTATTTGTCTTTTTCAGTCTTACTAATTTCAGTTAGCATAATATTCTCTAGGCCCATCCATGTTGTTGCAAATGGTAAGATTTTATTATTTTTTATGGCAGAGTAATATTCCATTGATATATATACCACCTCTTGTTTATCCAATAGTTTATTCATGAGTACTTGAGTTGCTTCCATATCTTGGCTACATTAAATAGTGCTGCAGTGAACATAGGGGTGCATTAATCTTTTTGAATTAGTATACTGGATTTCTTTGGATAATTATCCAGAAGTGGAGTTGCAGGGTCATAAGGTAGCTCTATTTTTAATTTTTTGAGGAACCTCTAAACCATTTTCCACAGTTGCTGTACCATTTTGCAATCCCACCAACAGTGCTCGAGAGTTATCTTTTTACACATACTCACCAACACTTGTTTGTTGATTTATTGATGGTAGCCATTCTGACAGGTGTGAGATGATATCTCATTGCAGTTTTAATTTGTACTTCTCTGATGATTTGTACTTAGTAATATGTTTTCTGATCTATTTCCTTGGTTAAATGAAACAAAAGAAAAAATAAACAAATGGGACTACATCAAACTAAAAAAGTTTTTGCATGGCAAAGGAAATCTCCAGTAAAACAGACAGCTTACTGAAAGGGAGAAGATATTCATGAATGATACATCTGATAAGGGGTTAATATCCAAAATTTATAAAGAACTTATATAACTGAATGCCAAAAAAATAAAAATAAAAACCAAACAAACAAACAAAAACCCTCAAAAAATCCAATTAAAAACTGTGCTGAAGGGCCGGCCCAGTGGCACATTGGATAAGAGCTGACTTAGGATGCCAGCGGCCCCAGTTTGGATCCCATATAGGCTATAATGACTGGCCGGCAGCCAGCGCGAGCTGCCAATAGCTGCGGGGAGTGACCATCCAGAGGCCAGTGACATATATGCTTCAGTCGGGAAGAGCGCAATGATCATACCAACATGGGCCAGTGAAGCAACATCCTCCAGAACTATACTGAAAAGCAACAACAATGAAAAGACAGCTGTGCCGGCCGAGTTGCATGGTGGTTAAGCGCTGGGTTACGAAGCCAGCTGCCCCGGTTCAGGTCCCACATATGAGGGCCAGTGACACTCCCCTCAAAAAAAAAAAAGACAGCAACTTATCTGTTCCCCTTCCCCGATTCCCCAACACTGTTCCCTTCCCCCAATTCCCCAATAAAATATTTTTAAAAAACAGCCCCTATTTTTAATTACTCTTGGCTGAAGAAGGGCTTTCTTTAATGTGTCCTAAACCAGTAGTTCTGAAATTTTAGTGTGCATACGAATCAACTGAAGATATTAAAATTCAGATTCTGATACAGTAGGTCTAGGGTGGAGCCTGCCATTCTGTATTTCTCACAAGCTTCCAGGTAATGCTGTTGCTGTTGGTCCATGGACCACAACTTTGAGTAACAAGATACTAAACCATTTTCCAAGTTTTAAATTCAAGGATAGCAAATTCAAATGTCTTCACTGGCCAGGCAAGTATGGAGCTATAAATGTGTGAAACTATTACAGGTGATATGAATAGGGAATGATAGAACTTGTAGACATTCAAGTACACAGTTTTAAAATACAGTGGGCTAGCCAAATAGCCTACTGCTTCCTTCTGAGGCAACTGATTTGCAACCCCTGTGCTAGAACAGCTATTTTAAGATTTGGTCGATAAATATTCATTTTCCCATCTACCCAATTTATGGGTTTTCACCTATCCTTTTCATTCTTCCTCTCCCCACTCTTAATTGGCACTGCTTGAGTTGCTTTGTAAGCATTTATAAAGGTTCCTATTATTTTTAAAATGTGTGTCCTATATAAGCAACCAGGTTGTAACTCTTTGAGGGCAGGAACTGAGCCTTGGGTCTTTTGTCTCCCCTTAGTAATGTTTAGTTCAGTGTTCGGCTCACAGTGGGAACTCTGTCATTGATTACTAATTGACTTGCTGTCAGGACAAGGTTGGTACTTCAGAAAAGAAGTAAGTTCACTAGGGTGGCAGAGATTTGGAGATACGGGCCACATCCTATGTGATTGGCATACAGTTCCTCCTAGTTGGAAGAAGGCAAGCCATCTTAGCTATTATTGTTTTTAATTTAACAGGCTGTGTCATATATTCAGATTCAGGACTTAACTCAATACGTTATGTTTGGTGCTGTTCATTAAATGTATTGTTGATGTGTATATACAAGCTGCTATTAAAAAGTGACCTAGGGCAGGCCGAGTAGTGCGGTGATTAAGAGCCGGTATGGGACGCCAGTAGCCCTGGTTCAGATCCCAAATAGGAGGGCCAGTGATACTGCCCTCTAAAAAGAAAAAAAAAAGTACCCTAATTTTCTTGTGAACTTTCTTCCTATGGAAAGGTATTATGTTACTTCCCCACATTCAAGAATATTTTAAATACTTGCAGCTAAATTGTGCTAAACCAGTTGTCAAAAATTGGGAGTTGGGCTGGCCGACTAGCACAGTGGTTAAGCGCTGGCTTGGGAAGCCAGTGGCCCCAGTTCGGTCCTACATATGAGGGCCAGTGACACTGCCCTCAAAAACAAAACAAAACAAAAAACTTGGGAGTGGCCCATAAAAGAAAATTGATACAGATAAAATCAACCCATTTGCATGGTCTCCTGTTTATCTATATGCATGCAAATATATCTGTTTGTGGCATAGATATACACACACATTGTGCTATGGTTAAAGATTCAGCTGGAGTTAATTACCATACAAAGGGAAGAACTATTAGCAAATTAATTTAGAACTTGTCTGTCATACTATTATAAAACAAAGACATTTGATAGCTTGAAGAGGAACTCTTTTACTCACTTAAAATTGTGATTCTATAGAATATTAGCTGACCTCTGCTAGAAAAGAGACTTCTGTTCAAATACACAAAGGATTATAGATGACTAGTGAACCAGTCATCTGAATTGAATAGTCTTAAAATTATGATTCCCTACTTTTTAATTTGTTCAACAACTATTGGTCAGAAAGCCTTCTTTGTGAAAGACATAGTACTGGGCACAGAGTGAACAAGGGGTTAGAGTAGTAAACAAGACATCCATGGTCCTTGCCTTCTTAAAACGTACATTAACTCCAGTTCTATCATCAGTGTGTGTATGCGTGTCTTAGTCCTTTTGGACCACTATAACAAAATATGAGACTCAGCAGCTTAAACAAGAAATGTTTGTTACATTTCTGGAGGCTGAGAAATCTAAGATCAAGATGCTGGCAGATTCAATGTCTGAAGTCAGAGAGCACTATCTCTGGTTCATAGATGGCTGTTTTCTTGCTATAACTTTACATGGCAGAAGGGAGGAGGGAGAGCTCTAGGGTGTCTTTTATAACTCCATTCATGTGGGCTCCACCTTCACGACCTAATCACCTCTCAAACGCCCCAGGTACTAATACCATCACTTTGGAGGTAGACTTCAATATAATAATTTTGAGGGAATACACACAACCAGTCTATAGCAATGTGTATTTATATATTACAGTAATTATTACAATCTTACATATTTTCTTTATATAATCAAGATGATGCCTTGAAATGTCATTTAACTTATCCTTTCATCCTTTAGATAGATGGATGAAGTTGTGTGTGTGTTGCGGCCACAATGTGATGAGCCCCACTCATATCTTCTGGGCACTCATTATTTCTGTGAACACCCACCTGACAGCTTTGAATTGGAAGCACCAAGCTCTTGTCTGTGCACTCTTTCTGGTGTATGGAACCTGCATGACCTATTCTTGGGAATTAATACATTTCCCTAAACCAGTGAATTTGCTCTCAAACAAAAACTGATGGAAACTGGTGGTTTTCTCCCCATCTATTGGAATAATTCTGAGGTGTGTCCTACAATGTCTTGCAAAAATCCTTAGTGGGACTGAGTCCCAGTTACCCATAATTGTGACCTGCTTGGTAATCACTCTATACCATCTTCCTTCTCTTCCCTGTAACACTTCACTATTTTTCTATTAGTGCTTCCTGGAATGATCCCCCCATACTCCAAAACACCATGTGTATCACATTCTTGTCTCGGGGTCAGCTTCTGTGAGAACCCAACCTAAGTCATGTGTCAATCCTTGGCTAGCCAAGGATACATGGTGAAATTGTATATCAAAGGGTAAATTTATTTTGAAAATCATATGTAATGTAAATCACATGGTTATCATTCATAGAAAAATATATTTGTCAAACATCTAAATGCACATGGTTAGCTAATTAAGTGTATTTGGAGGAACCTTTATCTTTGAGAAAAAGTAAAATTCCTTCACAATTTGGATAATATAAACTCCACTTTTGGTTGGGCAATTTCACTGTTTTGTATACAGGAATTTTCAGAAAGTACTCAGTGCCTTTTAAGATTATGAAAACTTGCTTTAGGATATGACTCTCTTTTAATATCTTTCCACACCTTATCCCCCGATAACCCAGGTGTTCCTGGGATAGAATGTTGGGCGGGATGGTTACAACGTAACTCCCAAAGCTCACATTCTCACATTCTCTCTCTCTCTTTTTTTTTTTTAGCTGAGCCATCCTGCCACCTGTTGGCATCTCAGTGGCAGCTCAGCTCCAGCTGAGCATCGAACTGCTGTTGCTCAGAGCTCAGCTCGCACTCACTTTTTTTTTTGAATGAAATGTTCTTAATTTATTAACAGGGCCGTTACAGAATAAGAAATCCATTCTTGAGGCAACATGAGGGAATTTATTCTCTAGGGATATTCTTGCTATAATCTTTTCACCCTATGTTGCCTATCCTGTAAAGTTTTCTGGACTTCTTCCTTTTTTTATTGTGAAACAAACATTTTTTTCAAATTAGCTTCAGGTGTACAACACAGTACAATAGTTATACTTTATACCCCTCAAAGTGATAACCCCCATCACGAAATACTCCACCCCCCATATCATACATATCTATTAAAATTCCTTTGACTCCTTTCCACCATATAATCCACATCCCGTGACTATCTGTATATTCAATTACAGTTGGCATACAATATTATACAACATCAGTTTCAGGTATACAGTGCAGTGATCAAGCCTCTACTCCATCCATGAAGTGGTCTCCCTAACAAGATGTGTGACCATCTGACACGCTACAAAATATTTACAACATTTTTATATTCCCTGAACTGTCTTTCAAATCCCTGTGGCAATATTGTAGTTACCTATTTATGCTGTCTAATCCCTTTCCCTTCTCCCTCATCCCCACCCCCCTCCCAACTTGCAACCCTGTTTTTCCTCTATATCGATGAGACTGTTTCTGTTTACTTTGCTCGTTTATTCAGCTTTTCAGATTCCACATATCAGTGAGATCATATGATATTTGTATTTCTCCGACAGACTTATTTCACTTAACATAATAGTGTCTAGGTCCACCCAAATTGTTGTAAATGGTATGATTTCATTCTTCTTTATAGCAGAATAATACTCCATGGTATAAATGTACCACAGTTTCTTCTTTTTTTAAAAAAAAGAATTTATTGTGGAATTGGGGGAGAGGAACAACGATGGGTAATCAGGGAAGGTGAACAGACAAGTTGCTATCCTTTTGTTCTTCAGTCCAGTTGCGGAGGACGTTCCTTCACTGGCCTATGTTGGTATCGTCGTTGCGCTCTTCCCGGATGAGGCAGATCGGTCCCGGCCTCTGGATGGTCGCTCACGCTGGCTGCTGGCCATTCACTGTAACTTATGGCAGCCTGCTGCAGCAGGGACTGCAGCCTACACCATCGCTGGGGCTTGCACAGTCCAGCTCCATGTGGAGCTGTTGTTAGCTGTAGAGGGCAGTGTCACTGGCCCTCATATGTGGGATCCGACCCGGGGCTGCTGGCATACCAAAACCAGCTCTTCATCAATGCTCCAGTCGGCTGCCCCTGTACAAAAGTTTCTTAATCCAGTCATCTACAGATGGGCATTTCGGTTGTTTCCAAGTCTTGGCTATTGTAACTAGCACTGCAATAAACATAGGGGTGCATATATTTTTTTAAATTAGCATCTTGGATTCTTCTTGGTAGATACCCAAGAGTGGAATTGATGGGTCATAAGGCAGTTCCATTTCCAGTTTTTTGAGATACCTCCATAATGATTTCCATAATGGCTGTACAATTTGCAGTCCTACAAACGGTGCACCAGGGTTCCCTTTTCTTCAAACCTTCGACAGCACTTTTTGTTTGTTGATTTGTTGATGATAGCCATTTTGACCGGAATTAGGTGGTATCTCATTGTGGTTTTTATTTGCATTTCTCTGATGATCAGCGAGGTTGAACATTTTTTCATACGCCTGGTGGCCATCTGTATGTCCTCTTTAGAGAAATGCCTCCTCATATCCTCTGCCCATTTTTCAATTGGGTTGTTTGGTTTTTTTGGTGTTGCATTTCATGAGTATTTTATAAATTTTGGATATTAACCCCTTATCAGATATATTGTTGCAAATATCTTCTCCCATTCAGTAGGCTGCCTTTTTGTTTTATTGATTATTTCCTTTGCTGTGAAAAACGTTTAAATTTGATGTAATCCCATGTGTTCATTTTTTCTTTTATTTTCCTTGCCCGAGGGGATATATCAGTAAACATATTACTCAGGGTAATGTCTGCAAACTTACTCCCTATATTTTCTTCTAGGAGTTTTATGATTTCAGGTATGACATTTAAGTCTTTAATCCATTTTTGAGTTTGTTCTCATATATGGTGTAAGTAGGTGGTCCATTTTCCTTTTTTTGCACGTGTCAGTCCGATTTTCCCAGCACCATTTATTAAATAGACTATCTTTACTCCAGTGTAAATTCTTGCTTCCATTGTCATAGATTAAATGACCATATATGAATGGGTTTATTCCTGGGCTCTCTATTCTGTTCCATTGCTCTATGTGTCGGTTTTTATGCCAGTACCATGCTGTTTTGATGACTCTAGCCTTGTAGTATGATTTCATGTCAGGTAGCGTGATTTCTCCCACTTTGTTCTCATTTCTCAACATTCCCATGGCTATTCAGGGTCTTTTCTGGTTCCATATAAATTTTAGGGCTATATGTTCTATTTCTGAAAAAAAATGTCCTTGATAGTTCGATTGGAATTGCCTTGAATCTATATATTGCTTCAGGTAGTATTGACATTTTAACTATATTAATTCTTCCTATCCATGAACATGGTATGTATTTCCATTTATTTGTATCTTCTTTGATTTCTCTCTTCAGTGTCTCATAATTTTCTGAGTATAGCTCTTTTACTTCTTTAGTTAAATTGATTCTTAGATATTTTATTGTTTTTGAAGCAATTGTAAAAGGGATTGATTTCCTGATTTCTTCTTCTGATAGTTTATTATTGGTGTATACAAATGCAACTGATTTCTGAATATTAATTTTGTATCCTACTACCTTACTAAATTCGTTTATCAGGTCTAGCAGTTTTTTGGTGGAGTCTTTGGGATTCTCTCTATATAGTATCATGTCATATGCATATAATGACAATTTTACTTCCTCTTTTCCAATTTGGATGCCTTTTATTTCATTTTCTTTTCTAATTGCTATGGCTACAACTTCCAGAACTATGTTAAATAGAAGTGGTGAAAGTGGGTAGCCTTGTCTTGTTCCTGATCTTAACGGGAAAGCTTTTAGAATTTCCCCATTGAGTACGATGTTTGCTGTGGGCTTATCATATATGGTCTTTATTATGTTGAGTTATGATCCCACTATTCCCACTTTACTAAGAGATTTTATCATAAATGGATGCTGGATTTTGTCAACTGCCTTTTCTGCATCTATTGATATGATAAAATGATTTTTACTTTTCATTTTGTTGATGTCGTATATTACCTTAATTGATTTGCTGATATTGCACCAACCTTGCATACCAGGAATGAATCCCACTTGATCATGGTGTATGATTTTTTTAATGATGCTGAATTTGGTTTGCCAGTATTTTGTTGAGAATTTTTGCATCTATATTTATTAGGGATGTTGGTCTGTAGTTTTCCTTTTTGGTAATATCTTTGTCTGACTTAGGAATCAGGGTGATAGTGGCTTCATAGAAAGGGTTTGGGAGCCTTCCGCCCTTCTGTATTTTTTGGAATAGTTTGAGGAGCATAGCTACTTATTCTTTTTTGAATGTTTTGTAAAATTCACCTGTGTAGCCATCTGGTCCAGGGCTTTTGTTCGTTGGAAGACTGTTGACTACTGATTCAATTTCTTTGGCAGTAATGTCTGTTCAGAGTTTCTGGGTTTTTTTTTTTTTTTTTGGTTCAGACTTGGTAGATTGTATGCTTCTAGAAATTTATCCATTTCTTCCAGATTGTCGAATTTGTTAGCATATAGTTGCTTATAGTATTTTCTTAAAATTTTCTGTATTTCTGTGGTATCTGTTGTCACTTCTCGTCTTTCAGTTGTGATTTTATTAATTTTGGTCCTCTGTCTCTTTTTATGTGTTAGTCTGTCTAAGGGGTGTGTTGATTTTTTTATCTTTTCAATAAACCAACCCTTGGATTCATTGATTCAGCTCGCACTCTTGAGTGAGCTCTCAACCAACTGAGCCACTCGGCTGGCCCTGCTCACATTCTCTTTTGTTTGTTTCATTTTCTGTTGTTTTTTTGTTGCTGTTCCCTGTCATCTACAGCCTATGTCTTTTCCTCTATCTTAAATGGAATCTTACCCTTGGTTTTATAGATAAAGTGTTCAGAATTCCTCTTTACAGCCTCATAAACTCACTGCATATATTTCTTTCTTCCGTTTATTGGTGGTAAGGAAGTCATCCTATTTTTATCAGACTTAGAGTATTCCAGTATATGAATAATATAATGTGGTAAATGAAAACAGGCAAGCGACACAACTGTTGGGGTATAGGTAACGCTGAAGACTCAAAACATGAACTTCTTATACTTGTGCATTTTATCTATGTGTACTAGGATTCATTTACCCCTCTCATTTTAATTTCATTTTTCTTTCAATCCCCTACAACTGTTAAAATTCTTTCATCTGTGAGCTTGAGGGTGGATATTCCCAGGGTAGGAAGCATAGCAGAAGATTCTTATTTAGAAAGGAGGACTTGACTTCAGTTACTCAAGCCTTTGTTGTTAGCACTCCATGTTGCCTGCCCCAATTGCTTGTCTGGACACTTGAACTCTGCCCTTTCTTACAAATGTCTTGGTTCAGGATGTTTGGTTAGACATTGGACTTTAGATCCCTGTTGTTGTTTTTTTATTTTCTATATCCAGTGTCCCTGCAAAACTTACTACCTGTTTTGAATTCTGGCACATAGTATTGAATAGGTATTGCTTAAATATTGGATATATTCTTTGACTCTTCCTTGCATGATCCTTCTAAGGTTTCTATAGCTTCTAAGACCCAAACCCTTGACTCCTGACTCCAGACGTTGTCCTGAACTCATGTTTCTGGGTAATTTCCGAGGCAGGCAAGCTCTTTCGCCTGGATCCTTCTCTTTTCCAGCCCTGTTGCAATTCCCTAGCATTCCAGTTCCTTAGTTTGTACCAAAAATTACTAATTTGCTGTAATGTTAACAGTTCAATAAAGTTAATGTAACTAGAATGTTCACAATAAGGGAGCAAGTTAACAAACCTAAGATACACAATCCTGTTTACAACTTTACTTTTTATTTATTTTTTAAAAAGAGATTTTACTGAGGGGTCTGAGAGAGAGTCCTTGTCTGCTCTGTTTTCTAAGATGAGGATCCAGATAAGATCTCATCACCTCATCATTGTGATAAGATAATGAATGTAAGGGGCAGGCAAGGAAAGTAGGGGAAGAAGGCAGCCAGACATGTGAGGTGCAGCCTGCACCCACAGCTGCTGAGGCACCGAGATTCAGAGAGCAGATCAGTGAATGGTCCCACTGCTCGCTCTCTGTGCCCTGTGGCCCGCCTAGAGTACAGCAATAGCGCGACTGTCCACAGTCTGAGGAAGAAACCTCAGACCAGGCGAGTGGGGGAGGAGAGAGGGGAGACGAGCGTGCAGAGGTATGAGCTCCACCCACGGCAACCCCGGTCCCCAGGAAGCAGGGTGCAGAGCCCGGCAGCGACAGTGCTAGATCCATCCCTGCACCCACCCGGTTCAGGGATCAGTCTCTGTGCCCACCGGGTCCAGCGGTGCACAGGCTCTGAGACAGAAGCCTGAAACTGGGCGAGCAGGGGAAAAAAAAGAACACTTGTGCACCAGGGGGAGACGCAGGTCCCCGAGATATGGAGCGGGGATCTGAGCCACGTGGCAATGTGCACGCAGTCCCCTAAACGCCAGGAGTCCCTCCAGAAGCGCAGCAGGAGTACCGTGCGGGCGCGCACAGGCTGCGAGGCAGAAGCCTGAAACCGGGCGAGCAGGGAAAGAAAGAATATTCGCACAAGGAGACGCAGTGTGCACCAGGCGGAGACGCAGGTCCCGGAGAGACTGAGTGGGGATCTGAGCCATGCAGCAGGGTGCGCGCAGTCCCCTAAACAATGGCAGCTCCTTTGGGAGAGCTGATGTACTCTGCTGGAGCATATGTGGCAAACGCCTTAGCTCAAAAGTGTTGGGACTGTGTCTTTTTGTTTTTTTTCTTTTTCATTTTCTCCTGTCTTGAACCGAAAGCAAAAAAAAAATAAAGAACTCACCCCCACCCCAATAAACTTTGACCTCGCCAAGCCAGAGTCTTAAACTGACCCCTGAATTGAGCAGTAGGGGCAGACTACAGAGGTATTCCTACCTGTAGCAGGTTCGAGAATTTCTGCCCCAGAGAAAAGGCTTCAGAGTGAGACTACCTACCCCGCCCCCACCTTTCCTGCAAGGCTTGGGAGGAAGGACAGGTTCAGCTGCTGAGGCACTAATTAATAGACTCTTGGCAGCTGGCTTTTGGCAGTGAGGAGCACTTTCATTCTCCACAGCTGTCAACGGAAAGAGTGCCCAAAGACACTCACTGAGCCTTTGGAGGTGCAGCCTGCCTTGGGACAGGCAAAAGCAAAATGGCAGTGACTTTGTAAAAACTACCAATCACACGTCACAACCACACTCAAGTACAGCAAACCTACATTGCCAGGATCACGCTACATGTCAGATGGCCTACTCTGTTCCCACAAGATGCAGAGGAATTCTTGTACAGCAGAGGACAAATTGAAAAGGGCTTGGTGGACTTTAGCCAAGACTGGCATGGGTTCCCCACCCACCCTTTATTTGTTGATTACCTTGGTTGTTTTTGGTCTTTATTTCTATTTCATTTTTATCATTTTCTAGGTTTTAATATAGGCATATATATGGGTGTATATAGATAAATATATGTGCATATTATGGGTGAGTATATATATATATATATATATATATATATATATATATATAGTTTGTTTGTTCCTTTTTCTTTCTTTTCTTTTTCTTTTTTTCCCACCCTCACTTTCACTATTCTTTTATTCGTACTTCTCAGTGTTATGCTTTTCCTCCTTTCCTTTTTTCTGAAAATTTTATTTTATATTTTCATTTTTAGTTTTTGTAAATTTTTTAATTTTTAATTTTAATTTTAATTTCTTTGGTATATCTATTCGGTTTGTCATGTTTATTCTATTTTTTATTTTATGATATTATATTTTATTTTGTTTCCTCTTCTTTTCTTTTTGTGTGTGTGGTTATTATTTTGTTTCTGTTTGTTTTCTTCTTTTGTATGTTTGATATTTCTGTACAAGTTGACTTTAGGTTGATGGTTGGTATTTTTTTTTTTAAAGATTTTATTGGGGAATTGGGGGAGGGGAACAGCGTTGGGGAATCGGGGAAGGGGAACAGAAAAGTTGCTGTCTTTTTGTTCTTCAGTCTAGTTGTGGAGGATGTCGCTCCCATGGCCCATGTTGGTATCATCATTGCGTTCTTCCTGGATGAGGCAGATCGGTCGCCGGCCTCTGGATGTCGCCCACTGCGGCCATTGGCAGCTCACGCTGGCTGCCAGCCACTCACGCTGGCTGCCAGCCACTCACTGTAGTCTCTGGCAGCCCACTGCAGCAGGAGCTGCAGCCTACACCATTGTCGGTGCTGGCACAGCCCAGCTCCAGGTGGAGCTGTTGTGAGCTATGGAGGGCAGTGTCACTGGCCCTCATATGTGGGATCTGAACCGGGGCTGCTGGCATCCCAAAACCAACTCTTAACCACTGTGCCACTCGGCCGGCTCATGGTTGGTATTTTTTACATGTGAGAATATTTGGATTCCTTTGGTGGCTGTGGAGGTTGTCCTTGTTGATCTGTTTTGCTCTAAAAATCACTTTGCAGCTGGACACAAACAAAGAGACACAAGAATCATCATACCCAGAGGACAACTTTAGATAAAACCAGAGCATTTCTGGGTTTGACATACAAGAGTCACACCCAAAAGGAAGTTGCCTCAGGTACTAGGGCCCAAAGGGTCCATTCCTCATCAGAGGGGTCAACCCTCTCACAGCAGCTCATAAACTGTGGACACTGCTGACCCTCACAGCTAATCAGTCAGGGAGTCAATCACACCTACTGACAAGCCAAAAGTAATCAAAGTTAAAACTTCAACAGTTGAGAACACACAACACAAAGAACACCTCAGATAAACACACGCACAGGAGAATAGGGAGACTGAGTAATTCAAATATAAAGGACACATAAGACATAAGTCCACCCAGAAAACACTGAGAGAACTTGGGGATTTATCTGTTATATTAAAGCAAACACAAAGAGTAAGCCAGAATGGGGAGACAAAGAAACACAACCCAAATAAAAGAACAGAAGAAGCTTCCTGAATCAATCGAACTAGAGGAAATAAAAGTAAACAAACTATCAGAGACAGAGTTCAGAACACTGATTATGAGAATGTTCAAGGAAATTAATGAAAATATAAAGAAGGATAGAGAAATCATGTAAAGCAACCAGCTAGAACTTAAGAACACAATTACTGAATTAAATAACAAACTTGATGGAATGACTAGTACATTGGATGAAGCAGAAAATCAAATCAGCGACTTAGAAGACAAGATAGCAGAGATCACCCAAGCTGAACAACACAAAGGAAAAAGAATGAAAAACATTGAAAATTGTTTTAGAGAGCTGGGAGACAACATTAAATGCAACAACAACAAACAGATCATGGGAATACCAGAAGGAGAAGAGAAGGAGCACAGGATTGAGAAAACATTTGAAGTAATATTGTCTGAAAACTTCCCTAACCTGGCAAAGGACAGTGAAACACAAGCCCTGGAAGTGCAGAGAGTTCCAACCAGGATGATCCCAAACAGGTCCACACCAGGACACATTATAGTGAAAATGGCAATGGTTAAGGACCAAGACAGAATCCTTAAAGCTGACTTCTCTACAGAAACACTGCAGGCCAGAAGGGAGTGGCATGAGGTTTTCAAAGTGATGAAAAATAAAGGCCTACAACCCAGATTGCTGTATCCAGCAAGGATAGCATTTAAAATTGAAGGAGAGATAAAGAGCTTTCCAGAGAAGAATAAGTTAAAAGAATTCATTACCACCAATCCAGCTTTGCAGGAAATGTTAAAAGGGCATCTTTAAGCAGAAGAGGAAAACAACCTAACTAAGGAAGACTAGGAACACAAATAACAAAATGCCAATAAATACGCACCTATCAATAATCACATTACGGTTCGGTACCACATATGAGGGCCAGTGACACTGGCAAGTGACAAAAAAAAATCACCTTAAATATAAATGGGTTAAATGTTCCAATAAAAAGACAAAGGGTCAGGCTGGACAAGTGGTGTGGTGGTTAAGTGCTGGCTTGGGAATCCAGCAGCCCCGGTTTGGGTGTCATATATGAGGACCAGTGGCACTGCCCTCAGAAAAAAAACACATAGGGTGGCTAAATGGATAAGAAAGCAAGACACTGGCATATGCTATATACAAGAGACTCACCTCAGATCAAAAAACACTTTCAGGCTGAAAGTAAAGGGATGGAGTAAAATATTTCATGCAAATGGAACTGAGAAAAAAGCTGGAGTACTGATACTTATATCATATAAAATGGACTTCAAATTGAAAAATATAACAAAAGACAAAGAAGGACACTTCATAATAATAAAGGGATTGATCCAAAAAGAGGACATAACACTAGTAAACATCTATGCACCTATCATAGGAGCACCTAAATATATAAAACAGATATTGTCAGACATAAAGACAGAGATCAACAGTAACACTATCATAGTAGGGGAATTCAACAACCCGCTGTCACCAATGGACAGATCCTCCAGACAGAAAATCAATGCGGAAACAGTGACCTTAAATTACACATTAAACCAGCTGAATTTAACTGATATATTCAGAGCATTTCACCCCAAAGCTACAGAATATACATTCTTTTCAAGTGTCCATGGAACATTTTCCAAGATAGACCAAATGTTAAGCCACAAAAAAAGTCTCAATAAATTTAAGAAGATTGAAATAATTTCAAGTGTCTTCTCTGATCACAATGTTATGAAACAAAAAAATCAATTATAAGAAGAAATCTGGAAAGCTTACAAATAAACGGAGGCTAAATAACATGCTCCTAAATAGCAAGTGGGTCACAAATGAGATCAAGGAGGAAATCAAAAGATACCTCGAGACAAACGAAAATGAAAACACCACAACCCCAAATCTCTGGGATGTAGTGAAAGCAGTCCTAAGAGGGAAGTTCATAGCACTGCAGGCCTACTTAAAGAAGGAATGAAAATCTCAAATCATCAGGTTATCCTTACATCTCAGGGAACTGGAAAAAGAACAGCAAAAGAAGCAAAAGGGGAGTACAAAGAAGAAGATAATGAAAACTAGAGCGGAAATAAACAATATAGAGAACAGAAGAACAATACAAAAGATCAACGAAACCAAGAGCTGGTTTTTTGAGAAGATGAACAAAATTGACAAAACTCTAGCCAGGCTCATCAAAAAAAAAGAGAGAATAAACCCATCTATATACGGTCATTTAATCTATGATAATGGAAGCAAGAATTTACACTGGAGTAAAGATAGTCTATTAAATAAATGGTGCTGGGAAAATTGGACTGACACATGCAAAAAAATGAAAATGGACTACCTACTTACACCATATACGAGAACAAACTCAAAATGGATTAAGGACTTAAATGTAAGACCTGAAACCATAAAACTCCTAGAAGAAAACATAGGGATTAAGTTTGCAGAAATTACCCTGAGTAATATTTTTACTGATATATCCGCTTAGGCACGGGAAATAAAAGAAAAAATGAACATGTGAGATTACATCAAACTTAAAAGTTTTTCCACAGCAAAGGAAATCATCAAAAAAAAACAAAAAGGCAGCCGACTGAACGGGAGAAGATATTTGCCAATGATATATCTGATAAGGGGTTGATATCCAAAATTTATAAAACACTCATGGAACTCAACACCAAAAAAAACCCAACCGAATTAAAAAATGGGCAGAGGATATGAAGAGGCATTTCTCTAAAGAGTAGATACAGATGGCCAACAGGCATATGAAAAAATGTTCAACCTCAGTAATCATCAGAGAAATGCAAATAAAAACCACAATGAGATACCACCTCACTCCAGTCAGAATAGCTATCATCAACAAATCAACAAACAACAAGTGCTGGCGAGGGTGTGGAGAAAAGGGAACCCTGGTACACTGTTGGTGGGAGTGCAAATTGGTGCAGCCATTATGGAAATCTGTATGGAGATATCTCAAAAAACTGGAAATGGAACTCCCATATGACTCAGCAATTCCACTGTTGGGTATCAACCGAGAGGAATCCAAGATGCTAATTCGAAAAAGTATATGCACCCCTATGTTTATTGCAGTGCTATTTACAATAGCCAAGACTTGGAAACCACCAAAATGCCCATCAGTAGATGACTGGTTTAAGAAACTGTGGTACATTTATACAATGGAGTATTACTCGGCTATAAAGAAGAATGATATCATACCATTTGCAACGATATGGACGTACCTAGAGACTATTATGTTAAGTGAAATAAGTCAGAGAAGACAAATACCATATGATCTCACTTATATGTGGAATTTTAAAAACTGAATGAACGAGCAAAGGCAACAGAAACAGTTTCATAGATATAGAGAATAAACAGCGTTGCTAGTTGGGAGAGGAGTGGGGATGAGGCAGAAGGGGAAGGGATTAGGCAGCATAAATAGGTAACTACAATATTGCCACAGGGATATGAAAGAAAGCTCAGGAAATATAATAATGTAAAAATTTTGTGGGGTGTCAGATGGTCACATGTCTTGCTAGGGAGACCACTTCATGGATGGAGTAGAGGCTTGATCAATGCACTGTATACCTGAAATTGATGTTGTATAACATTGTATGCCAACTGTAATTGAATATATATATATATAGTTACGGGATGTGGATTATACTGTGGAAGGGAGTCAAAGGAATTGTAATAGATAGTATCATATGGGGGGAGGAGTGGGGTGGAGAATTGGGGGGGTTGTCACTTTGAGAGGTAAAAAGTATAACTATTGCACTGTGTTTTACACCTGAAGTTAATTAAAATAAACAAATTAAAAAAAATAGAGAGAGTGGACTCAAATTAGTAAAATCAGGAATAAGAGGTGAAATGACTATAGACATCACAGAAATACAAAAAATTCTAAGAAATTACTATGAGCAACTATATATGCCAACAAGTTTGACAATCTGGAAGAAATGGATAATTTTCTAGAAGCATACAACCTTCCAAAGCTAACTCGAGAAGAAACGGAAACTCTAAATAGTCTGATTACTACCAAGGAAATTGAATCAGTAATCAACAACCTCCCAACAAATAAAAGCCCTGGACCAAATGGCTTCACAAGTGAATTTTATCAATAATTCAAAAAAGGACTATCACCTATTCTTCTCAAACTATTCCAAAAAATCCAGAAGGAGAGGAGGCACCCAAATTCGTTTTATGAAGCCACTATCACCCTGATTCCAAAACCAGATAAAGATAGCACAAAAATGGAAAACTATAGGCCAATATCACTGATGAACATAGATGCAAAATTTCTCAATAAAATATTAGCACACAGAATTCAACAATATATTAAGATCATACATCATGATTAAGTGGGTTTCATCCCTAGTATACAAGGCTGGTTCAACATCCGTAAATCAATTAATGTGACACACCACATCAACAAAAATGAAGAATAAAAATCATATGGTCATATCAATAGATGCAAAAAAAGCATTCGACAAATTCCAACTGCGATATATGCTAAAACCCTTAGCATAGTGGGAATATAAGGATCATATCTCAACATAATAAAGGCCATATATGATAAACCTGCAGCTAACATCGTACTCAATGGGGAAAGGCTAAAACCATTTCTCTTAAGATCAGGAACAAGAAAAGGCTGTTCACTTTCTCCTCTTTTATTCAACATAGTTCTGGAAGTTCTAGCCACAGCAATCAGACAAGAAAAAGAAATAAAAGGCACCCAAATTGGAAAGGAAGAAATAAAATTGTCATTATATGCAGATGACATGATACTGTATATAGAGAACCCCAAAGTCTCCATCAGAAAACTATTGGAACTGATAGACGAATTCAGTACCATAGCAGGATATAAGATCAATATTCATATATCAGTGGCATTTGCATATATCAATAATATACTAACGGAAGGAGAAATTAAGAAAACTGTCCCAATTACAATTGCTTCAAGAAATATAAAATCCCTAGGATAAATTTAACCAAAGAAGTAAAAGATTTGTACTCAGAGAATTATAAGACACTGAAGAAAGAAATAAAACAAGATCAAATAAATGGAAACACCTACCATGCTCATGGATAGGAAGAATTAATAAGGTTGAAATGTCCATACTGCCTAAAGCAATATATAGATTCAAAGCAATTCCTATCAAACTACCAAGGGCATATTTTGAAGAAATATAAAATATAATCCTAAAATTTATATGGAACCATAAAAAACCCCGAGTAGCCTTGGCTATCCTGAGAAATAAGAACAAAGTCGGGGGTATCACGCTACCTGATATCAAAACATACTACAAGTCTACATTAAACAAAACAGTACGGCACTGCCATAAAAACAGGCACATAGACCAGTGGAACAGAACAGGGACCCCAGAAATAAATTCATGTATATACGGACAGTTAATCTATGACAATGGAAGCAAGAATTTACACTGGTGTCAAGATAGTATACTTAATAAATGGTGCTGGTAATCTTGGACTGACACATGCAAACAAATGATACTGGACCACCTCATAACACCATGTACAAGAACAAATTCAAAATGGATTAAAGACTGAAATGTAAGACCTGAAACCATAAAACTCCTAGAAGAAAATATAGGGAGTAAATTTGCAGACATTACTGTGAGCAATATTTTTACTGATTCATCCCCATGGCCAAGGGAAGTAAAAGAAAAAATGAACATATGGGATTATATCAAACTTAAAAGTGTTTTCACAACAAAGGAAACCATCAATAAAATATAAAGAAAGCCTACTGAATGGGAGAACATATTTGTCAACGATATATCTGATAAGGGGTTAATATCCAAAATTTATAAAACACTCATACAACTCAACACCAAAATAACAAACAACACAATTTAAAAAATGGGCAGAGGAAATTAAGAGACATTTCTCTAAAGAGGGCATACAGATAGCCAACAGGCATATGAAAAAATGTTCAACCTCACTGATCATTAGGGAAATGCAAATAAAAGCCTCAGTGTGATCCACCTCACTCCAGTCAGAATGGCTATCATCAATAAATCAACAAACAACAAGCGCTGGCAAGGCTGTGGGGATGAGGGAACCCTGCTGCACTGTTGGTGGGATTGTTGATTGGTGCAGCCACTGTGGAAGTCAGTATGGAGGTATCTTAAAAAACTGGAAATGGAACTACCTTTTTTTTTTGGAGGGCAGTGTCACTGGCCCTCCTATGTGGGACCCAAATCAGGGCCAATGGCTTCCCAAGCTAACACGTAATCACCGCGCCACTCGGTCAGCCCTGGAACTACCTTTTGACCCAGCAATTCCAATTCTAGGCATTTATCCTGAAAAACCCAAGACACTAATTCAAAAAAATATATGCACCCCTATGTTCATTGCAGCACTATTTACAATAACCAAGACTTGGAAACAATCGAAATGCCCATTGGTAGATGACTGGATTAAGAAACTGTGTTACATTTACACAATGGAGAATTACACAGCTATACAGAAGAAACAAATCGTACCATTTGCAACAATATAAATGGACCTAGAGAACATTATGTTAAGTGAAGTAGGACAGTCAGAGAAAGACACATACCATATGATCTCACTTATATGTGGAATCTAAAGAACTGAATAAACCAGCAATGTAAACAGAAATAGTCTTAGAGACACAAAGAAAAAACTGATGAGGGCTAGATGGGATGGGGATGGGCATGAGGGAGAAGGGGAAGGGATGAAGCAACATAAACTGATAACTACAATACTCCTGCTGAGACAAAAGAGACAGTTTAGGGAATATAATCAGTAAGGTTGTAAATATATATATTTTTAGGGGAACAGAAGGATGCGTGTCTATTTAGGGAGACCACTTCATGGACAGTGTAGTGGCCTTACCACTGCACTATACATCTAAAGCTGCCACTGAATAATACTATATGTAAACTATAATTTAACATATATATAGTCATGGGATGTGGAATATAGTGTGGGGATGGAATCAATGGAATGGTAATAGATATGTATGATATCGGGGGTGAGGGGCAGGGGAGGGGGGAGTCATGTTGTTAGGGGTGAAAAAAGTAAATATTGCATTGTTTTGTACATTTGTAATGAATAATAATAATAATAAAGTAAAAAAAAAGATTTTATTGGGGAATTGGGGAAGGGGAGCAGCCAAGTTGTTGTCCTTCAATCATAGCTGTGGAGGGCGCAGGTAGCTCAGTTCCAAGTCCATTCACTATCTGGCTGTCCATTGGCAGCTTGCAGCCACTCAACTCAAGGTGCCATGTTCAATCTTAGTTGTGGTTGGGCATAGCCCACCATTCCATGCAGAAGTCGAAAAGGCAACCTTGTTGTTACGAGCACATGCTCTAGGACTTCTGGTAAAATGGCGGAATAGACAGACACTGTGCTAACTACCTTCTAGTATCACACCAAAATTACAAACAATTTATACAGCTTTCAACCCCGGAGGTCCCCGGAACACTAGATGAACAGAACCACTAAACGAAGAACTTAAAGAGGAGGCCACGTCAAGTCGGGTAGGAGGGGCGGAGACGAGAGAGGGAGAACCATGTGAGGGAAGTCCCAGCTGTGGGGAGGCTTCTCCGATTGGGGGAGAAACCCTCCAGCTGCACAACAAGCTCACGAGCCCAGAGTTCCTTTGCCAGGAAGAGGAATTCCAAGACAGCTGGCAGTAAATTAGGGAAGACTCCCTTTGCTCAGCTCAGTGTGGCTGAGAGAGGCTAGAGATTCAGTGGGGCCAGTGCATGGGCTTGCTCTTCTGTGAGCACTGACCCGGTATCTGGTGGAGGGAGCAGCTTTGTTGGCCGGGCCCAGGAGCCTGCGGGGACAGAATGAACTGAGCACCTTTGGTACAGAAGCTGGACGTTTTGGGACTGTTGTTCCCCAGGTGTGGAGCTTGCCCACGAATGATATACAGGAGGGCACCATCTTGTCAGAATTGTGCCCTCCCACAGAGGGTCAGGTCTGGGACCTCATTGGCCTAGTGGAATTGGCACAGAAGTGCATGCATGTGCATGTGCGCATGCAGCCTTGGATTCCAACCCTCTGCCCGGGTTATACTGCTTTGCCAAAGAAACACTGGGCTGGTGCCCTCTGGCTACAACAGGCTGCTCACTGAGACCCAGGGGTGCAAGCCACCTGGGATCCCCACCCTCTCCATGGCTTGTGATGAGTTGTCAGGGAAACGCCTAGTGGGTGCGTTCCGGCTTCAACAGGCTACTCACTGAGTCACGGGAGTGCATGAGCTGCCTTGGGTCCCTGCTCTCCACAATGTGCTTGTAGAGTTGCCAGGCTGGTGATTGGTTGTCAGGCTGCTCAGCCTGATCTGCAAGTGGCTGATTGGGACAGCCTGAGACTGGAATTTTCCTAGGAGTGTTGGGCCGTGAGATGTGTGCCTGCATGATCCAGCCAGGGCGCTCCTGTTGATCTATCTAATACATCTAAGTAATCCCAGAGTGACATCCAGAATGAGGAAACAAAGAAACATGTCACAAGTAAAAGATCAGAAGAAACCTCTAGAAATGCAACTAAATGAAACAGAGGGATTCAACCTTTCAGAGACAGAGTTTAGAACACTGATGATAAGAATGTTTAACAAACTTAGTGAGGACACAAGGAAGGATAGAGAATTCATAAAAAACAACCAGTTAGAACTAAAGAATACAATAAATGAAATGAAGGACACACTCGAAGGAAACACCAGTAGAGTAGATGAAGCAGAGAATCGAATCAGTGATTTGGAAGACAAAATAGCAGAAATCACCCACTTGGAACAATAAAAAGACAAAAGAATAAAAAACAATGAAAATAGTTTAAGAACCCTATGGGACAAGATGAGGTGCAACCACCCACAACTCATAGGAATACCAGAAGGAGAAGAGAAGAAGCAAGGGGTCAAGAATGTATTTGAAAAAATAATGACTGAAAATTTCCCTACCCTGGAGAAGGAAATCAACATACATACCCAGGAAGTGCAGAGGGTTCCAAACAAGCTGAACCCAAACAGGTCCACACCAAGACACATCATAGTTTAAATGGCAAAGTTTAAAGACAGAGACAGAATCCTAAAAGCAGCAAGAGAAAGTCAGTAGGTTACATACAAAGGAACTCCTATTAGACTACAGAAATTCTGCAGGCCAGAAGGGAGTAGCAGGAGAAATTCAAAGTGACACAAAATAAAGGTCTACAACCAGGATTTCTCTACCCATCACGGCTATCACATAAAATTGAAGGAGAATTAAAAAGCTTCTCAGAAAAGAATAAACTTAAGGAATTCATTACCACCAAGCCAGCATTGCAAGAAACGTTAAAAGGGCTTTTTTAAACAAAAGAAAGAGGTAAATAAGCTAACATAGGAAGACTAGGAATACAAATAACAAAATGCCAATACATATGCACCTATCAATAATCATTTTAAATGTGAATGGGCTAAATGCTCCAATCGAAAGACAGAGTGGCTGAGTGGATAAGAAAATAGGACCCATGTATATGCTGTTTACAGATGGAATAATATATTTCATGCAAATTCAAATGAGAAAAAAAAGCTGCAGTAGCAGTATTTATTTTGGCCAAAATACACTTTAAAATGACTACAATAAAAGACAAATAAGGGTACTATAACCCTAATAAACATCTATGCACCCAACATAGGAGCTCCTAATTATATATAACAAATTTTGAAAGACAGAATGTCAGAGATCAACAGCAACACTGTCGTAGTAGGGGACTTCAACACCTTATTGTCACCAATGGACAGATCTTCTGGACAGAAAATCAACATGGAAAGAGTGGCCTTAAATGACGCATTAGACCAGCTGGACTTCATCGATATTTTTAGAGCATTTCACCCTGAAACAGCAGAATATACATTCTTCTCAAGTGCACAGGGGACACTTTCCAAGACAGACCACATGTTAGGCCACAAAACAAGTCTGAGTAAATTTAAGAAGATTGAAATCATATCAAGCAGATATAAAGGAAAAACTGATGGTTGCTGGCTGGGAGGGAATGGGGATGAGGGAGACGACGGGGAAGGTTTTGGACAGCGTAGGTGGTTGACGACAATGTTGCCGCAGGGATATGGGGGGCAGTTCTGGGAATGTAATTGATAATGTTGTGAAGAGACTATTAGGTTAAGTGAAAAAAGTCAGTCAGAGAAAGACAAATACCATATGATCTCACTTATATGTGGAATCTGAAAAACTGAATGAATGACCAAAGTAAACAGACTCATAGATATAGAGGAAAAACTGAGGTTGCTAGTTGGGAGGGAGTGGGGATAAGGAAGAAGGGGAAGGGATTAGACATCATAAACAGGCAACTACAACATTGCCACAGGGATATGAAACACAGTTCGGGGAATATAATAATGTTGCAAAAATTTTGTTGGCCGGCTGAGTGGTGCGGTGGTTAAGTGCTGGCTTGGGAAGCCAGCAGCCCCCGTTTGGTCAAATATATGAGGGCTAATGACACTGCCCTCAAAAAAAAAAAATTTGTGGCATGCCAGATGGTCACATGTCTTTTTAGGGAGACCTCTTCATGGATGAAGTATAGACTTGACCACTGCACTGTACACCTGAAGCTGATGTTGTATAATATTGTATGCCAACTGTAACTGAATATATAGATAGTCACGGGATGTGGAGTATACTGTGGAAGGGATTCAAAGGAATTGTAATAGTTGTGTATGATATGGGGGGGAGGAGTGGGGTGGCGATTTGCGGGAGGGAGTTTGTCACTTTGAGGGGTAAAAAGTATAACTATTGCATTGTGTTGTACACCTGAAATTAATTAAAAAAATATTTATTTCACAATAAAAGATTTTTTTTTAAAAAAAAGGAGCACAGGCTCTCACTAGATGAGCCATCCTGCTACCTCTTGGCAGCTCAGCAGCTGCTCAGCTCAGGCGCAGCTCACTGGCCCATGTGGTAACTGAACCAGTGATTCTGTTGCTCAGAGCTCACGCTCTTAACCAACTGAGTCTCTCAGCTGGCCCTATACCTTTATTTTGAAGGATAATTAAGACTTTGCTTAAATGAAACTTGATGCACTGAGTGTAGATGTCAGAGCAAGAAAGTGTTGACTAAGACTGGATTCTTCTTGTGAAATGCAAAATGCATAAATATCTAGCATATGTGCAAAAATTTATACCCATCATTCATTGACAGTCAATGATGACTTTAATGAAGTCAGGAAACTATTTGAAACAAGCAATTATAGTTAGCAATTAAACTGTAAACAGGATCTTAATTAATGAATTTTTAAAATGCATTTCCCTCCTCTTTGAATGTTGTGAGCTATAAAATGAATGACGGTCCTGTCAAGTGGCTCAGTTTGTTAAGTGTTAGCTTAGGAGCATGAGCTTTGAGAATCACATTAGCCAGTTCAATTCCCCCATGGGCCAGTGACACGGTGCCTGAGCTGAGCTGCCACTGAGCGCCAACAGGTGGCAGGATGGCTCAGCTGGTGAGAGCGTGTACTCCTAACAACAATACTGCCTGTTCGATGGTGGGCTATGCCACCAGTAACTAAGACTGAACTCGACACCTTGAGCTGAGCTGCTGCCCAGATGGCTCGGTGGATAGAGTTCATTCTCTTAGAAACAAGGCTGCCAGTTCAACTCCCACATGGGATGGTGGCTCTACCCACCCGCAACTAAGATTATAACACAGCACCTTGAGCTTAGAGGCCACGAGCTGTGGACGGGCAGCCAGATGGCTACTGGCGCCCTCCACAACTGAGATTGAAGAACAACAACTTGGCTGGTCCCCCTCCCAACACCATTCTGCTTCCCCAATTCCCCAATTAAAAAAATAAAAATAAAATGAATGAGAAGATTAACTCATATTAAATACATAGGTCATGATGGGCACCGTGACAGGTTATTTACATATGAGTTCTGACAGTTACATTCATGAACTCATCCTGGAAAAAGTGCTACATACTTCATTGCTTAATATCACTATGGTCACCTTTGAAGCACTCCCCTTGGGAAGCTATGGACTGATGACTGTGCCTAATCCACCCTTCAAAGCAATTTTGGTACTCTTTTTCTGGAATAGCCATGAGAGCTGTTGTAGTACACTTGATGTCCTGACTATCATCAAAATGTTTTACTTTCAATATTTCCTTTATCTTTGAATAAAGAAAGAAGTCATCAGGGACCAGATTAGGTGAATAGGGAGGGTGTTCCAATACAGTTATTTATTTACGGGCTAAAAACTCCCTCAAAGACAGTGCTGTGTGAGCTGGTGCATTGTTGTGATGCAAGAGCCATGATTTGTTGCTGAAAAGCTCATGTCACCTAACTTTTGCATGCAGCCTTTTCATCACTTTTAAATAGTCAACTTGGTTAACTGTTTGTCCAGTTGTTACAAATTGTTAATGAAATAATCTCTCTGATATCAAAAAATGATTAGCAACATTGTTTTGACTCTTGATTTGGACTGATGAAACACTTCTGGTTGTGGAGAATTGGCTGACCCATTGTGCACTTTCAACACTTGGTTTCAGGGTTGTATTGGTATACCCATTCATCACCAGTGATAACACAGCCCAAAATGTTGCCTTGGTTCTCCACAAGGCCTTGGCATACTTTGACTCTCCTTTGCTTTTGTTCATTGGTGAGCTCCTTTGGGACCATTGTTGCACACACCTTTCTCATGCCAAGATTTTCAGTTTAGATTTCCCTAAGTGTTTCTCTATCAATGTTTACTTCGTCTGCTATGCTTCTCACAGTCGGCCAATGATTTTGAAATACAGTTCAGTGACTTTTTGCAATGTTTTCATAAGTTCTGGTTGTTACTGGCTGCCCTGACCTCTCTTCATCAGTGACACATTCTCTCCTTTCAGAAAAACGTTTAATCCATTTGTACACTGCCATTTCTTCATGGCATTATCCCCATAAACTTGGACTGACATGTCCCTGATTTCATTTCCATCCACTCTTGACAAGTTTAACAAGAAATTTAATGTTTGTTCATTGCTCTAATTTAAGCTCAGACATTGTCTCGTCTGCACACAAAACCATCCAACAACAATAATGAACTCCACTCAGCAAGACACCACCACACAACATGAACAGAGCTGTGAGACACTCATGTACAAAGGTTATGAAACCTTAGTGAGCTGTGTGGACAGTGCTGCCAATATAAGCTCATGGCGGCATGGCCATCAACTTAATTGTCATAACTCATATATTGTCTTATTTAATCTTCACAACAACTCTGTTAGGTAAATACTAGTATTCCCATTTTGCAAATGAAAATGATGCTCAGAGATTAAAACAAAACAAAACAAAACAAAGATACAATTGCCCAACATCACACTGGTTAGTAAATGGTATATCTGTGATTTAAATATTGGTTAGTTTGACTCCAGAATTCAAGCTCTTAACCATGACACCTAGACTATAAAATCTAGGGCCAGCCGAGTGGCGCAGTGGTTAAGCACTGGCTTGGGAAGCCAGCGGCCCTGGTTCAGGTCCCACATATTAGGGCCAGTGACACTGTCCTAAAAAAAAAAAAAGTAGATTTCTTAAAATCTATATAACACATATGTCAAACCCACTTCACAATTGTGTTAGTTAGTATATGATAATAGGAAATATATGCTACATTCAGATTATGATAATTTGAAGAGGTTCTATTTATAAATGGACTATTTGCAGAGGTGTAGGTATAAAGGATCCACAAAGAGTGGCATAGCAATATCAAGGGAGCTGTTGGTATCTTTAAGTTGAAGGGACAATAGGAGGGAGCAGTTATAGGCACCCAGAAGGAGGGACTCATGTAGAGGAGGCTGATATAAAGGGCCAGATATCTTTGTCTAGAGGTACAATCAGACCAAGTCAACCTTGCAGGAAGTAAGCCAGGGAAATAAATAACCTCACCTCACTTTCTTCCCTCCTTCTAACCAATCTCCTTTATAGGCTCCCCATTGGTCAAACCTGATCAGAAGTCAGACAGTAATATAACGGGTTACCCGGTAAAGGTGTTGCAACAGCACACCTAAATATAGAATATATTTGCCTTTGAAATCCAAAAACACCTGCCAAGCATTGTGCCTCTTTCTTTAGTGTGGGCAGTACAAGGTATAGCATCTTTTCTCTTACTTTAGAAAGGATATCCAGACATATCCCAGACCACTGAACCTTCTAAAAACATCACCAATGTGGCAAATCCCTGAACGTTTGCAGAATTTATGTTCTACCCTCTGGCTTACATATAGCTTATAGAGGCATATAGCATTGTTGCTACTGCCTACTCATTATGTCATTAGCTATATATTATGTAATGGAGCAACATGATATTAAGGGGGCTCTGGACTATATTATGATGAAAAACAGAATTGATACAACCCTGGGGTGTGATAGTGAAGATACATTATTTTTTCTACCATGTATTGAAACTGCTTATAATTTTCATTATTGATTGAGATGGAAAAGAAAGCATTTTCCAGGTCAATAGCTGTACACCAGGTGCCAGGGAGTATTTTGATTTTATCTAATAAAGATACCATATATGGAAACACAGTTGGTTAACCATAATTCATTAGTTAATCACGTGGTTAAGTTCACAATATTTACTGTCATTCGCCAAGATCCACCAGAGATTTTACACTAGCAAAACAGGAAAGTTTAAGTGGTAAAAATCACCATACTTGTGTCTTTTAAGTATTTGATGGTGGCTTTAGTCTCTTAGATTTCCCCAGGGATGTAGCATGTCATTTGGTTTATTGTCATATTGGGGTACAGCCAATTCCAGGAGCTTGCATTTGGCCCATGCTACCATAATACCCCTTACTGCATAGGACAGGGAACAAAGGAGGAGAATCTTCCAATTACTAACTATACTACTCCCACTAACCTGAGACTGGGAAAATAACTATGTGATGGGGTTGCTGTCCCATTCGATTGACTGTTAGAATCAGGCCAAAACTCCATCTATCACCTGACTTCCAAAAGTCCTTATTCTGACAGGTAGACCACCACAGTATTTTGATTTCTGGGGATTGGGGTAAATTTAGACTCTATATCTAATAGTTCCCAAAAGACGTTGGTATTTTTCTTTCCTTAGTATATGGCCACAAGTACCTGTGGGGAAGGTTTAGAGAAAACTTAGTTTACTCCTATGGCATCAAGGGCTTCAGGTATGTGAGTTGACAAGTTTGGAAATTGTTTAAGAGGCCGTTAATTGCCACAACATTGAGTTGAGTTAGGTTTCTGCTTAGTAAACCAAGATTTTTTTTCTGCCTATATATGCCAAAAAGCATGTTGGTAGACTTCACATATTTCACTTGTAGACTTCCCTGATCAATGAACCCTCACCACAGATTCCTGTATGCCATCATTCTGATTACTATTTTTTCCCTGGGCCTTACTGCATATATTTTTTTTATTTTTTTGTTTTATTAAAGTATACTGGGGTGACAATTGTTGACAAAGTTACAGTAGGCACAATTCTGTAATACATCTTCTATATATCACATTGTGTGTTCACTGACCAGAGTCAGTTCTTATTTAGCACTTATTTGATCCCTTTCACCCTCATCTACCACCCCCTCCCACCTTACCCTCTAATAACCACTAAACTGTGTCTATGTGTTTTTTGTTTCATCATTTGTTTGTCTTGTTCTTTGTTGTTTTCAGTTTTACATAACACATATCAGTGAAATCATATGGTTCTCAACTTTTTCTGCCTGACTTATTTCACTTAGCATAATACTTTCAAGATCCATCCATGTTGTCGCAAGTGGCACTATTTCATTTTTTCTTATGCAGAATAATATTCCATTGTGTATATATACCAGATCTTTATCCTTCTATCAAAGGATGCTTTGGTTGTTTCTATGTCTTGGCCGCCTTAAATAAAGCTGCAATGAACATTGGAGCACATATATCTTTACTCATAAATGTTTCCAAACTTTTTGGGTAGATACCCAGAAGAGGGATTGCTTTGTCATATGGTAATTCTATTCTTAAGTTTTTGAAGAACCTCCACAATGCCTTCCACAGTGGCTACACCAATCTGCGTTCCAACCAACAGTGTATGAGGGTTCCTTATTCTCCACATCCTCTCCAACACGTATTATTTGTCTTGTTGATGACAGCCATTCTAACTGGTGTGAGGTGATATTTTATTGTGGTTATTATTTGCATTTCTCTGATGATTAATGATGTTGAGCATTTTTTCATATGTCTATTGGCCATTCTATGTCCTCATTGGAGACATGTCTATTCAGGTTCTCTGCCCATTTTTAAACTGCATTGTATGTCTTTTTGTTGTTGAGTTGTATGAGTTCCTTATATATTTTGGATATCAGTCTCTTATTAGAGTCATCATTTGCAAAAATCTTTTCCCATTCGATTGGTTGCCTCTTTATTTTGTTAATGATATCTTTTGCTGTGCAGAATCTTTTCAGTTTGATATAGTCCCATTCATTTATTTTAGCTTTTACATCCCTTGCCTTTGAAGTAAAATTCATGGAGTCTTCTTTGAACCTAAGGTCCAAAGGTTTAGTACCTAGGTTTTCTTCTATGAAGTTTATTGTTTCAGATCTGATGTTTAAGTCTTTGATCCATTTTGAGTTAATTTTGGTACACAGTGACAGATAGCAGTCCAGTCTCATTCTTTTGCATGTGGCTTTCCATATCTCCCAGTGCAATTTATTGAAGAGGCTGTTTTTCTCCATTGTATGTAATAGGGTCCTTTGTCAAAAATTATCTGTCCAGGGCCCGCCGAATGGTGCGGTGGTTAAGTGCTGTCTTGGGAAGCCAGCGGCCCCGGTTCAAGTCCCACATATGAGGGCCAGTGACACTGCCCTCAAAAATAAAAAGTTATCTGTCCATATTTATGTGGGTTTATTTCTGGGTTCTCAATTCTATTCAATTGTTTTTGTGTCTATTTTTTTGCCAATACCATACTGTTTTAATTATTGTTGCCCTGTAGTACAAGCTGAAATCAGGGAGTGTGATAACTCCAGCATTGTTCTTTTGTATTAGGATTGACTTGGCTATTCAGAATCTTTTGTGGTTTCATAGAAACCTGATGATTTTTAGTTCTATTTCTTTAAAAAATGCCATTGGGATTTTGATGGGGATTGCATTAAATCTGTGTATTGCTTTGGGTAATATGGCCATTTTAACTATGTTGATTCTTCCAATCCATGAACACAGAATGTCTTTCCATTTTTGTGTGTCTTCTACAATTTCTTTAAAAAATGTCTTATAGTTTTCAGTGTATAGGTTTTTTACATCCTAGGTTAAGTTTATTCCTAGGTATTTTATTCTTTTTCTTGCAATTGCAAAAGGAATTTTACGTTTGTTTTTAATTTCTTTTTCTGAGATTTCATTGTTAGTTTATAGGAAATCAATGGATTTTGTACATTGGTTTTGTATCCAGCAACTTCACTGTTTTCGTTTACTTTTTCTAATAGCTTTGTGGTGGAGTCTTTAGCGTTTTCTATATGTAGCATCACGTCATCTGAAAAAAGTGACAATTTAACTTCTTCATTCCCAATTTGAATGCCTGTTAATTCTTTCTCTGACCTGATTGCTCTGGCTAGGACTTCCAGTACTATCTTGAAAAGCAGAGGTGATAGGGGAGAGGCCTGTCATGTTCCTGAACATAGAGAAAAGGGCTTCAGTTTTTCACCATTAAGTATGAATGACATTAGCTGAGGGTTTGTCATATATGGCCTTTATTATGTTAAGGTATTTTCCTTCTATACCCATTTTGTTAACTGTTTTAATCATAAATGGATGTTGTATCTTGTCAAAGGCTTTTTCTGCATCTATTAATATAATCATGTGATTTCTGTCCTTTATTTTGTTTATGCAGTGTATCTCATTGATTGATTTGCATATGTTGAGCCATACTTGTGCCCCTGGGATCAACCCCACTTTGTTGTGGTGCATAATCTTTTTAATGCATTGTTGCATTCAATTTGCTAAAATTTTGTTTAGGGTGTTTGCATCTGTATTCATCAGAGATGAAATTTCTTTTTTTGTGTTATCCTTAGCAGGTTTTGATATCAGGGTAATGCTAGCCTCATATTATAAAATGAGTTAGGGAGTATTGTCTTTCCTTCAATTCTTTGGAAGAGTTTGAATAGGCCAAGTATTATATCCTCTTTGATTGTTTGATAGAATTCATTAGTGATCCATCCACTCCTGGAATTTTGCTTTTGGGAAGTCTTCAGATGACTGATTCATTTTCCTTACTGTTTATCGTTCCATTTAGAGTTTCCAATTCTTCATGACTCACCGTAGGCAGGCTATACATTTCTAAAGACAAGTCCATCTCATCCATGTTATTGAATTTGGTGGCATACTATCCTTCATGGTATCCTTGGATGATCCTTTTTATTTCTGCAGCATCCATGGTAACTTCCCTCCTTTCATTTTTGGTTTTGTTTATTTGTGTCTTTTCTCTTTTTATCTTAGTGAGTTTAGCCAAGAGTTTGCCAATTTTATTAATCTTTTCAAAGAACAAGCTCTTTGTTGCATTAATTTTTTTCTATTGTCTTTTTGTTCTCTATTTCATTTAGTTCTGCTCTGATTTTTAGTATTTCCTTCCTTCTGCTGATTTTGGGTTTCATTTGTTCTCCTTTTTATAGTTCTTTAAGGCATAACATGAGATTATTTATCTGGTATTTTTCTTCTTTCTTGAAATAGGCCTGTAATGATATAAATTTCCCTCTTAAACCTGCTTGTGCTCCATACCAAAATTTTTGGTAAGCTATATTTTCATTCTCATTTTTTTCTGTGTATCTGTTGATTTCTCCTATTATTTCTTCTTTGATCCAGTCATTCCTAAAAATTATGTTGTTTAATCTCCACATACTTGCTGTTTTTCCTTCTTTCTTTTTGCAATTAATATCCAGTTTGAAGCCTTGTGATTAGAGAATAGGCTTGATATGATTTTTTTTTAAGATTTTTTATTGGAGGAGGGGAACAGTGTTGGGGAATCTATGAAGGGGAACAGACAAGTTGGCGTTCTGTTTTGTTCTTCAGTCTAGTTGTGGAGGACATTGCTTCACTGGCCCATGTTGGTATCGTCATTACGCTCTTCCCGGTGAGGCAGATCAGTCGCCGGCCTGTGGATGGCCGCTCACCACAGCTCTTGGCAGCTCACGCTGGCTGCCGGCCACTCACGCTGGCTGCCGGCCACTCACTGTAGCCTATGGCAGCCCAATGCAGCAGAGGATGAAGCCCACACAGTCTCCAATGACTCACAGCCACCCACCTCCAGGGGGAGCTGTTGTTCACCACCTTGGCCATAGAGGGCAGTGTCACTGGCCCTCATATTTGGGATCTGAACCAGTGCCCTGCTGCTCCGAGCTGGTGTCCCAAGCCAGCTCCTAACTAAAGCACCACTCGGCCAGCCCTTGGTATGATTTTAATCTTCTTAAATTTGCTGAGGCGAGTTTTATGTCCAATATGTGGTCTATCCTTGAGAATATTCCATGTACACTAGAAAAGAATGTATAGTCTGATGTTCTAGGATGAAGTGCTCTATAAATGTCAATTATGTCCATTTCATCTAATGTGTCATTTAGGGCTGCTATATCTTTATTTATTTTCTGTTTGAATTATTTATCCATAGCTATCAATGATGTATTTAGTTCCCCCACTATAATTGTGTTTTGGTCAATTGTCCCTTTGTTCTGTTAGAAATTGGTTTGTATATTTCAGTGCTGATTGGAGGCATAAATGTTGATGACTGTTATGTATTCCTGTTGTTTAGTCCTCTTTATCATTATGAAATATCCATCTTTGTCTCTTTTTTTTTTGAGGACAGTGTCACCAGCCCTCATATATGGGACCAAACTGGGGCCGCTGACTTTCCAAACCAGCGTTTAACCACAGCACCACTCGGCCGGCCCCATCTTTGTCTCCTGTTACCCTTTCTATCTTGAAATCTGTTTCATCTGATATCAGTATCACAACACCTGGTTTTCTTTGAATACCATTTGCTTGGAGTATCAATTTACACCCTTTCATTTTGAGTCTATATTTGTCCTTGTAGCTGAGATATGTCTCTTGGAAGCAGCATATGGTTGGGTTTTGTTTTGGGATCCAAGCTGCTACTCTGTACCTTTTTATTGGTGTATTCAGCCCATTTACATTTAGGGTGATTATTAATATATGAGAATTTCCTATCATTCCATCTTTGCTTTTCTGGTAATATTGTGTCTCCATTGTTTCTTTGCCTTTTTGTTGCTGTCTAGTATTTCAATATGGTTGTATTCTATGATTTTTCCCTCTGTTTCTTCTTTTCTTATGTTATATATTTCAAGCCTTTTTATGTGTATATGTGTGTGGGTTTGTTGTTATCATTAAGTTTATGTAAAATAAAGTTTCATATTTAGAGCATTCCATATTCTTCAGCATGCTTCCATTCTCTATTCCCTTGTGCCTATTCAGACCTTTACTTTCTCCCCTTTCATGTTTTTGTTTCCAAATATTATCCCTATTTATGCTGTGAGTTGATTTCTGTGCTGCAGTAGCATGTTGTCTTTTTTCTCTTCTTGTTTAAGTGGTTTATTTCTTCTTTAACTTGTATGTTATGTTTAAGTGTACAGTGTCTTATTTGGTGCAAGGGTTGCCATTTCCTGCTTCTGTCTGTCTGTTCATAATACTACTCATGGTTTTGTACTCTTTTGCTTTTTTTTTTTTTTGAGGGCAGTGTCACTGGCCCTCATATGCGGGACCTGAACCGGGGCTGCTGGCGTCCCAAGCCAGCTCTTAACCACTGCGCCACTCGGCCAGCCCAAACTTTTTTTTTTTTTTTTTTTTTAGCTGAGCCATCCTGTTGGCAGCTCACCAGCAGCTCAGCTTGGGCTGGGCATCAAACTGCTGTTGCTCAGACCTCAGCTCACACTCTTGAGCAAGCTCTTAACCAACTGAGCCACTCGGCCAGCTCCTCTTTTGCTTTTTTGTTAGGCCAAATACACCCTCCTTCAGTATTTCTTGTAGTGCAGGTAGTGTGTGAGAAAATTCCCTCAGCTTTTGTATGTCTGGAAAGGTCTTTGTTCCTCGTTCATATCTAAAGATATCTTTGCTGGATATATTATTCTCCACTCATAATTTCTCTCTTTCAATAATTTTAATATGTGATTCCACTCCCTTCTGGCCTGTCGAGTTTCTGCTGAAAAATCTGATGATAATCTAATGGGCTTGCCTTTGTAGGTTATCGTCTTCTTTTCCCTGGCTGCCTTGAGGATTCTTTCTTTATTATTATTATTATTATTATTATTATTATTATTTTCAGGTGTACACAGCAATGCACTAGTTATACTTTTCACCCCTCACAGTTTGACCACTCCCCTTCCCCAATCCGCTGCCCACCATCCCTGATATCATACATATTTATTACAATTCCATTGACTACACTCCCCACACTGTACTCTCAAATTCCTATGAATATATATATAAAATTATAATTGACATACAGTATTAGTCAATGGCAGCTTCAGATGTACAGTGCAGTGGTCAGGCCTCTACAATGTCCATGAAGTGGTCTTCTTCATAAGACATGTGTCCATCTGACACCCTAAAAAATATTTACAACATTATTGATCATATTCCCCAAACTGTCTTTCTTATCTCTGTGGCAATAATGTTGTTACCAATTTATGTTATTTAGTCCCTTCCCCTTCTCTCTCATTCCCAACCCCCTCCCATCTAAGAACCATCAGTTTTTCCTCTATGTCTCTGAGACTATTTTTGTTTACATTGCTCATTTGTTCAGTTCTTTAGATTCCACATATAAGTGAGATCATATGGTATTTGTCTTTCTCTGACAGACTTGTTTCACTTACCATAATGTTCTCTAGGCCCATCTGTAGTCTACTGTATTTAGAAACTGTGGTACATTTATACAATGGAGTATTATTCAGCTATAAAGAAGAATGAAATCTTACCATTTGTAACAAGGATTCTTTGTTGTTAATTTTTGACAGCATCAATTCAATGTGCCTTGGAGAAGGCCTGTTGGGATTGAGGTAATTAGGTGTTATATTTGCTTCTTGGATTTGAACTTCTTTCCACAAGTTTAGGAAGCTCATCTACTATTTGTTTGAACATACTCTCTGTTTCCTTCTCCCTTTCTTCTCCTTCTGGTATGTCCATTATTCTTTTTTTTTTTTTTGAGGGCATTGTCACTGACCCTCATATATGGGAACCGAACTGGGGCCGCTGGTGTCCTAAGCCAGTGCTTAACTGCCGTGCCACTTGGCCGGCTCCATTATTCTTATATTGCTCTTTCTGATGGAGTGAGAATGTTCTTGTAGAGTTTTTTCATTTATTTGACTCTCAAGTATCTCTCTTCTTTGATCTGTGTCATTTACATATTTCTATCTTCAGTGTCACTGATGCTTTCCTCCATGTGGTCAGCTCTATTACCTAAGCTGTCTATTTCATTCTTCATTTCTTTTAGTGAGTTCTTAATCTCCAGAAATTATATTTTTTTTATATTTCAATCTCTTTGGTAAAATGTTCGTTTTGTTCTTTGATTGTGTTTCTGAGTTTATTAAACTGCCTGGCTGTGTTTTCTTGCATCTCATTGAGTTTGTTTGTTTTTTAAAAAAATTTTTTTTATTGGGGAATTGGGGGAGAGGAACAGACAAGTTGATGTCCTTTTTGTTCTTCAGTCTAGTTGTGGAGGACCTTGCTTCACTGGCCCATGTTGGTATTATCATTGCACTCTTCCCAGATAGGTAGATCGGTCGCTGGCCTCTGGATGGTCACTCACTGCAGCTATCGGCAGCTCACTCTGGCTGCTGGCCTCTCACGCTGGCTGCCGGCCAGTCACTGTAGCTTATGACAGCCTCATTGAGTTTTTTAAGAACTGCAATCTTGAATTCTCTGTCATTTAAGTCACATATTTCTATATCTTTAAGTTCATTTTCTGGAAACTTTTTATTTTCTTTCTGAGCTGCCTTGTTTCCTTAGTTATTTATGGCAATTAATGAATTATAATTTATCTTTCTGGGCATCTACAAGATTGGGTTCTGCAATAGGTTGATAGGAAGAGGCCTTTCTTTTGCTTTCCAGCAAGTGTTCATGGAATGTTTAATTCTCTCTTGCACTGCAGCCTTTTATTCTCTCTCATGCTGTAGTGTTATATTTTCTCTGAACATTTCCCAGCTTCTCACACAATGAGATAGGTGGGGCTCCCTAGAAGCTGGTTTTCTTCTGTGTGATTAGGTCACCTAGTTCTCTGGGCACTGCCCCCATGCGGGGATGTGGAGAACTTCTGCACTTGCAAAATTGTTCCTGTTCCAGATTCAGAGCTTGTGTGTTCCGTGGTTCTGTTTACCCCTGCAGTGATCCACCCAGATAAGTGGGGGCAGGAGCGGAGTGGGTTGTAAGAGATGGCTCTGTGCAATGATGGTGACCACCATCACAGCCAATCCTGCACTGAAGGCTCCCTCCCGTTCACGGGAACTAGTTGGGCCATGAGTCCATGGCTGCGGGGCCACAGTTCTCAGAACTTCAAATATTCTGTTCTTTTGATCTGATATGGCTACCATTCCACTTCTAGCATCGGGAAGGTGGGGTTGGGGAGAGCTGTGGGAGGGTGATGAGGAGTTGGCTAGGTTCTGTGCCTTTGCCTTCCATCCTCTGCTTGGCAGCAAGAGCTTAAACCACTGTTCTCACCCTTCTTCCCTTTGTCTTTTGTCTGAGGTATCTTCTGTGAGTGTTGGGTTCAGTCCTGTTATATGCTGATCCCTCAAGCAGGACTGTGGCCATAAAGGGAGCACAGAAGTCCAAATTCTTCCTTTTCTCTTGACTGCTGTAGCTCCAGAATGCAGGGAGCTTGGAGCTCTGACTTCTGATCTGCGTCCTGCCACTCACACGCAGCCCTTGTGCAGTGCGTGTCTCAGCACTCCCCCCTTCCCCCCTCCACTGCTCGCCCAATTTTAGTATCTTTAGATGATTTCACTTGCACATCTCTTAGTCTTGCATTTCTGTTGCACAGGGAGTTCTTTGTGGAATTATAGCTGTTCAATGTGTTGTAAATTCCAGGGGAGATTTGAAGAGGCTCACTTCACAATGTCACTTCATTGACATAGTCTCCTTGTTGTATAAATTACACTTACCATGTCACTGATTGTTAAATTACACCATTCTTCAATTATCTCTTCTGGATCTCATTATTTCCACTGAGAGAAGAATGCACAATTTCATAGTATCATGCCCTATCATCGTCTATGACCTACAGAAGATAGCTACCATAGAACTTTTGAAGTTGATAGTTTTCCTCCTCTCTAATGTTTATTGTAATGACTTGATGAAAGAAATGTTCAAACCTTCATGGACTAATTACTATGGCCATTTGATCTCCCAAGACATTGCCCTCTACCTGCACTTCATTCCATGCTGTAATAGGTGATAACCTGAGTTATTATGATACCATGGCATGCAATGGATTAACTATTCCTATTTTCCACTAGCAAGGAGGTTATACTGTGACTTCTCTATATGACCAAACCAATCTCAGAATCTCACTTCAAAAGTCTGTTTCTTAATGCCACTTAAGGAGTAATTACTGTGTCAGTAAGAACTCAACTGAAATAAAGTAGAAAATTAGCATAATTAACAGAATATTTATTTATGAATAGATTATTTATAGAGGTGTAGAGAGACTGTACAGAATTGTGTAGTAACCCAGGGATGGTAGCAGTGAAGACATTACTACTCCTAGACACATGGAATGAAGGGAGGGAACAGTGACCAGAACTTGAATGGGGAGATTTGTGTAAAGGATACTATTTTGAGAGGATCAGTGGCCCTTGGATTATGGACACAGCCAGGCCGGAATACCCACACAGGGAGGAAGCCAGAAGATTAAATACCCTGACCTCACTGTCTCCCATCTTCTGATCTCCCACTGGACATCACACTGGTCAAGTCCACCTGGAAGCCAGGGGGAAAGGAGCCAATTGATATGTTTACATAGGTCACCTTCTGAAGGCAGAGAGAAGGATGAAATCTGGAGAGTAGATCTAGCAGAGCAAATGGAAGATATCCATCATAGCATGTATTAATAAAACTTCATCAACCAGTGTGCTGCGCTTAGGTTCAGATAGTTTTTCACAATTTTCAGCTAAGCACAAAATATAAACCTTTCACTGAATGGGGCTTGATGCCTTTCTAAATGGTTACAGCAAAGATATCATTTCATGTCTCATGAGCACCTGATAATACAGTCACTATTTTCTTTCTTCTGTTCAATGTAAGTCAGAGTAACTTGACATTTACATTACTGTAAGTCTTCCCAGGGTGATAGTTTAGCTATTTATGAATGTGCCTAAAGTTGTTCCATAACTTTTCATTTTTATCTCCCACTCCTCAAGGCTTTTTCATTTCTGTAAAAAAAATACCCCAAACTAGAAAACTGTGGTCATCTTTGTCATATCCACCTTGTTGTCTAACATCAAAACAGTCAATAATTGCAGTTAATTTTTCCTCTAATTGTTTTTACAGTCTCAATTTTTCTCTCCCCTATTGTAGCCACCCTCATACAAACCTTTATTACTTCAAACATGGATTTTAGTGATAGTCTCTTTTTTGTTGTTGAGGAGAGTGTCACTGGCCCTCATATGTGGGACCCGAACCGGGGCCGCTGGCCTCCCAAGCCAGCACTCAACCACCATGCCACTCAGCCGGCCCAATAGTCTCTTTTTTTAAGGAGCATAGGTCCTTTACTTTTTGATTTTTCAATTACAGTTGACATTCAATATTATTTTATATTAGTTTCAGGTGTACACAACAGTGGTTAGACATTTGTATAATTTACAAAGATAATGATAGTCTCTTTTTTTAAATTAAAGTATATTGGGGTGACAATTGCTAGTAAAGTTACATAGGTTTCAGGTGTACATTCTGAAATACATCATCTATCTATCATGAGGGTAAAAGGGATCATGAGGGTAAAAGGGATCAAAATATGATGATGGAAGTTGATAGCCTCTTAATGGCCACATTCATCTTTATAGATGATTATTTTGAACATAAAACTCTACTCTCAAAAAATGTCAATGAACCCTCAATATCTGCAGGAACCGGGCCACACTCAGTGTGGTATTCAAGGCCCTCCACAATTCAATGGCCAACTTCCTTTACAAATTTGTTTCTCAATAGTTTTAGCAGGCAATTCTGTCTAGTGAAAGCCAATCAACTCCTTATGCCCTGAAACTGCTAACACCTTTCCCTTTCAATGTGTTGCCTCAAGTTATTCCTTCATTTTGGAATGGTCTCTTTCTTCCTCTTCTATTGTTTAAATCTCATTCTTTACTTAAAGCTCTGCCTAGCTCCTGGTTTGTTTTTTTCAAGACTGCCTGTACTCAATCCTTAGTGAGATCTTCTGCATTCTAGTAGAACTTACTATGTATAAGTAGACATAGTAAAACTAGTATCCATTTCTTAGAACTTTTAAAAATAGTAATTTTCTCATAGGTTTGTTTGAAGTTTTATATACATTAATATATGTGAGGTTTTTTAGAATAATGTCTGGTACATAGTAAGTTCTCAATAGATTTTAGTTGCTATCAAAATTATTTATTATTAGGATGATTACAATTGATTTTGCAATTAGCATATAACTTTGTATTGTTGCTATGCTTTGCATATATGTCAAATATTTCCCTAATTAGATTAGATTACCATCCCTATGAGGGTAGGTTATGGTTTCTTTTTATATAAATTGTTGTATTCTTGACATTTAGAACAGAGCCTGGCAGAGAGTGTGCCTGGATAAGTGCTTATCATGTGGTAGATGATGTGATGATGATGATGCTTCATACTTTATTCTCTACTGCCTTTGGAAAAGTGCCTGAAATATGTATCAATTTATAAAATCATTGATTGCATTATAAAGCTGGTGAGTACCACACAGATAATTTGGTTCCACATGATCATCTTCTGGATAGTAAAACTGAGGTTCATGTGAGAGAAAAACATTTGCCCAAAAACAGAATGTCCATTTAGTGACAGAGACAGAGCTAGAACCCAGAATGTATTCACAATCAGTAAAGTAAACAAATATTTATTGAGCACCTACTATATGTCAAGTACTATGCTGTTTGTTTGGGACATATCTATGATCAGGACAAATTCCCATCTTTTCATTCCATTTACTTTTTTTTCTTTAAAGATTTTATTGGGGAATTGGGGGAGAACAGTGTTGGGGGATCGGGGAAGGGGAACAGACAAGTTGCTGTCTTTTTGTTCTTCAGTCTAGTTGCAGAGGACGTTGCTTCACTGGCCCATGTTGGTATCGTCATTGCGATCCCTTCCTGGATGAGGCAGATCGGTCGCTGACCTCTGGATGGTCACTCACCACGTCCATTGGCAGCTCACATTGGCTGCCGGCCGCTCAGGCTGGCTTCCAGCCACTCACTGTAGCCTATGGCAGCCCACTGCAGCAGAGGCTGCAGCCTACACCATTGCAGGGGCTCGCACAGCCACTGTAGAAGGCAGTGTCACTGGCCCTCATATGTAGGATCCGAACCAGGGCCGCTGGCATCCCAAAACCATCTCTCAACCACTGCACCACTCGGCCGGCCCTCCATTTACTTTTTAATGGTGTGGAAATACATAAACACAGGCAAACAAAAAATAAACAGTGATAATTGCTTTGGCAGAAATAAATGAGGGTGATGTGAAAGACTAACAGAGTGAAGAGGTAGGCTACTTAGTTTTCTGAGGTGATAGTTAAGCTGAGTGCAGCATTATCAGAAGGGGACAACTAAGTGAAGATCTGGGCAAAAATGGTTTCAGGTACAAAAAAGAGTAATTGCAAAGGCACTGAGGTGGGCATGAACATATCGTGTTCCAGGAACTGCAAGTGTGGCTGTTGTAGCTAAAATATAGAACACGAGTGAGACAGTGATAGGATTTGAAATCACAAAGCTACGCAGAAGTCATGCATGTCATCCATAGCTAGCTCTGTAGGATATAGTAAGGAGTTTGTATTTTAGTTTTATGACCCTCTTTATGCTATAGAATGATCATTTAGGCTATTGTGTAGAATAATAGTCTATAGAGATATGGACAAGAATCTGTCAGAAAATTAACCAAAACTTGAAACTAGGTAAAATAGCTTACTGAGTATTTTTTCAGTGCAGTTCTGGACTTGGCTTTCTACTATTTAGGCTATTTTTTAACTCTTTGAGGGAGGAGTTAACTTGTAGATTATTGCCCAGAGGCAAATGATTTTCTTTTTGCCATTCCCATTGTAAAAATAATCTCAAAGATTATAATTATGGATAGTAACTAGTTTTGTATCGAACTTATAAAGAATATCTTAACATTACCTATAGATATTTAGTTTTTCAAATAGTCTTCAGACCATATTTAATATCTTACTAATTTCTGTATTAATTAATTAACTGAGCCAAATATTTGACAAGTATTTGTTTGAATAATGAGTTAACCTTTTATAATATTAAACTTTAACAAGTGGAAGGAGGCAGAATAGTTACAGGGCAGTTGCTATAGTCCAGGTGAGTTATGACAGTGTCTTGTACTAGGGTGTGACAGTGTACATAGCTGTAATTGATTTGATTCCTTATAAGTTGGAGACAGAGCCAACAGGACTTCTGATTGATGGAAGATCAAGGAAGAAGTAATTAAGAAAGATTCCTAGGTTTTGGGTCTAAGTGACTGCTAGTGCCATTAACCAAAATGGGGAAGATTTGAAGTGGAAAATTTTGGAAGAGCATGGAAGTCAAAAATCAAAAGTCTAGTTTAAGATATCCTAAGTCAAAGGTGTCAGTTATTCATGTGGAAAAGTGAAACAGGCTCTGGAATATGGGAGTCTATAACTTAAGAGGCAATTATGTTAAGCGCTGGCTTGGGAAGCCTGCGGCCCCAATTCGGGTCCCACATATGAGGGCCAGTGACACTGCCTCCAAAAAAAAAAAAAAAAAAAAGAGGAAATTATGGACTACAGATAAAGGTTTGGGTGTCATTAGAATTTAGGTAATATTTAAAGCCTGGGCCTGGATGAACCTGGAGTTCTTAAGGGGATTTAAAAGAAAGGATGTTATTAGGTTCCATTAAATATTCAGTACCTTTAGGGCAGGGTCTAGAAATCTCCAATTCTATCTCATGATCCAGGTGATGATTTTGACATTAAGAAACATTGATCTAGAAAGAGTTTGGCAAACTTTTCCCTATTAAGGTCCAGATAATAAATATTTTAGGCTTTTCCATGCTGTACAGTCTATCTCAGCTCTGCCACCATAGCAGGAAAGCAGCCACAGACAACACATACTAGTAAATGTCTGAGTGTGGCTACATTCCAATAACATTTTAATTATGGACCTGCAAATTTAATTTCATATAATTTTCACGTGTCACAAAATGTTATTTTTTGTGTGATTTTTCCCAACCATTTAAAAATGCAAAAACCGTTCTTAGCTCATAGGCTGTACAAAAATAGGCAGTGAGCCAGATTTGGCCTGTGGGCTGTAGTTTGCTTGCACATGATCTAGATTAGTGGTCCAACAAAAAACATATGGGGATATAAAGTTAAAAATATTTTATATTAATCTTCTGCATTAAAATTTTATAGTTTTGTAACCTCTATAATATAATCATCATGACACTTATATAATTCTTTATGTGTGGAAGTACTTTACATATGCATATATTAAATCATTTAATCATCACAAAACTCCTTGTATTAATAATAATAGTCTGATAACATTATTAGTATTTCCATGTTATACATGAGGTAACTGAGGTAAAGAGACTTGCAATAATTTGTCCAAGATCACACAGCTTGTAACTAGTAGAGTCAAAATTTGATTCCAGGCAATTTGATTTCCTAATATGCATAATGCTTCACATTAGACTAGTATTTTTCTCTTCTACTTCCCTATGTCTCTCTTGTCTCTCTCTCTTTTCCTTTCTCTCTCTCTCACACACAAACACATGTGTATATATTTATAGTTTACACATAGATTTGCACATATTGGAGAAAATACTAAAAAACACTTACCAATGCGAATGGGATCACAAAAGTTTGGAAACCACAGAAATAAAACATAGAGACTGGGGCCGGCCGAGTGACATGGTAGTTAAGCGCTGGCTTGTGAAGCCAGCGGCCCTGGTTCGGGTCCTACATATGAGGGCCAGTGACACTGCCCTCAATAAATAAATAAATAAATAAATAAATAAATAAATAAATAAATAAATAAAATAAAACATAGGGACTGTATTATTCAGGTTTCCCCAGAGAAACAAAACCATTAACACACACACACACACACATACAACCCCAGGAGAGCTGGTGATATAGTTCTAATCCAATTCCAAAGGCTTGAGCACCAGGAGAGCTGATGGTGTAAGTTGCAGTCCAAAAGCTGGCAGGCTCAAGACCCAGGAATAGCCAATATTTCAGTTCAAGTCCAAAGATAGGAAATGACCAATATCTGAAGTCAAGCTGTCCAGCAGGAGGAGTTCCCCCTTTTCAACAAGAAGGTAAGCCAATTGTTCTATTCAGGTCTTCAGCTGATTATATGAGGCCCATCATAGTAGGGAAGGCAATCTTCTTTACTCAGTCTTCCAATTCAAAGGTTAATCTCATCTAAATATACCCTCATAGACACACTCAGGAATAATGTTGTACTAAATATCTGGGAACTCTATGTCTCAGCTAAGTTGATATGTAACATTAGCATCATAAGCATTATCTTTATTAGTAATATTTATGTTGCTGTTGTGAAATTATAACCTTACCTTGAAGGTGAAACCCATTTGCCAAACTGAGGTGATGGTATACTTAAAACATTCCAGATCTGCTCATAGCATGTTCCACGCCACACTCTAATTCCAGGGCTACTATATTCTATTCTGTTAAGTGCTTTTAGATCTTTAGCTTTATGAACCTTCCTTTATGTCAACAAAACTTTTCTTATTAAAGCAATCCTGGTCTTGAAAAGCAGGTGCATAGCTGATAAATGTAAGCACATTAATACATTTTTGAAACAAAATACAGTAACTGGCTCTAAGAGGAAAGCACTTTACAAACTTCAATTTCCTCATTATATGTGCTTAAAGGGAGGCATACCTCAAGCTGGTTGCTTGCTCACCCTGATTATTGAGGATTTCTGCTTGTTGTGTAAGTGCAATTTCTAATTATACTTATTTTCTTGTGTGATATTTTGTGTGAAGCTGGTAAACTATTTGGGGTTATATGTCCTTTTAATTGTTTTCCTAAATCTTTTTATTAATTCTGGCCCTGAATCTGTTGTGTTTTTATGCTTTTTTCATTGTTTGATTTTTTTTTTTTGGTAAGATTTTATTGGGGAATTGTGGGAGGGGAAGAGTGCTGGGGAATTGAGGAAGGGGAACAGCCAAGTTGATGTCCTTCAGTCTTAGTTGTGGAGGGCACAGCTAGCTCAACTCCAAGTCCAGTCACCATCTGACTGCCACTCGTTGGCAGCTCGCAGTCACTCAGCTCAAGGTGCTGTGTTCAATCTTAGTTGCAGGTTGGTGTAGCCAACCATCCCATACGGGAGTCGAACTGGTAACCATGTTTTTAGGAGCATGTGCTCTCACCAGCTGAGCCATCCTGGTACCTGTTCGCAGCTCAGCTCGGGTGCAGCTCACTTGCCCCTTTGGGAATCGAACTGGGGACCCTGTTACTCAGAGCACCCGCTCATAACCAATTGAGCCACTCAGCCTGCCCTTTGTGTTTTCTATGAGATGTGCACATAAGAGAAAAGAGAAAGATGATGCTAGGGGAAGGTCAGTGTGAGTGGGGATTTAGAGGTTCCTGTGCAGAACTGCTCTGCTTGGTGTCCTCTGAAGTCTGGCAGGTGGCAAGGGGCACCATTGTTGCCAGGGCAAAGTCAGAGCCCCAGAGCTGTAAGGCCAGCAGGAAGAGGCAGGGTCCATATCAGAAAAGATAATTAGTCTCAGCCTATCGTCTTCCACCCTCACAATCCCCTGTAGCCTGCTTCCTGTATATAAAACATGTCTCTGCAGTGTGCAGGTGTCTGGGGATAGAGGAATAGAGGTCTTATACAACGTGTTTGGTCCTAGCTGGCCCATAAGATTGCTCTGTGGAGGTTTTCCTTAAAAATAAAGGAAAAGGAGATATGTTTGCAGAATGACAAATAGTGGACCTGTGTCAAGGAAGCCAGTCAGAACAAAGAGGAGATCCTGAATTCCCTAAAATGCTTTGGTCACATCTCTTTTTAAAAAAAATTAGTTTCAGGTATACGAAACAGTGCAATAGTTATACTTTTTACCCCTTAAAATGTGACAACACCCTTCCCCTAATTGACTGCCCACTCTCTCCCATATCATACATATATATTATAATTCTATTGACACTCCTCACACTATACTCCACATCTGTGACTATTATTAAATTATAGTTGACATACAATATTATTCAACTTCAGCTTCAAGTGTACAGTGCAGTGTTAAAGACTCTACACCATCCGTGAAGTGGTCTCCATAACTAGACATGTGACCATCTGATACCACAAAATATCTACAACATTATTAATTATATTTCCCAAACTGTCTTTCATATCTCTGTGACAATATTGTAGTTACCAATTTATGCTGTCTAACCCCTTTCCTTTCTCCCTCATCCCCATCCCCTTCCATCTAGCAGCCATCAGTTTTTCCTTTATATCTCTGAAACTATTTCTGTTTACTCTCCTCATTTATTCAGTTCTTTAGATTCCACACATAAGTGAGATCATATGGTATTTGTCTTTCTCCGACTGACTTATTTCATTTAACATAACTTTCCCTAGATCCATCCACATCATTGTGGTCACATCTCTTTTGACACAACTAGTCCCCCTTCCAAATGCTTGTTCCCACTTCTTGCTCCTGTACCCTAAATATAAAGGCAGTTTTGTTGTTATACACTGGAAGTTCATGGGCCCAGGGGAGAGGGAATAATGAATGCTAGGAGGGTCTGCACAGGAGATCCTAAAAAATAGAGTTGTTTGAATAACAAAAAGCAAAATAATTAATAGAAGACCAATAGGAATGGGGCAGTGAAGAGGTGCCCTGTAACATTGGAAGAGAGATGAAGGAAATGACATATGAAGCAACTGTGATTTCTCTAAAAGGGAACTTTTGTGTTTTTTTTTTATCTCTCAGAAGGTGTAAACTTAAGAAAATCTTACAGCTCTTGTGGGCTGATATTCTCAAAGGGAAATGAATTATTTAGAAGTGTGATGAATATTTCATCAAACCTCCTTCCAACAGGGTTGCTGCTTAGGGTCAGAGTAATTGGCCAGGAGCAAAAGGGAGGCCAGCCCATTACTCAATGATTCTTTCTTCTCCAACTTTTCCAGGGGGCCAAAAGTGGGAGAATGAGAGTGACTGCCAAGGGGTGGATCTTTCATTCTAAATCTAAAAATCCAAAACAACAACAAAAAACAAGTACATCTGAAACAGGTCATTCCTAGGAAAGGCCTGCAGAAAGAGTCAGTGCCCTTCAGTGGAACAAGCTCTCTTCCCAAAGGGAGGGCTCTTACACAGGAGGGCTGAAAGGAGCCTCAGATTTCAATCTGCACCCCAATATCCCATCCAGTGGTACTCCCAAAGCAATTTCAGCCTTCATTTTTCCCTACTGCAAGGCCTGGGCACTTTTGAGGTCTGTAGGTTGAAGGTTGTCTAACAGAAAGAGAAGTGCAGTGTAGCATCTGACCACAAAACAATGCGTCCAAAACTGCCTCTGAATAGCCTTGTTTTAGCCTCATCTTCCCTTCCTCCTACATTTCCTTTTTCTTACACACAATGTCAATACACGCATACTACACAGGCACACACTTAGTGGAAATGGATCAAAGGGATGGGCCAAGCCTTATGAAATCATATTTCAAACCAGAGAAATTGCATCTTTGAAAAAAGATTTTTATTAAAACATAGCTAACATAAAATAACATGTTAGTTTCAGGTTACTCCATAGTTATTCAACATTTATATACCTAAGAAGTGATCACCACAATGAGTCCAGCAACCGTCTGACACTGTATCACACTATTACAATATTATTGACTACATTCCCTATGCTATATGTTATATCCCCATGACTTATTTGTTTTATACCTGGAAATATGAACCTCTTATTCCCCATCACCCTCCCTCCATTTAAAATTTTTTTCAATTATTGTTGACATTAATATTATTTTATATTAATTTCAGGTTATAGCATAGTGGTTAGATATTTATATAATTTAAGAAGTGATCCCCCTGACTAGCTAACACCAATCTGGCACTATACATAGTTATTACCATGTTATTATTGAGTATACTCCCTATGCTTTACTTTACATCCTCATGGCTGTTTTGTAACTACCAATTTGTAATTCTTAATCCCTTCACCTTTTTCCCAATCCCCTTCCCATCTATCACCCTGATAGACCTAGTTTCCATTTGACATCATACATACTTATTATAGTATTACTGACTATATTCCTTATGCTATAACCTACATCCCGATGACTACTTTGTAACAACCAATTTGTACATCTAAACCCCTTCCCCTTTTTTATCTACCCCTAACCACCCTCCCATCTGTCAATCATCAAAATGTTCTCTGTACCTGTAAGTTTGTTTCTGTTTTGTTTGTTTGTTTATTTTGTCCTTTAGATGCCACATATAAGTGAAATCACGTTGCAGCTGTCTTTCTCTGTCTGACACTCCACTCAGTACAATACTTTCCAGGTCCACCCATGCCACCTCAGATGGTGAGAACCCATTTCCTTCCATGGCTGAGCAATATTCCATTGTATATATGTACCACTTCCTCTTCATCATTCATCCATTGATGGACATACAGGCTGCCTCCACATCTTGGCCACTAAAAAAATGATGCAATGAACAAACAGAAGTATATGGCCCCTCAAAGTAGCATTTTGGGTTTCTTTGGCTAACTAACCAGAAGTGGGATTACTGGGTCCTTCTTTGTCTCTTGGTATAGCCTTTGTTTTGAAGTCTCTTTTGTCTGGTCTAAGTATTGGCACAGCAGCTTTTGACTGTTTGTTTGTTTCTATTTTCACGAAATCTCTTTTCCAACCTTTTACTTTCAGTCTGTGTGTGCCTTTCAATCTGAAGTGAGTCTCTTGTAAGAAACATATGTAAGGGTCTTGTTTTCTTATCCATTCAGCCACCCCATCATTTGATTGGAGCATGTTATTTACATTTAAAGTAATTTTTATAGATATGTTCTTATTTTATTATTCATATTTTTTATCTTTTTTTTTTTTGTCTTAAATAAGTCCCCCTGACATTTCTTATTCTGGTTTGGTGGTGATGAACTCCTTTAGCTTTTCCTTGTTGTGGAATTTATTTATCTGTTCTTTGTTTTTAAATGATAGCTTTCATGAGTAGAGCAATCTTGGTTGTAAGTCCTCACTTTTCATCATCTTGAATATTTCCTGCCAATCCCTCACTGGATTGCAAAATTTCTGTTAAGATATCAGCTAAAAGTCTTATGGGAGATCCCTTGTAGATAATTTACTGCTTTTCTCTTGCTGCTTTTAAGGTTCTTTCTTTTGGCATTTTAATTATAATGTGTCTTGGTGTGGGCGTCTTTGGGTTCATCTTTTTTGGGACTCTGCCCATCCTTGACTTGTACGTCTGTTTTCTTCACCAGGTTAGAGGAGTTTTCAGTCATTCTTTCTTTTTTGTTGTTTTTGTTTTGCTTTGTTTTTGTTTGGGGTTTTTTCTTGTTGTTATTAAGTTGTAAGAATTCTTTTTTTGTTTTAGATTTTATTGGGGAACTGGGGGAGGGGAACAGGTTTGGGGAATTGGGGGAGGGGACCAGCCAAATTATTGTTCTTCAGTCTTCCTTGTGGAGGACACCAGTCGCCATCTGGCTTCCTGTTGGCAGCTCATGGCCTCTAAGCTCAAGGTGCTGTGTTCAATCTTAGTTGCGGGTGGGCATAGCTACCATCCCATGTGGGAGGCAAAGCAGCAGCCTTGTTATTAAGAGCACACACTCTATTCTCTGAGCCATCCGGGCAGCAGCTCAGCTCAAGGTGCTGAGTAGAGTCTTAGTTTCATGTAGGTATAGCCACCATCCCATGTGGCAATTGAACCCAGCAGCCTTTTTGTTAAGAGGGCACCCTATCCACCGAGCCATCTGGGTGGCAGCTCAGTTCAAGGTGCTGAGTTCAATCTTTAATTGCTGGTTGGCGTAGCCCACCATTGAACAGGCAATCTTGTTGTTATGCCAGCTGAGCCATTCTGCCACCTATTGGTAGCTTAGCGACAGCTCAGCTAGGGAGCAGCATTCACTGGCCCATGTGGGAATCGAACTGGTGGCTCTGTTGCTCAGAACTCGCATTCTAACCCAACTCTTAACCAACTGAGAAACTTGGCCAACCCTCGTTATTTCTTGAAATAGGTTATCAATCTCTTGCTCTCTCTCTTCTCCTTGTGTTACCCCTATGATGCAAATATTGTTACACTTGATGTGGTTCCAGAGGTCTCTTATACTATCCTCATTTTTCCTTTCTTTTTTTTTTTTTTACTCTGTGCTACTCTGTTTGGGTGTTTCCTGCTACTTTGTCTTCCAAATCACTGATTCAATCCTCTGCTTTATCTAGTCGGTTGGTGATTTCTTTTAGTGCATTCTTCATTTCAGTTATTGTATTCTTCACTTCTGACTGATCATTTTTTATGGTTTCTATGACTTTTCTATGTTGTTATCTCTTTGTTGAAGTTCTCATTAAGTTTCTTGAGCATTCTTATAACCAATATTTTGAGTTCTCTCTCTGGTAGTTCTCTCTCTTGCCTCTATTTCATTTACTTCTTTTTCTAGAGCTTTGTTCTATTCTTTCCTCAGGTAAATGATTCTTTGTCTCCCCATTTTGGCTGCTTCCCTGTGCTTATTTATATGTATTCGATAGGGCTGCTATGTCTCCTGCTCTTAGTAAAGTGGCCTTATGTAGTAGGTGTCCTGTGGGTCCCAGTAGTGCAGTCTCCATTGTCTCCTGAGCCGGGTGTTCAATGAATGTCACTTGTGTGTTTTGTGTGTGCCATCCTGTTGTAGTTGAGCCTTGGTTGCTGTTTGCACCTCAGTAGGAGGGAGTGACCATTGGGCTCATTAGTTGTGAGGACTGGCTGTGCCTACAGTGGAAAATCTGTTGTGTAGAGGCTGACCCTACGGATTAGGATTCAATGAATCATGGCTCTGGTGACTGCCCAGTTTGCCTTTTTGGTGTGTTATCCTCGGTGGTAGTCAGGTTATGCACTGGCCTGGTCTGAAGCTGGCCATTGGTTGTGTCGGCCCCAGGGCATCCTGGGTAGGGCCCCACCATAGGCCAATTTTAGCCACAGAGTGTGCCCTTCCTAGTGCCATTTGCCATGAGCTACAAAGCAATCCTCAGAGGGCCACCACCCACGCTAGCCTTGGAAATGTGTCTAGAGGCCAAACTTCAAACTGAGGCCAGCTGCTGTTAGTGCCAGTCTTGTGGCTGCTCAACAAGATGTAAGGAACATGCGAAAGCCAGATGTTACTTGTTTGGGTTTTATGGACCTTTGAAACATTTTAGGAACATCCACAATATTAGCCAAAATAGTCCATTGGGATGGAGAGGCTTAGATGTGCCCACAAATTGGGTGGGATGCATCTCAGGGAATCACCAGGATGAAGCAAACAAACAAAGTTAGCCAGGTTGATGGAGACTCAGATATGGCAGTCACCTGCTTCTGGAGGCCTGAGGAAGAGAGAGCTCTACAAAGAAACAATGGGTTTTGTCAGCACATTTGTCTGGGAGAAAGCTATCCCTCCAGTCCTTGCCCTGGAGCCAGACAACTCAGCCCTTCACTGTATGTCCCTGTCACATTTTGAGCAGCTTCCCCAGAGCTGGAGCTCAGAGTGAGTGAGTCCATCAGTAAATCCATGTGCAGGCCTTTTAGGAGGAATGCCTGGAATTCCAGCTCCCTCAGTCTCACTCAGCCACAATCTCCACTGGTTTTTATAGCCAGAAGCTATGGAAACTTCTCTTCCTGGCACTGGAGCTCTGAGCTGGGGCTGGGATCCCTCATTCCCCCAGGACTTCTGTACCAAGGTATCTCTCCCATTTTTTAACTGGCATCTGTTTGTGTGTGACCAGCCCATTCTGCATCTCTGCCTCTCCTACCATTCTCGAGGTGGCTGTTTCTGTATTCCCTTAGTTGTAGGACTTCTATTTCTCAATGATCATTTTTATTCTGTAGTTTATTTGTAATTTTTTTTTAGTTGAGCCATCCTGCCACCTGTTGGCAGCTCAGCAGCAGCTCAGCTCGGCTGGGCATCGAATTGCTGTTGTTCAGAGTTCAGCTTGCGCTCTTGAGAAAGCTCTTAACCAACTGAGACACTCAGCTGGCCTTATTTGTAATTTTTATGTAGTCAAGATAGTAGGCCAACACAGTGTTTACCTACCCGTTATCTTGATCGGAGTTCAGAAATTGCATCTTTTTAAAGGGAAAGGGAGAAAGGGCATGATCAGAGTTCTAAAATCACTGACAGGATTGAAGGAAGACAAACAAGAACTATAACTAACCTCATCTTGATCCGTAGATGAGGTGAGAGGCAATATAATACAGTTTCTCTTTAGTCTGTGAAATAGGGTTTAGATTAAGTCTCTGCTCCTAACCTATTTGACCTTGGACCCTTTATATAATCTCTGAACCTCAGTTTCCCTGTTTATAAATCAGGGATATTGTGAGGATTAAATAAGCTAACTTTTGTAAAGTGCTTGGCCTATAGTAAGTATTTGATAAACGCTTATTGCTGTTGTTATTTATATTATTATTATACTCTCACATTTGTCGTAGATCAAATGGGGAACTGAACAGAAGAACTTGAATGGCTCTGGGAAAATCCACTCCTTACTGTTGGAAAAAACATCCATGTGTCCAGTTCATACATCTTACCTCTTCTTGTAGGGACTGGCTTGCTTTTATCATCAAACTGCTGTTGTCATTCTAATGTGCTTTCACTCGTGTTTCTTTTTCTCTCCCTCTCTCCTTCCCTTTGTTACTTTCCCTCCCTTTCCCTTCTTTTCTGCCTCTTGTATTCTCAGAAAATTTTCTGAAATGCTGTGGAATGTCTGTTTTATATCACAGTGCTCTATTATTAAAGGATTTGCATTATCTTACTACTTCCATTTGGCCAAAACTTCATTACATACCATTCCAAATCTTACTTCACTTTACACAAAGAAGAATACTTAACTACACACACATGAGCAAATAATAATAAGTGTCCTAGTTGACTCCTGTTCTTCCAAAAGGTTAATAAAATCATTTAGTACAATTATTCCTAATAAGCTGTCCATCAACTCTGAGACAGTCTGTGAAAAATAGCTTCAGTCATTTCACTCAAAATAATGGATTAAGATGATAAATCTTACAAAGACCTGCTAAGCAAAGTTAGTGCTGAACTAACCTAGTTCTTATCCATCCTTTGGAATTGCCTCTTTTAATGTAGAAAATGTTTTGAAAAGGAATATGTTATGTTTCCCAATAAGTGATAAAAAAAGTTGCAAATATGGAGTCCTCATGTGCAGAAAGCTCATAAGATCAGTTGCTAAGCTAGCCTGGCAAATGTGGCTGGATGTTTTCTGCTCAGTGCCACAGTATTCTCTGTGGCTAAGAAGCAGCAAGCTTGCTGTCAGATAAAGAACCCCCAATAAGCTCAGATCATCCTCAGGCTTCTTTGTGTTAGGAGCAAGACCTCTGTGGCCTGGACGCTTCAGAATGCCCACTAATAGGTATGGTAGTGTGTTCACTCATTTACTTTCCCAAATTATATACCTAGAATATATGATATTCTAGGCAGTAGAACTATAGAAAGGAATAAAACATGGCTTCTGCCCTCAGGAAGCTTACAGTGTATTCATGGATACCGGCACATGTAATGAGTCCAAATTAAGAGGCAAATACTGGATATTTCTGGCAATGAGTACAAATTAAGAGGCAGATACAGGATGTTTCTGGCAAACTGCTGAGGTGGGTCCTCTGTGCCATTTGTCTTTAATTATATGACGAATTTCATGTGGAAGAAGGATTTTATTAGTTCTCCATAGCAGATGAGTGCAAAACTAGTAACTAAGAATAAAAATAATTCCACTTTTTCAATACTGCTATTGTATCAGGTATTTTGCACATATTACCTATTTAATCCTTGTATTATTCAGCTAGGGCTGCCATAACTGGGTGGCTTAAACAACATAATTTTATTTTCTCACAGTTCTGGAGGCTGGGAAGTCCAAGATCAAGGTACCAGTCAATTCAGTTTCTGGCGAAAGCTCTTTTCTTGGCTTGCAGACAGCTGCTTTCTTGCTGTGTGCTAACATGGCATTTTCTCAGTGTGTGCTCACGGGATAGACAGAGACAGAGGCAGAGAGGGAGGAAGGGTCAAAGGGAGAGAGAAAATGAATGAGAAAGAGAGAATATGAGAGAGAGAGAGAGAGAGAGAGAGAGAGAGAGAGAGAGAGAGAGAGAAAGAGAATGAGGTCAGAGGGAGAGAGAATGAAATTATTCTCTCTTCCTCTTCTTATAAGCTCACAGTCCTATCAGATTAGGAACCTTATGACCCCTCACCCTTGTGACCTCATATTTCTTTAATTACCCCCTAAAGACACTATCACTACATACAGTCATATTGGAAGTTAAGGCTTCAACATATGAATATGGGGGGAGGGGCACAATTCAGTCCGTAGCAGAAAGCTCATGCCTTAAACGATGTCATCCTTATTTTCCAAACGAGGGAAAAGAGGCTCAGAAAGGTTAAGTGATTTATCCAAGATTACACAGCTAGAAGTTGCAGAAATAGAATTCTAGGTCTGTCGGGCCTGCCAAGTGGCATGGTGGTTAATTGCTGGCTTGGGAAGCCAGCGGCCCTGGTTCGGGTCCCACATATGAGGGCCAGTGACACTGCCCTCAAAAAGAAAAAAAAAGAATTCTACGTCTGTAAGACTAAAAGGTAACTGCTTTCTGTTATACCCTGTTGCTTCTTAGATCAGTGGTACCTCCCACACCACCTGGTGGTAGATTTTCGAGTCAATATAAGAAGAGGCTTTAATATTTAGAATAATCAGAGTGGTAACATATTTTTAAGGTAATGAGGTCCTCATCACACTGAAAGTGTTAAGAAGAGGTCAGATGCTGTAGAGGAGACTCTTTGACTGGGTGGAAGTTTGTACTGAAATAATGATTTTCAAATTTTCCAGAGTGAGAGGGTGCACTCTGGGATGCCCATACCCACCCTTTTTCAATCAGAACTACTAACCATTCATCTACTATGGTAACAATAAACCAACATTTATTGAGCATTTAGCAGGCACTGTTTCATGAGCTTCTCATGAAGCTCTGATGTAGGTACTGTTGTTACCCCCATTTTACAGGTACCAAAAAAAACACACAAAAAATGGAGACATTAAGAAGTGAAGAAACTTGGGGCCGGCCAAGTGGCTCAGTTGGTTAAGAGCATGGAGCTCTGAGTAATAGGGTCACTCATTCGATTTTCACATGGGCCAGTGAGCTGTGCCCGAGATGAGCTGTTTCAGAGCTTCCAACAGGTGGCAGGATGGCTCATCTGGTGAGAGCGTGTGCTCCTAGCAACAAGGTTTCTAGTTTGATTCCCACATGGGATAGTGTGCTATGCCCACCCACAACTAAGATTGAACACAGCACGTTGACCTGAGTGGCTGGGAGCTGCCGATGGGCAGCTGGATGGTGACTAGACTTGGAGCTGAGCTAGTTGTGCCCTCCACAACTAAGAATGAAGGACAGCAACTTGGCTGTTTTCCTTCCTCAATAAATATCTTTTAAAAAATCTTAAAAAAAAAAGGGGGACTTCCGGTAAAATGGCAGAATAGACAGATGCTGTGCTAACTACCTCCCAGGATCACACCAAAATTACAAACAAATAATACAGCATTCAATTCCGGAGGTCCCTGGAACACTAGATGAAGAGAACCACTAAACAAAAAACTTAAAGAGGAGGCCACATCAAGTCTGGTACTACGGGCGGAGATGAGAGAGGGCAAACCCCGTGAGGGAAGCACCAGCCGTGGGAAGCTTGTCTGGTTGAGGGAGAGACCCTCCGGCCGCACATCCAGCACACCAGCCCAGAGTTCCTTTGCCTGGAAGAGGAGTTCCAAGATAGCTGGCAGTAAATTAGTGAGGACTCTCTTTGCTCAGCTCGGTGAGGCTAAGAGCGGCTGGAGAATTGGTGGAGCCAGCGTGCAGGCTTGCTCTCCAGTGAGCTGTTACCTGGTTCCTGGTGGAGGGACTAGCTGTGTGAGCTGGGCCCGGGAGCCTGTGGTGAAGGACTGAATTGAGCACCTTTGGTGCAAAGGCTGGAGGTTTTTTGGACTATTGTTCCCCTGGTGTGGGGTCTGCACACGAGTGGTGTAAGGAGGGTGCCATTTTATCAAGGTTGGGCCCTCCCACATAGGGTCAGGTCCGGGACCTCATTGGTCTGGTGGAATTGGCGAAGAAGTGCGCGTGTGCGTGCCTTGTATGCCCCAGCCTCCGCCAGGCTTATACTGCATTGCCGGGGAAATGCTTAGCGGGTGCCCTCCAGCTCTAACAGGCAGCTCACTGAGACCATGGAGTGCACGGTGGCAGCTTGGATCCCCGCCCTCCATACAGCTTGTCCTGCATTGCCAGCGGAACGCCTGGTGGGTGTGCTCTGGCTCCAACAGGCTGCTCACTGAGACGAGGGAGTGCGCAAGCCACCACAGGTCCTGCTCTCAACACTGCACTTGCAGAGTTGCCAGGCTGGTGATTGGTTGTTGGGCTGCTCGGCCTGATCTGTGAGCAGCTGATTGGGACAAGCTGAGACTGGGAGTTTTCCTGGGACTGTTAGGCTGTGAGATGTGTGCCTGCGTGATCTAGCCAAGGCTCTCTGGGTGATCTATCTAATACAACAAATCAATCCCAGAGCAACAGCCAGAATAGGGAAACAAAGAAACATGTCACAAGTAAAAGATCAGAAGAAACCTCTAGAAATGGAACCAAATGAAACAGAGGGATCCAACATTTCAGAGACAGAGGTTAGAACACTGATGATAAGAATGTTTAACAAACTTAGTGAGGACATAGGGAAGGATAGAGAAATCATAAAAAACAACCAGCTATAACGAAAGAATACAATAACTGAAATGAAGAACACACTCGAAGGAATCACCAGTAGAGTAGATGAAGCAGAGGAGCGGATCAGCGATTTGGAAGACAAAATAGCAGAAATCACCCAGTTGGCACAACAAAAAGACCAAAGAATAAAAAAAACAATGAAAATAGTTTAAGGGCCCTATAGGACAAGATGAAGCTCAACCACCTTTGAATCATATGAATACCTGAAGGAGAAGAGAAGAAGCAAGGGTTCGAGAATGTATTTGAAAAAATAATGTCTGAAAACTTCCCTACCTTGGTGAAGGAAATCAACATACATGCCCAGGAAGTGCAGAGGTTTCCAAACTAGCTGAACCCAAACAAGTCCACACCAAGATACATCATAGTTACGATGGTAAAGGTTAAAGACAGAGACAGAATCCTAAAAGCAGCAAGAGAAAGACAGCAGATCACATACAAAGGAACTCCTGTTAGGCTAACAGCTGACTTGTCTACAGAAACTCTGCTGGCCAGCAAGGAGTGGCAGGAGATATTCAAAGTGACACAAAATAAAGGCCTACAACCAAGATTGCTCTACCCAGCATGGCTATCACTTAAAATTGAAGGAGAAATAAAGACCTTCTTAGCAAAGAATAAGCTTAAGGAATTCATTACCACCAAGCCAGCATTGCAAGAAATGTTAAAAGGGATTTTTGTAACAAAAGAAAGAGGTAAAGAAGCTAACTCAGGAAGACCAAGAATACAAATAACAAAATGGCAATACATATGCACCTATCCATAATCATTTTAAATGTGAATGGAGTAAATGTTCCAATCAAAAGACAGAGTGGCTGAGTGGATAAAAAAAATAGGATACATGTATAAGCTGTTTACAGATGGAATAAGGTATTTCATACAAATGGAAATGAGGGAAAAAAAGCTGGAGTAGCAGTACTTATTTTGGACAAAATAGACTTTAAAATGACTACAGTAAAAGACAAAGAAGGGCACTATAACCCTAATAAACATCTATGCACCCAACATAGGAACTCCTAATTACATATAACAGATTTTGACAGACATAAAGACAAAGATCAACAGTAACACTATCATAGTAGGGGACTTCAACACCCCATTGTCACCAATGGACAGACCCTTTAGATAGAAAATCAACACAGAAAGAGGGTCCTTAAATGACACTTTAAACCAGCTGGACTTCGTTGATATTTTTAGAGCATTTCACCCTGAAAAAACAGAATATACATTCTTCTCAAGTACACATGGGACATTTTCCAAGATAGACCACGTTAGGCCACAAAACAAGTCTCAGTAAATTTAAGAAGATTGAAGTCATATCAAGCAGATATAAAGGAAAAACTGATGGTTGCTGGCTGGGAGGGAGTGGGGATGAGGGAGAGGGGGAAGGTTTTGAACAGCGTAGGTGGGTGACTACAATGTTGCTGCAGGGATATGGGGGCAGTTCTGTGAATGTAATTGATAATGTTGTGAAGAGACTCTTACATTAAGTGAAATAAGTCAGTCGGAGAAAGACAAGTACCATATGATCTCCCTTATATGTGGAATCTGAAAAACTGAATGAACGATCAAAGTAAACAGACCCATAGATATAGAGGAAAACCTGAGGGTTGCTAGTTGGGAGGGGGGTGGGCATAAAGGGGACGGGGAAGGGATTAGACAGCATAAATAGACAACTACAATATTGCCACAGGGATATGAAACAAAGCTCGGGGAATATAATAATGTCAGAAATATTTTGTGTCGTTTCAGATAGTCACATGTCTTGTTAGGGAGACCACTTCATGGATGGAGTAGAGGCTTGATCGCTGCACTGTACACTTGAAGCTGATGTTGTATAATATTGTATGCCATCTATAACTGAATATATAGATAGTCACGGGATGTGGAGTATACTGTGGAAGGGAGTCAAAGGAATTTTAGTGGATATGTATGATATTGGGGCGGGGGAGTGGGGTGGCGAACTTGGGCAGGGGGTTGTCACTTTGGGGGGTAAAGAGTATAACTATTGCCTTGTGCTGTACACCTGAAATTAATTTAAAAAAATAACAAAAAAGGAATTGAAGAAACTTGTCCAAGGTCATGGAGGTGAGGTAAGTGGTAGAGCTGTGATCTGAACCCAGGATTATGGTATGTACTCCCTATGTAGTATGCCAATCAGCACCTTTTTTTATTAGAAATAATGAGTTTCTTTGAAAGAATTTTTCTGAATGAAGAGTGATTTGAATATAAAAATTTGAACATTACCATGATTCCATCCTCTGGAATTTTCAGGTTTCATTGTTCCAATAATCATCCTATAGGTTGGGTTGGTCAAGAAACTCCTATGACTCTTTCTATCCAGCTAACAACTTGTCCTCAATTTTAATCTTTCTTGCTCTTGGCTTTGTTAAGCCATGGCTTTCTGGATTTGACCTTGATTATACCTGCAAACTGGCAAGATGCTGCAGCCTGAGCTAGTCTTCTGATTCCAGACTTTTCTCCCTGGCTCACAGGGCTTGGCGCTAGTCCATGACATTTCTACACACTAAAACCAGATGATCTATTGGTCCCACTCAGCTTGAGAATAAATTTGGATTAAGGCTAATTGGTGAACTGGTGGAGCAGGGTAGCCTGAGGAGCCTCCTGGGGGAGGGATCTTCCTGAGGGAAGTAGGTGCTAGGTATGAGCCTGACCCAGTAAGAAAATTCTATTTATCACAGTGTAGAGGAACAGTCACTGTGGAGCATGGTTGTCTCTTGGCCAAGACAACCATGGACTCATGCCTCAGTGCAGTGGAGAAAAGAAGATGTACATAAAAAATCAGGAGAACTGGTTTACACAAAACTCCGTAAGGCACCTGGGCACCAGCTGTGCTGTTTAACTATGGCTCAAACCAGAATGACAAAGGTGGTCATTTAGTTACGAACATGGATGGAACACCCAGAGTGTTCCTAGTCCTACACTTGGCTTCCTGCTGAGCAAAATATATGTTTTTTTGAAAAGGGAAAATGAAATAGAGGAAGATCATGGTCTTTATCTGGCAGTGCCAGTGGGGAAAGGGAATAAAAATAGAGTATGAATGACCATAAAGCACCAAAATGTATATGAACTGCATATAACCCTGTTGTCAGAGTAATCTGACCAGATTCCATATCTTCCAAATAGGGTTATTAATATCTACCTTGCAGTGTTTTGGGTGGATTAAATAACAAAATTTATATACTTGGATGTAAAATGCCTATGATATAAGGGCACTGATAAATGAAAGACCTTATTTATTGTTATCATTATTATTAATAATAGTAATAGTAGTAATAAAAGTAGTAGTAGTAGCAGTACAGGCAGTGGTATCATTATCATTATTATTAACAAGCACAAAATATATTATTCTAAGTAACAAAGAATGTGAATCTAAGGACAATCTGAATCATGTTTATGTTTTGTTTGTCAATATCAGCTTTAGGATCTTAATCTATGTGATCTTATTCAATATGTTTTGGATTGTATTTATGTCATACTGGCTGGACAGGGAGTTCCCTGGAAACAGGACTTTCTTTCTATTAAGTTAAAAAGTTGTTATGTAATAGAATAATGTCTTACCAGCTTGACTGGAGGGACTATCTTCAGATATGGAGCTACCTGAAAGCTGGATACACAGTCTCCTCACTGGGCTTGAGGTGTCCCCAGAGATATATATGCAATCCACATTCTCCTTTTTATTACTTATTAGTCACCTGTATTATATATTACAAATGACTTGGTATTACTGTTGGGCTGAACTGGTGTGAGAAGGTAGGAAAATGATGGGGGTAGATTCGGTCCAGAAGCTTCATCATAGTTCAAAGTCTATGGAATATAAAAAACTATCTTACCCTCCAATATTTTACAACTAGAAAATGTCCCCAGACACTACACTAAGATGCTTTTCTTCATTTTTTAAGCCTGGGCACATTTTAAGGACCTATTGAATCTATGCGCTTCCAATTGATTTACACTTAACACATCAAAAAATTGGTTTGTAAAAGAGATTTGATATCTAAAAAGCCTGCTGAGCTGCTTTTATGAACATTTTAAAGAATTTTTCTTTGAAGGAATTGAAATCTGTATGGAGCTCTCTGTTGTTTCTGGCCCCAGAAGGCTAGTTAGTACTGGAATAGTAGAGAATGTGCTAGGATAGGCCTGTCTCATGTAGAGTGACTTCCCAGTGATCTGTAGAGGCGAGAGACTAAATAGAGTTGTGGATCAGGTGTGGATCAGTTTGTGCATGACGGCCAGACAGATATCTGAAGTCACAAATATCACCTGTTAAAACATAGTTCAGTTCCTAGGTTTTTCAAAGTTTTTCTCCATCCTTCAGACTTTATCTTCTTCACTTTCTGAATTTTTATTGTCAAAACCACAGTGTTGGGCACAGAGAAGTTGCTAGAATGAAATGCTACTTTGGCAAAGGCATGTGGAGTGTGTGGTGCCTGTTAGAAGAGTAAAAGAATCCAAAAGGCATAAAGAGCCATTAGAGCTTAATGAACATTAGGTACAAAGTTGCGGGGGTCCAGCCTCTGCTGACCAGGGTTCGAGAAGGTGTACACGGCGTCGGCGGTCAATAAAAGACAGAAACTGTTTGTTGTAGTAAAAGACAGAAAAATGGAGAGAGAGAGCTCTCCGGTTTATTTCTTACAGGCTTTATATTCTGTATACATCTGAGGGTACATGTTGAACAGAAAATGACAGGCATGCATGACTACTCCTGCTAGTAATCTATTAACTACTCAATGGAAGCCTAAAGGTCAGTCTCCTAGGCTACTAGTTTCGAGTATACGGACAAACATCTTTCCTCTTGTGCATTCACTGGAACTGGTCATTCTCTCCACAAACTTCAATAGTGAAAAACATCTCCCAGGTGGGACAAATGAGAACAACATGTAACAACATGTATTCCTCAGGCTAAAACTATCCTGCATGGCCCCCAACACAAAGTACCTGATCCAATGGTCTTAAATGTGAATGCTGATAAGTGAAGTTGGTGGGGGAAAGGCATTAGGGAGTGGTAGGCACTTTGGGGAAGTAGAACCTATGTTCTCCATCTAAAATCATTAAAAAAATGAACACTGTGGGCGGGCCGAGTGGTGCAGTGGTTGAGAGCTGGCTTGGGATGCCAGAAGCCCCGGTTCGGGTCCCACATATGAGGGCCAGTGGCACTGCCCTCAAAAAAAAATGAACACTGTGTAAGCCAAGCAAAGTATATTAGTGAGCGCAGTTTACCATATAGGTCTTCAGCTTATAGAGCTTGGTCTAATTCAACCCTCAAATTTATCAATGAGGAAAATAAGGCCTGTAAACTCCAAAGTACTTGTCAAAAGTTGCCCAGCTACTAAATGGCAGAAAGAGAGCTTGACTTTAAGCTTTTTGAGTGTAAGTACTTCAAGTCCAGAGCTCTTTATCATCATACTACACTGCCTTCTTAGGTTTGAGTCTTATAAATTAGAAAAAAATAAATCAGAGCCATATGAAACTAATGAAGAAAACTTATGAATCATGACAATGCCCGGTGCTGATAGTTTTGTGGGGAGAAGTCTGATACATTGACAAAAGAGAAAGTATGAATAAGTGACATGGACATTAAACTTGAGGAAATGAAAAATAAGGCAAACTCATCAAAACTTGGGGATGGTCTAGAAAAAGCAGGTCTTAAATCACTTCTGGACTGTAAGTGACAAGCCTCAAGAGAGATAGAGGTTAGACATGACAAGGGAGAGTGACAGCAGCAGGACCCTCTGAAGAGTTAGGTAAGGGAGTCTGACGAATATTTAGGAGACTGTCACTGGACTTCCGGTAAAATGGTGGAATAGACAGACACTGCGCTAACTGCCTCCCAGGATCACAGAAAAATTAAAAATAATTTATACAACATTCAACCCTGGAAGTCCATGGACACTAGATGAACAGAAACTCTAAACGAAGAACTTAAAGAGGAGGCCACATCAAGTCTGTAAGAGGGTCGGAGACGACAGAGGGCGAACCCCGTGACGAATGCCTCAGCCATGGGGAGGCTTCACTGGTTGGGTGAGAGACACTCCGGCCCCAAACCAAACTCACCAGCCAAGAGTGCCTTTGCCAGGAAGAGGAGTTCCACAATAGCTGGCAATAGAAATTAGTGAGGACTCTCTTTGCCCAGTTCAGTGAGGCTGAGGGGGGCTAGAGAATCAATGGGGGCCAGCGAACGGGCTCGCTCACCGGTAAGCACTCACACAGTTCCTGGTGGAGGGAGTAGCTCTGTGAGCAGGGCCCAGGAGACTCCGGGGAAAGACTGAACTGAGAACCTTTAGAAGCTGGAGGTTTTGGGACTATTATTCCCCTGGTGTGGAGATTGCATATGAGTGATATACAGGAGAGTGCCATTTTGTCAGGGTTGGGCCCTCCCACAGAGGGTCAGGTCCAGGACCTCATTGGTCTGGTGGAATTGGCACAGAAGTCCATGTGTGTGTGCACGCTCATGCGGCCTTGGATCCCCACCCTCCGCCCGGCTTATACTGTGTTGCCAGGGAAATGCTGGGCGGGTGCCCTCCGGCTCCAACAGGCTGCTCACTGAGACCAGGGAGTGCGCAAGCCAACTTGGATCCCCACTCTCTGCTTGGCTTGTGCTGCATTGCCAGGGAAACGCCTGGCAGGCTTGCTCAGGCTCCAACTGGCTGCTCACTGATACACGGGAGTGTGCGAGCCACCTCGGGTCCCCACTATCCATACTACACGTGCAGAGTTGCCAGGGTGGTGACTGGTTGTTTGACTGCTTGGCCTGATCTGCAAGTGGCTAATTGGGACAGGCTGAGTCTGGGAGTTTTCTTGGGAGTGTTGGGCTGTGAGCTGTGTGCCTGCGTGATCCAGCTGGGGCTCTCTGGTGATCTGTCTAATACATCAAAGCAATCCCAGAATGACAGCCAGAATGAGGAAACAGAGAAACATGTCACAAGTAAAAGATCAGAAGAAACCTCTAGAAATGGAATTAAATGAAACAGAGGAATCTAACCTTTCAGACACAGAGTTCAGAACACTGAATATAAGACTGTTTAATAAACTTAGTGAGGACATAAGGAACGATAGAGAAATCATGAAAAACAACCAGTTAGAAGTAAAGAATACAATAACTGAAATGAAGAACACACTCGAAGGAATCACCAGTAGAGTAGATGAAGCAGAGGAGCGGATCAGTGATTTGGAAGGCAAAATAGCAGAAATCACCCAGTTGGCACAACAAAAGACCAAAGAATAAAAAAGAATGAAAATAGTTTAAGAGCCCTATGGGACAAGACAAAGCACAACCACCCTTAAATCATAGGAATACTAGAAGGAGAAGAGAAGAAGCAAGGGGTCAAAAATGTATTTGAAAAAATAATGACTGAAAACTTCTCTACCCCGGTGAAGGGAATCAACATACATGCCCAGGAAGTGCAGAGGGTTCCAAACAAGCTGAACCCAAACAGGCCCACACCAAGACATATCATAGTTGAAATGGCAAATGTTAATGACAGAGATGGAATCCTAAAGCAGCAAGAGAAAGACAGCAGGTTACATACAAAGGAACTCCTATTAGACTAACAGCTGACTTGTCTACAGAAACTCTGCAGGCCAAAGGGAGTGGCAGGAGATATTCAAAGTGACACAAAATAAAGTCCTACAACCAAGATTGCTCTACCCATCACGGCTATCACTTAGAATTGAAGGAGAAGTAAAGAGCTTCTCAGAAAAGAATAAGCTTAAGGAATTCATTACCACTAAGCCAGCATTGCAAGAAATGTTAAAAGGCCTTTTTTAAACAAAAGAAAGGGGTAAACAAGCTAAACTACGAAGACCAGGAATACAAATAACAAAATGGCAATACATATGCACCTATCAATAATCATTTTAAATGTGAATGGGCTAAATGGTCCAATCAAAAGACAAGGAGTGGGGCCAGCCGAATTGCACGGTAGATAAGCGCTGGCTTGGGAAGTCAGTGGCACCGGTTTGGGTCCCATGTGTGAGAGCCAGTGACACTGCCCTCAAAAAATAATAAAAATAAAATAAAGATAAAAGACAGAATGTGGCGGAGTGGATAAGAAAATAGGACCCATGTATATGCAGTTTACAGATGGAATAAGATATTTCATGCAAATGGAAATGAGAAAAAAAAGCTGGAGTAGCAGTACTTATTTTGGACAAAATAGACTTTAAAATGACTACAGTAAAAGACAAAGAAGGGCACTATAACCCTAATAAACATCTATGCACCCAACATAGGAACTCCGAATTATATGTAACAGAGTTTGACAGACATAAAGACAGAGATCAACAGTAACTCTATCGTAGAAGGGGACTTCAACACTCCATTGTCACCAATGGACAGATCCTCTAGACTGAAAATTAACATGGAAAGCGTGGCCTTAAATCACACTTTAGACTAGCTGGACTTCGTTGATATTTTTAGAGTATTTCACCCTGAAACAACAGAATATACATTCTTCTCAAGTGCACAGGGGACATTTTCCAAGATAGAACACATGTTAGGCTACAAAACAAGTCTCTGTATATTTAAGAAGATTGAAATCATATCAAGCAGATATAAAGGAAAAACTAATGGTTGCTGGCTGGAACGGGTGGGGATGAAGGAGAGGGGAAAGGTTTTGGACAGCTTAGGTGGGTGACTAAAATGTTGCCACAGGGATATGGGGGGTAGTTCTGGGAATGTAATTGATAGTATTGTGAAGAGACTATTATGTTAAGTGAAATATATCAGTAGGAGAAAGACAAATACTATATGATCTCACTTATATGTGGAGTCTGAAAAACTGAATGAACGAGCAAAGTAAACAGAAACAGACTCATACACATAGAGGAAAAACTGAGGGTTACTAGTTGGGAGGGGGGTGGGGATAAGAGAGAAGGGGAAGGGATTATTAGACAGCATAAATAGGCAACTACAATATTGCCACAGGGATTGAAACACAATTCAGGGAATATAATAATGTTGTAAAAATTTTGTGGTGTGTCACATGATCACATGTCTTGTTAGGGAGACCACTTCATGGATGGAGTAGAGGCTTGATCACTGCACTGTATACCTGTAGCTGATGTTGTATAATATTGTATGCCCACTGTAACTGAATACATAGATAGTCATGGGATGTGGATTATACTGTGGAAGGGATTCAAAGGAATTGTAATAGATATGTATGATATGGGGCGGGGGGAGTGGGGTGGCGAACTGGGGGAGGGCGGTTGTCACTTTGAGGGGTAAAAAGTATAACTATTGCACACTGTGCTGTACATCTGAAATTAATTTAAAAAGAATGTTTACGTCCGGCCGAGTGGCGCTGTGGTTAAGCGCTGGCTTCGGAAGCCAGCGACCCCAGTTCCGTCCCACATATGAGGGCCAGTGACACTGCCCTAAAAAAATAAAAAAATAAAAATAATAAAAGAAAATAAATAAAAAGAATGTTTATTTCACAATTAAAGAATTTAAAAAAAATGGACTGTCACCTATGGTTGTTATTTGACTTAGCAGTTTGAGAGCATACCTGGCATTACTTAAGCTAAGAACTGGAACAGAAAATATTTGCATTCATCTGGAGGCTAAGATTTTGAGCAAGTGATATGTACATGTGGATATGCATGTGTGTGCATATTTCTTTGTGTCTTGATTGTAAGTTAAATACTACTGTATGTCTCAGATCAAATGTTTGATAAGAAAACGAGTTAATCTGTACAAGTATCTGATGTCACCTGCTACATTTTGAGAGACAGCTTCTCCTGGGGAGAATTGTAGCATCCACATGCATCATAGTCCTCACTTAACTGCTGTCTAATTTTTATGTGCAGTTAGAAGTTGATAATATGTGCACCTGTGAAGTGCCACTTTAGGCCCTCTGTTTGCCTAATCAACTGCATGATATAATTTTGAGGGTTGACACCATTCAATAACACCTCCCAGAAAATCAACTTTCAGCTAAATTTAAGAAATCCATAAAGTGGATTACTTCAGGGACATAGTCATGTTGTACATATTGGGTTCAAATCTCAGTCCACAAATTTAGGTTTCTAAAGCACAAACTAATTTCTATTTGAGTCCTTACACCCCTCAGATAGCAGAACTTACTATTATTCTATTCAACGATACATTCCTTTTCCCTAGGAACATGTAATAATCCTCCATGTCATCTACCAGGCAGGTTGCCCCTTTGACATTCCTCCACAACATCCCTTTAGGTCTAATGGATCTTTCTAACACTTTCATGCTTTATTTGATGATTTGAAATCATTCTGCTCCTTCCAGGCTAAGATCAGGCTCAGAAATTTCTTTCCTTTCCATTCCTTAAGTTTTTAGCCAAGCAGCAGATAGCAAAGACCTCTCTTTGGGTTCATCACAGCTATAGTTTTCAAACTTCTCTGTCTCTTTCCTTCTCACAGCAAAGAGTCTTTTATAATCTGAGGAAATATGAAATACTTCCCTCCTCAATAAACATATTGACTTTATCCTCTGCCATCTCTAGTGCCCTCGGACCCTAAGCTTTTGGGCTGCAAAGCTGACTGCCTTTCCCCCCCCCCTGCTTTTATTCAGTAATATCCATCCCTGAGGAAATAAACATATAATTTCTGAGCTGATGGAGTTGGGAAAATGGTGATGTTCATTGGGATAGAGACTGTACCAATGAGAGAAAAATGATTTCAAATAATATCACCCAGATCTAAAACTTGAATGATCAAAAACATCATGATCATCATGAGCAGCATTGTTATTTATTTTTTGTTATCTAAACACTCCTCTTGATCTATTATGTGCACTTTGAGTTACTTTACAAGGACCAAGATTAAACTTTTTGGTAGCTAGTCATACCATCTTCAGAGGATCTGCTGGGATTCTGAGGTGTAGTATCAGAGACAATCTGTGCCCTGGGAACTAGGCAAAGCAGCCCATGAGGCAATTGAATGATGCTAAATCTGCTTCCCCATCTCCTCCCACTTTAGTGTCTAGTGAAGTCATTGCCCTGCATAAAGATATTGTTTAATGGATTCTTTTTTTGAAAGGGCTAAACTGCCCTTTAACCATCCTGAAGAAGCAGTGTACTCATATATACTTCTTGGCTTGTTTAAGGTTTCTAGTTGGAAATCCAGATAATGTTGCAAATCTTTTCAAGCCTTAACACTTCTGCTTGAAAAATGTGTGTGTGTACATGCATTCATTCACATAGGGAGATACGTTAAAAAGGAACACAAACAACAGAGAGAAAATAACCAATTATGGCAGCATAGTATAGGAGGCAATGAAAATATATTCATGTTTCAAAAAACCAATAAGTATTGGAATTATGGTCAGAAGCAACAGAAAGGAGTTGATTCTTGGAGGCTTAAAATAGGAAGCTTGGCTTTGTTTTCAATTAGAGACAGAGGATTGCAGTCAGGGGAAAAAAGCTGCTGCAAATATTAGTTCAAACTCATTGTCCCTTCCTTGCTCTCTTCCCACCCTACTTCCTCATCCCATGGTGAGAAATAATTATCATGTTCCTCTCTTGGAAGACTGGGTAATGGGATGCATGATGAGAGGAAATGACTTTCTCAGCTAATTGTCAGCTGAGGTTGAAGGACCTACAAGTAGGAGCTCCGGGAATGCTCTGTCATGTGCTCTTCCAAAGCAGATTCTGGCTTGTTAACTCAGCTGGTCAGAGTCCTATGCTAATGAGACCAAGGTTGTAGGTTTCTTCTAATTCAAGGCAGGTAGCTTTACTCTGCTGTTAGCTACAGAGTGGGCCCAGGACATAAATTTTAACCCTTAGTGTAGTTTCAGTCTGAGACTCAGGCTGAGACCTAAATCCTGATCATAAGCTGAAGTTTAACCCTTGTCATAGACTGAGTCCCTCACGCTGGCCATCTATCTCAGATATGTGAATTATGGTTCATAAAAGGGACCAGGAAAGGAGATAAGGGTATTGTAATGTATCATCCCTACTTCTACTGAAACACACACACACACACACACACACACACACACACACACACACACACACACACAACTTACCCTGCTATTCGACTAGAAGGCAGATGGCTGGAATGACAGTATGAGAACTGTTGCCCCTAGCTTTGAGGTTAGAAGCTAGGATAAAAATGGTAAGTTCTCTTTGAAAATGTATCTGGCATTTTTATTTTTTATTTTTTTTGATAAATGGACTAATAACAAATTTTGTTATTTTTCTTTTTTAAGATGTTATTGGGGAATTGGGGGAGGGGAACAGCATTTGGGAATTGGGGAAGGGGAACAGACAAGTTGCTGTCCTTTTTGTTCTTCAGTCTAGTTGTGGAGGACGTTGCTTCACAGGCCCATGTTGGTATTATCATTGCGCTCTTCCTGGCTGAGGCAGTCGATCACCAGTCATTGGACGGCCACTCATTGCGGCTCTTGGCAGCTCACACCAGCTGCCTGTCTCTCATGCTGGCTGCCAGCTACTCATGGTAGCCCATGGCAGCCCACTGCAGCAGGGGCTGCAGCCTACGCCAACTCCAGCATCTCACGGGAGCCCAGCTCCAGGTTGAGCTGTTGTTCACCATCTTAGCTGTAGAGGGCACAGCATCACTGACCCTCATTTGGGATCTGAACTGCAGCCCTGCTTCTCAGAGTTGGCATCCCAAGACAGCTCTTAACCAATGCGCCACTTGGCTGGCCCCAAATTTTGTTATTTTATCTTGCTTTGCTCATTTATGTTTAAGATTCCAAGGCCAATGGCTATGACACTGTTTGTGAAAATGACACTTAATACTTAAAACCCCTTTTGTTCCTGAATCATTTACCCCACAGCATTTTACATCTGCAACATTATAGTCAGTATTTTGGATTTGTACCTTGGCAGCCACTGTTTAATTGTGGATCTTACTTGGAAACTTCTCAAGTATATATATGCTGAGAATGAAAATGCATTTGAGAAAAGAGTCCTTCCTGAGTAAATAAAACAAACTTTTCAGAATTCCAACCAGTCCAAACGCTGGTGGGTAAAGTGTACAAGAGTTTTAACAACAAACTGGACAATGAAGACTTAAATTGGAGTAAATCTCACCTGATAGTTAAAAAAATATTTATTTCGAACTCAAAATCTTATTTCCAATATTTGTACAAGTATAGGGATAAACTAATTTTAGATGCCTAAAGGGCATTCATGTGAAAAGCAGGGATAGAGGGGAGTGACTATATTTCTAACCAATAGTCAAAGTTTAGGTAATTAATTGAGGTTTGCTGGAATTTAGAATATTTCACATATGCTGCCCAGAGACAAGCTTTTGACCTGCTTGAAATTTCTAGTTGGAAATCCAGATATCACAGTGCATGTTTTCAAATCTTCACATTTCTAATAACAAGAAGCATGAAGTTTGGGATGGCACAAAAGATGGTAGCACTACAAAAGGCCATCTTTTATATATTCAATCTCTTCCTCTCATCTTAGTTTTTAATCAATCTCAAGTAAATGGACTCCTTAACATAAGCAAAACAATAATTGTCCTTTATTCTTCTCTCTTCTAGCCAAAATGTATCAAAAAATAGGGAAACCTCAGTAGTTCAACTTCCTCACCTATATTTATTTATTTATTTATTTTTGAGGGCAGTGTCACTGGCCCTCTTATATGGGACCCAAACCGGGGCTGCTGGCTTCCCAAGCCAGTGCTTAATCACCGCACCACTCAGCTGGCCAAAAAATGCACACTTTTTAAGTGTACATTAATGAATGTTGACAAATTTGTACACCTGTGGTGTGTATCAATCACCACAATTATGATATTGAACATTTTCAAAACCTCAAAAGTCAGTTGCCCCTTCCCAATCAATCCTTCACCTCCTGGCCCCAGGCAATGACTTATCTGCTTTTTGTCACTATAGACTTTTCTTGAATTTGATATCAGTGGAGTCAAAGGAGTATAGCCTGTACATTTTTACATCTGACTTTGTCTAAGCATTTATTTTTGGGATCATCCATGTTATGGCTTGTATCAGTAGTTTATTAAGTGTAGGTTTTGGTAGATGCCTTTTTATCAGGTTGAGGATGTTCCATTATTTGCCAGCTTTGCTAAGACTTTTATCAGGAATGGATGGTGAATTTTGTCAAATGTTTTTTCTGCACCTGTTGAGATGATCATATGTTTTTACTTTTTTAGTCTCTTAATATGGTGACTTATTTTGATTGATTTTCAAATATTAAATCAACCTTACAATACTGAGATAAACCCCACTTGTTCATGGTTTATTATTCCTTTTATACACATATGTGGTTGGATATGGGTTGTTACAATTTTTTTCTTTTTTTCAATATATATTTTTTTATTAGTTTCAGATGTATAAAGCAGCATAATAGTTATACATTTAAACTCTTCATACAGTGATATCCCACCCCCCAAGCTGCTACCCCTCTGACGTCTTACATAGCTGTTGCAGTACCATTGACTATCTTCCCTATGTTGTACTACACATCCTATGACTATATATGCCTATATGTTTACTTATAGTTGGCATTCAATATTATTCTACTTTAGCTCTTCAGGTGTATAGTGCGTTGGTCAGATATCTACACAGTCTATTCCGTGATACCCCTGATAAGTCCAGTGCCCATCTGGCATCTTACATGATCTTTACAACATTGTTGATTATATTCTCCATACTATACTAATTACTAATTTATATTTCTTAATACCTTCACCTTTTTCACCGTGTTTCCAACCTGATTCCCATCTATCACCCTGTTAGATCTCACACCTGTCTGTCACCATACCCAATTATTACAATATTATTGACTATATCTCTTATGCTATAACTTACATCCCCATGACTACTGTGTCACAACAAATTTGTACTTCATAATCCCTTTCCCTTTCACCCATCATTAACCCCCGACTAATTTTATTTTATTTTTTGAGGGCAGTGTCACTGGCCTTCATATATGGGACTGAACCGGGGCCGCTGGCTTCCCAAGCTGGCGCTTAACCACCGTGCCACTCGGCCGGCCCAACCCCCCAGTAATTTTAAAGAAGTCCCTCTAAGAGTCATTGTAATATTGTTTTGATGGTGATTAATTTAATTCCATCAGCTATTTCTTGTCTGGGAAGCTCCTTTTCTGTCCTTCACTTTTAAATGACAGCCTTGCTGGGTAGAGCAATCTTGGTTGTAGGTCTTTTCTTTTCATCACTTGGAATATTTCGCCACTTCCTTCTTGCCTGCAAAGTTTCTGTTGAGAAATCAGCTCACAGTCTTACGAAGCTCCCTTGTAGGTAACTAACTGCTTTTCTCTTGCTGCTTTTAAGATTCTCACTTTGTCTTCAACCTTTGGCATTTTAATTATGATGTGTCTTGATGTTGGCCTCTTTGGGCTTATCTTGTTTGGGACTCTGCACTTCTGGAGCTTGTATATATTTTTCCTTTGCCAGGTTAGAGAAGTTTTCTGTCATTAATTTTTCAAATAGGTTTTCAATTCCTTGATTTCTGACTTCTCCTTCTGGTACATCTCTAATGCGAATATTGGTTATGCTTAATATTGTCCTGCAGTCCCCTTGAACTCTCCTCAATGTTTTGTATTCTTTTTTTCTTTTTGTTGTTTTGATTGGGTGTTTTCTGCAACCTTATCCTCTACATTGCTGGTTGGATCCTCTGTGTCATCTAATCTACTGTTGATTCCCTGTAATGTATTTTTCATTTCCATTATTGTATCCTTTATTTCTGACTGGTTCTTTTTTATGGTTTATATCTTCATTTTTATGCCTCCTATCTCTCTGTTGAAGTTCTCCCTGAGATCATTGACATTCTTATAACCAGTGTTTAAAACTCTGTGTCTGGGCCCGGCCAAGTGGAATGGTGGTTAAGAGCTGGCTTGGGATGCCAGCAGCCCCTGTTCGGATCCCACATATGAGGGCCAGTGACACTGCCCTCTAAAACAAAAACAAAAACAAAAACAAAACAACAAAACTCTGTGTCTGATTGCTTATCTGTATTTCACTTAGTTCTTTTTCTGGAGCTTTGTTCTGTTCTTTTATTTGAGATGTTTCTTTGTATCTCCATTTTGGCTAACCCCCTGCATTTGTTTCTATATATTAGGTATGGCTGCTGTCTTCTGGTCTTAGTAGAGTGGCCTTATGTAGTAGATATGCTGTGGGGTTCAGTGGTGCAATCTTTGTGATCACCTGAACCATGCTCTCCAGGTGTGTCCCTTGTGTGGGTTGTGTGTGCACTCCACTTATAGTTGAGAATTGGTTGATAATTGCTCATCTGTGGGAGGGACTGACACTTGGGCTCACTGATTTTGAGGACTGGCCTTGACTACTGTGCAAGGGTTTTTCTGCAGGGGCTGGTCCTACAGAGTAGAATCTTCCTTAGCATGACTCTGGTGCCTGTCCAATCTGCCCCATGGCTGTGTCATACTTGGAGGTGGCTGGATGATGCTCCAGCTTGGTTTGAAGCTGGCCACTGGGGTCACCATCCCCAGGACCACCTTGGAGGGGATCCACTGTAGGCAAGTTCAGCCATAGCCCATGCCCCACCTAGAGCCACACAACAGGACCCAGGAAGAAATCTGCAGATGTCTGCCACCCATGCTGTGCTTGGAAGCACCTTGAGAGACCAAGCTGCAAACCAAGGACTGTTGCCACTAGTGCCAGCGAAGGGCTGCTCAGCCAGAGCTACAGGACATGCTCAAGCCAGATGCTGCTTGTCTGGGTTCCACGAACTTTTGAGAGACTCTAGTAAATTCTGGAGCTTCAGCCAAGGCTGGTGGTCTGCATGAAAAAGCCACTGAAAGCAGGGTCGGCCAAGTGGCGCATTGGTTAAGCACTGGCTTTGGACACCAGCAACCCCGGTTCGGGTCTGACACATGAGGGCCAATGACACTGCCCTCAAATAAATAAATAAATAAATAAAGCCACTGAAAGCAGCCTGAGTGTGCCCAAAATTTGGGCGGGGCCAGGTCTCAAAGCTCCAGGGTGTGGTGAACTAATGGCAGAGACTCTGATATGGTGGCTACCTGTGTTTGCACGTTGGAACGCGGGGGGCTCAACAAGAAACAATGGCCTTTGTCAGCTCCCCCATCCAGGTAAAAGCCACCTCTCTAGACCCAGTCCCAAGCCAGACAACTGATTCCCCACCATTTGTCCTTGCCACATTTCCAGCTGCTGCCCCAGTGCTGGAGATCAGATCCAGTGATTCTGTTGGTGGGCAAGTCCACACACAGTCCCTTAAGGGGAGGGCCTGTGAGTGGAGCTGAACTCACTCAGTCTCACTCAGTCAAAATCTCTGCTGGTTTTCACAATCAGAAATCATGGGGACTTCTCTGCCAGGTAATGGAAACCTGGGCTGGAATCTCTCGTTCCTTTAGGGGATGGGAAGGGGAAACCCACAGCCAAAATAGCCCTCCTGGTCTTTAATGGTCACACTCAGGTGTGGGACCAGCCTGTTCAACATCTCTGACCTTCCTACCAGTCTGGAGGTGGCTTCTACTGCAAGTCCTAAGTTGAGAGGCTTCAACTCAGCTTGATTTTAGGCAATTCTCAATAGTGGTTGTTTTGCAGATTAGTTGTAATTTTGATGTGGTTGTGAGAGAAGGAAAGCTTCTGGCTTGATCTTATTTTCTTTTTTCTTTTCTTTTTTTTTTTTTTTTTGAGGGCAGTGTCACTGACCCTCATATATGGGACTGAACTGGAGCCGCTGGCTTCCCAAGCCAGCGCTTAACCACCACGCCACTTGGCCAGACAATGGTCTTATTTTCTTATACAATGAACTACCCCATATATTATTATTGGAGCACTTAATCTATTTATATTTAAATTGATTATTGATAGATACATATTTATTGCCACTTTATTATTCATGTTTATGTTCTTTTTCCCTCTTTATCTTAAAGAAGTTGCTTTAACATTTCTTGTAATACTGATTTGATGGAGATACACTTCTTTAGCTTTTTCTAGTCTGTGAAGCTCTTTATCTCACTCTCAATTTTCATTATGCTTTTAAAATTAAAGTTTATTGGGGTGACAATTGTTAGCAAAGTTACATATACTTCAGGTGTACAACTCTGTAATACATCATATATATATCACATTGTGTGTTCACCGCCCACTATCAGTTCTCTATCCATCAACTTATATTTGATCCCCTTTACCCTCATGTACCACACCCCTCTCCCCTTACACTCTGGTAACAACTAAACTATTGTCTGTTTCTATGAGATTTGTTTCTTCACTTGTTTTTCTTGTTCTTTTGTTGTTTTCAGTTTTATATACCACATATCAGTGAAACCATATGGTTCTCTACTTTTTCTGTCTGACTTATTTCGCTTAACATTATAATCTCAAGATCCATCCATGTTGTCACAAATGGCACTATTACATCTTTTCTTATGGCAGAATTGTAGTCCATTGTATATATATATACAACATCTTCTTAATTCAATCATTTATCGAATGACACTTTGGTTGTTTCCAGGTCTTGGCCACTGTAAATAATTCTGCAGTGAACATCAGAGTACATTTATCTTTAATGAGAAAGGTTTTCAGCATTTTTGGGTAGATACCCAGGAGAGGGATTGCTGGGTCACATGGTAATTCTATTTTTAATTTTATGAGGAATCTCCACACTGTGTTCCATAGCGGTTTCACCAGTCTGTAATCTACCAACAGTGTATGAGGGTTCCTTTTTCTCCACAGCCTGTCTAACACTTGCCATTATTTGACTTATTGATGGCAGCCATTCTAATTGGTGCGAGGTGATATCTCATTGTCGTTTTTATGTGCATTTGTTACGATTAGTGATGTTGGGCATTTTTTCATGTGTCTATTGGCCATCTGTATGTCCTCTTTGTAGAAATGTCTATTCAGGTCCTCTGCCCATTTTTTTGATTGGATTGTTTTTTTGTTTTGTTTTGTTTTGTTTTGTTTTGTTTTTGAGGGCAGTGTCACTGGCCCTCATATGTGGGACCCAAACCGCAGCCGCTGGCTTCCCAAACCAGTGCTTAACCACCTGCGCCACTCGGCCGGCCCTGGATTGTTTGTTTTTTGTTGTTCAGTGTATGAGTTCCTTATATGTTTTGGATATTAGCTCCTTATCAGAGGTGTTGTTTGCAAAAATCTTGTCTCATTCAGTTGGTTGCCTCTTTATTTTATCAATAGTTTCTTTTGCTGTGCAGAAGCTTTTTAGTTTGATATGGTCCCATTCATTTATTTTAGCTTTTACTTCCCTTGCGTTTGAGGTCAAATGCATAAAATGTGCTTTGAAATCAAGGTCCATAAGTTTAGTACCTATGTTTTCTTCTATGAACTTTATTGTTTCAGGTTTTATGTTTAGGTCTTGGATACATTTTTTAGTTAATTTTGGTACACGGTGACAGATTGCAGTCTAGTTTCATTATTTTGCATGTGGCTTTCCTATATCTCAGCACCAATTATTGAAGTGGCTGTCTTTTCTCCATTGTATGTTTTTTACTTCTTTGTCCAAAATTATCTATCCATATTTATGTGGGTTTATTCCTGGGTTCTCAATTCTACTCAATTTGTCTGTGTGTCTATTTTCTGCCAGTGCCATACTGTTTTGATTATTGTTTCCCTGTAGTACAAGCTGAAGTCAGGGAGTGTGATATCTCCAGCATTGTTCATTCTTCTTAGGGTTGCTTTGGCTATTCAAGGTTTTTTGAGCTTCCTTTCAATTCTGATGATTTTTTTTCTATTTCTTTAAAAATTTCCCATGGAATCTGGATGGAGTTTGCATTAAATCTGTGTATTGTTTTGGGTAATATGGCCATTTTGACTCTATTGATTCTTAGAATCCATGAACACAGAATGTCTTCCCATTTTTTTGTGTCTTCTTCAATTTCTTTTAAAGATGTCATAATTTTCAGTGTATAGGTCATTCACATCCTTGGCTAAGTTTATTCCTATGTATTTATTCTTTTTGTTTCAATTGCAAAACAAACTTATTTTTAAAAAATTATTTTTCTGAGGTTTCATTGTGGGTATATAGGAATGCAAGGAACTTTTGTATGTTGATTTTGTAGCCAGCAACTTTACTATATTCATTTGTTTTTTCTAATAGCTTTGTGGTGGTGTCTTTAGGGAATTCTATATATATCATTATGTCATCTGCAAAAAGTGACAATTTAACTTCTTCATTCCATATTTGGATGGATTTTACTCATTTCTTTAGCCTGATTGCTCTGTCTAGGACTTCCAATACTGTGTTGAAAAGTAGAGGTGATAAGGGACAGCCTTGTCGTGTTGCTGAACATTGAGCAAAAGGCTTCAGTTTTTCACTATTAATTATGATATTAACTGAGCGTTTGTCATACATGGCCTTTATTATGTTAAGATATTTTCCTTTTATACCCATTTTATTAACTGTTATAATCCTAAATGGATGTTGTATCTTGTCAAATGCTTTTTCTGCATCTATTGATATAATCATATGATTTTTGTCCTTTATTTTGTTTATGTGGTGTATCTCATTGATCGATTTGCATATGTTGAACCATCCTTGTGCCCCTGGGATGAACCACACTTGGTCATGATGTATAATCGTGTTGTTTGTTTGTTTGTTTGTTTGTTTGTTCGTTTGAGGGCAGTGTCATTGGCCGGCATATATGGGACCCCAACGGGGGCCGCTGGCTTCCCAAGCCAGTGCTTAACCACCGTGCCACTCGGCTGGCCCTGTATAATCTTTTTAATGCACTGTTGCATTCGATTTGCTAGAATTTTGTTTAGGATTTATGCATCTGTATTTATTAGATATATTGGTTTGTAATTTTCTTTTTGTGTGTGTTATTTTTACTGTGGTTTGGCCTCGCAAAATGAGTTAGGGAGTATTGTCTCTTATTCAGTTCTTTGGAAGAGTGTGAGTAGGACAGGTATTATATCTTCTTTGAATGTTTGGTAGAATTCACTAGTGAAGCCATCTGGTCCTGGACTTTTGCTTTTTGGAAGATTTTGGATGTCTGATCCAATTTCCTTTCTGTTGATTGGTCTATTTAGAGTTTCCAATTCTTCCTATTTCAACCTAGGAAGGCTATATGTTCGAAATAACATGTCCACTTCTTCTAGATCATTGAATTTTGTGGCATACAGCCCTTTATAGTATTTTTGGATAATCCTTTGCATTCCCATGGCATCCGTGGTGTCTTATCCTTTTTCATTTCTGATTTTGTTTATCTGTGTGTTTCCTCTTTTTGTCATACCGAGTCCAGCCCAGGGTTTGTCAATTTTATTAATGTTTTCAAAGAAGCAGCTCTTTGTTGCATTAATTTTTTCTATTGTCTTTTTGTCCTCAATTTCATTTAGTTCTGTTTTGATTTTTATTCTTTCCTTCCTTCTGCTGACTTTGGGTTTCATGTGTTCTTCGTTTTCTTGATCTTTAAGGTGTAACGTGAGGTTATTTGTCTGGGATTTTTCTTCTTTATTCAGATAGGCCTGGAAAGGTCTTTATTCCTACTTTATCTATAGCATATCTTTGCTGGATATATTTTTTTCAGCTAATAATATTTGTCTTTTTATAGTTTGAATATGTGAACATACTCCCTCATGGTTTGTAGAGTTTCTGCTGAAAAATCTGTTGATAATCTAATGGGCTTTGCTTTGTAGGTTACCATCTGATTTTACCTGGCCACCTTGAGGATTCTTTCTTTGTTGTTGATTTTTGACAGCTTCAATATAATGTGCCTTGGAGAAGGCCTGTTGGAATTGAGGTAATTAGGTGTTCTCTTTGCTTCTTGGGTTCGTGGATTTGGTTCTTTCCACAAGTTTGGGAAGTTCTCGTCTATTTGTTTGAATATACTCTCTGTTTTTTTCTCCCTTTCTTCTCCTTCTGGTATGCCCATTATTCTTTTTTTTTTAGGGCAGTGTCATTGGCCCTCATATGTGGGAGCTGAAAAGGGGCCGCTGGCTTCCCAAGCCAGCGCTTAACCACCACGCCACTTGGTCGGCCCTGACCATTATTTTTATATTGTTCTTTTCGATGGAGTCAGAAAGTTCTTGTAGAGTTCATCCATTTCTTTTAACTGTCAAGTGTCTGTCTTCTTTGAGCTGTGTCATTTGAGATTTTTGTCTTTGATGTCACTGATTCTTTCTTCCATGTGGTCAGCTCTGTTACCTAAGCTGCTTATTTCATTCTGCATTTCTTTTATTGAGTTCTTAAACTGCAGCAATTCTATTTGGTTCTTTTTTAAAATTTCAATCTCTTTGGTAAAATGTTCATTTTCTTCTTTGATGGTGGGTTTTTTTAATTCTTTTATTCTTTTATTGTGAAATAAACATTTTTTAAAAATTAGCTTCAGGTGTACAACACAGTGAGATAGTTATACATTTTACCCCTAAAAGTGACAACCCCTTCCCCAAATTCGCCACCCCACACCTCCACACCATATGATACAATCTATTACAATTCCTTTGACTCCCTTCCACAGCATAATCCACCTCCCATATCTATCTATATATTCAATTACAGTTGGCATACAATAATATACAACATGTTTCAGGTATACAGTGCAGTGATCAAGCCTCTATTCCATCAATGAAGTGATCTCCCTAACAAGACATGTGACCATCTGACACCCCACAAAATATTTACAACATTATTATATTCCCCGAACTGTCTTTCATATCCCTGTGGCAATATTGTAGTTACCTATTTATGCTGTCTAATCCATTCCCATTCTCCCTCATCCTCACACCCTCCCAACTAGCAATGATGTTTTTCCTCTATATCTATGATACTGTTTCTGTTTACCTTGCTCATTCATTCAGTTTTTCAGATTCCACATATAAGTGAGATCATATGGTATTTGTCTTTCTCCAACTGACTTATTTCACTTAACATAATAGTCTCTAGGGCCATTCATATTGTTGCAAATGGTACGATTTCATTCTTCTTTATAGTGGAGTAATGCTCCATTGTATAAATGTACCACAGTTTCTTTTTTTTTTTTTTGAGGGCAGTGTCACTGGCCCTCATATGTGGGAACCAAACAGGGGCTGCTGGCTTCCCAAGCCAGTGCTTAACCACTGCGCCACTTGGCCGGCCCTGTACCACAGTTTCTTAATCCATTCATCTACCAATGGGCATTTAAGTTGTTTTCAAGTCTTGGCTGTTGTAAATAGCACTGCAATAAACATAGGGGTGCATATATTTTTCCAAATTAGTACCTTGAATTCTTCTGGGTAGATACCCAAGATGGAATTACTGGATCATGCGGTAGTTCCATTTCCAGTTTTTTTGAGATACCTCCAGAGTGATTTCCATAATGGGTGCACCAATTTGCAGTCCCACCAAAAGTGCACCAGGGTTCCCTTTTCACCACACCCTCACCAGCAGTTGTTGTTTGTTGATTTATTGATGTTAGCCATTCTGACTGGAGTGAGATAGTATCTCATTGTGGTTTTTATTTGCATTTCTCTGATGATAAGTGAGGTTGAACATTTTTTCAAATGCCTGTTGGCCATCTGTATGTCCTCTTTAGAGAAATGCCTCTTCATATTCTCTGCCCATTTTTTAATTGGGTTGTTTGTTTTTTGGTGTTGAGTTTCATGAGTGTTTTATAAATTTTGGATATTAACCCCTTATCAGATATATCATTGGCAAATATCTTCTCCCATTCAGTAGGCTGCCTTTTTGTTTTATTGATGATTTCCTTTGCTGTGAAAAAGCTTTTAAGTTGATGTAATCCCATATGTTCATTTTTTCTTTTATTTCCTTTCCCCGAGGGGATATATCAGGAAAAATAAAACTCAGAGTAATGTCTGCAAACTTACTCATGTTTTCTTCTAGGAGTTTTATGTTTTCAGGTCCTACACTCACGTCTTATATCCATTTTGAATTTTTTGTCGTATATGCTGTAAGTAGTTGGTCCATTTTCATTTTTTTGCACGTTTCAGTCGAATTGTCCCAGCACCATTTATTAAATAGAATATCTTTACTCCACGTAAATTATTGCATAGATGGTCATAGATTAAATGACTGTATATGGATGGGTTTATTCCTGGGCTCTCTGTTCTGTTCCATTGGTTCATGTGTCTGTTTTTGTGCCAATACCATACTTATTTGATTTCTGTAGCCTTGTAGTATGTTTTGATGTCAGGTAGTGTGATGCCTCCCACTTTGTTCTTACTTCTCATGATTGCCATGGCTATTCGGGGTCTTTTGTGGTTCCATATAAATTTTAGGATTCTATGTTCTATTTCTGAGAAATATATCCTTGGTAGTTTGATTGGAATTGCATTGAATCTATATATGCCTTAGTTAGTATTGACATTTTAAGTATATTAATTCTTCCTATCCATGAACACGTTATGTATTTCCATTTATTTGTATCTTTGATTTCTCTCTTCAGTGTCTCATAATTTTCTGAGTACAGATCTTTTACTGCTCTAGTTATATGGATTCCTAGATATTTTATTGTTTTTGAAACAATTGTAAAAGGGATTGATTTCATGATTTCTTCTTCTGATAGTTTATTATTGGTGTATAGAATTGCAACTGATTTCTGAATATTAATTTTGTATCCTGCTACCTTACCAAATTCGTTTAACAGTTCTAACAGTTTTGTGGTGGAGTGTTTGGGATTCTCTCTGCATAGTATCATGTCATCTGTATATAATGACAATTTTATTTCCTCTTTACCAATTGGGTGTCTTTTATTTCATTTCCTTGTCTGATTGCTGTGGTTACAACTTACAGAACTATATCAAACAGAGGTGGTGAAAGTGGGCATCTTGTCTTGTTCCTGATCTTAAGGGGAAAGCTTTTAGCCTTTTCCCATTGAGTACGATATTTGTTTTGGTTTTATCATATATGGCCTTTATTATGTTGAGATATGATCCCACTATTCCCAATTTCCTAAGAGTTTTTATCATAAATGGCTGCTGGATTTTGTCAAATGCCTTTTCTGCATCCATTGATATGATCATATGATTTTCATTTTTCATATTGTTAATGTGATATATTACCTTAATTGATTGCCGGATATTGAACCAACCTTGCTTACCAGGAATGAATCCCACTTGATCGTGGTGTATGATCTTTTTAATGAGATGCTGAATTTGGTTTGCTAGTATTCTGTTGAGAATTTTTGCATCTATGTTCATTAGGGATATCAGCCTGTAGTTTTCCTTTTTTGTAATATCTTTGTCTGACTTAGGAATCAGGGTGATAGTGATTTCAGGGTAAAATAGTTTAGGAGCCTTCCCTTCTTCTGTATTTTTTTGAATAGTGTGAGGAGAATAGATATTAATTCTTTTTTGAATGTTATGTAAAATTCACCTGTGAAGCCGTCTCTGGTCCAGGGCTTGTGTTTGTTGGAAGATTGTTGATTACTGATTCAATTTCTTTGGCAGTAATCAGTTTGTTCAGAGTTTCTGTTTTTTGTTTTTTTGTTGTTCAGACTTGGTACATTGTATACTTCTAGAAATTTATCTATTTTTTCTAGATTGTCGAATTTGTTAGCATATAGTTGCCCATAGTATTTTCTTAAAATTTTCTGTATTTCTGTGGTATCTGTTGTCACTTCTCTTTCATTTCTGATTTTATTAATTTGGGTCCTCTCTCTCTTTTTCTTGGTTAGTTGTGCTAAGGGTTGGTCAATTTTGTTTATCTTTAAAAAGAAAAATAACTCTTGGTTTCATTGATCTTTTGTATTGTTTTTTTTGTTCTCCATTTATTTCTGCTCTGGTCTTTATTATTTCCTTCCTTGTACTCCCTTTAGGCTTGCCTTGTTGTTCTTTTTTGAGTTCCCTTAGGTGTAAAGATAATCTCTTGATTAGAGATTTTTCTTCCTTCCTTAGATAGGCCTGCACTGCTATGAACTTCCATCTTAGGACTGCTTTCGCTGCATCCCAGAGATTTTGGGTCATGGTTTTTTCATTTTCGTTTGTGTGGAGGTATCTTTTGATTTCCTCCTTGATCTCATTCTTGACCCACTCACTATTTAGTAGCATGTTATTTAGCCTGCATGTATTTGTAAGCTTTCCAGATTTCTTCTTATAATTGATTTCTAATTTCATAGCATTGTGGTCAGAGAATATATTTGATATGATTTTAACCTTCTTAAATTTGTTGAGCCTTGTTTTGTGACCTAACATGTGGTCTATCTTTGAAAATGTTTCATGTGCACTTGAGAAGAATGTATATTCTGTAGCTGTTGGGTGAAATGCTCTAAAAATATCAATGAAATCTAGCTGGTCCAAAGTGTCATTTAAGGCCACTATGTCCATGTTGATTTTCTGTCTGGATGATCTGTCCATTGGTGAAAACGGGGTGTTGAAGTGCCATACTATGGTAGTGTTACTGTTGATCTCTCTCTTTATGTCTGTCAAAATCTGTTTTATATATTTAGGAGCTCCTATGTTGGGTCCATAGGTGTTTACTAGGGTTATGTCCTCTTGTTCAATTGATCCCTTTATTATTATGTAGTGCCCTTCTTTGACTTTTACTGTAGACTTAATTTTAGAGTCTATTTTGTCTAAAATAAGTATTGCTACTCCAGCTTTTTTCTCATTTTCATTTGCATGAAATATCTTATTCCATTTCTTTACTTTCAGTCTGTGTGTGTCTTTTGATCTGAGATGAGTCTCTTGTAGACAGCATACGCATGGGTCCTGTTTTCTTATCCACTGAACCACTCTGTGTATTTTATTTATTTTTTTTTTGAGGGCAGTTTCACTGACCCTCATAAGTGGACCCTAACAGGGGCCGCTGGCTTCCCAAGCCAGCGCTTAGCCACCGTGCCACTCGATCGGCCCCCACTCTGTGTCTTTTAATTGGAGCACTTATTCCATTCACATTTAAAGTGATTATTGATAGGGGCATATTTATTCCCATTTTGTTGTTTGTATTTCTTGTCTTCCTGCGTTAGTTTGTTCTCCCATTTCTTATGTTTAAAAAAGCCCTTTTAACATTTTCTGCAGTGCTGGCTTGGTCGAAATGAACTCCTTAAGTATATTCTTTTTTGAGAAACTCTTTATCTTTCCCTCAATTTTAAGTGATAGCTGTGATGGGTAGAGCAATCTTGGTTGTAGACCTTTATTTTGTGTGACTTTGAATATCTCCTGCCACTCCCTCTGGCCTGCAGAGTTTCTGAAGAAAAGTCAGCTGTTAGTCTTATAGGAGTTCCTTTGTATGTAACCTGCTGTCTGTCTCTTGCTGCTTTTAGGATTCTGTCTTTGTCTTTAAGCTCTGCCATTTTAACTATGATGTGTCTTGGTGTGAGCCTGCTTGGATTCAGCCTGTTTGGAACTCTCTGTACATGCTGGGCATGTATGTCGATTTTCTTCACCAGGGTAAGGAAGTTTTCAGTCAATATTTCTTTAAATACATTATTCTCTTCTCCTTCTGGCATTCCTATGATGTGGAGGTTGTTGTGTTCCATGTTGTCCCAGAGGTCTCTTAAGCTATTTTTATTCTTTTTTATTCTTTTTTGTTGTTGTTGTTCCAGCTGGGTGATTTCTGCTATTTTGTCTTCTGTTTTGTTGATCCGCTCCTCTGCTTCATCTATTATACTGGTGATTCCTTTGACTGTGTTCTTCATTTTAGTTATTGTAGTCTTTAATTCAAAATTATTTTTTTTATTGTTTCCCTATCCTTCTTTATGTCCTCGCTAAGTTCCTTAAACATTCTTATCATCAGTGTTCTAAACTCTGTTTCTGAAAGTTTGGATACCTCTGTTTCACTTAGTTCCATTTCTAGCGTTTTCTTCTGATCTTTTACTTTGGACATGTTTCTTTGTTTCTTCATTCTGGCTGTCGTTCTATGAATGCTTCCATGTATTTGATAGATCACAAGAAAGAAGAGAGAAGAAAAAAATTAGTGGTGGGGGAGCTCTCCGTCTTCTCTAATCTGCCGACCACTTGCTCAGCAGTACAGTCCTTGTGTGTTTCAGCACCAGCTATTGGGGGGGTAGAGCTTGACGTATTATGCTCCGGCCTCCCTTTCAGGCTTGCATTGAGCTTTCCGCAATTAGCTGCTTTGTGCTCTGGAACCGTGCTCACTACCAAAAATAAATCTTCACAGGTTATTGCAGGCTGTCCACTACTGCAAAAAACCCTCTGTGGCCTGTGGAGATGTGGGCCAGGCACCGTTGGCTCAGGGTGTTGGTTGTGTTTTTGAGTTCATCATTAAACTGCTTGTCTGTGTGTTCTTGTATCTGTTTATTTTTTTAAAAAAACTGCAATCTTGTATTCTTTGTCATTCAGGTCACATATCTATTTCTTTAAGTTCATTTTCTCGAGACTTTTCTTTTACTTCCTGAGCTGTCTTGTTACCTTGGTTTTTTTATGGAAATTAATGAATTATTATTTCTCTTCCTGGGCATCTAAAGGTGTGTATTCTGCAACCGGTTTGTATGGAGAGGTCTTTCTTTTGCTTTCTAGTAGGTGTTGGTAGAATGCTTTTTTTCTCTTCTATTGCAGCCTTTCTCTCTCTCATGCTGTACTGTTATATTTTCTCTGCACTTTTCTGGCTTCTCATACAATGGGGGATTCCCATAAGGTGGGCTTCTCCTCTGTGAGCCAGTTGCCTGGGTCTCAGGGCACCGCTTCCATTTGGGGATTTGGAGAGCTTCTGAAATTCCAAATCTTTTTTTGCACCATATTCAGGGTCTGTGTGTTTCAGCTGCTCTGTTTACCCCTGCAGAGAAGCTGCTCTGTTTACTCCTGGGATCTACCCAGTTAGGTTGGGCCACAGGTGGGGTGAGTTGTGAGAGGTGTCTCTGAGTAATGGCGACAACCACCAGCACAGCCAATCCTGTAGTCAAGACTCTCTCCCCGTTGCTATATCTAGTTGGTCTGCAAGTCCATGGCTTCAGGCAGCAGTTTTCACAACTACAAATTGTATTTTTTACTTTTGATCTGACACTGCTACTGTTCCACTTCTAGTACTGGGCAGGTGGGGGTGAGGCGATCTCTGGGAGAGTCGGTAGGTTTTGGATAGGCCCGATACGTATGCCTTCCATCCTGTGCTTGGCAGTGAGGGTTTAAAACTCCATTTTCACCCTTCTTCCCTTAGTATTTTCTCTGAGGTCTCTGCCATGAGGATTGATTCAAGTGTGTTACATACTGATCCCTCAGGTGTGACTGTGGGCCATAAGAGGAGTGCTAGCAGTCTGAATTCTTGCCTGTCCCATGACTGCTGTAGCTCTGGAATTCAGAAAGCTTGGATCTCTGAGCTCCTGTCTGCATCCTGTGCCTGATTAGCCCTCATCTCTGCTCTTCCCCCTTCCGTGCTCCCCTGGTCACCGAATTTGCCCACCTTTAGTTAATTTCAGTTGTGCATCTCTTAGTCTTGCCTGTTTGCTTTGCAGGGAGTCCTTTGTGGAATTATAGTTGTTCAATTTGTTGTAAATTCCAGAGGAGATTTCAAGAGGTTCACCTCACACCACCAGTTCTATGACATCATCTTCTCTGTGTAGGTTCTTTGTTGTACATCCTTTTTAATTTTTTTTTGAGGGCAGTGTCACTGGCCCTCATATGTGGGACCTGAACCAGGGCTGCTGGCGTCCCAAGCCAGCACTTAACCACCACGCCACTCAACCGGCTCTGTAAATCCTTCTTTAAAAATCACTGCCAATGCTTTCTTGCCTACAAAGATTCTGTTGTGAAATCAGCTGGAAGTCTTATTGGAGCTCCCTTATAGGTGGCTAAATGCTTTTCTCTTCCTAATTTTAGGATTCTATCTTTGACTGTAAACTTTGCCATTCTAATCATAATGTGTCTTGGTGGGGATCTCTTTGGGTCCATCCTGTTTTGGATTCTTTGTACTTCCTGGGCTTGTGTATCTATTTCCATTTTCATTCATTATTTTTTTGAAATAAGTTCTCAATCCCTTGCTTTTCCTCTTGTCCTTCTGGTACCCCTATTATGTGAATGTTGGTATGCTTGATGTTTACCCAGAGATCTCTTAAACTATCTTCATATATATATTTTTTGCTGTTCCTATTGGTTGTTTTCTGTTACTTTGTGTTCCAAATTGCTGATTTGATCCTCTGCTTCATCTAGTCTGCTGGTGATTTCTTTTAGTGCATTACTCATTTCAATCATTGTATTCTTCACTTTTCACTTGTTCTTTTTTTTTTTTTTTTAAAGTTTTTATTGGGGAATTGGCGGAGGGGAACAGCGTTGGGGAATCGGGGAAGGGGAACAGACAAGTTGCTGTCTTTTTTTTTTTTTGTTCTTCAGTTTAGTTGCGGAGGATGTTACTTCACTGTTGGTATCGTCATTGCGCTCTTCCCGGATGAGGCAGATCGGTCGCTGGCCTCTGGATGTCACTCACCATGGCCATTGGCAGCTCATGTTTGGCTGCCAGCCGCTCACGCTGGCTGCGGGCCACTCACTGTAGCCTATGGCAGCCCACTGCAGCAGGAGCTGCAGCCCACACCATCACCGGGGCTCGCACAGCCCAGCTCCAGGTGGAGCTGTTGTTAGCTGTAGAGGGCAGTGTCACTGGCCCTCATGTGGGATCCGAACCGGGACCGCTGGCATCCCAAAACCAGCGCTTAACCAGTGCGCCACTCGGCCGGCCCTCACTTGTTCTTTTTGATGGATTCTCTGTCCATTTTCATGCTTGCTATCTCACTAAGTTCCTCGAGTACACTTACAATCATTATTTTGAACTCTGTATCTAGTAGGTTGCTTACTTCCATTTAATTTAGTTTCTTTTCTGGGATTTACTTTTGTTAGTTCATTTGAGACATATTCCTTAGTTTTCACATTTTGTCTGTCTTTCTGGTGTATGTATTAAGTAGATCTGCAATGTCTTCCAGTCTTGGCCAAGTGGTCTTATGTAGTAGGTGCCCTGTTGTGCCCAGTGACACAGCCTCTCCAGTCACCTGTTCTATGTACTCCAGGAGTGTCCCATCTGTGGATTGTGTGTGCCTTCTTGTTATCATTGAGCCTCAATTGCTATTGGAATATCAGCTGTTGGGGCTTACTCTCAGACTGTCTGGCTGTGTGGTTTGGCAAAATATGCAGGTCATGGGCTGATATGCAGGGGGATTACCCTACAGAGCAGGAATTGTCCCAATGGCCCCTGGTGCCTGTTGAAATCACCCTTCTGTTATATTGCTTATGGTGCTAATTGGGTGGTACTCTGTTGTTGTGTAAAGCTGATATCCTTGTATGTTGGTTCTGAGGCTTGTTGGGAGGAGCTATATTTCATGTGTAGGACTAACGTTGCCTCTGTCTGGCCAGGGACTACCAGGTAGGAGCTACAATGGGATACACAGTTATTTGCTCCTTGCACTGGACCTGGAGGCATGTGGGAGAGGTGATGCTGCAACCTGAGAATGGCTGCCCCCAGCGCTGGGGTAGCTCTGCATAAAGCCCAGGGAATCCTGAGACATACTCCCACCTTCTGACTTCCATAATGCTCGGCAGCTGATGGAGCCTAGTGTTGTATTTGAGTTGGATGAGGCTGAGTCTCAGGGAGTTACCAGAGTAGAGTGAGTTGTGTTTGCCAGATAATGTGGATTCTGGTTTGGTGTCAGTGCTGAGCCTGAAGCTACTCCACAAAAGTCTCAGAGCACACAGAGGCCAGCCACCACCTGCCTGGTGCCTGTGAACCCTCAAGAGATGTTGAAGAAAGAATGCAATGCGGGTGTGCCTCGCTGCTTGCAGAGAAAGTGCCTCTGGCATTATGCTTGTTGGGTGCGGCAGGTTCCCAGTGAGTCAAGAGGGTGGAGCAAGCAAAGTTCACCAGGCCAATGCAAATTTAGATTTGTCCATGTGGAGGAAGGCTCAATACAGGAAAGTTAACCAATGTTAACCAATAGCTAATTTCGCTGGAGGAGGATTCTACACAGAGACAATGTCAGTCATTTCTTCAGCCCTCGCCTTGAAGCCACACAACTCAGGTTGTCCCTGTATGCCTATGAAGACTCCTAAGTCACAGTCCCTGTGTCAGAGCCCAAGGTGAGTTGCCAGAGTAAGCGAGTCTGTGAGTGGGCCCTTTAGAAGGATGTCTGTGTTTCCCACTGCTTTGCATCTCACCCAGATGGTAGGAATCCCCAGTTTTTCCCAGCATGATGCTATGGGGGCTTCTCTTCCTGGCATCAATACTCTGGGCTGGGGATCCCAGTTTAGGGCTAGGGTAACTTGGTCCTCTGGAGGGGTCCTCAGCAGCTGAGATATCTCTCCTGATTCTCAAAAACCACATGTGGCAGCAGCCCATTCTGCATCTTCTCACCTCCTACCTGTCTAGATGTGTTTTTTTCATTATATCCCTAGTTGTAAAACTTCTTTTCAGTGAGACTTCAGATGGTTCTTCAAATTTATTGTTCTATAATTTAGTTGTAATTTTAATGTGGTCATGGAAGGAGGCAACACACCATTTACCTAATCCACTATCTTGGATCTATCTCCCTAAGAAGGTAAAAATTAACTTTGTTCTGAAAATTTTAATCAATGCAATTAGAGAAGAAAAAGAAATAGAAAGTATAATAGTTGGAAAGCAGGAGGAAAATTATTGATATTTATGTATGATATAATTAAATGCCTAGAAAACCAGGAAAATCAACTTAAAAATTTAGCAAACAATAAGATAATTCAGAAACACTTCTCAGAACGATATAAACATACAAAATTGAGAAACTTCCTTATTATGTACAAGTAACAATTTATAATATATAGTGGAATAATCCCTGTTTCTTTTCTTTTTTTTTTTTAATTGGGGAATTGGGAGTGGGGAACAGTGTTGGGGAATTGGGAAGGAGGACCAGTCAAGTTGTTCTTCAATCTTAGTTGTGGAGGGTGCCAGTTGCCATCTGCCTGCCCATCGGCAGCTCGTGGCCTCTAAGCTCAAGGGGCTGTGTAACAATCTTAATTGCAGGTGGGTGTAGTCACCATCCCATGTGGGAATTGAACCAGCAGCCTGTTGTTAAGTGCATGATCTCTATCCACTGAGGCATCCAGGTGGCAGCTCAGCTCAAGGTGCCAAGTTCAGTCTTAGTTGTGGGTGGGAATAGCAACCATCCCATGTGGAAGTCATACTGGCAGCCTTGTTGTTAAAAGTGCATGCTCAGGCCGACCAAGTGGCGCAGTGGTTAAGCTCTGGCTTGGGAAGCCAACGGCTCTGTTTCGGGTCCCGCATATGAGGGCCAGTGACACTGCCCTCTACAGCTAAAATCAGCTCCACCTGGAGCTGGGCTGTGAGCCCCAGTGACAGTGTAGGCTGCAGCCCCTGCTGCAGTGGGCTGCCATAGGCTACAGTGAGTGGCCGGCAGCCAGCGTGAGTGGCCGGCAGCCAGTTTGAGCTGCCAATAGCCATGGTGAGTGACCATCCAGAGGCCAGCGACTGATCTGCCTCATTCAGGAAGAGTGCAATGACGATACCAGCATGGGCCAGTGAAGCAACGTCCTCCACAACTAGACTGAAGAACAAAAGGACAGCAACTTGTCTGTTCCCCTTCCCCGATTCCCCAATGCTGTTCCCCTCCCCCCAATTTCCCAATAAAATCTTAAAAAAAACAAAAACAAAAGTGCATGCTCTATCCACTGAGCCATCCACATGGCAGCTCAGCTCAAGGTTCTGAATTCAGTCTTATTTGAGGATGTGCATAGACCACCATTGAACAGGCAGTCTTGTTGTTAGGAGCACATGCTCTCACTAGCTGAGCCATCCTGCCACCTGTTGGCCACCCAGTGGCAGCTCAGCTTGGGCGCAGCATCAATGGCCCATGTGGGAATTGAACTGGAGGCCCTGTTTCTCAGAGCTTGTGCTTTTAAGCTAACTCTTAACCAACTGAGCCACTTGACTGGCCCATGAATTCTCTTTTCAACTGTAACAAAAATGATAAAGACCTACAGAATAAATTTATCAGAAACATGCATGATCTTTTTAAAGAAAACTTGAAACACTAAGAGGAACCATCTAGCTGGAGACTTGAATGAATGGAAAACCCACATGATATTCTTGGTTGGAATACTCAACTCTGATGTCATTATAAAGATTTGGAGTTTACAAATTTAATGTGTTTTAACTAAAGATAGCTTAAAGGAACCTGAAGTTATATAGAAGAGTAAACATGGAAGAAAAGCATGAAAAAATGTGAAAAAGGAAGTAATAGTGGAGAGCTAGCTTTTTCATATATTAACATCTATTATAGAGCTATAGCAAAACTGTAATATACTGGTACATGAATAGACACATAAATCAATGTAAGAGTATAAGTAATCCAGAAATACATGTGAATACATGAGGGAAATTAGCATATAATATATATGGTACATATTTCAAATCAAAAGAGAAAGAATGTTTTATTTAATAAATGATGTTGGGTAAGCTGAGTAGTCATGTAGAAAAAATATTTTTGGGTTCTTGCTTCTTTCCATATATATGAACTGATCAGAGCCACCACCATAGCTTATCATCAATAGTGATGTGCACTGCCATAAGTGATGTCCATGACCAGAGCCATGACATACCTACCTGTAACTGACATGCTAACAATCAGCCTCAACTACTGTTCAGTTCCAATTCCACATTCTGTACCTATCACCAACAACTATCCATTGGCAATTATTATTACCAGCAACCATACCTACCAGCATGCAGCTTTGCAAACATCTATTAGCAGTTGCCACACCACTGGTTCCACCTGGTATCCAACATATTCAGCACACCTCCTTGCTGCCACCTCTCCTTTACCATGCTCCCTTAATGTTCTGAGCTGCTATTTTCATAGCCATTCTTCTACCTAGTGTGCTTCTACATTCTTGTCTCTCTCATCCCCATTCTTCACCGAGATAATATTAACTCACCTTTCATTTCACAGCTTAATCATTGGCCTCTCAGACTAGGATAGAACTCCATTTTATTTGTCCTTCACAGCCAATTACATGTTTTAATCATTTAATAAATTAATTGCAGCGATTTTTCAAATTCTATTAGAGTAAATTTATATTTTATTCACCACTGTATCCCTCAGTGCCTACCTAGCATACTTCCTGGCACATAATCAGCTTTGAAAAATATTTGTTGACTGATTTCCTGAATGGCTGAGAGGCTATATATTCTTGGACTAGTCCTTTAGGGAGCTCTGGTTGTGCAGATTAAATTACAACTTGAAGTATTTTTTTTCTTTTTCAATTAGAGTTGACATATATTATCATATTAGGTTCAGGTATACAACATAATGATTAGACATTCACATAACTTAGGAGGTGATCACCATAATAAGTGTAATATCCATCTGACACCATACATAGTTATCACGATATTATTGACTATATTCTCTATGCTGTAGTTAACATCCTCATGACTGTTTATAACTGGTGGTTTGTACATCTTAATCCCTTCCCCCTTTTCAACCATCTTCCCAAACTCCTCCCATCTGTCAACCATCTATTTTTTGTCTGTATATATCAGTTTGTTCTGTTTGTTTAGGTTTTTTTTTCAGAAGCCATATATAAGTGAAATTTATGTCATTTGTCTTTCTCTGTTCAAGTATCTGAACATATTAATGTGTGCTTGTCCAATATCAGCTTTTGTTGCAGACTCTGAGTTCTCAGATTAGCATTCAGGATATTTATTAAGGTGTACTTTTGAGACAAAACAAACAAACAAAAACACTCTTGAAAGGAAGATGAAGAACAGAATTGGCAGACAGAAGGGTTGGGTTGCAATGAAGGAGTTGGATAGTTCTGATGCTGGGATATCCCTTCAGAAGACTCCTAGGTTGGGTACATGGGCCATACTTGATACCTCAGTATAAATCTATCAATTACTGGATGCAGGCTATCTCCAGAAGTATTCACGCCCTTAGGTGAGGTGGCTTTATTTATTCATTTTTTTTAACAGAGACGGCATTGCTAACAACTGGAAATTCAAGTCCTTCATTATTTTTTAAATTATTAATTTATTTTTTTCAGTTATAGTTGACATTCAACATTATTTTGTATTAGTTTCAGGTGTACTGCAAACCTTAATGTATTTTTTCCTAGTGGCTATTTCAGTTCGCAGCCATTAGTGAGGGACTTAAAATTCCCAGCATTCTTTATTCCTCTGTGTTGAGGAAATTTGTGAAAATGCAGAAATAGTCTCCATTAGTTATCTTAGCCTAAATCACAGGGCTCTTTGGAATGAATTTTAGACTAGCAGGTTATAATGGTAGGCGGTGAAGGAGCTTCATAGAGGAATCCTGTGGCATAAACTGTGGGGAAGGTGTGTGAGGAGTGCCCAAGTACTCAATGTGAGGGTATTGATGAACTGGGGTGGGAGTAGTGGTGGAAAGAGGCAGTGGTGCAAGAAACCAGGCTCCACTTACCTCAGCTTAAGTTAACATCTGTGTGCATTATTTTGGTTTGTATATGGGAATTCATTGGCAAAATATGTTTTTGTTTTTGGTATTTTATTTGTGGGAAAGAAAAATTTTAACATTTTATCAAATGACACTGTGAGATTTATAATTAGATAATAGTGGCTGTCTCCTGAGGGGACTGTCATTTTGCAAATGAATCTCATCAGATTATGGTGGGATCGATAGAAGCTGAATAATTAAAATTTGATAGTACTATTTCTGAATAGCACTGTGGAGAATGATGTATGGCAGATTTAATTGAATTTGTCAGACACCATGGCTACATGCATTGATCATTGGTGATATTTTTAGAGTTATATATTTGATTTTCCAATGAGACTTGCAATGTGTCTTTTTTTATTTTTTGAGGGCAGTGTCACTAGCCCTCATATGTGGGACCCGAACCAGGGCCTCTGGCTTCCCAAGCCAGCGTTTAACCACCGCGCCACTCGGCGGGTCCTTGCAATGGGTGTTTTAACATTTGAGGTCCCTCCTGAGCCCTGTGTTATTGTGCTCTGGGAGTGCTGACAAAGCCAGGGAATGCTGATGTGACTTTGTGCCAAATGTCAAAATGTCTAAACATAAAGTTCTGTGGCAGACGTGATTGCTAACTGAATGAATAAAGAAATTGATTTGGAGAGGGAGGGGTTCTATAAAGCAAAAGAGGGCCAGCTGAGCGGCGTGGTGGTTAAGCGCTGGCTAGGGAAGCCAGCGGCCCCGGTTCGGGTCTCACATATGAGGGCCAGTGACACTGCCCTCAAAAAATAAATAAATAAATAAAAAAATAAATAAATAAATAAATAAATACAAAAGATATTACATAATAATTTTCTTTCTCATAATATTTGCTTAGCCACTTGAGAGACAATTCTGGAATAACTCGGGATACTTGAGTTCTAGCCCTAACTCTGACATACTATATCTGTGACATTAAAAAGTCACCCAGGGCCTGCTGAGTGGCTCAGTTGGTTAAGAGCTCACTCAAGGGTGCGAGCTGAGCTCTGAACAGCAGTTCTATGCCCAGCCTGAGCTGACTACAGGTGGCAGCTAAAAAAAAAAAGTCACCCAAATCTCTCATATATAGAATGATTGGGTGATGTCATCTGTTTGCATTTTCTGCTGATTCTACCTCCAATATCTCTATCTCCTCTGTTACTATCCTGATTCAGGCCACTGCAATTATCCTATTACTCTCCCTCCTATGTGAAGTTTACACTAAAACCTAGAAAGCTCAGAGAGAAAGGGGTGAGAGTAGCATAAGATGAGCCCTAAAACACAGGCAAAACAAAGTAAACAAAGTTAGTTTGAGATGTGTTTGGCAATGTTGTTTCAGTTGGTCAGAAAAATGTAGCATCCACTTTTGGTTCATTAAGCTGGCTGGAGACAAACCAGTTCCTTTCTTCTGTGGAGTATGGTGGCAGGTAGTGATTTAGAGAATCTTAGCTTCCATATAGTTTATTTCCCCTTTCTCTTACAGGGAACAGGTATATATATTTCACCTACTTTTAAATTTAGCTGACACATTAGTTTAACTATCTTTTAAAAGACCTATTCAGGTCTTCTCTCTCTGGTTTAATTATTGTTACATTTAGGCACCACATGCCCTTTTCTGAAGTATCTCTTATTTATGTCACCCAACTTTGTTCTTTAAAAAATGTTTATGGAACTGGAACCTTAAAAAGGTGAAGTAGACAGTTTCATATATAGTAGGATTTCACAGACTCCTAAGATATCAAAATTGGAAGGGGCCTTAGGGTTCATCTGTGCCAAGTCCCTGAAAGCAGTGCAGTCAGACAGGAAAACACAAATAAAAATCTCTCTTGTACCACTCAACAAGCTTTGAAGAGTTGAGTGTGTCACATAACCCTTCAAAAGTTAGCACTCCTTATCTGTAAGTAAGCATTGTAACACATTGTGGACCAGTGACACAGATTAGCATCTATATATTTAAATGCCCAGCATCTATATATTTAAATGCCCCATCCTCAATGTGGTAATAACTGCTTGGGAAGATTAAGGGAATTGTTGATATAAACAGCCTCAAGCACAGTGTTTCGCCCTTGGTAAGAGCTCTATAAATTTTAGTTCCCTCAACATCCCTCCTTTCATTTTATTAATGTGGACACTGAGACTAAGAGAGAAGTGACTTCCCTAAGGTCATATAGTTAGATAGAGTACAGATTATAAACAAATCTCCTGTTTTTTTGTTCATGTTTGTGATTATACTTATAAGGCCCCTTTTCTGGTGCAGGCACTGGTAGAGTTGGGAGTTGGGAATACCTTGTGTTGCTGGCCTATGTGATAGGGGCAGAGAAGAGGGAGGGGAGGAGGATAATAAAGCCAGTGAAGACAAAGTTCACTTCCCTCCTAATTTTTCTGAGGGCTACAATTGCTTCCCTCATCTTGGAACATGATGTGTTCTCGTTTATCATTGATAAGTTCTACCTATGACTTTCTCTGTTTTCAGCATACAGGGCTGCTGGAGATAGTGAGACACCTGATCCCTACGGGAGCTTTCCAACAGCATGTTATATGATAGAAGAACTTATCTAGGAGGAGTGATCAGCATCTAGGAAATAATTGAGAAATGACTGGATTCTAAGCTTGTTAGGAAAGATACATGAATGCATTTCCAACAATTAATAGCAGGCAGAACATAATAGTTGTTACAGAGTAAACTTCCTTGAGGTTATTCATATATATATATATATATATATATATATATATATATATATATATATACATATTTTATATTTCAAGTATGATACCATTAGGAGACTGAAATTTATTTTAAGAACTGTTATGCATAGCTCAAAGCTACAACAAATGACAGTGATATTGGATGTTTCACATTTGGGTGCTCCTCAAGTTGTTGCTCTCAGGCATTTATTGTCTGTTCTACTTATATTTATTTCCATGAATATTCTGGCACTGTGGCTCAATTCCTATTTTTCCAATAGGAGCATAGTCAGGGGTATGTCAGTAAACACAATAAAAACACATCTCAATGTTTTTGACCATGAGGCTCTGAGGTCTAGGTGGAGTAGGTACTGCTTACTTCACTTTATTTGTTCACCTTCATAAGAAAGTCTTTCCCATATTTTACTGGTGCATTATAAATTACAGTTGATAACATGTTATCCTTCCAATAGTAAGGTAACACTGCTGATTTATAGTCAATTAGACAGGATGTACCCTTTCAATTTTGTCTCTACTGGTGGGGTATGGGTTTCTCTGAGTGTATTTTACTTTTTTTTAGGGGGGGTTCTCTTAGTGTCCAACTATAGATAGCTGTCAGATTGCTGGGTTTAGAGCTCAATCTGTGGTAAGTGTTAGGGGCTCCGTATGGGGCCAGGATTAGCTAGATGCCAAAGGACACATTGAAAATAACTGTATCAGTTACCTTTGATGGAATGGTTAGTTCAGACTGACCCCCAACTGAACTTTTCCTGAAACCCCAAAGGGCATTTACTTATATGATCCAGCACCTACCACATTATGCTCAGAGAAAGTACAATCTTGAGGGAACAGAGCCAGAGCTGGAAGTTAGAGGGCAATGGTCGGAAAGGTCAGAAGCAAGTATAGGCTAGGGAAACACATGAGTCAGCTGTCGTTGTGGGATGCCTAAGGGCATCAGGCCTTAACAGATGGACTGTGCAGGAAAAGAACATGCAGACTGAGGTACACTGGAAACAAACTTCACAAACTTCACAATTTTGCCTTTCACACCTTCTATAGAATACAGCACTTCTGTCTGGAGGGATTTTAAGTGGAGGCATTTTGGAACATCACATATGGAGTGACAGCTGTGATGTTTATTCTCTCCACTCTTGAGTCCATGAACTACCTTTAAACTGGTAGCCACCTTGAGTATTCAGGATCTTTGCATACAAGGATTTCTAGTCTGATCACATAGGATGCTGTTTAACCTGGAAGTCTGGGCCTGCTGCCAGGCATCTTGCCTGGGAGAGGACAAGTCTTTCACTGGCTGCAGAATGTGCTGCTGGATGTGATAATAAAAGACAGTAAAAGGTCTCAGAAGAAATCTCTTTTAAAGACATTAAATTTAGTGTCCCCACAGATGCCTACTGCAGTTTTGTAAGGAAGACAGGAAATGCCCTTGTTGTCTGCTAGGGGACATAGGCTAGAATGCAGTTGTCTGGCAGTTAGTTCAACAGGGCTCTGATGAAGAATCAGACAATCCAAGAGGACTGTGACTTAGAAGTGCACAAAAACAGTGTTTCCCTTGTATAGATATACCACATCTACTTTATCCAATTATCTATTGAAGGACAATTCAGTTGTTTCCATGTATTGGTCATCATGTGTAGAGCTGCAATGAACATTGGGGTACATCTTTATCAATAAATATTTTAAAATTTTGGGGGTAGATACCCAGAAGAAACATTGCCCAGTTGTATAGTAATTCTATTATTAATTTTTTAAGGAACCTATATACTGCTTTTCATAGTGGCTGTACAAATTTACCTTCCCACCAGAAGTGTATGAGAGTTCGTTTTCATCGACAACCTCTCCAACATTTGTTATTACTTGTCTTGTTGGAGGTGATATCTCATTGTGGTTTTGATTTGCATTTCCCTAATATTAATAGCTAGTGAAGTTGATCATGTTAAAATACTGCCATTTGCAACAAATGGATGGATATTGAGAATGTCATACTAAGTGAAATACGAAAAAGCCTGACAAGAACTTGTTGCAATAATGTTGCTAAATATATATATATATATATATATATATATATATATATATATATATATATATCAGAACGATTATTCATTATAAATTTATACCAACTGGACAAACAGTTAACTGAGTTTACTATTTGGAAGTACTGAAAAGGCTGCATGAAAAAGTTAGACAACCTGAACTTTTCACCAACAATTCATGGCTCTTGTATCATGGCAATGTACCAGTTCACACAGCACTGTCTGTGAGGGAGTTTTTAGCCAGTAAACAACTGTATTGGAACACCCTCTCTATTCACCTGATCTGGCCCCCAATGAATTTTTCTTTGCCCAAAGATAAAGGAAGTATTGAAAGAAGACATTTTGATGACAATCAGGACATGAAGAGTAATATGATAACAGCACTGATGGCCATTCCAGAAAAAGAGTTCCAAAATTGTTTGAAGTGTGGTCAAGGCACTGGCATCAGTGCACAGCTTCCCAAGGGGAGTATTTCAAAGGTGACCATAGTGATATTCAGCAGTGAGGTATGTAGCACTTTTCCTAGGATGAGTTTGTAAACTTAATGTCTGACCTTATAAGTCAGATGGAAAAGGTGAGAACCATATGATTTCATTCATATGTGGGTTATAAAACTGAAAGTAACAAACTAACAACACAAAAACTCATAGACACAGACAACAGTATAGTGGTTATCAGAGGGAAAGGGGGATGGAGGGTAGGTAGAAAAGGGTAAAGGGGGTCAAATATATGGTGATGGAAGGAGACTTGACTTTGAGTGGTGAACACACACTGCAATATAGAGATGACATATAGAATTGTACACTTGACACATATATAATTTTATTAAGCAATGTCACCCCAATAAATTTAATAAAAAGTAAATCTGAATATGTCTCTACCCTAAAAAATAAATAGAACAGTGGTTCTCAAAACCATCTGAAATTTTTTTAAACATGGGATTCCAGGACCTTAAATATGAAGATTTTTATTCATTCCATTTAGGGTGGGGCCCTGGACTCTGCATTTAACAGGTGTCTCAGGTAGTTCTGATGCTGCTGGTGCTGGAAACGAATGCAGTAACAATTCATTATTCTAATTATTTCAATTGTACTTTGTGGTTTTTCTGATGTGAGTTGAGCTGAAACTTCTCTTGGGGTCTGTCACATTGCTAACAAGTTCAAAATGGGAGAGCAGTTAACCTGCATGGGAGAATACTCTGATTTTAGGAGGATCATGCATTTGCAAGCACTGTTAGACTATTGCTTTGTGTACTAAAAATTAGTACTCTTCATACATTTATGATATGTTTTTTCCTTTATTTGTGGTAAATTCTATAAGGGCTTCTCATACACAATGCATGCATTTCCAAGTTTAGGTTAATGATTAATTTTTGGTGAAGTGAGAAGTGTAAATGGGAGAACAATAGTTGAATTGAAAAGAAAGATGGACTTCAATTAAAGAACTGAGATTTCAATCAGTTCCCCCCCACAACAAGGAAAATCCTATTTTCAAGTCCAAAGCGTTAAAATCCAGAAAAGAGGGAAGGAGAGAAAAGGAGTGGAAGTGAGAAAGTAAGAAAGGGAGAAAGAGTCAAATTGTTATTTAAACAGCCTGGACAAGTTTCTGAGGTCTTTAGATTTCATTTACTTTGGTGCTGCCTTGGGCACTTTGTCAATTTTCTCTAAAACTGACTTCGTCTTAAAGTCCAGGCAAGGGTGAGGTATGTAGGAAGATTTAGAAATAGAGGGACACTCAGCCTAATGCCAGCAAATTCTCCACAGCCCTTTCTCTGGCAGCATCCGAAAGCTGTTCCTCCATCATCCTAATTGTAGCTTAACTTTTTCATATGTAATAGTCCCCTGTTACTCATGGGGGATAATTTCCAACATCCCCAGTAGATGCTTGAAATCATAGTACCAAACCCTAGTTATACTGTCTTTTTCCTATACATACATACATACATACATACATACATACATACATACATACTTATGAAGGCTTGCTTTGGATGGTATAATTTTTTTTTTGAGGGCAGTGTCACCGGCCCTCACATATGGGACCCAAACTGGGGCCACTGGCCTCCCAAGCCAGCACCTAACCACCGCGCCACTCAGCCAGTCCAAGGTATATTTTTTCTTTAATCAACTACTTCAACTTTGCCAGAAATGTGGCAACAGCTGCTTTATTGGCAGAAGAGGCCCCTCCAGTAATTTTTATATTTTCAGTATAAATCTGTTCCTCAGTTTGTGTAACCATCCCTTACTTGCAATAAATGGCTTGGTGACACTTGTTTCAGGGGACCCCTTGCTGACGTCTTTGTATATAGGCTCAATGCTTTCTACCACAAGTTGCTCTCAATTGGAACATATTTTCGGTTCATATCTTCCACGCACAAATTTAATTCCTTTGCCATTTTAACTAACCATTTTTGAACCATGGCCATAAATTTTGTAGTCTGAGGTACAACAGAAAAACTAGTGCAATTTTTTTCTTTTTTTAAATTTAAATATATTTTTATTTTAATTACATTTATTGGAGTGACAATGGTTAGTAAAATTACATAAGTTTCAAGTGCACAATTCTATAAGCATCATGTATATATCACATCATTTCTTCACCACCCCAAATCACTTCTTCCAACACCATATATTCGACCACCCTTTACCTTCCTCTACCATTTTTCCTTCCCCTTTACCCTCTGGTAACTACTAAACTGTTGTCTGTATCTATGAGTTTTTGTTTCTTTTTTTCTCTGGTTCCTTTGTTGCTTTAAGTTTTCTATACCACATATGAATGAAGTCATATTGTTCCTGACTTTCTCTGTCTGGCTTATTTCACTTAGCATAATAATCTCAAGATCCATTCTTTTTGTAGAAAATGACAGTATTTCATCTTTTCTCATTGCAGAATAACATTCCATTGTGTATATATACCAGATCTACTTATTCATATTATTATTATTTTAATATATTTATTTATTTATTTCTTAATTAGCTTCAGGTGTACAACACAGTGCAATGGTTACACTTTTTACCCCTCAAAGTGAGAACCCCTATTCTCCAATTCTCCACCTCACTCCTCCCCCCATATCATACTATCTATTACAATTCCTTTGACTGCCTTCCACAGTATAATCCACATCCTGTGACTATCTATATATTCAATTACAGTTGGTATACAATATTATACAACATCAGTTTCAGGTATACAGTGCAGTGATCAAGCCTCTACTCCATCCATGAAGTCATCTCCCTAACAAGACATGTGACCATCTGACACCCCACAAAATGTTTATGACATTATTATATTCCCCAAACTGTTTTTCATATCCCTGTGGCAATATTTTAGTAACCCATTTATGCTGTCTAATCCTTTCCACTTTTCACTCATCCCCACCACCCTCTGAACTAGCAACCCTGTTTTTCCTCTATATTTATGAGACTGTTTCTGTTTACTTTGCTCATTCATTCAGTTTTTCAGATTCCACATATAAGTGAGATAATATGGTATTTGTCTTTCTCCCAATGACCTAGTTCACTTAACATAATTTTCTCTAGGTCCATCCATATCGTTACAACAGTACGATACCATTCTTCTTTATAGCGGAGTAATACTCCATTGTATAAATGTACCACAGTTTCTTAACCCAGTCATCTACCGATGGACATTGAGGTTGTTTCCAAGTCTCGGCTATTGTAAATAGCGCTGCAATAAACATAGGGGTGCATACACTTTTTCGAATCAGCGTCTTGGATTCCTGTGGGTAGATACCCAAGAGGGGAATTGCTGGGTAAAACGGCAGTTCCATTTCCAGTTTTTTGAGATACCTCCATACTGATTTCCATAATGACTGCACCAATTTGCAGTCCCACCAACAGTGCACCAGGGTTCCCTTTTCTCCAAACCCTCATCAGCGCTTGTTGTTTGTTGAATCGTTGATGACAGCCACTCTGACTGGAGTGAGGTGGTATCTCATTGTTGTTTTTATTTGCATTTCTCTGATCATTACTGAGGTTAAACATTTTCTCATATGCCTGTTGGCCATCTGTATGTCCTCTTTAGAGAAATGTCTCTTCATATCCTCTGCCCATTTTTTAATGGGGTTGTTTGTTTTTTTGGTTTTGAGTTTCATTATTGTTTTAAAAATTTTGGATATCAACCCCATATCAGATATATCGTTGGCAAATATCTTCTCCCATTCAATAGGCTGTCTTTATGTTTTCTTGATGATTTCCTTGGCTGTGAAAAAAAATTTAAATTTGAAGTAATCCCATATGTTTATTCTTTTTTTTATTTCCCTTGCCCGAGGGGATATATCAGTAAAAATATTACTCAAGGTAATGTCTGCAAACTTACTCCCTATGTTTTCTTCCAGGAGTTTTATGGTTTCAGGTATGACATTTAAGTCTTTAATCCATTTTGAGTTTGTTCTAATATATGGTGTATGTAGGCAGTCCATTTTCCTTTTTTTGCACGTGTCAGTCTAATTTTCCCAGAACCATTTATTAAATAGACTGTCTTTACTCCAATGTAAATTATTGCTTCTATTGTCATGGATTACATGACCGTATCTGGAAGTGTTTATTCGTGGGCTCTCTATTCTGTTCCATTGGTCTATGTGTCTGTTTTTACACCAGTACCATACTGTTTTGATTACTGTAGCCTTGTAGTATGTTTTGATGTCAGGTAGTGTGATGCCTCCCACTTTGTTCTTATTTCTCAGGATTGCCATGGCTATGTGGGGTCTTTTGTGTTTCAATGTAAATTTTAGGATTCTATGTTTTATTTCTGAGAAAAATGTCCTTGGTAGTTTGATTAGAATTGCATTGAATCTATATATTGCCTTAAGTAGTATTGACATCTTAACTATATTAATTCTTTCTATCCAAGAGCATGGTATGTATTTCCATTTATTTGTATCTTCTTTGATTTCTCTCTTCAGTGTATCATAATTTTCTGAGTACAGGTCTTCTTTAGTTAAATGGATTCCTAGATATTTTATTGTTTTTGAAGCAATTGTAAAAGGGATTGATTTCCTGATTACTTCTTCTGATAGTTTATTATTGGTGTATAAAAATGCAACTGATTTCTGAATATTAATTTTGTATCCTGCTACCTTACCAAATTCGATTACTGTTTGTAACAGACTTTTGGTGGAGTCTTTGGGATTCTCTCTATATAGTATCATGTCATCTGCATACAATGACAATTTTACTTCCTCTTTTCCAATTTGGATGCCTTTTATTTCAATGTCTTGTCTGATTGCTGTGGCTAGAACTTCCAGAACTATGTTAAATAGAAGTGCTGAAAGTGGGCAGTCTTGTCTTCTTCCTGATCTTAGGGGAAAAGCTTTTAGCCTTTTCCCATTGAGTACAATGTTTGCTGTGAGCTTATCATATATGTCCTTTATTATGTAGAGATATGATCCCACTATTCCCACTTTGCTAAGAGTTTTTATCATAAATGGCTGCTGGATTTTGTCAAATGCCTTTTCTGCATCTATTGATATGATAATATGATTTTATTTTTCATTTTGTTAATGTGATGTATTATGTTAATTGATTTGTGAATATTGAACCAACCTTGCATATGAGGAATGAATCCCACTTGATCATGGTGTATAATCTTTTTTATGAGATGCTGAATTTGGTTTGCTAGTATTTTGTTGAGAATATTTGCATCTGTGTTCACTAGGCATATTGGCCTGTAGTTTTCCTTTTTTGTAATATCTTTGTCTGACTTAGGAATCAGGGCGATAGTGGCTTCAGGTTAAAAGAGTTTGGGAGCCTTCCCTCCTTCTCTATTTTTTGGAATAGTTTGAGGAGAATAGGTATTAATTCTTTTTTTTTTCCATTAGTTTCAGGTGTACAACACAATCCAATAGTTATACTCTTTACCCCCCAAAGTGACAAACCCCCTCCCCCAGTTCGCCACCCCACTCCCCCCGTATCATACATATCTATTACAATTTCTTTGACTCCCTTCCACAGTATACTCCACATCCCGTGATTATCTATATATTCAGTTACAGTTGACATACAATATTATACAACATCAGCTTCAGGTGTACAGTACAGTGAACAAACCTCTACTCCATCCATGAAGGGGTCTCCCGAATAAGACATGTGACTATCTGACATGCCACAAAATTTTTACAAAATTATTATATTTCCTGAACTGTGTTTCATATCTCTGTGGCAATAATGTAGTTGTCTATTTATGCTGTCTAATCCCTTCCTCTTTCCCCTTATACCCACCCCCCTCCCAACTAGCAGCCCTCAGTTTTTCCTCTATATCTGTGAGTCTGTTTACTTTGGTCGTTCATTCAGTTTTTCAGATTCCACATATAAGTGAGATCATATGGTACTTGTCTTTCTCTGACTGACTTATTTCACTTAATATAATAGTCTCTTCACAACATTATCAATTACATTCCCAGAACTGCCCCCATATCCCTGCGTCAACATTGTAGTCACCAACCTATGCTGTCTAAAACCTTCCCCCCTCCCTCATCCCCACTCCCTCCCAGCCAGCAACAATCAATTTTTCCTTTATATCTGCTTGATATGACTCCAATCTTCTTAAATTTACTGAGACTTCTTTTGTGGCCTAACGTGGTCTATCTTCGAAAATGTCCCATGTGTACTTGAGAAGAATGTATATTCTGGGCCGGCCGAGTGGCGCATTGGTTAAGCGCTGGTTTTGGGATGCCAGCGGCCCTGGTTCGGATCCCACATGAGGGCCAGTGACACTGCCCTCTACAGCTAACAACAGCTCCACCTGGAGCTGGGCTGCATGAGCACCGGTGATGGTGTGGGCTGCAACCCCTGCTGCAGTGGGCTACCATAGGCTACAGTGAGTGGCCCGCAGCCAGCGTGAGCGGCTGGCAGCCAAGCGTGAGCTGCCAGTAGCCGCGGTGAGCGACATCCAGAGGCCAGTGACCGATCTGCCTCATCCGGGAAGAGCGCAATGACGATACCAACAGTGAAGCAACATCCTCCGCAACTAAACTGAAGAACAAGAAGACAGCAACTTGTCTGTTCCCCTTCCCCAATTCCCCAACGCTGTTCCCTTCTGCCAATTCCCCAATAAAATCTAAAAAAAAAAAAATGTATATTCTGTTTTTTCAGGGTGAAATGCTCTAAAAATATCAACGAAGTCCAGCTGGTCTAAAGCCTCATTTAAGGCCCCTCTTTCTGTGTTGATTTTCTGTCTAAGGGTCTGTCCATTGGTGACAATGGTGTTGAAGTCCCCTGCTATGATAGTGTTACTGTAGATCTGTGTCTTTATGTCTGTCAAAATCTGTTATATGTAATTAGGAGTTCCTATGTTGGGTACGTAGATGTTCATTAGGGTTACAGTGCCCTTCTTTGTCTTTTATTGTAGTCATTTTAAAGTTTATTTTGTCCAAAATAAGTATTGGTACTCCACCTTTTTTTTTCTCATTTCCATTTGCATGAAATATCTTATTCCATCTGTAAACAGCATATACATGTGTCCTATTTTCTTATCCACTCAGCCACTCTCTGTCTTTTGATTGGAGCATTTAGCCCATTCACATTTACAATGATTATTGATAGGTGCATATGTATTGCCATTTTGTTATTTGTATTCCTGGTCTTCCTGGGTTAGCTCGTTTACCCCTTTCTTTTTTTAAAAAAGCCCTTTTAACATTTCTTGCAATACTGGCTTGGTGGTAATGAATTCCTTAAGCTTATTCTTTTCTGAGAAGCTCTTTATTTCTCCTTCAATTTTAAGTGATAGCCGTACTGGGTATGCAATCTTGGTTGTAGGCCTTTATTTTGTGTCACTTTGAATATCTCCTGCCACTCCCTTCTGGCCTGCAGAGTTTCTGTAGACAAGTCAGCTGTTAGTCTAATAGGAGTTCCTTTGTATGTAACCTGCTGTCTTTCTCTTGCTGCCTCTAGGATTCTGTCTCTGTCTTTAACCTTTGCCATTTTAACTATGATGTGTCTTGGTATGGACCTTTGTGGGTTCAGCTTGTTTGGAACCCTCTGGACTTCCTGGACATGTATGTTGATTTCTTTCACCAGGGTAGGGAAGTTTTCAGTCATTAATTTTTCAGATACATTCTCGACCCCTTGCTTCTTCTCTTCTCCTTCTGGTATTCCTATGAGTTGAGGGTGGTTGCGTTTCACCTTTTCCCATAGGGCTCTTAAACTATTTTCATTGTTTTTTATTCTTTGGTCTTTTTGTTGTGCCAACTGAGTGATTTCTGCTATTTTGTCTTCCACATCACTAATTCGCTCCTTTGCTTCATCTACTCTACTGGTGATTCCTTCGAGTGTGTTCTTCATTTCAGTTATTGTATTCTTTAGTTCTAACTGGTTGTTTTTTATGATTTCTCTATCTTTCCTTTTGTCCTCACTAAGTTTGTTAAACATTGTTATCATCAGTGTTCTTAACTCTATCTCTGAAAGATTGGATCCCTCTGTTTCATTTAGTTCCATTTCTAGAGGTTTCTTCTGATCTTTTACTTGTGACATGTTTCTTTGTTTCCGCATGCTGGCTGTTGCTCTGGGATTGCTTTGATGTATTAGATAGATCACCAGGAGAGTCCTGGCTGGATCACGCAGGCACACAGCTCACGGCACAACACTCCCAGGAAAACTCCCAGTCTCAGCCTGTCCCAGTTCAGGCTAAGCAGCCCAATAGCCAATCTCCAGCCTTGCAACTCTGTACAAACAGTGTGGAGAGCGGGGACCCACGGTGGCTCATGCACTCCTGAGTCTCAGTGAACAGACTGATGCAGCTGGAGAGCACCCACCCTGTGTTTCTCTGGCTACGCAGCACAAGTAAGGCAGCGGGTGAGGATCAAATGCGGCTTGTGTACTCCTGTCTCTCAATGAGCAGCCTGAAGGAGCCAGAGGGCACCCGCCCAGCGTTTCCCTGGCAACGCAGCACAAGCAGGGCTGAGGGTGGGAATCCAAGGCCGCATGTGCATGCACGCATGCACACATGCACTCCTGTGCCAAGTTCACCAGACCAATGGGATCCCGGTTCTGATCTTCTGTGGGAGGGTCCAACCCTGAAAAAATGGCACCCTCCTGTACACCGCTTGTGTGCAATCTCCACAGCAGGGGAACAATGGTCCCAAAACCTCCAGCTTCTGCACCAAAGGTGCTCAGTTCATTCCTTCCCCACAGGCTCCTGGGTCCGGCTCACACAGCTACTCCCTCCACCAGGAACGAGGTAAATGCTCACTGGCGAGCAAGCCCATGTGCTGGCTCAACTGATTCTCTAGCCACCCTCAGCCTCACCAAGCTGAGCAAAGAGAGTCCTCACTAATTTACGGCCTGCTATCTTGGATCTCCTCTTCCCGGAAAAGGAACTCTGGACTGGTGAGCTTGGTGTGAGGCCAGAGGGTCTCTCCCCCAACCGGAGAAGCCTTCCCACAGCTGGGAGTTCCCTCACGGGGTTCGCCCTCTAATGTCTCTGCCCCTCCTTCCAGACTTGAGGTGGCCTCCTCTTTAAGTTCTTTTTTTAGTGGTTCTGTTCATCTAGTGTTCAGGGGACTTCCAAGGTTAAATGTTGTATACATTATTTGTAATTTTGATGTGATCCTGGGAGGCAGTCTGGAACACGTCCATCTATTCCACCATCTTACCAGAACCTTCTCTTTTTCTTTTTAGATGTTTGTTGGGGAATTGGGGAGGGGAACAGTTTTGGAGAATTGGGGAAGGGGAACCTTGTGGTGCTTTTTTTCCAGGACCTATCGGCTCCAAGTCATGTTGCTGTCCTTCAGTCTTAGTTGTGGAGGGTACAAGCTCAGCTCTAAGTGCAGTTGCCACTTTTCAATCTAACTGTGCGGGTCGGGCGGCGCATAGTCCACCATCCCATGTGGAAGTCAAACTGGCAACCTTGTTGCACACTGAGCCATCTGGCCACCTATCAGCAGCTCACAGCTCAAGGTGCCACATTCAATCTTAGTTGCAGGAGGGCAGGGGGCACAGCCCAACATCCCATACAGGTGTCGAACTGGCATCCTTGCTGCTAAGAGCATGCGCTCTCACCAGCTGAGCCATCTGGCCAGCCTATACCAGATCTTCTTTATCCAATCATCTATGAAAGGACAATTTGTTTCCATGTGTTGGTACCTTAAAAAAAACATTGCAATGAACAAGAGTACATGTACCTTTACAGATAAATGTTTTCAGTTTTTTGGGTAGATACCCAGGAGAGGGATTGCTGGGTCATATGGTAATTTTATTCTTAAATTTTTGAGGAACCTCCACACTATCTTCCATAGTGGCTGCAAGAATCTACATTCCCACCAGCAGTTTATGAGGTTTCCTTTTTTGTCCACAGCCTCTCCAATACTTGTTATTATTTGTCTTGATAATGACAATTCTAACTGGTATGAGGTGATTTCTTATTGTGGTTTGTTGTTGTTGTTGTTGTTGTTGTTGTTGTTTTGAGGGCAGTGTCACTGGCCCTCATATGTGGGATCGAACTGGGACCACTGTCATTGTTGTTTTGATTTGCATATCATTAATAACTAGTGAAGCTGAGCTTTTTTTTTTTTGTATATCTGTTGGCTGTTTTATGTCTTTTGGGAGAAGTTTCTGTTCATATCCTCTGCCCATATTTTACTTGGATTGTTTGTCATTTGGTTGTTGAGTTGTATGAGTTCCTTATATATTTTGGATATTAGCACCTTATCAAAGGCATTGTTTGCAAATATCTTCTTCCATTCAGCGGTTGCCTCTTTGTTTAGATGATAGTTTCCTTTGCTGTTCAGAAGCTTTTCAGTTTGTTATAGTGCCATTCATTTATTTTAGTTTTTACTTCCCTTGCCTTTGAGATCAAATTCATAAAATACCCTTTGGACACAAGGTCTGTAAGTTTTGTGCTTTCATGTATGTAGATTATGGTTTCAGATCCTATGTTTAGGTCTTTGATCCATTTTGAGTTAATTTTGGTACATCGTGACAGGTAGCAGCGTAGTTTCATTCTTGTGGCATTCCAATTTTCCTAGACCATTTATTGAAGAGGCTTTCTTTTCTCCATTCCATGTTTTTGGTTCATTTGTTGAAAATTATCTGTCCATATTTATGTGAGTTTATTTCTTGGTTTTCAATTCTATTCCATTGGTCTGTATGTCTGCTTTTTTTTTTTTTTTTGCCAATGCTATGCTGTTTTCATTATTAGTACTATGTAGTACAAGCTGAAGTCAGGGAGTGTGATACCTCCAGCCTTATTCGTTTTTCTTAGGATTGCTTTGGCTATTTAGGGTCTTTTGTAATATCAAACAAGTGTGATGATTTTTTGTTCTATTTCTTTAAAAAATACCATTGGGATTCTGATGGGGATTGCATTAAATCTCTATATTGCTTTCATAATATGGCCATTTTAACTATGTTGATTCTTCCAATCCATGAGCATGGAATGTCTTTTCATTTCATTGTGTCTTCTTCTATTTCTTTTAAAAATGTCATATAATTTTCAGTGTACAAGTCCTTCACACACTTTGTTAATTTTATCCCTAGGTATTTTATTCTTTTTTGTTGTAATTGCAATTGGAATTTTTTTTTTTCATTTCTTTATTTGCAATTTTATTGTTAGTATATAGGAATGCAATGGATTATTGTACACTGATTTTGTAGCCAGCAACATTACTATATTCCTTTCTTGTTTCTAGTACCTTTTTGGTGAAGTCTTTAGGATTTTCTGTATGAAGAATCATGTCATCTGAAAAAAGTGAAAATTCAACTTCTTCATTCCCAATTTGCGTGCCTCTTCTTTCTTTCTCTTGCCTGATTGCTCTGGTTAGAACTTCCAATACTCTGTTGAATAGCAGTGGTGAAAGTGGGCAACCCTGTCTTGTTTATGAATGTAGAGCAAAAAGCTTCAGTTTTTTATTGTTAATTATGATATTAGCTGAGGGTTTGTCACATATGGCCTTCACTATGGTAAGGTATTTTTAGTCTATACCCATTTTTTTCTTAGAGGGCAGTGTCACTGGCCCTCATATGTGGGATCCGAACCGTGGTCGCTGGCATCCCAGGGCAGCTCTGAACCACCGCGCCACTCGGCCAGCCCAGTCTATACCCATTTATTAAGTGTTTTAATCACACAAAAATGTTGTATCTTGTCAAGTGCTTTTACTGCATGTATTGATATAATTATATGATTTTTATCTTTTTTTGTTTGTTTGTTTATGTGGTATATCACATTGATCCATTAGCATATGTTGAACCATCCTTGTGCCCCTGGGATAAATTCCAGTTGATCGTGATGCATAATGTTTTTAATGCATTGTTGCATTCAATTTGCTAGAATTTTGTTTAGGATTTTTACATTTGTATTCATCAGAAGTATTGGTCTGTAATTTTATTTTTTTGTGTTTTATTCTTAGCAGGTTTTGGTATCAGGATAATGTTGACCTTATAAGATGAATTAGGGAGTATTGTCTTCTTCAGTTTTTGGAAGAAATTGAATAGGACAGGGAGTAGGTCCTCTTTGAATGTTTGGTAGACTTTAGTAGTGAAGCCATGTAGTCCTGGACTTTTGCTTTTGGGAAGATTTTGGATGACTGTTTCAATTTCCTTACTGTTGCTACGTCCATTTAAATTTTCCAATTCTTCATGATTCAGTCTATGAGGGTTATATGTTTCCAGGAACATGTCCATTTCTTCTATGTTATTGAATTTGGTAGCATATTGACCTTCATAATATTTTTGTATGATCCTTTGCATTTCTGTGATAACCATGGTAACTTCTCTTTCATTTCTGATTTTGTTTATTTGTGTCTTTTGGTTTTATCTTAGCGAATCTAGCTAAGGGTGTGTCAATTTTATTCATCTTTGTTGCTTTAATTTTTCCTATTGTCTTTTTATTCTTTATTTAATTCTGTTCTGATTTTCATTATTTCCTTTCTTCTGTTGACTTTGGGTTTCACTTGTCCATCTTTTTCTAGTTCCTTCAGAGGTAATGTTGCATTGTTTACCTGGGATTTTTCTTGTTTGTTGAGATAGGTCTGTAATGATATAAACTTCCCTCTTATTACTCCTTTCATTGCATCCCAATTATTTTGATAGGATGTTTTATCATTGTTATTTGTTTTTATGTATCTTTTTTTCTCTCCTCTTATCTCTTCTTTGACCCAGTCATTCCTTAAAAGTATGTTGTTTAATCTCCACATATTTGTGATTTTTCCTTCTTTCTTTTTGTTGTTGATGTCCAACTTCAAACTTTGTGATATGAGAATATGCCTGGTATGATTTCAATCTTCCTAAATTTGCTGAGGCTAGTTTTATGTTCCAACATATGATCTATAACTTGAGAATGTTCCATGTGCACTAGAAAAGAATGTATAGTATGGGGTTCTAAGATGAAGTGCTCTGTAAGTGTCAATTATGTCCATTTGGGCTAATGTGCTATTAAGAGCTGATATTTCCTTACTTATTTTCTGTTTGTATGATTTATCCATAGCTATCAATGGTGTCATTAATTCCCCTACTGTAATTGAGTTTTGTTCAATTTCTCCCTTTAATTCTGTTCATTGTTGCTTTGTATATTTTGGTGCTTCCTGATTGGGGACATAAAATCAGTAAGTGTTTTGTCTGCTTGTTTATTGTCCCCTTTATCATTATGAATGTCCATCTTTGTCCCCTGTTACATTTTTTAAATCATGAAATCTGTTTCATCTGATATAATTATGGCTACACCTGTTTTTCTCTGTATACCATTTGCTTGTGTTAATGATTTCTACCCTTTCACTTTGAGTCTATATTTGTCCTTGAAGCTTATATGTGTCTCTTGGAGGCAGTACATGGTTGGGTTTTGTTTTTTTTATCCAATCTCCTACTCTGTGCCTTTTTAATTGGTGAATTCAGTTGACTTACATTTAAGGTGATCATTGATAAATGAGTATTTCCTATATCCATTTTGCTTTTGTTTTCTGGTATCTCAGTGTTTCCATTGTTTCTTTGTCTTTTTGTTCCTGTCAGTTTAATGTGGTTGTATTCTATGACTTCCTCTCTATTTCTTCTTTTTTTATGTTACGTATTTCAATTCTGGATTTTTTTTTGAGTGGTTACCATTGTGTTTATGTAAAAGGAAGTTTCATATATACAGTAGTCCTTTTTTTTTAGTGTGTTTCTTATCTCCATTCCCCTTTTCAGGTTCAGACCTTTACTCTCTTCCCTTTTATGTTTTTGTTGTCACAAGTTATTCCTACTTATGCTGTGAGTTGATTTCTGAGTTGTGATATCAAGTTGTCTTTTCCTTTTTTAAAAAAAATCTTTTTATCCTCTTTACTTTTATGTCATGTTTAAGTGTTTAGTGCCCTATTTTGTGTAGAGGTTGCCTTTTCCCATTTCTCTCTGTCTGTTTGTAATGTTGCTCATGGTTTTGTATTCTTTTCATTTTTTTGTTTAAGGAAGAATAACCTTCTTCATTATTTCCTGCACTGCAGGTTGTATGTTAGAATATTTCCTCAGCTTCTGTATGTCTGGAAAGGTCATTATCCCTCCTTCATATTTAAAGGTATTCTTAGCTCATAATTTTTCTTGTTCAATATTTTGAATATTTTATTGCATTCTCTCCTGGCTTGTAGTTTCTGCTGTAAGTCTGATGATAGTTCAGTGGACTTTTTCTTATAGGTTACTGCCTTTTTTTCCCTGGCTGCCTTGAGAATTCTTTCACTGTCACTAATTTTTGACAGCTTCAATACAATGTTCCTTGGAGAAGAACTGTTGGGATTGATGTAATTAGGTGTTTTGTTTGTCTTGGATTCTAGGATTCAGTTTTTTCCACATGTTTGGGAAGTTCTCATTGACTATCTGTTTGAATATGCTCTGTGTTCCCTTCTCCCTCTCTTCTCCTTCTGGTATATCCATTATTCTTATGCTGCTCTTTCTAATGGAGTCAGAAATTACTTGTAGAGTTCTTTTATTTCTTTTAATTATCAAGTCTCTCCCTTCTTCCATGTGTGCCATTTCCAGATTTCTATCTTCGATAGAACTAATTCTTTCTTCCATCAACTCTATTACCTAAGTTGGCTATTTCATTCTTCATTTCTTTTTCTTTTTTTTTTTTTTTTGAGGGCAGTGTCTCTGGCCCTCATATGTGGGACCCGAACGGGGGCCACTGGCTTCCCAAGCCAATACTTAACCACCACGCCACTCGGCCGGTCCTCATTCTTCATTTCTTTTATTGAGTTCTTTGTCTCCAGGGTTTTTATTTGTTTCTATTTATAGTTTCAATCTCTTTGGAGAAATATTCATTGTGTTCCTTGATTGTGTTTCTGAGTTCATTAAACTGCCTATCTGTGTTTTCTTGCATCTCAATGAGTTTTTTCAGAACAGCAATCTTGAATTCTCTGTCATTTAAGTCACATATTTCCGACATATTTCCGTGTCTTTATGTTCATTTTCTGGAGAGTTTTCGTTTGTTTTTTTTTCTGAGCAGCTTTGTTACCTTGGTTATTCATGGCAATTAATGAATTATTATTTCTCTTCCTGTAGATAGGAGTGGGTTCTACAGCAGGTTGTTATGAAGAGGTTTTTCTTTTGTTTTACAGTAGGTGTTGCTGGAATATTTTATTTTCTCTCCCGCTGCAGCCTTTTATTTTCTCTCATGCTGTAGTGTTTCATTTTCTCTTGCACTGTTCCAGCTTCTCACATAATAGAAGGTGGACTTCTCCTCTGTGAGCAGGTCACCTGTGTCTCAGTGCACTCCCTCCTAGGGAGGATGTGGATGGTGACAGAGTTCTGAGCTTCTGAAAGCCCAATGCTGCCCCTGAGCCCAATGCAGAGCCTGTGTGTCTCAGAAGTTTTGATTGTCCCTGCAAGAATCCACCTAGAAAGGTCAGGGCTGGGTGAGCAATGAAAGGCTGCTGGTGCATTAGTGCCTCTGAGCAATGGCGACTACCAGCCCACAGTTGTCTTGCCCCTACAGCCCTTTACCTATCACCAGAATGTGTGTCTGTGGCTGCAGAACCATAGCTCCAGTTCTCAGGGCTGTAGAGATACTCTCTTTAATCTCGCACTATTATCGTTTCTCTGGTGCCCTCTTCTTATACTGGGATGGTGGGGGTGAGGCAAGCTCTGAGAGGGTGGGTGGAGTCAGCCAGTCTTGATGTCTTTGTTTATTGTTTTCTGCCTAGCAGGGAGGGCTTAAACCACTGTTCTCACCCTTCTGTATTCAGTCTTTACTCTAGGTCTCCGCCCTGAATTCTGGGCTCAGCCATATTATATGCTGATCCCTCAGGCATGACTATGGGCAAGAGGGAGTGTGCCTACAGCCTGAATTCTTCCCTCTCCTGAGACTGCAGTGAGCTCTGGACTGTCTCCTGTGGCCTGCATCTCTACAATTCCCCTTTCCCTCCTCCCCTGCTCACCTGATTTGCCCACCTTCAGATAATTTGATGTGTGGATCTCTCAGATGTGCTTGTGTGTTGCTTAAGTTATCCTTTGTTAAAATATAGCTGTTCAGTTTGTTGTAACTTCCAGGATTTCAAGAAGCACTCCTCATGCCACCATTTCTGTGATGTAATCTTGCAAATTTCTTTTTCGTTTTTCACAATCTCATGGATAGAAGGCTTGCCCTTATTGTAGATCTTAGCAACCTCAACATACGCTTTTTCCCTTTGGTTATTAACTCCAGAACTTTCATTGTTTCACTTAAAGGAAGTGGTTTACAGTTTCCCTTTGGCATATCACTATTGGCTAGCATCATTATTCTTGTGCTTTGTGGCCATTTTAAGTAAAATAAGGGTTAACTAACCCAAGCATTGCCATAACATGACAATCGATCTAATAACCTAGTTGGCTACTGAGTCACTAATTGATGGATAGCAGATACAGTGTGGATATGCTTGAGAAAGAAATGATTCATGTCCCCGACAGGATGGAATGGGATTGTATGAGGTTTCATCATGCTACTCAGAATGGTGCGCAATTTAAAATTTATTGTTTTTTTGTTAATTTCTGGAATTTCCCATTTAATATAATTAGAATATGGTTGACTGTGGGTAAGTCGAACTGCAGATAGCAAAACCATGGATAAGGGGGACTGCTGTATAGTACAGTAAATCTGGCTTGCTGACTATTTCTCTGTCTCTAAGCCAAGACTCACAGGTCCAGACGAAATTTGCTCTGCTTTTGTGGTGGGGGGAGGAAACTCAATGTAGACAATTGTACCTATAATTAGCTGGCAACAAAATTAATTATATGAAATTGTGAACCCAAAATAGGGAAGCCTCATTAATCAAAACTAGGGAATTTGTGTTCTCAAAGGACACAAATTTTGTGGAAGGGACAGATTATGGGGTATAGATGGTTGGGAAGGTAAAACTTTCCTGATTCCCTTGTATGTGCACAAGCTAAAAGGAATACATAGCAAAGATGGAAAATAGATAGAGTTGGGGAAAAAGCAACAGAGTTTGGTTATCTGTCATAATTGGAAGTCATAGGTATCTTTGTCTCTTTTCTTTTAATGGTGTAAATCATAGTGTTGCTTAGGACAGCGCTTCTCAAACTTTAATACCTATTAAGATCTTGTTAAAATACAGATTCTGATTCTGTACATCTGGGAAGGCTTCTGATGTTCAGAATTCCTAATACTGTCCATGATATGGGTAGGGATGATTCAGTAAGTCTTTTAGGAAGAGGTATGCTTTGAACAGTGCATTGAACAATAAGATTGGGTTTGGATAGACAGAGAAGAGAGAGGACATTCTGTGGTGCAAGGGGTAGGGAGAGGCAGTCTGAAATAAAGGCACTGAGGATGGGGTAAGTATGCTATATATCCAAGACAATTAAAAGCTTATCTTTGCAGGACAGAAGTTTCATTTGAGGAAGTAGGTAAAGATAGGATAGGGTAGCTTGAGTGGGGACATTGCATGGGGGTCTTGAATGTTGGTCTCAGGAGTTTTGGCTTTGTCCTGTAAATAAACAGTCAATGAAGGATTTTAAGCAGAGGAATAATAACATACTGAAAATGAGTTTTCTAAAGGACTAATCTTACAGCAGTTCATACAATGGATCAAAGGGAAAAGAACCTTGGATGAAGGTAAACGTTAATTGTAAGACAGTTGTGAAGTCATGAGGCCCTGGATCAGGATAAATGTAGAATTTGTAAAGCAAGTCATCATGCTGGGAAGAAGCAGCAGGACTCTTTGACTGATTGAAGGTCTCCCTGTGTCTTTCTGCCCCTCCTTCAAATCACCTTATTCAGAAGGTCTAAGAGACTGTGGGGGACAAGGTTTATCTCACTAGTGCATTTTTAAAGTATTAATTAAACTCCTAAAAATCAGACTGTGAAGTTAGATGGCAGTTGTGACCTTGTGGGAGTACCAACCCTCTGTTATATGGCCTGAGGGTCTGAAAGGTGATGTTCTAAATGGTATACAAAATTCTGAAAGGATGGGACAAATGGTTGCCAATAGCCTTGTGAGATAGTAACTACCTCTGAATTACACGGTCATAGACAGGCCTTGGAGAAGTTAGAAATGAAGTAAGCAATTTAGGCTGGATTTTGTTTATACGGTATATGTAACTGGAGACCATAATGACAAGAGCTCAGCTCTAAATATAGGTTTAATTCAGAAGCTATTTGAGGAGAATGTCTGATATGCTGTGGGAATGAAGGGCTTAGAGGAAAAAATAATTATCGGTTTTATCCTTTTAGGATTTGTAAGGCTCATGCCTTATTGGTAGATGTTCCTCTGCCCTTTTGAAACCTACATTGTGTCCTCACAACATGACAATCATCTCCTGTTTCGTTTCATTTTTTACAGAAAAGTGACATATGCCCCTATTCCTGGACTGTGAATTGAACATGGAAAAAAGCCCCCTTCCCCTGTCTGTTTCTCCCATCATTAGACTGCCATAGTGCTGATATACCTACTATGCAAATTACTCTGTGAAAGCATAGGCCCTGTGAAAAAGCAAGTATATTAAACCAAGAGGAGGAGTACCTTCAGCAGAGATTATTTTACTACCTCTTTAGTATATGCTGATATACCTACTATGCAAATTACTCTGTGAAAGCATAGGCCCTGTGAAAAAGCAAGTATATTAAACCAAGAGGAGTACCTTCAGCAGAGATTATTTTACTACCTCTTTAGTATAAAGAGCCTCAGGGGAATGGGGATATAAGGCAGGTAAGTTGTGATAAGGAGAAGCAGGAAAGTTCTGGGTGATGAGATAGTGTTGGGGGAAGGCTCCTTAATATGCATGTGGGTTGTATGTGCTTGGTAGCTAAAGGCCACTGCTGGGTGTGGAAAGATGAGACATTTGTTTCAACTTCACAGGTATTCCTGGATCCACTCATAGCAACCCCGTATCAGAGAAGCAACAATCCTCAGAAAGTCTTAAGTATGAATGTCTGGTAAGTAAAAATTTTCTATTGAGGGGATGTTGGTATGTGCTCTTTGAAAGGCACCTTGCCAGGCATTAGGCTTTTGTGAAAAGAGCATTGATTAATGTCATAGTTGTATGTTTCTGCTGGGCCTTAATGAAAAATAACCTGCTAGGCCTTAATGAAAGAAATGTACTGAGGCTGGGATTAATATATGCAGAGAAACGCACCTCCCCATCCCTTTGTAACACCAAGAGGTGATATTGAAGGGAAATTCTAGACTATGAACAATCTTAGTGCTCCGATTACCAGGTGCAGAGTCAGCATTTGACATATGTTCATTGAATGAATAAATAAATGATTGAATGAATGAAAAAAAAATATACAAATATTGTGAAGAGAACACTCAATTTAAAGCCACAAGGTCTTATTTCATTCACTTTTATGGTATAAAAATGAATTAAATCAACAGTTGTAATAACATTGATGGACCTAAAGAGTATTATACAAAGTGAAATAAGTCAGACAGAGAAAGACAAATACCATACAATCTCACTTATATGTGGAATCTAAAGAACAAAATATATAATCAAAAAAGAAAGAGGCTCAGATACAGAGAACAAACTGATGGTTGCCAGAGTGGAGGGGGCTTAGGGAGCTTGGTGAAAACATTAAGAAATATAAGTTGATAGTTATAAAATAGTTATGGGGATGGAAGGTACAGCATAGAGAATATAGTCAATAATGTTGCAACACCTATGTATAGTGCTAAGTGGGTACTAGACTAATAGAGAGGATCACTTCATAAATCATATAAGTGTCTAACCACTGTGCTGTACTCCTGAAATTAATATAAAATAATATTGAATGTCAACTGTAACTAAAAAAATAAATAAATACATAATTTAAAAAATAAATAAATCCACAAGGTCTGGGTTCAAATTTCTTGACTGTCATTTATAATATGTTGGATATTTGGCAAATGTTTCTCTCAATATATAGGCCTCATTTTCTTACTATTTAAAATTAGAATAATGATACTTGCCCTGATTCCCTCACAGTTGTGGGAAAAACAGTATATAAAAAAGAAATATCCCTGGCTGTCCAAGTGGCGCGTTGGTTGGGAGCTGGCTTGGGACACTGGTGGCCCTGGTTTGGATCCCACATGTGAGGGCTGGTGACACTGCCCTCAAAAAAAAAGAAATATTCTTTTGGAAACTGTAAAATGCATAGATATAACCTGGGCTGACTAAGGACAGTCATTTTGGTGTCTTTGGATAAAGGTGTCTCTGGAGCTCATAATAGAGGGTCACTATGGCTGGCCTCTGCCACCAGATGTATACTACAGAAAAAACAAAAACGAAAAAAAAACTTTTGTTCTGTCCAAAATCAAATACCAGACCTCTGAGCAGTCAGTGTAAAAATCAGATTCATGTTCTGCCTGGCTGGTGTGCCTTCCTGATGACAGGGAATTCAGGAAGCATCATGGGCTTTGTAGGCAACACTTTTGAAAATCATTGACCAGAGGCCTGCACTGTTTCCTCTGCTGGTCATAGTCATCTCTTCAGTTCAGAAAAGAGTTTTATCAGGACATTTTTTTCTGCATGCTAAACTGTCTCCATGATGGCACTGTCCCAAGGGGAGAGGGGTTATGGGTGAGGGGAAGAGTGAGGTTCTCTCTATATCTATCTATCTATCTATCTATCTATCTATCTATCTATCTATCTATCATCTATCTATCTATTATGCATGCACGTGCATGGGCACCTGTCTCTCTGTCTCTCACATTGTGATTCACAAGGAGCAGTTGATTTAACTTTTAGTCAGCCTGTCAGCCTCCTCTTTATGTCTCTCTCCTTTCATCTGAGGACTCACTCATCACCTTGGGCTATGATCAGTTGATCCCAAAGAAAGCACCCTCACATTCCCTTTCTTGGACACATTGTGTAGAGTCCCTATTTAAATGGATGCTTTGTTCTCAAAGTTAAGAGAGAGAAGGTGTGATGATTTAAAAATCCTGCCAGGAGTACTTAAGGAAATAGGCTGGAGTACTGTTTGCAGAAGTCAATAGGCTCATTGGAAGCAGGCATTGTGTGTTCTAGCACAAAGGCAGCTGAAACAAATTAATTTCAATTTACTTGTCCAGCGAAAAAAAGAGCCATTAATTAGAACTGAATAGCCAGAGCTCCCATAATATATTGTGAAAATGTATTGTAGTTTTTACTGAGAACCAGCTTATGACTAAATTATTTGTTTAGAAGCAAAGTGTGGATGCTTGCAGAATATAAATTCTGGGGGTAATGATTAAAAACAGTTGAAGAACAAGCCAAGTTTGTTTTCCAAATGTGGCGGTCAGTGATATCAGAGTACATACATTGCTGGTGGGAAACCTGACAGGGTCTTATTTTGACAAGAAGCACAATTAACACCACAGTAGGGTTTTATCTGGTTAGGGAGATGATGATAGTTAAGGCTGAAGTTCATTCACCTTTAAACAGCAAGTTGGCTCAGAAATTTGGTTCCATTACATTTTCCCTTACAAGAATTTCTATACCCTGGCTCTATATTTTCCGTTAGCTATTTGTCTTGGTATATTACCAGTAAATTGTTGAGACTCCCATAGGAGTAACATCTAAGGCTTGATTCATTGAAGTTTTACATTTCCCTGTTTTTCCCTGAAATGTTTTACATTTCTGTTTACACTGAAAAAAATAAGACATTTGGGCTTGATTCATGATTTATGCCTCTCCCCCAAATTGGTTGATCATATACATTTCACCTGGTAACTTAGAGGTTATTCTTCTCTTCATTAAGGTGTTCCACTTTTGCTTGCCTTTCTTAAGCTGTGGACCCCACCTCAGCTCCCTCCACTCTCCACCCTGAGTGCTTTATAAATAGTACTTACATAGAACTTGAATTTAGCAGGTATTCATTAAAGGTTTATTAACTGAAAGAATGGAAGGGATGTCTTAAGATAAAGAAGTAGATAATTTGATATACTAATCTCATTGATGTAACAATGGATGGGGATTATTTGGTATGCTCTTTTGCTCAGATATAATACAGAGATATTTAACAGAGACTTACATGGTGGGAGCTTTAGACACCACAGATATTCCCAAGATGGTCCATGTGTGGCAATAAGGTCATACTAATATATAAATTAAATGTGTGTGATTTGGACTTTCCATGTTTTCAAGCCTTGACTTTATTTAAAAATGTGAACCTTATTTTGTAAAGGGAACTGAGGGGGTTGCAAATGCAACTAAAGTTCAGTCAATACTTGACAATGCCTTAAGGCTCAGAAGCTAGACATTGATAACCTTAAAGTAAATTGGCTACATTAACCCTGTGCTGCTAAATGATCCAGAAAAAAGCATGATTTATGTCGATTTGAACTTTCAGACAATAAAGAGTAAAGATTCAGTCACATCAGTGTAATATATTACCAACACAAGTAGCTAAATAGGGCTGCTCAGTGAACAGACATTGGTGGCAACCCAGTCAAACATCTGGATGTTTGTAACATACAGATCAATGAAACAGGAACAAAAATCCCCAAAGATAACGCATGCACATACAGTCAACTAATATTTGATGAGGAAGACAAGAATACTCAATTAGGGAAAGATAGTCTCTCCAATAAACAGTGTTGGGAAACTGAATATTCACATGCAAAAGAATGAAACTGGGCCTCTATCTTACACCACTCACAAAAATGAGCTCAAAATGGATTAAAGACTTAAGTGTAAGACCCAAAACAGTTAAATTCCTGGAAGAAAACATAGGGGATATTTTCCTTCACATTGTTTTTGGCGATGACACAAAAAGTACAAGCAACAAAAGCAAAAAATAAACAAGTGGGACTATATCAAACTGAAAAGCTCTGCACACCAAAAGAAGCATTCAACAAAATGAAAAGGAAATCTACATAATGGAAGAAAATATTTGTAAACCACATATCTTTTATGAGTTTAATATCCAAAATATATAAGGAACTCATACAACTCAATAGCATAAAAATAATAATCCTATTTAAAAATGGACAGTGGACTTGAATAGACATTTTTACAAAGAATATATACAGATGTATAATAGGTACATGAAAAGGTACTCAACATCACTAATTATCAGAGAAGTTCAAATCAAACCAACAATGAGATATCACTACACACCTGTTAGGATGTCTATTAACAAAAAGATAAGCGAGGGCCAGCTGAGTGGTGCGGTGGTTAAGCGCTGGCCTGGGAAGCCAGCGGCCCTGGTTCAGGTCCCACAAATGAGGGCCAGTGACACTGCCCTCAAAAAAAAAAAAAAGAGATAACAAGAACTGGTGAGGGTGTGGGGAAAAGGGAACACTTGTGCTCTATTGATGGGAATATAAATTGGAATAGTCACTATGGAAAACAGTATTATGCATCCTCTAATAATTTAAAAAAATAAAAATAGAACTACCATATGATCCAGCTATCTTACATTTTTCATCCAAAGTAAATGAAATCACTATGTTGAAGTGGTATCTACACTCCTAAGTTCATTACAGCATTATTTACAATACCTAAGACATGGAAACAACCTAAGTGTCCATCTACGGATGAATGTATAAAGGAAGTGTTGTATATATACATACACAATAAAATATCATTCAGCCATAAAAAGAAGAAAATCCTGCCATCTGCAACAACGTAGGTTGATTTCAGGGCATTACGGTAAGTGAAATAAGTCAGACAAAGGCAGATACTGCATGTTCTCACTTATATATGGAATCTAAAAATGTCAAACTCATATAAATAAAGAGTAGAATGATGGTTGCCAGTGGCTGGGGAGTGAAGGAAACAGGAAGATGTTGGTCAAAGGGTACAACCTACCAGTTATAAGATTCTTAACTAAGTTCAAGTATATAGAAGGTAGAACATATAGCATGGTGACTGTAGTTAATAGTACTGTATTATTGATATATAGTTGAAAGTTGTTGATAGAATAGATCTCAAAAGTTCTCAGTGAAAAAAAAAAAGATTATGTGGGCTGGCCGAGTGGCACATTGGTTAAGAGCTGGCTTGGGATGCCAGCGGCCCCAGTTCGGATCCCACATATGAGGGCCAGTGACACTGCCCTCCACAGCTAACAACAGCTCCACCTGGAGTTGGGCTGCAAGTCCCGGCGATGGCGTAGGCTGCAGCCCCTGCTGCAGTGGGCTGCCATAGGCTACAGTGAGTGGCCAGCAGCCAGCATGAGCAGCTGGAAGCCAGCATGAGCTGCCAATAGCCGCACTGAGCAACCATCCAGAGGCCAGCGACCGATCTGCCTCATCTGGGAAGAGCGCAATGATGATACCAACATGGGCCAGGGAAGCAACGTTTTCTGCAACTAGACTGAAGAACAAAAAGACAGCAACTTGTCTGTTCCTCTTCCCCAGTTCCCCAATGCTGTTCCCCTCCCCCAATTCCCCAATAAAATCTTTAAAAAATAAAAAAAAAAGATTATGTGTGTTGATGGAGGTGTTAACTAACGTTATTGTAGCAATCACTTCACAATATATACATGTATCATTATGCAACTTAACTACATATATATATATAAATTATATATAAATTATATCTCAATAATTCTGGGGAAAAAACTGAATGTACATGTAGACAGAGCCACCAGTTGATTGACCTGTTTTCATTTTAGTTGCTTATTGTATTGTCATATAATCACAGGAGAAGTTTTTATGGGGATTAAGGGTAATCAGCATAATGAAAAACTCAGTTATCCTTCCTTGAAGTCGTGGTTTGAAAGTCACAGGAGTTAAAATATACCAGATCAAACACAGACCTTTAACTCAGACACTTACTTGCTTCTGAAGTACATAGGCAGGAGTCTGATTATGGTAGTCTCATTTAAATATTGTTTTTGATTATTTAATGTAAATGGAAATACGTTTGTGTTTATCAGAGCCTCTTTTGTAGTTACATATATTTTTTGAGAGTCATCTACAATCTTTACTACAATACAACTCTCTATCTTTTTACTTGTTTAACTTAACCCATTTCTCTTGATTTATTATTTGGACCATTCCTTTCCTACTTATTCAGTTGCTTTTTTTTTTTGAGGGCAGTGTCACTGGCCCTCACATGTGGGACCGAACCGGGGCCGCTGGCATCCCAAGCCAGCGCTTAACCACCGTGCCACTCGGCCGGCCCTTCAGTTACTTTCTGATCTCTCATATATTCTCTTCTTTTGTGGTTATTTAACATTGATTTTGGTATGTTTTGTTTTGCTCAACTCTAGTAAATTTTCCTTGAATGCTGAGGCTGTGTTAATTCCCTTCTTATCCATCACAGGTACTAATATCTGTTGAATTAACATGGTATCTGATTACAAAAACATTGAAATATCTTGCAAGGAATAATGTTACAATTGAAGTAGATTTAACATGCACAAAATAATAACTGAGTCTTTACTATGTATCCAATTTTAATTGGATTGTCTTTTTTTTAAGATTCTTAAAAATTGGGTAATTGGGGGAGGGGGACAGCATTGGGGAATCAGGGAAGGGGAGCAGACAAGTTGCTGTCTTTTTGTTCTTCAGTCTAGTTGTGGAGGACGCTGCTTCACTGGCCCATGTTGGTATCATCATTGTGCTCCTCCCCGATGAGGCAGATGGGTCGCTGGCCTCTGGAGGGTCACTCACCACAGCTATTGGCAACTCACGCTGGCTGCTGGCCACTCACTGTAGCCTATGGCAGCCCACTGCAGCAGGGGCTGCAGCCTACACCGTCACTGGGCTCACACAGCCTAGCTCCAGATAGAACTGTTGTTAGCTGTAGAAGGCAGTGTCACTGGCCCTCATATGTGGGATCTGAACCAGGGTCGCTGGCATCCCAAAACCAGCTCTTAACCAATGCGCCACTCGGCCAGCCCCAAATTCATTTTTTTTTGCATGTGCATATCTAGCTGTCCCAGTAATATTGTTGAAGACACTATCTTTTACTCGTTGAATTGTCTTGGCACCCTTGAGTAAAATCAATAATAAATGTAAGAGTTAATTTTTGAACTGTCAATTATATTCCATTGATCTATATGTCTGTCTTTGTAAGAACCATACTCTTTCTAAACAGCTTTATTGAAATATAATAGATACACAAATAACTGCACATATTTAATGTGTACAATTTGATGAGTTTGGATATATGCACACACCTGTGATATTATCAACATAATCAAAGTAATAGGCTTATTCAACTCCTAAGAGTTTCGTTGTGTGTATGTGTGTAGTAAGAACACTTAACATGAAATCTCCTCATGTTATCTGGAAACAGATCATTCAGCTTTTTTTCTTTATTTGAATTCTTTTATTTTATTTTACTTATTGTCTAATTATTTTGGTTTGAACCTCTAGTAAAGTGTTGGATAAAGTGGCAAGAGCAGACATTCTTGTGTTTTTCCTGAACTTAGGGGAAAGGTATTCAGTCTTTCATCATTAATGATTATCCTAGCTGTGTGTTTTGTATAGACTCCCTTTAGTAGCTCGCGGCAAGTCGTTCTAATCTTGTTTTTTCTCTCTCTCTCATGAAAGGGGTATTGGATTCATCAAATGGTTTTCTGCATCTATTGAGGTTATCATGTGGGTTTTGTCCTTTACTCTATTAATATAGTGTATTATATTGAATTTCATATGTTAAACAAAACATATTCCTGGGATAAATCTCTTTTGATCATGATGCATAATTCTTTTTATATTTTCCTGAATTTGCTGTGCTAGTATTTTGTCGAGGATTTGTATGTCTATTTTCATAAGGGATACCAGTATGTACTTCTCCAATCCTGTGATATCTTTGTCCAGTTTAAAAAATTTTTTATTAAAATATAGCTAACATATGATATTTTATGTTTCAGGTGTCCATCATAGTTATTCAACAGTACTCACCTGATACCATACAGAGTTATTACCACATTATTTATTATTATATTTGCTATGCTAAAGAAGTACTCACCATCATAAGTCCAACAACGATCTGACACTGTACCATGCCATCACAATATTATTAATCTTTCACCCCTCTTTAAAATTTTCAATTAGAGTTGACATTCAATATTATTTTATATTAGTTTCAAGTGTATACCATAGTGGTCAGATATTTATATAATTTAGGAAGTGAATCTTCTGATCACATGGTATTTTATATAGCTATCACCATATTATGGATTATATTCCCTATACGTTACATACTCATTACCATTTTATAACTACCAATTTGTATTTATTAATGTCTTCACTTTTTTCACCCTGCTCCCAAAACCCCTCCCATTTATCACACCAATACACCTAGTACCCATCTGATACCATACATATTTATTACAATATTATTGACTATATTCCTGATGCTATAACCTACATCCCAATGACTACTTTGTAACAATCCATTTTGTAATTAATTAATTAATTAATTTTAATTAGTTTCAGGTGTACAACACAGTGCAATAGTTATACATTTTACCCCTCAAAGTGACAACCCCCCACACCCAATTCTCCACACCACTCCTCCCCCCCATATCATATATATCTATTACTCTTCCTCTGACTCTCTTCCACAGTATAATCCACATCCCGTGACTATCTATGTATATTCAATTACAGTTGGTGTACAACCTCTGCTTCAGGTATACAGTGCAGTGATCAAACCTCTACTCCATCCATGATATGGTCTCCCTAACAAGACATATGACCATCTGAGACCCCACAAAATATTTACAACATTATTAATTATATTCCCCAAACTGTTTTCCATATCCCAGTGGCAATATTGTAGTTGACAATTTTTGCTGTCTAATCCCTTCCCCTTCTCCCTCATCCCCATCCCCCTCCCAATTAGCAACCCTGATTTTTCCTCTATATCTATGAGACAGTCTCTGTTTACTTTGCTCATTCATACAGTTTTTCAGATTCCACATATGAGTGAGATCATATAGTATTTGTATTTCTCTGACTGACTTATTTCACTTAATATAATAGTCTCTAGGTCCATCCATATCATTGCAAATGGTACAATTTCATTCTTCCTTATAGCTGCGTAATACTCCATTGTATAAATATACCACAGTTTCTTAATCCAGTCATCTACTGATGGGCATTTTGGTTGTTTCCAAGTCTTAGCTATTGTAAATAGTGCTGCTATGAACATAGGGGTGCATAACTTTTTTTGAATAAGTGTCTTGGGTTTTTCAGGATAAATACCTAGGAGTGGAATTGCTGGGTCAAAAGGTAGCTCTATTTCCATTTCTTTGAGATACCTCCATACTGATTCCATAGTGGCTGCACCAATCTGAAATCCCACCAACAGTGCAGCAGGGTCCCCTTTTCCCCACAGCCCCGCCAGCACTTGTTGTTTGTTGATTTATTGATGATAGCCATTCTGACTGGAGTGAGGTGGTATCTCATTGTGATTTTTATTTGCATTTCCCTAATGACCAGTGAGGTTGAACTTTTTTTCATATGCCTGTTGGCCATCTGTATGTCCTCTTTAGAGAAATGTCTCTTCATATCTTCTGCCCATTTTTTACTTGGGTTGTTTGTTTTTTTGGTGTTGAGTTTCATGAGTGTTTTATAAATTTTGGATATTAACCCCTTATCAGATATATCGTTGGCAAATATATTCTCCCATTCAGTAGGCTTCCTTTTTGTTTTATCAATGGTTTCCTTTGTTGTGAAAAAACTTTTAAGTCTGATATAATCCCATATGTTCATTTTTTCTTTTACTTCCCTTGCCCGTAGGGATGTATCAGCAAAAATATTGCTCCGGGTAATGTCTGCAAATGTACTCCCTATATTTTCTTTTAGGATTTTTATGGTTTCAGGTCTTACATTTAAGTCTTTAATCCATTTTGAATTTGTTCTTGTATATGGCATAAGGAGGTGGTCCAGTTTCATTTTTTTTGCAAGTGTCAGTCCAAGTTTCCCAGCACCATTTATTGAATAGACTATCTTTACTCCAGTGCAAATTCTTGCTTCCCTTGTCATAAATTAACTGTCCGTAAATGCCTGGATTTATTTCTGGGCTCTCTGTTCTGTTCCACTGATTGATGTGCCTGTTTTTATGCCAATACCAAACTGTCTTGATTACTGCAGCCTTGTAGTAGGTTTTAATGTCTGGTAGCGTGATCCTCCCGACTTTGTTCTTATTTCTCAGGATTGCTGAGGCTATTCGGGGTCTTTTATGGTTCCATAAAAATTCCATATAAAATTATATTTTCTATTTCTGTGAAAAATGCCCTTGGTAGTTTGATAGGAATTGCATTGAATCTATATATTGCTTTAGTCAGTATGGACATTTTAACTATATTAATTCTTCCTATCCATGAGCATGGTAGGTGTTTCCATTTATTTGTATCTTCTATGATTTCTTTCTTCAGTGTCTTATAATTTTCTGAGCACAGATCTTTTACTTCTTTGGTTAAAGTTATTCCTAGGTATTTTATAGTTCTTGACGCAACTGTAAATGGAACAGTTTTCTTAATTTCTCTTTCCGTTAGTTTATTATTGGTATATGCAAATGCCACTGATTTCTGAACATTGATTTTATATCCTGCTACTTTACTCAATTCGTCTATCAGTTCCAATAGTTTTTTGATGGAGTCTTTGGGGTTCTCTACATAAAGTATCATGTCATCTGCATATAATGACAATTTTACTTCTTCCTTGCCAATTTGGATGCCTTTTATTTCTTTTTGTTATCTGATTGCGGTGGCTAGAACTTCCAGCACTATGTTGAATAAAAGAGGAGAAAGTGGACAGCCTTGTCTTGTTCCTGATCTTAAGGGGAATGGTTTTAGCTTTTCCCCATTGAGTATGATGTTAGCTGTAGGTTTATCATACATGGCTTTTATTATGTTGAGATATGATCCCTGTATTCCCACTTTGCTAAGGGTTGTTAACATAAATGGCTGTTGGATTTTGTCAAATGCTTTTTCTGCATCTATTGAAGTGACCATGTGATCTTTATCCTTCATTTTGTTGATGTGGTGTATCATATTAATTGAATTATGGATGTTGAACCAGCCTTGCGCACTAGGGATGAATCCCACTTGATCATGATGTATGATCTTCTTAATATATTGCTGAATTCTGTTTGCTAATATTTTATTGAGAATTTTTGCATCTATATTCTTCAGGGAGATTGGCCTGTAGTTTTCCTTTTTTGTGCTGTCTTTATCTGGTTTTGGAATCAGGGTGATAGTGGCTTCATAAAAAGAGTTTGGGAGCCTTCCCTCCTGGATTTTTTGGAATAGTTTGAGAAGAATAGGTGATAGTTCTTTTTTGAATGTTTGATAAAATTCAATTGTGAAGCCGTCTGGTCCAGGGCTTTTGTTTTTTGGGAGCTTGTCAATTACTGATTCAATTTCCTTGGTAGTAATCAGGGTGTTTAGATTTTTCTGTTTCCTCTTGCGTTAGCTTTGGAAGGTTGTATGCTTCTAGAAAATTATCCATTTCTTCCAGATTGTCAAATTTGTTGGCATATAGTTGCTCATAGTAATTTCTTAGAATATTTTGTATTTCTGTGATGTCTGTAGTAATTTCCCCTCTTTCATTCCTGATTTTGCTAATTTGAGGCCTCTCTCTCTTTTTTTTTTTTTTTTTTGATGAGTCTGGCTAGAGGTTTGTTAATTTTGATTATTTTCTCAAGAAACCAGCTCTTGGTTTCATTGATCTTTTGAATTGTTTTTCTGTTCTCTATATTGTTTATTTCTGCTCTGGTCTTTATTATCTCCTTTCTTGTACTACCCTTGGGCCTCTTTTGCTGTTCTTTTTCCAGTTCCCTTAGGTGTAAGGATAACCTGTTGATTTGAAATTTTTCTTCCTTCTTTAGGTAGCCTGCACTGCTATATACTTACCTCTTAGGACTGCTTTTGCAGCATCCCAGAGATTTTGGGTCATGGTGTTTTCATTTTCGTTTGTCTCGAGGTATCTTTTGATTTCCTCCTTGATCTTATTTGTGACCCACTCACTATTTAGAAGCATGTTATTCAGTCTCCAATGATTTGACAGCTTTCTGGGGTTCTTCTTATAATTGATTTCTAGTTTCCTAGCATTGTGGTCAGAGAAGACACTTGAAATGATTTCAATCTTCTTAAATTTATTGAGACTTGTTTTGTGGCCTAACACGTGGTCTATCTTAGAGAATGTTCCATGTGCACTTGAAAAGAACGTATATTCTATAGCTTTGGGGTGAAATGCTCGGAATATATCAATTAAATCCAGCTGTTCTAATGTGTCATTTAAGGTCACTGTTTCTGCATTGATTTTCTGTCTGGAGGATCTGTCCATTACTGGCAGAGGGGTGTTGAAGTCCCCTACTATGATAGTGTTACTGTTGATCTTTGTCTTTATGTCTGACAATATCTGTTTTATATATTTAGGAGCTCCTATGTTAGGTGCATAGATGTTTACTAGGGTTATGTCCTCTTGTTGGATCGATCCCTTCATTACTATGAAGTGTCCTTCTTTGTCCTTTGTTATATTCTTCAATTTAAAGTCCATTTTATCTGATATAAGTATTGCTACTCCAGCTTTTTTCTCAGTTCCATTTGCATGAAATATTTTACTCCATCCCTTTACTTTCAGCCTGTATGAGTCTTTGGATCTGAGGTGTGTCTCTTGTATACCGCATATGCTGGGGTCTTGCTTTCTTATCCATTCAGCCACCCTATGTTTCTTATTGGAGCATTTAATCCATTTACATTTAATGTGATTATTGATAGGTGTGTATTTATTGCCATTTTGTTATTTGTGTTCATAGTCTTTCTTAGTTAGGTTGTTTTTCTCTTCTACTTAAAGAAGCCCTTTTAACATTTCCTGCAAAGCTGGCTTGGTGGTAATGAATTCCCTTATCTTATTTTTTTCTGCAAAGCTCCTTATGTCGCCTTCAATTTTAAATGATAACCTTGCTGGATACAACAATCTCGGTTGTAGGCCTTTATTTTTCATCATTTTGAAAACATCCTGCCACTGCCTAATGGCCTGCAAAGTTTCTGTAAAAAAGTCAGCTGATAATCTTATGGGGGTACCCTTGTAAGTAACTTGCTGCCTTTCCCTTGCTGCTTTAAGGATTCTGTCTTTGTCCTTAACCCTTGCCATTTTCACTATAATGTGTCTTGGAGTGGGCCTGTTTGGAATCATCCTGGTTGGAACTCTCTGCACTTCCTGGGCTTGTATTTCAATGTCCTTTGCCAGGTTAGGGAAGTTTTCAGACATTATTACTTCAAATATATTCTCAATCCCTTGCTCCCTCTCTTCTCCTTCTGGTATTCCAATGACTCGTAAGGTTATTGTATTTGATGTTGTCCCCCAGCTCTCTTAAACTATTTTCCATGTTTTTCATTCTTTTTTCTTTTTGTTGTTCTACATGGGTGATCTCTGCTATTTTGTCTTCTAAGTCACTGATTCGATTTTCTGCTTCATCCAATCTGCTTGTGATTCCATCAAGTTTGTTATTTAATTCAGTAATTGTGTTCTTAAGTTCTAGTTGGTTGCTATTCATGATTTCTCTATCCATCTTTATATTTTCATTAATTTCCTTGAACATTCTAATAATCAGTGTTCTGAACTCTGTCTCCGATAGGTTGTTTACCTCTGTTTCCTCTATTTCCACTGATTCAGAAAGTTTCTTCTGTTCTTTTATTTGTGTTGTGTTTCTTTGTCTCCCCATTATGGCTTACTGTTTGTGTTTGCTTCAATATAACAGATAGATCCCCCAGATTTCTCAGTCTTTTCTGGGTAAACTTATATGGTGTGTGTCCTTTATATTTGAATTACTCAGTCTCCCTATTCTCCTGTGCTTGTATCTGAGGTGTTCCTTGTGTCGTGCGTCCTCACTTGTTGAAGTTTTAGTTCTGATTACTTTTGGCTTGTCAGTAGGTGGGATTGACTCCCAGATTGATTAGCTGTGAGGATCAGCAGTGTCTGCAGTTTATGAGCTGCTGTGAGAGGATTGACCCTTCTGATTAAACTTGGGCCCCATGGACCCTAGTACCTGTAGCAACTTCCTTTTGGGTGTGACTCTTGTATGTCAAACCCAGAAATGCTCTAGTTTTATCTAAAGTTGGCCTCTGGGTATGATGATTCTTGTGTCTGTTTGTTTGGACCCACTGCTGCAGAGTGATTTTAGAGCATAACAGGTCAACAAGAACAACCTCGGCAGCCACCAAAGGAAACCAAATGCTCGCACAAGTAAAAAAAAAAAACAAAACATCAAAATACAGTCAACTTGTACAGAAATATCAAACATACTAATGAAGAAAACAAACAGAAACAAAACAATAACCACATACACAATAATAACAGAAGAGGAAAGAAAATAAAATACAATATCCTAAAAGAAAAAATAGAATAAACATGAGAATCCGAATAGCTATACCTAAAAAATAAAAATAGAATAAAATGAAAACTAAGAATAAAAATTAAAAAAATAAAATTTGCAGAAAAAAGGAAAGGAGGAAAAGTATAGCAGTGAGAAGAATGAATAAAAGAAGGGAGAAAGTGAGGTTGGGGAAAAAAGAAAAAGAAAAGAAAAAAAGAAAAAGAAATATATATGTGTATGTATATATATATATATATATATATTTGTCTACACACCCATATATATGGACATATATTCACCTATATACACCTATATATATGCCTATATTAAAAACTACAAAATGATAAAAATGAAATAGAAATAAAAACCAAAAACAACCAAGATAAGCAACCAATAAAGGGAAAACAAAACAAAATAAAACGAAACAAACCAAAAATACCCATGCCGGTGTTGGCTAAAGTCCACCAAGCTCTCTTCAGTTTGTCCTCTGCTGTACAAAAATTCTTGTGCGTCTTGTGGGAACAGAGTAGGCCACCTGATGCCTAGCATGATCCTGACACTGCAGGTTTGCTGTACTTGAGTGTGGTTGTGACGTGTGATTGGTGGTTTTTACAAAGTCACTGCCTTTTTGCTTTTGCCTGTCCCAAGGCAGGCTGCACCCCCAAAGGCTCAATGAGTGTCTCTGGGCACTCTTCCAGTTGACAGCTGTGGAGAATTAAAGAATTCCTCACTACCAAAAGGCAGCTGCTAAGAATCTGTTAATTAGTGCCTCAGCAGGTGAACCTGCCCTGCCTCCCAAGCCTTGCATAAAGGTGGGGGCGGGGTAGGTAGTCTCACTCTGCAGACTTCACTGGGGTGGAAATTCTCAACCCCCTGCAGGTAGGAATACTTTCGTAGTCTGCCAGTACTGCTCCATTCAGGAGTCAGTTTAAGACCCTGTCTTGGCGGGGGGGCCAAAGTTTGTGGGAGTGGGTGGGTTATTGGATTTTTTTGCTTTCTGTTCAAGAGTAGAAAAAGAAAAAAAAAGAAAAAACATAAAAATAAACAAAGCCACAGTTCCAACACTGTTTTAAGCTAAGGCCTTTGCCTCTTATGCTCCAACGGAGTTCCTGCTGCTCTCCCAAAGGGTCTGCCGGGATTTAGGGGACTGCGTGCACCCTGCCGCATGGCTAAGATCCCCGCTCAGTCTCTCCAGGACCTGCGTCTCTGCCCGGCGCACGCTGCTTCTCCGCGCACGAGAATTCTTTTTTCCCCTGCTCCCGGGTTTAAGGCTTCTGCCTTGGAGCCGGCGCGTGCCCGCACGGTACTCCTGCTGCGTTTCTGGAGGGACTGCCTCCGGAGTTTAGAAGACTGCGCGCACCCTGCCGCGTGGCTTAGATCCCCGCTCCTGTCTCCGCCTGGCGCGCACTGCGTCTCCGCACCCGTGTCTTCTTTTTTCCCCTCCTCCCGGGTTTCAGGCTTCTGCGCTCCACGCGGGACCCGGTTGTCACAGAGACTAATCCCTGAACCGGGAGGGTGCAGGAATTGATCTTGCCCTGTCGCTGCGGGGCTCTGCTCCCTGCTTCCTGGGGACCTGGCGAGCCATGGGTGCAGCTCGTACCTCTGCACAGTTGTCTCCTCTCTCTCCTCCTGCACTCGCCTGGCCTAAGGCTTCTGCCTCAGACTGCAAACCAATGCGCACTTGCTGTACTCTAGGTGGGCCGCAGGCCACAGGGAGCGAGCCGGGGGAACACTCACCATGCCTCCACAGCCGCGGGTGCGGGCTGCACCTCACGCATCTCGCCGCCTTCTTCCCCTACTCACCTGGCCTGACCACCTTCCAGCAATCGTGTGAAACTCTCAGTTGCTCTGTGTGATGAGTAGATGTCTCTTTGAAGCGTATTAGATGTTCAAATTGTGGATATTTCCAGGGGAGATTTCATGGAGCCCTCCTCACAGCCGCCATCTTGCCCCCCTTGTTCTGTAACAATCCATTTTTACTTCTTAATCCCATCCCCCTTTTCCCCATCCCCAACCCCTTCTATATGTCAATCATCAAAATATTCTCTGTACATATGAGTTTGTTTCTGCTTTGTTTGTTTATTTTGTTCTTTATATTCCACATATAAGTGAAATCACATTGTATCTGTCTTTCTGTCTGACACTTGACTCAGCACAATATACTCCAGGTCCATCCATGCCAGTGCAGATGGTGAGAACCCATTCCCTTCAATGGTTAAGCAATATTCCATTGTATATATGTACCACCTATACTTTATCAATTCACCATCGACAGACAATCAGGCTGCCTCTACATCTTGGCCATGGTAAACAATGTTGTAATGAACATATGGATGCATGTGTCCCCTTGAAGTGAGGTTTTGGGCTTCTTCGGATAAAAGCCCAGAGTGGGATTAGTAAGTCCTTCTTTGTCACTTGTTAAGCCTTTGTTTTAAAGTCTGCTTTGTCTGGTATAAGTATTGCTACAACAGCTGTTTGTTTGTTTGTCTTTATTTCCATTAAATACCTTTTCCCAATTCCTTGACTTTGTCTGTGTATATGTCCTTAGACCCAAAGTGAGCCTCTTGTAGGCAGCATATGTAAGTGTCTTGTTTTCTTATCCATTCAACCACCCTATATTTTGATTGGAGCATTTAAAATAATTGTTGATAGATATGTAGTTATTACCATTTTATTATTCATATTTTTTATCTTTTTGTATCTTAAAAAAGTCCCTCTAACATTCCTTGTAACACTATTTAGTGTTGTAATACTCCTTGCTTTTTTCTTATTTGGGAAGCTCTTTTTCTGTCCTTAGATTCTACATGATAGCTTTGCTGGGTAGAGTAATCTTGGTTGTAGGTTCTAACATTTTTATCACTTTGAATATTTCCTACCAATCCTTTTTGGCCTGCAAAGTTTCTGTTCAGAAATCAGTTGATAAGATTATGGAAGCTCCCTTATAGGTAACTAATTGCTTTTCTCTTGCTGCTTTTAGGATTCCGTCTTTGTTTTTAACTTTGGCATTTTAATTATGATGTGTTGTGGTGTGGGCCTCTTTGGGTTCATCTTATTTGGGACTCTCTGCACTTCCTGGGCTTGTATATCTATTTCCTTCACCTGATTAGGGAAGTTTTCAGTCATTATTTCTTCAAATAGATTTTGAATTATTTGCTGGCTCTCTTTTCTTCTCATACCCCTATGATGTGAATGTCAGTATTGTTAATGTTATCCAAGAGGGCCCTTAAACTCTCCCCATTTTAAGGATTTTTTCCAAGAGGGCCCTTAAACTCTCCCCATTTTAAGGATTTTTTTTTCTTTTTGCTGTTCTGATTGGGTATTTTCTGCTACCTTATCTTCCAAATTGCTGATTTGATGCTCTATTTCATCTAATCTACTACTCATTCCTGTAATCTATTTTTCATTTCAGTTATTGTATTATTTATTTCTTACTGGTTCTTTTTTATGTTTTGTATCTCCATTTTTGTATTTCCTATCTTTTTGTTGAAGTTCTCCCTTGTTTAGTTCTTTTTCTGGTAATTTGTTCTATTCTTTTATTTGGGACATGTCTCTTTGTCTGCCCATTTTGGTTGCCTCCCTGTGTTTGTTTCTATGTAGGGCTGCTATTCTTTCTGGTTTTAGTAGAGTGGCCTTATGAATTAGGTGTTCTGTTGGACACAGTAGTACATTCTTCCTGGTCACCAGAGCTGAGTGCTCCAGGTGTGTCACTTGTGTGGGTTGTGTATGTTCTCCTGTTGTACTTGAGACTTGATTGCTGTTTGCACATCAATGGGAGGGATTGACCCTCAAAATGATTGGTTGTGACTACAGTTGACTACAGTTGAGGTGCTGTTGTGCAGTGGCTGACTCTACAGAGCAGGGTTCACTTTAGCAGGGCTCTGGTATCTGCCCAGTCTGAATTTGGGTGTGTCCTTCATAGAGGTGGCCTGGTGATTCTCTAGCCCAGTTCAAATCTGGGCATTGGGCCTGCCTTCCCTGTAGCATCCTGGGATGGGACCTGATGCAGGCTAAGTTCAGCCACAGTCTGTGCCCAGACTGGGACCACCCTGCATGAACCACAAAGCAATCCGTAGATGCTTGCCTCCAACTCTGTTCTTAGAGCTGCCTTGAGAGGCCAATCCATGAGCTGAGGCTGTCAGTAATGCAGAACTTAGGGTTGCTCAGCAAGAGGTACAGGACATGCCAAAGCCAGATGCACTTGTTTGGGTTTTGTGAACCTTTGTGGATTTTAGGAAAGTCCACAATATGAGCCAAGGCAGGCCATTTAAATGGAAAAGTCACTGGAAGCAGCTTGGTCATGCCCAAAATTTGGGTGTGACATTGCCTCAGTGAATTACTAAGGTGGAGCAGACAAAAGGTGATAGCCAGTTTGATGGAGATTCAGATATGGTGTCTCCCAGGTCTGCATGCAGGGAGGAAGAAGGCTCAACAAAGAAGCAATGATATCCACCAGCTCTGTCCAAGAGGAAGCTGCCCCTCCAGCCCTCACCCTGAAGCTAGACAACATAGTTCCTCTCCATATATCCCTGGTGCCTTTTGAGCTGCTACCTCAGCACTGGAGCTCAGAGTAACTGAGTCCATCAGTGAATAAGTCTGCATGCAGGCCCTTTAAGATGAGTGCCTGAGAATGCAGCCACCCACCATCTCACTCAGCCACAATCTCTGTTGGTTTTCACAGCCTGAAGTTACAGGGACTTCTTTCCCCAGCCCTGAATTCTTGGCTTGGGGTGGAGCTGCGACCCCTCACTCCTCAGGGTCAACCTCTGCAGCCAAGATATCCCTCCTGATTTATAGCTCACATGTGGGAGTGGGACCAGCCTGTTCTGCATCTCTGCCTCTCCTACCTGTCTCCAGGTTCCTTCTTCTATATGTCCATAGTTGTAGGGCTTCAGTTCACCTGGACTTCAGGTGATTCTCAGTATTCGCTGTCCTGTGGTTTAGTTGTAATTGATGTGATCCTTAGGGGAACTGAGCACAGTGTTTACCTACTTCACCATCTTGAATGGAAATTCCCCTGTTGAGTCATTTTTAGTGGTCTGTGTTTTTATAGGAATTTTTCAAACTTATGTAGGTTATTGAATGTGTTGGCATATAGCTGTTAACAGTATTCTATTATAATCTTTTTTATTTCTGTAAATTTAGTAGTGGTGTCTTTTATTTTATTCTTTATTTAGAAATTTAGTAATTATTCTCTCTTTTCTTTTTTTTTCTTTTACTTTTTGAAGGCAGTGTCACTGGCCCTCATATATAGGACCCAAACCAAGGCCGCTGGCTTCCCAAGCCAGTGCTTAAGCACCATGCCACTCGGCTGGCCCTCTCTTTATTTTGAGTGCTTTTAGATATTTTATTGAGTTAGTGAAGAAAGATAATTCAGTTAACATAGTATTTATTTTAGCTATAATTAGTGTTGACCTCTAATATTTATTTTGGTACAATACAGCAGAGTTTATGTGGGCTTTTAAAGGTAAAGACAGAAGTATTCTTGACTTTATTTCCTGGTTACTTGAGGTGATGCATGCCATATAGGAATTTTTTGGTTGTTTGGCCAAGTTTACAGAAGCCCTGATGGTTATGGAATATTTCTATATATTTGGGAACATTTAAGAAATAAGGCACCTAGGCCCTGAATTTGGGGGCTGAGTAATGTGGAAAGATTATTTCAAATACTGTTGTCATTATAACTATCCCTATTTCCCAAATGAGAATATTGAGATGAAGTGAAATAAAGTGGCTTTTGCAAGGTTTTATAGAAATTTATTGAGAAATATGAAACTAGAACACAAGTCTCTTACATGTGTAGTCACTTATCCACACCTAAATGCAAGGGAGATTAAAAAATATATTATTGGATATTGTATGCCAACTGTAATTGAATATACAGATAGTCACGGGATGTGGTTTGTATGGTGGAAGGGAGTCAAAAGAATTGTAATATATATGTATGACATGGAGGAAGGAGTGGGGTGGAGAATTGGGGGAGGGGGTTGTCACTTTGAGGGGTAAAAAGTATAACTATTGCACTGTGTTAGAAAACAAAACAAAATAAAAAAAAATTATATATATATATATATATATATTATTGGGCCAGCCGATTTGTGCGGTGGTTAAGCACTGGCTTGGGAAGCCAGTGGCCCTGGTTCGGGTCCCACATATGAGGGCTAGTGACACTGCCCTCAAAAGGAAAAAAAAAAAAAAAAAAAAAAATATATATATATATATATATATCTATATATATATATATATATATATATATTTCCATGTGCCCTGAAAGAAGAGAACAGATTTTTGTGGATAGCTAATAATATATAACATACTCTGATAATTTAAGTCAGGAAGGCAAGATGGAAGAGATATGGAGGCAACAGATGAAGCATAGGGAAATAGGCCTTGATGAATACAGGTCTGACAATTAGGTTCATGAACTTGACACTGTGTGGTTACATTGGCAGCATTGTACAGACAGCTTGGTATAGTTTCATAACCTTGGTATATCAGTGTGTCACATCTGTGTTCATGTTGATATGTGGAGGTGTCTTGCTGAGTGGCGTTAATTATTGTTGTTGCATGTTTTTGTGTGCAATCATGAGAATGTCTGAGCTTGAATTAGAGCAATGAACAAACATTATATTTCTTGTTAAACTTGGCAAGAGTGGAAGTGAAATCTGGACTAACATGTCATTAGTCCAAGTTTATGGGGATAATGCCGTGAAGAAAACGGCAGTGTACAAATGGATTAAACATTATTCTGAGGGGAGAGAATGCATAACTGGAGAAGAGAGGTCAGGGTGGCCAGTAACATCACCCACCCCAACTTTCAAAATTCCACTCCCAGTCACTCTTTCCTTCCTGCCTACACTGTAATTTCTCCTAGCTAAAATTGTTCTCTCTCAGCAGAGGACCTGTTTCCACTCAAAGGAAAATGGAGAGAAATTCTTAGCTAAAACAGCACCAAAGTTGAATGCCAAATAATTAGTGTCCAGCAACAACCCCCCAAATATATATATGGCATTAGAAATAATGATTATATGTGTGTACATGCTCACACAAGCACATAATCATTATTTCTATGGCTATTTCTTAGCAAATAAATTAAGGACTGATTCAGGGAAATAATGATATTGGCCAATCTGTAGATTTGGATTCTCACAGTGAATACTGACTTATTCTCAAGGGAAACCTTTTTGCAGACAGAAAACTACAACTTTTTGTCCACCCTTGTTCAAGAGAAGGTGCAAGCATCTAATTGTTCAGTAATTCAAATGTTTGGAGCTGAAAGCTGGCTCAAATTCAAAGCCAAAAGCAAGCAGAGACTTCTTGGCAAGAGTCTCCCTCTCTTTTTTGTGACAGCAATGCCAGGCACTAATTTTGGGTTCCCTTTGAGTATGTCTCTTGAGTAACAAACTTTAGTAGCAGTCAAATATAATGTTGTTCTTTTAAGAGAGTTAGAGGAAAAAAGTGAGCATAAATGAAATTTTGAAAACTTTTCAGTCAGGGAAAGCTAGAGGACCAGGTTTGCTTTGCTAAAACAGTTTCCCAAAAGATAACTGTCAATGAATGCATCCGCTGGCAGGATTGAGAGGATGACAGGAGAGTGATATGCACCCAAAACCAGTTTCTATAGCATAGTCTGGGCAACTGTTACCACAGTTTATAACAACTCCAGTTAGATTGCCCCACCATTTTCTTGTTACTCACTGTTAGAGATTATCACTACTGAAGGAAGGTTGGGGCTGTTTACAGGCTGATGAAGTAGATGTAATGGGTGGTGGTATGGGAATGTGAAATAGAGAGATGACTGAGAATGCACCTATGAAGTGCTGGGAGGAGGCAAGTTTTGGGAATCTTGTAGCATTTTTCTTTTAATCCAATCCCACCAGGTGATTAGACAAACTTCTTTAAGCACTGGGCTAAACGTTCCCAATTTAAGTTCACATTGTTTCAAGCTAGAGATTCTTTCTCAAGTTCTAGGTTTCAAATTGCAAATAAGTATGGCTTTGTCTTTCCCCATGGAGATCTCCAGGACAGCCTGAAATCTAAAACTAGTGACTTAGTCAATGGAATACATACACAAACCCATGTGTAACTTGGGAGGGTGGGAAGGGGTTAGCAGTGGTCAAATAAATGATGCTCTATTGGAGAATTGTTGGCAGGGTGCCGTGAATTGCATTAATTCAACCAGATATTATTACAGGGTGCCCAAATACATGACTCATATTGAGTTGGTAGAACTCATTCTTCTTCCAATTCATTTTCTGCACAGCTATCAGAGTGATATAGAACATAGATCAGATTATACCACATCCTACGTAGAACTTGTTTTCCTAATACGTGATTCAAGGACATTTAGGATCTTGCCCTTGCATACATCTCCAGCCTCTTTTATTTGTTTGTTTGTTTATTTGTTTATTTATTTATTTATTAAGATTTTATTGAGGAATTGGGGGAGGGGAACAGCTTGGGGAATTGGGGAAGGGTAACAGACAAGTTGCTGTTTTTTTGTTCTTCAGTCTAGTTGCAGAGGACGTTGCTTCACTGGCCCATGTTGGTATTGTCATTGCGCTCTTCCTGAATGAGGCAGGTTGGTCACCAACCTCTGGATGTCACTCACCATGGCTATTGGCAGCTTACGCTGGCTGCTGGCCACTCACTGTAGCCTATGGCAGCAGGGGCTGCAGCCTACACCATCGCCGGGGCTCGCACAGCCCAGCTCCAGGTGGAGCTGTTGTTAGCTGTAGAGGGCAGTGTCACTGGCCCTCATATGTGGGATCCGAACCAGGGCTGCTGGCATCCCAAGCCAGCTCTTAACCATTGCGCCACTCGGCCAGCCCAACCTCTTCTTTAAAGAGTATTATTTTTCAGATACAGTTGACATTTTGTATTATTTTGTATTAATTTTAGTTGTACAGCATAATGGATAGACATTTATGAACTGATCCCTCTGATTGGTTTAGTACCCACCTGGAACTATATATAGTTGTTGCAACATTATTGAGTATATTCTCTATGCTGTACTTGACATCCCTGTAACTATTTTATAACTACCATTTTGTATTTCTTTTTTTTTTTTTGAGGGCGGTGTCACTCGCCCTCATATGTGGGACCCGAACCAGGGCCGCTGGCATCCCAAGCGAGCTCTTAACCACCGTGCCACTCAGTGGGTCCCCATTTTGTATTTCTTAATCCCTTCACCTTTTTCAACCAGCTCCTTAATCCCCCTCCCCTCTGGAAACCATCAGTTTTTTCTCTGTATCTAAGGGTCTGCTTCTGTTTTGTCTTTTGTTTATTTTGTTTTTTAGATTCCACATATAAATAAGATCATATGGTATTTGTCTTTCTCAGTTTGACTTATTTCACTTAGCATAATACCATCTAGGACCATTCATGTTGTTGCAAATGGTAAGCTTTTATTCTTTCTTATGGCAGAGTAATATCCCATTATATATATATATATATATATATATCTTCTTTATCCAATCGTCTATTGATGAATACTCAGGTTGCTTCCATATCTTGGTTATTGTAAATAGTGCTGCAATGAACATAGGGGCACATATACTTTTTAAATCTGTGTTTTAGATTTCTTCGAATAAATACACAGAATTGGAGTTGCAGAGCCATAGGTTAGTTCTAGTTTTAATGTTTTGAGGAACCTACAAATTGTTTTCTATAATGGCTACACTAATCGCAATCCCACAAACTGTGTACGAGGGTTCCCCTTTCTCTCAATCCTTAACGCACTTGTTGTTTGTAAATTTGTTAATGGTACCCATTCTGACAGGTGTGAGGTGTTAACTCATTATGGTTTTAATTTGCATTTCTGATGATTAGTGAAGTTGAGCATCTTTTCATATGTCTACTGGCCATGCGTGTGTCCTCCATAGAGAAATGTCTATTCAGATCCTCTGCCCATATTTTAATTAGATTTTTTTTGGTGTTGAGTTGTATGTGTTATTTATAAATTTTGGATATTAACCCCTTTTCACATGTATCAATAGCAAACATCTTCACCCATTCAGTAGGCTGTGTTTTCATTTTGTTGCTGGTGTTTTCCTGTGATATGCAAAAACTTTTCAGTTTGACATAGTTCCATTCATTTCTTTTTTCTTTTGTTTCTCTTGACTAAGGAGATAGTTCAGAGGAAAAAAAAATGTTACTAAGAGCAATGTCAGAGAGTTTACTGCCTATGTTTTGTTTCTTAATGATTATTTTATTTTTAAATTACAGTTGACATGTAATATTATATTACCTACAGGAGTACAACAATATGATTAGACATGTATATAACTTACCAATTGATCACTCCAATAAATCTAGTACCCACCCGACACCATACATAGTTGTTACAATATTATTGACTATATTCTTTAGGCTATATTTTACATCCCCTTTACTATTTTTCTAACTATACAATTTTGTACTGCTTAATCCCTTCCCCTTTTTCAACCACTTACCCATGCCCATCCCAGCTGGTAACAATCAAAATGTTTTCTGTATCTATGAGTTTTTTTCTATTTTGTTTTTTTGATAATTTTGTTTTTTTTATATTACAAACATAAGTGAAATCATATGGCATTTGACTTTCTCTGTCTGACTTACTCCACTTAGCATAATACATTCTAGGCCCCTCCATGTTGTTGCAGATAGCAAGATTTCATTCTTTTTTTTTATAACTGAATAATATGCCAATGTATATATGTACTACCTCTTCTTTTTCCATTCATCCATTGATGGACACCCAGGTTGCCTCCATATGTTGGCTATTGTAAATAATGCCGCAATGAACATAGGGATGCATATGTTCCTTTGAAGTTGTGGTATCAGTTTCTTTGATAAATACCCAAAGGTAGGAAACTTGTCGTCCTATGTTTCTGCTTATAACCTTTGTTTTAAAGTCTATTTTGTCTGAGATAAATATTGTTACTCCAGCTGTTTTTGAAATTATTTACATTTTCCTGAAATATATTTTTCCATCCATTTAGTTTAAGTATGTGTCTGCTTTCAATCTGAAGTGAGTCTCTGTAGGCAGCACATGTAAGGGTCTTGTTTCTTTTGCATTTAGCCACTCGATATTTTTTAAAGATTTTATTGGGAACTTGGGGAAAGAGAACAGTGTTTAGGGATTTTGGAATGCAAACAGCCAAGTTTTTGTCCTTAAACCTTAGTTGTGGAGAACGCAGCTAGCTCAGCTCCAAGTCCATCTGACTGCCCATCGACAGCTCATGACCTCTCAGCTCAAGGTGATGTGTTCAAACTTAGTTGCAGATGGGCGTAGACGACCATCCCATGTGGGAGTCAAACTGGGAACCTTGTTGTTAGGAGCACATACTCTTACAAGCTGAGCCATCCTGCCACCTGTTGGCAGCTCAGCAGCAGCTCAGAACGGGTGCAGCTCACTGGCCTATATGGGAATCAAAGCGGCAACCCTGATGCTCAAAGCTTGCACTCTTAACCAGCTGAGCCACTCAGCCGGCCCCACCCTACCTTTTTTTTTTGTTTAAGTCTATTGCAGAGACAATAGTTACTAAAGTTACATAGGTTACAGGTGTACAATTCTGTAATATATAATCTATATATCACATTGTGTGGTTACCACCCAGAATCAGTTCTCCATACATCACCATATATTTTATCCCGTTTACCCTCATCTACCACCCCCCTCACATTACACCTATTGGTAACTACTAAACTATTGTCTGTGTCTCTGAGTTTTTGTTTCATTTGTTTGTTTTGTTCTTTTGTTGCTTTCAGTTTTATATACAACATATCAGTGAAATCATATGGTTCTTGACATTTTCTGTCTGACTTATTTTGCTTAGCATAATAATCTCAAGATCCATCCATGTCATGACAAATGGCACTATTCTTTCTTTCCTTATGGCAGAATAATATTCCATTTTGTATATATACCAGACCTTTATCCAATATTTTTATTCTGTTTGTTGCAATAGCAAAAAGAATTGTGTGGGATTTTTTTTTTATTTCATTTTCTGAGATTTCATTGTTAGTGTATAAGAAAGCAGTGGACATTTTGTTTATTTATTCATTTTTATTTATTAATTTTATTATTTTTTAAAATTGGGCAATTGGAGGAGGGGAGCAGCATTGAGGAATCTGGGAAGGGGAACAGACAAGTTGGTTCTTCCGTCTAGTTGTGGAGGACATTGCTTCAATGGCCCACGTTGGTATCACCATTGCGCTCTTCTTGGGTCAGGCAGATCAGTCGCTGGCCTCTGGACAGCCACTCACAGTGGCTCTTGGCAGCTCACACTGGCTGCCAGATGCTCACGCTGGCTGCTGCCCACTCAATGTAGCCTATGGAAGCCCACTGTAGCAGAGGCTGCAGCTATGCTGTCCATGGGGACTCACAGCAGTCCAGCTCCAGGTGCAGCTGTTGTTTACCAACTTAGCTGTAGAGGGCACTGTCACTGGCCCTCGTATGTGGGATCCAAACTAGGGCCCCTAGTGTAACAACCCAGCTCTTAACCAACGAGCAACTCAGCAGGCCCTATTTTATTTATATATATATATATATATATTAAATTAGTTTCAGGTGTACAACACAGTGCAATAGTTATACATTTTACTCCTCAAAGTGACAACACCCTCCACCAATCAGAAGCCCCACTCCCCCCAATATCATACATATCTATTAAAATTCCATTGACTCCACTCCCCTCACTATACTCCATATCCCATGACTATATATATAGTCAATTATAGTTGACATACAATATTATACAACATCAGCTTCAGGTATACAGTGCAGTGATCAAGCCTCTACCCCATCCGTGAAATGGTTTGCCTAACAAGACATGTGACCATCAGACACCCTACAAAATATTTACAACATTATTAATTATATTCCCTGAACTGTCTTTCATATCCCTGTGGCCATAATGTAGTTACCTACTTATGCTGTCTAATCACTTCCCCTTCTCCCTCATCCGCAACCCCTTCCCAACTAGCAATCATCAGTTTTTCTTCTATATCTCTCAGATTATTTCTGTTTATTTTGCTCCTTCATTTATTTTTTTAGATTCCACATATAAGTGAGATCATATGGTATTTGTCTTTCTCTGACTGACTTATTTCACTAAAAATAATGTTCTCTAGGTCCATCCATATGTTGCAAATGGTACAATTTCAGTAGTCTTTATAGCAGAGTAATACTTCATTGTATAAATGTTCCACAGTTTCTTAATCCAGTTATCTACCAATAGGCATTTCAGTTGTTTCCAAGTCTTGGCTATTGTCAATAGTGCTGTGATAAACATAGAGGTGTATATATTTTTTTGAATTAGCATCCTGGGTTTCTCTGGAGAGATACCCAAGACCTGAATTGCTGGGTCATACAGTAGATCCATTTCCAGTTTTTGGAAATAACTCCATACTGATTTTCATAATGGCTGCACCAATCTGCAGTCCCAACAACAATACATCAGGGTTGCCTTTTCTCCACGACCTTACAAGCCCTTGTTGCTTGTTGATTTATTAATCTATGAAAATGGAATCAAGAATTTACATTGGAGTCAAGATAGTCTATTTAATAAATCCTGCAGGGAAAATTGAACTGACATGTATAAAAAAAAATGAAAATGGACCACCTACTTACAGCATATATGAGAACAAATTCAAAATGGATTAATGACTTAAATGGAAGACCTGAAACCATAAAACTCCTAGAAGACAAGATAGGGAGTAAATTTGCAAACATTACACTCAGTAATATTTTTACTGATATATCCCCTCAGGCAAGGGAACTAAAAAAAAAAATGAACATATGAGATTACATCAAACTTAAACCTTTTTCACAGCAAATGAATCATCAATAAAACAAAAGGGCAGACTACTGAATGGGAGAAGATATTTGCCAATGATATGTCTGATAAGGGGTTAATATCCAAAATTTATAAAACACTCATGCAACTCAACACCAAAAAAACAAACCCAATTAAAAAATGGACAGAGGATATGAAGAGTCATTTCTCTAAGGAGGACATACAGGTGGCCAGCAGGAATATGAAAAAATGTTCAACCTCACTAATCATCAGAGAAATGCAAATAAAACCCACAATGAGATACCACCTCACTCTGATAAGAATGGCTATCATCAGCAAATCAACAAACAGCAAGTGCTGGTGAGGTTGTGGAGAAAAGAGAACCCTGGTGCTCTGTTGGTGGGACGGCAGATTGGTGCAGCCATTATGGAAATCAGTATGGAGGTATCTCAAAAAACTGGAAATGGAACTGCCATATGACCCAGCAATTCCAGTCTTAGGTATCTCTCCAGAGAACCCCAAGATGCTAATTCAAAAAATACATGCAATGGACTTTTATATGTTGGTTTTGTAGCTGGCAAGTTCACTGTATTCATTTATTGTTTCTAATAGCTTTTTTGGTGGAATCTTTAGGATTTCTATATATAGCATCATGTAATCTGCAAAAAGTGACCATTTATCTTCTTCATTTCCAATTTGGATGCTTTTTATTTCTTTCTCTTACCTGATTGCTCTGGATAGGACTTCCAATACCATGTCAAAAAGCAGAGGTAGTGGAGGACAGACCTGTCGTGTTGCTGAATATAGAGCAAAGGGCTTTAGGTTTTCAGCATTCATTATTATGTTAGCTGAGTATTTGTCATATATGGCCTTTATTGCGTTAAGGTATTTTCCTTCTATACCCATTTTATTCACTATTTTAATCTTAAATGGATGTTGGATCTTGTTACATGCTTTTTCTGAACCAGTTGATACAATCATATGATTTTTGTCATTTATTTTGTGTATGTGGTGTATCACACTAATTGATTTGCATATGTTGAACAATCCTTGTGTCCATAGAATGAACCCCACTTGCTGGTGATGTACAATCTTTTTAATGCATTGTTGCATTCGATTTACTAGAATTTTTTATAGGATTTTTGCATATGTATTCATCAGAGATATTGGTCTATAATTTTCTTTTTTGTGTTATCCTTACTAGGTTTTAGTATAGGGGTAATGTTGGCCTCATAAAATGAGTTAGGGATTATTGACTCATCTTCAATTTTTCAGAAGAGTTTGAGTAGGACAGGTATTAGATCCTCTCTAATGTTTGGTAGAATTTGCTAGTGAAGCCATCTAGTCCTGGACTTTTGCTTTTCAGAAGGTTTCAGATGACTGATACATTATCCTTACTGTTGATTGGTCTATTTAGATATTCCAATTATTTATGATTCAGCCTAAGAAGACTATATGTTTATAAGAATGTGTCCATTTCTTCTAGGTTATTGAATTTGGTGGCATATAGACCTTCATAGTATTCTTTTTATTTTTTAATTGGAGAATTGGGAGAGAGGAACAGTGTTGGGGAATTGGGGAGGAGGGCCGGCCAAGTTGTTGTTCTTCAATCTCAGTTGTGGAAGGCACCACTCACTATCCGGCTGCCTATCTGCAGCTTGTGACCTCTAAACTCAAGGTGGTATGTTACAGTCTCAGCTACAGGTAAGCATAGCCACCATCCCATGCAGGAGTTGAACCAACAGCCTTGTTGTTAAGAGCGCACACTCTATCCACTGCACCATCCACGTGGCAGCTAAGCTAAAAATGCTGAGTTCGGTCTTAGTTGAGGCGGGCATAGTGCACAATTGAACTGGCAGTCTTGATGTTACGAGCACATTCTCTCACCAGCTGAGCCATCCTGCCACCTGTGGACAGCTTAGCAGCAGCTCAGCTTGGGAACGGCGTCACTGACTCATGTGGGAATCAAACCGGTGACCCTGTTGCTCAGAATTCACACTCTTAAGCTAAATCCTAACCAACTGAACCACTAGGCTGGACCCCTTCATAATATTCTTGGATGATCCTTCTTATTTCTGTGGCATCCATAGCAACTTCCCTTCTTTCATTTCTGATTTTCCTTATTTGTGTCTTTTCTCTTTTTTGCTAAGTGAATCTAGCCAAGGGTTTCTCAATTTTATTAAACTTTTCAAAGAACAAGCTCTTTAATTAGCTTCAGCTGTACAACAAAGTGCAATAGTTATACATTTTACCCCTCAAAATGACAAACCCCCTCCCCCAGTTCTCCCCTCCCACTCCTCCCCCCCATATCATACTATCCACTACAATTCCTTTGACTCCCTTCCACCATATAATCCACATCCCGTGACTGTCTATATATTCAACCACAGTTGGCATACAATATTATACAACATCAATTTCATGTATACAGTGCAGTGATCATTAAAAATATATATAAATAAATAAATTAAAAAAAAAGAACAAGCTCTTTGTTGCATTAATCTTTTCTATTTTTGTTCTCTATTTCATTTAGTTCTGGGGCCAGCCAAGTGGGTCAGTTGGTTAAGAGCTCGCTCAAGAGTTCAAGCGCTGAGCAACAGGGTTGCCAGTTGGATTCCTGGCCCAAGTTGAGCAGTCGCTGAGCTGTCATGAAGTAGTAGGATGACTCAGCTAAAAAAAAATAATCATTTAGTTCTGCTCTGATTTTTATTCTTTCCTTCCTTTTGCTGACTTTGGGTTTCATTTGGTCTTCCTTTTCTAGTTCTTTAAGGTGTAACATAAGGTAATTTTTCTGAGATTTTTCTTCTTCCTTGAGATTGGCCTGTAAAAGATATAAATTTCCCTCTTAAAACTGCTCTCACTGCATCCGTGAAATTTTGCTAGGATATATTTTCATTCTCATTTGTTTCTATATGTCTTTTGATTTCTCCTCTTATTCTTTTTTTGACCCAGTATTTCTTTAATTTTATTTTTATTTTTTATTTTTATTTTTTAGCTGAGCCATCCTGCCACTTGTTGACAGCTCGGCGGCAACTCAGCTCAGGCTGGGCATCAAACTGCTGTTACTCATAGCTCAGCTCACACTCTTGAGAGAGCACTTAGCCAACTGAGCCACTTGGCTGGCCCACCCCAGTCTTTCTTTAAAAGTATGTTGTTTAATCTCCACATATATCTGTTTTTTCCTGCTTTCTTTTTGCCGTTGATAACCAATTTCAATGCCTTCTGATCAGAAAATATGCTTGGTATGATTTCAGTCTTCCTAAATTTGGTGGGGCTAGATTTTGTCCCAATATATGGTCTATCCTTGAGAATGTTTCATGTACAAGAGAAAAGAAAGTACAGTCTGATGTTCTAGGATAAAGTGCTCTATTATGTCAATTATGTCCATTTCATCTAATGTGTCATTTAGGGCTCATATTTCTTTACTTATTTTGTTTGTGTGATCTATCTACATCTGTCAATGATGTATTTAGGTCTCCTACTTTAATTATATTTTGGTGAATTTCTCCCTTTAGTTCCGTTAGTAGTTGCTATATATATTTCGGTGCTCCCTGATTGGAGGCATAAATATTGATGATTGTTATATCTTCTTTTTTTGTAGTACCCCATATTATTATGAAATGTCCACCTTTGTTTCTTGTTACCGTTTTTATCCTGAAGTTTGTTTCATCTGATATCAGTGTAACTACACTTGCTTTTCTCTGGATACCATTTGCTTGGAGTGTCAATTTCCACCCTTTCTCTTTGAGTCTATATTTGGTCTTGTAGCTCAGATGTGTCTTTTGGATGCAGCTTATGTCTGGATCTAGACTTTTGTTTATCCATTCTGTCACTCTGTGCTTTTTTAGTGGTGAATTCTGTCCAATTGCATTTAGGGTGATGATTGATATGTGAGGATTTCCTATCATTCTCTGTTTTGTTTTCTGGTAGGATGATGTCTCCATTGTTTCTTTGCCTTTTTGTTGCTATTAGTATATTTTGGTGGTATTCTATGATTTTTTCCCTGTTTCTTCTTTTTTAATGTTATATATTTCATAGTGGTTATTTTTGTGTGTTTACCATTAAATTTATATAAAACAAGGTTTCATTTTAGAGTATTTGATTTTCTTCCACATGCTTCTTTTCTCCATTCTCTTGGGATAGTTCAGACATTTATTCTCTCCCCTTTTATGTTTTTGTTGTCACAAATTATTCCTATTTATGCTGTGAGTGGATTTCTGTGCTGCAGTAACAAGTTTTCTTTTTTCTTTTGTTTTTTTTTTAAGTCTATTTTTTTCTTTTTTACCCTGTATGTTATGTTTAAGTGTATAGTGTCTCATTTGGTGTAGGGGTTGCCATTTCCTCCTTCTGTCTGCCTGTTCATAATGCAACTCATGGTTTTTTTTATTCTTTTGCTTTTTTTGTTTCAGATCTAATAACCTCTTTCAGTATTTCTTGTAGTGCAGCACGGTCATGTGTTAGAAAATTCCCTCAGCTTCTGTACACCTGGGAAAGTCTTTATTCCTCATCATATCTAACGGATATCTTTGCTGGATATATTATTCTTCGCTGATAATTTCTCTGTTTCAATAGTTTGAATATTTGATTCCACTCTTTCCTGGCTTCTAAAGTGTCTGTGGAAAAATGTGATGATAATCTAATGGGTTACAGTCTTCTTTTCCTTGGCTGCCTTGAGAATTCTTTGTCATTAATTTTTTTTTTGAGGGCAGTGTCACTGGCCCACATATGTGGGACAGAACCAGTGCCGTTGGTTTCCCAAGCCAGTGCTTAACCACCACGCCACTCGGCCGGCCCTGTCATTAATTTTTGACAGCTTGAATACCATGTGTCTTGGACACGGTCTGTTGAGATTGAGTTAATTAGGTTTTTTATTTGCTTCTTGAATTTGAGGATTCAGTTCTTTCTAAAAGTTTGGGAATTTCTCATTGAGTATTTGTTTGAATATACTCTCTGGTCCCTTCTCCCTTTCTTCTTCTGGTATGCTCATTATTCTTGCTTTTACTGATGGAGTCAGAAAGTTCCTGTAGAGTTCTTTCCTTTTTATTTTTTTAACTCTCAAGTCTCTCTCTTCTTCAATCTGTGCCATTTTCAGACCTCTACCTCTTCTTTTGTTTGTTTTTTGTTTTTGTTTTGTTTTGTTTTGTTTTGTTTTGTGTTGAGGGCAGTTGTGGGGAGCCAGCCCCCACAGGTCCAGGGGTTCCCTCAGTTGGGGACAGCGTCGGAGAGTTAAAAGAAAGATGGAGACACCAGAATGAGGTTCACAGGAGTGTCACAATTTATTATTATAAGTTGTCCTTTTATAGGGACTCTTAACCAATATCCCAATCCCAAATTACATTTCATATAGTTTTGATGTTTTGTTTTTCTTAGGACTTTTACAGTCTTTACTTTCTTGTACTGCTTTCTCCAGGGTACACTGTGACCTATTCTATGTTTAAGGATTCACTGATCGTCTAAAGTGTGGTTACCATGACTACCTAGTCATTATCTAACTTCCAGCAGCTGAATATAATTGCAAAACTCACAGGGCGCGGACTTGAACTATTACTTAAAAAAACTAGCAGTGGCTGTGTTTAGGGTAAAACTTATCTAAAGACTATTCCTACGTGATACAATACTTAATAATAAAAGGAAGTCTCAAACCTCTCTTATCCTATAGAGGACTAAATATTATTTTAGTAGAGGGTAACATCTGTTTCTCAGTCAAAGCTTCAATATCCGTTGCTACAGCAATGCACAAGACAAAGAATCGAAACAAGGCTGTTGATATAACATACCCCATGGTCAGTAAGCTGTCTCTTATCAGAACTCTCATGGCCAAAAGACCTTGGTCTGCTGGTCTCCAAGGAGATTTTTCACAGATGCACAAGCAAGGACGAACGATAGCACCAGTTTTTCACAGATACTGTCTGTATCTCACAGACTGGCTTTCTTAGGCCCATGTGGCCAAAGGCCTAAGCCTCAGTTTCCAAGGGGCTTGAGTCCCCTATTTCTCAGTCCTGGGGTCCCCTCGGACTGTAGCCTGTCTTTGGGAGTTTCCCTTTTTAGAATTCTAACCCCGTCTTTGACTTACACAGTCAGCTATCATCAGGGTACCCCAGGAACTTGCCATGAATGCAGTGAAAATGCTATCTCCTATAGGATCTGATGTGGAGGAAAGGCACATGGGTTCATAGAGACAGGAGATATTACATGACCAACCATAAGGCAGCACCCCAGACATCCAGTGCTGAAGGTGGATCTTTATTTCAATATGGCCTTGTCAGACACCAGGATGTTGACAGCCCCCGGGAGGCAGTGTCACTGGCCCTCATATGTGGGATCCGAACCAGGGCTGCTGGCTTCCCAAGCTAGTGCTTAACCACTGTGCTACTTGGCCGGCCCTCAGACCTCTACCTTTGATGTCACTGATTCTTTCCTCCATCTGGTCAGCTCTTTTACCAAAGCTGGCTATTTCATTCTTCATTTCTTTTATTGAGTCCCTAATCTCCAGAAATTCTACTTGGTTCCTTTTTTTAAATTTCAGTATCTTTGGTAAAATGTTAATTGTTTTCCTTGATTGAGTTTTGAATTCAATAAATTGTCTATCTGTGTTTTCTTGCATCTATTGAGTTTTTAAAAACTGCAATCTTGAATTCTCTGTCATTTAAGTCACATATTTCAGTGTCTTTATGTTCATTTTCTGGAGACTTTTCATTTTCTTCTCTGAGCTGTCTTATTATCTTGGTTATTCATCAAATTTATGAGTCATTATTTCTCTTCCTAGGTACCTAAAGGAGTGGGTTCTGCAATGGATTCATATGCAGAGGTCTTTCTTTTGCTTTCCAATTGTGTTGGTCGAATGTTTTGTCTTCTCTCCCGCTGTAGCCTTTATTCTCTCTCATGCTGCAGTGTTATATTTTTTGTGCACTGTTCCAGCTTCTCACACAATGAGGGGGATGTTCCCTGGAAGGGAGGCTTCTCCTCTGTGAGCTGTTTATCTAAGTCACAGGGCATTGCCTCTGTTGGGGAGATGTGGTGAGTTTCTGAAGTTGCAGAGCTCTTCCTGCATCAGTTACAGAGCTTGTGTATTTCAGTGGCTCTGTTTAGCCCTGCAGGGATCTGCCCAAATATGTGGGGGGCATGGGTTGTGCGGGTTGTGAGAGGTGGCTCTGGGCAATGGTTGCGACCACCAGCACAACCAATCCTGCACCCAAGTTCCTTCACCGGAACTACTTGGGCTGGGAGTCCATTTCTACAGTGTCCCATAGTTCTCATAATTGCAATATTCTGTTCTTTTGATCTGAAACTACTACTGTTCTGCTTCTAAAACTGGGTCAGTGGGGAACGGTCCGTTAGGCCACATGCATATACCTTCTGTCCTCTGCTTGGCAGAGAGGGCTTAAGCCACTATTTTCACCCTTCTTCCCTCAATTTTTGTTCTCAGGGCTCTGCCATGAACATTTGTTTCACCAGTGTTATATGCTGACACCTGAGGCAGGACTGTGGGTCATAAGCGGAATGTTAGCAGTCCCAAATCTTCCCTCTCCTGCAACTGCTATAGTACTAGAATGCAGGGAGCTCAGAGCTTCAAGCTCCAAGCTCCAGTTTGAGTCCTGTGGTCTGATCCACCAACATCGTCCCATATCTCTGCACTTCCCTCTTCCCCCACTCATTCAATTTGCCCACCTTTGGATGATTTCAATTGTGCATCCCTTTGTATTGCCTGTCTGCTGCACAGGGAGTCCTTTCTGGAATTATAGCTGTTCAATCTGTTGTAAAATTCAGGGGCGATTTCAAGAGGCTCACCTCATGCTGCCATTTCTATAATAAAATCCAGCCAACCTATTTTCTTTCTTTTTTTTTTGAGGGCATTGTCACTGGCCCTCATATGTGGGACACGAACCAGGGCCACTGGCTTCCCAAGCCAGCGCTTAACCACCGCACCGATCGGCTGGCCCAAGCCAACCTATTTTCTAATTGTATATAAGCCAGAAGTAATCTATTTTTATTTATTTTTTATTGTACAACACAGTGCAATAGTTACGCTTTTTACCCCTCAAAGTAAGCCTCCACCCAACCAGTGAAGTGGTCTCCCCAGAAAGAAATATGACCATCTGATACCCCACAAAATATTACAACATTATTAATTATAGTCCCTGAACTGTCATTCATATCACTGTGGCAATATTATAGTTACATATTTATGCTCTCTAATCCTTTCCCCTCCTCTCTCATCCTTGCCCCCCTCCCATCTAGCAACCATCAGTTTTTCCTATATATCTATGAGACTATTTCTGTTTACTGTGCTTGTTCATTCAGTTTTTTAGATTCCATATATAAGTGAGATAATATGGTATTTGTCTTTCTCTGACTGACTTATTTTACCTAACATAATAGTCTCTAGGTCCATCCATGTCATTGCAAATGGGACAATTTCATTCTTCTTTATAGCAGATTAATAATCCATTGTATAAATGTACCACAGTTTCTTAATCCAGTCATCTACTGATGGGCATTTTGATTGTTTTCAAGTCTTGGCAATTGTAAATAGTGCTGCAATAAACATAGGGGTGCATTTTTTTTTTAATTAGTGTCTTGGGTTTCTCTGGAGAGATACCCAAGAGTGGAATTGCTGTGTCATACGGTAGTTGCATTTCCAGTTTTTTGAGATACCTCCATACTGATTTCCATAATGGCTGCACCAATCTGCAGTCCCACCAACAGTGGACCTGGGTTCTCTTTTTTCCACAATCTTGCCAGCACTTTATGTTTGTTGATTTGCTGATGATAGCCATTCTTATCAGAGTGAGGTAGTATCTCATTGTGGGTTTTATTTGCATTTCTCTAGTGATTAGTGAGGTTGAACATTTTTTCATATTCCTGTTGGCCACTTGTATGTCCTCCTTAGAGAAATGACTCTTCATATCCTCTGTCTATTTTTGAATTGGGTTTGTTTTTTTGGTGTTGAGTTGCATGAGTGTTTTATAAATTTTGGATATTAACCCCTTATCAGACGTATCATTGGCAAATATCTTCTACCATTCAGTAGGCTGCCCTTTTGTTTTATCGATGATTCCTTTGCTGTGAAAAAATGATTAAGTTTGATGTAATCCCATATGTTCATTTTTCTTTTAGTTCCCTTGCCTGAGGGGATATATCATTAAATATATTACTCAGGGTAATATATGCAAATTTATTCCTTATGTTTTCTTCTAGGAGTTTTATAGTTTCAGGTCTTACATTTAAGTCTTCAATCCATTTTGAGTTCATTCTCATATATGGTGTAAATAGGTGGTCCATTTTCATCTTTTTGCAAATGTCAGTCCAATTTTCCCAGCACCACTTATTATATAGACTATCTTTACTCCAATGTAAAAATCTTGTTCCCATTGTTATAGATTAAATGACTGTATATGGATGGGTTTATTCCTGGGCTCTCTATTCTATTCTATTGATCTATGTGCCTGTTTTTATGCCAGCACCATAGTGTTTTGATTACTGTAGCCTTGTAATATGATTTGATGTCACGTAGCATGATAATTCCCAGTTTGTTCTTATTTCTCAAGATTGCTGTGTTAATTCAGGGTCTTTTATGGTCCCATATAAATTTTAGGATTATATGCTTTATTTCTGAGAAAAATGTCCTTGGTAGGTTGATAGGAATTGCATTGAATCTATATATTGTCTTAGGTAGTACTGACATTTGAACTATATTAAGTCTTCCTGTCCATGAACATAGTATATATTTCCATTTATTTGTATCTTCTTTGATTTCTCTCTTCAGTGTCTCATAATTTTCTGAGTACAGGTCTCTTATTTCTTTAGTTAAATTTATTCTTAGATATTTTATTGTTTTTGAAGCAATTGTAGACAGGATTGATTTCCTGATTTCTTCTTCTGATAGTTTATTTGTGTATACAAATACAACTGATTTCTGAATGTTAATTTTGTATCCTGCTACCTTAATAAATTCATTTATCAATTATAATGGGGTTTTGGTGGAATCTTGGGGATTCTCTCTATAAGGTATGATGTCATCTCCATATAATGACAATTTTGCTTCCTCCTTTCCAATTTGGATGCCTTTTATTTCAGTTTTTGTCTGATTGCTATGGCTAGAACTTCCAGAACTATGCTGAGTAGAAGTGGTGAATTGGACAGACTTGTCTTGTTCCTGATCTTAAGGGGAAAGCTTTTAGCCTTTCCCCAATGACTATGATGTTTGCTGGTGGGTTTATCATATATGGCCTTTATTATGTTGAGATGTGATTCACTATTTTCACTTTGCTAAGAGTTTTTATCATAAATGGCTGCTGGCTTTTGTCAAATGCCTTTTCTGCATCTATTGATATGATCATATGATTTTTATTTTTCATTTTGTTAATATGATGTATTACATTAATTGATTTGCGGATATTCAACCAAACTTGCATAGCAGGAATGAATCCCACAGAGGCTGGCGATCGATCTGCCTCACCCGAGAAGAGTGCAATGATGATACCAACATGGGCCAGTGAAGCAATGTCTTCCACAAATGTGCTGAAGAACAAAAGGACAGCAACTTGTCTGTTTCCCTTCCCCGGTTCCTCAAGGCTGTTCCCCTCTCCCAATTCCACAATAAAATCTTTAAAAGAAATTTTTAAAAAGAGTGTGAGCTCTGAGCAACAGGGTCACTGGTTTGATTCCTAGCCTGAACCGAGCTGCCAACAGCTGCCAACAGGTGGCAGGATGGTTCAGCTAAAAAAGAAAATTAAAAGAAATAAATAAAATATAAAAAATAAAGTCCATTTTGTCTGAAATAAGTATTGCCACTTCTGCTTTTTTCTCATTTGCATTTGCGTGAAGTATCTTATTCCATCCTCTTACTTTCAGTCTCTGTTATCTTTTGATCTGAGATGAGTCTCTCGTAAAGAACATATATATGGGCCCTATTTTCTTATCCACTCAGCCACTCTACATCTTTTGATTAGAGCATTTAGCCATTCACATTTAAAGTGATTATTGATAGGTACATATTTATTGCCATTTTATTTGTATTTCTTGTCTTCCTGGGTTAGCTTGTTTTCCCCTTTCTTCTGTTTAAAAAAGCCCTTTTAACATTTCCTGCAACGCTGGCTTGGTGGTTTTGAATTTCTTTAGCTTATTCTTTTCTGAGAAGCTCTTTATCTCTCGAATTTTTAGTGATAGCTGTACTGGGTAGAGCAATCTCTGTTGTAGACTTTATTTTGAGGCACTGTGAATATATTCTGCCACTCCCTTCTGGTCTGCAGAGTTTCTGTGGAAAAGTCAGTTGTTAGTCTAACAGGAGTTCCTTTGTATGTAACCTGCTGTCTTTCTCTTGCTACTTTTAGGATTCTGTCTCTGTCTTTAACCTTTGCCATTTTAACTGTGGTGTATCTTGGTGTGGACCTGTTTGGGATCAGCTTTTTTGGAACTCTATGCCCTTCCTGGGCTTTTATGTCGATTTTATTCATCAGAGTAGGGAAATTTTCAGTCATTATTTTTTTAAATACATTCTCTACCACCTGCTTGTTCTCTTCTCCTTCTGGTATTCTTATGATGCACATGTTATGTTTTATTTCATGTTGTCCCAGAGGTCTCTTAAAATATTTTCATTGTTTTTTATTCCTTTTTCTTTTTGTTGTTTCAACTGGATGATTTCTGCCTTTTGTTTTCTAAATTGCTGATCCAATTCTCTGCTTCATCTACTCTACTGGTGATTCCTTCGAGTGTGTTCTTCATTTCACTTATTGTATTCTTTAGTTCTAACTGGTTTTTTAAAGATTTTTATTGGTGAATTCAGGATGGGGAACAGCATTGGGGAACCAGGGAAGAAAACAGACAAGTTGCTGTGCTTTTGTTCTTCAGTCTTGTTGTGGAGGACATTGCTTCACTGCTCCAGGTTGGTATCATCATTGATCACTTCTCAGGTCAGGGAGATCATTCGCTGGCCTCTGGATGGCTGCTCACAGTGGCTCATGGCAGCTCACACCAGCTGCCAGCCGCTTATGCTTGCTGCCAGCCACTCACTGTAGCCTATGGCAGCCCACTGCATCAGGAGCTGCAGCTATGCCAACCCGGGGATTCACAGCAGCCCAGCTCCAGGTGGAGCTGTTGTTCACCATCTTAGCTGTAGAGGGCAGTGTCACTGGCCCTCATATGTGGGATCCAAACTGGGCCCCTGCTGCTCAGAACTGGTATCCCAAATGAGTTCTTAATCAACGCACCACTCAACTGTCCCATAACTAGTTATTTTTTATGATTTTCTTTCTTTATGTCCTCACTAAGTTCCTTAAACAATCTTATCATCAGTGTTCTAAACTCTGTCTCTGAAGGGTTGGATACCTCTGTTTCATTTAATTCCATTTCTAGAGGTTTGTTCTGATCTTTTACTTGGGACATGTTTCTTTGTTTCTTCATTCTGGTTGTCACTCTGTGATTGCTTTGATGTATTAGATAGATCACTAGGAAAAAAGAAAAGGGAAAAAAGAAAGAAAAAAGAGAAAAGAAAAGAAGAAAGAAGGGGGAAAAATAAAAACAAAAAGGGCTGTCCACCCTCTTTAATCTGCAGATCACTTGCTCAGCAATAGAGTCTCTGGGCAACTCAGTACCAGCTGTTGGGGAGAAGGGCTCAGCGCATCATGCACTGGCTTCCCTCTCAGGCTTGCAGTGAGCTTCTTGCAATTAGCTTCTGTGTGCTCTGGAACCATGCTCACCACCAAAAATCCTCACAGGTTGTTGTGCGCTGTCTGCTGCTGCAAAAAAACCTTCTGTGGCCTGCAGTGGTGGGGGCCAGGCACCAGGGGCTCAGGGTACCCTGAGCAACACAACTCTAGGTGATGGAGCAGGCCCCCCAAGACACAATGGGATGTGGTCAGTGGTCCCCACCAAGTCAGAGCAGCATGCACGCCTCACTGGCAATCAGTCTGCACAGACTCATGAGGAAAGCCCTGGCCAGGTCACGCCCAGGAAATCTCCCAGTCTCAGTCTGTCCGAATTAGCAGCTTGAAGATCAGGCAGAGCAGCCTGGCTTGCACACTCCTGCATCTCAATGAGCAGCCTTTTTGAGATGGAGTGCACCCACCAGGATTTTCCCTGGCTACGCAGCACAAACAGTGTGGAAGGTGGGGATCCAAGGGTGCATGTACTTGCACTCACACATGGATTCCTGCTCCAATTCCACCAGACCAGGTCCCAGACCTGACCCACTGTGGGAGGGCCCAACCTTGGAAAAATGGCGCCCTCCTATACACTACTCGTGTGCAAACTCCACACCAGGGGAACAATGGTCCCAAAACCTTCAGCTCTCATGCCAAATGAGCTCAGTTCAGTTCTTCCCTACATGTTCCTGGGTCCTGCTCACACAGCTACTCCCTCCTCTGGGACCAAGTGAGTGGTCACCAGCACGTGCATCTGTGGGCCGGCTCCACTTTTTCTCTAGCCACTCTCAGCTCACTGAATTGAGCAAAGAGTGTCCTCATTAATTTGTACAGCCAGCTATTGTTGACCTCCTCTTTCTGGCAAAGTAACTCTGGGTTGGTGAGCTTGGTGGGTCCAGAGGGTCTCTCCCCTAACCGGAGAAAGCCTCCCTATCACTGAGGTGTCCCTCACGGGGTTTGGCCTCTCTCATCTCCGCCCCTCCTACCAGACTTGACGTGGCGTCCTCTTTAAATCTTTCATTTAGAGGTTCTGTTCATCTAGTGTTCAGGGGACTTCCAAGGTTGAGTGTTGTATAAATTATTTGTAATTTTGGTGTGATCCTGGGAGGCAGTTGGCACAGCGTCTGTCTCTTCAGCCATCTTACTGGAAGTCTGCCAGAAGTAATTGTTGATAGATATGTAGTTACTGCCATTATATGATTTAAATTTTTGAGGCTTTTTTTTAAGGGGCCCCTCTCAGATTCCTTGTAATGCTAGTTTGGATGTCATGAATTCCTTCAGCTTTTTTTGTTTTATTTTTATTTTTATTTTTTGCAGGGGAATTTCTTTAAGTCCTTCAATTGTAAATCCTAGCTTTGCTGGGTAGAGTAATCTTGGTTGTAGGACCTTGTTTTTCCTCACCATGAATATTTTGTGCCAATCCCTCCTGGCATTCAAAGTTTCTGTTGAGAAATCAGCCTACCATCTAACGTTAGCTCCCTTATAGGTAACTAACTGATTTTCTTTCTACTTTTAAGATTCTCTCTTTGTCTTTAACTATTGGCATTTTAATTATGATATAACTTGTTGGGGTCCTCATTGGGTTCACCTTGTTCAGAAAACTATGCTTCCTGGGCTTATATGTCTATTTCCTTCACCAGGTTTGGGAATTTTCAGTTATTATTTCTTCAAATAGCTTTTCAATTCCTTGCTCTTACTCTTCTCCTTCTGGCACCACAATGATGTAAATGTTGGTATTCTTGATGTCTCAGAGGCCATTTGAATTGCCCTAATTTTTCTGAATTTTTTTCATTTTGTTATTTTGATTGTGTGTTTTCTGCTACCTTAAGTTCTAAATCTATAATTCAATCCTGTTTCATCTAATCTACTATTGATTCCCTCTAATGTATTCCCTATTTTAGTTATTGTGTTCTTTATTTCTGACACTTTTTTGTGTTTTTTATCTTTATGTTTTCTATCTTCTTCTTAAAGTTCTCACCGAGTTCATCTACTTTTCCCCTCTGTTCTTTGAGCATCCTTATAACCAGTGTTGTAAACACTTCCTAATGTAGATTGCTAGTCTCCATTATTTTCAGTGTTTTCTTGGCACTCTGTTCTGTTCTTTTGTTTGGGAAAATGTTCTTTCTTTGTTTCCCCATTTTGTCTGCCTCCTTATATATTGGTTAGAACTGCTATATCTCCAGGTCTTAGTAGAGTGGCCTTTTGCAGTAGGTCTCCCGTAGGGCTTAGTTTCACAGTCTCCCTGGTCACATGAGATGTGCTCCTGGTTTCTCCCCATGTGGGTTGTAAGTGCCCTCCTGTTGTATTTGAGCCTTGGATGCTATTTTCATGTCAGACCGAGGGGATTGGCCCTTGATCTGATTGGTTGTGAGAAATTGCCTTGATTATAGTGGAGGTATTGTTGTGCAGGCGTTGACTCTAGGGAGAAGGATTTGCTTTTACATGGCTCTACTGCCAGCCCATTCTGTCTTTTGAGTGTGTTGTCTTTGGAGGTGGCCAGGTGGTGCTCCAGCTTGTTCCCCAGCTGGACATCAGGCATGCCAGCCTTGGAACTCCTGGGAAATGCCCCACCACATTCCAAGTTCAGCTGCAGCTTGTGGCTTGCCCAATGCCACCTGGCATGAGCCCCAAAGCGATCTGATGATTGCTGCCTCTGGTGTTCGGCCTGGAGTTGCATCAAGAGGCCAGTCATGAACTCAGCTGGCTGAACTAGTGCCAAGCTTAGGGCTGCTTAGCCAGTGGTATGGAACACTCTGAAGTCAGATGCTGCTTTTTTTGGTTTTGTGAATCTTTGAGAGACTTTATGAAGGTTTGTTGCATGAGCCAAGGCTGGCAGTTGGTAATTAAAAGCCATAGGAATCATTTTGGGTGTGCCTGAAACTTGGGTGGGGTCTCAGAATCACCAACGCTGGGTGAATGAACAGTGATAACCAGGTTGATGGAGACTCAGATATGGCAGCTACCTACTTCTTCAGACAAGGAGGTGGCAGAGCTCAACAAAAAAATCATGGCTTCTGCCAGCACTTCTGTCTGGGAGAAAGCTGTCCCTCCATCACTCACTGTAAAGCCAGATAATTCAGTTCCTTCATGTATGTCCCTGATGCCTTTTGAGGAGCTGCCTAATGCTGGAGCTCAGAGTGTGTAAGTCCATCAGTGAGTAAGTCCATGTGTGGGACCTTTAAGAAGAGTGCCTGGGCTTGCAGCCACCCTCTGTCACACTCAGCCACAATTTGTTGGTTTTCACAGCCAGAATTTTTGGGACTTCTTTTTTTTTTTTTAGGGCAGTGTCACTGGCCCTCATATGTGGGACCTGAACCAAGGCCACTGGCTTCCCAAGCCAGTGCTTAACCACTGCGCCACTCGGCCGGACCTGGGACTTCTTTACTTGGCAATGGAACCCTTGGCTGGGGAGCCTGGTGTGGCACTGGGACACTTCACTCCTTTGAAGTGGACCTCCACACCTGAGATATTTCCAAAGATTTTTAATGGTCACATGCAGGTATGAGACCAGTCTGTTTTGTGTTTCTGCTCCCCCTACCATTCTTGAGGTGACTTCTGTATGTCCTTAGTTGCAGGGCTGCAATTCAGCTAGACTTCAGGTGATTCTCAATGATGGTTGTTCTGTCATTTACTTGTCATTTTAATGTGGTTATGAGAGGTGGGAAGCACAGCATTTACCTACTTTTGCAACTTTAACCAGAATTTTTTTTATGCAGTAGTAAGTGGGATTCTTTTTTTAATTTCAATTTCTGAGAGTTCATTTCATTATTGGTATATAAAAATGCAGCCAATTTATGAATATTATTTGTATCCTACTACTTTCCTGAATTTCTTTATCAGTTCTAGTAGCTTTTTGGTGGAATCTTTGTATGTAGTATCATGTCATCTGCAAATAATGGCACATTTATTTATTTCTTTCCAATTTGGATGCCTTTTATTTCTTGTTCTTGTCTAATTTCTGTTCCTAGGTCTTCCAATATTCTGTTGAATAAAAGTGGTAAAAATGGTCATCCCTGTCTTGTTCCCAATTTAAGGAGAACAGCTTTAGCTTTTCCTTCTTGAGTATAATGTTACCTGTGGGTTTCTTGTATGTGTCATTCGTTACATTGAGGTAGATTTCCTCTATTCCCAAGTTGCTGAGACTTTTTGTTATAAATATTTGCTGGACTTGTCAAATGCTTTTTTTTTCATCTATTGATATGATAATATGATTTTTATGTTTCATTTTGTTTTATGGGATACGACATCAACTGATTTACAGGTATTTAACCAACCTTGCATACCAGGAATAAATTCCACTTGATCATGGTGTATGATCTTTTTAATGTATTGCTGAATTTTATTTGCTAGTATTTTCTTGAGGATTTTTGCACCTATGTTCATCAGGAATGTCAGCCTATGATTATTTATTTATTTATTTATTTGTTTGTTTGTTTATTAATGTCTTAGTCTGCTTTGAGAATCAGGGTAACAGTGAACTCTTAAAATGAGGTTGGAAGCCTTCCTTCCTCTTGAATTTTTTGGAATAGTTTGAGAAGCATATGTGTAATTCTTCTTTGAATGTTTGGTAAAAATTACCTGGGAATCTACCTGATCCAGAAGTTTTCTTTGTTGGGAGTCTTGTGATTACTGATTCAGTTTCATTAGTAGTAATTGGTTAGTTCAGACTTTCTCTTTTTTCTGATTCAGTATTAGACGATTATTTGTTTCTAGAAGTTTATCCATTTTTTCTAGATTGGCCAATTTGTTGGCTGTACTTATTTGTAATATATTCTTATAATCATTTTTATTTCTGTGGTGTTAGTTGTCCCTTCTCTTTTATTTCTGATTTTATTTATTTGGGTCCTCTCTTTTTATCATGATGAGTCTTGTTAAAGATTTATCAATTCTGTTTTTCATTTCAATGAACCAGCTCTCTGTTTCATTGATCTTTTGTATTTTTTTAGACTCTATTTTGTTTATTTCCACTCTCAGCCTTATTATTCCCATCCTTCTACTCACTTTGGGGTATGTTCATGCTCCTTTATCTACTTCCTTTAAGTGTAAGATTAGATTGGTTATTTGAGATTTTTTATTATTTCTTGAGGTAGGCCTTTGTTACTATGATTTTCCCTCTTAAAATTTCCTTTACTGTGTCCCATTGATTTTCAATCATTGTGTTTTCCTTTTCATTTGTCTCAAGGGATCCTTTTATTTCTTCCCTGACATTTTTGTTAACCCATTCACAATTTAGTATCATATTATTTATTTATTTATTTATTTATTTATTTATTTATTAGTGTCACTGGCCCTCATATGTTGGACCAAACTGGGGCCACTGGCTTCCCAAGCCAGGGTTTAACCACTGTGCCACTTGGCCGGCCCCAAGTATCATATTATATAGCTCCATGTCTTTGTGTGTTTTCCATTATATTGCTGTTGTTGATTTCTAGTTTCATACCATTGTGGTCAGAAAAGACGCTTGATATGATTTCAAGTTCTTAAATTTCCTGACTCTTGTTTTGTGGCCTAACATGTGGTATCTTGGAAAATGTTCCATGTTCACTTGAAAAGAACGTACATTCTGCTGTGTGGGGTGAAATGTTTTTTTTTTTTAAATCAACTAAATTCATCTGGAGTTGTGTGTCATTTAAAGTCACTATTTCCTTATTGATTTTCTGGCTGGAATATCTGTTGATTGGTGTCAATGGGGTATTAAAGTCTCCTGCTGTTGATCTCTCTTTATGTTTGTCCATGTTTCCTTTATATATTTAGGTGCTCATTTGTTAGGTGCATAAATGTTTACAAGTGTTATATTCTCTTATTCAAATGATCCCTTTATCATTATGTAATGTCCTTATTTGTCTCTTATTATAGCTTTGTTTTAAGGTCTACTTTGATATAAGTATGCTACCCCACCTTATTTTTCATTTATAGCATGAAATATCTTTTTCTCACTCTTTACTTTCAGTCTATGTGTCTTTCAATCTGATGTGGGTATCTTGTAAATGGCATATGTTTGAGTCTGGTTTTCTTATCCATTCATCTCTCCAATGTCTTTTGATTTGAACATTTAATCTATTTACATTTAAAACAATTATTGAAAGATACATAGCTGCCCTTTATATATATAATGTTTCCCCCCCCCCTTCTTCTTCTTAAAAAGAGTACCTTTAACATTTCTTGTAATACTGGTTTCATGGTGATGAACTCCTTTAGCTTTTTCTTGTCTGGGAAGCTCTTTGTCTCTCCTACAGTTTTAAATGATAGCCTTGTTTAGTAGAATATTTTTGGTTGTAGACCCTTGCTTTCCATGACTTTGAATAGATCATCCCAATCTCTTCTTTTTTTTTTTTTCTTTTTGAGGGCAGTGTCACTGGCCCTCATATGTGGGACTCGAACTGGAGCCGCTGGCTTCCCAAGCCAGTGCTTAACCACTGTGCCACATGGCCAGCCCCCAATCTCTTCTTGCCTGCAATGTTTTTGTTAAGAAATCAGGTGACAGGGCCAGTCGAGTGGTGTGGTGGTTAAGCGCTGGCTTGAGAGGCCAGCGGCCCTGGTTTGGGTCCCACATATGAGGGCCAGTGACACTGCCCTCAAAAAAAAAAATGAAATCAGGTGACAGCCTTATGGAAACGTCCTTGTAAGTGACTAACTACCTTTCTCTTGCTGCTTTTAAGATTCTCTTTTTGTCTTTAACCTTTAGCTTTTTAATTATGATGTGACTTGGCGTAGGCTTATTTGGGTTCATCTTGTTTGGGACTCTCTGCACATACAAATCAAATAGATTTGTACGTCTATTTTCTTCATCATGTTAAGAAAGTTTTAAGTCTAGAAATAGGTTCCCAATACCTTGCTTTCTGTCTTCTCATTTTTGTACTCCTATTATGTGAATGTTGGTATGCTTGATGTTGTCCCAGAGATCTCTTAAACTATCTTCATTTTTAAATTCATTTTTTGTTGTTGTTGTCCTAATTGGGAGTTTTCTGCTTCATTGTCTTCCAAATTGCTGATTCAGTGCTCTGCTTTATCTTGTCTGCTTGTGATTCTTTCTCATGCATTCTCTTTTTTTCTTTTGAGGGCAGTGTCACTAGCTCTCATATGTGGGATCCCAACCAGAGCTGCTGGTGTACCAAACCAGCTCTTAACCACCACACCACTTGGCCGGCCTTCTCATGCATTCTTCATTTCAGTCATTGTATTCTTTTCTGACTGTTTTTTTTTTCATGTTTTCTATGTCCTTTTTAAAAATGCTTTCTATGTCTTCATTGACGTTTTCACTATTTTCCTTATAACCATTGTTTTGAAGTCTGTATCTGGTAAGTTGCTTGCCTCCATTTTGTTTAGTTATTTTTCTGAAGTTCTCTTCTGTTCTTTCATATGGAACATATTTCTTTGGTTCCTCATTTTGGCTGTCTCTTTGTGTTTGTTTCTATATATTAAGTAGATTGGCTCTATCCCCTAGTCTTGGCCAGATGCTTTTATGTAGCAGATGCCTTGTGGGGCCCAGCAGAGCTGTCTCCCTGGTCATCTGCACCAGGTGCTCCAGGAGTGTTCCTTGTGTGGGTTTTGTGTGCTGTTCAGTTATAGTTGAGTCTTGATTGCTGTTCTCATATCAGTAGGTAGGATTGACCCTCAGGCTGGCTAGCTGTAGGGTGTGGCCACATTCATAGCTTAAAGCCTACTGTGTGGGGGCCTTTCCCCATATAGCAGGATGTACCCCATAGGGTTCTAGTGCCTGCTGAGCCTGTGTTTTGGGTCTGCTGCTTGTGGAGCTAATTTAGTTGTGCCCTGGTGTAGTCTGAAGCCAACCTTCAGTTATGTTGGGTGTGGGGCCTCTTAGGAGGGGCTCCAGGGTAGGTTTATGTCAGCCACTACCTGTGACCAGTCAGGGACTACCTGTTAGGAGCTATGAATGGATCCGTTGTTGTACTCTTCCTGTGCTAAACCTGAGATATGTGGGAGAGGCCATGCTATGAAATGTGGATGGCTGTCACTAGGTCCCAGACTCATGTAGTTCTGAATAAAGCCCAAGGCACCCTAAGGCCTGCTGCCACCTATCTGCTCCTGTAAGTCTTAGCTGCTGATAGAGCCTGGTGTGGTATATGAGTTGGCTGAGTCGGTGTCTCAGAGATTCACCATGGTGGGATGAGTGATGTTCTCCAGGTAAGTGTAAATTCTGGTTTGGTGGCAACCCTGATCCTGGAGCTACTCAGCAAACATCTCAGAACACACTGAGGTCAGCTGCCACCTGCCTGGGGCTCATGGATCCCTGAGAGTTGTCCAAGAAAGAGTTCAACATGGGTGAGACCTGCTGATGGCCAAGAATATGCCTCCGGCATTGTACAAGTTGGGTGGGGTGAGGTCCCAGGGAGTCATCAGGGTGGAGTGAGCAGAGTTCACCAGACTAATGTGTATACAGATTTGGTCATGTGTGGAAGGGCTCCTCACAGGAAGGATGACTCCCACCTGACAGCTGCACCAGAGGACAATTCTACACAGGGAAAATGGCAACAGCCCCTCTAGTCCTCACTGTGACACCACTCAACTCTCCCGGTATGTCTCTGATGCATCACAAGTCACTGTCCCTCTGCTGGAGCCCAGGGTGAGTGCCTGCAAGTGAGTGAGCCTGTGCAGAGGCTCTTTAAGAAAACATGTGTATTTCCTGCAGCTTTCCTCTTACCCTGATGGTCTGTATCCCCACTATTTTTTCACAGCAGTTGTCTTGGTGGTTCCTCTTCCTAGCACCTGTATTTCTCAAGCATCTTTTAAGACATGTTATGTCTCTTATTTTATGTTGCTTATAGATCCTCAGACATACCATTCTGTTTCTTTTTTCCATCTCTTTTTTAATGTCATTTAAAAAAAAAAATTGGGGAGACAGTGTGTTTTTCCAGGACCCATCAGCTCCAAGTCAAGTAGTTGTTTCAACCTATTTATAGGGGGTGTGGAGGTCAAACCAGCAACCTTGGTGTTATGAGCACTCCAAGTTGAGTAGTTGTTTCATTCTATTTGTGAAGGGCAAATCTCAGTGGCCAATGTGGGGATCGAACTGACAACCTTGGTGTCATGAGCACTGCACTCCAACCAACTGAGCTAATGAGCTGCCCCTGCCCATCTCTTTCTTTATTCATGATGTCCCCTCTGCTTGGAATTCTTTTTCCACCTGTTAACCCTCTGTTTTCAGTTATAGCCAACTTCCCTTCTTTCTGCTCTGATAGCACTATAAATTCATCCCTTTCTAATACACTTAACCATATTCTATTTAAATTATTTTATGTCTGTGTCCCCACCTAAATTCTCTGCAGAGTTGACAAGCTCAGGGCTGATCCTGTGACCTCATCTGGGCCAGACTCCATGCTACAGGAATTGGAATTGGGATTTTGAGAAAGATTCTGCCTTTGAATGTCTGGGTCAGTAATGTATGTTTAGGGATTATCTGAAGTTATGTTTTCTACCATGTTAGTATTCAAAATGGAGGAAATTAGTTTGCAAAGAAAGATTAAAGATTAATCTAGCTAAAGAAATATTAAAACAGTCCATTCCTCAGGCACAGCTGTATTTCTCTCACAGGGCTCCGTAAGACAATTATATATCCCTGTATTAAGTCACCATCTGTGCTTAAGCTACTCAACTAAGTTTCTGTGGTTTGCGACCCTAAATGTTGCAACCAATACAGTGTAGAGCATAGTAAGTGCTAGATGACATTTGTTAAAATGGACTCAAATGGGAAGTCTTTATTTCTGCCTTAAGGAAGCTTTCTAACACTCTAGTTTGGGAAGAAAAATATGACCTACATGAAACAATTGGTTAATAATACACAACACCCTATAAGCAAGCCTTTAGTCACAGAACTCAGAGTGTTAGCGTGATAGAAATGCCAAGAAAGGTTTGTGCAGGGCAAAGTCGGGCTAACCAGGAAAAGTTCAATGAAGGTGACAGAACTTTGACTTGGCTTTGAACAATGGATAGAGTTTGCATTGACCCCTGGTGTTCCAAAACAAAGGTTCTGGAGGGATCCCTTGCAGACCTCAGAAATGCCCTAGATAAGCCTAGATCAATGATGATCCTGGAAAAGATCGAAACAACTTCAAAATCACTAGGATGAAGATAGGGATCCCAAAATGGGCTAGATCTTGACTATGCCATAGGGGCATTAGAACAGGAATTATCCAAGGTGTTTCCAGCATATTGGACCTAGCAATGATAAATGAATTGGTATATGTTGGAGGGACCCTGGGAAGCCACCCCCCAAAAAAAACCTTGTAGTCATTATGTTGCTAACTACTTTTTGTTCACCTGGAGGATGACCCTAGTGATTTTCAATCTAAATGCTGGGAATAAATGGCAGTAGCTATCTAGGCTTTGATAACTCAAAATTTGTATTTATGAATTTGAAAGTCCCTGTGCAGAGGAAAATCTGTCTCTGCTCTGCTTTTCCTCCCTGTCATTAGATATGCTAAGCCCAATTCTTTCATGTGACATGAGAAGATGGCAAGGAATGCTTGCATGGGTACCAAATGGTTTGTGTATTCACTGCTGTTAAACTGCATAGCCTGTAAAGGCCATTTGCTTTACATTCTTTGTCATATGGATTTAAAAACAGATCTGAGAAAATAGGTCTGGTCACACTAGATTTGTTCCTGGGAAAAAACAGTTTTATGCAGCCTTTCAAGAAGCAGCATGAGGGTTTATTAGATGTAAAAAATATATATGTGCATTTGCTAGTCTTTCAGGGCAGTTAACAGATTTTCTACATATAAAGCCTTGATAATATATCTTATTGCTCCCCCAAATTATACATGCATGCAGGTATTATAGATATACTATTAATAGTTTATACTTATGTACAATTCATGTTCAATTAACCTCAGACATTTACTGTTTGCTATGTTCTAATTATGTGTGTTAGAAATTAGGAGGGAAAGACAAGTAAGATAAAAATCCTTATCTGGAGAATATTCACAGTATGATAAATACAATAAAAAGAAAAAAAATACCAGGTACAGAGGAAGCATGAATGAACTTATTTAAGAGATGTAGGAAGACTTCTCTGAAGAGATAACTTCTGGGTGCTTTTTATGAATGAATGGGTATTCGCTAGATATACATAAGGGAGAAGTAGGGAAACATAATTGATGTGGCAGAGTCAGTATACATGAAGGTAAAGAGAAGCACCAAAGTCTATTTTGTCCAAAATAAGTACTGGTACTCCAGCTTTTTTTCTTTCTCATTTCCATTTGCATAAAATATCTTTTTCCATCTGTAAACAGCATATACATGGGTCCTATTTTCTTATCCACTTAGCCACTCTCTGTCTTTCGATTGGAGCATTTAGCCCATTCACATTTAAAATGATTATTGATAGGTGCATATGTCTTGCCATTTTGTTATTTATATTCCTGGTCTTCCTGGGTTAGCTTGTTTACCACTTTCTTTTGTTTAAAAAAGACCTTTTAACATTTCTTGCAATGCTGGCTTGGTGGTAATGAATTCCTTAAGCTCATTCTTTTCTAAGAAGCTCTTTATTTCTCCTTCAATTTTAAGTGATAGCCGTGCTGGGTAGAGCAATCTTGGTTGTAGGCCTTTATTTTGTGTCATTTTGAATATCTCCTGCCACTCCCTTCTGGCCTGCAGAGTTTCTGTAGACAAGTCAGCTCTTAGTCTAACAGGAGTTCCTTTGTATGTAACCTGATGTCTTTCTCTTGCTGCCTCTAGGATTCTGTCTCTGTCTTTAACCTTTGCCATTTTAACTATGATGTGTCTTGGTGTGGACCTGTTTGGGTTCAGCTTGTTTGGAACCCTCTGCACATCCTGGGCATGTATGTCGGTTTCCTTCACCAGGGTAGGAAAGTTTTCAGTCATTATTTTTTTCAAATACATTCTCGACCCCTTGCTTCTTCTCTTCTCCTTCTGGTATCCCTATGAGTGGAAGGTAGTTGCGCTTCACCTTGTCCCATAGGGCTCTTAAACTGTTTTCATTATGTTTTATTCTTTGGTCTTTTTGTTGTGCCAACTGGGTGATTTCTGATATTTTGCCTTCCAAATCGCTGATCCGCTCCTCTGCTTCATCTACTCTACTGGTGATTCCTTCGAGCGTGTTCTTCATTTCAGTTATTGCATTCTTCAGTTCTAACTGATTGTTTTTAATGGTTTCCCTATCCTTCCTTATGTTCTCATTAAGTTTGTTAAACATTCTTATCAACAGTGTTCTAAACTCTGTCTTTGAAAGGTTGGATCCCTCTGTTTCATTTGGTTCCATTTCTAGAGGTTTCTTCTGATCTTTTACTTGGGACATGTTTCTTTGTTTCCTCATTCTGGCTGTCTCTCTGGGATTGCTTTGATGTATTAGGTAGATCACCAGGAAAACCGTTGCTGGATCATGCAGTCACACAGATCACGGCCCAACACTCCCAGGAAAACTCCCAATCGCAACCTGTCCCAATCAGCCGCTCACAGATCAACGTGAGCAGCCCGATAACCACTCACCAGCCTGGCAACTCTGCAAGTGCAGTGTGGAGAGCCAGGACTTGAGGCAGCTTGCACACTCCTGCGTCACAGTGAACAGCCTGTTGGAGCCGGAGCACACCCACCAGGCATTTCCTGGCAACACAGCACAAGTCGTGAGGAAGGTGGGGATCAGAGGTGGCTCGCGCACTCCTGGGTCTCAGTGAGCAGCCTGTTGGAGCTGGAGTGTGCCCGCCCAGCGTTTCCCTGGCAATGCAGTATAAGCCAGGCGGAGGTTGGGGATCCAAGGCTGCATGCACACGCACGCACGCACACACGCACTTCTGCGCCAATTCCACCAGACCAATGAAGTCCTGGACCTGACCCTCTGTTTGAAGGCCCAACCCTGACAAAATGGCGCCTTCCCCACACCACCCACGTGCAGGCTCCACACCAGGGGAACAACGTCCAAAAACCCTCAGCCCCTGCACCAAAGTTTCCCAGTTCAGTCCATCCCTGCAGGCCCCCGGGCCCGGCCCACACATCACTCCCCTCACCAGCAACCAGGTAAGTGTTCACTGGTGAGCAAGCCCGGGCGCCTGCCCCACTGATTCTCTAGCTGCTCCTAGCCTCACTGAGCTGAGCAAAGAGAGTCCTCACTAATTTACTGCCAGCTATCTTGGATCTTCTCTTCCCGGTAAAGGAACTATGGGCTGGTGAGTTTGGTGTGCGGCCAGAGGGTCTCTCCCCCAACCGGAGAAGCCTCCCTCATGGGGTTCACCCTCTCTCGTCTCCGCCCGTCCTACCAGACTTGATGTGGCCTCCTCTTTTAGTTCTTCATTTAGTGGTTCTGTTCATTTAGTGTTTTGGGGACTTCCAGGGTTGAATGCTGTATAATTTGTTTGTAATTTTGGTGTGATCCTGGGAGGTAGTTAGCACAGCATCTGTCTATTCTGCCATTTTACGGGAAGTCTGTTGCTGAGTCTTTACATGGACTTTGAACTTATTTTTTTAAAATATTTATTTATTATTTTCTTTGGGGTGCATTGGTTAGTAAAATTATATTGGCTTCCAGTGTACACCTCCATAATATATCAGCTATATTTTTCATTTTGTGTTCACCACCCAGAGTCAATTCTTCTCCCATCATGATGTATTTGAACCCCTTTTCCCTCTTCTACTGATCCCCCTTTTCGGTTACCCTCTGGTAACCACTAAACTGTTGTCTGTAACTTTGAGTTCTTGTTTCTTTGATTGTCTTGTTCCTTTGTTGTTTTCAGTTTTATATCCCATATATGAGTGAAGTCATATATTTCTTGACTTTTTCTGTTTGACTTATTTTGTTTAGCATGATAATCTTAAGTTCCATCCATTTTGTTACAAGTGGCAGTATTTCATCTTTTTATGGCTAATATTCCATTGTGTATATGTTCCACATCTTCTTTACTCAATCATCTATTGAGGGGACAACCAAGTTGGAGCAGTAGGTTAATGATGTGCTTACCTTCTCTCACAACCACATCAAAATAAAAGCTAATCTACAAATCAACCATTATTGAGAATCACCTAAAATCAAGCTGAACTGAAGCCTTTTGACTAAGGGTACACAGAAGGAAGGAGCCACCTCAAGACTCATAGTAAAGTTGTGGAATGAGCTTGTCCTAAACCCATGTGTGACCATTAGAGATCTGGAGGGATATTTCAGATGTGGAAGTCCCCCCCATCATCCAGAAGAGCAAGAGATCCCAGTACCAATCTGGCTCAGGGTTCCAGTGCAAGGGAAGGAAATCCCCATAATTTCTGGTTGTGAAAACCAGCGGAAATTGTGACTGAGTGAGACTGAGGTGGCTACACTCCCAAGTGCTCCTCTCAAAGGGGCCATGCATGGACTTTCCCACCAAGAGAATCACTTGTTCAGAGCTCAAGCACTAGGGAATTGGCTGGAGAGGAGGCTGAAACATATGGTGGGGAACTGAGTTGTCTGGCCTGAGACCAGGGCTGGAGAAATGGCTTTCTCTTGGACAGAGGAGCTGGCAGAGGTCATACTTTCTTTATTGAGTACCCCCCCCTTCAGATGTGCGGATGCAGGCAGCCACCTTATCTGAGTCTCTGCTGTTCATTCGTCATGGCCTGGTGATTCAAGACCCAGCCCCGCCCAACTTTCAGGCACACCCAGGCCACCTCCAGTGGCTTTTTCATGCAAACTGCCTGCCTTATCCCAAGATACAGACATTCCTAGTGTCTCTCAAAGGTTTACAGAACCCAGACAAGCAACATCTGACTTGAGTGTGTCCTGTAGCTCTGGCTGAGCAACCATACGCATGGCACTAGCAACAGCCAAACTTGGTTTCTGGCTTGGCCTCTCAAGATGCTTCCAAGCATAGCACAAATGGCAGACATCTGTGGATTTCTTTCTGGCTCCCACTGGGTGGCCCTGGGTGGAGCACAGGCTACAGCTGAACTTGCTTACAGTGGATCTCCTTCAAGGTGGTCCTGGAGTTGGCGCCCCCAGGAGCAAGGTTCAAAACAACCTGGAACATTACCCAGCTGCCTCCAAGTATGACACACCCAAGAGGCAGAGTGGGCAGACACCAGAGTCCTGCTGAGGCAGATCCTGTTCTGTAGGATCAGCCCTTGCACAACAATTCTTCCACTGAAATCAAGGCCAGTGAGCCCACGGGTCTGTCCCTCCCATTGATGTGCAATTATTAATATCAACCAAGGCTCAACTACAAGAGGAGGGCACACATGACACACCCAAGGGACACACCTGGAATGTGTGTCTCAGATGACCAGAAAGACTGTGCCACTGAATGGCACTGCACACATACTACATAAAGCCACTCTACTAAGATCAGAAGCCATAGCAGATCTAAATGATACATAGAAACAAACACTAGAAGGCAGTCAAAATGAGGAGACAAAGAAACATGTCCCAAATAAAAGACAGAACAAAGCTCCAGAAAAAGAACTAAGTGAAACAGAGATAAGTAATCTATCAGATGTAGAGTTCCAAACACTGCTTATAAGAATTCTCAGTGATCTCAGGGAGAACTTCAACACACAGATAGGAAGCATAAAATGGAGATGGGAACCATGAAAAAGAATCAATCAGAAATAAAGGATACAATAATGGAAATGAAGAATATATTACAGGGAATCAATAGTAGAGTATATGAAACAGAGGATTCAACCAGCAATGTAGAAGATAAGGTAGCAGAAAACACCCAACTACAAAAGCTAAAAGAAAAAATAATCCAAAAAAATTTAGAAGAGTTTGAGGGACCTCTGGGACAATACCAAGCATTCCAACATTTGCATCATAGGGTTACCAAAGGAGAAGAGAGAAAGCAAGGAATTAAAAACCTATTTGAAGAAATAATGACAGAAAAATTCCCTAACCTGGTAAAGGCAATAGATATAAAAGCCCTGAGAGTCGCAAAGATAAACCCAGAGAGGCCAACACCAAGACACATCATAATTAAAATTCCAAAGGTTAAAGACAAAGTGAGAATCTTAAAAGCAACAAGAGAAAAGCAGTTAGTTACCTACAAGGGAACCCCCATAAGATTGGCAGGTGATTTCTCAACAGAAACTTTCCAGGCAACAAAGGAGTGGCAGGACATATTTCAAGTGATGAAAAGCAAAGACATACAACCAAGATTGCTCTACCCAGCAAACTATCATTTAGAATTGAAGGACAGATAAGGAGCTTCCCAGACAAGAAAAGGCTGAAGGAGTTCATCACCACCAAACAAGTATTACAAAGAATCATAGAGGAACTGCTTTAAGATGGCAGGGTGGTTAAGGATGGGTGAAATGGAAAGGGATTAAGAAGTACAAATTGGTTGTTACACAGTAGTCCTGGGGATGTAGGGAATAGCATAAGAAACATAGTCAATAATATTGTAATAACTGTATGGTGCTAGATAGGCACTAGACCTATCAGGGGGATAAACTGGAGGGGGGTTGAGGGCAGGGTGAAAATGTGAAGGTATTAAGAAATACAAATTGGTAATTAATACAGTATGGGGAATATAATCATCAGTGTTGTAAAGATCATGGAAGGTGACAGATGGCTACTGGACTTATCAGGGGGATCGCTTCATAGACTGTGTCCAATGTGCCATACACATAAAGCTGAAGTTGAATAATATTGAATGTTAGCTATAACTAAATATATAGTTATATATAGTCATGGGATGTGTAGTACAACATAGGGAAGGTAGTCAATGATATTATAATAGCTATATGAGATGTCAGAGGGGTAGTAGCTTGGGGGATGGGTTATCACTTTATGAGGGGTTTAAATGTCTAACTATTACATTGCTTGGTACACATGAAATTAATTAAAAATTGCTTTAAAAATCATCTGTTGATTATTTCCATGTCTTGGCCACCGAAAATAATGCTGCAATGAACATAGGGGTACATAAATTTATGGATAAATGATTTCAGATATTTTGGGTAGGTACCCAAAAGAGGGATTGCTCAGTCAATTCAAGTTCTTGTCTCACTCTGCTGGTCAGCACCTGTGCCCTCTATCAAAACCAATGCACTTCTTTTTTTTTTTTTGAGGGCAGTGTCACTGGCCCTCATATGCGTGACCCGAACCGGGGCCGCTGGCTTCCCAAGCCAGCGCTTAACCACCACGCCACTCGGCCGGCCCATGTATTTCTTTTTTAATTAAAAGTAGCACATGAATGTACTAAACCAATTCAAACAATGCAGAAATGTATAAAAAGAAACTTAAAATCCCCCTCCTCATAACTCATAGTCAGTTTCTCCAAATGTAACCGGTGTTAATAATTTCTTCTAGAAAAATATTGCATACACCTGCTAGCATACATATGTAGTCTTTGTAAATTTACAAAAATAGAATCTTACATGCTGTTGTGCACATTGCTTGCTTCATTTCAATGTATCTTAGAAATCATTTTATATCAGAACATGCCTTATTTTTAATTTATTTGTAATACAGTGTTCCATTATATGGAAATTTGGGCAGTTTCTAGATTCGTTGTTATTCATTCCTTAAATAGATACTTATTGTGGAACTACTCTGTTCCAGACATAATCTCAGATTATGTGCAATAAACAGTTCAGTAGGGAAGATGGTCATTAATTTATAGAAATGTAGAATTGCAACCATGACATGTGTTCCACAGGTGCTTTGAGAACCCACAATAGGGCATTTGACTTACTCAGGGAGGCCAGGACAGACTCCCCTATGGAAATAATGCTTGCAATGAGTACTGAAATATGAGTAGGGGTTAACAAAGTAAAGAGGGAAAGGAATGTTCTAGGCAGGGCCGGCCAAGTGGCGCAGTGGTTAAGAGCTGGCTTGGGATGCCAGTGGCCCCAGTTCGGATCCCACATGAGGGCCAGTGACACTGTCCTCTAAAAAAAAAAAGAATATTCTAGGCAGACTACAACAGACCAGGTGGGTACTAAACTACTTGGGGGGAATCACTTTGTAAATTATATAAATGTCTAACCACTATGCTGTACACCTGAAATTAATATAAAGTAATATTGAACATTAATTGGAAAAATTTAAAGGGGGGGGCTGAAGGAGAATAAAAGGTTCAAATTTTCAGTTGTAAAATGAATAATTCATGGGGATGTGATATACAGCATAGGGAACATAATAAATATTGTAATAATATATGGCATTGGATGGTTACTGGACTTATGATAGTGATCACTTCTTTAGGTGAAGAAATTTTAAATAACTATGGCATACTCCTGAAACTAATATTGTATGTTATTTTTTTGAGGGCAGTGTCACTGGCCTTCTTATGTGGGACCGAAGCGGGGCCGCTGGCTTCCCAAGCCAGCGCTTAACCACTGTGCCACTCGGCCGGCCCTATTGTATGTTATTTTATTAAAATTATATTTTAATGAAAAATTTAAAAGAAAAGGTAGACACATTTTAATTTTTGATATGCAACGGGAAATCCTTATGTCCTAATATTTATTGTCTGAGTACCCACAGTTATAATATTTTATAGAGAAGCAAAAGTCATTAGAGTACAACAATATTTTTTTATTCCATTTGTAGACACTAGAAGTCCCAAAGAAATTTCACATGGTTTACATGCTGTTTCTAATTAGTAGGCATAGCCCAATTAATAGTTTGCTTTTCCCACCACCTTCTTGAAGGCACTCTTGATTTCTTTGTTCTTCAGACTAGACCAGAGGATTCAGCATGGGGATGACCATGGTGTAGAACACAGATTCCCTTTTGTCTGTGTCCATGGAATGATTAGAACTTGGCTGTAAATACATGAAGATGATTGTTCCATAGGAAATGAAAATAGTGGTTAGGTGGAATGCAAAGGTGGAGAAAGCTTTCTTCAGTATCTTAGCTGAGTGCATCCTCAGCATAGCAATAAAAATGAACAGTTGAGGGCTGGCCGAAAGGCTCAGTTGGTTAAGAGCTCGCTCAAGTGAGAGCTGAGCTCTGAGCAACAGCGGTTTGATGCCCAGCCTGAGCTGAGCTGCCATTGAGCAGCCAACAGGTGGCAGGATGGCTCAGCTAAAAAATAAAAATAAAAATAAATGAATAGATGAGAGTTGAAGATAACTAAGAGAGTGAAAAAGACATTGAATGCCACCAAAGTGAAGATCACAATTTCATTTGTGTTGATATCAGAACAAGAGAGATACAACAGTACGGGAATGTCACAGAGAAAGTGATTAACAACATTGAAATAACAGAAGAAGAGGTGGAAATTGAATGCCACATATGTGGAAGATTCCAAGAGCCTACAGATATAGGAGCCAGTGACCAGTAAGGCATACATAGCAGTAGTCATGGTGGTGGTATAATAGGGATTTACACAGTACTATATGGTGGTCAAAGGCCATTGATGCCAGCAGAAACTTTTCAATAGTGGCAAAAGCTGCAAAGAGCATCTGGACAGCACATGCATTGTAAGATATGATCTTATCTTCTGTGATAAACCCCATGATTACCCTGGGAGAGACAGCTGATACATAAAAACAGTCCAACACAGAGAGATTACTGAGAAAAAGAGTACATGGGATTGTGGAGTCAAGAGTCCAACAGAATCAACATTATTATCCCAAGGTTCCCAAGCAGAGTGATAAGGTAGATGAGAGAGATTATGAAGAGTGGGTTCTGCATTTGTAGGGCATTCGTTAATCGCACAAGAATGAATTCAGTCACCTCTGATATGTTCTCCATGTAGTCATTTGGGAATCATCATGAAAATCACCTACACCAAGATGAGCAAACATAAATAATGCTATTTAATTATTATCATGGGAACCGATATGTCAACAGAGTCTCTTGCTCACATTTGTCAGCTTCCTGTCATGGTCAGGAGCCTGCATGCAAGAAGTTGGACTACATGGTGGTTTGGGGTGGGTTGAGTGAGGTTGTTCATCTACAAGTGGTATGGAAGGACACTGGAACATAACTGCTAACTGTGACTACCATATGATGACTTGGGAGCACATTTCAGCTTGCTTGTTCTATGATGTACTCTATTACAATACATTAATCCACATAGGATCCTTTTTCATTACTTGCTATATCTTGCAAGTACCATTTTCTAAGATATACATAGAAAACTTAATCAACAGAAAATAAAATACAGGAAACATTTTGTCAGTCATGGGTATATGATGCTGACAAGCCCTGTCAAATACATTTCCCACCTCTAAGGGACACCTCACAAGCTTGTTAATAATAGCTGAATATAAACAGTTATTTGGAGCCCTGCTTTAGAGACATCCACACTTTTCTTTCTAATTCATGAGGGCTACAACTACTGCTGCTACAATTATACCAGGCAGAAGAAACATCATAGATAGAAGTATGAAGTGGTACATACAATTGTGTCAATAGACAATTATAAGCAGATACGAGGTTGGACAATTAAGTTTGTGAACTCATCCTAGAAAAAGTGTTACATACCTCATTGCTGAATATCACTAAGGTCACCTTCCAAGTACTCCCCTTGGGAAGTCGCGGGGGAACAGCCCCCGCTGACCAGGGCTCAAGAAGGTGGACACGGCGTCGGCGATACGAAAGACAGAAAATTTTTATTACAGTAAAGGCAGAAAAAAAGAAAGCGGAGACACCGGAAAGAGTTTCTCAGAAGTGTCACACTTTATTGTTAAAGCTTAGCTCCTTTTATAGGGGCTTTTGACCATTATCTTAATTACAAGTTATGTTTCACATGACCATGATGTTTTCCCTTACTCAGAACTTTTACTTTTTTGTAATTGTATCTTTCCAGGGTACACTGTGGCCTGTTCAATGATTTTTCTTATCATCTAAGGAGTGGTTACCATGGCTACCTTACAGGGCATATACTTGAACTATTGCCAAGAGTTTAGGCAAGAAAATATTTCTATGTGATTATAATACTTAGTAGCAAAAGCAGTTTCAAACTTTTCCTACCTTACAAAGAGCTGCATGTTTTTGTAATAGAGGGTAACATCTGTTTCTCAGTCAAAGCTTCAGTATCTGTTGCTAGCAATGTACAGAACAAAGAGTTAAAACAAGGCTGTTAATTAAAATAACTTATGGTCAGTAAGTTGCCTCTTATCAGAACTTTCATGGCCGAGAGACCTTGGTCTCCTGGTCTCCAAGGAAACCTTTCACAGCTGCACAGGCAAGGACAAAGAACGATAGCACCAGTTTCTCACAGAGGCTGTCTGTTTCTCACAGACTGGCTTTTTTAGGCCTATGTGGCCAAAGGCCTATGCCTCAGTTTCCAAAGGGGCTTGAGTCCCCAATATCTCAGTTCAGGGGTTCCCCACGGAACTACCGCCTGGCTTAGGTTGTCTCCCCTCTTTTAGGAGATCTTAACCCATCTTTGGCTGCGTAGTTAGCTCATTGGGGTATACAGGAACTTGCCATAAATGCAGTGAGTATATTGTCTCCTAAAGGAGGAAAGGCACATGTGTTCTTAGAGGCAGGAGATATTACATGACCAACCATAAGGCAGCACCCCTAATATCCAGTGCTGAGCAGGGCAATGTGGCCTTGTCAGACACTGGGGGGCTGTCGGCTTCCCACAGGAAGCTTTGCACCAACCCCAGTGCCTAGTCCAGCCTTCAAAGCAATTTTGGAACTCTTTTACTGGAACGGCCATCAGAGCTGTCATTGTATAACCTTGATATCCTGAATGTCATCAAAATGTCTTCCTGTCAATATTTCCTTTATCTTTGATAAAGAAAGAAGTCTTTGGGGGCCATATCAGGTGAGTGGGGAGGGTGTTCCAATACAGTTATTTGTTTACTGGCTAAAAACTCCCTCACAGACAGTGCTGCTTGAACTGTCATTGCAGTGATGCAAGAGCCATGAATTGTTAGCAAAAGGTTCACGCATCTGGGCCAGCCGAGTGGTGCAGTGGTTAAATGCTGTCTTGGGAAGCCAGTGGCCCCGTTTCGGTCCCACATGTGAGGGCCAGCGACACTGCCCTCAAAAAAAAAAAAGGTTCACACATCCTTTTCAGCACTTCCAAATCCTAAACTTGTTTAACTGTTTGTCCAGTTGATATAAATTCATAATGAATAATCCCTCTGATATAAAAAAAGATTTGCAACATTGCTGCAACAAGTTCACGAACTTAATTGTCAGACCTCGTAGGTATTACTAATTAGTAAAACACATGGCACAACCAAAATCTCAATTAGCGTGTGATGTGAAATAGTAATTGGAAGAAACTAGAAAGATAGGATTGAATAACAAAAGAAGCAGGAAAATTGTGTCAGATTATAGATACAATAAAATTGTTCCAAAGACGAGCCTAAGGTGATTATTTACACCAAGTATAATACAAGAATATACTCCTTACCACAATTATACAGATGTGTCATTCACTCATTAATAATTTAGCAATGTGACTTTGGGAACATTACTTACAATATGAAAATCTCAGTTAAATTTTCTATGAAATACCCACTTCATGTAATATAAAATGTACCTGTTTCACAGAGATGAAATTAAAGGGCATATGGAGTCCTACTAACACAATGCTTGGCACATGAAATGTATTCAGTGTTAATTCCCTTATTCTTGTTCTCCTATTAGTTGTTTTATCATTATTATTGTTATTATTTTTTTATTTTCAGGCATACAGAAAAACAATGATTAGATGTTTACTCACCTCACAAAGTGAATACCTCAGCAAGTCTACCACCAATCCAACAAGATACATAGCTATTACAATATCATTGTCTATATTCCCTACACTGTACTTACATCCCAGGACTATATATATCTTTTAATTATAGTTGACATTCAATACTATTTCATATTAGTTTCAGGTGTATAGTGTAATGCTTAGGCATTTATATAATGTATGAAATGATCCCCCTTATAAGTCTAGTACCAATATTATACTATATGTAGTTTCACAATATTATTGACTATATTTCCCATATTGTATTTCACATTCCTGTGACTACTTTGTAACTCCAATTTGTACTTCCTAATCCCCTTCACTTTTCTCACCCATCCCCCAAACCCCTCCATTCCAGCAACCATCAGTTTGTTTTCTCTATCTATGAGTCTATTTCTGTTTTGTTTTTTAATTTATTCTCTTCTTTAGATTACACATATACGTGAGATCATATAGTAATTAATATTTGTCTTTATCAGTCTGACTTATTTCACTTGGCATAATACCGTCCAGGTCCATCCATATTGTAGCAAATGGATGGTAAGATTTCATTCTTTTTCATGGCAGAGTAATACTCCATTATATATATATATCGTGATATCTATCAAATCATCTATTGATGAGAATGTCTGTTGTTTTCATATTTTGGCTATTGTGAATAGCACTGCAGTAAATATAGGGATGTATATAATAATAAAATAAAATTAAAAAAATAAAATTAGTGTTTTTTATGTTTTTGGATAAATTAATACCCAAGAGTGGAATTGCTAGGTCATAAGGTATTTCTATTTTTAATTTTTAAAGGAACCTCCATATTGTTTTCCACAGTGACTGCACCAATTTGATATCCCACCAACAGTGCAGGAGGGTTCCCTTTTCTCCACATCTTCTCCAACATATGTTGTTTGTTGATTTATTAATGATGACCATTCTGACAGGTGTGAGGTGATATTTCATTGTGGTTTTGATTTGCACTTCTCTGATGATTAATGATTTTGAGCATTCTTTCATAATCCTATTGCCCATCTCTATGTCCTCTTTGGAGAAATGTTTATTCAGGTCCTCTGCCCCTTTTCTTTCTCTCTTTTTAAAAAATTTTTATTAACATATAGCTAACATACAATATTATATTAATTTAAGGTGTTCATCATAGTTATTCAGCAGTACCCGCCTAGCACTATACAGAGTTATTACCAAATTATTGATTATATTCTCTATGCTAAAGAGTGATCACCATGATAAGTCCAGCAACCATCTGATACTGTACCACGCTATCACAATATTATTGATGTTTCCCATTTTTTAAAATTTTTCAATTAGAGTTGACATTCAATACTATTTTATATTAGTTTCAAATGTATACCATACATAGTGGTTAGACATTTATATAATTTAGGAAGTGATCCCCTGACTAGTACCACCTGGCACTATGCTATGCATACTTATTACCATATTATTGATTATATTCCCTATACTTTACATTCCCATGACTACTTTGTAATTACCAATTTGTATTTCTTAATCCCTTCATGCAGCCCCCAAACCCCTCCTGTCTGTCACCCCATAGATCTAGTACACATCTGACACAATACATAGTTATTTCATTATTGGCTATATTACTTATGCTATAGCTTACATCCCCATGACTACTGTGTAACAACAAATTTGTGCTTCTTAATCCCTTCCCCTCTTTACTCACCCCATGAATCCCCCTCTCATCTGGCAACCATAAAAATGCTCTCTCTATCTATGTGTTTCTTTCTGTTTGGTTTGTTTGTTTGTTTGTTTTGTTCTTTAAATTCCACTTTTAAGTGAAATTGTATGACATTTGTCTTTCACTGTCTGACTTATTACACTCAGCCCAGTATTCACCATGTCCATCCATGTTGCTATATATGGAAAGATTTCCTTCCTTTTTTTGGCTGAGTAATATTTCATTGTATATATGTTCCACCTCTTTATCCATTCATCCATTTGGGGACACCCAGGTGGCCTTCATATCTTGGCTTATGTAAATAATGCAATGAACATATAGATGAGCACGTTCCCTCGAACTAGCATTTTGGGTTTGTTCAGATAAATACCCAGAAGTGAGATTACTAGGTCCTTCTTTTTCCCTTGTTATAGTCTGTCTTAAAGCCTATTTTGTCTGGTACAACTATTGCTACCACAGCTTTGTTTGTTTGCTTGTTTCTATTTTCATGAAATATCCTTTTCCATCCCTTTACTTTCATCAGTGTGTGTATTTCAATTTGAAATGCATCTCTTATAGGCAGCATGTATAAGGATCTTGGTTTCTTATCCATTCAGCCCCCCTATTTTGTTTTTTGAGGGCAGTGTCACTGGCCCTCATATGTAGGACCGAACCAGGGCTGCTGGCTTCCCAAGCCAGTGCTTAACCACCACGCCACTCGGCTGGCCCTCAGCACCCCCTATTTTTAATTGGAGCATTTAGTCCATTTACATTGAAAGTAAATGTTGATAGGTATGTAGTTATTGGCATTTCATCACTTATATTTTTAAATTTTTTTTGTCTTAAAGAAGTCCCTCTAAGATTCTTCATAATACTGGTCTGGTGGTGATGAACTCCTTCAGGTTTTTCTTGTCTGGGAAACTCATTATCTGTCCTTCGATTCTATGTGATAGCTTTGCTGGGTAGAGTAATCTTGGTTGTAGCTTCTTGCTTTTCATCACTTTGAATATTTCTTGCCAATTCCTTCCAGCTTGCAAAGTTTCTGTTAAGTAATCAGCTGCCAGTCTTATGGGGGCTCCATTGTAGGTAACTAAATGCTTTTCTCTTTCTCTTCTCATGCTCCTCTTTCAGAATTTTCCTTGCTATACTTGTTTATTTTTTGTCTACCTCATCCACATTAGATGACAGAAATATGTTAAGATCTACTCCTATTACTGTGGTTTTGGAGATTTCCCTTTGCATTTTATGTAGTTTTTGTTCTATCTATTCTGATTCTGTTACTGGCGTATGAATATTTATGGCATTTATATCCTCATTATGGATGGTATTCTTTATCAAAACCCCTTTTTCCCTTGAATTCAATATTCTCTGATATTAATATCATGACCTCTGCTTTCTTCTTACATCATTTTTATGGCATATTATATATTTCATAGTTCAGTAATGATGTTTTGGTTTTCAATTTTTTTCTTAGCTCTGTAGTCTCCCTTTATATCTCATTCTGCTTATTCCATTTTTTTTTATCATTTTTCTTTGATGTCTTGTTGCAATGATGCTATGTGCTCTTGATTTTTTTTTCTTTAGTGGGGAGTATTTTCCTCAAGCATGGATTCATTATCTACATTCCTTTCTCTTTATATTTCTCTTCCTTGCTTTCTTCCCCTCTTTTCTGTAGTGTTCTGGCAGAGTTGTCATTCTACATCTTTTCATTCTATTAATGTTCAAACTAAACACTTCTCTAATTCTGTATATAATATGCTGAATTCTTTATGCCCTTCTCACTTTGTATTTCTTTAAGAGCTTCAGTTTGAAGACTAAGCATTGTGTGTTCCAGTCACATTTTTTGCCCAAGAGCAGTCACAATTAATGGGTTCCTACTTTCTTATGTATAATTTTAAAAAATACCTATAACAAGATAATCACTTAGTTCAGTGATTATCTATCATTATTAGGTATCACAATCACCTGGGGGAAACTTTTAGAAAGTACCAATGTCTGGGCCTCACCTCCAGATTCTGATTCAAATGCCTGTCCTGAGTCTTAGAAATTGGTAGGTTTTAGCAGCTCCCCAGGTGGTGACTCTAGTGTACACTTGGCACTGGGAACCACTGACTCAGGTAGCCACACCATTTATTCCATGTAGATGCTTTCAGCTTCAGGTTGTCCTCTTCTAACTCAAGCTGTAGCCTAGAATCTTCCCTTCTAACAAATGCAATCAATGTCAGAAATCAACTTTTAGATACTTCATCATCCCATCTTAGACAGTAAAGAAAAAGATACAGAATCTTTGGATTTTTATCACAGTGCTATTACCCAGCATGCTTGCAGGGGGAATTCATCAGGGCATGCCCAGGTCTCTCTTCTTTCTTAGCCCCTTCCTCCTTCAAACTATTTTTTCTTATTTAATTCCTTCTTTGTTTTTTTGTTGTGTCTACTCTCAGCCTTTGATAGAAAAAAATTCACTGTGGGTGATTATGATTGTTTTGTCTTCTCCCTCCAGTGTCTGTCCTAGCCCACAAAGGCAAAATGTAGCCTCACTGTCTTTCCTCAGAATTCTAGAAAGATATTGATGTGGTAAGGAGTGAATTTCTTGAGAGATGCTCTAAATATTTTCCTTTCAAAATACTTTCAGGATTTTTATCCTCTCATATTCTCTCCACTATACTTATTCGTGGGAGAGAGGGGCTTAATGATAGCTGTATCAATTCTGAGAAACTTCTGTTTCTCATTTCCCTTGGCTGCAATTTTTCAAGGACAGTGGCATGAGTATCAGCCTTCTTTGTTTAATTGCTGCTTATTTTTTTCATGATTTATGTTTATTATTATTCTTTTTTGTTAAACTTTGGGAACAGATTTTATGTGAACAAGCCACACTCCACCATCTTACCCTTTCAGTTCATTCGTGTTGTCTTTGTTTATCTAGCTTTATTTTTATTTATGAAGTGCTTTAATGCTTGGTTTTATAACGCCACCCATTCAAATGGTCCAGGGTAGCCAAAAATCTACATTGTATAATCTGTCATTTTGTTTAGGGTATTTACTCTAATAATAGAATGGACTTAGTTTGTGAGTGTCAGCCACTAGAAATTAAGTTAACAATATAAGCAGTTCAATTTGTGATTCTATTACAGAACATAGAAATATCCTATTATCATATTTTGAAAACGATACCATAACACCATGTAAGACACAGAAATATTTCATGTAACTTTTTATGATAGAGTACATCTCAAAGGTTTTTTTTTTTTGGAAAATGTGATAACGCAACTGACATTGCTGAGCAGTGTAGTTTATATTTGCCCACAAGGGAGTTTGGAAAGGCTACCTCTCCCCTTCCAAAGAATTTGCAGACATTTTATCTGCATTGTATGATATTGGGCAGTAATACTGGTTTGGCCATTCATTCTCAAGGTTAATGTATCTTGGCACCAGGTAACCAAAGGGAGTTGCATCAGATGTTTAGTCTGTTTATTTCTTCAATAAATATTGATTGGGTGCCTACCATATGCTAGGCATGGTTCTGGACACTAGAAATATAGCAACTATTAGCAAAGAGACACAATCCTTGCTCTTCTGGAGCTTAAGATCTAGTAGGGGTCATACACAAAAAGATAAATAAACAAAAAAGACCATATTTTTTCAGGTAGTCATAAATTCTAGGGAGCAAATAAAGGCAACTAAAGAAATAGAATGGAGTGGGATTGGGGATACTTTATAAATAATGATCACGACAGTTTCTCTGAGTAGGTAACATTTAACCAGGAATTGTTTATGTGGCTAGAGTGGCATGTGAGTGGGGGTGGGAAACTACTCACATAAAATTCTCTGTGTAAAAAAGAATCAACAGTTATATAATTTTGCGAGATGCTGCATGCTACATTTTTCTTCTGGAGATTCTCAATGCAGATTAGTATGGTAAAGGCTCCTGGAAGTCCTGTAGGAAAGAAATCAGTTAACTTTGTATAGCTCAGTGTTTCTCAAACATATTTGATGAGGGACTTCCGGTAAAATGGCAGTGTAGACAGATGTTGTGCTAACTACCTCCCAGGATCACACCAAAATTACAAACAAATTATACAGCATTCAACCCCAGTGTTCCCCGGAACACTAGATGAACAGAACCACTAAACGAAGAACTTAAAGAGGAGGGCACGTCAAGTCTGGTAGGAGGGGTGGAGACGAGAGAGGGCAAACCCTGTGAGGGAAGCCTGAGCTGTGGGGAGGCTTCTCTGGTTGGGGGAGAAACCCTCCAGCCACACACCAAGCTCACCAACCCAGAGTTCCTTTGCTAGGAAGAGGAGTTCCAAGATGGCTGGCAGTAAATTAGTGAGGACTCTTTGCTCAGCTCGGTGAGGCTAAGAGCGGATAGAGAATCAGTGGGGCCAGCACATGGGCTTGCTCACCGGTGAGCACTTAGCTGGTTCCTAGTGGAGGGAGTAGCTGTGTGAGCCAGGCCCAGGAGCCTGCATGGACGGACAGAACTGAGCATCTTTGGTGCAGAGGCTGGAGGTTTTTGGACTGTTGTTCCCGTTGTGTGGAGCCTGCATGTGAGTGGTGTAGGGAGGGCGCCATTTTGTCGGGCTTGGGCCCTCTCATGGAGGATCAGGTCCGAGACCTCATTGGTCTGGTGGAATTGGCGCAGAAGTACGTGTGTGCGTGAGCGCATGTGCATGCGGCCTTGGATCCCTATCCTCTGCCCGGCTTATACTGTGTTGCCAGGGAAACGCTGGGCAGGTTCCCTCTGGCTCCAACAGGCTGTTCACTGAGACGTGGGAGTGCGTGAGATACCTCGGGTCCCTGCTCTCCACACTAAACTTGCAGAGTTGCCAGGCTGGTGATTGGTTGTCGGGCTGCTCGGCCTGATCTGTGAGCGGCTCATTGGGGCAGGCTGAGACTAAGATCTTTCCTGGGAGTGTTGGGCCGTGAGCTGTGTGCCTGCCTGATCCAGCCAGGGCTCTCTGGTGATCTATCTAATACATCAAAGCAATCCCAGAGCGACAGCACGAATGGGGAAACAAAGAAACATGTCACAAGTAAAAGATCAGAAGAAACTTCTAGAAATGGGACCAAATGAAACAGAGGGATCCAACATTTCAGCGACAGAGTTTAGAACACTGATGATAAGTATGTTTAACAAACTTAGTGAGGACATAAGGAAGGATAGAGAAATCATAAAAAACAACCAGTTAGAACTAAAGAATACAATAACTGAAATGAAGAACGCACCAGTACAGTAGATGAAGCAGAGGAGCGGATCAGCGATTTGGAAGACAAAATAGCAGAAATCACCCAGTTGGCACAACAAAACGACCAAAGAATAAAAAACAATGAAAATAGTTTAAGGGCCCTATTGGACAAGATGAAGCACAACCATTATTGAATCATAGGAATACCAGAAAGAGAAGAGAAGAAGCAAGGGGGCGAGAATGTATTTGAAAAAATAATGACTGAAAACTTCCCTAGCCTGGTGAAGGAAATCAACATACATGCCCAGGAAGTGCACAGGGTTCCAACAAAGCTGAGCCGAAATGGGTCCACACCAAGACACATCATAGTTAAAATGGCAAAAGTTCAAGACAGAGACAGAATCCTAAAAGCAGCAAGACAAAGACAGCAGGTTACATACAAAGGAACTCCTGTTAGACTAACAGCTGACTTGTCAGCAGACACTCTTCAGGCTAGAAGGGAGTGGCAGGAGATATTCAAAGTGACACAAAATAAAGGCCTACAACCAAGATTGCTCTACCCAGCACGGCTATCACTTAAAATTGAAGGAGAAAGAAAGAGCTTCTCAGAAAAGAATAAGCTTAAGGAAGTCATTACCACCAAGCCAGCATTGCAAGAAATGTTAAATAGGCTTTTTTTAAACAAAAGAAAGGGGTAAACAAGCTAACCCAGGGAAACCAGGAATAGAAATAACAAAATGGCAATACATATGCACCTATCAATAATCATTTTAAATGTGAATGGGCTAAATGCTCCAATCAAAAGACAGATGGGGACTTCCGGTAAAATGGCGCAATAGACAGATGCTGTGCTAACTGCCTCCCAGGATCATACCAAAATTACAAGCAAATTATATAGCATTCAACCCTGGAGGTCCCTGGAACACTAGATGAACAGAACCACTAAACGAAGAACTTCAAGAGGAGGCCACGTTGGGTCTGGTAGGATGTGTGGAGACAAGACAGGGCAAACCCCTTGAGGGAGGTCCCAGCCATGGGAGGCTTCTCTGGTTGGGGGAGAGACCCTCCGGCCGCACACCAAGCTCACCAGCCCAGAGCTCCTTTGCCGGGAAGAGAAGTTCTAAGATAGCCAGCAGTAAATTAGTGAGGACTCTCTTTGCTCAGCTCGGTGAGGCTGAGAGCGGCTGGAGAATCACTGGGACCAGTGCCCGGGCTTGCTCGCCAGTGAGCACTTCCTGGTTCCTGGTGGAGGGAGTGGCTGTGTGAGCCGGGATCCTGCAGGGACGGACTGAACTGAGCACCTTTGGTGCAAAGGCTGGAGGTTTTTGAACTGTTGTTCCTGTGGTGCGGAGCCTGCACGCAAGTGGTGTAGGGAGGACGCCATTTTGTCGGACTTGGGCCCTCCCATGAAGGATCAGGTCCGAGACCTCATTGGTCTGGTGGAATTGGCGCAGAAGTACGTGTGTGTGAGCGCGCCTGCGGCCTTGGATCCCCACCCTCTGCTCGGCTTATACTGCATTGCCAGGGAAACGCAGGGCAGGTGCCCTCCGGCTCCAACAGACTGCTCACTGAGACCCAGGAGTGCACGAGCCACCTCAGATCCCCACCCTCTGCACGGCTTGTGCTGCGTTGCCAGGGAAATGCCTGGTGGGGGTGCTGCGGCTCCAACAGGCTGCTCACTGAGACACGGGAGTGCGCAAGCCTCCTCGGGTGCCCGCTCTCCGCATTGCTCTTGCAGAGTTGCCAGGATGGTGATTGGTTGTCGGGCTGCTCAGCCTGATCTGTGAGCGGCTGATTGGGACAGGCTGAGACTGGGAGTTTTCCTGGGAGTGTTGGGCCTTGAGCTGTGTGCCTGCGTCATCCAGCCAGGGCTCTCCTGGTGATCTATCTAATTCATCAAAGCAATCCCAGAGTGACAGCCAGAATGGGGAAACAAAGAAACATGTCACAAGTAAAAGATCAGAAGAAACCTCCAGAAATGGAACCAAATGAAACAGAGGGATCCAACCTTTCAGAGACAGAGTTTAGAACACTGGTGATAAGAATGTTTAAGGAACTTAGCGAGGACATAAAGAAGGATAGGGAAACCATTAAAAACAACCTGTTAGAACTAAAGAATACAATAACTGAAATGAAGAACACACTCGAAGGAATCACCAGTAGAGTAGATAAAGCAGAGGAGTGGATCAGCGATTTGGAAGATAAAATAACAGAAATCACCCAGTTGGCACAGCAAAAAGACCAAAGAATAAAAAGCAATTAAAATAGTTTAAGAGCCCTATGGGACAAGATGCAGCACAACCACCTTCGAATCATAGGGATACCAGAAGGAGAAGAGAAGAAGCAAGGGGTCGAAAATGTATTTGAAAAAATAATGACTGAAAACTTCCCTACCCTGGTGAAGGAAATCAACATACATGCCCACGAAGTGCAGAGGGTTCCAAACAAGCTGAACCCAAACAGGTCCACACCAAGACACATCATAGTTAAAGTGGCAAAGGTTAAAGACAGAGACAGAATCCTAGAGATTGCAAGAGAAAGACAGCAGGTTACATACAAAGGACCTCCTATTAGACTAACAGGTGACTTGTTTACAGAAACTCTGCAGGCCAGAAGGGAGTGGCAGGAGATACTCAAAGTGGCACAAAATAAAGGCCTACAACCAAGATTGCTCTACCCAGCACAGCTATCACTTTAAATTGAAGGAGAAATAAAGAGCTTCTCAGAGAAGACTAAGCTTAAGGAATTAATTACCACCAAGCCAGCATTGCAAGACATGTTAAAAGGGCTTTTTTAAACAAAAGAAAGGGGTAAACAAGCTAACCCAGAGAGACAATTTGAGAAGATTGAAGTCATATCAAGCAGATATAAAGGAAAAATTGATGGTTGCTGGCTGGGAGGGAGTGGGGCAGAGGGAGAGAAGGATGGTTTTGGACAGTGTATGTGGGACTACAATGTTGCCGCAGTGATATGGGGACATTTCTGGGAATGTAATTGATAATGTTGTGAAGACATTATTATGTTGCGAGAAATAAGTCAGTCGGAGGACAGGTACCATGTGATCTCATTTGTGTGTGGAGTCTGAAGAGCTGAGTGAATGATCAAAGTAAACAGACTCGTAGATGTAGATGAAAAACTGAGGGTTGCTAGTTGTGAGGGGGGTGGGGATGGGGGGAAGGGAAAGGGACTAGGCAGCATAAATAGACAACTACAATATTGTCACAGGGATATGAAACACAGTTCGGGGAATATAATAATGTTATAAAAATTTTGTGGCGTGTCAGATAGTCACATGTCTTGTTAGGGAGACCACTTCATGGATGTAGTAGAGGCTTGATCACTGCACTGTACACCTGAAGCTGATATTGTATAGTATTGTATGCCAACTGCAACTGAATATGTGGATGGTCACAGGATGTGGAGTATACTGTGAAGGGGAGTCAGGGGAGTTGTGATGGATATGTATGATATGGCGGGGGTAGTGGGGTGGCGAACTGGGGGAGGGGGTTTTCACTTTGGGGGTAAAGAGTATAACTATTGCATTGTGTTGTACACCTGAAACTAATAATAAAAAAAAAAAAGACAGATGGGCCGGCCGAATGGCGCGATGGTTCAGCGCTGGCTTGGGAAGCCAGTGGCCCGGTTCCGTCCCACATATGAGGGCCAGTGACACTGCCCTCAAAAAAAAAAGAAAGACAGAGAGTGGTTGAGTGGATAAGAAAATAGGAAGCATGTATATGCTGTTTACAGATGGAATAGGATATGCCATGCAAATGGAAATGAGAAAAAAAAAGCTGGAGAACCAATACTTATTTTGGACAAAATAGACTTTAAAATGACTACAGTAAAAGACAAAGAAGGGCACTATAACCCTAATAAACATCTTTGCTCCAACATAGGAACTGCTAATTACATATAATAGATTTTTGACAGACATAAAGACAGAGATCTACATTAACACTATCATAGTAGGGGACTTCAACACCCCATTGTCACTAATGGACAGACACTTTAGACAGAAAACCAACACAGAAAGAGAAGCCTTAAATGACACTTTAGACCAGCTGGACTTCGTTGATATTTTTAGAGCATTTCACCCTGAACAAACAGAATATACATTCTTCTCAAGTACACATGGGACATTTTCCAAGATAGACCACGTTAGGCCACAAAACAAGTCTCAGTACATTTAAGAAGATTGAAGTCATATCACGCAGATATAAAGGTAAAACTGATGGTTGCTAGCTGGGAGGGAATGGGGATGAGGGAGAGGGGGAAGGTTTTGGACAGCATAGGTAGATAACTACAATGTTACCACAGGGATATGGGGGCAGTTCTGGGAATGTAATTGATAATGTTGTGAAGAGACTATTATGTTAAGTGAAATAAGTCAGTTGGAGAAAGACAAGTACCATATGATCTCACTTCTATGTGGAATCTGAAAAACTGTATGAGTGAGCAAAGTAAACAGACTCATAGATATAGAGGAAAAACTGAGGGTTGCTAGTTGGGAGAGGGGTGGGGATAATTGGGAGGGGGAAGGGATTAGACAGCATAAATAGACAACTACAATATTGCCACAGGGATATGAAACACAGTTTGGAGAATATAATAATGTTGTAAAAATTTTGTGGCGTGTCAGATAGTCACATGTCTTGTTAGGGAGACCACTTCATGGATGGAGTAGAGGTTTCATCACTGCACTGTACACCTGAAGCTGATGTTGTATAATATTGTATGCCAACTGTAACTGAATATATAGATAGTCACGGGATGTGGAGTATACTGTGGAAGGGAGTCAAAGGAATTGTAGTGAATATGTGTGATATGGGGTGTGGGAGGTGTGGGTTGGCGGACTGGGGGAGGTGGTTGTCACTTTGGGGAGTAAAGAGTATAACCATTGCATTGTGTTGTACACCTGAAACTAATTCACAATAAACTTAATAAAAAAAATGACAGATTCAAGAAAAAATACAAACAAAAAAAGTTATTTGATGAAATTTATGTGTGATTCATATTCCAGAGAAGGAGCCCTAAGTTTTGGGAAACACTGTAAACAGTGTAATAAGGCAGCTACATTAGGTTTCAAATATAGGGAAGTCACTTTTTTAACTGTAGCAAAGTTATTTAGAGTCTATTATTATGAGTGTGTCTGTGCTGAATTTTCTCCTTTCCACTGCCATGCCCAAACATCTTTGAGGAATAAGAAGCAAATGGTAATACAACAGGCTGAGATAGGGAATATTAAAAAAAAATGGAATTGTGTTTATTAAAATAAAACCACAAACATTTTGTTATGGACTTTACTTAGCTATAATAATTTAGCCCAGTCTCTGATACAGATAAAGTCTGTATTTTGACCATTGTTATATTCAGGAGACCCTAAGGCCCAGTAAAATCATGGATACTCAAAGAGGAATTCAGCTATACACACCAGTCTAAACTTTTTTCAGATACAAAAACAGATGCACATTTCTAATTTGGAAGTTAAATATAAATTCTGCTTAATCTGTAGAAATTATAAATGACCCTAAGGTCTCACTTTTCAAAATCTATTTCATGAAGCTTTCAGAAGTGACCACTAAGTGAGTGTGTGGGGCCAGGACCACAGTACTGTCTACTTTTAGTCACAGTCCTGAGCTTCTCTGCTGAAATGGGCAGAAGTATTTGTAAATATACTGGGTAATATGCTCTGTTGATGAGGAGATGAAAACCTGCGGTGGTGGGCTGGCCGAGTGGTGTGGTGATTTAGCGCTGGCTCGGGAGGCCAGCGGGCCTGGTTCGGGTCCCACATATGAGGGTCAGTGACACTGCCCTCAAAAAATAAAAATAAACCTGTGGTGGTGAAGTTTCTTCCCAAACTTTTATACATTGACTCAAATGCATGTCTACAGTATTGGATGTCATTTCAGGTTTTGTTTTATGAGAGAATGAAGTCCTTTTCAAATGCAGAGTTATTGGAAGATATATACCTTAGTATGTTAGCCCAGTTTCAGAAGCATCAGTTTAGTGCTTCCTAAACTTTTCAATTCATAATAATCACCTGGGGATAATTGTTAAAACTGAAGATTCCTAGTTATTTGCCCAATTGAGAATCTTGTTTTTTAGATTTGTGGTGGGACACAGGAATCTGCTTTTTAATCTCAGATAGGAACCCTTGTAGGCACTTGGTGTGTGGACCATTTTTATGACAGGAAAAGATGTTCCTGGTGTTTTGTTGTAGTGCTGAATGGACATTTTCCCCACCACAAAAACGGGAGTTTGTGATTAAGAGTTAGTAGTCAGCAAATTGACACCTATCTGGCTTGCCAAGAGGCAGACAGCTGCGAAGGAAAGCTCAGATAATTGTGGATGTGCAAGAAGAATAAAAGCTTTCCCTAGCCATTCAGTATTGTAAAATCAAATGTTTGTCAATTGCTAAAGTCAAATCATGGGGTTTTCCTATGATTACATAATATGAAACTCAGGATGCAAAATCCATTAAAAGGAATACTTGGGGGCTGGCCAAGTGGCGTGGTGGTTAAGCGCTGGCTTGGGAAGCCAGCGGCCCCAGTTCAGGTCCCACATATGAAGGCCAGTGACACTGTCCTCAAAAAAAAAAGAAAACTTGGGAAAATAAGTGTGGTAGTGTACAGAGTTTGAAATTGCTTTTCATAAGTTATCTCCAAATAATCAAATCTAGGTGGAAAGGAGCCAATCAGGAAGTGACAGGTATTTCACTACAGAAGAAAATGGGCATTTCTATCTTACTATTTCTTCTGTTAAATGTTGGTGGTGATAATAATAATTTTAAACAATCTAGCAAGAGATTTCTCTTCCAACACTTGCAAATGAGAAATCAATAGGTAATTTTTCTTAAAACTTCCTCCTTTGCCCACATTCTCAAATGCAACACCTCTCCTTTCTGTCTTCCTCCTTCCTCAAGCAGATTTAATTCAACTAACACTTTTATTTAGTTGATGTTGATTTTCTTCTCTTCTCTGGGTTTTGCTACCTATGCAACATAGATGTGATAAAGGCATTTTAGATAGGATGATACTTGGCCTGTTTCTTATTTAATCAGAAGATGAAGACAATGATGCTAATAAATGTGTGCAAAAGACAGCCAGTCACTCTATCCTGTAATATATGTGATTGGCTGTCTTGTACCAAGGAAATTGTTATGTGCAATATATAGAACTCACTCTCTCAGTCTAAACAAAATATTTATGGTAGCCATATTGGCAAAACACTGCTGACATAAATTTTTATGTGGGGATAAAAATATTCTTGCAGGGGGTGTAAATTTTATATGGATATATAAATTTCAGAATTCAAACTTGATAAGTTGATAGGATGGCCAGGGAGTGCTAAATTTTCTTTTAAGAAAAGATAATAAAAAATAATCCAAGGGCTATAGACTAAGATAAAAATAAATGCACTACATAATATATTTGACTTAATTTATTATATCTTTCTTGTGGTATTCTGCTTTTTAAGATTTTTTTTTAAATAGGGGGATTAGGGGAGGGGTACAGTGTTGGGGAATTGGGGAAGGGGAACAACCATGTTGTTGTCCTTTTGTTCTTCAGTCTAGTTGTTGAGGATGCCACTTCACTGGCCCATGTTGGTATTATGATCATTGCACTCTTCCTGGCTGAGGCAGTCGGTCGCTAGCCATTGGATGGCTGCTCACAGTACCTCACAGTAGCCCACTGCAGCCCACTTCAGCACAGCCTATGCCACCATTTTCTGGTGCATGTGGGAATCCAACTGGCAGCCCCGCTGTTCAGAGCTCATGATCTTACCAGCTGAGCCACTAGGCCAGCCCCTTTTCTGGGTATTCTTAACAGGCTACAAGGAAGTGGGTCTATATTGCCACTAGACCCTGCTTTCAGTCAGCAGATAATTTTGATTCCTTACACGAAAAGCTTTTCCTCCAAGGTGAGTGTAAAGGTGTGGTGGAATCTATGAAGCACCTCCCAGAGCCTCCTTCATTTAGAGTCACAGGATGTAAAGTACAATATAGAGAATATAGTCAATAATACTGGGGATGCCAAAAAGTGTATACATGTGGACACTTTGGTCAATGTTGCCAAGCAGTAGTTCACTGTAATCAGAAGTGTCTGGGCATCGGCCGAGTGGTGCTGGCTTGGGAAGCCAGCTGACCCGATTCGGGTCCCACATATGAGGGCCAGTGACACTGCCCTCAAAAAAAAAAAAGTGTCTGGACATTGATGGTAACCACGTTGAACACTTCTTGTAATCGCAGAAGTCAAATGTAACTTGTATTCATTTTTTGTTATTAGTATGTATTGAGTATTGCAATTTTAATACAGTTTTCCTTTCTTAAAATGTATATACATTTTTTGGCATCCTCTGTATTGTAATAATTATGTATGGTGTCAGATGGGTACTAGAATTATTGGGGTGATCATGTCATAAGGTGTGTGAATGTCTAATCACTAGGTTGTACACTTGAAAATACCATAATATTGTATATCAATGTAATTAAAAACAGATTAAAAAAATAAGGACTCACTGCTCAGCTACTTAGAGCAAGGTTAGCTGACAGCCTCCAGCTGTCAGTCCCTTCAATGTTTGCTTCACCTGCAGAGTGTCACCTCATCCCGGTCAAATTCCTGTGGACATCCCATATCCAATGATGGAATAAAAGGCTTGTCATCTCAGCCCAAATTGGAAAAACTCTGAAGGGCCATTCTAACTCCAGAGCTCCCAGTGGAGTTGGCTGGGTGTGTCTTTGAGACTACCTTGCATTTCAACTTTTCCCTTCTCTTTTTCAGCTTCCTTCTTTCTTTTCTGCAAGTGTTGCTATCACAAACACATCTTTAAAAACATCCTGGATGCTAAACTCTTTCTAAATGTCTGCTTCCTTAGGAATACAATTTTGGACCTCGGCCACATTATGACTTTTGTGGGCCTGAGTCACTTATGCCTTCATGGGCCTTTTCCTCCATAAAATATATTTTAAAATATATTCTATTACTGTATTGGTATAAAGCGTAATATATAAATGTTATATGTTAAAACTTTTTCTTCTACCTAAAAGTTCATTTATTTCTCCTGATTTTAAAACGAAGCAAAATATTTTTGTGCTGATTGTGCCTAATGAAGAACTCAGCCCGGTCTGTGACAGGGGGCAATTGTTTATCATGTATAACACAAGATTATGAAGCCTGGGATGACTCCTTTTGTCACTCTCTCTTTCAATCTCAGATCATCAGGTCCCGCAGTTATCTCCCACTTTTCAGGGAAAAAAATGAGCAGCTAGTCCTCCTTTTGGAAAGGATCATTTGTACTAATAAATGATTAATAAAGCTGAAGTTTAAATATTTTGACTCTATAAGAGGGTAGTAGTGGAGGCTTGCTTTGTATAACAGAACAGTTCATGTTATTGATTATGTCATTTCCTTTCCATTCCCTACCTTCTTTCCATGTTCACATTTGTTCTTGTTTTGTTAAAGCTTTTTTTTTTTTTGAAGATTTTATTGGGGAATTGGGGGAGGGCAACAGTATTGGGGAATGGGGGAAGGGGAATAGACAAGTTGCTGTCTTTTTGTTCTTCAGTCTAGTTGCAGAGTACATTGCTACACTGGCCCATGTTGGTATCGTCATTGCACTCTTCCCAGATGAGGCAGATCAGATGCCGGCCTCTGGATGGTCACTCACCACGCCTATTGGCAGCTCACGCTGGCTGCCAGACGCTCACGCTGGTTGTTGGCCGCTCACTGTAGCCTATTGCAGCCCACTGCAGTAGAGGCTGCAGCCTACACCATCACCGGGACTCACAGCACAGCTCCAGGTGGAGCTGTTGTTAGCTGTAGAGGGCAGTGTCACTGGCCCTCATATGTGGGATCTGAACCGGGGTTGCTGGTGTCCCAATCCAGCGCTTAACCAATGCACTACTGGACCGGCCCTGTTAAAGCTTCTTAAGGGAACATAGATTGGATTTCAAATCTGGGAGAGACTAAGATTGCCCTTTTCTATCGCACTGTCTGTGTTTGGATAAGGTAGGGAAAAGTTAAAACAGGAACAAGAGGGGGTACCTAAAATAGCTTTTTCTCTTTTGGTTTATTTGAAACTAGAAGATTCTTTTGGTTTGTTATTAACAATCTAGCAGATAAATATTTTTGAGTGCCTGATATAAAAAATACATTTCTTTTGGGTGCTTTATTTACATGATTTCAATTAGGTAGAGCAGGGTATCCTAGCATAGCATGATATTGGGTTCATGATCTGCTCTAATGCTGAATCAGTGGCCCACATGATATCAAACTGCATTAACTGAAGTGAATAGCAGGAAGGAGACCTAAGAAAAATAAGATTTTTCTGCTTAGGTGACTTTAGTCAGAGACAGAGAAGGGTTAATGGTGAGAACATTATGCCCAGAAAGGCCATAGAGCATTGTGGCTAAGAGCATGGACTTTGGAGTCAAGCTGCCTTGATTCAAATGCTGGCTTTGCCACTTACTTGCTGAGTGACATTGGAAAATTTACTTAATCTTTTTTGCCTGTTGCCTCACATGTAATATAGAAATACTAATAAGTACTAGCTTCACTGGGTTGTAGAATGACAAGATTAAAATTGCAAATACATGGAGACCACTTCATGGATGGTGTAGAGGCCTGACCTCTGCACTAAACATCTGAAGCTGCTGTTGAATAATATTATATGTCAAGTATAATTTTTTTTAAGACCTTTTTTCTTTTTCTTTATTTGAGGGCAGTGTCACTGGCCTTCACATGTGGGATCCAAACCGGGGCCACTGGCGTCCCAAGCCAGCACTCAACCACCGTGACACTTGGCCGGCCCAAGTATAATTTTTTTTTTTGAGGACAGTGTCACTGGCCCTCGTATGTGGGACTGAACCAGGGCCACTGGCTTCCCAAGCCAGTGCTTAACCACTGCGCCACTTGGCCGGCCCAATAGGTCAAGTATAATTTAATACATATATAGTCATGGGATGTGAAGTATAGTGTGGGAATGGAGTCAATGGAATTTAATAGATATGTATGATATCAGGGATGAGGGGGCAGTTGATTGGGAGAGGGGTTTTCTCACTTTGTAAGGGGTGAAAAAGATAACTATTGCATTGTTTTGTACACCTGAAACTAATAATAATAACAAAATTTTGAATAAAAAAGTGCAAATACTTATAAAACATTTAAAAGAGGGGTTGATACGTAGTGCCTCAAAACAGGGTCGCTAGGGGCCGGCCGAGTGGCTCAGTTGGTTAAGAGTTGGCTTAGAGCACATGCTCTGAGCAACAGGGCCTCTGGTTTGAGTCTCACATGGGCCAGTGATGCCGTGCCCGAGCTGAGCTGTTGTTGAGCTGCTAACAGGTGGCAGGATGGCTCAGCTGGTGTAACAAGATTGCCTGTTCAATGGTGGGTTATGCCCACCCACAACTAAACATTGAACTCGGCACCTTGAGCTGAGCTGCTGCCCAGATGGCTCAGTGGATAGGGTATGCGCTCTTAACAACAAGGCTGCTGGATTGACTACCACATGGTACGGTGGCTATGCCCACCTGCAACTAAGACTGAACTCAGTACCTTGAGCTTAGAGGCCATGAGCTGCTGAAGAGAAGCCAGATGGCGCCTCGCACCCTCCACAATGAAGGTTGAAGAACAACTTGGCTGGTCCCTTTTCCCAATTCTCCAACACTGTTCCTTTCCCCCAATTCCCCAATAAGAAAATCTTAAAAAAAAAAAAAAATAGAGGGCCAGCCGAGTGGTGCAGTGGTTAAGCACGGGCTTGGGAAGCCAGCGGCCCAGTTCGGGTCCCGCACATGAGGGCCAGTGACACTGCCCAAAAAAAAAAAAAAAAAAAAAAAAAAAAAAGAAATGATGGTACCTCCAAAATTCAATTTTAAATTCTTTTTATTTTCCTGGGGGAGCATTATAAATCAATTTATTTTTTTATTCACCAAATAGTTTTTGAATACCTACCATAGATCAGGCATTATGCTGAGAACTGCCCTCAGGGAGCTTAGAGTTTACAACACAGACTTACTAAATTAGAGTCTTTGGGTATGAGCTCCAGATTTCAGAACTTTTCTAGGATAAATACAGAGATGTACAGTCCCAGGAAATGAAAATAAAATATAGATAGTTGAACCATAGGTTTAGCCTGCAAAGATAATTTAATGTGACCTTGAAAAGTCCTGTGTAAACTGATTATCATTCCCAACTGATGGACACTGTCATTTCAGAGGTACCTGGTTTCTGACTGATATTCAGTAGACAGAGTTTTCTTACCCTTTCTTTCTTCCTTTTTTCAAAAAGGATTGACTATAAATCAAACTTCATCAAGAGTATTTAATGTGTCTTCTGGCAAATGAACATGCTGGGGAAAAGGAGTAGATAAAGCCTGTTTTGCCATACATTTGTGTACCCATTGTGGCCTTTCCCAACTGTTGCATTACAATCTCCCCTTTACTAGTTTTATTTCTTTTTTTCATTTGAGTTTTCAGGTACATGGCATAATTAATATTTATAAAATTAAATGGTAGATAATACATTCTGTTCTAAGTCATTTCTGCTGTTTCAACAAAAACTTCAAGGAAAATAAAAACAACTTCCTGATCTTTGAACTTAGGATGGAAAGCCCAGTCCTGATTGTCTAAAAGATGAGCTATTCTGCCAACCTCTACCACAATAGCTAGTGATCTGGCTTCCAAATAAGGTTGTAATACTGTGTAAGTTGGGGTTCTGGGCTGCAAGCAATACAAGCACACTTAAGCTACATTAAATTGAAGGATTTATTTGTGAATGACATCAGGGACTCATCTAATTTAAAGACGGCTGGAAAACTAAGTTTGCAAAGAGCAAAAACTCAAGAACCTCCAGGGGACATAGCAACACTCTTTCCTAGCAGGAATCAGCTGGTTGGGATACTTCTGGTGCTGCTACTACTTCTGCCACACAGGTTAACTTCTATTTCCTTGCTTAAATTGTGAAAAATGCAAACTCCTGGTAGAACATTTGATTGGCTGAATTTTTTATATGACTGCTCCTGCCTGTATGAAAGGGCTGATTAAAAAAAAAGTATCTGGACTCTTGTGTATTCATAGTAAGAGGCCAGGAGTGAGTGATGAATCGAAGAATTATTCTTCTGCTAAGCCTACCCACAATGGAGGAGAGATGTTTTCTCTCAAATTCAGACACTAGTAAGACAGGAGATGGATTCTGGACAGCTCCTTTCCTGAATCCACTCTAATCAGGTTTTTATAATCACCTCTCCATTGAAATGATTCATAACAGTCATCAGTCATCAATCAATTGCCAAACTCAATGGCTAATTTTCAGTCCTCCAATTATTTGCCTTTTTAGCAGTGTTTGCCACAGTTTATCATTCCCTCCTCCAAATTACAATTTATTAACCTGACTTCCAAGTTACAAGTTTATTCTGTATTCTCTTTAGTCACTCATTAGCAATCTTCTTTGCTGCTTTTTCTTTACCTCTGTGACTTCTAATTGCTAGAGTGTTTTAGGTTTCATTTCTTGGATCTCTTCTCCACCTACCCTCACTCTCTTGATGATCTTTCCCAGTCTCATGGCTTTATCCACCATCTATATGTAGACTACCCATAAACTTATATCTTTAGCTCATACTCCTTCCTGAAGCCCAGAATCAAATAGTGAACCACCTAATATTAACTTTTACTTGTATTTTCTAAAAAGCACCTCAAATTTAAAATATTCAAAATCCAGCTCTTGATGCTACTCCAAACATTTTCCTCTTTTGCATTTTGGTAATTAGATATTATTTTTTAAATATTACCATTATATTTAAGATATATCCTGATTCTGACCACTTGTTACTACTTCTACTGCTACCTTTTTTTCAAAAGCACAATCTATTTTCAACTGGATTATGGAAAGAACCTATTAATTGGTTTCTCTGTTTCCATTCTTCTGTATAGTCTACTATTCTTACAGTAGCCAATGTGATCTTTTTAGAACCTTTAGGGTCAAAATATTTCAGTAGCTAAACTATTTGATCCAGAATTCTCATGTAACACTGACTGGGAAGTCTCTAAACAAGTTATTTAATGGAATACTTGTTGCTTAACAAATCTGTTGCTTAACAAATGGACACAAGTTTTTAGCAAATGGACTAGGCTCCAGAAGGGCGGATGTAGTTCTTTGTGACATTGATCAGGGATGGTGAAGTGTATACAAAGCAATAAAAATATACTTTCTCTAATATGACTGGGGAAGTGAAATTTGTTATGTGTCAAAACCAAGAGTTGAGGAAAAAGCAGAAATGGAGGTTATGGAAACTGTATAAACAGGATCATTACAAACTAATTAGACAATTTCAAGAATGCAAAGTTTATGTTTTTGTATACCATGGACTCATTTCAATCTTGAAATAGAACATGTTGCTGTGTAAAAAGTCATGGACAGACAGATGAATAACTAGAAGAAATCCGGATAAAAATTTGCTAAATTTAGTTCACTGACAAAAGCTAGTTGGGGCCTTTATGTAATGAGTTTGCATGTGTACAAAAAAGTAACAGTGGTAGAGATAAGTTATGCAGGTCATCAGAGTAGCCTTAGTTAGTGGCTGATGCTGAAAGCAAGATGAAAGAAATGGAATATCCAATGGAAATATTTAATAAACTGCCTGATATGAGAACTGAGTTTGTATTTAGAAGATGTGCCATTATTGGGTAGCAGGCACATAGCAGAAATGGACACAATGAATGGTCCATGTGTCCAGTATCCTGGGGAAAAAATCATGAGAGAGCATGAGCAGGTGAACAGAAAATATAAAAACAGTTATTGATGGGCTGGCCAGGTGGCGTGGTGGTTAAGTGTTGGCTTGGGAAGCCAGTGGCCCTGGTTAGGGTCCCACATATGAGGGCCAGTGACACTGTCCTCAAAAAACAAAACAAAACAAAACAAAAAACCAGTTATTGAAACAGGTTATTTCATCAGATTAGCAAATTAAATATACAGCTGAAAAAGAAAAAAAAATGAATAGATCACTTGTGACACAATCCTGAGATTTTAATCAGGATATTTCTAACTGATATGTTCTCATTAAAAGAGAAACCTAGGAATTGCTTCTTTTTTTCTTTTTTTTTTGAGGGCAGTGACACTGGCCCTCACATGTTGGATCTGAACCGGGGCCGCTGGCATCCCAGGCCAGCTCTTAACCACCGCACCACTCGGCGGGCCTGCTTTTTTTTTCTTTTTAATTTATAATGCAACCTGAATTGATTTCTGAATAAACTTCCCAAAGTGGAAAGCCTGAAAAGTTTAATATTGAGGTCATTTATTGACATGAGAAAAAATATTGCTAATTGTTTTTCATATGTTATCAGCAGGAGAGAAAAATCTTGTAAATGATTAGCTTTCAATAAAGGGAAGGCCTCTGGATTTAAAGTAACAGTTCCATTATTTGTCTTAGCAATGAAACAAAGAACATTTAGAGGGAGAGTGCTACAGATGTCTTAGTAAATAAAGTGGGAAAAAGAATAATTTAATATTGATAATGTTAGTGACTGGTATAAGTCAATCCAATACATATTTATTGGGCATCCACTGTGTGGTAGGCATTATGTTAGAGGCATCAGGATATAAGCAATGAGGCCTTTGCCTCAAGCTGCTTGCAATTATATTAATGGAGGGATAATAGCAAAATAGTCATATCTGTAGAGTTTTATGTATGACCATTGGAGCAAAAGATATTGCTGCTGTGTGAAATAAAAGTAGGGTGTAACTAGTAGTGAATAATGGTTTCTTCCTATTGATTTCAGCTTGGAGCCTATGTGGGCTAACAGTGAAAATGGTAAAAAGGGACTATTTCACAGTGGTATGTAGATTTACTGGACAGCGTTGATGGCACAGAAGACTTGTGGAAATGTGCAGGAAGGTTGTTGTTTGTCAGTTGCTCATGGATATCATTACTTTTCCTGATCCTGAATTTGACACTGAGGGAGAGATCTGGAAGGGCAGGGGGTTCAGTAGATCTTGAGATTGTTATGTTTGTAATCAGGCAGCCCTCTCACTTGTCATTATGCTCAAGGACTGCCTGACTGATTACTGGGTTGTTTCCTAAGAGGCCATTGTGAAGCCTGTTGTCTTTCTTTCTTTTTAGTGCTATTGTATCCTCTAGCTGGCGATACTATAAATACTTGGTTCGTAAAGTTTACCCTGTATAACAGAAATTTTAAAAGCATGAGAACTTCAGAAGCATCAGCCTCTGCAAATTGCATGGTTGTTTAAAATCATTCTTATGTACATATTAAAGCATAATTCTTAATAGATGGCTGAATGGACTGGCTACTCATTGTGCATATCTCGTGTTCTTTCATGTCAAGGGAGAAGGGACAGTAAACTGGTAGAGGAGACTTCAGAAATAATGGTTTAAGTAGATAACAGAGTCTTGGGTTAAGAAAATAAATAGAGGAAGAAAAGAGGAGAGAAGCGAGAGTAAGAGTTACTACAGGGAATAAAGAGAAAATACAGAATGTACTTTGGACCCCACAGGTTGAGGCCCTAAGGCTGATGTAAAATTGCTAGGTTTCCTCTGGGACCAAGGACAGGATTGTACGGCTCACATACAGACTGTTGAGCAGCTCCAGTGACATTATGATTCAACCTACCCATTATATGCTTTTTGGCTGACAACTTATATTCACTCAGTACATTATGAAAGTTCTCAAAAACCTTAATATAATGAACAATGTTCCTTGACTGTGGCATGAAATGTGTGTCTAGTTTCCCAGGCAAAAGTCACCTTGTGCAGTATGGCAGTTCACAGGAATCGAGAAAGTAGGTTGTATATTGCATATTTGAACCTGGCCTCCCAGCATCCATCCAGGCCTCTGAGCCAGGCTGAAACAACCATGAGTTCAGCATAGGAGAATAATAATAAAAAAATTGTCATTTGCAAGTCTTCTCTGTCAATAACAAAACTCATCTTTTTGCACCAGCAAGAAATTACAGGCAGCCCACATTTCAAATTCAGTTAATCTCAAAATAATTCAAAAATCAAAAAGCTTATTCAACCATCAAGATATACCAGATTGACTCACTGTGTATTCATAGAAGAGACTGTGTTTGGGGGGAGGGAAAGGGAAGAATCCAATACAGAATCAGTCAGCTTCAATTGTTTTGCAGACTACAAAAACTGCACTCTGAATATTAAGAAATATTGCCAAAGAATAGTCGATATGGCATCATTTGCATTTTCAACTATGAGTAAAATATATCACCTTTATCTGCAATTAAATGGCCCTTGCTTCTCTCTAACACTTGGGTGTTTCCATCTTACTAGTTTCCCCTTTCAGGTCTTAATTTCACATTCTGTCCTTGCTACAGTTGCTGTAACACAAAACGCTAGTAGATAGGTGGGCAGAAGCATCAGGTTTGCTATTTGTTACAATATTATCATCTGCATACTATTTTACATGTTTATAGTTAGCACTTTGGTTTGTTCCTCTATTTTTTCTTCCATTCTTTCAATTATCTCTCTCCCGACTCATGGGGAAATTACTGGGGTAACCTAATTTTTAGAACTTCAGTTTCCTCATCTATATAATATGGGCAATAATTGTGCCATGGCAGGAAGATTCTTAGTAAATATTAAGTATTTACCACCTACGTTTACCCTTTCTTAATTTTACAGAAGAGGATAGTTCCACTAAGAGAGGTAAAGGCATCTGCCTAAGGCCATAGCCCTGTGAATGACAGACTTGCCTACTTTACAAATGAACCCACTGTCCTTTGTGTCCTTTGCCTACGTACCATTTGAAGCTAAGTGAATGGGATGAAGGAAAAGAACCAGCTTCTTTAGAAGTTATATTATATACAGCATGTCCACTAACTTAGAGTAATTGTTCAATTTTGATGTAAGACACAAAAGGCAAACTTGCTGACGGAGTTACAAGAGGATAGTCAATAACATCTCCCTACCCTAACGGGGGTGCTGAGACTAAAGACTGTCCTTCTCCATTTGATTATTTATTTAATACATGTCATCAATCTTCTCTCCACAATTTCAAAATATGAAGTCTGAAAACTAAGTGTTTTAAAATTCATTTTGTGCTGGACCGGCCGAGTGGTGTGGTGGTTAAGCTTGGGAAGCCAGCGGCCCTGGTTCGGGTCCCACATATGAGGACCAGTGACACCCCTCAAAAAAAAAAAAGAAGAAAATTCATTTTGTGTAAATTTGGCCCCAAACTCATTTAACAGCAAATTTTTCCTAATCTGATATATGAGGCCTTTTATAATTTTTTACCAATCCAACTTGAAGTGAATATTTCTTTGTTTCACTGCAGATATATTAAATGTGTTTGATTATGGGATGCTACTCTAGATTTTGCTAAGGTACAATTTATAGTACAGTAAGTCTTCACTTAACATTGTACATAAGTTCAGTGATCTTAAGGAGAATCAATTTTACCATATGCTAATTGCCGTAAACAATAGTTAAGGTCCTCTGGCATCTCATGAACAATATAATGAAATGGTGTTGAATAAAATGTTATTTGAAGTCCTGCTGTATGCGCCTCACATTAGCTTTCCTAAATCTGAAAAGTGTTTCAAATTCTGAAGTACTTGTGGACCCAAGGATTTTTAGATAAATGATTATGGAATATATATATATATATATATATATATATATATATATATATATATAAACATTTATTTAGTGCTTATAATATGTGGGCTCTGTGCTGTTAGGTGCTGGGAATGTGATAATAGATGATAATGATAATGCAGCTAACAATTATACAGTACTCATTCCATGCTGAGCACTAGAAGTGCTTATGTGAAACCTTTTATTTACTGTCAATACTTACAACAACCTTTTGTAGTGGATACTATTGTAAGTTAGGGCTCCTACCCTCAAAGAGTTCATAGCCCCAGGACAGAAAACAGTGATTCCCTGTGATAGTTGCTAAAAGAGCTCTAAGGAAAATGTGTGCACTTCGGTTACTACTGCTGCCTGAGCCCAGATTCTTTACTATCCATTGCCATGCACTGGTGTATAATGGAGTGGACAAAATATCCAAGATGAAGAGAAGATAATGTGGCAGCAACGGAAATAAAAGATAAATAAGGTAAGGGTGGCAGTGTGTCCCACTGGAACAAAGACCTATCAAGGACATTTAATGGGACATAAAGCCAGCCAGATAGGGAACTGAAATGTAAAAACATGTTGCTTGCTATGGGTTTCTGGTGATGAGCCTTTAATGCTCTAGTATGTGTTACTGTGACAGATAAGAATTTACTAGGTAACCTGACATGTTAGCTGTGGAGCAATCAATGAAGGGAACATTTTAAGATGTAATATCTCATATTTGTCAGCAATTCATTCCAAAGGCATGATTTGAGGTGAAACCTCAGCGCCCAAGATTTTCTAAGGGGCATGTGCCTTTAAATCTAAGGCTTAGGGATAGCTTCCCAACCACTCCCATGTGAGCATGGCTTTGCCCATGAGTATACCAAATAATGCCTTGTGAGGTTGCAGGACTAGGCAAGTTCTAAAATGTGTGAGAGTCCAACCTAGTGTAGCATCTGCCCATTTTCAGTGGAACTTTTTTTTTTTTTGAGGGCAGTGTCACTGGCCCTCATATGTGGGATCCGAACCGGGGCTTCTGGCTTCCCAAGCCAGCACTTAACCACTGTGCCACTTGGCTAGCCCCAGTGGAACATTTTTTTAATTTCTTATACTTAATGCAAGACCTGATCCATACTGCTCAGGTGACCATCAATTACAGATCTCCCCTGGCAGCAGGCCATGCTCCCTCCCCTCCCTTGAAGGTAATTGATGGACTGACGCAATTAAGGGTGATATGCTACATCACAACCATCATTCACATAACCAAAAATACATGAGTACACAAAGCATTCTCAGTTCTGTTTTTTTTTTTTTTTGAGGGCAGTGTCACTGGCCCTAATATGTGGGATCTGAACCGGGGCTGCTGCCATCTCAAGCCAGTTCTTAACCACCATGCTACTTGGCCAGCCCAAGCATTCTTAGTTCTTAATTGATAATTCTCATGAGTTTTCCAGACAGGGGCAATTTATATATTTGGTGCCCTCACTTTACTTTCCTTCCTGGGGTTAAGTGCTGCAGCTGATAGGGCCATTAACCCCTTGTCCGTGCTAGTGAGTTCTGGCTTACAGCCTGCTTATATGTCACAACAAAAGCCTGGAGCACACAGTAGATAGAAGGACACGACAGGAAGGAGGGGAGGGGACCTGGAAACTAGCAATACAACAATACCCACTTGGTGAAGCAGAGGCTTTGGGATGACTTAACTGTTGATATAGGAACAAAGTGAACTGATAGGATAGCAATAACAATTGTAATAACATCAAAAGGAGTTATTATGGTTAGCCTTATAACAATTGCAATGAGTACTAGCATTACTTGAACACCTACTCTAGGGACTTTAACATTCATTGTTTCATTTATTGGTTGTAATAACCTCATATAGTGTGAATTATCATCCCTAATTTCCCCAATGCTGCACAGCTAAAATGCCTAGAGCCTGGATTCAACCTCAGGTGAATTTCTGTCCAAAGCACATTCTCTTTTAACCAGATCATACTGCCCATTCAGAGTGCCATGCATTCTGGTAATGTGCTTGGAATTCTCTGGGAGCAGAATTAGTTTGAAGGGCAAACCAGCCAAATAGTTGCCAAAAACATCATGATATAAGAGGTATTGATGGCACTGGAAAATTTGGAAGTATGGAGCCAATTAACTCAGGTTTCCATATGTGAATCCATATATTATTGGCTCCACCTCATCCAAAACAGACAGAAGCCTTGAAAGAAAATGAAACAATCCCTTACCCTATTTAACATATATCCACTGAGTAATTTTGCAATACATATAAAAGTTGTATTAAGAAGCATTAGAGGCCTTGCCACCAAGTCTCAGAACAGCCAGTTGCTTAAAGAGATAGTAGCAGTCAGTTGAAAATCTGAATGAGGATAAACATGGTCTAGTGCTGCATGCCAAGAATTAGTGAGTTATTTTCCTATTTAAATTTAAACACTATTAATATGCCTCAATAAATTTTCTGGTTCAGGAAATTGTATTGAATAAATTCCTTAATTTAAACATAAAGAGATATTAATTTTATTAACAGAAAACCAGTTAAGTTTGTTTTCACATTTCTCTATATTATTATCTTTTTCTTCTTCCTTTCCGCTATATGCACTCCTCCCCTTTGTCCTTCTCCATCCAGCTTGTCCTTCCCTGCCCCTTTCCTCTTCCACTGCACTTTCACAGCATTGTGTCTCAGCATTGCAGCCCCATTAGTACTTGCAGACTCTACTTAATTCTTATGTATATGACCTTGAAGAACTCCATTCTGGAAACAGGAGTAGTTCCCTGCCATGGCAGTGAACAACCCATACTGTCTGAGTTTTACAGAATATAAAAGGCCATAAAAAATGGAAAGAAAATATTTCTTGGAAAGTGGGCCACTAGGTGCTCCAGTAGCATTCTGTTCCTCATAAAGCAAGGCTTTGATCGTGTGAACAGAAAACATTTGGCTTATATGCTGCTTAAAATGAAGCCCCGCATATTGAGGTTTTTTTTCTTTCTTTCATCGACTCTCACCCAAATCCCCCCAGAGATCTTCACTTGTCAGTAGATGATGCTTTTAAAATCCTTTTAGCCAGCCATTTGGCAGTAGAACTAGCAAAATGTCAGAGTCTACGTTAGCAATGTTAGCATCTTAGTGTCACCCAACAGCATTGAGTGAAGCCAAGGGATACAAAGCAATTCTTATAGCATGGAAGCTGGGAAAGATTGTAGTGAGCCCAGAGTGATTGAGAATGGAATCATAAACATTTAAACTAAAATGACCCTTACAAATCATTAATATAACCTCCTCCTTGTACAAACAGGAGAAAAAAGCCCAAAGAGGGAAGGGGTCTTCTAAACTTATGTAATGATTGTCTGTGGCAGAGTAAACCTTAAGACCTGGTGCTCTAAATTCCAGAGGAGTGTTACTTCCCTGTCTCCTGAGCATAGGCAATATGCAGGCCTGCACAGAATTGAATGTAACTGTCACCTTAGGCAGCAGCAATTACAGCCCAGTCTCCTGAATACTCCTGTCACTTGTATACTCTGTATTCTCCTTACATCAAAATGTGATTTAAGTAACTCAGTGATCCAGCTGGGAAATAACTTTTCTGTAGGGGATTATTCTAGAACCCAAGTATATGTGATTCAGACAAGTATAACTGCTTTTAAAATGTCACCTGCATTTGCAATATTAATGGAATTGAAAAAAAAAGAAATATTAATAAAGCCAGTGGCAGTCTGGACAGGAAATTGACTCCACATTTTTGTCTTCAAGACCCTTCATATAACAGGAGAAATGGCATTTATCTGACATGGTCTTATTTCATTGTTGGGACTCTTTCTCCCTATGTGTTTTAGTTTCTTATACCAAAGAAGACGATATTCTTGGCTATTATGTGGTAGGGAATGTTGACTAAGAATTACAATTGGTATTTGTATTCCCAGAATTATTTTTTTAAAACCCAGGATGAGTTTTTGCTTCGTTAGGCTCATTGAATTAAAAAAAAAGTGGAGCTGTTGGAGAATTTCAGTTTGAGCTCTCCAAGTACTTCATTTTAGAGAGAAGGGCCATGATTGAGACTGACTTGCTCCGGGTCACACAATAAATTAATGCTGAGCCAAGATTAGAATTTAGATCGTATTACTCAGATCCTAGAAAAGTATGTTCATTAATATAAGGAAGTGTTTCCATACCTTTTTTGAGAACATGGTTATCATGCCATATTATTCTCAAAATATTTGTAGATTCTGTGATTATATTATTGCACAATGCATTCTGGAACATTGCTAAGCTCCATATATGAGATCTCATCCTAAGTTTATTACTGACTTGTGTGACCTTGGGCAAGTCATTTCAACTCTATGTGTCTCATTTCCCTCCTCTGCCAAAATAGTAAATGGATGCCTGCCCCACCTAGCTCATAAGATTCTTGAAAGTCTCAAACAAGATGGTGGGGGTAGGTCCAAGAAGATGGAATTGGTCATCACTATGCCTGCTGCCTACTGGGGTCACATAAAATTACAACTAAATTATAGAACAATAAACCTCAAGAATCATCTGAAAACTAGCTGAACAGAACCCCTAAACTAAGGATTAAAAGAAAAGACCACATTGAGACTGGTAGGAGTGGTAGAGATGCAAAATGGGCTGACTTGAAATGCATAGGCATTGGTTGAGCACCAGAAAGGACACCTCAGCAGTGGAGGTCCCCCCTGAATAGTGAGGTGTCCCAGCCCCACATTGGGCTCCCTAGCCCAGGGGTCCTGTGTTAGGAAGAGGAGTCCCCACAATATCTGACAGTGAAAATGAGAAAGGTTTCTGTCCATCCTGGGAGGATGGAAGGTGGCTGAAAACCCAAATAGCCTCTTAAAGTGATCACACATAGACTTCTCACTCACAGGCACTCACCCTGGGTTCCAGCTGAGGAACACTGACTCAAGAGGCACCAAAGATATACAAGGAAAGACTGAGTTGTGTGGCTTAGGGTGAGGGTTAGAGACACAGTGCCATTATCTCTGTGTGGAGTCCACCTCACATGTAACCTACAGGAAGGAGGCATCTTTTCTGTGTTAGACCCACATCTCATAGGGCCAAATCTGAGATCACATTGGTCTGGTAATATCTGTGCATGCATGGACCACCTTGTTGATTCTCTTGGACTCTGCCCAGCTAGTGCAGCATTGCCAGGGACACCCTCAGCTCTTGGGAGGCCAGTCCCACTATGCAAGCTGCAGGAGGCTTGTACAGCAAGAGATGGCCTACAGCAGCCTGGTAAAAATTTGGTGGTGAGTGGTCAGCTCTGGCTGGTGCTGCAGCCATTCTTCATTAGCTCTTGGGGTTCTGGGGACCCGAGGCAAGTGGTGGCTTGCCACTGTATTCTCAGAGTTTTCAGAGAAGTGGCCAAAAGCTTTGCACTGGTTCAAGAGCTGAATCTGCATTAACTTTGTAAAAACCACCAGGCACACCAATGACTTCCTGGAATCACACCCCACCCAGTTAGCACAGCGTTTATGGTGGCACCCTTGGCTCCAGGGCGCTGACCCCACCCCACAAACAGCTATAGGCTTGTACAGCAGAGGGTGGCCATGGCAGCCTGGGAAGCTTTTGGTGGTGGGTGATCAGACCCAGCTTATACTGCAGCCTTCCTGGGGCAGTTCCCAGGGTTCTGCCAGTCCAAGACAAATGAAAGCTAGCCATGGTGTTCTCAAGGCATTTTTCAGAGTTGTCACAGGCTCAATATTAGCACAAGAACTAAATCTGCATTAACTTTGTAAAGCCTAGAGGCCACACCCTGTAAACCACTGGGAATCCACCCCACCCAATATGGGAGGCATCAGTGGGGGCACTGTCAAACCAGGGCAACCAGCCTGGCTTATACATCTAAGAATTATCTTTCAGCTTCTGAGCCTTACAGGCAGCCAGCAGGTAGCAAGACATAGAGGGTGAATGTACATTTTGGTAAACTGCCCTAAGCCCAATACCGGTGGCAGCTGACCTCAGTTCATAGTGAGACCACATGCACATGCCTCTAGGTCCAACACAGGCAGCAAAAAATTACATATAGCTTTTTAGCTCCCACCAGGTAGCCTCAGGCTGGTCACAGGCAAGACTAATATTAGCCTGTATGGGAGCCCCTCCAAGAGGAACCAGAAACAACACACCCAGAGGTTGGTTTCAGACCACACCAGAGCACTACCCTTATTATCCCCACAAGCAGCACACCCAAAGGGTGGTCTAAACAAGCACAAGAACCCACTGGGACAAATCCCTGTCTGAGGGGTAAGCGCCATACAAAAACTCATATGTTGTGGGCATAGCCTCACTGCCAGTCAATGTGGGAGTCAAACCCACCCACTTATGTGCCAATAACAATTAAGATTCAACTACAACAGGAGAATACACACAAAACACAAAAGAGACACTCCTGGAACACATACTCAGACTGTGCCACTGGAATACAAAAGACAAATAATACATAAGAAAATCTGGCAAAGACTGAGAGACCTAGGTGATCTGCCTAATACATAGAAGGAAACACAGAGAGGCATCCAGAATGAGAAAACAAAGAAAGGTCCTAAATAAAAGAACAAGAGAAACCTCCAGAAAATGAAATAGTTGAAGTGCACTTATAGACACAGATAACAGTTTAGTTGTTACAAGAATAAGGGGGAGGAAGGTTCGTAGAAGAGTATAAAAGGGGTCAAATATATGGTGATGGAAGGAAAACTGACTCTGGGTGGTGGGCACACAATGTGATATATAGATGATGTATTATAGAATTGTACACCTGAAACCTATGTAATTTTACTATAGTCACCCCAATATGTTTTTAATTAAATTTTTTTGGGTGACAATTGTTAGCAAAGTTACATAGATTTCAGGTGTACAATTCTGTAGTACATCATATATATCACATTGTGTGCTCACCCCAGAGTCAGTTCTCTTTCCATCACCATATATTTGATCCCCTTTACCCTCAAGTACCAGTCCCCTCCTCCCTTACATTCTGGTAACCACTAAATTATTGTCTGTGTCTATGAGTTTCATTTGTTTTTCTTGTTCTTTTGTTGTGTTCAGTTTTATATACCACATATCAGTGAAATGATATGGTTCTCAACTTTTTCTATCTGACTTATTTCACTTAGCATTACAATCTCAAGATCCTTCCATGTTGTTGATTGGTGGAACTGCTATGAAAGGCAATGTGGAGATTCCTCAAAAAATTAAAAAACAGAATTAGCATATGACCCAGCAACCCCTCTCTTGGGTATCTACCCAAGAAAATCTGAAAACATTTATCCATAAAGATATATGTACTCCGATATTCATTGCAGCTTTATTTATGGTGCCCAAGACATGGAAACAACTGAATGTCCTTTGATAGAAGATTGGATAAAGAAGTTGTGGTATATATACACACAATGTAACACTATTCTGCCATAAGAAACGATGAAATAGTGTCATTTGCAACCCCAATAAATTTAATTAAAAAAACAATAATGTGTACATTGTTAATATTAAAGAGAAAGAAAGAAAGAAAGAAAGAAGACAAGAGAAGAGAAAAGACAAGAAAAGAAAAGTAAAGAAAAGAAAAGAAAAGAAAAGAAAAGAAAAGAAAAGAAAAGAAAAGAAAAGAAAAGGTGGCAACCAATCTACCAGAGATAGAGTTTGAAACATTTGTTATAAGAATGCTTAGGGGGCCGGCCGAGTGGCGCATTGGTTAAGAGCTGGTTTGGGGATGCAAGCGACCCCGGTTCAGATCCCACATATGAGGGCCAGTGACACTGCCTCAAAAACAAAATAAAACAAAAAAGAATGCTTAAAGAACTTACTGAAAACTTCAAAAAAAGAGACAGTAAGCATAAGAAGAACATAAAAAAGAACCAGTCAGAAATAAAGAATACAATCACTGAAAAGAACAATACCCTAGAATGAATCAACAGAAAATTAGATGAAGCAGAGGATCAAATCAGCGATTTAGAATAAGTTAGCAAAAAACATTCAATTAGAACAAAATAAATAATTTGAAAAATTAAGAAAACTTAAGGTAACTCTGGGACAACATCAAGTGTACAACATCCACATCATACGAGTACCAGAAGGAGAAAAGAGGTAGCAAGGGATTAAGAGCCTATTTCAAGAAATAATGACTGAAAAGTTCCCTAACCAGGTGAAGGAAATAGACACACAAGCTGAGGAAGTGCAGAGAGTTCCAAACAAGATGAACCCAAACAGTCTATTACTTTAGAAAGACATTATAATTAAAATGACAAAAGTTAAAGACAAAGAGAAACTTAAAAGCAGCAAGGGAAAGACAACTAACTACTGACAAGGAGGCTTCCAGTACTGGGACTATTCGCTGATTTTTCAATAAAAGCTTTGTATGCCACATAGAAGTGGCAGGAAATATTCAAATTAATGAAAAACAGGAGCCTACAACCAAGCCTACTCTACCCAGCAAGGCTATCATTTAAAATTGAAGGAGACAGGGCAGGCCGAGTGGCTCAGTTGGTTAAGTGTTTCGCTTAGAGTGTGAACTCTGAGCAACAGGACAGGTGGTTTGGTTCTCACATGGGCCAGTGATTCTGCAACCGAGCTTAGCTGTCCCTGAGATGCCAAAGGTGGCAGGATGGCTCAGCTGGGGTAAAAACAAGATTGCCTGTTCAATGGTGGGCTATGCTCACCCAAAACTAAGACTGAATTTGGCACCTTGAGCTGAGCTACCACCAAGATGGCTAAGTGGTTAGAGTGTGCACTCTTTTTTTTTCATTTTATTGATTAATTTATTAGTTAACGATATTCCACTTCTTTTTTTAAAAATTCTTTTACTGTGAAATAAACATTTTTTAAAATTAGTTTCAGGTGTGCAACGCAGTTATACATTTTACCCCTCAAAGTGACAACACACTCCCCCCCATATCATACATTTCTATTAAAATTCCTTAAATTCCCTTCCACAGTATACTCCACATCCCGTGACTATTTATATATTCAATTATAGTTTGCATACAATATTATACATCATCAGCTTCAGGTGTAAAGTATAGAGGTCAAGCCCCTACTCCATCCATGAAGTGGTCTCCCTAACAAGACAGTGACCATCAACAACCCACAAAATGTTTACATTATTATATTCCTTGAACTGTCTTTCATATCCCTGTGGCCATATCGTAGTTACCTATTTATGCTGTCTAATACCTTCCCCTTCTCACTCATCCCCACCCCCCTCCCAATTAGCAACCATCAGGTTTTCCTCTATATTTATGAGTCTGTTTCTGTTTACTTTGCTCATTCATTCAGTTTTTCAGATTCCACATATAAGTGAGATCATATGTATGTGTCTTTCTCTGACTGACTTATTTCAGTTAACATAATAATCTCTAGGTCCATCCATATCATTGCAAATGGTACGATTTCATTGTTCTTTATAGCGGAGTAATACTCCATTGTATAAATGTACCACAGTTTCTTAAACCAGTTGTCACCCAATGGGCATTTCGGTTGTTTCCAAGTCTTGGCTATTGTAAATAGCACTGCAGCAAATATAGGGGTGCATATAGTTTTGAAATTAGTGTCTTGGATTCCTCTGGGTGGAAATGCTGGGTCATATGGTAGTTCCATTTCCAGGTTTTTGAGATACCTCCATACCGATTTCCATAATGGCTGCACCAATTTGCAGTCCCACCAACAGTGCACCAGGGTTTCCTTTTCTCCACAACCTCTCCAGAACTTGTTGTTTGTTGATGTATTGATGATAGCCATTCTGACCAGAGAGAGGTGGTATCTCACTGTGGTTTTTATTTGCATTTCTCTGATGATGAGTGAGGTTGAACATTTTTTCATATGCCTATTGACCATCTGTACGTCCTCTTTAGAGAAATGCCTCTTCATATCCTCTGCCCATTTTATAATTGGGTCATTTGTTGTTTTGGTGTTGAATTGAACAAGTGTTTTATAAATTTTGGCTATTAACCCCCTATCAGATATATCGTTGGCAAATCTCCAATTCAGTAGGTTGCCTTTTTTTTTTTTTGAGGGCTGTATCACTGGCCCTCATATGTGGGACACAAACTGGGGCCCTGGCTTCCCAAGCCATCGCCCAACCACCGTGTCTCTCAGCAAGCCCGGTTGCCTTTTGTTTTACTGATGATGGCCTTTGCTGAGAAAAAACTTTTAAGGCTGATGTAACCCTGCATGATCATTTTTTTCTTTTATTTCTCTTGCCCGAGGGGATATATCAGTTAAAATATTACTCAGGATAATATCTGCAAATTTACTCCCTATGTTTTCCTTTAAGACTTTTATGGTTTCAGGACTTACATTTAAGTCTTGAATCCATTTTGACTTTGTTCTTGTATATGGTGTAAGTAGGTGGTACATTTTCATTTTTTAGGATATGTTAGTCCAGTTTTCCAAGCACCATTTATTAAATAAACTATCTTTACTCCAATGTAAATTCTTGCTTCCATTGTCACAGATTAAATGACTGTATATGGATGGATTTATTCCTGGGCTCTCTATTCTATTCCATTGGTCTATGTGTCTGTTTTTATGCCAGTACCATACTGTTTTGATGGTTGTAGCCTTGTAGTATGTTTTGATGTCAGGTAGAGTGGTGCCTGCCACTTTGTTCTTATATCTCAAGATTGCTGTTGGCTATGTGGGGTCTTTTGTGGTTCCATATAAATTTTAGGATTGCATGTTCTATTTCTGAGAAAAATGTTCTTGGTAGCTTGATTGGAATTGCATTGAATGTATATATTGCATTAGGTAGTATTGCCATTTTAACTATATTAATTCTTCCTATCCATGAACATGGTATGTGTTTCCATTTATTTGTATCTTCTTTGATTTCTATTTTCAGTGTCTCATAATTTTCTGAGTAGAGTTCTTTTACTTCTTTAGTTAAATTGATTCCTACATATTTTATTTTTTTGAAGCAATTATAAAAGGGATTAATTTCCACATTGTTTCTTCAAGAATTTATTATTGGTGTATACAAATGCAACTCATTTCTGGATATTAATTTTGTATACTGCTACCTTACTAAACTTGTTTATCAGTTCTAACAGTTTTTTTCGTGGAGCCTTTGCTATTGTCTATATATAGTATCATGTCATCTGCATATAATAACAATTTTACTTCCTGCTTTCCAATTTGGATGGCTTTTATTTTATTTCATTTTATTTTATTTAATTTATTTTATTTATTTATTTATTTATTTATTTATTTATTTATTTATTTTTAGTTATTTGAGGGCAGTGTTACTGGCCCTCATATGTGGGACCCGAACCGGGGCCGCTGGCGTCACAAGCCGGCACTTAACCACCACACCACTCGGCCGGGCCTATTTTATTTTATTTTATGTTTGCTGTGGCTAGAACACCCAGAACTATATTAAATAAAAGTACGGAAAGGGAAGCCTTTTCTTGTTCCTGATCTTAAGGGGAAAGCTTTTAGCCTTTCCCCAGTAAGTATGATGTTTGCTGTGGGATTATCATATATAACCTTTATTATGTTCAGATACAATCCTTGTATTCCCAATTTGGCAAGAAATTTTATCATAAATGGCTGCTGTTTATTTGTCAAATGCTTTTTTTGCATATGTTGATATGATCATATGATATTTATTTTTCATCTTGTAAATGTGATATATTACATTAATTGATTTGTGGTTATTGTACCAACCTTGCATACCAGGAATGAATCCCACATGATCATGGTGTATGTTTTATTTTTTTAATAGGGCAGTTTCACTGGTCTTCATGTGGGTTCTGACCTGGGCCCGCTAGCGTCCCAAGCCAGCTCTTGGCCGACCCTACATATTGTCTTTTTTTTTTTTTTTGAGGGCAGTGTCACTGGCCCTCATATGTGGGACCGAACCGGGGCCGCTGGCTTCCCAAGCCAGCGATTAACCTCCACGCCACTCGGCCGGCCCCATATTGTCTTTTAATGCGATGCTAAATTTGGTTTGCTAGTATTTTGTTGAGAATTTTTGCATCTATATTCATTATGGATATTGGCCAGCAGTTTTCCTTTTTTTGTATTATCTTTGTCTGATTCTGGAATCAGGGTAATTGTGGCTTCTTAGAAAGAGTTTGGGAGCCTTCCCTCCTTGTGTATTTTTTTGGAACAGTATGAAGAAAATAGGTATTAAGTCTTTCTTGAATGTTTTGTAAAATTCACCTGTGAAGCCATCTGGTTCAGGACTTTTGTTTCTTGGAAGCTTGTTGATAACTGATTCAATTTCTTTGGTAGTATTCAGTCTGTTCAGAGTCTGTTTCTTTTGGGTAGACTTGGTAGATTGTATGCTTTTAGAAATTTATCCATTTTTCCAGATTGTCGAATTTGTTGGCATATAGTTGCTCGTAGTATTTTCTTAAAATTTTCTGTATTTTTGTGTTATGTGTTGTCACTTCTCTTTCATTTCTGATTGTATTAATTTGGGCCTCTCTCTCTTTTTCTTGGTGAGTCTGGCTAAATGTTTGTCAATTTTGTTTATCTTTTCAAAAAACAAGCTCTTGGTTTCATTGATCAGTTGTATTGTTTTATGGTCTCTATTTCATTTATTTCTGCTCTGGTCTTTATTTCCTTCCTTGTACTCCCTTTGGCTTGTTATGCTGTTCTTTTTGTAGTTTCCTTTGGTGTAAAGATAGTTCATTGATTTGAGAATTTTAGGCAGGCCAGCACTGCTATAAACGTCCCTCTTAGGACTGCTTTAGTTGTATTCCAAAGATTTTGTGTTGTGGTGTTTTCATTTTCGTTTGTCTTGAGGTATCTTTGATTTCGTCCTTGATCTCATTTTTGATCCATTCTCTATTTAGTAGCATGTTATTCAGCCTCCATGTATTTGTGTGTTTTCCAGATTTCTTCCTGTAATTTGTTTCTAGTTTCATAGCATTGTTGTCAGAGAAGACACTTGATATGATTTCAATCTTCTTAAATTTGTTGAGACTTGTTTTGTGGCCTAACGTGGTCTATCTTGGAAAATATTCCAACTGTACTTGAGAAGAATGTATATTCTGTTGCTTTGGGGTGAAATCTCTAAAAATATTGATTAATTCAGCTGGTCTAATATGTCATTTAAGTCCACTGTGCCCATGTTGATTTTCTGTCTGGAGGATCTGTCCATTGGTTACAACGGGATGTTGAAGTCCCCTACTATGATAGTGTTACTGTTGATCTCTGCCTTTATGTCTGTCAAAATCTGTTTTATATATTTAGGAGCTTCTATGTTGGGTGCATAGATGTTTACTAGGGTTATGTACTGTTGTTGAATGGATCCCTTTATTATTATGTAGTGCCCTTCTTTGTCTTTTATTGTAGTCTTTACTTAAAAGTCTATTTTGTCTGAAATAAGTATTGCTAGTCCAGCTTTTTTCTCATTTCCTTTTGCGTGAAATATCTTATTCCATCCCTTTACTTTCATTCTGTGTGTAGCTTTTGATCTGAGATGAGTCTCTTGCAGACAGCATATGCATGGGTCCTGTTTTCTTATCCACTCAGCCACTCTGTGTCTTTTGATTGGAGCAGTTAGGCCATTCACATTTAAAGTGATTAGTGATAGGTGAATATTTATTGCTGTTTTGTTATTTGTATTTCTCGTCTTCCTGGACAAGGAGTGGGGGGTAGAATTAGGGGAGGGGGGTTGTCACTTTGAGGGGTAAAAAGTATAATTATCACACTTTGTTGTACACCTGAAGCTAATTAAAAAATAAATAAATAAATAAATAAATAAACTCTGTGTCTGAAGTCTGGATACCTCTGTTTCATTTCTGGAGGTTTCTTCTGATCTTTTACTTGGGACGTGTTTCTTTGTTTCTTCATTCTGGCTGTCATTCTGTGATTACTTTGATGTATTAGGTAGATCACCTAGAAAGAAGAGAAAAAAAAGTGGGGATGGGGCTCTCCATCCTCTTTATTTTGCAGACCACTTGCTCAGCAATAGAGATTCTCTGGGTGACTCAGTACCAGCTGTTTGGGGGAACAGCTTAAAGTATTATGCTCCGGCCTCCCTCTCAGGCTTGCAATAAGCTTTCCACAAATAGCTCCTGTGTGCTGTGGATCCATGCTCACTACAAAAATCTTCAAAGTTTGTTGCGGGTTATCTGCCGCTGTAAAAAAAACCCTCTGTGGCCTGCGGAGTTGGGAGCCAGGCACCAGGAGCTCAGTGTGTGTCTGGTAACACAGCTCTAGGAGGGTGTGCACTCTTAACAATAAAGATGCTTTGTTCAACTCCTGCATGGGATGGTGGCTATGCCCACACACAACTAAGACTGAACTCAGCAGATTGAGCTGAGCTACTACTGGATGCTCAGTGGATAGAATGTGTTCTCTTAATAAGACTGCTTGTTCGATTTCCACATGGGATGTTGGTTATGCCCACCTGCAACTAAGATTAAAAACAGCACCTTGAGATTATATGCCACGAGCTATAGACGGGAAGCCAGATGGTGACTGGCACCCTCCACAACAAAGATTGAAGAACAACAACTTGGCTGGTCCCCTTCCACAATTCCCCAACAGTGTTCCCCTCCCCCAATTCCCCCAATAAAATCTTTAAAAAAAGAAAAAAGAAAAAGAAAAGGCTGGCTGAGTGGCTCAGTTGGTCAAGAGTGCGAACTGAGCTCTGAGCAACAGCAGTTCGATGCCCAGCCCTAGCTGAGCTGCTGTTGCACTGCCAACTGATGGCAGGATGGCTCAGTTAAAAATAAATAAATCAATAAAATAATATTGAAGGAGGGATATAGTGTTTTTCTGATAAGAAAAAGCTAAAGGAATTCATTACCACCAGCCAGTATTACAAGAAAAGTTAAAGGGACTTTTTTAAGAAGAAGGGGGGTGCAAACCTAAAAATGAATAATAAAATGTTAAGAACTATATATCTATCAATAATCACTTTAAATGTAAAATGGATTAAATGTGCCAATAAAAAGACACAGGGTAGCTGAATGGTTAAGAAACAAGACCCAGGGCCGGCCGAGTGGCATAATGGTTAAGCGCTGGCTTGGGAAGCCAGCGGCCCCGGTTCGGATCCCACATATGAGGGCCAGTGACACTGCCCTCAAATAAAAAAAAAAAGAAACAAGACCCATACAAGAGACCCACTCTAGATTGAAAGACACACAAACTGAAAGTAAAAGAACGGAAAAAGATATTTCCTGTAAATTGAAATAATAAAAAAAAAGCTGGGGTAGAACTACTTATATCAGAGAAAATGTACTTTAAAATGAAGACTATAATAAGAGGCAAAGAAAGACCATAAATAATGGTAAAGAACTCAATCCAATAAGAAGACATAACCCTAGTAACCATCTATGCACCCAACATAGGAGCTCCTAAATATATCAAACAAAAATTGATGGACATAAACAGAGAAATCAACAGTAACACAATCATAGCAGAGGACTTTAAAAAACCATTGACACCCCATTGACACCAGACAGAAAATCAACAAGGAAACAGCGGTCTTAAATGACACAGGAGACCAGAAGGATTTGATTGACACTTTTAGAGCATTTTACTGCACAGCAGTGGAATATACATACTTTTTAAGTGTACATGGAACGTTTTCCAACATAGGCCACATACTAAGCCACAAAAGAAGTTTCATTAAATTTAAGAAGATTGAAATCATATCAAGTTTCCCTCTGACAACAATGGTAGGAAACTGAAATCAATTACAAAAAAACAAAAACAAAAAAATAAAACATAATCACTTGCAGGCTAAACAATATCATACTAAACAATGAATAGTTAACACTGAGGTCAAGGAAAACATCAAAAGATCCCTTGAGACAAACAAAAATGAAACCACAAAGACCCAACATCTATGGGACATAATGAAAGCAGTCCTAAGAGGGAACTTGAGAGCTATGCAGGCCTAGCTCAAGAAACAAGTAAAATCTTAAATAAACAACCTTTTTTTTTTTGGTATTATCCTCATTTCATTTTATTTTTTATTTTGTTTATTATTATTATTATTATTATTATTATTATTATTATTATTTTAAGATTTCATTGGGAAATTGGGGAAGGGAACAAAATTGGGGAATTGGCAAAGAGGAACATTGTGTTTTTCAGGACCTATCAACTCCAAATCAATTTGCTGTCCTTCAATCTTAGTTGTGGAGGGCTCAAGTTCAGCTCCAATTCCAGTTGCCGCTTTCAATCTAGTTGCCGGGAAGGGGAGAGGGCACAGCCCAGCACCCTATGTGGCAGTTGAAACAGCAACCTTGATGTTAAGAGCAAATGCTCTCACCAGCTGAGCGGCTGCTAAGCTCAAGGTGTCATATTCAATCTTCGTTGTGAGGGGAGTGCAGCCCACCACCCCATGCAGGAGTTGAACTGGCAATTTTGTTGTTAGGAGCATGTGCTCTCACCAGCTGAGCTCTCCAGCCACTAGTTGGCAGTTCAGCTTGGGCGCAGCTCACAGGCTCATGTGGGAATCGAACTGGTGACCCTGTTGCTCAGAGCTCATGCTCTTAACCAACTGTGCCACCTGGCCAACGCTTATTTATTCATATTTTTAAGAAGATCTTATTTGGGGAGTTGGAGGAGAGGAACAGCTTTGGGAAATCTGGGAAAAGGAACAGACAAGTTGCTGTCCTTTTGTTTTTCAGTCTAATTGTGGAGGATGTCGCTTCACTGGCCCATGTTGGTATTATCATTGCACTCTTCCTGGCTGAGGCAAATCAATCTCCAGCCTCTTGATGACTGCTCACAGCAGCGCTAGGCAGCTCACAACTGCTGCCGGCCACTCATAGTACTTCATGGCAGCCCACTACAGCAAGGGGTGCAGCCTACACCATCGCCAGGGACTCATGGCAACCCAGCTCCAGGTCTAGCTGTTGTTCACCATCTTAGCTGTAGAATGCAGTGTCACTGGCCCTAATGTGGCATCCAAACTGGGGCCCTGCTGCTCAGAATTGGCGTCCCAAGCCAGCTCTTAATCAATGCACCACTCGGCTGACCCCAGCCCTTATTTTTTTTAATTAAAATTTATTGGGGTGACATAGTTAGTAAAGTTACATAGGTTTCAAGTGTACTAATTCTGTGATATATCATCTATATATTGCATTATGTGCTGACCATTCAGAGTTAATCTAACTTTACACCTAAGGGAACTAGGTAAAGAACAACAAACAAAGCCCAAAGTCAGTGACAGGAAGGAAATAATAAAGATCAGAGTGGAAATAAATGAAATAGAGGCTCAAAAAGCAATACAAAACATCAATGAAAGCAAGAGCTATACTTTAAAAGATAAAGAAAATTGATTAAACTTTAATGAGACTCATTATAAAAAAGAAAGATGACCCAAATGAATAAAATCAGAAATGAAAGAGAAGTGACAATGGACACCACAGAAACATAAAACAATTTAAGAAAATTCTACGAGCAATCATCTGCCAAAAAATTGGATAATTTGGAAGAAAAGGATAAATTCTTGAAGCATACTATCTTCCAAGGCTGAATCTAAAAAAAAAACATAAAGTCTGAACTAACCAATTATTATTAACGAAATTAAATCAGTAATCAATAAGCTCCCAACAAATAAAATCCTGGATCAGATGGCTTCATGGATGAATTCTACCAAACATTCAAAAATTAATTAACCTCTGTTGTCAAACTATTGCAAAAATATTTAAAACTGAGGGGAGGATCCCAAGTTAATTCTACAAAGCCACCATTAACCTGATTCCAAAACCAAAGACATTACAGAAAAAGAAAATGTAGGCTGATATCCTTGATGAACATAGATGCAAAACTCCTCAGCAAAATATTAGCAAACCAAATTCAGCAATACATTTAAAAGATCACACAACCGGGCCGGCTGAGTTGCGCGGTGGTTAACTGCTGGCTTGGGAAGCCAGCGGCCCTGGTTTGGGTTCCAGATATGAGGGCCAGTGACACTGCCCTCAAAAAACAACAACAACAACAACAAAATATCATACAACATGTTCAAGTGGGATTCACCTGGTATGCATGGTTTGTTCAATAATTGCAGTCAATTAAAGTGATATACCACATAAACAAAACGAAAAACAAAAATCAAATCCAATCAAATAATATAAAAATCAAAATCAAACAAAAATATGATATCAGTAGGTGCAGAGAAAGTGTTTGACAAAACACAGCATCCATATATGATAAAAATTCTCAGCAAAGCGGGAATAGTGGGAACATATGTAAACAAAATAAAGGCCATACATAACAAGCCCACAGCTAACATCATACTCAATGGGGGAAAACCTAAAAGCATTCCCGTTCAGGTCAGGAACAAGACAAGGATGCCCACTTTCGCCGCTTTTATTAAAAATGTGCTAACAATCGTCACCCCAATAAACTTTAAAAAAAATAGCATTTGGGTCCGGCCAAGTGGCACATTGGTTAAGAGCTTGTTTTGGGATGCCAGCGGCCCTGGTTTGGATCCCACATATGAGGGCCAGTGGCACTGCTCTCTACAGCTAACAACAGCTCCACCTGGAGCTAGGCTGTGCGAGCCCCAGGAACGGTGTAGGCTGCATCCCCTGCTGCAGTGGGCTGCCATAGGCTACAGTGAGTGGCCGGCAGCCAGTGTGAGCTGCCAATAGCTGCAGTAAGTGACCATCCAGAGGCCGGCGACTGATCTGCCTCATCCAGGAAGAATGCAATGACGATACCAATATGGGCCAGTGAAGCAACGTCCTCAGTAACTAGACTGAAGAACAAAAAGACAGAAACTTGTCTGTTCCCCTTCCCCAATTCCCCAATGTTATTCCCGTCTCCGAAGTCCCCCATAAAATCTTTAAAAATAAAATAGCATTGGAAGTCCTAGCCACAGAAATAAGACAAGAAAAATAAATAAAATACATCCAAATTGGAAATGAAGATATTAAACTGTCATTATTTGCAGATGACATGATAATATATAGAAAGAACCAAAAGATTCCACCAAAAAAAATATTAGAACTGACTAATGAATTTAGTAAAGTAGCCATATACAAAATTAATATTCAGAAATTGGCTGGATTTTCATACAACAATAAGGGACTATCAGAAAGAAATTAAGAAAACACTCCCATTTACAATTGCACTAAAAAGTAAAATAAATTACCTTGGCATAAATTAAACCAAGGAAGAAAAAAAACCTGTACTCAGAACACTAAAGGAAATTGAGAGGAGAGATGAAAGAAGATACAAATAAATGGAAGCATATACCGTACTCAAAGATAGGAAGAATTAATATAGTTAAATTGTCCAGGGGGACTTCCGGTAATGTGACAGAAAAGACAGATGTTATGCTAACTGCCTCCCAGGATCACACCAAAATTACAAGTAATTTATACAACATTCAACCCTGGAAGTCCCCGGAACACCAGATGGACAGAACATCTAAATGAAAAACTTAAAGTGGAGGCCACGTGAAGTCTGGTAGGAGGGGTCAAGATGAGCGAGGGAGAACCCTGTGAGGGATGCCTCAGCCATGGGGAGGCTTCTCGAGTTGTGGGAGAGACCCGCCGGCCGCAAACCAAGCTCACCAGCCCAGAGTTCCTTTGCGGGAAGAGGAGTGAGTTCCACGATAGCAGGCAGTAGAAATTGGTTAGTACTCTCTTTGCCTAGTTCAGTGAGGCTGAGGGGAGCTAGAGAATCAGTTGGCCCGGCACATGGGCTTGCTCACTGGTGAGCACTCACCTGGTTCCTGGTTGAAGGAGTAGCTGTGTGAGCAAGACCCTGGAGCCTACAGTAATGGACTAAACTGAGCACCCTTGGTGCAGAAGCTGGAGGTGTTGGGACTATTGTTCATCTGGTGTAGAGCTTGCATGCAAGTGGTATACTGGAGGGCGCCATTTTGTCAGGGTTGGGCCCTCCCACAGAGGGTCATGTCCGGGACCTCATTGGTCTGGTGGAATTGGCACAGAAGTGCGTGTGTGCGTGCACTCGCATGCAGCCTTGGATCCCCACCCTCTGCCTGGCTTATACTGCATTGCCAGGGAAATGCTGGGCAGGTGATCTCTGGCTCCAATGCGCTGCTCACTGAGACCCGATAGTGCGCAAGCTGCCTTGGATCCCCACCTTCCACTTGGTTTGTGATGCGTTGTTAGAGAAATGCATGTTGGGCGCGATCCAGCACCAACAGGCTGCTCACTGAGATGCGGGAGTGCACGAGCCACCTCAGGTCCCCGCTCTCCGCACTGCGCTTGCAGAGTTGCCAGGCTGGTGATTGGTTGTTGGGCTCCTCGACCTGATTGGTGAGCAGCTGACTGGGACAGGCTGAGACTGGGAGTTTCCCTGGGCATGTTGGGCTGTGAGCTGTGTGCCTGCATGATCCAGCCAGGGCTCTCCAGCTGATCTATCTAATACATCAAAGCAATCACAGAGCGACAGCCAGAATGAGGAAACAAAGAAACATGTCACAAGTAAAACATCAGAAGAAACCTCTAGAAATGGAACTAAATGAAACAGAGGGATCCAACCTTTCAGAGACAGAGTTCAGAACACCGATGATAGGAATGTTTAACAAACTTAGTGAGCCTATAAGGAAGGATAGAGAAATCATAAAAAACAACCAGTTACTACTAAAGAAAACAATAACTGAAATGAAGAACACACTCAAAGGAATCACCAGTAGAGTAGATGAAGCAGAGAATCAAATCAGTGATTTTGAAGACAAAATAGCAGAAATCACCCAGTTGGAACAACAAAAAGACAAAAGAATCAAAAACAATGCAAATAGTTTAAGAGCCCTATGGGAAAAGATGAAGCACAGCAACCTTTGACTCATAGGAATACCAGAAGGAGAAGAGAAGAAGCAAGGAGTTGAGAATGTATTTGAAAAAATAATGACTGGAAACTTCCCTACTCTGCTGAAGGAAACCGACATACACGCCAATGAAGTGCAGAGGGTTCCAAACAAGCGGAACCCAAACAGGTCCACACCAAGACACATCATAGTTAAAATGGCAAAGGTTAAAGACAGAGACAGAACTCTAAAAGCAGCAAGAGAAAGACAGCAGGTCACATACAAAGGAACTCCTATTAGACTAACATCTGGCTTGTCTACAGAAACTCTGCAGGCCAGAAGGAGTGTCAGGAGATACTCAAAGTGACACAAAATGAAGGTCTACAACCAAGATTGCTCTACACATCATGGCTATCACTTAAAATTGAAGGAGAAATAAAGAGCTTCTCAGAAAAGAATAAGCTTAAGGAATTCATTACCACCAAGCCAGCATTGCAAGAAATGTTGAAAGGGTTTTTTAAACAGAAGAAAGGGGTAAACAGGCTAACGTAGGAAGACGAGGAATACAAATAACAAAATGGCAATACATATGCACCTATCAATAATCATTTTAAATTTGAATGGGCTAAGTGCTCCAATCAAAAGACAGGGAGTGGCTGAGTGGATAAGAAAATAGGACCCATGTATATGCTGTTTACAGATAAAATAAGATATATCATGCAAATGGAAATGAGAAAAAAAAAGCTGGAGTGGCAGTACTTGTTTTGGACAAATTAGACTTTAAAATGAAGGCTACAATAAAAGACAAAGAAGGGCACTATAACCTTAATAAACATCTATGTACCAAATATAGGAGCTCCTAATTATATATCACAGATTTTGACATACATAAAGGCAGAGATCAACAGTAACACTATTGTAGCAGGGGACTTCAACACCCCATTGTCACTAATGGACAGATCCTCTAGACAGAAAATCAACATGGAAAGAGTGGCCTTAAATGACACTTTAGACCAGATGGACTTCGTCAATATTTTTAGAGCATTTCACCCTGAAACAACAGAATATACATTCTTCTCAAGTGCACAGGGGACATTTTTCAAGATTGACCACATGTTAGGCTACAAAACAAGTCTCAGTAAATTTAAGAAGATTAAAATCATATCAAGCAGATTTAAAGGAAAAACTGATGGTTGCTGTCTGGGAGGGGGTGGGGATGTGGGAGAGGGGGAAGATTTTGGACAGCATAAGTGGGTGAGTCCAATGTTGCCGCAGGGATATGGGGGGGCAGTTCTGGGAATGTAGTTGATAATGTTGTGAAGAGACTATTATGTTAAGTGAAATACGTCAGTCGGAGAAAGACAAATACAGTATGATGTCACTTTTATGTGGAATTGAAAAACTGAATGAACGAGCAAAGTAAACAGAAACAGACCCATAGATATAGAGGAAAAACTGAGGGTTGTTTGTTGAGAGGGGGGTGGGGTGAAGGGAGAAGGGGAATGGATTAGACAGCATAAATAGGCAACTACAATATTGCCACAGCGATATAAAACACTGTTTGGGGAATATAATAATGTAAAAATTTTATGGGGTGTCTGATGGTCACATGTCTTGTTAGGGATACCACTTCATGGATGGAGTAGAGGCTTGATCACTGCACTGTACACCTGAAGCTGATGTTGTATAATATTGTATGCCAACTGTAATTGAATATATAGATAGTCACAGGATGTGGAGCATAATGTGGAAGGGAGTCAAAGGAATTGTATTAGATATGTATGATATGTTGGGGGAGTGGGGTAGCGAACTCAAGGGAGGGTTGTCACTTTGAGGGGTAAAAAGTATAACTATTGCAGGGCTGGCCGAGTGGCGTGGTGGTTAAGGGGTGGCTTGGGATGCCAGCGGCCCTGGTTCGGGTCTCGCCTATGAGGACCAGTGACACTCCCCTCCAAAAAAAAAAGTATGACTATTGCACTGTGTTGTACACCTGAAACTAACTTTAAAACAAATGTTTACTTCACAATAAAAGAATTTTAAAAAATAAATAAAATATAAATAAATAAAGAAAAGAAAATTTAAAAAATTAAAAAAATAAATTGTCCATAGTACCCAAAACAATCTATAGGTTCAATGCAATGCCTATCAAAATGCCAATGGCATTTTTTACAGAACTATGTCAAATAATCCCAAAATATAGAATGGAACCATAAAAGACCCCAAATAGCCATGACAATCTTGAGAATGAAGAAGCATCACACTCCCTGCTATCAAACCATGCTACAAGGCCATAGTAATCAATATAGCATAGTATTGGCATAAGAACAGATACATAGATTAATGGAACCAAATAGAGAGCTCAGAAATAAATCGGTGCTTGTATGGTCACTTAATTTATCACAAAGGAAACAAGAATATACACTAAATTAAAGACTGTCTTTTCAATAAATGGTGCTGGGAAAACTGACCATTTTCTTACTCCATATATAAGAAGAAACACAAAATAGTTTAAAGACTTATATATGGTGATAGAAGGAGACCTGACGCTGGGTGGTGAGCACACAATGGGATACACAGATGATGTATTACAGAATTGTACACCTGAAACCTATGTAACTTTGGTAAAAATTGGCACCCCAATAAACTTTAATAAAAAAAGAAAAAGACTTAAATGTAAGACCTAAAACCATAAAACTCCAAGAAGAAACCATAGGCAGTAAACTCTCAGATATTACCCTTAATAATATTTTTACTGATGTATCTCCTTGAACAAGGGAAACAAAGGGAAAAAAAATGGGACTACATCAAAGTAAAAAGTTTTTGCACAGCAAAGGAAATCATCAACAAAACTAAAAAACATCCTACCGAATGGGAGAAGATATTTACCAGTGATACATCTGATAAGAGGTTAATATCCAAAATCTATTAAAAATTTATACAGCTCAACACCATAAAAACAAACAACCCAATTTAAAAAATGGGCAGAGGACCTGAATAGACATTTCTCCTAAGAGGATATACAGATGGCCAATAGACATGAAAAAATGCTCAATGTCACTAACCATCAGAAAAAGGCACATGAAAAACACAATGAAATATCCCCTCACTCCTGTCAGAATGGTCGTTACTAATAAATTAACAAACAAAAGTGTTGGTGAGAACGTAGAGAAACGGAAAGCCTTGTGTCAGCTATAATTTTCAAAAGTCTCTGGGTTTTGTTCCTTTGTTTGTTTGTCGTGTTCCTTTGTTTGCTTTCAGTTTTATATCCAACATGTGAGTGAAGTCATATGATTCTTGAGTTTTTCTGACTTAAAAAGTGGGTCTGGGGGGATGGGAGGGTGGTAGAAGTGGGTAAAGGCGGTCAAATATATTGTGATGGAAGGAGAACTGACTTTGTGTGATGGGCACACAATGAGATATAAAAATGATGTATTATAAAAGTGTATACTTGAAACCTATGTAATTTTACTAACCTTTGTCACCTTAGTGAATTTAATAATAAAAAATAGTCACAAGATGTGTAGTACAGCATGGGGTATCTTGTCATAATTTTCTAATAACTGTATACAGTATTGTGTGGGTTGTAGACTTTTGGGGTTATCACTTTTTAAGTTATGTAAAAGTTGCATCACTATGCTGTTATGTATACCTGAAGCTAAGAAAAATAAATTTAAAAATGAAAAAAGCAAGATGGTGGGTAAAATCATACTTTGTAAAGTATAAAATGTTTTGTAGATATGATTACAGTAGTAGTAATTCCTTTAAAATTCCTCCAGAGAGCTTCTGCTTTCAGTAATGAGCAACTACTTGTTTACCAGCCACATTATGGCTTTTGTGGACTCCAAGCACTTTTTATTAAACTAAAGTTTATTGGGGTGACAACTGTTAGCAAAGTTAAATAAATTTACTGTGTACAATTCTGTAATACATCATCTATATATCACATTTTGTGTTCACCGTCAAGAGTCAGTTCTCCTTCCATTACCATATATTTGATCCCTTTTATACTCATCTAGCACCTCCCCACCCCCTTACTTTCTGGTAACCACTAAACTATTGCCTGTGCCTATGAGATTTGTTTCTTCATTGTTTTTTGTTTTTGTTTTTGTTTTTGTTTTTTTCAGTTTTATATACCACATATCAGTGAAATCATATGGTTCTCTGCTTTTTCTTCCTGACTTATTTCACTTAGCATTATAATCTCAAGGTCCATCCATGTTGTTGAAAATGGCACTATTTCATCTTTTCTTATGGCAGAATAGTATTCCATTGTGTATATATACCAACTCTTTACCCAATCATCTATCAAAGGACACTTTGGTTGTTTCCATGTCTTGGCCACAGTAAATAAAGCTGCAATGAACATCAGGGTACATATATTTTTACAGATAAATGTTTTCAGATTTTTTGGAAGATACCCAAGACAAGGGTTGCTGGGTCACATGGTGATTCTATTCTTAAATTTTTGAGGACTCTCCACATTGCCTTTCATAGTGGTTGGACCAATCTGCATTGCCACCAACATTGTATGAGGATTCCCTTTTCTCCACAGCCTCTGCAACACTTGTTATTATTTGTCTTGATGATGACAGCCATTCTAACTATTGGGTTGTCAGAAAAGTCATGATGCATGTTTGCAACAGATGACACTTGTTCATTTTCGTAAGTAAGTCATTCACATCTATTTTATTGTTATGTAATTTGACAGCTGACAGCTCTAGCTTCATTTTTAAAAAATTTGAGTGATTTGGTTGAGTATTGGAGATTTTACCACAAGTTGAAGATGGGAAACCAAACTGTGCATTTTTGCCATATTTTACTGTTTTACTTCCAGAAAGGGAAGGATGCACTTCAAACCTGTGAAAAGTTGCATAAAGTTTATGGTTACAATGCTCTCAAGAATGTCAGTGCCAGTGATGGTTCATGAAATTTCATGCTGGTGATTTTGATCTCAACGATGGTTCTCAGTCAGCGAGGCCCACTGAGACTGATGATGACAAAATAAAGGAATTGATTGAGTCAAACCCATGTTACATGACACAAGAGATTTCAGAAATGTTGAACATCCATCAATGAAGTATTCATGACCACCTGAAGAAGCTGGGATATGTAAGCAAGCTCGATATTTGGGTTCCACATGAACTCAAAGAAGTTCATTTAATGGCATGTATAAACATCTGCAATATGCTCATTAAACATGAGGAAAATGATCCTTTTTTGAAATGACTGATAACTGGTGATGAGAAGCAGATTGTTTACAACAATGTGGTACACTAACAGTCTTAATTCCAATGTGATGATTCATCTCAAATGATCTGGAAAGCAGACATTCATCAGAGGAAGGTTACACTCTCAGTTTGGTGAGATTTTAAAGGTGTTGTGTTTTTGAGCTCCTACCAAGGAACCAAACAGTCAATTCAAATGTGTACTGTTGGCAATTAGACAGTTTGAATGAATCCATCATCCAGAAATGTCCAGAGCTTGTTAATTGTAAAGGAGTTGTGTTCCATCATAACAATGCAAGACCACACACAAGTTTGATCACCCGTCAAAAATTATTGGAGCTTGAATGGGATGTGTGGCCACACCGACCATATTCACTTGACCTTGTACTGTCAGACTTCCACTTGTTTCAGTCTCTTCAAAACTCTTTGCATGGTATAACATTCAATTCAGATGATGCTGTAAATTAGCACCTTGTACAATTTTTCACAAATAAAGACAGGCCCTTCCAGGAATGAGGAATTATGAAGCTCACTGAAAGATGGCAAATTTTATCAAACAAAACGGGTAATATATCATTGATTGATCTTTGTTCTTTATGTAAATAAATGACCTTTGAAAAATATAGACAAAATACGTTATGACTTTTTCGACAACCCAATCGTGCGAGATGACATCTCATTGTGGTTTTATTTGCATTTCTCTGAGGATTAGTGATGTTGAGCATTTTTTCATATGCCTATTGGCCATCTGTATGTCCTCTTTGGAGAAATGTCTATTTGGGTCCTCTGCCCATTTTTTAAATTGGATTTTTGTTGTTGTTGTTGAGTTGAATCAGTTTCTTACATATTTTTAATATTAGCCTCTTATCGAAGGTGTTGTTTGCAAAAATCTTCTTCCTTTCAGTTGGTTGCCTTTCTATTTAGTTGAAGGTTTCTTTTGCAGTGAAGAAGTTTTTGTTTGTATAGTTCTATTCACTTATTTTAGCTTTTACTTCCATTGTCTTTAAGGTCAAATTCATAAAATGCTCCTTGAACCCACGGTCCATAAGAGTAGTACGTATGTTTTCTTCTATGCAGTTTATTGTTTCAGGTCTTATTTTTAGGTCTTTGATCCATTTTTCTTTATAGATTTTATTGGGGAATTGGGGGAGAGGAACAGTTTTCGGGAATTGGGGGAGGGAACCAGCCAAGTTGTTGTTCTTCAATCTTCATTGTGGAGGGCGCAAGTCGCCATCTGGCTTCCTGTTGGCAGCTTGTGGCCTCTAAGCTCTAGGTGCTGTGTTCAATCTTAGTTGTGGGTGGGCATAGCCACCATCACATGTGGGAGTCGAACCAGCAGCCTTGTTGTTAAGAGTGTGTGCTCTATCCTCTGAGCCATCCTGGCAGCAGCTCAGCTCAAGGTGCCGAGTTCAATCTTTAGTTGCAGGTGGATGTAGCTCACCATTGAACAGGCAATCTTTTTACACCAACTGAGCCATCCTAACACCTTTTGGCAGCTCAGCGACAGCTCAGCTAGGGCACAGCATTCACTGGCCCATGTGGGAATCAAACCAGAGGCATATGGTTTGCACATGCTCTAAGCCAACTCTTAACCAACTGAGCCACTCAGCCGTCCCTCTTTAATACATTTTCAGTTGATTTTCATACATGGCGACAGACTGCAGTCCAGTTTCATTCTTTTGCATGTGGCTATCCAATTCTCCCAGCATCATTTATTGAAGAGGCTGTCTTTTATCCATTGTATGTTTTTGGTTTCTTTGTTGAAAATTATCTGTCCATATTTATGTGGGTTTATTTTTGGATTCTCAATAATATGCCATTGACCTGTATTTCTGGTTTTTTTCTGCCCAAACCATACTGTTTTGTTTATTGTTGCTTTGTAGTTCAAGCTGAAGTTAGGGAGCATTGTTCTTTTTTCTTAGGCTTGCTTTAGGCATTAGGGAGTCTTCTGGGTTCCATACAAATCTGATGATTTTTTGTTCTATTTCTTTAAAAAGTGCCATTGGAATTTTGATAGAGGTTGCATTAAATCTGTATATTGCTTTGGGTGATGTGACCATTTTAACTATATTGATTCCTTCAATCCATGAACTTGGAATGTCTCTCCATTTCTTTGTATGTCTTCTTCAGTTTCCTTTAAAAATGGCTTATAGTTGTCAGCGTATACGTCTTTCACATCCTTGGTAAAGTTTATTCCCAGATATTTTATTCTTTCTGTTGCATTGCTTTTTAAATTTGTTTTTCTGAAGTTTCATTGTTAGGATGTAGGAATTCAATGGAGGTTTGTACATTGATTTTGTAGCAGACACTTTTACTGTATTCGTTTATTGTTTCTAATAGCTTTGCGATAGCCTCTTTATGGTTTTCTATTTATAGCATCATGTCATCTGCAAAAAGTGACAATTTAACTACTTCATTCACTATTTGGATACCTTTTATTCCTTTCTCTTGCCTGATTACTCTGGCTAGGACTTATAACACTGTGTTGAAAAGCAGAAGTGATAGAGGACAGCCTTGTTGTGTGTGAACCTGAACATATAACAAAGAGCTTTAGTTTTTTACTGTTAACTATGATATTAGCTGAGGGTTTGTCATACATAGCCGTTATTAGGTTAAGGTGTTTTCCTTCTATATGCATTTTATTAAGTGTTTTAATTATAAATGGGTGTTGTATCTTGTCAAATGCCTTTTCTGCACCTATTGATATAATCATATGATTTTTGTCCCTTATTTTGTTTATGTGGCATATCACATTGATCTATTTGTGTATGTTGAACTATCCTTGTGCCACTGGGATTAACCTCAATTGGTCATGATGTATAATTTTTTAAATTCATTGTTACATTTGATTTATTAGAATTTTGTTTAAGATTTTTCCATCTGAATCCATTAGAGATATTGGTCTGCAATTTTATTTTTTATGTTACCTTACACAGGTTTTAGTATCAGGGTAATGTTGGCCTCATAAAATAAGTTAGGGAGTATTGTCTCTTCTTCAATTTTTTGCAACAGTTTGAGTAGGACAGGTATCAAATTCGCTTTGACTGTTTGATAGAATTCACTAGTGAAGACATCTGGACATGGAGTTTTGCTTTTGGGAAGGTTTCAGATGACTGATTCAATTTCCTTACTGTTGATTAGTCTGTTTAGATCTTCCAAATCCAATTCTTCATGATTCAGCCTAGGAAAGCTATATGTTCCTAAGAACATGTCCATTTCTACTAGGTTATTGAATTTGGTGGCATATAACCCTTCATAGTATTCTTGGATAATCCTTTATATTTCTGTGGCATCTGTGTTAACTTCCACTCTTTCATTTTTGATTTTGTTTATTTGTGTCTTTTTATATCTAGTGAGTCTAGCCAAGAGTTTGTCAATTTTATTAATCCTTTGAAATAATCAGCTGTTTGTTGCATTATTTCCATTGTTTCTTGTTCTCTATTTCACTTAGTTCAGCTCTGATTTTTATTATTTCCTTCCTTTTTCTGACTTTGCATTTCCTTTGTTCTTCTTTCTCTGGTTCTTTAAGGTGTAACATGAGGTTACTTATCTGGGATCTTTCTTGCTTCTTGAGACAGGCCTGTAATGATATAAACTTCCCTCATAAAACTGCTTATGTTGCATCCCAAAAATTTTGGTAGGATGTATTTTCATTCACATTGGTTCTATGTATCTTTTAACCTCTACTCTTATTTCTTTTTTTGCCCAATCATTCTTTAAAATTATGTTCTTTGAATTCCACATATTTGTGGTATTTCCTGCCTTCTTTTTGCAGTTGATATCCAAAGTGTTGTTGTCAGAGATTATGCTTGGTATGATTTCAATCTTCCTAAATTTGCTGAGGCTAGTTTTATATCCCAATATATGGTCTATCCTTGAGAATGTTCTATGTACACTAGAATGTTCCATGTACACAGTTCTTCTTAGAACTGATGTTCTAAGAAGTGCTCTATAAAAGTCAAGTATGTCCATTTCATTTAATATGTCATTTAGGGCTGATATTTCTTTATTTATTTTCTGTTTGGATGATGTATCCATAGCTGTCAATGATGTATTTAATGCCCCTACTACAATTGTGTTTTGGTCAATTTCTCCCTTTAGTTCTGTGAGTAGTTGCTTTGTATATTTCAGTGCTCCTGATTGGGGACATAAATATTAATAACCTTTATGACTTCTTATTGTGTAGTCCCCTTTATCATTATGAAACGTCCATTTTTGTCTCTTGTTACCTTTTTTATCCTGAAGTCTGTTTCATCTGATATCATTATGGCCACACCTGATTTTCTCTGAATACCATTTGCTTGGGGTGTCAATTTCTACCCGTTCACTTTGAGTCTCTATTTGATTCTTGTAGCTGAGATGTGTCTCTTGGAGGCAGTATATGGTTGAGTTTAGTTTTTTGATCCAATCTGTTATTCTGTGCCTTTTTATTGGTGAGTTCAGTCCATTTACATTTAGGGTGATTATTGATATATGAGAATTTACTAAATTCTAGCTTTCATTTTCTGGTAATACTGTGTCTCCATTGTTTCTTCGCCTTTTTGTTGCTGTCTATTATTTCAGTGTAGTTGTATTCTATGATTTTCCCTCTGTTTCTTCCTTTTTTAGGTTATATATTTCAGTTCTCATTTTTTTGTGGTTACCATTAAGTTTATGTAAAAGAAAATTCCATATTTAGAATGATCTATTTTTTCCAGCATGCTTTCTCCATTCTGCTGTGTTGTTTCAAACCTTCACCCTCTCCTTTTATGGTTTTATTGTTACAAATTATCTCTATTTATACTGTGAGTTGATATCTGCACTCTAGTTTCATGTTGTCTTCTTCCTCATTTTAAAAAAATGTGTGTGTTTTTTCTTCCTTACATTGTATGTTATGTTTAAGTGTTTAGTGTCTTATTTGATGTAGGGGTTACCATTTCTTGCTTCTGTTTTTCTATTTGTAATACTACTCATGGCTTTGTATTCTTTTGCTTCTTTGTTTCAGATCAAATAGCCTCCTTCAGTATTTCTTATAGGGCAGGTCATGTGTTAAAAAATTTCCTCAACTTCTGTATGTCTGGAACAGTCTTTATTCTTCCTTCATATTTAAAGGATATCTTGGCTGAATATATTATTCTTGGCTCATAATTTCTCTTTTTCAATTTTTTGAATATTTGAATCCATATCTTTCTGGCTTGTAGAGTTTCTGTTGAAAAATTTGCTTTTAATCTAATGAGTTTTCCTTTGTATGTTACCATCTTCTTTTTCCCTGGCTGCCTTGAAGATTCTTTCTTTGTTGTTAATTTTTGACACCTTCAACACAATGTGCCTATGAGAACGCCTGTTGGGATTCAGAAAATTTGACATTCTATTTGGTTCTTGGGTTCAAGAATCCAGTTCTTGCCAGAAGTTTGGGAAGTTCTTGTTGAGTATTTTTTTGGAATATATGCTCTGTTCCCTTCTCCCTTATTTCTCCTTCTAGTATGCCCATTATTCTTATATTGCTTTCAAATGGAGTCAGAAAGTTCCTGTAGGCTTCTTTCTTTTCTTTTAACTCTCAAGTATCTCTCTTCAATCTGTGCCATTTCCAGATTTTTATCTTCAATGTCTCTCATTCTTTCCTCCATCTGGTCTGCTCTATTATCAAAGCTGGCTATTTCATTCTTCATTTCTTTTATTGAGTTTTTACTCTCCAGAAATTCTATTTAGCTCCTTTTTTATAATTTCAACCTTTTTGGTAAAATGTTCATTTTGTTCTTTGATTGTGTTTGTGAGTTCATTAAACTGCCTGTCGGTTTTCTTACATAATTTTGAGTTTTTTAAGAACTGCAGTCTTGAACTCTGTCATTTAAGTCACATATTTTTATGTCTTTAAGTTCATTTTCTAGAGACTTTTCATTTTCTTTCTGAGCTGCCTTGTTACCTTGGTTATTTGTGTCAATTAATGAATTATTATTTCTCTTCCTAGGCATCTACAGGAGTGGGTTGTGCCACAGGTTGGTAGTAAGTAGTCTTTTTTATGCTTTCCAGTAGGTGTTGGTAGAATGCTTTATTTTCTCTCCAACTGCAGCCTTTTATTCTCTCTCATTTTGTAGTGTTATATTTTTCCTGCATTGTTCTGACATCTCATACAATGGAGAGATTCCCTGGAAGGTGGGCTTGTCCTCTGTGAGCAGGCCTCCTGGGTTTCAGGGAACCACATCTATGGGGGGGATGAGGAGTGCTTCTGAAGTTCCAAAGCTCTTCCTACACCAGATTCAGGTCCTGTATGTTTCATTGGCTCTGTTTACCCCTGAAGAAATCCTCCCATATAGGTAGGGTCAGAGGGGGGTGGGTTGTGAGAGGTGGCTTTGAGCAATGAATGCAAGTATCATCACAGCCAGCCCTGCCCTCAAGACTCTCTCCCCTTCACCAAAACTATTTCAGCTGCAAGTCTGTGGCTGCAGGCCATAGTTTTCAGAACTGCAAATATTCTTTTTCTTTGATCTGTCATTGCTACTGTTCTGCTTCTAGTGCTTGGCAGGTGAGGGTGTGGTGAGCTCTAGGAGGGTGAAGAATGGTCCACCAGGCTCCATGTATATGCCTTCTGTCCTCTGCTTGGTGGTGAGGGCTTAAACCACTGTTTTCATTCTTCTTCCCTCAGTCTTTTCTCCAAGTTCCCTGCCATGAGCATTGAGTTCAGCTGTGTTATATGCTGATTTCTCAGGCAGGTTTGTGGGCCATAATGGGAGTGCTAGCTGTTCAAATTCTTCCCTCTCCCATGAATGTGGTAGACCCAGAATGCAAGGACGTTGGAGCTTGGAGCTCTGAGCTTCAGTGTGAGTCATGTCCCCATGTGGCCCTGCATCTCCTCTTTTCCCCATCCCCCACCTTTAGATGATTTCATTTGAGTGTTTCTTAGTCTTGCCTGTTTGCTGCACAGGGAGTCCTTTGTGGAATTATAGTGGATCAATTTGTTGTAAATTTCAGAGGAGATTTCAAGAAGCTCATGTCACTCTGCCATTACCTTGATGTCATCCATATATATTTTTCCAATTCGTGTTTTGGGTTTCTTTGAATATATATCCAGAAGTTGAATTGCTGTGTCATAAGGCAGTTCCAATTTCAATTTTTTGAGGTACTTCCATACTCTTTTCCATACTTACTGCACCAATCTGCTGATTGCTAGAGGGGAGGGGAAGCAGATGGGGGAGATGGGAATAGAAAGTGCAAATTCGTCATGGGGATATAAAACTCAGTATGGGGAATATAATCAACAATGTTGTAAAAATTATATAAGGTGCCAGATGGGTACTGGGCTTGTCACAAGGATCTCTTCATGGACTGCGTAGATGCATGACCAATGTACTGTACAACAGAAGCTGAAGTAGAATAATATTGCATGTCAACTATAATTAAATTTTACATATATATGTAAAACCTTAAATTGCGAGTAACTTGTTTTGCGAGTGTTCTGCAAGACAAGCAAACATTTTTAATGTGGTAAATGAGTGATGTCTTAGAATACTAGTAGTTTGTTTCTGGAATGAATTATGCTCACAAACCAAGGTATTTATACACACAAACGCACAAACACACACACATATTCAAAGGAGGTGGAGTATAGCATAGGGAAGTTATTATAACAGTTATGTAAGATGTCAGAGGGATAGTAACTTCGGGGTGGGGGTTATCACTTTGTGAGGAGTATAAATGTCTAACTACTATGTTGCTTTGTACATCTGAAACTCATTTAAAAAACGTTGGAGAGTTCATATACAATGGATTTCTTTTTCTCAGCAAAGCATGAGTCAGAAACCATTAGCTAACAGTGAGAGAACCCAGAGTGTCTTTGGCATTTTGAAAATGGGTTGAGGGAGATGATTCGAGAAGAGGAAATAGAAATGGCTAAATGTGAAATTGTAGTATTTTAGTAAATGATATCCTTTAGAATATTATTTCAGGAGACAATGAGAAAAATGTTTGTAAGTCAAATACATTGGGACAATAGTCATAGTAGACCTTTCCCAATCAATATATATGAGAATACTAAAGACTCAGAATTTCTGTAGTAGAGAAATTACCTACCTTTATTTATTTTGCATTTTGAATGTATTTAGCCATGGTCATTTATTCACATATCAACTATTAATATCCTCTATCATTAGTTTTGCAAGGAACACACTTTGTGTAATATCAATATAGATGGTTGACTTGAGTTAAATCAAAGAACTGGTGAAGTGCATTGAGAACCACATGCTGTTATATAAAATATATAGTGGAGGTGCTTAGTGTTGTGCCATGTCTTCTGCCAGCAACACTTTGTACCCTGGAAGCTGGAACACAGAAAATATAGAGTTGTCTTTTTCAAGCTTGGGTTTTGGCAAGAAAAACATACCCAAAGGCAAAGGTGGTAAAATAATTGAAGATTACTGGGAGTGTTGTTGATGAGGAAGTGCAGGCTCGGGAAGAAGAAGGAGAAAACGATTGATAGATGTGGGAGAAATTGAGGGCTTGGTTGTCTTAATGACATAAAGGGCATTTATAGCGGGAAACAGGGAAGGGACTAAGGGAGATTATTTTTTTAACAAATAGGGTGTGATAAGCTATTAAGTTATGGTGAGAGAATGAATTTGATAAAGCTGGAGAAGAGGCTGATGCATTTGGCAACTAGGATATCATTAGCTAAATATTTAAAGAACATATACATAATGATGCTTAGCATTTACCTGTAAGGGTTTATTTTTTAAATTATTTTTTTATGTGTCACTTGTGGTTGACATAAATATTGTATTAGTCTCAGGTGTACAACAGTGTAATTGGACATACAACATATGAAGTGATCACTCCAGTAAGTCTAGTACCCATCTGACACCACACATAGCTATTAACAATATCACTGACTATATTCCATATGCTGTACTTTACATCAATTTCAGTATAGTAGTAAGAGTTAAGGGAGTATGTGATGAAGAGGTGTACAAAATGAAATTTACCCATTTTTGTTAGTAAAAGGAATGAGAAATGCGGAATTACTTGAGATGAATGAAGTGTATAAATAAGATTTTTGGTTTTTTTTAAAGATGTTATTGGGGAATTGGGAGAGGGGAACAACGTTGTGGAACCGGGAATGGGAACACACATGTTGCCATCCTTTTGCTCTTCAGTTTGGTTGTGGAGGACATTGCTTAACTGGCCCATGTTGGTATCATCATTGCGCACTTCTCAGGTGAGGCAGATCAGTCACTAGCCTCTGGATGGCCACTCACAGCAGCTCTTAGCAGCTCACACAGGCTGCCAGCCACACATGCTGGGTGCCGGACACTCACTGTAGCCTATGGCAGCCCACTGCAGCAGGGACAGCAGCTGTGCCATCCTGGGGACTCACAGCCCAACTCTAGGCAGAGCTGTTGTTCATCATCTTAGCTGTAGAGGGCAGTGTCACGGGCCCTCATATGTGGGATCTGAATAGGGGCTGCTGGCGTCCCAAGCCAGCTCTTAACCAACGTGCCACTCGGCAGGCCCTAAATAAGGTTTTTTTAAAATACACTTTTTTGTTTTCAAGTGTGAAGAACAGGTGAAAGTGAGGCCTTAAGAAGAGTGGCACATTGGCTGGGAGGGTTGGGGTAGGCAGCAGGTAAGAAAATAAAATGGTGAGGAGCATTGAGGGTTCAGCTGAGGAAAGTTAACATGGATTTTTCTTAATGTGTTTTTTTTTATTTATGTTACCTGGGAGAAGAAGAGTTAGGGGATCTGGCTGGCTAGTGAGGAGAGTGAAAGCAGGAGGGTATTCATGGATTAGAAAAATGAAGAGTGTAGTGTTCATAATGAGGTTCAAGGCTGATTTAGTTGGAGTAAGTGAGTGAAGTAGGGGGGTGGTTCTGAGTCTGAGCTCCAGTTTGAGCTAAGTTACAAATTTTGGTCAAAAGAGAGTGAGGTTTGCAAAGAGTGAGAGTGGATGTTTTCAAAGTAGAGTGAATTAGATAATTGCTAGGCCATGGTGTCATATGGATTCTGCATATAGAAATTGATGTCACCCTGGACAGGAGACTGTGTGGAAGACAATGTTATTAGAAACACAATATGGGAGAGGGACCTGGGGTGGGTAATGCCACTATGGAGGATGAGAAGTTGAAGGTGTACTTGGATTACAGTTTGAGCATCAAAGGAGGAGTGGTAGCTGAAAGAAGGTGATGGTAATAATGGGAGGCAAGCAGCTCAGATGAGTGAGGTAAAGGAAGAAGAGCTCCCTTGACCCTGAGTGGAAGAGGAAGAGGGGATACTCTTGGAATGGTCATGATGGAAGCAGATATCTCAGGGGGAAGCCAGCAGGCAGCAGGTAAATTACAGGGCAAGGGAGAATACTGTGTGTTAAATGTAGATATAAGAAATGCTATTTACAGTAGAACAAAACTCCAGAGGGCATAGTGAAAGAGACCAGAAGGGCTGTAGAAAGCATAGAAATATGACACTAAAGGGGATTAACTGAGGTGGAGAGAGCTGGAAATAGAGTAAGCAAGCAAAACTAAGTTTGATGAGGGACTTCTGGTAAAATGGCGGAATAGACAGACGCTGTGCTAACTGCCTCCCAGGATCACACCAAAATTACAAGCAAATTATACAGCATTCTACTCTGGAGGTCCCCGGAACACTGCAGGAACAGAACCACTAAACAAAGAACTTAAAGAGGAAGCCGCGTCGGGTCTGGTAGGATGGGAGGAGAAGAGAGTGGGCAAACCCCGTGAGGGAGGTCCCAGTTGTGGAGAGGCTTCACCGGTTGGGGGAGAGACCCTCCGGCCGCACACCAAACTCACCAGCCCAGAGCTCCTTTGCCGGGAAAAGTAGTTCTAAGACAGCTGGCAGTAAATTAGTAAGGACTCTCTTTGCTCAGCTCAGTGAGGCTAAGAGCAGCTGGAGAATCAGTGGGGCTAGCGCCCAGGCTTGCTTGCCAGTGAGCACTTACCTGGTTCCTGGTGGAGGGAGTGGCTGTGTGAGCCGGCAGCCTGTGGGGACGGACTGAACTGAGCACCTTTGGTGCAAAGGCTGGAGGTTTTTGAACTGTTGTTCTCGTGGTGTGGAGCCTGCACGTGAGTGGTGTAGGGAGGGCGCCATTTTGTCCGGCTTGGGCCCTCCCACGAAGGATCAGGTCTGAGACCTCATTGGTCTGGTGGAATTGGCGCAGAAGTACGTATGTGCCTGTGCGCTCGCGCGCCTGCGGCCTTGGATCCCCACCCTCTGCCCGGCTTATACTGTGTTGCCAGGGAAACGCAGGGCGGGTGCCCTCTGGCTCCAACAGGCTGCTCACTGAGACCCGGGAGTGCACGAGCTGCCTCGGATCCCCACCCTCCACTCAGCTTGTGCTGCGTTGCCAGGGAAACACCTAGTGGGAGCGATCTGGCTCCAACAGGCTGCTCACTGAGACCCGGGAGTGCGCAAGCCTCCTCCGGTCCCCGCTCTCTGCACTCCACTTGCAGAGTTCCCAGGCTGGTGATTGGTTGTCGGGCTGCTCGGCCTGATCTGCGAGCAGCTGAGTGGGACAGGCTGAGATTGGGAGTTTTCCTGGAAGTGTTGGGCCTTGAGCTGTGTGCCTGCGTCATCCAGCCAGGGCTCTCCTGGTGATCTATCTAATTCATCAAAGCAATCCCAGAGCAACAGCCAGAATGGGGAAACAAAGAAACATGTCACAAGTAAAAGATCAGAAAAACCTCTAGAAATGGAACCAAATGAAACAGAGGGATCCAACCTTTCAGAGACAGAGTTTAGAACACTGATGATAAGAATGTTTAAGGAACTTAGCGAGGACATAAAGAAGGATAGGGAAACCATAAAAAGCAACCTGTTAGAACTAAAGAATACAATAACTGCAATGAAGAACACACTCGAAGGAATCACCAGTAGAGTAGATGAAGCAGAGGAACAGATCAGCGATTTGGAAGATAAAATAGCAGAACTCACCCGGTTGGCACAGCAAAAAGACCAAAGAATAAAAAGCAATGAAAATAGTTTAAGAGCCCTATGGGGCAAGGTGAAGCGCAACCACCTTAGACTCATAGGGATACCAGAAGGAGAAGAGAAGAAGCAAGGGGTCGAAAAGGTATTTGAAAAAATAATGACTGAAAACTTCCCTACCCTGGTGAAGGAAATCAACATACATGCCCAGGAAGTGCAGAAGGTTCCAAACAAGCTGAACCCAAACAGGTCCACACCAAGACACATCATAGTGAAAATGGCAAAGGTTAAAGACAGAGACAGAATCCCAGAGGCTGCAAGAGAAAGACAGCAGGTTACATACAAAGGAACTCCTGTTAGACTAACAGCTGACTTGTCTACAGAAACTCTGCAGGCCAGAAGGGAGTGGCAGGAGATATTCAAAGTGACGCAAAATAAAGGCCTACAACCCAGATTGCTGTATCCAGCAAGGTTATCATTTAAAATCGAAGGCGAGGTAAGGAGCTTTGCAGAAAAGAATAAGTTAAGGGAATTCATTACCACCAAGCCAGGTTTGCAGGAAATGTTAAAAGGGCTTCTTTAAGTAGAAGAGAAAAACAACCTAACTAAGAAAGACTATGAACACAAATAACAAAATGGCAATAAATACACACCTATCAATAATCACATTAAATGTAAATGGATTAAATGCTCCAATAAAAAGACATAGGGTGGCTGAATGGATAAGAAAGCAAGACCCCAGCAAATGCTGTATACAAGAGACTCACCTCAGATCCAAAGACTCATACAGGCTGAAAGTAAAGGGATGGAATAAAATATTTCATGCAAATGGAACTGAGAAAAAAGCTGGAGTAGTGATACTTATATCAGATAAAATGGACTTTAAATTGAAGAATATAACAAAGGACAAAGAAGGACACTTCATAGTAATGAAGGGATCGATCCAACAAGAGGACATAACCCTAGTAAACTTCTATGCACCTAACATAGGAGCTCCTAAATATATAAAACAGATATTGTCAGACATAAAGACAGAGATCAACGGTAACACTATCATAGTAGGGGACTTCAACACCCTGCTGTCACTAATGGACAGATCCTCCACACAGTAAATCAATGCAGAAACAGCGACCTTAAATGACACATTAGAACAGCTGGATTTAATTGATATATTCAGAGCATTTCACCCCAAAGCTATAGAATATACGTTCCTTTCAAGTGCACATGGAACATTTTCTAAGATAGACCACATGTTAGGCCACAAAACAAGTCTGAATAAATTTAAGAAGATTGAAATCATTTCAAGTGTCTTCTCTGACCACAATGCTGGGAAACTAGAAATCAATTATAAGAAGAACCCCGGAAAGCTGTCAAATCAGTGGAGGCTGAATAACATGCTTCTAAATAGTGAGTGGGTCACAAATGAGATCAAGGAGGAAATCAAAAGATACCTTGAGACAAACGAAAATGAAAACACCACGACCCAAAATCTCTGGGATGCTGCGAAAGCAGTCCTAAGAGGGAAGTTCATAGCAGTGCAGGCCTAGCTAAAGAAGGAAGAAAAATGTCAAATCAACAGGTTATCCTTATACCTAAGGGAACTGGAAAAAGAACAGCAAAAGAGGCCCAAGGGTAGTACAAGAAAGGAGATAATAAAGACCAGAACGGAAATAAACAATATAGAGAACAGAAAAACAATTCAAAAGATCAATGAAACCAAGAGCTGGTTTCTTGAGAAAATAAACAATATTGACAAACCTCTAGCCAGACTCATAAAAAAAAAAAAGAGAGAGAGAGAGAGGACTCAAATTAGCAAAGTCAGGAATAAAAGAGGGGAAATGACTACAGACATCACAGAAATACAAAAAATTCTAAGAAATTACTATGAGCAACTATATGCCAACAAATTTGACAATCTGGAAGAAATGGATAATTTTCTAGAAGCATACAACCTTCCAAAGCTAACGCAAGAGGAAACAGAAAATCTAAACACCCTGATTACTACCAAGGAAATTGAATCAGTAATTGACAAGCTCCCAAAAAACAAAAGCCCTGGACCAGACGGCTTCACAATTGAATTTTATCAAACATTCAAAAAAGAACTATCACCTATTCTTCTCAAACTATTTCAAAAAATCCAGAAGGAGGGAAGGCTCCCAAACTCTTTTTATGAAGCCACTATCACCCTGATTCAAAACCCAGATAAAGACAGCACAAAAAAGGAAAACTACAGGCCAATCTCCCTGATGAATATAGATGCAAAAATTCTCAATAAAATATTAGCAAACAGAATTCAGCAATATATTAAGAAGATCATACATCATGATCAAGTGGGATTCATCCCTAGTGCGCAAGGCTGGTTCAACATCCGTAAATCAATTAATGTGATACACCACATCAACAAAATGAAGGATAAAGATTACATGGTCATTTCAATAGATGCAGAAAAAGCATTTGACAAAATCCAACAGCCATTTATGTTAACAACCCTTAGCAAAGTGGGAATACAGAGATCAGATCTCAGCATAATAAAAGCCATATATTATAAACCTACAGCTAACATCATACTCAATGGGGAAAAGCTAAAACCATTCCCCTTAAGATCAGGAACAAGAAAAGGCTGTCCACTTTCTCCTCTTTTATTCAACATAGTGCTGGAAGTTCTAGCCACAGCAATCAGACAACAAAAAAAAATAAAAGGCATCCAAATTGGCAAGGAAGAAGTAAAATTGTCATTATATGCAGATGACATGATACTGTATATAGAGAGCCCCAAAGACTCCATCAAAAAGCTATTGGAACTGATAGACGAATTCAGTAAAGTAGCAGGATATAAAATCAATGTTCAGAAATCAGTGGCATTTGCATATACCAATAATAAACTAATGGAAAAAGAAATTAAGAAAACTGTCCCATTCACAATTGCGTCAAGAACTATAAAATACCTAGGAATAAATTTAACTAAAGAAGTGAAAGATCTGTACTCAGAAAATTATAAGACACTGAAGAAAGAAATCATAGAAGATACAAATAAATGGAAACACCTACCATGCTACTGGATAGGAAGAATTAATATAGTTAAAATGTCCATATTGCCTAAAGCAATATATAGATTCAATTCAATTCCTATGAAACTACCAAAGGCATTTTTCACAGAAATAGAAAATATAATCCTAAAATTTATATGGAAATATAAAAGACCCCGCATAGCCTCGGCAATCCTGAGAAATAAGAACAAAGTCGGGGGTATCACGCTACCAGACATCAAAACCTACTACAAGGCTACAGTAATCAAGACAGTTTGGTATTGGCATAAAAACAGGCATATAGATCAGTGGAACAGAACAGAGAGCCCAGAAATAAATCCAGGCATTTACGGACAGTTAATCTATGACAAGGGAAGCAAGAATTTACACTGGAGTAAAGATAGTCTATTCAATAAATGGTGCTGGGAAACTTGGACTGGCACATGCAAAAAAAATGAAACTGGACCACCTCCTTATGCCATATACAAGAACAAATTCCAAATGGATTAAAGACTTAAATGTAAGACCTGAAACCATAAAACTCCTAAAAGAAAATATAGGGAGTACATTTGCAGACATTACCCGGAGCAATATTTTTACTGATACATCCCTACGGGCAAGGGAAGTAAAAGAAAAAAGGAACATATGGGATTATATCAGACTTAAAAGTCTTTTCACAACAAAGGAAACCATTAATAAAACAAAAAGGAAGCTTACTGAATGGGAGAATATATTTGCCAACGATATATCTGATAAGGGGTTAATATACAAAATTTATAAAACACTCATGAAACTGAACACCAAAAAAACAAACAACCCAAGTAAAAAATGGGCAGAAGATATGAAGAGACATTTCTCTAAAGAGGACATACAGATGGCCAACAGGCATATGAAAAAAAGTTCAACCTCACTGGTCATTAGGGAAATGCAAATAAACATCACCATGAGATACCACCTCACTCCAGTCAGAATGGCTATCATCAATAAATCAACAAACAACAAGTGCTGGTGGGGCTGTGGGGAAAAGGGGACCCTGCTGCACTGTTGGTGGGATTGCAGATTGGTGCAGCCACTATGGAAGTCAGTATGGAGGTATCTCAAAGAAATGGAAATAGAGCTACCTTTTGACCCAGCAATTCCACTCCTAGGTATTTATCCTGAAAAACCCATGATACTTATTCAAAAAAATTTATGCACCCCTATGTTCATAGCAGCACTATTTACAATAGCTAAGACTTGGAAACAATCAAAATGCCCATCGGTACATGACTGGATTAAGAAACTGTGGTATATTTATTCAATGGAGTATTACTCCGCTATAAAGAAGAATGAAATTGTACCATTTGCAATGATATGGATGGACCTAGAGACTATTATGTTAAGTGAAATAAGTCAGTCGGAGAAAGACAAATACCATATGATCTTACTCATATGTGGAATCTGAAAAACTGTATGAATGAGCAAAGTAAACAGAAACTGGCTCATAGATATAGAGGAAAAATCAGAGTTGTTAATTGGGAGGGAATGGGGATGAGGGAGAAGGGGAAAAATAGACAGCAAAAATAGGCAACTACAATATTGTCACTGGGATATGGAAAACAGTTTGGGGAATATAATTAATAATGTAAATATTTTGTGGGATGTCTGATGGTCATAGGTCTTGTTAGGGAGACCATTTCATGGATGGAGTAGAGGTTTGATCACTGCACTGTATAACTGAAGAGGAGGTGGTATTCCTACTGTAATTGAATATATATAGATAGTCACGGGATGTGGATTATACTGTGAAAGAGAGTCAGAGGAAGAGTAATAGATATATATGATATGAGGTGGGGGAGTGGGGTGGCAAATTGGGGAGGGTTGTCACTTGGAGGGTTAAAATGTATAACTATTGCACTGTGTTGTACACCTGAAACTAATTAAAAATAAAAATAAAAAAATAGAAAAAAATATAAAAAATCGCCTATTTAGAACAACAAAAAGACTAAAGAATAAAAAGGAATGAAAATAGTTTAAGAGACCTATGGGACAAGGTGAAGCAGAACCACAATCGAATCATAGGAATACCAGAATGAGAACAGAAGAAGCAAGGGGTCAAGAATGTATTTGAAAAAATAATCTGAAAACTTCCCTACTCTGGTGAAGGAAACTGACATACATGCCCAGAAAGTGCAGAGGGTTCCAAATAAGTTGAACCCAAATAGGTCCACTTCAAGGCACATCATAGTCAAAATGGCAAAGGTTAAAGACAGAGACAGAAACCTAAAAGCAGCAAGAGAAAGACAGTAGGTTACATAGAAAGGAACTACTATTAGACTAACAGCTGACTCGTCTATAGAAACTCTGCAGGCCAGAAGGGAGTTGCAGGAGATATTCAAAGTGACACAAAATAAAGGCCTACAACCAACATTGCTCTACCCAGCACGGCTATCACTTAAAATTGATGTAGATATAAAGGGCTTCTCAGAGAAGAGTAAGCTTAAGGAATTCATTACCACCAAGCCAGCAGTGCAAGAAATGTTAAAAGGGCTTTTTAAAACAGAAGAAAGGGGTAAACAAGATAACCCAGGAAGACCAGGAATACAAATAACAACATGGCAATATGTATGCACCTATCAATAATCATTTTAAATGTGAATGGGCTAAATGTTCCAATTAAAAGACAGAGAGTGGCTGAGTGAATAAGAAAATAGGACCCATGTTTATGCTGTTTGCTGATGGAAGAAGATATTTCATGCAAAAAGAAATGAGAAAAAAAACCTGGAGTAGCAGTACTTGTTTTTGACAAAATAGACTTTAAAATGAAGACTACAATAAAAGACAAAGAAGGGCACTATAACCCTAATAAACATCTATGCAAGCAACATAGGAGCTCCTAATTATATATAACAGATTTTGACAGACATAAAGACAGAGATCAACAGTAATACTATAGTAGTAGACTTTATCACCCCATTGTCACCAATGGACAGATCCTCTAGACAGAAAATCAACATGGAAAGAGTGGCCTTAAATGACGCTTTAGACTAGCTTGACTTTTTTTTTTTTGAACATTTCACCCTGAAACAACAGAGTATATATTCTTAAGTGCACATAGGACATTTTCCAAGGTAGACCACATGTTAGGCCACAAAACATGTCTCAGTAAATTTAAGAAGATTGAAATCATATCAAGCAGATATAAAGGAAAAACTGATGGTTGCTGCCTGGGAGGGGTGGGGATGAGGTAGAGGGGGAAGGTATTGGAGAGCATAGGTGGGTGAGTACAATGTTGCTGCAGGAATATGGGGGGCAGTTCTGGGATGTAATTGATAGTGTTGTAGAGAGACTATTATGTTAAATGAAATACATCAGTCAGAGAAAGACAAATACCGTATGATCTCACTTATATGTGGAATCTGAAAAACTGAATGAATGAGCAAACAGAAACAGTCTCATAGATATAGATGAAAAACTGATGGTTGCTAGTAGGGAGAGGAGTGGGGATAAGGGAGAAGGGGAAGGGATTAGACAGCATAAATAAGAAACTACATTATTGACACAGGGATGTGAAAGACAGTTCGGGGAATATAATAATGTTGTAAAAATGTTGTGGTGTGTCAGATGGTTAGATGTCTTGTTATGGAGAGCACTTCATGGATGGAGTAGAGGCTTGATCAATATACTATACAGCTGAAGCTGATGTTGTATAATATTGTATTCCAACTATAACTGAATATACAGATAGTCACAGGATGTGGAGTATACTGTGGAAGGGAGTCAAAGGAATTGTGATAGATATGTATGATATGGGGGGAAAAGGGGTGGCAAACTGGGAGAGGGGGTTGTCACTTTGAGAGGTAAAAAGTGTAACTATTGCACTGTTGGCCCTACTATTGTCATTGTTGTACACCTGAAACTAATTTAAAAAAATGCTTATTTCACATTAAAAGAATTTTTTAAAAAATAACATACATCCCAATAAAGTGGGGTTCATCCTACAAGGATGGTTCAACATATGTAAATCGATCAATGTGATACATCAGATAAACAAAATAAAAAATAAAAATCATATAATTCTAGCAATAGATACAGAGAAAGCATTTGACAAGATACAACAGCCATGTATGATTAAAACAGTTAATAAAATGTACACAGAAGGAAAATCCCTTAACATAATAAAGGCCATATATGACAAACTCTGAGATAATATCATAATTAACAGTGAAAAACTGAAGCCCTTTGCTCTACCTTCAGGAACAAGACAGGGTTGTACCCTATCATTACTGGTTCAACATAGTATTGGAAGTTCTAGCCAGGGCAGTTAGGCAAGAGAAAGAAATAAAAGGCATCTGAGTTAAGAATGAAGAAATTATGTTATTGATTTTTGTAGATGACATGATTCTTTATATAGATAACTATAAAGACTCCATCCCCAAAAAATTATTATAAACAATAAAGGAATACAGTAATTTTGATGGCTACAAAATCAATGTATAAAAATCCATTGCATTCCCATATACTAATAATGAAATCTCAGGAAAAAGGAACGAAAGAAATAATTTCTTTTGCAATTGTAAAAAAAAAAAGAAGAAAATAATTAGAAATAAGCTAACAAAGGATGTGATGGACCTATACACTGAAAGATGTAAGACATTTTTAAAAGAAATTGAAGAAGACACAAATAAATTGAAAGATATTCCATGTTCTTGGATTGGAAGAATCAACATCGTTAAAATGACCATATTGCCCAAAGCAATATACAAATTCAATGCAATCTCCATCAAAATCACCATGGCATTTTTTAAGGAAGTGGAACAAAAAATGTTCAGATTTGTATGCAATCAGAAAATATCCCTAGGGCCGGCTGAGTGGCATGGTCATTAAGAGCTGGCTTGGGATACCAGCAGCCCCGGTTGGGGTCCCACATATGAGGGCCAGTTACACTGCCCTCTAAAAAGGAAAAAGAAAAAAAATACCCCTAATAGTCCACACAATCCTAAGAAAAAGAATAAGGCCAGAGGCATCACACTCCCTGTCTTCAGTTTGTACTACAGAGCAACAATAATCAAAACAGCATGGTATTAGCAGAAAAATAGACATATAGACCTGTATAATAGAATTGAAAACCCAGAAATAAACCCACATAAATATGAACAGATAATTTTCAACAAAGGCTCTGAAAATACACAATGGAGAGAAGAAGCCCTCTTCAATAAATGTTGCTGGGAAAATTGAAAAGCTACATGTAAAGGAATGAAACTAGACTTCTATCTGTCACCATGTACCAAAATTAACTCAAAGTGGATCAATGACCTAAATATAAGACCTGAAACAAAGTGTATAGAAATAAACATAGATACTAAACTTATGGACCTTCCGGTAAAAGAGAATTTTATGAATTTGACCTTAAAGTCAGGGGAAGTAAAATCTAAAATAAATTAAAGGGAATATATCAAATTAAAAGGCTTCTGCACACATGGGCCAGCCAAGTGGCTCATTGGTTAGGAACTGGCTTGGGACTCCAGCTCTGAGCAGCAGGGCCCCTGTTTGGAACCCACATATGAGGGCCAGTGACACTGCCCTTTACAGCTTAGGTGGTGAACAAGAGCTCCACCTGGTTGCCTCTATAGCTAAGATCGTGAATGTTGCCTCTATAGCTAAGACGGCCGGCAATGGTGTGGGCTGCAGCCTCTGATGCAGTGGGCTGCCATAGGCTACAGTGAGTGGCCAGCAGCCAGTGTGAGCAGCTGGCAGCCAGCGTGAGCTGCCAAGAGCCATGGTGAGCGACTGCCTCATGGAGGAAAAGCGCAATGATGATACCAACATGGGCCAGTGAAACAATGTCCTGACTGAAGAACAAAAAAGGACCACAACTTGTCTGTTTCCCTTCCCTTATTCCCCTACGCTGTTCCCCTCCCCCAATTCCCTAATAAAATCTTTTTAAAAAAAAGCTTCTGCACATAAATCATCAACCAAACAATGAGGCAACCATCCGAATGGGAGAAGATACTTCCAAACTATGCCTCCAATAAAGGGTTAATATCCAAAATATACAAGAAACTCATACAACTCAACAACAAAAAGACAAACAACCAAATTAAAAAGTGGGCAATTGACATGAACAGAAACTTCTCCCAAGAAAACATACAAACAGCCAACAGATATATGATAAAATGCCCAACTTCACTAGTTATTTTGGAAATACAAATCAAAACCACAACGAGATATCACCTCATACCAGTTAGAATGGCAATAATCAACAAGAAAAATAATAAGTGTTGGAAAGTCTCTGGAGAAAAAAGAACCTTATTCACTGTTGGTGGGAGTAAACTTGGTATAGCTGCTATGGAAAATGATATGGGAATTTCACAAAATATTAAGAATAGAATTACCATTTGACCCAGCAGTCCCTCTCCTGAGTATCTACACAAAATTCTGAAAACACTTATCTATAAAGATACATGTACTGCAATATTTATTGCAGCATTACTTATGGTGGCCAAGACATAGAGGCAACCAAAGTTTGCTTTGATCGATGATTGGATAAAGAAGATGTGTTATATATACACAATGGCATATTACTCTGCCGTAAGAAAAGATGAAATAGCACCATTTGTGACAAAATGGTTGGATCTTGAGATGATTGTGTTAAGTGAAATAAGTGAGACAACTTTCTCTGTCTCACTCATGTAAAACTGAAGTCAACAAAGGAAAAAGACAAAGAAACAAAATCTCATGAACACAGAATAGTTTAGTGGTTACCAGAGGGTAAGCTCTGAGGAGGGATGGTAGAAGAGGTTAAAGGGGACCAAATATATTGTGATGGAAAGAGAACAGACTCTGGGTGGTGAACACATAATGCAATATACAGATGGTGAACTATAGAATTGTATTTTTTTTATCTGAGCCATCCTGCCACCTGTTGGCAGTTCAGCTGCAGCTCAGCTCGGGCTGGGCATTAGAATTGTATTCTTGAAACCTATGTAAATTGTTGACCATTGTCATTCCAATATATTTTCATTTAATAAGATAATAATGAGGGGTTCTGTGGTTTCCTGCTCTGGTTCTGCGAGTTGTACCATGAAGGGTCTGGAAAAAAATAAGATTACTCTGACATACCAAGGGTCATCTTAGTTGCAAAGAGGCAGTTGACGGGCTTACTTAAGATAAAGGTTGTTTCTCAAGAAAGCTACTGGCCCAGGATGCCACTACCCATCGTGACCTGCTTTGAGTTAGAAATTTTGATATTCAGACTATCTTATGTGATTAATTTTGGTTTCCGACTTTGTAGGGCATTCCATGCAGGCCTCCCCTGAACTTGTGAGGTTTAGTGTGTGACCTCTTTTTTGTACACACCCTTTTGGTTATCCTCGTTAAAATTTAACCAAGGGCCAGCCGAGTGGCGCGGTGGTTAATCGCTGGCTTGGGAAGCCAGCAGCCCCAGTTCAGTCCCACATATGAGGACCAATGACATTGCCCTCAAAAAAAAATTAACCATAGATTCGTGAATTGTACTTTTCTTTAATGAAATGCAGTTGCCATTTTCATCTCTGAATAGTCCTTTAAAAAAACTTTGTGCTCTATTTGCCTTCCCGAGAAAAGTGAAGTTACTTCTTATTATGTTTGACTCACATGTAAAACAGAAATTCCTGTGGAATACAAAATTTATTTCTTTTTCTTATTAACCATGTAGGATTTTCACAGCATCCAAATGCTTGTTTGCATAAGAAAGAGTAGACTCCACCCTTCTCCCCACCATGCTGCTACATTTCCTTCATTTGTATTGAAACAAGATTTCTACTTTTCTCCTGTACTCATAGTATATTAAATAATACATAAAGAAAAAAAAACTTTCTAAATCCACAACTGCCTTTGTCTAAAAGACAAACCAGTTTGCAAAGAGCCATTGTGTAGCAGAAGTAAGGTAAGGTGTTCATTATCATAGATTCTGAATGGACCTCAGGCTTACAATTTTTTTTTTTGAGGGCAGTGTCAGTGGCCCTCATATATGGGACCCAAACCAGGGCCACTTGTGTCCCTAGCCAGCACTTAACCAATGCGCCACTCGCTGGCCCTACAATTTGTTTTTGAAAGGAGTAAAACCACGCAATTCTAGCTCTTGTCTGGGGACTCCTAAGGAGAGAGGAAAATGGCCAGCAGATATGCAGATGTGGAGGTCTGTGCTACCTAACTGCTGAGGTCTAGGATAGATCTTAATCACAGAGGAAGTTTGTAAGCAAAAAAAGGAGTCCTCTGTGGAGGATCTTTGGGTCCCTAAGCTCATTTTATACTAAGAATATAGGGCCCTCAGGCCTGTTTGTTCACAAGCAGTAGAGCAGTGAATTCTTCCCAAGTCACTGAAGAGCACACTAAAAATAATGCCTTCCTCAGCACTTCCTTTCAAATGGTTTAAGAAGAACAGCCATGGCATCTTTCCTAATACCCACATCCTATTTTCAAATCCACCAAAAATAGTGGCTTTGATTCACAGGCTTTAGACAAGAGGGGAAAATGCACTCAAAGGGACAGCTTGATTCTGTGCTAATCTTAACAACTTATAAAAATAAATTTTACAATGAAGGCATTGATCTTAGATAGAAAGCGATCTGACTGTTATGCTCAAAGTTTTTATTTCATTTGCTTTGTGATTTTTTTCCTTTCTTTCAACTGGAGTACATGTCTTTTACCAAATCATCTTTATGTCCTTGGCCCTTTGTGAGCAAAGAAGAAGCTTTGCTAGTCCAACTAATGAGGGCTGAAAAGAAGACATTGGAAAACATTGGTGATTGCCAGTCATTTCATTAGCACCTTTGGCATAGTTCCTAAAAACAATATAAATGATCTGTAATACTTACCTACAATTGAACCCTAAACTAGTATCTCTTGAGCATAGTATGTAACATATAAAATCAGGAAGTTGCTGCTGTTCATTGATTAACTGGGACAGTGAAAATGTTTGGGCTTGGCTTCAGGCTATGAATCAAAGGACTAGCTGAATAAATTGGTAATCTTGATGAAAACCATTGCCATTGGAAATAGGCAAATAATAGAGAAATTAAAGTGTGCATGTGTGTGTGTCTGTGTATGTGTATGTGTGTGTGTAACACTGTACCTGATTAGATAGGCCTGGGCAAGTAGGAGTCTGGCTATGGCTCACATCTCAGGGAGCCCTGTAATTTGAAGTGCCTTTCTCAAAACTTTCTGAGGTGCCTCTAGTGCTCTCCAGTTGAGCTTCCCTGAGTGTGGGCTGGTACCTAAGTGAATCTCAGTTGCTGTTTCTCCACTTTAGAACTCTATTTGCTCCTTTATTCTAAGCATTGGGTCAACCAGATGCCCCAAGGAGCTTCTGGACTCATTCCTATAAAATTTTTCACAGATCTGTTAACAGGACCCTATGCCAAGAGTGTGGCCTAGTAAGCTGATAGCTCCCACTGGCTGATGAAATACTTCTTTCCAAGGATTGTGCAAGATTGTGCTGCCCAGCCAGACTAGAATTGTGATATTAATTTGGGGCAATTCTCACACTGAACACAGAATGCTTTAAAGGCACCATTGACCTAAATATTAGCTCTCTCCCATCTGTGTTACAACTGTGAATCAGCCTTCTATCTATATTACCAGAGGGCGGTGAAGATAGCTTCAGGCAACTTTTAACTCCCTCCACCACTTCTGGAATACAGGACAATCACACCACCCCTTTTCAAAAGCTCTATGTCATGTGTCACACAGTTTTCTTCGAATGGTTACACCTTTATCCTTTCAGGGCTTTCAAGACCATTGCTCTGCACTGCCAACATGTTCTTCCTACTGATGTTCTCTCTTGGCTCTGATATGGTGATGTCATATTCTCTGAGGCTGATTTTTTTTTAAAATTTATTGGGGAACAGCAATGGTCATTGGTTACACATTGCTTTCATGCTACAATGACATAGTTGACATTTTTAGGGAGGGTGCAGCTCACAGTGGCCCATGCGGGGGTCAAACCAGCAACCTGATGTTAGCAGCACACTCTAACCAATTGAGCTAACGAGTAATGCCTCTGAGGCTAATCTTAAACTGTAGCAGATGAGGGACAGATATTCCTTGAATGAATAGAAATACTCTTCTTAATCTGCCCATAGATCCCTTGCCTATTCTCCCACTTAGTTGAGATATATGGAATGCAGGGGTTTAGCCAACACTGAAAGCAATCATATTCATGAATGCAATAATTGTGGCCTAAAGTTTTTATAAGAAGACACCTTGTTCTATGTTTATGCTATAAAACCCTAAATGGTAAAAATTTAATGTGACCAGAAGACAAATTATCATTTATATTTTACTGCATACCTTGGGCAAGTCTTGGTTTTCTAGTCATCATGAATGAAATATAATAACAACTTCTGAAAGAGTCATTAGAAGTGAGCATGGATGATACAGCATTCTAAGTAATGATGTAATCAGTATTAAATAAATGGTACTAAGGAACTGCATAGGCAAGAAAATTTACATCATTTCAATACGAATGGCTTCTGAAGAACCATGGAATTGTGAATAATTACAGCATTACTATATTTTTTTCTCATGGAGACCAATATTAAATTAGCCAAAAATGGCATATTTGATAATAAAATACATGAAGAGATGAAATCCAAATACTAAGAAGAATCTTCATGTCCACATATTAGACAAGAAACAAATACAAAAGTACCTCTTTTCTACCCATCATTCTACATATCCATTCTTAGTCACTATACCTCACAAAATTATAATCTGTTTTTATTTTTATTTATCAAATTTATTGGGGCAACGTTGGTTACTAAAATTACATAGGTTTCAAGAGTACATTTCTATAATACATCATCTATATATTGCATTGTGTGTTCACCACCCAGAGTCACTTCACCTTCCATCACCATATATTTGACCCCCTTACCCTCTGTTAAGATCACCCTCCCCCCTTACCATCTGGTAACCACTAAACTGCTGTCTGTGTTTATGAGTACTTCTTTCTCTGTTTTTTTGTTTTGTTCCTTTATTGCTTTCAGTTTTATATCCCACATATGAGTGAAGTCATATGGTCCTCGACCTTTTCTACCTGACTTATTTCACTTAGCATAATAATTTCAAGATCCATTCACATCACAAATGGGAGTATTTCATCTTTTCTTATGGCCCAGTAATATTCCACTGTGTATATGTACCACATCTTCTTCATTCAATCGTCAAGGGACACTTTGTTTCCCTGTCTTGGACACCATGGATAATGCTCTAATGAGCATATGGGTACATATATCTTTATGGATAAATGTTTTCATATTTTTTTGGATAGATACTCAGAAGAGGGATTGTTGGCTCATGTGGTAATTATATTCTTAAGTTTTAAGGCACCTCCATACTGTTTTCCATAGTAGCTGTACTAATTTACATTCCCATTAGCAGTGTATGAGGGTTCCTTTTTCTCTACACTTGTTATTATTTGTCTTGTTGATGATAGCCATTCTAACAGGAGTGAGGTGGTATTTCAATTTTGGTTTTGATTTTAATTTCCATAATAGCTAGTGAAGTTGAGCATTTTCTCATATATCTGTTGACTCTTTGTATGTCTTCCTGGGTGAAGTGTCTGTTCAGATCCTCTGCCCATTTTTTTTTAGAGGGCAGTGTCACTGGCCCACATATATGGGATCCAAACCCAGGCCGCAGGAGTCCCAAGCCAGCTATTAACCACCACGCCACTTGGCCGGCCCCCTCTGCCCATTTTTTAATTGGATTGTTTTTCTTTTTGTTGTTGAGTTGTACAAGTTCATTATATATTTTGGATAGTAGCTCCTAATCAGAGGTGTTGAGTGCAAATATCTTCTCCCATTCAGTTGTTTGCCTCTTTGTTTTGCTGCACAGAAGCATTTTAGTTTGATATAGTCCTACTCATTTATTTTTGCATTTACTTCCCTTTGAGGTCAAATTCATAAAATCCTTTCTAAGACCAAGTTCCACAAGTTTAGTACCTATGTTTTCTTTGCAATTTATTTTTTCAGGTCTTATATTTAGGTGTATTATCCTTTTTTTTTTTAAAATTAAACTTGATGTATGGTGATAGCTAGTAGTCATTTCATTCTTTTGCACATGAAGTGGAATTTGTTTTGCCATTGTATGATTTTGTCTCCTTTGTTGAAAAGTATCCATCCACATATATGTGGGTTTGTTTCTGGGTTTTTAATTTTATTCCCTTGGTTTGTGTCAGTTTTTTTGCCATTACCATCCTGTTTTGATTATTGTCACTTTGTGGCATAACATGAAGTCAGGAAGTATGATACCTCTAGCCTTGTTCTTTAGTCATAGAATAGCTTTGGCTATTTGAAGTCTTTTGGGATTCCATACAAATCTGTTAATTTTTTTTTCCTTAAAAAACACCATTGGGTTTTTGATGGGGATTGCATTAAATCTTTATATTGCTCTGGGTAATGTGGCCATTTTAAAGAGCTTCATTCTTCCATCCCATGAACATGGAATATCTTTCCATTTCTTTGGGTCTTCTTCAATTTATTTTAATAATGTCATATACTTTTCAGTGTATAGGTCCTTCATATCCTTTGTTAAGCTTATTCCTAGGTATCTCATTATTTGTGTTGCAATTGGGAAATTCTGAGATTTCATTGTTAGTGTATAGGAATGCAATGCATTGTTAAAATATTGTGCATATTTAATATTAATTTTTCCCATTTTTAAAATTAAAGTTCATTGGGGTGACAATTGCTAGTAAAGTTACATAGGTTTCAGGTGTAGAATTTTGTAATATATCATCTACATATCACATTGTGTGTTCATCACCCAGAGTCAGTTCACCTTCCATCACCATATATTTGATCCCTTTTACACTTATCTACCAACACAGTCTCCCTTACTGTTTGGTAACAACTATACTAATGTCTGTGTCTATGAGTTTTTGTTATTCATCTGTTTGTCTTTTTAATAAATTAAAGAATATTGGGGTGAAAATTGTTAGCAAAGTTGCAGAGATTTAAGGTGTACAATTCTGTAGTACATCATCTATATATCACATTGTGCGTTCACCACCCAGAGTCAGTCCCCTTTCCATCATCAGATATTTGATCCCCTTTACCCTCATCTACCACCCCCATGCCCCTTTTGCTTTGGTAACCACTAAACTATTGCCTGTTTCTATGAGTTTTGTTTCTTCATTTGCTGTTCTTTTGTTGTTTTCAGTTTTATATACAACATATCAGTGAAATCATATGGTTCTCTACTTTTTCTGTCTGATTTATTTTTCTTAGCATTATAATTGCAAGATCCATCCATGTTGTTGCAAATGACACTATTTCATCTTTTCTTATGGCAAAGAACTATTCCATTGTGTATATATACCAAAACTTCTTTAGCCAATCATCTACTGAAGCAAACTTTGGTTGTTTCCATGTCTTGAAAACCCTAAATAAAGCTGCAATGAACATCACAGCACATATATCTTTTTGCTGTTGTTGTTAGTTTCAGGTGTACAAAACAGTGCAATAAATTATACTTTTTACCCCTCACAAAGTGACAACCCCCCTCCCCTAGTCAACCACAACACATTCCCCCGATATCACACATATCTATTACAATTCCATTGACTCCACTCCCCACACTATACTCCACATCCTGTGACTATCTATATATTCTATTATAGTTGACATACAATATTATTCAATGTTAGATTCAGGTGTACAATGCAGTGGTCAAACCTCTACACTGTTCATGAAGTTGTCTCCCTAACAAGACCTGTGACCATCTGACACCCTACAAAATATTTATAACGTTATTAATTATATTCCCCAAACTGTCTTTCGTATCCTTGTGGCCGTATCATAGTTACCTATTTATGCTGTCTAATCCCTTCCCCTTCTCCCTCATGCCCACCCCTGTCCCATCTAGCAACCATCAGTTTTTCCTCTATATCTTTGAGACTATTTCTGTTTACTTTGTTCATTTATTCAGTTCTTTAGATTCCACATATAACTGAGATCATATGGTACTTGTCTTTCTCTGACTGACTTATTTCACTTAACATAATATTCTCTAGGTCCATCCATATCGTTGCAAGTGGTAAGATTTGATTCTTCTTTATAGCTGAGTAATACTCCATTGTATAAATGTACCACAGTTTCTTAATCCAGTTATCTACAAATGGGCATTTAAACTGTTTACAGTTCTTGGCTATTGTAAATAGTGCTGCAATGAATATATGGGTGCATATATTTTTTTCAAATTAGCGTCTAGGGTTTCTCTGGATAGATACCCAAGAGAGGGATTGCTGGGTCATATGGTATTTTATTCTTAAATTTTTGAGGAACATTAATACTGCCTTCTATAGCAGCTGCACCAGTCTGCAGTGCCACCAACAGTGTATGAGAGTTCTGTTTCCTCCACAGCCTCTCCAACACTTGCTATTATTTGTCTTGTTCATGATAGTCATTCTAATAGGTGTGAGGTGATATCTCATTGTGATTTTTATTTGCATTTCTCTGATGATTAGTGATGTTGTGCATTTTTCCACCTGTTGGCCATCTGTATGTCCTCTTTGGAGAAATGTCTATTCAGGTCCTCTGCCCATTTTTTAATTGGATTGTTTGTTTTTTGTTGTTGCCGAGTTGTATGAGTTCCTTATATATTTTGGATATTAGCCCCTTATCGGTGGCATGGTTTGCAAAAATCTCCCATTCAGTTTGTTGCTTCTTTATTTTGTTGATGTTTTTTTTTGCTGTGCAGAAGCAAACTTCCCTTGCCTTTCAAGTCAAATTCATAAAAACCACTTTCAACATAAATTCCATAAGTTTAGTACCTAAGTTTTCTTCCATGTAGTTTATTGTTTCAGGTCTAATGTTTAGGTCGTTGATCCATTTTTAGTTAATTTTGGTAAATGGCAACAGATAGCAGTCTAGTTTCATTATTTTACACGTGGCTTTCTTATTCTCCCAGCACCATTTATTGAAGAGACTCTTTTTCTCCATTGTATGTTTTTGGCATTTTGTCAAAAATTATCTGTCCATATTTATGTGGGTTTATTTCTGCATTCTCAATTCTATTCCATTGGTCTGTGTATCTGTTGTTATGCCAGTACCATGCTGTTTTGATTATTGTTGCTCTGTAGTACAGGCTGAAGCAGGGAGTGTCATACCTCCAGCGTTGTTCTTTTTTCTTAGGATTGCTTTAGGTATTCAGTGTCTTTTTTGGTTGCATACAAATCTGGTGATTTTTTTTTTGTTCTATTTTAAAAAAAAATACCATTGAGATTTTGATTGGAATTGCATTAAGTCTGTATATTTCTTTGGGTAATATGGCCATTTTAACTATGTTGATTCTTTCAATCCATGAACATGGAATGTCTTTCCATTTCTTTGTGACTTCATCAATTTCTTTTAAAAAGGTCTTAAGGTTTTCAGTATATAGGTCTTTCACATTTTTGGCTCAATTTATTTCTAGGTATTTTACGCTTTTTGTTACAGTTGCAAAAGGAAAAGTTTGTTTCAAAATTTCTTTTTCTGAGATTTCATTGTTAGTATATAAGAATGCAATCAAATTTTGTATGTTCATTTTATACCTTGACACTTTACTGTATTCGTTTATTGTTTCTAATAGCTTTGTGGTGGAGTCTTTATGGTTTTCTCTATATAGCATCATGTTATCTGCAAAAAGTGACAGTTTAACTTCTTCATTCCAATTTGGATGCCTTTTATTTCTTTCTCTTGCCTGATTGCTCTGGCTCAGACTTCCAATACTATATTGAAAACCAGAGGTGATAGCGGACAGCCGTGTCATGATCCTGAATTTACAGCAAAGGGCTTCAATTTATTACCATTAATTATGATATGTGCTGAGGGTTTGTTATATACATCCTGTATTATGTTGTTATTTCCCTTTTTATTAAGTGTGTAATCATAAATGGATGTTGTACCTTGTAAAACACTTTTTCTGCATCTATTAATATGATCATATGCTTTTTGTCCTTTATTTTATTTATGTGGTGTATCACATTGATTGATTTGTATATACATCCTGAACCATCCTTGTGATCCAGGGATAAACACCACTTGGTCATGGTGCATGATTTTTTTAAATGCATTGTTGCGTTCAGTTTGTTTAGGATTTTTGCATCTGTATTCATCAGAGATATTGGTCTGTAATTTCCTTTTTTGTGTGTTATCCTTACCAGGTTTTGAAATCAGAGTAATGTTGGCCTCATAAAATGTTGGCCTCATAAAATTGTCTCTTCTTCAATTTTTTGGAAGAGTTTGAGTAGGACAGGTGTTAGATCGTCTTAGAATGTTTGGTAGAATTCACTAGTGAAGCCATCTGGTCCTGGACTTTTGCTTCTGGGAAGGTTTCAGATGACTGATTCAATTTCCTTACTGTTATTGGTCTATTTAGATTTTCCAATTCTTCATGATTCAGCCTAGGAAGGCTATATGTTTCTCAGAACTTGTCTACTTTTTCTAGGTTGTTGAATTTGGTGGCATATAGTCCTTCATAGCATTCTTGGATAATATTTTATATTTCCGTGACATCCATGGTGTCTTCCCCTCTTTCATTTCTGATTTTGTTTATTCATGTCTCTTTTTTTTTTTTTGAGGGCAGTGTCACTGGCTCTCATATGTGGGACCAAACCAGGGCTGCTGGCTTCCCAAGCCTGCGCTTAACCACTGCCCCACTTGGCCAGCCCATGTCTTTTCTTTTTTAATTTTAGTGAGTGTAGCCCAGGGTTTGTCCATTTTATGAATCTTTTTAAAAATCAACTATTTGTTGCACACTTTTTCTACTGTCTTTTTGTTCTCTATTTCATTTAGTTCTGCTCTGGCTTTTATTATTTCCTTCCTTGTGTTGACTTTGGGTTTCATTTGTTCTCCTTTTTCTAGTTCTTTAAGGTGTAACATGAGGTTATTTATTTGGGATTTTCTTGTTTCTGGAGATAGGTCTCTAATGATATAAATTTTCCTCTTCAAACTGCTTTCCCAGCATCCCCGAAATTTTCATATTTCATTCCCATTTGTTTCTATGTATCTTTTGATCACTCCTCTTATTTCTTCTTTGACCCAGTCATTTTTTAAAAGTATATTGTTTAATCTCCACATATTTATGGTTTTTCCTGTTTTCTTTTTGCCATTTATATCCAATTTCAAAGCTTTGTGATCAAAGAATATGCTTGGTATGATTTCAATCTTCTTAAATATTCTGAGGCTAGTTTTATGTCCCAATTTATGTTCTATCCTTGAGAATGTTTCATGTACACTAGCAAAGAATGTACAGTCTGATGTTCTAGGATGAAGTGCTCTGTACATGTCAAATATGTCCATTTCCTCTAATGTATCATTTGTAGCTGATATTTCTTTATTTAGTTTCTGTTTGGATGATGTGTCCATAGCTGTCAATGATGTATTTAGATCCCTTACTATAATTGTGTTTTTGACAATTTCTCCATTTACTTCTGCTGGTAGTTGCTATATATATTTTGGTGCTCTCTGATTTGGGAGCATAAATATTGATGATTTTTATATCTACTTTTTGTATAGTCCCCTGTATAGTTATGAAATGTTCAACTTTGTCTCTTGTTATCTTTTTTTTTTTGGAGGGTAGTGTCACTGGCCCTCATATGTGGGACCCAAACCAGGGCCGATGGTTTCCCAAGCCAAGTGCTTAACCACTGTGCCACTCGGCTGGCCCTCTTGTTACATTTTTAATCCTTAAGTTTGTTTCATCTGATATGAGTAGAGCTACTCCTAGTTTTCTCTGAATACCATTTGTTCGAAATGCCCATTTTCCATCCTTTCACTTGGAGGCTATATTTGTCCTTGTAACTGAGATGTGTCTCTTGGAACTAGCATATTGTTGGGTTTAGTTTTTTGATCCAATCTGCTGCTCTGTGCCTTTTTTTTTTTTTGAGTGCAGTGTCGCTGGGCCTCATATGTGGGACCAAACTGGTTCTGCTGGCTTCCCAAGCCAGCACTTAACCACTGCGCCATTCAGCCGGCCCTGCTATGTGCCTTTTTATTGGTGAGTTCTGTCCATTCACATTTGTGGTAATTATTCATATATGAGGATTTGATATCATTCTATCTTTGGTTTTCTGGTAGGACTGTGTCTCCATTGTTTCTTTGCTTTTTTGTTGCTATTTTTTAAGTGTGGTGGTATTCTATGATTTTTTCCCTTTGTTTCTTCTTTTTTATGTTGTATATTTCAGTTCTGGATTTTGTTTGTTTTTTAAGTGATTACCATTATATTTATATGAAAAACGTTTCATGTTTAGAGCATTCCATTTTCTTCAGCATGCTTAGTTTCTCTATTCCCTTGTGCCAGTTCTGATCTTTACTCTCTCCCCTTTTATGGTTTTGTTGTCACAGATTATCCCGATTTATGCTGTGTTGATTTCTGTGCTGTAGTAGCAAGTCATCTTTTTCCTCTTTTACAAATTTTTTTTTTAAATTCTTTACCACGTATGTTATGTTTAATTGTATAGTGTCTTATTTGGTACGGTGGTGGCCATTTCCTTCTTCTGACTGTCTTTTCATAATACTATTCATGGTTTTGTATTCTTTTGTTGTTTTGCTTCTGGTCAAATAACCTCTTTTTGTATTTCTTTCTTTTTTTTTTTTTAAAGATTTTATTAGGGACTTCAGAGAGGGGAACAGCGTTGGGGAACCGGGGAATGAGAACAGATAAGTTGCTGTCCTTCTGTTCTTCAGTCCAGTTGTGGAAGACATCACTTCACTGGCCCATGTTGGTATCATCATTGTACCCTTCTTGGGTTAGGCAGATCAGTCGCTGATTTCTGGACGGCCACTGACAGTGGCTCTTGGCAGCTCACACCAGCTGCCAGCCGCTCATGCTGGCTGGCGGCCACTCACTGTAGGCTGTGGCCTATGGTAGCCCATTGCAGCAGGGACTGCAGCTATGCTGTCCCCGGGACTCACAGCAGCCCAGTTCTAGGTGGAGCTATTGTTCACCATCTTAGCTCTAGAGGGCAGTGTCACTTGCCCTCATATGTGGGATCTGAACCAGGGCTGCTGGCGTCCCAAGCCAGCTCTTAACCACCATGACACTTGACCGGCCCTCTTTCTGTATTTCTTATGGTGCAGGTCATGTGTTACAAAATTCCCTCAGCTTCTGTATGTCTGAAAGGGTCTTTATTCTTCCTTCATATCTAAAGGATATCCATGCTGGATATGTTAATCTTGATTCATGATTTCTCTACTTCAATAGTTGTGTTTTTTTTTAAATACTTCAAAGTATTTATTCTAAACACATAGAATTGTATCTAAAACTCAGGGGCTTTCTACAGTGTTGTTTACTAATTTTTAAAAACGGAGAATTTGTTATTAAATTTTAACTGATTAAAACAATGGAATATCTGGGGCTGGCCGAGTGGCTCAGTTGGTTAAGAGTTGGCTTAGAGTGTGTGCTCTGAGCAATAGGGCCACTGGTTTGATTCCCATATGGGCCAGTGAACAGTGTCCCCTAGCTGAGCTGTCGCTGAGCTGCCAACAGGTGACAGGATGGCTCAGCTAGTGTAAAAACAATATTTCCTGTTCAATGGCGGGCTACACCTGCCCACAACTAATACTGCACTTGGCACCTTAAGCTGAGCTGCAGCCTGGATGGATCAGTGGATAGGGTGTGCACTCTTAACAACAAGGCTGCCGGGTTCAACTCCCACATGGGATGGTGACTACGCCTACCCACAACTAAGATTGAACACAGCACCTTGAGCTTAGAGGCCACGAGCTGCTGACGGGAAGCCAGATGGCGACTGGCGCCCTCCCCAACGAAAATAGAAGAACAATAACTTGACTGGTCCCCTCCCCTAATTCCCCAACACTGTTCTCCTCCCCCAATTCCCCAATAAAGTGTACTATCTCTTCTAATAAACTACATTTAAAATAAACAATGGGGGGCCGGCCAAGTGGCACAGTGGATGATCTCCAGCGGCCCTGGTTCGGATCCCACATATGAGGTCCAGTGACACTGCCCTCAACAACAACAAAAAATCCAAAAAACAAAAAAAAAACAAAAAAAACAATGGAATATCATAAAATCATAATAAAATGACATTTTAGATTATTTAAAATATATAAATATAACATATTACAGGAAAAAAGATTTCCAAATTGTGTGATAATTTTATATCAAATAGAGAATCAGTATAGATAATATCTATTAATTTAATAACACTATAGCTATAGATAGAAATGTAGACATAGGGCCGGCCAAGTGGCGCGGTGGATGATCGCTGGCTTGCGATGCCAGCAGCCCTGGTTCGGGTCCCACATTTGAGTGGCACTGCCCTCAAAACAAACAAACAAACAAACAAAACAAAACAAAACAAAATAAAAACAAAAAAAATGAAATGTAGATATAGGCACATAAAAAACACTAAAATTATACACACAAGAATGTTAATCTTAGGTGTCTCATCATAGGATTATGGGTAATTTTTTAGTTATTTTATGTGTTTCTGTATTTTCCCCAAATTCCTGAATTAACATATAATGTTTACATAAGAAAAAATATTTATAATTACAGTTTATATAAATTTCTATCTCAATATATACCTCTGTTTATTGAGTGTGAGCATCCATTACTAAGGTTTGAAAAACACTGTATCTAAGCAAATATCTTATATTTTTGACATCCAATATTATTTTATATTAATTTCAGGTATACAGCATAGTAGTTAAACATTTATATAACTTAAGAAAGTATCCCCTTGACTAGCCTATATATAGTTATCACCATATCATTGACTATATTCCCTGTGCTTTGCTTTACATCCCCATGACTATTTTGTAACTGCCAATTTGTACTTCTTGATTCCTTCACCTTTTTCACCCTGCCCCTCAACCTTCTCCCATCTATCACCCCAACTAACCTCGTACCCATCTGACACCACACATACTTGTCACAATATCATTGACTATATTCCATATGCTATACCCTACATCCCCATGACTACTGTGTAACAACCAATTTGTACTTTTAATCCCTTCCCCCTTTTCACCTACAGCTCCATCTGGTAACCATCAAAATGTTCTCTGTATCTATGAGTTTGTTTCTGTTTTGTTTGTTTATTTTGTTCTTCAGATTCCAGATATAAGTGAAATTACATTGCATCTATCAGTCTGTTTAACATATTCCGCTCAGCATAGTACCTTCCAGGTCCATCCATGCCACCGCAGATAACCAATTCCTTCCCTGGCTGAACATTATTCCATTCTATATACGTACCACCTACTCTTTATCCATTCTTCTATCAATGGACATCCACACAGCCTCCACATCTTGGCTGCTGTAAACAATGCTGGAATGAACATATGGACTCCCATGTCCCCTCAAAGAAGTGGGATTACTGTATTCTTCTTTGTCTCTTGTTATGGCCTTTGTTTTAAAGTCATTTTGCCTTGTATAAGTATTGCTACTCCAGTTTTCTTGTTTTGTTTTGTTTTCATTTTCATGAAACCTCTTTTCCCATCCCTTTACTTTCAATCTGTGTGTGTCTTTCTATCTGAACTGAATCTCTTATAGTCAGCATATGTCAGGGTTTTGTTTTCTTATTCATTCAGCCCTCAAACGTGCTTCGATTGGAGCATTTAAGTCATTAACATTTAAAGTAATTGTTCATAGATATGTAGCTATTGCCACTTTCATATATATATATATATATATATATATATATATATATATATATATTCTTTTTATTAGTTTCAGGTGTACAAAACAATGCAATAGTTATCCTTTTCACCCCTTACAAAGTAACAGTCCCCCTCCACCCATCCACTGCCCCCCACCCCCAATATCATACATATCTATTAAAATTCCATTGACTCCATTCCCACACTATACTCCATATCCCATGACTATATATGTATTAAATTATAGTTGACATATCATATTATTCAGCAGCAACTTCAGATGCACACTGCGGAGGCCAGGCCTCCACACCATCCATGAAGTGGTCTCCCTGACAAGACATGAGTCCATCTGGTCAAATAAAAAATATTTACAACGGGCTGTAACAAACAAAACAAAACAATGTTTTTTACAACATTATTGATTATATTCCCCAATCTGTCTTTTCTATCCTTGCGGCAATATTGCTGTTATCAATTTATGTTGTCTCGTCCCTTTCCCTTCTCCCTCATGCCCACCACCGACTCATCTAGCAATCACCAGTGTTTCCTCTGTGTCTCTAAGACTATTTCTGTTTACATTGCTCATTTATTCAGTTCTTTAGATTCCACATATAAGTGAGATCATATGGTATTTGTTTTTCTTTGTCTGACTTGTTTCACTTAGCATGATGTTCCCTAGGTTCAACCATAGTTTTGCAAATGGTACAATATCTTTCTTCTTTATAGCTGAGTAATACTCTATCGTGTAAAGTACCACAGTTTCTTTTTTTTGGGGGGGCAGTGTCACTGGCCCTCATTTGTGGGACGTGAACGAGGGCCGTTGGCTTCCCAAGCCAGTGCTTAACCACCATGCCACTCGGCCAGCCCAGTACCACAGTTTGTTAATCCAGTCATCTACCAATGGGCACTTAGATTGTTTCCAAGTCTTGGCTAGTTCCATTTTCAATTTTTTGAGATACCTCCATACTGACTTCCATAGTGGCTCCACCAATCTACAATCCCACCAACAGTGCAGCAGGGTTCCCTTTTCCCCACAGCCTCACCAGCACTTGTTGTTTTTTGATTTATTGATGATAACCATTCTGACCAGGGTAAGGTGGCTCATTGTGGTTTTTATTTGCATTTCCCTAATAATCAGTGAGGTTGAACATTTTTTAATGTTCTTGTTGTCCATCTGTATGTGCTCTTTAGAGAAATGTCTCTTCATATCCTCTGACAACTTTTTAATTGGTTTGTTTGCTTTTATTGGTGTTGAGATGCATGACTGTTTTATAAATTTTGGATATTAACCCCTTATCAGATATATCATTGACAAATATCTACTGCATTCAGTATGCTTCCTTTTTGTTTTATTGATGGTTTTCTTCTCTGTGAAAAAACTTATAAGTTTGATGTAAATCCATATGTTCATTTTTTCTTTTACTTCCCTTGCCTGTGGGGTTGTATCTGTAAATATTGCTCAGGGTAATGTCTACAAATTTACTCCCTATATTTTGTTCTAGAATTTTTATGGCATCATATCTTACATTTAAGTCTTTAATCCATTTTGAATTTGTTCTTGTATATGGCATAAGGAGGTGGTCCAATTTCATTTTTTTGCATGTGTCAGTCCAGTTTTCTCAGCACCATTTATTAAATAGATTACCTTTACCCCAGTGTAAATTCTTGCTTCCGTTGTCTCAGATTAACTGTCCATATATGCACCACACCACTCGGCCAGCCCTGTCCCATACTGTTTTGATTACTGTAACCTTGTAGTATGTTTTGAGGTCTGGTAGCATGATATCCCCAACTTTGTTCTTATTTTTCAGGATTGCCATGGCTATTCGGGATCTTTTATGGTTCCATGTAAATTATAGGATTATATTTCCTATTTCTGTGAGAAATGTCCTTGGTAGTTTGATAGGAATTGCACTGAATCTATATATTGTTTTAGCCAGTATGGACATTTTAAATATATTAATTCTTCCTATCCATTAGCATGGTAGCTGTTTCCATTTATTTGTATCCACTTTTATTTCTCTCTTCAGTGTCTTATAATTCTCTGAGTACAGGTCTTTACTTCTTTGGTTAAATTTGTTCCAAAGTATTTTATTGTTCTTGAAGCAATTGTAAATGGTACCATTTTCTTAATTTCTTCCAATAGTTTATTATTGGTATATGCAAATGAACTGATTCCTGAACATTGATTTCATATCCTGCTACCTTACTGAATTCGTCTATCAGTTCCAATAGTTTTTTTTTCCAATAGTTTTTTGATGGAATATTTGGTGTTCTCAATATATCGTATCATGTAACCTGCATACAATGGTGATTTTAATTCCTCCTTGCCAATTTGGATGCCTTTTATTTCTTTTTCTTGTCTGATTGCTGTGGCTAGAACTTCCAGAACTATGTTGAATGAAAGTGGAGAAATTGGACAGCCTTGTCTTGTTCCTGACCTTACGGGGGATAGCGTTTAATCTTTCCCCATTGAGTATGATGTTAGCTGTGGGTTTATCATATATGAACTTTATTATGTTGAGATATGATCCCTGTGTTCCCACGTTGCTAAGAGTTTTTATCATAAATGGATGCTGGATTTTCTCAAATGTTTTTTCTGCATCTATTGATATGACCATATGATTTTTATTTTTAATTTTGTTGATGTTGTATATCACATTAATTGATTTGTGGATATTGAACCAACCTTGCAACTAGGGCTGAAACCCAGATCATGATGTATGATCTTCTTCATATATTACTGAATTTTGTTTGCTAATATTTTGTTGAGGATTTTTGCATCTATGTTTATCAGGGATATTGGCCTCTAGTTTTCCTTTTTAGTGCTGTCTTTATCTGGTTATGGAATCAGGGTCATACTGACTTCATAGAAAGAGTTTGGGAGCCTTCCCTCCTTCTTGATTTTTTGGAATTGTTTGAGAAGAATAGGTGATAATTATTTTTTGAATGTTTGGTAAAATTCGCTTGTGAAGCTGTCTTGTCCAGGCATTTGTTTTTTGGGAGCTTGTTGATTACTGATTCAATTTCCTTGGTAGTAATCAGTCTAGTAAGATCTTCTGTTTCTTCTCAAATTAGCTTTGGAAGATTGTATGCTTTTAGAAAATTATCCATTTTTCCTGACTGTCAAATTTGTTGGCATATAGTTGCTTGTAGTAATTTCTTAAATTTTTTTGTATTTATGTGGTGTCTGTTGTCACTTCACCTTTTTCATTACTGATTTTAGTAATTTGAGTCCTCTCTCTCTTATATATATATATATATATATATATATATATATATATATATTTTTTTTTTTTTTTTTGATGAGTCTGGCTAGAGGTTTGTCAATTTTGTTTATCTTCTCAAAAAAAAAACAAACCAGCTCTTGGTTTCCTTGATCTTTTGTATTGTTTTAATGGTCTCTATTTCTTTTGTTTCTGCTCTGGTCTTTATGATCTCCTTCCTTGTACTCACTTTGGGCTTATTTTGCTGTTCTATTTCCAGTTCGCTGAGGTGTAAGTATAACCTGTTTATCTGAGATTTTTCTTCCTTCTTTATGTAGGCCTGCACTGCTATGAACTTCCCTCTTAGGACTGCTTTCTCAGCATCCCAGAGAACTTGGTTCTTGGTGTTTTCATTTTCGTTTGTCTCGAGGTATCTTTTGATTCCATCCTTTATCTCATTTTTGACCCACTTGCTATTTAGTAGTATGTTATTCAGCCTCCATGTGTTTGTGCGCTTTCCAGATTTCTTCTTGTTTCATAGCATTGTGGTCACAGAAGACACTTGATATGATTTCAATCTTCTTAAATTTATTGAGGCTTATTTTGTGGCCTAACAAGAGGTCTCTCTTGGAAAATGTTCCATGTGCACTTGAGAAGAATCTATATTTTGTATCTTTGGGGTGAAACGCTCTGAAGATATCAGTTAAATCCAGCTGGTCTAATGTGTCATTTAAGGTCGCTATTTCCACATTGAATTTCTTTCTGGAGGATCTGTCCATTGGTGACAGTGGGATGTTGAAGTACCCTACTATGGTAGTGTTACTGTTAACCTCCATCTTTATGTCTGTCAATATGTGTTTTATATATTTAAGAGCTCCTATGTTAGGTGGATGGATGCTTACTAGCGTTATGTCCTCTTGTTGGATCAATCCGTTTATTATTATGAAGTATCTTTCTTTGTCCTTTTTATATTCTTCAATTTAAATTCCATTTTTTCTGATATAAGTATCACTACTCCAGCTTTTTTCTCATTTCCATTTGCATGAAATATCTTATTCCATCACTTTACTTTCAGCCTGTGCCTTTTGATCTGAGGTGAGTCTCTTGTAGAGAGCATATGCAAGGTTCATGTTTTCTTATCCATTTAGCCACCCTGTCTTTTTTGTTTCAGGGCAGTGTCACTGGCCCTCATATGTGGGACCCAAACCGGGGCCGCCAGCCTCCCAAGCCAGCGCTTAACCACCTCGCCACTCGGCCAGCCCCTAGCCACCCTGTCTTTTGACTGGAACATTTAATCCATTTACATTTAATGTGATTATTGATAGGTGTGTCGTTTTTTTGCCATTTTGTTATTTGTGTCCTTGGTCTTTGTTAGCTAGGTTGTTTTTCTCTTCTGTTTCAAGAAGCCCTTGTAACATTTCCTGCAATGCTCGCTTGGTGGTAATGAATTCCTTTAGCTTATTCTTTTTTGGGAAGCTGTTTATCTCTCCTTCAATTTTAAATGATAACCTTGCTGGATAAAGCAATTAAGGTTGTAGGCCTTTGTTTTTCATCACTTTGTAAACGTCCTGCCACTCCCTTCTGGCCTGCAATGTTTCTGTAGAAAAATTGGCTGATAATCTTAAGGGATGTACTCTTATAAGTAACCTGCAGTCTTTCCTTTGCTGCTTTTAGGATTCTGCCTTTGTCTCTAACCCTTGACATTTTCTCTATAATGTGTCTTGGTGAGGGCCTGTTTGGGATCATCTTTGTTGGAACTCTCTGCACTTCCTGGGTTTGTATGTCAATGTCCTCTGCCAGATTAGGGACATTTCAGACATTATTACTTCAAATGTTCTCGATCCCTTGCTCCCTCTCTTCTCCTGGTAATCCTATGAAGTACTTTGTTGTTGACCTTGCTGTTGTCGCCCAGCTCTCTTAAACGATTTTCATTTTTTTTTATTCTTTTTTCTTCTTTATTTATTTATTTTTATTTTCTTGTTTTTGAGGGCAGTGTCACTGGCACTCATATGTGAGACCTGAATCGGGGCCTTTGGCTTCCCAAGCCAATGCTTAACCACTGCGCCACTCGGCCAGGCCATCTTTTTTCTTTTTGTTGTTCCGATTGGATGATCTCTGCTGTCTTGTCTTCTAAGTCACTGATTCGATCCTCTGCTTCATCCAATCTGCTAGTAATTCCATCAAGTTTGTTATATAATTCAGTAATTGTGTTCTTTAGTTCTAGCTGGTTGTTTTTCATGATTTCTCTATCCTTCTTTGTATTCTCATTAATTTCTTTGAATATTCTAATAATCATTGTTCTGAACTTTGTCTCCGATAGGTTGTTTACTTCTATTTTCTCTAGTTCCACAGATTCAGGAGGTTTTTTGTGTTCTTTTATTTGGGATGTGTTTCTTTGATTCCCCGTTCTGCTTACTCTTTGTGCTTGCTTCAATGTAACAGGTAGATCACGTTGGTCTCTCAGTCTATTCTGGGTGGACTTATGTGGTGTGTGTCCTTTATATTTGAATTACTCAGTCTCCCTATTCCCCTGTCCATGTGTACCAGAGGTGTTCCTTGTGTTATGTTTCTTCTCCTCTTGAAGTTGAGCTTTGATTGCTTTTGGCTTGTCAGTAGGTGGGGTTGACTCCCAAGCTGACTGTGAGGATTAGCTGTGTTGATAATTTATGAGCTGCTATGTGAGGGTTGACACCTCTGATGAGGCTTGGCCCCATGGGCACTTGTGCTTGTAATGATTTCTCTTTGGGTGTGACTCTTGAAGGTCTAACCCAGTAATGCTCTGGTTTTACCTAAAGTTGACCTCTGGGTATGATGCTTCTTATGACTCTTTGGCTAGGCTCTGCTGCAGAATGATTTTAGAGCAAAACCGATCAACAAGCATAACCACAACAGACACCAAAGGAAACGAGATGGTCTCACATATAAAAAAAACCAACCAATAGTGCCGGCCAAGTGGCGCGTTGGTTAAGCGCTGGCTTGGGAAGCCAGCAACCCTGGTTCGGGTCCCACATATGAGGGCCAGTAACACTGCCCTCAAAAAAAAAACCAAAAAAACAACCAACAACCGACACTCAACTTTTACAGAAATATCAAATGTACAAAAGAAGCAAGCAAACAAAAACAAAACAACAATAAAAAACAAAAACCAAAATAAAATATAATAAGATAAAAATAGAATAAACACAAGAAATGAAATAGCAATACCGCACCCCAAAAAAAAATTGCAGAGAAATGGAAAGGAGGAGGAAAAGTAGAGCAATAAAAAGAATGAAGAAAAGAAGGGAAAGAGTGAGGGTGGAAAACACAGCAGGAAAGAAAGAGAAAAATATATACACGTCTACACACCCATATATATGCACATATATATTTACATATATGCACCCATATATATGCCTATATTAAAAGCTAAAAATGATAATAATGAAATAGAAAAAAACTAAAGACAACCAAAACAAGCTACCAAATAAAAAACAAACCAGTGCCAGTCTTGGCAACAGTCCACCAAGCTCTCTACAGGTTGTCCTCTGCTGTCCAAAAACTCTGCATATTGTGGGGGCACCTAGAATGACCCTGACAAAGCAGCTCTATTGTAGATGAGTGGGTATATGAGGTGTGTTTTTTTCTTTCTATCATTTTTTAAATTAGTATCAGGTGTACAACATAACGCAATAGTTATACTCTTTACCCCCCAAAGAGACAACACTCTCCCCCAGATCGCCACCCACTCCCCACCCATATCATACATATCTATTACAATTCCTTTCACTCCCTTCCACAGTATACTCCACATCCGGTGACTATCTATATATTTAGTTACACTTGGCATACAATATTATACAATATCAGCTTCAGGTGTACAGTGCAGTGATCAAACCTCTACTCCATCCATGAAGTGGTCTCCCTAACAAGACATGTGACTATCTGACATGCCACAAAAGTTTTACAACATTATTATATTCCCCAAACTGTGTTTCATATCCCTGTGGCAATATTGTAGTTGTCTATTTATGCTGTCTAATCCCTTCCCCTTCCCCCTTATTTCCACCCCCTCCCAATTAGCAAACCTCAGTTTTTCCTCTATATCTACAAGTCTGTTTACTTTGACCCTTCATTCAGTTTTTCAGATTCACCATATAAGTGAGATCATATGGCACTTATCTTTCTCTGACTGACTTATTTCACTTAACATGATAGTCTCTTCACAACATTCTCAATTACATTCCCATAACTGCCCCCATATCCCTGCGGCAACATTCTAGTCACCCACCTACGCTGTACAAAACCTTCCCCCTCTCCCTCATCCCCACTCGCTCCCAGCCAGCAACCATCAGTTTTTCCTTTATATCTGCTTGATATGACTTCAAACTTCTTAAATTTACTGAGTCTTGTTTTGTGGCCTACCGTGGTCTATCTTGGAAAATGTCCCATGTGTACTTGAGAAGAATGTATATTCTGTTTTTTCAGGGTGAAATGCTCTAAAAATATCAACGAAGTCCAGCTGGTCTAAAGTGTCATTTAGGGCCCCTCTTTCTGTGTTGATTTTCTGTCTAAAGTGTCTGTCCATTGGTGACAATGGGGTGTTGAAGCCCCCTACTATGATAGTGTTACTGTTGATCTCTGTCTTTATGTCTGTCAAAATCTGTTATATGTAATTAGGAGTTCCTATGTTGGGTGCATAGATGTTTATTAGGGTTAAAGTGCCCTTCTTTGTCTTTTATTGTGGTCATTTTAAAGTCTATTTTGTCCAAATAAGTATTGGTACTCCAGATATTTTTTTCTCATTTCCATTTGCACGAAATATCTTATTCCATCTGTAAACAGCATATACATGTGCCCTGTTTTCTTTTCCACTCAGCCACTCTCTGTCTTTTGATTGCAGCATTTGGCCCATTCACATCTAAAATGATTATTGATAGGTGCATATGTATTGCCATTTTGTTATTTGTATTCCTGGTCTTCATGGGTTAGTTTGTTTACCCCTTTCTTATGTTTAAAAAAGCCCTTTTAACATTTCTTGCAATGCTGGCTTGGTGGTAATGAATTCCTTAAGCTTAGTCTTTTCTGAGAAGCTCTTTATTTCTCCTTCAATTTTAAGTGATAGCTGTGCTGGGTAGAGCAATCTTGGTTGTAGGCCTTTATTTTGTGTCACTTTGAATATCTCCTGCCACTCCCTTCTGGTTTGCAGAGTTTCTGTAGACAAGTCAGCTGTTGGTCTAACAGGAATTCCTTTGTATGTAACCTGATGTCTTTCTCTTGCTGCCTCTAGGATTCTGTCTCTGTCTTTAACCTTTCCCATTTTAACTATGATGTGTCTTGGTGTGGACCTGTTTGGGTTCAGCTTGTTTGGAACCCTCTGCACTTCCTAGGCATATACGTGGGTTTCCTTCACCAGGGTAGGGAAGTTTTCAGTCACTATTTTTTCAAATACATTCTGGACCCCTTGCATCTTCTCTTCTCCTTCTGGTATTCCTATATTTTGAAGGTTGTTGCGCAGCATCTTGTCCCAAAGGGCTCTTAAACTATTTTCATTGTTTTTTATTCTTTGATCTTTTTGTTGTGCCAACTGGGTGATTTCTACTATTTTGTCTTCCAAATCGCAGATCCTGTCCTCTGCTTCATCTACTCTACTGGTGATTCCTTTGAGTGTGTTCTTCATTTCACTTATTATATTCTTTGGTTCTAACTGGTTGTTTTTATGATTTCTCTTTATGTACTCACTAAGTTTGCTAGACATTCTTATCATCAGTGTTCTAAACTCTGTCTCCAAAAGGTTGGATCCCTCTGTTTCATTTGGTTCCATTTCTAGAGGTTTCTTCTGATGTTTTACTTGTGACATGTTTCTTTGTTTTCCCATTCTGGCTGTCGCTCTGGGATTGCTTTGATGTATTATATAGATCACCAGGAGAGCCCTGGCTGGATCAGGCAGGCATACAGCTCACGGCCCAACACTCCCAGGAAAACTCCCAGTCTCAGCCTGTCCCAGTCAGCCACTTGCAGAACAGGCCGAGCAGCCTGACAACCAATCACCAGCCTGGCAACTCTGCAAGTGCAGTGTGGAGAGCCAGGACCCAAATCGGCTCACACACTCCCGTGTCTCAGTGAGTAGCCTGGTGGAGCTGGAGGGCACCCACCCAGTGTTTCCCTGGCAATGCAGTATAAGCCAGGCGGAGGGTTGGGATCCAAGGCTGCATGCATGCACACTCACACACACTTCTGCACCAATTCCACCAGACCAATGGTTTCCCATACCTGATCCTCTGTGGGAGGGCCCAAACCTCACAAAATGGCCCCCTCCTTACACCATTCGCATGCAGGCTGCACACCAGGGGAACAGTAGTCCAAAAACCTTCAGCCTTTGCACCAAATGTGCTCAGTTCAGTCCATCCCCGCAGGCTCCTGGGCCCGGGTCACACAGCTACTCCCTCCACCAGGAACCAGGTAAGTGCTCACTGAGGAGCAAGCCCATGTGCTGGCCCCACTGATTCTCTCGCCGCTCTTAGCCTCACGGAGCTGAGCAAAGAGAGTCCTCACTAATTTACTGCCAGCTATCTTGGAACTTCTCTTCTGGGCAAAGGAACTCTTGGCTGGTTAGCTTGGTGTGTGACTGGAGGGTCCCTCCCCCAACCAGAGAAGCCTCCCCACAGCTGGGGCTTCCCTCACAGGGTTCACCCTCTCTCGTCTCTGCCCATCCTACCAGACCCGACATGGCCTCCTCTTTAAGTTCTTCATTTTCATCTAGTGTTCTGGGGACCTCCAGAGTTGAATGCTGTATAATTTGTTTGTAATTTTTGTGGGATCCTGGGAGGTAGTTAGCACAGCGTCTCTCTATTCCGCCATTTTACAGGAAGTCTCCTATGAGGTGTGTTTTTTGGGTTTTACAAATTCAGTGCCGTTTCTGCTCTTGTCTGCCCCAAGGCATGCTGAGTACTGTACAACCAGAAGGCTTGATGTGTGTCTTTGGGCACTCTTTCTGCTGGAGGCTGTGGGGTGGGGTTGAGATTTCAGCACTGCTAAAAGCCACCTGCAGAGGGGGAGTCTGTGAGTGTCTGAGCTGCTGAACCTGCCCTGCCTCCCAAGCTATGCAGGAAAGGTGGGGGCAGGGTAGGTAAGCTCACACTTTGCAGCCAATTCTCCATCCCCTGGGGATAGGAATACTTATGTAATCTGACCCTACTCTTCATTCAGGGATCAGCTTAAGACTCTGCAATGAAGGGGGCCAAGGTTTCTGAGGGAGGGTGGAGTTGGGTTCTAATTTATGCAGTTCTTTTTTTGCTTTCTATCCAAGAAATAAAGGAAAAAATAACCGGTCCCACCACTGTTTTGAGCTGAGGCTTCACCTCAGATGCTCCAGCAGAGCTTCTGCTGCACTCCTGGAATGACTGCAGGGGTGCAGGGACTGAGCTCATCCTGCCACTGCTACACTCCCCACTCTGCCTCCTGGGGTCCTGCATCTCCACAGCTGAGGGTGAGGGCTGCATCTCCAAGAGTTTCACTTCCCTTGTCCCACAGCTTGCCCAGTTTGAGGCTTTTGCCTCAGAGTCTGTGCACCAAGGAGCTCCTGTTGCCTTCCCAGCTGTACCTGGTGGGCACAGGGACTGATCCCACCCTACCACTGCTATGCTTTCCACCCTGCGTCCTGGGTTCCCACAGCTCCACAGCCATGGGTGCAGATCACACCTCTGCATGCTTGTCTCCTCTCTCTTTTCCCCCACTTGTCAGCTCGATGCTTCTGCCTCAGACTGCAAACCATCACACTCTCGCTGAACTCTAGGCAAGCCACAAGGTGCAGGGAGCGAGCAGTGGGAACACTCACCAGTTTGTTCTCTGAAGCCCCCTGTCTCAGCAGCTATGGGTGTGGGCCACGCATCCCTCCTCCCTCTTCCCCCACTTGCCCTGTCTGCCCATCTTGCAGCAATCATCCTGTGAGGCTCTTACCTGCTCTTTGTGATGAGTAGAGGTTCTTTTGCAGAGTTACAGAAGTTCAAATTGTGGCTATTTCCAGAGGAGAACTCAGGGAGCCCACCTCACAGCCACTATTTTCCCCTGCACCCTCCTTAAATAGTTTTGAATACTTGAGTCAACTCCCTCCTGGCTTGTAAAGATTCTGCTGAAATATATAATAATAATCTAATGGGCTTTCCTTTATAGGTTACTATACTTTTTTCTGGCTGCTTTGAGGATTCTTTCTTTGTCGTTAATTTTTTTTTAAAAGATTTTATTGGGGAATTGGCGGAGGGGAACAGCGTTGGGGAATCGGGGAAGGGGAACAGACAAGTTGCTGTCTTTTTGTTCTTCAGTTTAGTTGCGGAGGATGTTGCTTCACTGTTGGTATCGTCATTGCGCTCTTCCCGGATGAGGCAGATCAGTTGCTGGTCTCTGGATGGTCGCTCACCGCGGCTATTGGCAGCTCACGCTGGCTGCCAGCCACTCACGCTGGCTGCGGGCCACTCACTGTAGCCTATGGCAGCCCACTGCAGCAGGGGCTGCAGCCCACACCATCACCGGGGCTCGCACAGCCCAGCTCCAGGTGGAGCTGTTGTTAGCTGTAGAGGGCAGTGTCACTGGCCCTCATGTGGGATCCGAACCGGGGCCGCTGGCATCCCAAAACCAGCGCTTAACCAATGCGCCACTCGGCCGGCCTGTCGTTAATTTTTGACAGCTTCAATACAATGTGCGTTGGAGAAGGCCTGTTGGGATTGAGGTATTGGATGTTCTATTTGCTTCTTGGATTTGAGGATCCAGTTCTTTCCACAAATTTGGGAAGTTCTCATTGTTTGAATATACTCTCTGTTCTATTTGTTTGAATACACTTTCTGTTCCCTTCTCCCTTTCTTCTCCTGCTGGTATGTACATTATTCTTATATTGCTCTTTCTGATGGAGTCAAAAAGTTCTTGTAGAGCTCTTTCATTTCTTTTAACTCTCAAGTCTCTCTTATCTTCGATCTGTGTCATTTCCAGATTTCTGTATTTAATGTCACTGAATCTTTCCTCCATCTAGTCTGCTCTATTGCCAAAGCTGGCTATTTCAATCTTCATTTCTTTTATTGAGCTCTTAATCTCCAAAAAATTATATTTGGTAGTACTTTTTTAAAATTTCAGTCAATCTGCAATAAGAAAATATAAAATATTGTCACTTGCAACAACATGGGTGGATCTTGAGATTTTAATTCTAAGCAAAATAGGTCAGACAGAAAAAGTCTAGAACCATATTATTTCACAGATATGTGGGATATAAAACAGAAAACAATAAAACAACAACAAAAAACAAATGAAGAAACAAAACTAATAGACACAGACAATAGTTTATTGGTTACCAGAGGGTAAGGGGGAGGAGGGTGGTAGATTAGGGTAAAGTGGTTCAAATATATGTTGATGGAAAAATAAGTGACTCTGGGTGGTGAACAACGAGATATGTAGATCATGTATTACAGAATTGTACACCTGAAATATCCATAGGTTTACTAACAATTGCCACCCCAATAAATTTTAATGAAAAAAAGTTCAATCTTTGGTAAAATGTTTATTTTTTTCTTTGATGGTGTTTCTGATTTCATTATACTGCCTGTCTGTTTTTTCTTGCTTCTCATTGAGTATTGTTAGAACTGCAATCTTGAATTCTCTGTCATTTAAATAGCATATTTCCATGTCTTTAAGTTCATTTTCTGGAGACTTCATTTTCTTTCTGAGCTGCCTTGTTACCTTAGTTATTCATGGCAATTAATGAATTATTATTTCTCTTTCTAGGCATCTACAGGAGTGGGTTTTGCCACAGATTGATAGGAAAGGTCTTTTTCTTTTCAGTAGGTGTTGGTGGAATATTTTATTTTCTCTCCCACTGCATTCTTTATTCTCTCACACACTGTAGTGCTTTATTTTCTGTGCACTGTTCCAGCTTGTCATGCAGTGGGGGAGTTTTGTGAAAGGTGGGTTTATCCTCTGTGAGCAGGTCGCCTGGATCTCATGGCACCTCCTCTATGGGGAGATGTGGTGAGCTTCTACAGTTCCAAAGCTATTTCTGCACCAGATTCAGAGCCTGGGTGTTTCAGCAGCTCTGCTTACCCCTGCAGGGTCTACCCAGATAGGTGGTGGCAGGAGCATAGTGGGTTGTGAGAGGTGGCTCTGAGCAATTGCAGTGACCACCAGCGTATCCAATCCTGCAACCAAGGTTCCCTCCCTTTCATGGGAACTAGATGGGCTGTAAGTCTATGGCTGTGTGCTGCAGTTCTCAGAGCTGGAAAAGCTCTATTCTTTTGATCTGATACTGCTACTGTTCTGCTTACAGCACTGGAAACTGGGTGCAAGGCAAGCACTGAGAGGTTGGGAGGGGTCAGCTAGGTTCCATGCCTATGTCTTCTGTTGTTTGCTAGCAGTTAAGTGTTTTGTTTTGTTTTAAAGATTTTATTGGGGAATTGGGGGAGGGGAACAACGTTGGGGAATTGGGGAGGGGACCGGCCAAGTTGTTGTTCTTCAGGCTTTATTGTGGAGGGCATCAGTCGCCATCTGGCTTCCCATCGGCAACTCATGGCCTCTAAGCTCAAGGTACTGTGTTCAATCTTAGTTGCGGGTGGGTGTAACCACCATCCCATGTGAGAGTCAAACCAGCAGCCTTGTTGTTAAGAGCACATGCTCTATCCATTGAGCCATCCAGGCTCCAGCTCAGCTCAAGGTGCCAAGTCCAGTCTTAGTTGTGGGTGGGCGTAGCCCACCATCCAACAGGCAATCTTGTTGTTACACCAGCTGAGCCATCCTGCCACCTGTTGTCAGTCCAGCGACAGCTCAGCTCAGGCTCAGCATTCACTGGCCCATGTGGGAATCAAACAGGCGGCCCTGTTGCTCAGAGCTCGTGCTCTAAGCCAACTCTTAACCAACTGAGCCACTGGGCCGGCGGCCCCTGGCAGTGAAGTTTAAATTACATTTCTCACACTTTTTCCCTCAGTCTTTGCTCTGGGTCTTTTCCATGAGCATTGGGTCCTGCCGTGTTATATACTGATCCCTCAAGTGGGACTGTGGACCATAAGAAGAGTAGTAGTAGTCTGAATTCTTCCCTCTCCCATGACTGCTGTAGTTCTGGAATGCAGGGAGCTCAGAGCTCAGATCTCCAGTCTGCCTTCTGCGGCCCACATGTGGCCCACGTCTCCATACTTCCCCCATTTCTCCTCCCCTACTAGTCCAATTTGCCCACATTTAGATGATTTGAATAGCAAATCTCAGTCTTGCCTGTCTGCTGCACTGGGAGTCCTTTGTGGAATTATATCTGCTCAATTTGTTGTGAATTCCAGGGGAGATTTCAAGAGGCTTCCCTCAAGCCACCATTTCTATGACATAGTGGATCGCAATGAATTTTTGTATGTTGATTTTGTAGCCAGCAATTTTATTGTATTTGTTTATTGTTTCTAATAACTTTTTAGTGGAATCTTTAGGGTTTTTTATGTAAAGAATTATATCTTCTGCAAAAAGTGACAATTTGACTTCTTCATTCCCAATTTGGATGCCTTTATTTCTTTCTCTTTCCTGATTGCTTTGGATAGAACTTCCAATACTATGTTGAATAACAATAGTGATAACAGGCATCCCTGTCCTTTTCCTGATATTAGATGGAAAGTTTTCAGATTTTTACCATTAAGTATGATATTTGCTAAAGTTTTGTTGTATATGGTTTTTATTATGTTGAGGTACTTTCCTTCTAAACTCACTTTATTAAGTGTTTTAATCACAAATGGATACTGTGGGGTTTTTTGTTTTGTTTTGTTTTTTGAGGGCAGTGTCACTGGCCCTCATATGTGGGACCCGAACCGGGGCCACTGGCTTCCCAAGCCAGCACTTAACCACCGTGCCACTCAGCCGGCCCCGATACTGTGTTTTTAAATGTTTTTTTTTTTTTTCTGAATCTATTCATATAATCATATAATTTTTATTTTTTATTTTATGTTGTATGTCACATTGATCGAGTCCTCTTTATTGAACCACCTTTGTATCCCTGGAATGAACCTCACTTGATTGTGATGCACAATCTCTTTAATGTATTATATTCAATTAGTAGTATTTTGTTTAGGATGTTTGCATCTGTATTCATGAGATATATTTTTGTGTAGTTTTATTTGTGTTATTTTTACCAGGTTTTGGAATCAGGGTAATGATGACCTTATAAAATGAGCTAAATGTTTACCTCTTCTTCAATTTCTTGGAAGAGTTAGAGGAGGACAGGTGTTAAATGATCTTTGAATGTTTGATAGAATTCACCATGAAGCCATCTGGTCCTGGACTTTTGCTTTGGGAGATGTTTTGGATGACTATTTCAATTTTCTTAATTTTGACCAGTCTAATTACATTTTCTAGTTCTTCATGGTTCAGTCTAAGAAGTTGAATACTTTTTAGAACTTATCCATTTTTCTTAGTTATTAAATTTGGTGGTATGTAGTCCTTCATTGTATTCTCATATGACCCTTTCTATTTTTGTGGTATCTATTGTCACTTCTCGTCTTTTATATCTGATTTTCTTTCTCTTTTTTTTTTTTTTTTTGAAGATTTTATTGGGGAATTGGGGAAGGGGAACAGCCAAATTGTTGTTCTTCAATCTTAGTTGTGAAGGGCACAACTAGCTCAGCTCCAAGTCCAGTTGCCATCCAGCAGCTCATTGGCAGCTCCTGGCTGCTCAGCCAAGGTGTCGTGCTCAATCTTAGTTGTGAGTGGACATAGCCCACCATCCTGTGCGGGAGTTGAACCAGCAACTTTGTTGTTACGAGTACTTGCTCTCAGCAGGTGAGTCATCCTGCTCAGTGGCAGCTCAGCTCAGGTGCAGCTCACTGGCCCATGTGGGAATCCAACCAGCAACACTGTTGCTCAGGGCTCATGTTCTTAACCAACTGAGCCACTAGGCTGGCCTCTCAATTTTCTTTATTTGTGTCTTTTCTCATTATTCCTTAGCAAGTCTATTCAAGGGTTTGTCCATTTCATTAATCTTTTCAAAGAACCAGCTCTTCATTACAATAATATTTTCTATTGTATTTTTGTTCTCCATTTTACTTCCTTCTGCTGTGATTTTGATTATTGCCTTTCCTCTACTTACTTTGGGTTTCATTTGCTTTTTAATTTTTTTTCTAGTTCTTTGAGATGTAATGTTAGGTTGTTTATTTGGTATTTTGCTAGTTTCTTGAGATAGGCCTGTGATGATATACATTTTCTCTTAATACTGCTTTAACCACATCCCAATATTTTTTTTTTTTTGACGGAAGTGTGACTGGCCCTCATATGTGGGACCGAACCAGGGCCGCTGGCTTCCCAAGCCAGCGCTTAACCACCACGCCACTTGGCCGGCCCCAATAATTTTGATATGATGTATTTTCATTTTCATTTGTTTCTAAGGCTCTTTTGATCTCTTCTTTTATCTTTTTCCTTGACCCTCTCATTCTATAATAGCATATTCTTTAATCTCCATGTATTTATGTTTTTCCCTGCTTATTTTTTTGCATTTGCCCCCCAATTTCTGACCAAAGCCTTCTGGTCAGAGAATACGCGTGGTATGATTTCAATCTTATTTAATTTTCTGAGACTAGTTTTTTGTCCCAACATATTGTCTATCCTTGAAAATGTTTCATGTGTCCTAGAAAACAATGTATACAGTGGTGTTCTAGGATGAAATGCTTTATAAATGTCATTCATGTCCATTTGGTCTAATATGTCATTTAAGATTAATATTTCCTCATTGACTTTCATCTTGGATGATCTATCCATAGCTCTTAGCAATCTATTTTGGTCCTCAGTTATAATCCTGTTTTTGTCAGTTTCTCCCTTTAGTTCTGTTAGTAGTTGCTTTCTATATTTTGGTGCTCCTTGATTGGTAGTATATATATTGATAAGTTTTCTATCTTCTTATTGTATTGCACCCTTTATTGTTATGAAATATAGATCTATGTCTTACGTTACTTTTTTGTTTTGCTTTGTTTTGTTTATCCTGAAGTCTAGTTCATCAGATATAATAAGTATGACTACACTTGCTTTTTTCTGGATTCCTTTTGCTTGGAGTATCATTTTCCACCCTTTCATTTTGAGTCTTTATTGGTCCTTGCAGCTGAGATGTTTCTCTTGAAGGCACTATATGGTCTGGTTTTGCTTTTTTATCCAATCTGCTAGTTTGTGCCTTTTGATTGGTGAGTTCAGTCCATGTATATTTAAGGTGATTATTGACATATGAGAATGTGTTAGAGCCATTTTATCTTTTGTTTTATGATAAGTTGGTGTCTCCATTGTTTCTTTGCCTCTTTGTTTCTGTCTGTTATTTTAGTTTGGTGGTATTCTATGATATTTCCCCCTGTGTTTCCTCCTTTCTATGTTATGTATGTCAGTTCTGGATCTATATTTATTAAGTGGTTACCATTTAGTTTACATAAAAGTAAGTTTCAGGTATACAGTAGTTTTTTTTTTTTGAGGGCGGTGTCACTGGCCCTCCTATGTTGGACCCAAACTGGGGCCACTGGCTTCCCAAGCCAGCACTTAGCCACCGTGCCACTTGGCCGGCCCTACAGTAGTTCTTTTTATTCAGCATGCATCTTATCTCCATTCCCCTTTGAAAATTTAGACATTTGTTCCCACCTATTTTATGTTTTTATTGTCACAAATTGTCATTATTTGTTCTGTGAGCCCCACAGAGAAAATTTCCCATTGTATTATGGTTGTTCCCCACCATAAGAGTGACATAGACTGAAGAGTTTAGAGTTTGAGCTGCTTGTTACCCCAAGAACTGCACTTTAATTCCCAGAATGGTCTTTATTTACCTGAAAAGAACAGGGTTGAATAAAAAGCTCTAGTTCCATTAAGTTTATGATGTATTATCTGGACCTCAATCTCAACAGTGTAGACCTAAATGTATACATTAACAGATAACAGACTGAAATTTAATTGGTTTACACATTTTTTTAAAAAAATTGGAGGTTGGGGGAGGGGAACAGCATTCGGGAATCAGGGAAGGAGAACAGACAAGTTGCTGTTCTTTTTGTTCTTCAGTCTAGTTGTGGCAGACATCACTTCACTGGCCCATGTTGGTATTGTGACCATTGTATTCTTCCCAGCTGAGGCGGTTGGCCACCAGTCATTGGATGGCCATTCATGGTGGCTCACGCCAGCTGCTGGCTGCTCCTGCTGGCTACCAGCCACTCACAGTAGCTCATTGCAGCCCACTGCAGCAGGGGCTGCAGCCTACGCCATCACCTCCAACTCCCGGGAGCCCAGCTCCAGGTTGAGCTGTTGTTCACCATCATAGCTGTAGAGGGCACTGGCCCTCATATTTGGGACCCTGCTGCTTAGAACTTGCATGCCAAGCCAACTCCTAACCAACGCATCACTCAGCCGGCCCTAGTTTAGACATTTTTCTTGTTCATTCAATGTATTACAACAGCTATGCAGTTGATATATAGTGGTGAACAACACAAATAAGTTATAAGGAAAGATCTCACAGAGTTTAGAGAAGCTGGGCAGGTGGGCATTAAAAAAGTATATAGGGGGCCAGCCAAGAGGCACGGTGGTTAAGCGCTGGCTTGGGAGGCCAACAGCCTCGGTTTGGGTCTCACATATGAGGGCCAGTGACATTGCCCTCCAAAAAAAAAGAAAAAAAAAGTAAATAAATTGCTCAAGTGTGTGAACTGACCTCTGAGCAACAGCAGTTTGATGCCCAGCCCAAGGAGAGCTGCCACTTAGCTGCCAACTGGTGGCAGGATGGCTCAGATAAAAAAAAAAGAAAAGAGTTAAAGATGTAAAATATTTTTTTTCTTACAAATTTTAATATGTTATAAGAAGAAAAAAAGGAAGGTTCTTTGTGGGACAATGATGAAAAAGTCCTGCTTATATAGGAAATGGAGATATTTTTTGATGGAGTGACCAGAAACTTGAAAAGTCAGAAGAGAAGAATTAAACAGTACATGCAAAACACTGAGATGGTTCATTCTAGGAATGGGGTATTTTAAATGTTTAAAAAAATGATAGAAAATTAGGTTGGAAAGTTTGGCAGAAACTAGATCATATAGGGCTTTGAAGGAGTTTGAATTTTATCTTAAATGCAATGAGAAGCCATTGGAAATATTTACATGGGAGAGGCTATCATCTGATATACATTGTTAGTATACCATTTTATGAAAAATATAAGGGAGTAAGAATGGAGGTGGGAAGATCATGTAGAAGACTACTGCATAGGTCCTGGTAAGAATGATAGGAGCTTAAATTTAGGTAGCAAAAGTGAGTTGGAGAGAAAGAAACCAATTTGGCATATAATTTTGAAATAGAATTGAAAAGAATTGTTAATAAACTGGGTTAATTCATTCATTCATTCATCCAAAAAAATATTTGAGTGTCTCTTCTGTGTTAAGCATTTTTATAGATACTGGGATAGAGCAGTGAACAAATTACAATCCCTGCCTTCATGAAGCCTATAGACCATTGGGAAGATACACACATTAATCAAACACATTAGATATAATATGGCCAATGGTATAAAAAGTGACGGACAATAATAAAGCAGGGTAAGACATAAGAGGATACTGCAATGGGTTTTGGGTTCCTGTTTTATAGAGTGGTTAGGGAAAAGCTCTCTAAAATGGTCACATATAAACAGATACTTGGAGAAACCTATGTGGTTATCTGGGAGAAGTATTCTAAGCAAATAAAACATCAGGAGTCAGGAATACACTTGGTAGTTTAAAGAGCAGTGGAGAAGCGAGTGTGTTTACAGTAGAATAGACAAGGTAAAGAGTGTTAAAAAATGAGATTAGAGTGGTTATGCACTGGGGAAGTTAATGTTGAGCCATTGTAAAAACATTGGTTTTTAAGAGAGTAAGATGGGAAGCCCTTGGAGGCTTTTGAAATGAAGAGTCATATAGGGACATACACTTTAACATGATAATTTTGCCTGCTATGTTGATGATAATAGACTTTAAGAGCGCAAGAGAGGAAGCATAGAGACCATGTAGAATTCCGTTTCAGTAATCTAGGCTAGAGGTGATAATGGATTGGATTTGGGTGGCAGCAATGAAGCTATTGTGAAGTAGTTGGATTCTGTATAAATTTTGAAGGTAAAGTTGATACAATTTACTCATCCATTGCATGTGGGTTGTGAAAGAAATGCATCAAAGATGATTGTATAGTCTGAAAAACTGGAAGGAGTTAGGATTGGCATATGCTGAGATGAGGGCAACCAGGGGGAGTAGTTTTGGTGGCCAAGGGTGACAGACTTAAGGTATGAGGATAATGAAAGAATTCAAGAGTAACTTGTAGATTTCTGTCTTGAGAAACTGGGTGGGTGCTGGTGTGATTTCCTTAGTCATCTAGTTCAACTTCCTTGTTTTGATAAATGAGGAACTGAAGTCCTGAGAAAATACCCACCATGTTGTGTAGTTACCTTAAAGAGCCTAAACTTGGTTCCCATAATCAGAGGGTCCAGATTCTTGCTTTTATTCTCCTCTGATTTTTAAAATTTTAAAAATATTTTCTACACTTCAAATTTTATTACAAAATCACATCAATGTGATTTGAATTGATGTTGTTTCAAAATACTAATCCTGGAATTATCTTGCAAATAACAAAATATGGTGAATTGCGATTTTTACTCTAAAACTGCAATTTGTTTTATGTAAATATTCAAAATCAAAATGCAGTGGCGGGTAGTATTAGTAGCATTTTTGAAAATAGTTTCCTCCATTTTCCCTTCCAAATATCACCCAGATTTTCTTCTATCTTTATCTATTGCTCCTCTGTTCACTCTACCTTCAATCCATTAGTGGTCTCAGTCATCTCAAGCCAGTCTGAATGTTTCATTCTTGTAGCCATTGTCACTTATTCAGGGATAGACGTGACTTTAGTGGTCCATCTTAACTGAGTCCCAGGACTTTATATGGAAGAGCGGTTAGAATCTTTCTCCCAAGAGATTTGAAAAAAATAAATATATACTTTATACAATGAGAAGAATGACTCTTAAGAGTGCAGAAGGGAGAAAAAGAAAAAAAATCCTAATCAGCTGTGTCAATGGCTACGCAGAGAGGGAGACAGAAAGAAGGAACATCATCCCTCCTTCATACAATAATAGACATGCCACTCCTAAGGCATGATATACCTGAAAAATTTTCATATTTGAAATTAATAGTTTTCCCTTCTTATTTTTTGGAGACCAGAAATAAAAATATTAGAATTTGTGGGATATAAGTAGTATCTAGCATATAATTTTATTGTTTTTGCAACATTGCTGAAACTCAGCCATGGGTATTCCTTCTGACACTGTGACTCAATATTTTAAACCTCCTTTGGGGCCGGCCAAGTGGTGTGGTGGTTAAGTGCTGGCTTTTGAAGCCAGTGGCCCCGGTTCGGGTCTCACATATGAGGATCAGTGACACTGCCCTCAAAAAAAAAATAAACCTCCTTTGTGACAAAGCTTGATTCTTTAATGATATATTAAAAATTTTGAAACAAATAAAAGCCATTTAAAGGCAAGCTTTATGAATATGTCTGATTAACATAAATAAATGCTACTTGTAAATAAAAATTATAAAATGTGTACTGAAGTGTGCTTATAAAATGTGTGTGCTTAAAAATGATACTGAAGTCTCTTCACTAAACATATTTTTCTTTTGTTATTAGTTTCAGGTGTAAAAAACAACATAGAGATTAGATGTTTATACACCTCACCAAGTGATAACCTCAATAAGTCTGTTACCCATCTGACAATGCACATAGTTATTACAATATTACTGACTATATCCCCCATGCTGTAGTTTATATCACTGTGACTATTTTTTTTTTGAGGGCAGTGTCACTGGTTCTCATATGTGGGACCAAACCAGGGCCGCTGGCTTCCCAAGCCAGCACTTAACCACCGTGTCACTCGGCCGACCCTCACTGTGACTATTTTTAAAATTGTAGTTGACATTAAATAGTATTTTATATTAGTTTCAGGTGTACAGTGCAGTGGTTAGATATTTATATAATTCATGAAGTGATCTCCCTGATAAATCTAGTACCCATCTGACACTATATATAGTTTTTACAATATTATTGACTAAATGAACAAACAAAACAGAAACAGACTCATAGATACAGAGAAAAACCTGATGGTCACTAAGCATGGTCTACAATAGCATTTTGAATGATATAATTAGAATGAGCTATATATAGCATCCGAATCTAACCACTTTGAAAGGGATACCATTCCTGTTTGTTCAAAGTTAGTCTTAGTATGTAATGGCCACACTTTACTTAGTCTCCCTCCACACCCTTACATTGTAAATTATATTTATAATTCTGTTTGGCTTTAGTCCATTACTCAATTCTTTCTTTCATATCAATAAACATGCAGTTTCAGCTATGAATTTTCCTAAGTGGAACTTAACTGAAACAATAATCAAATTAATATAATTTAATTTTCACTTAAGCCAGTTCTAGAGTAAGTTAGTTTTTTCCAACTGCTGGCCTTGAATCCCCATGTTTGTTAATGTGTTCCAGGTAAGTTTGCATTTTGTTAAAGGCAGTGACAACTAGCAGTTGTCTCAATACCTAATTAACAATAAAAAAGCTATTTTACAACATTTACCCTTAATATAGACCAATTTGAGAGGCATCTAGTGTATACTGAATGACCATGACTGGGGATAAGAAACAATCAGATGGGCATAATCAAGTCCTTATCAAAGTGTTAAGAATTGTTCATTTCAAACATTGTAACTTCCCAAGATCATATGACCATTTTATAGTTTTAAAAATTATTTTTAAATTATTTTTTTCAGTTTAGTTGACATTCAACATTATATTATATTAGTTTCAGGTATACAGCATAGTAAATAGACATTTGTATAATTTATGAATTGATCCCCCTATTAATCTAGTACCTAACTGGCACTATACATAGTTATTACAATATTATTAACTATATTCCCTATGATGTACTTTTTTTTTTTTTTTAATATATATTTTTTTGAGGGCAGTATAACTGGCCCTCATATGTGGGACCCGAACCGGGGCCGCTGGCATCCCAAGCCAGCGCTTAACCACCGTGCCACTCAGCTGGCCCCCTATGCTGTACTTTGAATAATTGAGACTATTTTGTAACTACCTATTCATATTTCTTAATCCCTCCGCCTTTTTCACCCTGCTCCACAACACCACACCCCTCTGTCAACCATCAGTATCTTCTCTGTATCTATGTGTCTCTTTGTGTTTTGTTTGTTTGTCTGTCTTATGTCTTTTTTTTTTTGAGGGCAGTGTCACTGGCCCTTGTATGTGGGTCCCGATCCGGGGCCACTGGCTTCCCAAGCCAGCGCTTAACCACTGCGCAACTCTGCCAGCCCTGTCTTATGTTCTTTAGATTCCACATATAAGTGAGATCATATGATATTTGCATTTCCTCAGTCTAACTTCTTGCACTTAGCATAATACCCTCTAGGTCCACCCATATTGTCACAAAAGGTAAGATTTCATTCTTTTTTTCTTATGGCAGAGTAATATTCTATTATATATGTACCACATTCCCCTTACCCAATCGTCTATTAATGGGCACTTGTCTTATTTCCATATCTTGACTATTGTAAATAGTGCTACGATGAACATAGTTGTGCATATATCTTTTCAAATTAGTGTTTTGAATCTCTTCGGGTAAATACCCAGAAGTGGAGCTGCTGGGTCATAAGGTAGTGCCATTTTTAATTTTTTTTTTGAGGGCAGTGTCACGGGCCCTCATATGTGGGACCCGAACTGGGGCCGCTGGCCTCCCAAGCCAGCGCTCAATCACCGCACCACTTGGCCGGCCCAATTTTTCATTTTTTGAGGGAACTTCATACTGTTTTCCATAATGACTGCACCAATTTTCAATTACTCCAACAGTACATGAGGATTCCATTTTGTCTGCATCCTCACCAAAACTTGTTTGTTGATTTAGTGATGATAGCCATCCTGACAGGTATGCAGTGTTATCTCATTGTGGTTTTAATTTGTATTTCTCTTATGATTAGTCATGTTGAAAATTTTATTTATTTATTTATTTAAGCTGAGCCATCCTGCCACCTGTTGGCAGCTCAGCTCTGGACCAGAATCGAACCGGCAACCCTGATGCTCACAGCTTGCACTCTTGAGTGAGCTCTTAACCAACTGAGCCACTCAACTGGCCCAGTGTTGAACATTTTAAATTTCTATTGGCCATCTGTATGTCCTCTTTGGAGAAATGTCAATTCAAATCTTCTGCTTATTTTTTAAAATTTAATTTAATTTAATTATTAGTTTCAGGTGTACAAAGCAACATACTGATTAGACATTTACATCCCTCGCAAAGTGATAATCTCACCAAATCTACTATCCCTCTGAAATTCTACAAAGCTATTACAATACCATTGACTATGTTTTCTGTGCTGTATTTTATATCCCATGAATATGTATGTATACATGAGTGTGTATATGTGTATAAAATGACATTTGATATTATTTTATACTTGCTTCAGGTGTACATTGCAGTAGTTAGGCACTTATATAATCTATGAAGTGATCCCCCTCATAAGTCCAGTACCCACTTGACAGCCTGCATGGTCTTTATCACATTATTGATTATGTTCCCCATGCTCTATTTCACATCCCCATGACTATTTTATGCGTACCAATTTGTACTTTCTAATCCTTTCACCTTCTCTCCAATCCCCCACTCCCATCCCATCTAGCAGTTTTTTCTCTGTATCTATGAGTCTATTACTGTTTTGTTTGCTCCATTATTCTGTTCTTTGGATTCCACATATAAGTGAGATCATATGGTATTTGTCTTTCTCAGTCTGACTTAGTTCATTTAGCATAATATCCACTAGCTCCATCCATGTTGTTGCAAATGGTAAGATTTCTTTCTTTTTATGGCATAGTAATACTCCATTGTATAAACGTACCAGAATTTATTTCTCCAATCTAGATGATGAGCCTTTGTACTGATGGGCATTTCTGTTGTTTCCATATCTTGGCTATTGTGAATAGCACTACAGTAAACATACTGGTGCACATATTTTTTGAATCAGTATTTTGGATATATTTGGATACATATCCAAGAGCAAAGTTGCTGGATATCATAAGATAGTTCTATTTTTAATTACTTGGGGAATGTCCATACTCTTTTCTATATTGGCTGCACCAATTTGCAATCCCACAAAGAGTGCACTAGGGTATGCTTACTCTACATTCAGCAGCTTTATTTGTTGATTTATTGGTGATAGCCATTCCTATAGGAATGAGGTCGTGTCTCATTGTGGGTTTTATTTACATTTCACTGATGATTGGTGATGCTGAGCATATTTTCATATGTCTACTAGATATCAGTATATACTCTTTGGAGAATAGATACTCAGGCCCTCTGCCCATTTTTAATTGGATTGTTTGTATTTTTTTGGTGTTGAGTTGTATGAGTTTTTAAATATAAATTGGATATTAATGTCTTCTCTGATGTATCACTGGCAAATATCTTCTTGCATTCAATATAATGCCTTTTCATTTTGTCAATGGTTTACTTTGTTGTGAAAACACTTTTTATATCACATTGTGTGTTCACCACCCATAGGCAGTTCTCCTTCCATCACCACATATTTGAATAACTTTACCCTCATCTACCACCATGATGTATTACAGAATTGTATACCTGAAATCTATGTAACTTTACTAACCATTGTCACCCCAATAACTTTAATAAAAAAAAAATCGGGGTATTTGGGATGACATCATAGAAATGGCAGCATGAGGTGAGCCTCTTGAAATCTCTGCTGGAATTTACACCAAATTGAACAGCTATAATTCCACAAAAGACTCCCTGCACAGAAGACAGGCAAGACTAAGAGAGGTGCAACTGAAGTCATCTAAAGGTGCACAAATTCGGGGAGCGGGGGACAAGAAAAAGGGGAAGAGCAGAGATGTGGGCCACCTGGGCACAGTATGCAACCCAAAGCTCAGAGCTCTCTGCATTCTGGAGCTACCACAGTTGGGGGAGGAGGAAGAATTTGGACTGCAGGACACCCCTTCTGGCTCACAGTCCTGCCTGAGGGTTCAACATATAACACAGCTGAATCCAATGCTCATGACACAGACCTCAGAGCAGGCTGAAGGAAGAAGGGTGAGGAGACTTCTGGTAAAATGGCGGAATAGACAGACGCTGTGCTAACAACCTCCCAGGATCACAACAAAATTACAAGCAAATTATACAGCATTCAACCCTGGAGGTCACCGGAACACTGGATGAACAGAACCACTAAATGAAGAACTTAAAAAGGAGGCCACGTTGGGTCTGATAGGACGGGCGGAGATGAGAGAGGGCGAACCCAATGAGGGAAGTCCCAGCTGTGGGGAGACTTCTCTGTTTGGGGGAGAGACCCTCCAGCCACACACCAAGCTCACCAGCCCAGAGTTCCTTTGCTGGAAAGAGAAGTTCCAAGATAGCTGGCAGTATATTAATAAGGACTCTCTTTGCTCAGCTCGGTGAGGCTAAGAGCAGCTAGAGAATCAGTGGGGCCGGTACATGGGCTTGCTCGCCAGTGAGCACTTGCCTGGTTCCTGGTGGAATGAGTAGCTGTGTGAGCATGCGGGGACGGAATGAACTGAGCACCTTTGGTGCAAAGGCTGGAGGTTTTTGGACTCTTGTTCCCCTGGTGTGGAGCCTGCACGTGAGTGGTGTAAGGAGGGTGCCATTTTGTCAGAGTTGGGCCCTCCCACAGAAGATCAGATCTGGGACCTCATTGGTCTGGTAGAATTGGCGCAGAAGTCCTTGTGTGTGTGTGCACTTGCATGCGGCCTTAGATCCCTACCATCTGCCCAGCTTATATTGCATTGCCAGGGAAACGCTGGGAGGGTGCCCTCCGGCTCCAGCAGGCTGCTCACTGAGACCCGGGAATGCGGAAGCTGCCTTGATCCCCACCCTCTGCAGGGCTTGTGCTGCATTGCTAGGGGCATGTTCCAGCTCCAACAGGCTGCTCACTGAGATGCAGGAGTTCGCCAGCCGCCTGGGGTCCCCACTCTCCACACTGCACTTGCAGAGTTGCCTGGCTGGTGATTGGTTGTCAGGCTGCTCACCCTGATCTGCGAATGGCTGATTGGGACAGGCTGAACCTGGGAATTTTCCTAGGAGTGTTGGGCCGTGAGTTGTTTGCCTGCATGATCCAGCCAGGGATCTCCTGGTGATATATCTAATACATCAAAGCAATCCCAGAGCGACAGCCAGAATGGGGAAACAAAGAAAGATGTCCCAAATAAAACATCAGAGGAAACCTCTAGAAACAGAACCAAATGAAACAGAGCGATCCAAAATTTCAGAGACAGATATTAGAACACTGATAATAAGAATGTTTAACAAACTGAGTGAGGACATAAGGAAGGATAGAGAAATCATAAAAAACAACCAGATAGAACTAAAGAATACAATAACTGAAATGAAGAACACACTCGAAGGAATCACCAGTAGAGTAGATGAAGCAGAGGAGCGGATCAGTGATTTGGAAGACAAAATAGCAGAAATCACCCAGTTTGGCACAACAAAAAGACCAAAGAATAAAAAACATTGAAAAGTTTAAGAGCCCTATGGGACAAGATGAAGTCCAACAGCTACATCATAGGAATACCAGAAGGCGAAGAGAAGAAGTAAGCCGTCGAGAATGTATTTGAAAAAAGAATCACTGAAAACTTCCCTACCCTGGTGAAGGAAAAAAACACACATGCCCAGGAAGTGCAGAGGATTCCAAACAAGCTGAACCGAAACAGGTCCACACTAAGACACATCATAGTTAAAATGGCAAAGGTTAAAGACAGAGACAGAATCCTAGAGGCAGCAAGAGAAAGACAGCAGGTTACATGCAAAGGAATTCTTGTTAGACTAACAGCTGACTTGTCTACAGAAACTCTGCAGGCCAAAAGGGAGTGGCAGGAGTTATTCAAAGTGACACAAAATAAAGGCCTACAACCAAGATTGCTCTACCCAGCATGGCTATCACTTAAAATTGAAGGAGAAATAAAGAACTTATCAGAAAAGAATAAGCTTAAGGAATTCATTACCACCAAGCCAGCATTGCAAGAAATGTTGAAAGGCCTTTTTTAAACAAAAGAAAGGGGTAAACAAAGTAACCCAGGAAGACCAGGAATACAAGTAACAAAATGGCAATACATATGCACCTATCAATAATCATTTTAAATGTGAATGGCTAAATGCTCCAATCGAAAGACAGACAGTGGGACAGGCTGAGTGGCGTGGCGGTTAAGCGCTGGCTTGGGAAGGCAGCGGCCCCAGTTCGGTCCCACATATGAGGGCCAGTGACACTGCCCTCAAAAAAAAAAAGACAGAGAGTGGCTGAGTGGATAAGAAAATAGGATACATGTATATACTGTTTACAGATGGAATAAGATATTTCATGCAAATGGAAATTAGAAAAAAAAGAGCTGGATTAGCAATGCTTGTTTTGGACAAAATAGACTTTAAAATGACTACAATAAAAGACAAAGAAGGGCACTATAACCCTAATGAACATCTATGCACCCAACATAGAAGCTCCTAATTACATGTAACAGATTTTGACAGACATAAAGACAGAGATCAACAGTAACACTATCATACTAGCGGACTTCAGCACCCTATTGTCACCAGTGGACCAACCCTTTAGACAGAAAATCAACGCAGAAAGAGGGGCCTTAAATGACACTTTAGACCAGCTGGACTTTGTTCATTTTTTTAGAGCATTTCACCCTCAAAAAAACAGAATATACATTCTCCTCAAGTACACATGGGACGTTTTCCAAGATAGAACACGGTAGGCCACAAAACAAGTCTCAGTAATTTTAAGAAGATTGAAGTCATATCAAGCAGATATAAAGGAAAAACTGATGGTTGCTGGCTAGGAGGAGTGGGGATGAGGGAGAGGGGAAGATTTTGGACAGCGTAGTTGGGTGACTACAATGTTGCTGCAGGGATATGGGGGGCAGTTCTGGGAATGTAATTGATAATGTTGTGAAGAGACTATTATGTTAAGGGAAATAAGTCAGTCAGAGAAAGGCAAATACCATATGATTTCACTTACATGTGGGATCTAAAAAACAATGAACAATCAAAGTAAACAGACTCATAGATATAGAGGAAAAACTGAGGTTTGCTAGTTGGGAGCGGGGTGGGGATAAGGGGGAAGAGGAAGGGATTAGACAGCATAAATAGACAACTACAATATTGTCACAGGGATATGAATCACAGTTCGGGGAAATAATAATGTTGTAAAAATTTTGTGGCATGTCAGATAGTCACATGTCTTGTTAGGGAGACCACTTCATGGATGGAGTAGAGGCTTGATCACTGCACTGTACACCAGAAGCTCATGTTATATAATATTGTATGCCAACTGTAACTGAATATATAGATAGTCACGGGATGTGGAGTATACTGTGAAAGGGAGTCAAAGGGATTGTAATAGATATGTATGATATGAGAGGGGGGAGTGGGGTGGCGAACTGGGAGAGGGAGGTTGTCACTTTGGGGGGTAAAGAGTATAACTGTTGCATTGTGTTGTACACCTAAATGTAATAAAAAAAAATTAATGACAAAGAGTACCTGTCGAATGGCTAACTGGTTAAGAGCTGGTTTTGGGATGCCAATGGCCCTGGATTGGATCCCACATATTTTAGGGCCAGTGACACTGTCCTCCACAGCTAACAACTCCACCTGAAGCATTGCTGAGCGAGCCCCGGTGATGGACTAGCCTGAAGCCCTGACTGCAGTGGGCTGCCAAGGCTACAGTGAATGGCCAGCAGCCAGTGTGAGTGGCTGCCAGCCAGCGCGAGCTGTCAATAGCTGCAGTGAATGACCATCCATAGGCCAGCGACTGATCTGCCTCATCCGAGAAGAGCACATTGATGATACCAACATGGGCCAGTGAAGCAATGTCCTCAACAACTAGACTGAAGAACAAAAGGATAGTAACTTGTCTGTTCACCTTCCCTGATTCCCCAACACTGTTCCCCTCCCCCAATACCCCAATAAAAAATACTTTTTTGTCTTTTTTTTTGTTTTTTTTTTTTGTTGTTGAGGGCAGTGTCACTGGCCCTCGTATGTAGGACCCGAACCGGGGCTGCTGGCTTCCCAAGCCAGCGCTTAACCACCGTGCCACTTGACCGGCCACAAAAAAAATCTTTAAAAAAAAAAATCAATGACAAAGAAAGAATCCTCAATGCAGCCAGGGAATAGAAGAAAATAACCTACAAAGGAAAGCCCATTAGTTTATTATGAGATTTTTCAGCAGAAATCCTGTAAGCCAGAAGGGAGTGGAATGAAGTATTCGAGCTATTGAAAGACAGGAAGTATGAGCCATGAATAATATATCCAGCAAAGATATCTTTAGATATGAAGGAAAAATAAGGGCCTTTCCAGACATACAAAAGCTGAGGGAATTTCCTAACACACAAACTGAACTACAAAAAATACTGAAGGGCGGGCTATTCGACCTGAAACAAAAAATCAAAAGAATACAAAATTATGAGTAGTATTATGAACAGAAAGACAGAAGCAGGTAATTGCAACCCCTACACCAAATCAGACATTATACACTTTAACATAACATACAGGGTAAAGAATTAAAAAAAAACATTTTTTTTTAAAAAGAAAAATGACAAATTGCTACTATAGCACAGAAATCAACTCATAGTACAAATAGGAATATTTTGTGACAACAAAATCATAAAAGGAGAGAGAGTAAAGGTCTGAACCAGCACAGTGGAATGGAGAAAGGAAGTATGCTGAAAAAAATGGAGTATTCTAAATATGAAACTTTCTTTTATATAAACTTAATGATAACCACACACTAAAAAAAAAATCCAGAACTAAAATACGTAACATAAAACAGAAGAGGGAAAAATCATAGAATAAAATGACACTGAAATAATAGACAGCAACAAAAAGACAAAGAAACAATGGAAACACAGACCTACCAGAAAACCAAAGATAGAATGAGAGGAAATCCTCATATATCAATGATCACCCTAAATGTAAATGGACTGAACTCACCAATAAAAAGGCACAGAGTAGCAGATGGATCAATAAACTAAACCCAACCATATACTGCCTCGAAGAGACACATCTCAGCTACAAGGACAAATATAGACTCAAAATGAAAGGGTGGTAATTAACACTCCAAGAAAATGGTATTCAGAGAAAATCAGGTGTATCAATGCTGATATCAGATGAAACAGACTTCAGGATAAAAAAGGTAGCAAGAGACAAAGATGGATATTTCATAATGATAAAGGGGACAATACAAGAAGAAGACATAATAGTCATCAATATTTATTTCCCCTATTAGAGAACATTGACATATACAAAGCAACTACTAACAGAACTAAATGGAGAAATTGACCAAAACACAATTATAGGAGGGGACCTAAATCCATCATTAACAACTATGGATAGATCATCCAACAGAAAATGAATAAAGAAATACCAGCCCTAAATGACATATTCGACCAAATGGACACAATTGACATTTACAGAGTGGTTTATCCTAGAATATCAGACTATACATTCTTTTCTGGTGTACACGGAACATTCTCAAGGACAGATCATATGTTGCTACATAAAACTAGCCTCAGCCAAGTTAAGGAGATTGAAATCATACTAAGCATATTCTCTGATCACAAGGCTTTGAAATTGGGTATCAACTGCAAAAAGAAAGCAGAAAAACCCACAAATATGTGGATATTAAACAACATTCTTTTAAAGAACGACTGGGTCATGGAAGAAACACGAGGAGAGATCAGAAGATACATAGAAACAAATGAGAATCAATATACATCTTACCAAAATTGTTGGGATTCAGCAAAAGCAGTTTTAAGAGGAAAATTTATATCATTACAGGCTTTACTCAAGAAACAAGAAAAATAACAGGTAAATAATCTCATGTTACACCTTAAAGGACTAGAAAAAGAAGAACAAATGAAACCCAAAGTCAGCAGAAGGAAGGAAATAATAAAAATCAGAGCAGAATTAAGTGAAATAGAGATCAAAAAGACAACAAAAAAATTAATGCAGGGCTGGCCTAGTGGCGTGGCGGTTAAGCGCTGGCTTGGGAAGTCAGCGGCTCTGGTTCGGGTCTCACGTACGAGGGCCAGTGATACTGCCCTCAAAAAAAAAAATAATGCAACAAACAGTTGGTTCTTTGAAAAGATTAATGAAATTGAAAAACCCTAGGTTAGACTCACTAAGATAAATAGAGAAAAGACACAAATAAACAAAATCAAAATGAAAGAGGGGACATTACCATGGATGCCACGAAAACACAAAGGATTATCCAAGAGGACTATGAAGGCTATATGCCACCAAATCAATAACCCAGAAGAAATGGACATGTTCTTAGAGACATATAGCCTTCTTAGTCTGAATCACGAAGAATTGGAAAATCTAAATAGACTGATCAACAGTAAGGAAATTGAATCAGTCATCCAAAGCCTTCCCTAAAGCAAAAGTGCAGGACCAGATGGCTTCACTAGTGAATTATACCAAACATTCAAGGAGGATCTTGTCCTACTCAAACACTTCCAAATAATTGAAGAAGGGACAATAGTCCCTAAGTCATTTTATGAGACCAACATCACCCTGATACCAAAACCTGGTAAGGATAACACAAAAAAAGAAAATTACAGACCAATACCTCTAATGAATACAGATGCAAATATTCTAAACATAATTCTAGCAAATTGAATGCAACAATGCATTAAAATAATTATACACCACGTCAAAGTGGAGTTTGTCCCAGGGGCACAAGGATGATGCAACATATGCAAACAGGTCAATGTAATACACCACATAACCAAAGTAAAGGACAAAAAACATATGATTATATCAAAAGATGCAGAAAACGCATTTGACAAGATACAGCATCCATTTTTTATTAAAACACTTAATAAAATGGTTGTAGAATGAATGTACCTTATCATAAAAAGGTCATATATGACAAACCCTCAGCTAATATCATAACTAATGGGTGAAAAACTGAAGGCTGTTGCTCTACATTCTTTAACACACAGGGCTGTCTCCCATCACCTGTGCTTTTCAACGTAGTATTGGAAGCCCTAACCAGAACAATCAGGCAAGAGAAAGGAAAAGAACGTATCCAGATAGGGAATGAAGAAGTTATATTGTCAGATAACATGGTGCTATATATAGAAAACCCTAAAGACTCCACCACAACACTATTACAAACAACAAACAAATACAGTAAAGTTGCTGGCTACTAAATAAACATACAAAAGACCATTGCATTTCTACATACTAACAATGAAACCTCTGAACAAGAAATTTTAAAAAATTCCTTTTGTAATTGGAAAAAAGAATAAAATACCTAGGGGCCAGCCGAGTGGCACAGTGGTTAAGAGCTGGCTTGGGATGCCAGCGACGCCGGTTTGGATCCCACATAGGAGGGCCAGTGACACTGCCCTCTAAAAAAAAAAAAAAGAAAAAATACCTAGAAATCAATTTAATCAAAGATGTGAAAGACCTATACACTGAAAACTGTAAGATATTTTTTAAAAAATTGAAGAAGATACAAAGAAACTGAAGGACATTCTGTGTTCCTGGATCAGAAGAATCAACATAATTAAAATGGCCATATAGGGCTGGCCGAGTGGCTCAGTTGGTTAAGAGTTGGCTTAGAGTTCAAGCTCTGAGTAACAGGACTGTCGGTTCAAGTCCCAAATGGGCCAGTGATGCTGTGCCTGAGCTGAGCTGTTGCTGAGCTGCCAACAGGTGTCAGGATGGCTCAACTGGTGTAACAACAAGACTGTCTGTTCAATGGTGGGCTATGCCCACCCGCAGCTAAGACTGAACACAGTGCCTTGAGCTGAGCTGCCACCTGAATGGCTCAGTGGATAGAGCATGCACTCTTAACAACAAGGCTGCTGGTTCAACTCCTGCATGGGCTGGTGGCTATGCCCACCCACAACTAAAATTGAACACTTTGAGCTTAGTGGCCACAAGCTGCAGATGGGCAGCCAGATGGCAACTGGCGCCCTCTACAACGAAGATTGAAGAACAAACAACTTTGCTGGTTGCCTTCCCCAATTCCCCATCACTGTTCCCCTCCCCGAATTCCCCAATAAAATCTTTTTTTTAAAATGGCCACATAACTGAAAGCTATACGCAGATTTAATGCAATCCCCATCAAACCCCAATGACAGTTTTTAATGCAATAGAACATAAAATCATCAGATTTGTATGGAACTACAAAAGACCCCAAATAGCCAAAGGAATCCTACATAAAAAGAAAGCTGGAGGCATCACACTTTCTGACTTCAGCTTTTATTACATGGCAACAATAATCAAAACAGTATGGTATTGGCAGCAAAACAGACACAAAGACCAATGGAACAGAATTGAGAATCCAGAAATAAACCCACATAAATATGGACAGATAATTTTTGACAAAGAAGCCAAAAACATACAATGGAGAAAAGACAGCCTCTTCAATTAATGGTTCTGGGAGAATTGGAAAGCCACATGCAAAGGAATGAAACTAGATTGCTATCTGTCAGCATGTACTAAAATCAACTCAAAATGGATCGAAGACCTAAATAGAATACCTGAAACAATAAACTGCATAAGAGAAAACATAGGTACTAAACTTATGTATTTTGGGTACAAAGAGGATTTTATGAATTTGACCTCAAAGGCAAGGGAAGTAAAAGCTAAAATAAATGAATGAGGCTGTATCAAATTAAAAAGCTTCTGCACATCAAAGGACGCCATCGACAAAATAAAGAAGCAACCAACAGAATGGGAGAAGATTTTTGAAAACAATGCCTCCAAGAAGGGGCAAACATCCAAAATATATGAGGAACTCATACAACTCAACAACAAATAAATAATCCAATTAAAAAATGGGCAAAGGACCTGAACAGATATATCCATAGAAGGACATACAGATGGCCAATAAACATGAAAAAATGCTCAACATCACTAATCATCACAGAAATGCAAATAAAAACCACAATGAGATATCACTTCACTCCAGTTATAATGATTATCATTAACAAGACAATTAATACCTAGTGTTGGAGGCCTGTGGAGAAAAAGAACGCTCATACACTGTTGGTGGGAATGCAGTTTGGTTCAGCAGCTATGGAAGGCAGTGTGGAGGTTGTTGAAAAATTAGAAATAAAATTACCACATGACCCAGTAATCCCTCTCTTGGGTATCTACCTAAAAATTCTGAAAACATTTCTCTGTAAAGATATATGTACTCCAATGGTCATTGCAGCTTTACTTATGATGGCCAAGATATGGAAACACCCAAAGTGTTCTTTGATAGATGATTGGATAAAGAAGATGTGGTATATATACACCATGGATTACTATTCTGCCATAAGAAAGATGAAATAGTGCCATTTGCAATGACATCGATGGATCTTGAGATTATAATGCTAAGTGCAATAAGTCAGACAGAAAAAGTAGAGAACCATATGATTTCACTGATATGTGGATATAAAACTGAAAACAGCAAAGTAACAAGAAAAACAAATGAAGAAACAAAACTCATAGACATACACACAATACATAGTTTAGTGGCTACTATAAGTTGGGGGGGTAGATGAGGGTAAAAGGGATCAAATATATGGTGATGGAAAGAGAACTGACTCTGGATGGTGAACACACAATGTTATATATAGATGATGTATTACAGAATTGTACACTTGAAATCTATGTAATTTTGCTGACAGTTGTCACCCCAGTAAATTTTAATTTAAAAAAAGAAACTGAGACAGGTGCTGTTGATATGCAATCAATCTTCCTATGACGAGATTGCACACATGTTTCTTCCAAAACACTGAAAGTGTTTGTGCAAAGAGCAGTTTGTCTGGCCATTAGGTCCACCAAAGACAATGCCAGACTGTGGATTGAGGAAAACGAATAGCTGCCCTCATTGCACAATTTATTTGTGTTATATAGATAGCACTGTAAATTCCCAAATAAGGTAGATGGCTAAGATCAGGATCAGGGTTATGACTTGTGACAACAAAATTGAGTAAGATTAATTGTTTCATGCAGTGATTAAATTCAGGACTTGGATGATGCCTGAATTTTTTCTTGTACATTATGGTTCCCATATTCATAACTATTATTTTCTGTTTACACCCAACATGCCATCTACTATTACTTTAAAATATCTTTTTAAAAATTTCCATGATTTATGGATTAACCTTAATTTCCAATGTGATTATCCAAATGAAATTAACTAAATGAGATTAGACAAATCTCATAATTGCCAACACATTTTTATCCAACTGAATGTTTTGTGAATTTCTAGTTAGTGGAATGTAGAATGGTACCTCCTTTGGAGAACTTACACAAATTTTCTGAATGGTTTTAATGCAAAAAAGAATCAAATAAATGCAAAGTGAGGAGGTAAACAATAGGTTGGAATTTCAAAGAATCGCAGCTGGTTGAGAAAATCAGGAAGGGTTTGAAAAAATAAGTAGCATTTCTAGTTAATCTTGAAAGATAGGTTATACTTTCACAGATGGAGATGAGGTAGAAAAAACTTTCCAGATACAGGGAGCAACAAAACCAAAGGCAAACAAGTAGGGAAACTGTAAGAGTGAGACTCACTAAATGTCATTGGATATTTAAAAATTATTTGTAAGTTGACAGTAAACATATGATGTATGAGATGTATTAAGTTGGCATTATAGATGATCTAAAGAAATATAAAATTTTTTTTTTTTTTAAAGATTTTATTGGGGAATTGGTGGAGGGGAACAGCGTTGGGGAATCGGGGAAGGGGAACAGACAAGTTGCCGTCTTCTTGTTCTTCAGTTTAGTTGCAGAGGATGTTGCTTCACTGTTGGTATCGTCATTGCGCTCTTCCCGGATGAGGCAGATCGGTCGCTGGCCTCTGGATGTCGCTCACCGCGGCTATTGGCAGCTCACGCTGGTTGCCAGCCGCTCACGTTGGCTGCGGGCCACTCACTGTAGCCTATGGTAGCCCACTGCAGCAGGGGCTGCAGCCCACACCATCACCGGGGCTCGCACAGCCCAGCTCCAGGTGGAGCTGTTGTTAGCTGTAGAGGGCAGTGTCACTGGCCCTCATGTGGGATCCGAACCGGGGCCGCTGGCATCCCAAAACCAGCGCTTAACCAATGCGCCACTCGGCCGGCCCCCTAAAATTTTATACTTGAATAAATCCAGGCCTCCAGAAAGCTACATATTAAGATATATCTATTTTTGTAGCCTCTCATTAGAGCCACCTCTTCTACCCAACTTGTGTTTTAATGTTCTGGTCTGTGGTGTTATCAAAGTATATGATAAGAAATAGCTAAAAGAAAGCTGTAGAAGTACTGGTAAGGATATCATTCTATATATCAGTTGGTGTCTCTTATAAGCCTATGTGAGCAATTTATTTAGAACTGCTTCCTAGAAAATGGTGGTTTCACCTGAGAAACTGATGTGAATTTTCATTTTTGAGAACCAAATCCCCCTTCTTTTCTGCTTTGTGAACCAGAAAGTTCAGATCCAAATTTGAGGCTCAATTACAGCAAACAGATTTATTATTATTATTATTATTATTATTATTATTATTTACAAATGTACAAAACAACGCAATAGTTATTTTTTTCACCCCTTACAAAGTGACTCCCCCTGCCCCCCTCCCTTGCCTTCCCACACCCGATATCATACATATCTATTACAATTCCATTTTTTCCTAAATATTTTATTGGGGAATTGGGGGAGGGGAACAGAGTTGGTGAATAGCGAAAGGGAACAGACAAGTTGCTGTCCTTTTTTTCTTCCGTCTATTTGTGGAGGACTTCGCTTCACTGGCCTATGTTGGTATTATCATTGTGCTTTCCTGGGTGAGGCAGATCGGTGACAGGCCACTGGACAGCCATTCATGGGGGCTATTGGCAGCTCATGCTGGCTGCCGACCAGTCACGCCAGTTGCCAGTCACTCATGGTAGTTTACAGCAGTCCATTTCAGCAGGGGCTGCAGACTATGCCATCACCAGTGACTCACAGTAGCCATCTCCAGGTCGAGCTGTTGTTCACCATCTTAGCTGTAGAGAGCAGCATCACTGGCCCTCATGTGGGATCTGAACTAGGACCCTGCTGCTCAGAGCAGGCATCCCAAGCCAGCTCTTAACCAACGCACCACTGGGCCAGCCCATAGCAAATAGATTTTGATTTATGGTCTACATGGAATGTTATTTTAGCATTAATTAATTCATCACATATTTATTCAGTACGTAGTATATGCCAGGTACTAAGTTTACAGTGATAAGTGAAATAGGTCTAAACCCAGCCCTCATGAAGGTTATAGTCTTGTGGGAGACTCACACAAATAATGTGAACCAACAAATAAATATGTGTATTTGTGGTTTGTCCTGTTCCTGATTACCTTTTTTAATTTTTTTAAACTATTTTTTTCAATTAGAGTTGATATTCAGTATTATTTTTATATTACTTTCAGGTGTACATCATAGTGGTTAGACATTTATATAATTTATGCAGTGATGTCCCTGATTAGTCTAGTACTCACATGGCACTATACATAGTTGTTGCAACATTATTGACTATTTTCTCTATGTTGTAATTTATACCCTGTCACTAGTTTGTAAGGACTAATTTGTACTTCTCTTCACATTTTTCACCCAGCTCCCCAAACCCCTGCTCCTCTGGCAACCATCAGTTTGTTTTCTGTATCTACAAGTTTATTTCTTTTGTTTTGTTTATTCACTTATTTTGTTCTTTAGGATCCACATATAGCTGAGATCATATGGTAGTTATCTATCTCAGTCTGACTTATTTCACTTAGCATAATACCCTCCACATCCATCTATGTCATTGCAAATGGTAAGATTTCATTCTTTCTTATGACTGTGTAATATTCCATTGCATATATGACCCACCTCTTCTTTATCCAATTGTCTATTGATGGGCACTTGTGTTGCTTCCATAACTTGGGCAGTGTACATAGTGCTATAATTAACATGGAGCTGCATATATCTTTTTATTTTAAGATTTTATTGGGGAATTCTGGGAGGGAACAGCATTGGGGAACTGGGGAAGGGGAACAGACAAGTTGCTGTCCTGTTCTTCAGTCCAGTTGTGGAGGACATCGCTTCACTGGCCCATGTTGATATCATCATTGTGCTCTTCTCAGGTGAGGCAGATTGGTTACTGGCCTCTGGACAGCCACTCACAGTGGCTCTTGGCAGCTCACACCACCTGCCAGCCACTCACGCTGGCTGCCGGCCACTCACTGTAGCCCATGGCAGCCCATTGCAGCAGGGGCTGCAGCTATGCCCTCCCAGGGACTCACAGCATCCCAGCTCCAGGTGGAGCTGTTGTTTACCATCTTAGCTATAGATGGCAGTTTCACTGGCCCTCATATGTGGGATCTGAACCTGGACCACTGGCATCCCAAGCCAGCTCTTAACCAATGCGCCACTCAGCTGGCCTGCATATATCTTTTCAAATAAGTGTTTTGGATTTCTTCGGATAAATGCCCAGAAGTGAAAGTGCTGGGTCATAAAGTAGTTCTATTTTTAATTTTTTGAGGAACCTCCAAACAATTTTCTATAATGGCTGCACCAAATTCCAATCCCTCCTATGGTGCACAAGAGTTCCCTTTTGTCTGCATCCTCACTGACACTTGTTTTTGAATTATTAATGATGGCCATCCTGAGAGGTGCAAGGTGATATTTAATTGGTGTTTTAATTTGCATTCCTCTGGTGACTTGTGACATTATCTTTTTTTATGTCTATTGGTCATCTGTATGTCCTCTGTAGAAATATCTATTCAGGTCCTCTGCCCATGTTTTAATTGAATTTTTTTTTTTTTTTTGTGTGTGTGTGTGTGTGTGTTGAGTTGTATGAGTTCCTTATAAATTTTGGATATTCACCCCTATAGATATCATTGGTAACTATCTTTTATTCAGTAGGTTGTCCTTTTCTTTTGTTGCATTTCTTTGCTGTGCAAAATCATTTTAGTTCAATGTAATTTCACTTGTTTATTTTTCCTTTTGTTTCCCTTGCCTGAGGAGATGGATGAGAAAAACATTACTGAGAATGATTCCAGAGAGTTTACCGCTTGTGGTGTCTTCTAAAAATTTTATGGTTTTAGGTCTTTCATTTAATTCTTTAATCCAGTTTGAGTTTATTCTTGTACATGGTATGATAAAGTGGTCCATTTTTTTGTGTTTTTTTTTTGAGGGCAGTGTCACTGGCCCTCATACATGGGACCCGAACTGGGGCCGCTGGCTTCCCAAGCCAGCACTTAAACACTGCGCCACTCTGCCAGCCCAAAAGTGGTCCAGTTTTATTTTTTTACGTTTAGCTGTTCAGTTTTCCCAACATCCATTATTGAATAGAATGTCTTTGCCTCACTATATGTTTGTTTCTTCTTTGTCACAGATTAAGTGACCATACAGACATGGGTTTATTTCTGGACTTACCATTGTGTTCCATAGATCTATGTATCTGTTTTTAAGCCAGCACCATGCTGTTTGGATTATTATAACCTTGTAGTATAATTTGGTATCAGGTAGTGATACTTCCCTGTTTATTGCAGTGCTAAGCATAATACCCAAGATTTGGATACAACCCAAATGCCCAGCTATAGATGACTGAATAAGGAAATGTGTTACAATTATACAATGTAGTATTGCTCTACCATAAAAATGAATGAATGAATGAATGAATGAAATCTGGGGCCAGCTGAGTGGCTCAGTTGGTTAAGAGCTCACTCAAGAATGTAAGCTGAGGGCCGGCTGAGTGGCACAGTGTTTAAGCGCTGGCTGGGGAAGCCATCAGCACCGGTTCAGGTCCCACATACGAGGGCCGGTGACACTGCCCTCAAAAAAAAAAAAAGAATGTAAGCTGAGCTCTGAGCAACAGGAGTTTGATGCCCAGCCAAAGGTGAGCTGCCATTGAGCTGCCAACAGGTGGCAGGATGGCTCAGCAAAAAAAAAAAAAAAGAATGAAATCTTACCATTTGCAACAACATGGATGGCCCTAGAGAATATTATAGCCTTTGTTTTAAAGACTATTTTGCTTGATATAAGTATTGCTTCTCCAGCTTGTTCCTCATTTCCATTTGAATGAAACAAAATATCTTTTTCCATCTCTTTAGTTTCAGTTTGTGTCTGTCATTCGATCTGAAGTGGGTCTCTTGTAGGTAGCATATGTATGGCTGTTGTTTTCCTATTCATTCAGTTACCCTATGTCTTTTGATTAGAGCATCTAATCCATCTACATTTAAATTGAATACATTTTTTTGTTATATTTTCTTTTTTTAAATTAGTTTCAGGTGTACAACACAGTGCAATAGTTATACTCTTTACCCCACAAAGTGACAACCCCCTCCCCCAGTTCCCCACCTCACTCCCCCCTACCCCATATCATACATATCTATCACAATTCCTTTGACTCCCTTCCACAGTATACTCCACATCCCGTTACTATATATTCAGTTACAGTTGGCATACAATATTATACAACATCAGTTTCAGGTGTACAGTGCAGTGACCAGGCCTCTATTCCATCCATGAAGTGGTCTCCCTAACAAGACATTTGACTATCTGACATGCCACAAAAGTTTTACAACATTATTATATTCCCCAAACTGTGTTTCATATCCCTGTGGCAATATTGTAGTTGTCTATTTATGCTCTCTAATCCCTTCCTCTTCCCCTTTATCCCCACCCCCTTCCCAATTAGCAAACCTCAGTTTTTCCTCTATATCTACGAGTCTGTTTACTTTGACCCTTCATTCAGTTTTTCAGATTCACCATATAAGTGAGATCATATGGAACTTATCTTTCTCTGACTGACCTATTTCACTTAACATGATAGTCTCTTCACAACATTATCAATTACATTCCCAGAACTGCCCCCATATCCCTGCGGCAACATTGTAGTCACCCAACTACGCTGTCCAAAACCTTCCCCCTCTCCCTCATCCCCACTTCCTGCCAGCCAGCAACCATCAGTTTTTCCTTTATATCTGCTTGATATGACTTCAATCTTCTTAAATTTACTGAGTCTTGTTTTGTGGCCTAACGTGGTCTATCTTGGAAATTGTCCCATGTGTACTTGAGAAGAATGTATATTCTATTTTTTCAGGGTGAACTGCTCTAAAAATATCAATGAAGTCCATCTGTTCTAAAGTGTCATTTAAGGCCCCTCTATCTGTGTTGATTTTCTGTCTAAAGAAACACAGACAATGAGGTGTTGAAGTCCCCTACTATGATAGTGTTACTGTTGATCTCTGTCTTTATGTCTGTCAAAATCTGTTATATGTAATTATGAGTTCCTATGTTGGGTGCAAAGATGTTTATTAGGGTTCTCGTGCCCTTCTTTGTCTTTTATTGTAGTCATTTTAAAGTCTATTTTGTCCAAAATAAGCATTGCTAATCCAGCTTTTTTTTTCTCATTTCCGTTTGCACGAAATATCTTATTCCATCTGTAAGCAGCATATACATGTGTCCTATTTTCTTATCCACTCAGCCACTGTCTGTCTTTTCACATTCACATTTAAAATGATTATTGATAGGTGCATATGTATTGCCATTTTGTTATTTGTATTCCTGGTCTTCCTTGGTTAGCTGTTTACCCTTTTCTTCTGTTTAAAAATGCCCTTTTAACATTTCTTGAAATGCTGGCTTGGTGGTAATGAATGTCTTAATCTTATTCTTTTCTGAGAAGCTCTTTATTTCTTCTTCAATTTTAAATGGTAGTCATGCTGGGTAGAGCAATCTTGGTTGTAGGCCTTTATTTTGTGTCACTTTGAATATCTCCTGCCACTCCCTTCTGGCCTGCAGAGTTTCTGTAGACAAGTCAGCTATTAGTCTAATAGGAATTCCTTTGTATGTAACCTGCTGTCTTTCTCTTGCTGCCTCTAGGATTCTGTCTCTTTAACCTTTGTCATTTTAACTATGATGTGTCTTGGTGTGGACCTGTTTGGGTTCAGCTTATTTGGAACCCTGTGCACTTCCTGGGCATGTATGTTGATTTCCTTCACCAGGGTAGGGAAGTTTTCAGTCATTATTTTTTCAAATACATTCTCGACCCCTTGCTTCTTCTCTTCTCCTTCTGGTATTCCTATGATCTAGATGTTGTTGGACTGCATCTTGTCCCATAGGGCTCTTAAACTATTTTCATTGTTTTTTATTCTTTAGTCTTTTTGTTTTGCCAGCTGGGTGATTTCTGCTATTTTTGTCTTCCAAATTGCTGATCCGCTCCTCTGCTTCATCTAATCTACTGGGGATTCCTACGAGTGTGTTGTTTATTTCAGTTATTGTATTCTTTAGTTCTAACTGGTTGTTTTTATGGTTTCCCTATCCTTCTTTATGTCCTCACTGAGATTATTAAACATTCTTATCATCAGTGTTGTAAACTCTGTCTCTGAAAGTTTGGATACCTCTGTTTCATTTAGTTTCATTTCTAGAGTTTTCTTCTGATCTTTTACTTGGGACATGTTTCTTTGTTTCTTCATTCTGGCTGTCGTTCTGTGATTGTTTCGATGTATTAGAAAAAAAAGCAAAAAACAAGGGTGGGGGGCTCTCCATCCTCCTTAAACTGCAGACCACTTGCTCAGCAATAGAGAGTCTCTGGGCAACTCAGCAGCAGCTGTTGGGGGGAAGGGTTTAACGTGTTATGCACCTGCCTCCCTCTCACGCTTGCAGTGAGCTTTCAACAATTAGCTACTGTGTGCTCTGGAACCAGGCTCACTACGAAAAATCCTCACAGGTTGTTGTGGTTTGTATGCTGCTGCAAAAAAACACTCTATGGCCTGTGGAGTTAGGGTACAGGCACCAGGGACTCATGGTGCCTCTGGCAATGCAGCTCTAGTTGGCTCGGGCAGGTCCCCAAGGCACCACTGGATGTGTTCAGTTGCCTCCACCAAGTTAGAGCAGCATGCAGTCTGCACCAGCATCTAGCCCACACAAACTCCCCAGGAAAGCCCCGAAAGTATCAGATAGGCACACAGCTACTGGCCCTACATTCTCAGGAAAACTCCCAGTCTCAGTCTTTCCCAATCGGCTTCTCACAGATCAGTCTGAGCAGCCCAACAGCCAATCCCTAGCCTGGCCACTATGCACAAACAGGGAAGAAGGTGGGGACCCAAAGCGGCTCCTGTACTCCTGCATCTCAATGAACAGCCTGATGGAGCCAGAGTGTACCTGTCCAGCTTTTTCCTGGTTACCAGTATAATCAATGTGGAGAGTGGGGATCCATAGCTGCATGCATGTGCATGCACACATGCACACCTGCGCCAATTTCACCAGACCAATGCTGTCCTGGATCTGACTCTCTGTGGGAGGGCCCAACCCTGGAAAAATGGTGCCCTCCTGTACACTACTCGTGTGGAAGCTCCACACCAGTGGAACAGTGGTCCCCAAACCTCCAGTTTCTGGACCAAAGGTGCTCAGTTCAGTCCATCCCCACAGGGTCCTGGGCCCGGCTCACACTGCTACTCCCTCCACCAGGAATCAGGTGAGTGCTCAACAGCGAGCGAGCAAGTCTGTGTGCTAGCTCCACTGGTTCTCTAGCTGCCCTGAGTCTCACCAAGCTGAGAAAATAGAGTGCTCACTAATTTCTACTGCCAACTGTTATGGAACTCCTCTTCCTGGCAAAGTAAGTCTGGGTTGGTGAGCTCGGTATGGCATCGTAGGGTCTCTCTCCCAGCTGGAGAAGCCTCCCCATCACTCGGGCATCTCTCATGGGGCTCTCTCTCTCTTTTACACCCCTCCTACTAGACTTGAGGTGGCCTCCCTTTAGGCCCTTCATTTAGAGTTTCTGTTCATCTAGTGTTCAGGGGACTTCTGAGGTTAAATGTTGTATAAGCTATTTGTAATTTTGGTGTGATCCTATCCTGGGAGGCTGTTGTCACAGCATCCATCTATTCCACCATCTTACCAGAAGCCCATGTCACATTTACTTCAATAATTAGAGATTTGTGTGTTACACACAAATAAACTCCCAAATAACTGAAACTTACTCATCTGAAATGTGAAACTAGTTTTAACTTGACCATTTGGGGGAGATAATTTTCTTAATTACGAATTTTTTTAATGTAACCTTACCTTATTAAACTGAGTATTGCAAATATGTATAGTTTCTCAATGACCCAGTTTAGCATTATAATCAGTAACTATAGTAATCTTTTTTTTAGGGGGAAAGGATTCATGAAGAAAGTCACATTTTTATGTGGGATTTCAATGATGGCTAGAAATTTGCCACAAGACGATAGGCAATACAGGTAGAAGGGATAACATAATCACCAACACAGAGGAAATGGAAATGCATATCATATTTTGAGAAGAATGAGTAGCTTAATGTAACTAGGATACAGGCATACATAGCTTCTGATATAACTAGAGGATGAAATATCAGAGGAAGAGACTAGACTAAGAATCTGTGATTAAATTGTAGAAGACTTCGTAAGTAGTTATAAATAAATTTCAACCAATATATAATGGTGAGTTATCAAAGGCTTCTAAGCAAGGGAATGATGCTTTCTCCTTATTACCATGTTTCTGTTATTATGTATATATCAGAAAGTACTTTAAGAAGTGGTTGAAGAGATGCTTGATACCCTGATAATCTCCTTCAGCCACTTCCCTGCTGGATATTTCTGCAATCTAATGAAAAGTGCTATGCAAACATCTTCAAGCTACTTTCCAATAAGTTTAGTCTCTCCACACCCCTCCAAAATAGAAATGTTGAAGTCACCTCTGATCTATGTTTATATCTTGATATACCCCAATACCTAAAAAGTGGTTGCTATGTGACAGGCATTGCATTCCTCTGTACTTTATATACAATATCCCACTTTAATTATTCAATAATCCCATCTAGTAGGTATTATTGCTAGCTCTCCATTTGAAAGAGGAGGGGATTGAGGCTTAGGGAAATTAAATAACTCATCAATGGTCACATGGCTAATAAGTGGCAGAGCCAGAACTCAAAACAAGTTGGTCTGACTCCAAAGCCCACACTGCTATGGTAGCTCAGGCTAAAGGTAACATGGACTTAAATTAAGGCATTTGCAGTGTGCCTAGAGATATTAAATTTGAGGTTATTTAGGAAGAAAGAATTCATGTTCTTTCAAAACGTCCATAAATTCATTATAGCAGTTCTGGTAGGACCATGTTCTGAAGATTTGGCAATGTCTATTTCTGCACAGAAATTAGTTAGAAAAAAGCAGCTGTTGAAGTCATCCATTGAGAGATTATTTTGAAAGTACTAGTAAGAAATTAGATATTTCTTGTGTGACTTAATTGAGTGTGTGTGTGTCCATGCGTGTAACCAGTGTTTGAGTGTTGTCAGCCACCATTAGTTACTGTGTATGCCCTGAAGTATGAGACATATATTTTTTTAAAATTCTATTGTTTAAATTACTAATTAATTGGATTTGCCACTGCATTCCTGTCTTGTCTGTAAGCCTGTGGTCCTCTTATCTCTTATTAAATTTTCGATTTTTCCAGATGCTAGAGTTTTCAGAATTCTTTCATACACGTTTTCTTATTTGAATTGTACATAGTCATGTAAGTAAATGAGTCTCAGAAGACATTTAATGTCTTGCCTAAGGTGACATAAATAATTAGTGGTTGATGGGCCAGCCGAGTGGCGTGGTGGTTAAGCACTGGCTTCAGAAGCCAGTGGCCCTGGTTCAGGTCCCACATATGAGGGCCAGTGACACTGCCCTAAAAAAAAATTAGTGGTTGAGCCAAATTTTAGTGTTCTCTCCATTTAACCATAGAAACATTATTATCCCAGCATCTAGCATAATGTATGGACAAACTAGGTGCTCACTAATGTCTGTCCAATGGATAAATGAATAAATAGCAGCTATAATAACATTGAATTATAACAGGATTGATAATAAATTTCTGGTAATGATTGATACCCAATGCCTGCTAAAAATCAATCCTTTATTTTAATGACATAATAAGGATAATTCAAAAGATCCATTGTAGTTAACTTGATTGAGAATAACTAGAGTTCTACTGGTTTTTCAGTAGCTTCCAGAGATATTGGTGTTAGTTAAAAATCATTCTTTTGGGGCCGGCCGGGTGGCGCGGTGGTTAAGAGCTGGCTTGGGATGCCAGCGGCCAGGTTTGGATCCCACATATGAGGGCCAGTGACACTGCTCTCTACAAAAAAAAAAAAAAAAATATTCTTTTGCTAAAAAGTACTTATTTTGGTTACACAAGAAGGATGATTTGTGGCATAGAAAGAAACACAGTAGATCAGAGAACTTGGGTTCAAATCCCTGCCCTGTAATTTATTAAATACTGTGATCTTGGGAAAATTATAGAACTTTGAGCCTCAATTTTGACATTAATAAAATTAAGATAATAACATATATATTGACAGGGTTGCTGTGAAAATCAAAGGAGATAACATGTACATAAATATTCTTTGTGAAATGTAATGTACTATACAAATGCTACTTGGGAGTTTTGTTTTTATTTGATGCCTTAGATAAGATAAAAGAATGTTCAATAAAGCTACAATGCCAAGGAAACCATATAACTCCCATCAGAAAGGTACTGCTGCAAAGAGACCAACCAAAATTACATTGTGTCCCGACAAAAAACAGCTTGGAAATAAGTAATACCTCATTGTTACCAGGCTTACAAAAGAAAATATTTCTGTGAGGCAGGCACCTCGATTTTAAATTCCCTGTTAGGGGCATTGCTTGAAATGGATATGTAGTGAACTGATTAAATGTGGGTTTGTGAGAAGATGACCTATTTTCCACTTTCTGAGATATGAGTACTTTTTTCAAAAAGCTCTGAAGGAGATTGGCTATGTCATCTAATTTACATGTGTGAAAACCCACAACAATCAGCTCCAAAGGAAAGTAGAAATGTGTTTGCTGTTTTGTATTTCTTACTTGTGCCAGATAACTCAAATCCAATCTATAGGAAAACAAACTCATCATCTTTCCCCCAAACCAGCTTTTATTCTTGGTTTTCTTACTACTATATCCAGCAACTTTTCAGGTGCATTTTGATTCTTTATCTGTGTCTTATAGATGTAATGTATTACAGATGTAGTTGTTCCTCTCGATAGACACCAATTCATACCTTCTTCATCTCTTTTTTTTTGTTTTTTTTGTTTTTGTTTTATTTTGTTGTTCTTTTTTTAGAGTGCAGTGTCACTGGCCCTCATATGTGGGATCCGAACTGGGACTGCGGGCTTCCTAAGCCAGCACTTAACCACCGCACCACTCGGCCTGCCCTTCTTCATCTCTTTATATGCTTTAAAGTCTACTAACTGATCTCCCTGCCTTTATGCATCCTGTCATCTCTCCAGATGAATCTACGTAAACCATTGCTGTTGATCATTTCATCTCCCCACTCCAAAGCTTCAGTGGCTTCCAGTTGCCAACTGAATGTAAAATGGCATTCAAGGCCTATCACAATCTATTCAAGACTTTCCCTGTCTCACTGATTCCTTATGGGCTTTAGTCAAAATCTTTTTTGACACATTTTAGAATGCATCTTGCTTTTTCCTCTCTGTGGCTTTATTAACAATTTCCCTTGCCTATGGAAGGATCTTGCTTTCCCCCACCCAACAATAATCTTCTAATTCTTTAGGATCCTCATAATAAGATTTGGAGACATATACACCAGGTTCAAATCATGACTCTACTACTCCAGACTGAGTCATCTTAAATGTTTTGTGGTGTTGGGCAAGTTACCTAACCTCTCAGAGCCTTAGTTTCTTTCTTTTTTTTTTTTTGAGGGCAGTGTCACTGGACCTCATATGGGGGACTGAAGTGGGGCCTCTGGCTTCCCCAGCCAGTGCTTAACCAGCATGCCACTCAGCCGGCCCGAGCCGTAGTTTCTTAACCTGCAAAATGGCAATGACCATACTAAGTAGGTACTATTATTATCCCTGTGAGGAGGGAATACACTGTCATGCATGAAAGAATTACCACATGCTGGATATAGTAATCACTCAATAAAAAGTAGCTGTTTTCATTGGGATTACCTCAAACAGAGAAGATGTAACTCCCCTTTGAATTATGAGACAACTTTGTTTCACTCTCAGGGGATTTATTTCATATTGGTTTGTAATTATTTTTTCATGCCTTCACACCTTAGAGATTATAAGCTCCTTAGAATTGTAGAACATATGTGGTATTTCTAGGTGAAGTGTCTGCATAGTAGGCACTCAATAAATGTTTTCTGAGTAAACGAAAGATACCATAAAGAAAGGGACTGTCACCCTACCTTTTCTTTTTTCTTCTTTTTTTTGCTTTTTGAAGGTCAGTATATGTAATAAGTATTACATATCTGCATATATGTACCTATCTACATATATGTAGACATATATTTACAGCATTTTTGTGAGAGAATGGGGAAAGACTATGTCTTTTTTGTATATGAGGAAATGAAATCATAAAGGCATTCAAACAACAGTGTAACACTTCTTACTGAGTTAGCAATTGTTGAGAATCTGATCCTCAGGCCAGTTAATATTACTGTTACAGTGCTCTTGCTTTCTTGTTAATATGCTTTAGATTTCATAGAAAACTCTTCATGTCAATTTGTTCAAACTGGAGAAATAATTAGCATAAAATAGAAAATAATTGAATATTTAGTTGAATATTTTTAGATAAACTTAGATTCCTATACATTTTTCTTCTTCAATCTGGCCTTACTTAAACAAATATCCATAAACTATGCAAATCCTGTCTTATTTCCCTGATAGAAAGGATGTTAAAAATAAGTTTTATGATAGAAAGGATGTTAAAAATAAGTTCCCTCCTTTTGTCCTTGCCCAAGCTCTGAATAATGGAGAAAGGGTGGATAATATCCCACGACATGATTCGAAAGTATGCTTTACAGGCTCAGAAGCAGTATTGATGGTGGTGATCCTGGTGAAACAGGAGGGTGGAATTATGTGAGAAGGGGGTAAAAAAAGTGAGAAGACAAATGAATCCCAATGAGCTTTACCACAATGTCTGGTACAAATAGTTGAGTTGTCTTTCCAGTCCACTCACCCGGCCCAGATAGTTCTTGTTCATGACTAAAATACTAGAAGTGAAATTCCAGTGTAATGAAACATATTATACTAAAACTTCTCAATATTTAATGTGACTCTGAAATTTAATTCCAGCAAATGTAAGTAGTAATGATGTCAACAGGAAAAAAATGAATTGCTAGTTTGTCTATGATCTCAAATATCATCTAGGAAATGTTCTCTCACTAGGCTTTACAACTTCTCCAAGAGCAGTGGTTTATAGCAGGGCCACACTAAAGGGCTAAGGAAAATCACCCCTAAACCTTCTCCCCACACATAAACATGCAGAATTTTGCTCACAGCTTATAGATCTTTTTAAGATTAGTCATCAAAAACCCACGTTAAAGAATCTCTCTGGGGGGCCGGCTGAGTGGTGCGGTGGTTAAGCGCTGGCTTGGGAAGCCAGCGGCCCCGTTTTGGGTCCCACATATTAGGGCCAGTGACACTGCTCTCAATAAATAAATAAATAAATAAATAAATAAATAAATAAATAAATAAATAAATAAACCAACCATAAAACAAAGAATCTCTCTCAAAAAGAAAGCCAGAAGAGAATAGTGGCAACTTCATTATAGCTAAAGAGATTTTTTTTTTAATTTTTTTTGTTAATTCTTTTATTGTGAAATAAACATTCTTTTTTAAAAAATTAGTTTCAGGTGTACAACAAAGTGCAATAGCCATACCCCTTTACTCTTCAAAGTGACAACCGACCTCCCTCAATTCGCCACCCCACTCCCCCCCACATCATACATATCCACTACAATTCCCTTGACTCCCTTCCACAGCATACTCCATATCCTGCAAAGAGATTTTAAAACATTAATTTTTTTCCAAAATAGAAGTGATGAATTTTGAGAGAAACAGGCACTACATACATCCTCTTCCTTCCACCACCCCCATCCCCTTGTTTTTTTGTTTAACAGCCGATGTTCTATTTCAATATTTTAAGGCTTTTCTGTTTTATAAGCATCCTGTTAATTACCCATGTTGTTTCTATAAAATTGTTCCCACAGCATTGATGGTAACTATTTGTGGCTACCAGAAAACTCTGTGTTTTATGAAACATACTTACACAAAGGAAGGGCAACAAAATAAGTACTGGATAATGTGTGGATATGGGGAAACTAAAATTGACAATAGATATTAGTAGAAAGGGGTTCAAATCCTAACCCTAATGTAGCAAAAAGGTGCTAAATAATTGTAACATGCCTTATAAAACAACATGTTATGAAATGGTATCATAATTTAAAGCTTTGTCATGGTAGACTAGGGATTGAATTCCTATGGGCATACTGAAATCATTTTAGGTATACTTTTTTTTTGAGGGCAGTGTCACTGGCCCTCAGATGTGGGACCCGAACTGGGGCCGCTGGCTTCCCAAGGCTTCCCAAGCCAATGCTTAACCACGCGCCACTCAGCTGGCCCTCTTTAAGTATATTTTTATGAAGACCTGGATCTATTTTTCTTTCTTTTGGCTTTGATGAAACACTTTAATCCATATTGCATAATTGTGAAGGGTTACTGTGGATTCCAATGTAAAAGAAGAAAAGTAAAATGTTCAGAAATAAAAGAAGGAAGGTACTTTAGAATATGAAGTTTAGATAATTCAAGAGGCCTAGAAGAATGCTCAAATGTGGGAAAAGAAGGACCATGCCCAAGATGAGTCAGAAAAAGGCAAGCTTGAAAAAGAGGCTGAGGTGGGGCATAGCAGAATAGGATTTGGGCAGTGTGAGAGCCATATGACCATGGATGCTGCTCTGAGTGCTACTCAGCAAATTTTCACATGTTCCTAGATCATATTCCCCGAACTTCTAGACCAAATGGATCCCTATCTTCTCTGAATCAACGCAAATTTTCCTGCACTGAGGTAGTAGAGTATAAAATTTTAAACATGGAGCTTTGGGATCAGGATCTGTTCAATTCCCAGTCCCTCCACTTACTGGATGAACTAGCACTTTATTCAACTACTTTGTGTATCAGTTTATTCTCCTATACAATGGGGACACTGGTTATATTTATGTGCTAGAGTTATTGGGAAGTTCAAATGAGTTAATATCTATGAATCACTTAAACTTAACATATATTAAGTGTTCAATAAATGTTAGTGATTGCTTACTATAACCTCATTAGCCCTTTGTTTTTAGTCAGTATAATGTGTTCTAATGATTCATCTAAGAGATCATGGATTCATTTAACATGGGGGTGGTGAGTTATTAATGTTTGTAGTCTTTGTGACCCTCAGCACAATGTCTGGAAGGGAGAAGGTACACACTTACAGAAAACTGACAAATGGGTTTTTAAAAGATTTTCAGTATCAATGGTTTTAGGTTTAAATGCCATTTATCTAGAACATTTCATTAAACTCAACCCCTATCCCTTATGTATAAAAAGCCTTTTTATGATTATTAAAATCTCATGTTAAATAGAAGTTTCATGTACATCAAACATGTCTTGTGTATAGGAGCTCTATATTTTCAGTTGGTTGTGCTCAGACTTGGGAGCTAAGTGTGATACACCCCGACCCCTACCAATTCTTTTTATATTTCATGGTTCAGATTGTGAAGCTGAGGGCATACCTGCATTTTTCTGGTCACTTCAAATTCCATCAATACCTTTCTGTCTGGCAGAGGTCTGTGGTGGTATGCACCAGGAAACAAATCTATTCATCTTCTTTTCCTGTCCAACAAATTATTGACCTTCTTTCAATCCTTCTCTTTGATGGTATTTAACCTTATCCTCCACATGGTTCTCAGATTTCTGATTTTTTAACAGGCACTTAGTACTGCTGCTTCTCAACAACACTTTTGACACTTCAGAGATTGTCAAGTTAGTTCAGCTTTTTCCTAATTTAGACTTTTAAAAGCCTTCTTTTTAGACTCTGGCTCTGCACACAATTTTAATAAAACAATTCAACAAACTAACCCTAATTACTTGCATTTGGTCAAGTAAGTGTAGCTTTTTTCTTTCTTCTTTATAAGTCCACCTCCTGATTCCAAGTAGTCAATTAGACTAAGTTTTGAGTCAGGTATCATTTTTGAGGGGAGGGGAGTGGGTAAGGTGGTATGTTATGCTCAGTAACTTACAAACATGAAAGAAATATTTTCAGATAAATTAAGGGTCTTATCTAAACTTCTATTGCTGTGACTAATTATTTTTAATAGGTTTGTCTTCCTTTCTTAACTTCATAATTTTCCATGAGTAAATGAAAATACTTGACTCTTCACATATGGCATTAATGATGCCATAGACTAAGCAAATGATTTTTGTACTGAGACATATAATCAGAGTTCATCACCATATTTAAATTCATTATTTACAAATATAGTAACAATAACTAACTATATATTGAGTATCTATGATGTACTAGACACTGCACTAGATGTTTTATGTGTATTGTGTGATTTAATACTTATAACCATTCTAGAAACTAGACATAGTTATTACCCACATTTTACAGATAAGGAAACTGAGTGGTTAAATACCTTTCCCAGAGCTACACAGCTATAAGTCATTATGCTTAGTATGAAATATAGATATGTAAATTGCCATTCATGTAATTGGTCTTCCACATTGTTAACGTTAGTCATTAAAGTGCTTGGGAAAATAGCAATATCTCTCCACTTCTATTGTTTCATTCTTTATAAAATTAACACATACACACACCCACAAGTGAATAGGCAGCTGTCCCTCACAGACACGGATTCCATTGCCTTCCTTATTTTAGCTCTTGGACCTTGTACTTCGAATTTGTACCAACTAGACTAACAGTTAACCAAAATTACTCTTTGGAAGTGCTGAAAAGGCTGCATGAAAAAGTTAGACTACCTGAACTTTTCACCAATAATTCATGGCTCTTGCATCACAACAATGCACTGGCTCACAGGGCACTGATTGTGAGGGAGTTTTTAGCCAGTAAACAAACAACTGTATTGGAAAACTCTCCCTCCTCACGTGATATGGCCCTCAATAACTTCTTTCTTTACTTGAAGATAAAGGAAATATTGGAAGGAAGACGTATTTTTTTTGAGGGCAGTGTCACTGGCCCTCATATGTGGGACCAAACCAGGGCCACAGGCTTCCCAAGTCAGCAGTTAACCACCATGCCACTCGGCCGGCCCTGAAAGGAAGACATTTTGATGGCATCAAGGGTAATATGACAACAACTCTGATGGCCATTCCAGAAAAAGAGTTCCAAAATTTATTTGAAGGGTGGACTAGGCACTGACATCAGTGCATATCTTCCCAAGGGGGGTACTTCAAAGGTGACCATAGGTGATATTCAGCAATGAGATATGTAGCATTTTTCTAGGATGACTTTGCAAACTTGTCAGACCTCATATTTATATTATATATTCTAATATATATATATATATATATATATATATATATATATATATTCAGAAAATGCTGTAATTCTACATTTACTTAGGTATTAAATATGTATATTTTGCATGAAATATGACATTGAGTTTTAATGCATCAACTTTCCATAGTGTTTCATAAAATGTTGTGACTTTCAGCTATTCTGACAACTGAAAAAAATTGATAATATATAATTTGAACCTGTCATCACACTGCCTGCCTCTCTGCCCTCATGCACTTTTCCATGAAGACAGAGCATTACTTCAATATTATGCTTACTTTATGTATCCCCACTTGGCCACAAAAGATGGCTGGTTAGTCAAAATGGGTAAGATTCCTCAAGGGAGGAATAACCTAAGCCAGGCACAGCCACATGGGAGCCATGGGAGGAATCATGCAGAGGAAAAAGGGGCATAGACCCCTTGCTTCAGGTTCTGGCAGCCTGCATGTGAAATGACCTATTGATGTGATAATATCTGTCCTCCGTGCATTCTTTTTTTTTTTAAGATTTTATTGGGGAATTGGGGGAGGGGAACAGCCAAGTTGTTGTTCTTTCATGTTCGTTGTGTGGAGGGCGCCAGTCGCCATCTGGCTTCCCGTTGGCAGTTTGTGGCCTCTAAGCTCAAGGTGCTGGGTTCAATCTGAGTTATGGGTGGGCGTAGTCACCATCCCATGCGGGAGTTGAACCAGCAGCCTTGCTGATAATAGCACACACTTTATTCTCTGAGCAATCCGGGTGGCAGCTCAGCTCAAAGTCCCGAGTTCAGTCTTAGTTGTGGGAGGGCGTAGCCCATCATTGAACAGGCAATCTTGTTGTTCAACCAGCTGAGCCATCCTGCCACCTGTTGACAGCTCAGCCACAGCTCAGCTAGGACGCAGTGTTCACTGGCCCATGTGTGAGTTGAACTGGTGGCTCTGTTGCTCAGAGCATGTGCTCTAAGCCAACTCTTAGCCAACTAAGCCACTTGGCCGGCCCCTATATGGCTTTTTTTATGTTAATGAACTTTCATTCTATACACATTGTTTTAAGTGTTTTAATCATAATTAGATGTGTATCTTGTCAAATGCGTTTTCTGCATCTATTGATAATCATATGATTTTGTCCTTTATTTTGGTTATATGTTGTATCACATTGATCAATTTGTGTATGTTGAACTATCCTTGTGCCTCTTGGATGAACCCCACTTGGACATGATGTATAATCTTTTTAATGCATTGTTGCATTCGGTTTGCTACTATTTTGTTTAGGAGTTTTGCATCTGTATTCTTTAGAGAGATTGGTCTGTAATTTTCTTTTTTGTGTTATCCTTACCAGGTTTTGGTATCAGGGTAATGTTGGACTCATAAAATGAGTTAGGGAGTATTGCCTCTTCAATTTTTTGTAAGAGTTTGAGTAGGACAGGTATTAGATCCTCTTTGAGTGTTTAGTAGAATTCACTAGTGAAGCTACTGTTCATGGACTTTTGCTTTTGGGAAGGTTTCGGATGACTGATTCAATTTCCTTACTGTTAATCAGTCTATTTCAGTTTTCCAGTTCTTCTTTTTTTTTTTGAGGGCAGTGTCCCTGGCCCTCACACGTGGGACCCGAACCGGGGCCGCCGGCCTCCCAAGCCAGCACTCAACCACCGTGCCACTGGGCTGGCCCTCCAGTTCTTCTTGATTCAGCCTAGGAAGGCTCTATGTTTCTAAGAACATGTCCATTTCTCCTATGTTATTGAATTTGATGGTATATAATCCTTCATAGTATTCTTGTCAATTTTATTAATCTTTCTAAAGAACCAGCTCTTTGTTGCATTAATTTTGTCTTCCTTAACCCAGTCATTCTTTAAAGGTATGTTGTTTAATCTTTACATATTTGTGGTGATTCCTGATTTCTTTATGCAGTTGAAATCGTATTTCAAAGCATTGTGATCGGATAATATGCTTGGTATGATTTCAATCTTCTTAAATTTCTCAGGCTAGTTATATGTCCCAATATATGGTCTATTTTGAGAATGTTCCATGTACACTTGAAAGGAATATGTATTCTGATATTCTAGGATGCAGTTTTCCAGAAATGTCTGTTATGTCCACTTCATCTAATATGTCATTTAAGCTGATATTTCTTTATTTATTTTCTGTTTGGATGATCTATCCATAGTTGTCAGTGATGTATTTATGTCCCCTAGTATAATTGTGTTTTGGTCAATTTCTCCCTTCAGTTCTGTTAGTAGTTGCTTTGTATAATTCAGTGCTCCGTGATTGAGGGCATAAATATTGATGACTGACATGTCTTCCTGTTATGTAGTCTCCTTTATCATTATGAAATGTCCATTTTTACCTCTTGTTACTTTTTTATCCTGAAGTTTGTTTCATCTGACATCAGCCTAGCCACACCTGCTTTTTGCTGAATATCACTTGCTTGGAGAGGCAATTTCCATCCTTTTGCTTTGAGTCTATATTTGTCCTTGTAGCTGTCTCTTAGAGGTAGCATATGGTTGGGTTTAGTTTTTTATCCAACCTACTATTCTGTGCCATTTTATTGGTGAATTGAATCTATTTACATTTAGGATGATTATTGATACATGAGGATTTCTTATCATTCTACCTTTGGTTTTTTATTTATTTACATATTTTTTAATTACTTTCAGGTGTACAACACAGTGCAATAGTTATACTTTTTACCCCTCAAAATGAATTCTCCACCCCACTCCTCCCCCCAATATCATACATATCTATTAGAATTCCTTTGACTCCCTTCAACTGTATAATCCACATCCTGTGACTATCTATATATTCAATCACAGTTGGCATAAAATATTACACAACATCAATTTCAGGTATACAGTGCAGTGATCAAGCCTCTACTCCATCCATGAAGTGCTCTCCCTAACAAGACATGTGACCATCTGACATCCCATAAAATATTTACAACATAATTATATTCCCCGAACTGTGTTTCATATGCCTGTCAAAATACTGTAGTTACCCATTGATGCTGTCTAATCCCTTCTCCTTCTCCCTCATCCCCACCCACCTCCTAACTAGCATCCTTGTTTTTCCTCTATATCTATGAGACTGTTTCTGTTTCCTTTGCTCCTTCATTCAGTTTTTCAAATTCCACATATAAGTGAGATCATGTGGTATTTGACTTTCTCCGACTGACTTATTTCACTTAACATAATAGTCTCTAGACCAATCTATATCGTTGCAAATGGTATGATTTCATTCTTCTTTATGGCAGAGTAATACTCCATTATATAAATGTACCACAGTTTCTTAATTCAGTCATATACCGATGGGGATTTCGGTTGTTTCCAAGTCTTGGTTATTGTAAATAGCGCTGCAATAAACATAGGGGTGCATATATTTTTTCAAATTAGCCTCTTGGATTCCTCTGGGTACATACCCAGGAGTGGAATTGCTGGGTCATACGGCAGTTCCATTTTCAGTTATTTGAAATACCTCCATACTGATTTGCATAATGGCTGCATCAATTTGCAATCCCACCAACAGTGCACCAGGGTTCCCTTTTCTCCACACCCTCGCCAGCACTTGTTGTTTATTGATTTGTTGATGATAGCCATTCTGACTGGAGTGAGGTGGTATCTCATTGTGGTTTTTATTTGCATTTCTCTGATTATTAGTGAGGTTGAACATTTTTTGATATGCCTGTTGGCCATCTGTATGTCCTCTTTAGAGAAATGCCTCTTCATATCCTCTGCCCATTTTATAATTGGGTTGATTTTTTTTTGGTGTTGAGTTTCATGAGTGTTTTATAAATTTTGGATATCAACCCCTTATCAGATATATCATTGGCAAATATCTTCTACCATTCAGTAGGCTGCCTTTTTGTTTTATTGATGATTTCCTCTGCTTTGAAAAATTTTTTAAGTTTGATGTAATCCCATATGTTCATTTTTTCTTTATTTCCCTTGTCCGAGGGGAAATATCAGTAAAAAATATTACTCAGGGTAATGTCTGCAAACTTACTCCCTTTGTTTTCTTCTAGGATTTTTATGGTTTCAGGTCTTACATTTAAGTCTTTAATCCATTTTGAGTTTGTTCTCGTATATGGTGTAAGTAGGTGGTCCATTTTCATTTTTTTGCACATGTCAGTCCAATTTTCCCAGCACCATTTATTAAATAGACTATCTTCACTCCAGTGTAAATTCTTGCTTCCATTGTAATAGATTAAATAACTGTATATACATGGGTTTATTCCTGGGCTCTCTATTCTATTCCATTGGTCTGTGTCTGTTTGTATGCCCGTACCATACTGTTTTGATTACTGTAGCCTTGTAATATGTTTTGATGTCAGGTAGTGTGATGCCTCCCACTTTGTTCTTATTTCTCAACATTGCCATAGCTATTAGGGGTCTTTTGCGGCTCCATATAAATTCTAGGATTCTATGTTCTATTTCTGAGAAAAATGTCCTTGGTAGTTTGATTGGAATTGCATTGAAACTATATTTTGCCTTAGGTAGTATTGACATTTTAACTATATTAATTCTTCCTATCCATGAGCATAGTATGTATTTCCATTTATTTGTATCTTCTTTGATTTCTCTTCAGTGTCTCATAATTTTCTGAGTACAAGTCTTTTACTTCTTTAGTTAAATTGATTCCTAGATATTTTACTGTTTTGAAGCAATTGTAAAAAGGATTCATTTCCTGATTTCTTCTGCTGATGGTTTATTATTGGAGTATAGAAATGCAACTGATTTCTCAATATTAATTTTATATCCTGCTACCTTAACAAATTCGTTTATCAGTTCTAGCAGTTTTTTGGTGGAGTCTTTGGGATTCTCTCTATATAGTATCATGTCATCTGCATATAATGACAATTTTACTTCCTCTTTTCCAATTTGTATGCTGATTATTTCATTTTCTTGTCTGATTGCTGTGGCTAGAACTTCCAGAACTATGTTAAATAGAAGTGGTGAAAGTGAGCAGCCTTGTCTTGTTCCTCATCTTAAGGGGAAAGCTTTCAGCCTTTCCCCATTGAGTACAATATTTGCTGTGGGCTTATCATATACAGCCTTTACTATGTTGAGATATGATCCCACTATTCCCACTTTTCTAAGAGCTTTTATCATAGATCCCTGCTGGATTTTGTCCAATGCCTTTTCTGCATCTATTGATATGATCATATGATTTTTATTTTTTATTTTGTTAATGTGATGTATTACGTTAATTGATTTGCGGATATTGAACTAGGTTTGCATACCATGAATGAATCTCACTTGATCGTAGTGGTTGATCTTTATAATGAGATCCTGAATTCGGTTTGCTAGTATTTTGTTGAGAATTTTTGCATCTATGTTCAATAGGGATATTGGCCTGTAGTTTTTCTTTTTTGTAATATCTTGTTTGACTTAGGAATCAGGGTGATAGTGGCATCCTAGAAAGAGTTTGGGAGCCTTCCCTCCTTCTGTATTTTCTGGAATAGTTTGAGGAGAATAGGTAATAATTCTTTTTTGAATATTTTGTAAAATTCACCTGGATAGCCATCTGGTCCAGGGCTTTTGTTTGTTGCAAGATTGTTGATTACTGATTCAATTTCTTTGGCAGTAATAAGTCTGCTCATAGTTTCTGTTTGTTTTTGGTTCAGACTTGGTAAATTGTATGCTTCTAGAAATTTATTCATTTCTTCCAGACTGTCGAATTTGTTAGCATATATTTGCTCATAGTATTTTCTTAAAATTTTCTGTATTCATGTGGTACCTGTTGTCACTTCTGCTCCTTCAGTTCTGATCTTATTAATTTGGGTCCTCTCTCTCTCTTTTTCTTTGTTAGTCATGCTAAGGGTTTGTCGATTTTGTTTATATTTTACAAAAACCAACTCTTGTTTTCATAGATCTTTTGTATTATGTTTTTGTTCTCTATTTCATTTATTTTTGCTCTGGTGTTTATTATTTCCTTCCTTATACTCCCTTTAGGCTTGTTTTCCTGGGTTTTTCTCTGAGTTCCCTTAGGTGTAAAGAGTCTGTTGATTTGAGAGTTTTCTTCCTTCTTTAGGTGAGTCTGCACTGCTATGAACTTCCGCCTTAGGACTGCTTTTGCTCCATCACAGAGATTTGGGGTTGTGGTGTTTCCATTTTCGTTTGTCTCAAGGTATCTTTTGATTTCCTCCTGGATCTCATTTTTGACTCACTCACTATTTAGTAGCATGTTCTTTAGCCTCCATGTATTTGTAAGCTTTGCAGATTTCTTCTTATAATTGATTTCTAGTTTCATAGCATTGTGGTCAGAGAAGACACTTGATATGATTTCAATCTTCTTAAATTTGTTAAGACTTGTTTTGTGGCCTAACATGTGGTCTCTCTTGGAGAATGTTCCATGTGCACTTGAGAAGAATGTTTATTCTGTATCTTTGTGGTGAAATGTTCTAAAAGTATCAATTAAATTCAGCTGATCTAATGTGTCATTTAAGGCCACTATGTCCTGATTTTCTGTCTGGAGGATCTGTCCATTGGTGACAACGGGATGTTGAAGTCCCCTACTAGGGTAGTGTTACTGTTTATCTCTGCCTTTATGTTTGTCAAAATCTGTTTTATATATTTAGGATCTCCTATATTGGGTGCATAGATGTTTAATTGGGTTATGTCCTCTTGTTGAATTGATCCCTTTATTATTATGCAGTGCCCTTCTTTGTCTTTTGTTGTAGTCTTCATTTTAAAGTCTATTTTGTCCAAAATAAGTATTGCTACTTCACCTGTTTTCTCATTTCCATTTGCATGAAATATCTTATTCCATCCCTTTAATTTCAGTCTGTGTGTGTCTTTTGATCTGAGATGAGTCTCTTGTAGACAGCATATGCATGGGTCCTGTTTTCTTATCCACTCATCCACTCTGCATCTCTTGATTGAAGCATTTAGCCCATTCAAATTTAAGTAATTACTGATAGGCGCATATTTATTGCCATTTTGTTATTTGTATTTCTTGTCTTCCTGTGCTATCTTGTTTTCACCTTTCTTTTGTTTAAAAAAGCCCTATTAACGTTTCCTGCAATGCTCACTTGGTGGTAATGAACTCCTTAAGGTTATTCTTTTCTGAGAAGCTCTTTATCACTCCTTCATTTTTAAGTGATAGCCGTACTGCATAGAGCAATCTTGGTTGTGGACCTTTATTTTGTGTCACTTTGAATATCTCCTGCCACTCCCTTCTGGCCTGCAGAGTTTTTAAAGAAAAGTCAGCTGTTAGTCTTATACGAGATCCTTTGTATGTAACTTGCTGTCGTTCTCTTGCTGCTTTTAGGATTCTGTCTTCGTCTTTAAGCTTTGCCATTTTAACCATGATGTGTCTTGGTGTGGGCCTGTTTGGATTCAGCCTGTTTGGAACTCTCTGCACAACCTGGGCTTGTATGTCGATTTCCTTCACCATGGTAGGGAAGTTTTCAGTCATTATTTCTTTAAATACATTCTGAATCCCTTGCTTCTCTTCTCCTTCTGGTATTCCTACGATGCGTAAATCTTGTTGCATTTCATGTTGTCCCAGAGTTCTCTGCAACTATTTCATTCTTTTTTATTCTTTTTTCTTTTTGTTTTTCTAGCTGCGTAATTTCTGCTATTTTGTCTTCTAATTCGCTGATCTGCTCCCCTGCTTCATCTATTCTACTGGTGATTCCTTTGAGTGTTTTCTTCATTTCAGTTATTGTATTCTTTAGTTCTAACTGGTTGTTTTTTATGGTTTCCCTATCCTTCTTTTTGTCCTCACTAAGTTCCTTAAACATTCTTATCATCAGTGTTCTAAACTCTGTCTCTGAAAATTTGGATACCTCTGTTGTATTTAGTTCCATTTCTAGAGTTTTCTTCTGATCTTTTACTGGTACAGGTTCTTTGTTTCTTCATTCTGGCTGTCGTTCTGTGAATTCTTCAATGTATTAGATAGATCACCTAGAAAGAAGAGAAAGGAAGAAAAGAAACAAAGAGAGAGAAAAAGAAGAAAAAAAGAAGAAAAACAAAACAAAACAAAAACGTGGTGGGCCTCTCCATCCTCTTTATTCTGCAGAACACTTCCTCAGGCTTGCTCAGGCTCAACCTAGCTCACTACCAAAAAAAAAAAAATTCTTCACTGGTTGTTGCAGGTTGTCTGCTACTGCAAAAACAAAACAAAACAAAACAAAAACCCTCTGTGGCCTGTCAAGATGTGAGTCAGGCACGGGGAGCTCTGGGTGCCTCTGGCAACACAGCACTAGGTGGGTGGGTCAGGCCCCCGAGGCACAACTTGATGTGGTCAGTGGCCCCCACCAAGTCAGAGCAGCATGCACTCTGCACCAGCAATCAGTCCACACAAACTCGCCAGGAAAGCCTCGATTGGATCATGCAGGTGCACCGCTACCTGCCCAACACTCTCAGGAAAACTCCCAGTCTCAGCCTGTCCCAATCAACTGCCTGCAGATCAGGGTAAGCAGCCCAACCGCCAATCCCCAGCCTTGCAACTCTGCAGAAACAATGCAGAGAGCGGGGACCTAAGGCAGCTCACGCACTCCTGCGTCTCAGTGACCAGCCTGATGGAGCCAGAGGACACCCACTCTGCGTTTCCCTGGAAACACAGCACAAGCAGCGCCAGAGGGTGGGAATCCAAACCCGCATGCATAGGCATGCACGCAAGTACTCCTGTGCCAAGTTCATCAGACCAATCGGATCCCAGAGCTGACCCTCTGTGGGAGGACCCAATCCTGAGAAAGTTGCCCCTCCTGTACACTGATCTTGAGCAAGCTCCACACAACTGGAACAATGGTCCCCAAACCTCCAGCTTCTGCACCAAAGACTCTCAGTTCAGTCCTTCCCCACAGGCTTGTGGGCCCGGCTCACAGAGCTACTCCCTCGAAGAGGAACTGGGTGAGTGCTCACTGGCGAGTGAACCCGTGTGCCAGCCCCACTGGTTCTCCAGCCACCCTCAGCCTCACCGAGCCAAGCAAAGAGAGTCCTCACTAATTTCTACTGCCCGCTATCGTAGAGCTGCTATTCCTTGCAAAGCAACTCTCGGCTGGTGAGCTCAGAGTGGTTCCAGAGGGTCTCTCTCCCAACCAGAGAAGTCTCTCACAGCTGGGGCATCCCTCATGGGGCTCGCCCTCTCTCATCTGCATTCCTTATACCAGACTTGATGCAGCCTCCTCTTTGGGTCCTTCTTTAAGAGGTTCTGTTCATCTAATGTTCAGGGGACGTACGAGGTTAAATGTTGTATATTTTATTTGTAATTTTGATGTGATCCTCGGAGGCAGTTCGGAAAACGCCTGTCTATTCCACCATCGTACCGGAACTCCTAAAATTCAACTGTAGGTGTGTTCATGGTAGTTTTTGACTTTGAAGAGATTCTTTCACTTCTGAGCAGAATGATGTTGCCTGTATGAGATCAATGCTCCTGCCTGGGCTCCAGCAAAAGGATGGTGACTCAGGAGGCATCAGAAGCATATGAAGGCAGAATAGGGTGTGTGGCTTCAGGGCAGGACTGGAAGACAGTCACCATTTTTCCTGTGTGGGGTCTTCCTCTGGTCTACATTTGGTTTTCTAATAGGACTTTGTCTCCATCATTTCTTTGCCTTTTTGTTGTAGTCTTTTATTTCAGTGTGGTGGTACTTTATGATTTTTCCATCTGGTTATTCTTTTTTCATGTTATACATTTCAGTTCTGGATTCATTTTGTGTGGTTACCATTAAGTTTATGTAAAAAAAGGTTTCATATTTAGAGTATTCTATTTTCTTCAGCATGCTTCCTTTCTTTATTTCGTTGTTCCAGTTCAGAGCTTCTCTCTCCCCCTATTTGTGTTTTTACTGTCACAAATTATCCCTACTTATGCTGTGAGTTGATTTCTGTGCTGCACTAGCAAGTTTTCTTTTTCCTCATTATTTTAAGTGTTTTTGTTTTTCTTCTTTACCCTGTATATTATATTTAAATGTATAGTGTCTTATTTGGTATACGGATTGCCATTTCCTGCTTCTGTCTGTCTGTTCATGATACTACTCATGGATTTTTTCTTTTTTTTGTTTTGTTTTGTTTTACTGTTTAAGATTTTATTGCGGAATTGGGGAAGGGAACACTGTTGGGCAATTGGCAAAAGGGAACATTCTGTTTTTCCAGGACTCATGAGCTCTAAGTCAACTTGTTGTCCTTCAACCTTAGTTGTGGGTGGCACAAGCTCAGCTCTGAGTCCAGTGTCTGCTTTCAATCTAGTTGTGGGGGAAGGGCACAGCCCACCATCCCATGTGGGATTGAACCAGCAACCTGTTTGTTAAGAGCACATGTTCTGGGCCGGCCGAGTGGCGCGGTGGTTAAGCGCTGGCTTAGGAAGCCAGCGGCCCCGGTTTGGATCCTACATATGAGGGCCAGTGACACTGCCCTCAAAAAAAAAAAAAAAAAAAAAGAGCACATGCTCTTTCCAGCTGAGCCATCCATCCATCCATTCGTTAGTAGGTCAGTGTCAGCTCAGCTTGGACACAGCTCACTGGCCCATGTGGGAATTTAACTGGCTTCTCAGTTGCTCAGAGCTCATGCTCTTAACCAACTGTGCCACCTGGCCAGCCCATGGTGTTATGTTCTTTTGCTTTTCTGTTTCAGGTCAAATAGCCTCCGTCACTATTTCTTGTAGTGCAGGTCCTGTGTTAGAAAATTCCCTCAACTTTTGTATGTCTGAAAAGGTCTTTATTCCTCCTTCATATATACAGGATATCTTTGCTGGATATATTATTATTGGCTCATAATTTCTTCTTTCAAAAGTTGAATATTTGATTCCACTCTCTTCTGGCTTGTGGAGTTTCTGCTGAAAAAGCTGATGACAATCTAATGGACTTTCCTTTGTAGGTAACCGTCTTCTTTTCCTTGGCTACCTTAAGGATTGTTTCTTTGATGTTAAGTTTTGACAGATTCTGTACAATGTGCCTTGGAGAAGGTCTGTTGGGATTGAGGTAATTGGGTGTTTTATTTGCATCTTGGATTCAAAGATCCAGTTTTTCTCACAAGTTTAGGAAGCTCTCTTTGACTCTTTCTTTGACTATATTATCTGTTCCCTCTCCCTTTCTTCTCCTTCTGATATGGCCATTTTTTTAATATATTTTTTTATATTGGATTATTTTTATATTGGTCTTTTTAAAAAGATTATATTGCGGAATTGGGGGAGGGGAACAGTTTTGGGGAACCAGGGAAGGGGAACAGTCAAGTTGCTGTCCTTTTTGGTCTTCAGTCTAGTTGTGGAGGACATTGCTTCACTGGCCCATGTTGATATCATCATTGAGCTCTTCTCGGGTGAGGCAGATTGGTTGCCGGCCTCTGGACGGCCACTCACAGCAGCTCATGCTGGCTGCTGGCCACTCACTGTAGCCCATAGCAGCCCACTGCAGCAGGGGCTACAGCCTGTGCCGACCCGGGGACTCACAGCAGCCCAGCTCCAGGGGGAGCTGTTGTTCACCATCTTAACTATAGAGGGCAGTGTCACTGGCTCTCATATGTGGGATCGGAACTAGGGCCACTGTCATCCCAAGCCAGCTCTTAACCACCGTGCCACTCGTCCCGCCCCGCCCCTATATTGGTCTTTCTGATGGAGTCAGATTGTTCTTGTAGAGTTCCTTTATTTTTATTTTTTTACTCTCAAGTCTCTTTTATTTGATCTGTGCAATTTCCATATTTCTATCTTTGATGTCACTGATTCTTTCCTCCATCTGATCAGCTCTATTATGAAAGCTGACTATTTAATTCTTCATTTCTTTTATTGAGTCCTTAATTTCCAGAAATTCTATTTGGTTTTTTTTTGTTTTTAATTTCAATCTCTTTTGGTAAAATGTTCATTTTGTTCTTTGTTTGTGTTTCTGAGTTCATTAAACTGCCTGTCTCTTTTCTTGCATCTCATTGAGTTTTTTAAGAACTGCAATGTTGAATTCTCTGTCATTTAAGTTACATATTTCCATGTATTTAAATTTATTTTCTGGAGACTTTTTATTTTCTTTCTGAACTGCCTTGTTACCTTGGTTATTCATGGCAATTAATGAATTATTATTTCTCTTTCTTGCCATCTACAAGAGTGAGTTCTGCACCAAGTTGTTTGGAAGAGATCTTTCTTTTGTTTTCCAATATGTGTTGGTAGAATGTTTTATTTTGTCTCTGACTGCAGCCTTTTATTCTCTGTCACACTGCAGTGTTATATTTTTCTGCACTGTTTTGGCTTCTCACACAAAATTGGGGGATTCCCTTCAAGGTGGGTTTCTTCTCTGTAATCAGGTCACCTGGATCACAGTGCACCGCATTCCTTGGGGGATGTGGAGAGCTTCTGAAATTCCGAAGCTCTTCCTGCACCAGATTCAGGGCCTGTGTGTTTTAGTAGCTCTGTTTAACCCTGCTGTTATCTCCCCAGATATGTGGGGGTGAGACAGGGTAGGTTGTGAGAGGTGGCTTTGACTAAAGATGACAACCACCAGCATAGTGAGTCTTGCACCCAAAGCTCTCTCCCCTTTGCTATAACTAGTTGGGCTGCAAGTCTGTGGCTGTGGGACACAGTTTTCAGAATTGCAAATATTCTGTTCTTTTGATGTGACACTGCTACTCTTCTGCTTCTAGCACTGGGTAGGTGGGGTTGTGGCAAGCTCTGGGAGAGTATGGAGAGGTTGGCTAGGTTCTGTGCATATGGCTTCCATCCTCTGCTTGGCAGTGAGGGCTTAAACCACTGTTTTCACCCTCTTTTTTCAGTGTTTTCTCTTAGGTCTCTGTCATGACAATTGGGTTCAGCCGTGTTATATGCTGATCCCTCAGGTGGTACTGTGGGCCATAAAGGGTGCGCTAGCAGTCCAAATTCTCTCCCATGAGTGTGGTAGCTCTGGAATGCAGTGAGCTCAGAGCTCCAAGCTCTTGTGTGCATCCTGCGCCTTTGCAGCCTACATCTCTACTCTTCCCCCTTTCTCCTTCTCACTCACCGAATTTGCCCAACTTTAGATGATTTCAGTTGTGGGTCTCTTAGCCTTTCCTCTCTGTTGCACAGGGAGTCCTTTGTGAAATTATAGTTGTTCAATTTGTTGTAAATTTCAGGGGAGATTTCAAGAGGCTCACCTCATGCCTCCATTTCCGTTGTTTTTTATACATATTTTATTGGGGCCCGGCCGAGTGGCACGTTGGTTAAGAGCTGGCTTGGGATGCCAGTGGCCCCAGTTTGGATTCCACATATGAGGGCCATTGACACTGCTTTCTATAGCTAAGATGGTGAACAACAGCTCCCCCTGGAGCTGGGCTGCTGTGAGTCACCAGGACAGCATAGCTGCAGCCCCTGCTGCAGTGGGCTGCCATAGGCTACAGTGAGAAGCTGGCAGCCAGTGTGAGCTGCCAAGAGCCGCTGTGAGTGGCTGTCCAGAGCCCAGCAACCGATCTGCCTCACCCGAGAAGAATGCAATGATGATACCAACATGGGTCAGTGAAGCAAAGTCCTCCACAACTAGACCAAAGAACGAAAAGGCAGCAATTTATCTGTTCCCATTCCCTGTTTCCACACTGCTGCTCCCCTCCCCCAATTCCCCAATAAAAATCTTTAAAAAAAATTTATTGGGCATTTGGGGAGGGTAACAGATATGTTACTGTCCTTTTGATCTTCAGTTTAATTGTGGAGGATGTCCCTTCACTGTCCCCTGTTAGTATTATCATTGCACTCTTCCCTGGTGAGGCAGTTGCTAACCGGCCATTGGACAGCCACTCACAGTGGCTCACAAAATCTCATGCCAACTGCGGGCCAGCCCCACTGCAGCCTGTACCATCACTGGTCATTCACAGCTGCCCAGCTCCAGGACGAGTTGTTGTTCACCATCTTAGCTGTAGAGGGCACAGCAACACTGGCTCTCATGTGGGATCCAAACCGGGGCCCTGCTGCTCATAGCTGGCGTATTAGCCAACACCTAACCAACGCACCATTTGGCTGGCCCCATGACTCCATTTCTATGACGTCACCTGACTTTCACAGATTTCAAGGCCTTGTTCCAAATCATGAATTTAAATTATATAAACAGCATGAATATTGTATGTGCAGATGGAAGCTTTATTAGAACTTAATTTCTTTGCTTTATTGAGGTACTCTTTATGCTATGGAGAGTGTGATAGTTTCTCTTTGTATCCCTGGGTATACTTCTAGCAAAAAAATGTTGTCAGTGAAGTTTTATTATTTAAAGTTTGCTGATTAAATTAAAAAATATCAAAGGCTTCATAAAGCATGCTTTTCAGTCTTATGGCAGAAATATCTTTGAGCACAGCTTCTCTTTTGGTATTACCACTTTGTTATTCAATTCACCCTTTTCAACATAGTCAGGTGGAAATGTGTCCCCTTCTGAACTTTTTGTTTTCATTCAGAGGCATACTTGTGTTCTTATTCACCCCCAGATCCCCAGGGTTCCTGTGCCATTTTGATGAATAGCCCACTTCTGCATTTAATGAAATAAGAAAATAATATATTGTTGCAAAAGTAATTGCGGTATAAGACTGTGAATTTTAAATCATTATAACTAGGCTCAAACACATTTTTGTTAATCAAAATAGGAACCATTCCAATGAGAAATAAGTTTGTTTATTCCTGTAGTGTAAAAATCGTGCTTCAGGATTCGACAAACTCATGGAAAACATTTTCTGCATACTGCTGTTTGTGGAAGCATTTTCTTTGCAAAAAGTTGTCGAGACACTTGAAGAAGCAGTAGTTGGTTGGTGAGAGGTCAGGTGAATATGGTGGATGAGGCAAAATTTCATAGCCCATTCATTCAACTTTTGAAGTGACATTGTGGTCTGACATCATTGTGGAGACCTTGGCCCTTTTTGTTGACCAATACCAACTGCAGGCATTGCAGTTTTTGGTGCATCTCATCAATTTGCTGAGCATACTTCTCAGATGTAATGTTTTGCTGGGATTCAGAAAGCTGTCATGGATCATACCTGCAACAGACCATCAAACAGTGATCATGACCTTTTTTTGATGCAAGTTTGGCTTTGAGAAGTGCTTTGGAGCTTCTTCTCTGTCCAACCACTGAGCTGGTCATTGCTGGTTTTCATATAAAATGACTTTTCATCACGTTTCACAATTTGATGGAGAAATGGTTCATTGTTGTTGCATAAATTAAGAGAAGATGACACTACAAAATGATGATCTTATTGATTTGCAGTCAACTCATGATGCACCAACTTATCAAGCTTTTTCACCTTTCCAATTTGCTTCAAATGCCAAATGACGCTAGAATGGTTAACATTGAGTTATTCAGCAACTTCTCGTGTAGTTTTAAGAGGATCAGCTTCAATGATTTCTCTTAATTGACTGTTGTCAACTTCCTATGGCCGGCCATTACACTTCTCAACTTCAAGACTCTAGTCTACCTAGCAAAACTTCTTGAACTACCACTGCACTGTTCATTAGCAGTTCCTGGGCCAAATGTATTGTTGATGTTGTGAGTTGTCTCTGCTGCTTTATAACCCATTTTGAACTCAAATAAAAAATCTCTCAAATTTGCTTTTTTGCCTAACAATATTTCCATAGTCTAAAATACATATAAAATAAACAGCCAGTAATAAGTCATTAGCAAAAAAAAACCCATAAAGCAAGAAATGCACATTAAAATGATATATAACATAAGCACACCTATTTAAGAATGTATTCCAATATCAAAGGCAACTTTCAACAATGTGAAAACCACAATTACTTTTGCATCAACCTAACTGATACCATTCTTTAGAAACTGGTGTTGATTGAGAAATTTATCTATCCCAATGTGTTTTCTTGCCTGTAGACATTTGCAATTTAAGCTTTTCATTCCACAATGAACTTTAACATTTATGAAAGTGTTTCAGGTCTCAGCATGCAGATATGGGGAGTTTTGGAGAGATCAAGAGGAACCCTAAAATCGCCAAAGTCCTATAGTCCTGTGAAAGAGGAGGTAAATATTAGCCTTTTGAGATTAGAGGAGAGTCAGGAAGAATAGCTTTTGGTTGATCCTGATATATCTATCACTCCTCTTCTTCCACTTTAATTCCATCCCTTGGCACACTGGTCTTCTAAGAAAGATAAGCCCATATTGGTTCTGCTAAGGTTGCTAACGGGCCTGTTCTTGACAGGGGCCAGGAGTCAGTGTGTGTGGGGATGAAAAAATCCATTCTCCCTGACTTTCTCGAAGAACAGAAGCCACTATGCCTGCCATAGCACCCTTCCCCTTATTTCTTGCCAGAGCACTAAACTTAACCTACTTCTTCACATTTGTATATATTATTTTCTGGCAACAGTTTTATTTCTCATTTATTACTTTATTTCTGACAGAGAGGGATGTAAATTATGCTTCTTTTCCAATTTGTATGGTTGGTTGCTATTGTTGACAAGGAAGGCCTTTCCTCATTGATGATCTTTATTCTATGCATGTTTCTTGAATGTTTGATGTCAGATTGCTGGCTTCAGTACTCTTCCTGTTAGATGGCTTCATAGCCCAGTCCACTTTCAATAACCCCATGTTCAAGGGGCAAGAGTTTTGTCTAACAACTTAAGATGTTGAGTTTTTAATATTGTTTTTGCATAATTTCTCTGTTCCAGTTACCATTCTAGTGCTTTACATGGATTATGTCACTTAATCCTCGCAGCAACCCAATAAGGTAAGTTCTATTATTAACATTCTATTTTTTTGTTTGTTTGTTTGTTTGTTTGTTTTTAGAGGGCAGTATTACTGGCCCTCATATGTGGGATCCGAACTGGGGCCGCTGGCTTCCTAAGCCAGCACTTAACCACCACGCAACTTGGCCAGCCCTTAACATTCTATTTTAAATTTGAAGGAATTCAGAAGGGTTAAGGATCATGCCAAAGGTCATATCAGAAAGTTTGACTCCTGAATCTAGTACGACTGGACATGTGTAGAAGCAGGTATAAGGAATGATTTTACTTAGTCTCTGAAATAGTGATTTGAAACTGATGTATCTCTGGCCCAAGTTTTATACTTTTATGTGTACACCCTCAGAGAACAGTGGTGGGATGATGGCATATTGAATAGTTTTGCTTATGGGCTGTACCTGAGGAAATATTAAAGATTCTCACCTTTTGATTTACAAAAAGTACACTAGAAAACTTAATTAATGGTAACAAGATGTGTTGTTGTTTGCAGTGAGGCTAAGACTTAGAGCAGTGTTTTGCCCAGTAACCAGGGAGGGATGATCTACACTGAGCTATAGGCATACTCTCACTGTTCCCTCTGGTGGTAGTTTTCCAAGACTCTCTCAGCTGATGTCTTCAACATAATGATTGCCTGGCTCAGCTTCTGATCCAATCCTGAGCAATACTGAAAAAACTTACTGCGTATGTGGTATGCCTTATCCACATGCCCACTAACCTCAGCTTCATCTTCCCCATACCAGGTGTGCTCATTGCAGACCTCATGATTCCTGACTAGTTCTCTGGATAAACTGCTAGGACTTGCATTCCCTAAATTCCACCTCTCTTTGTGACCTCCTACCTAGCCCAAGTTATCTCCTTTCCTTGGGAGCTGAAACCTGTCACTCAACCCTTAGATCTTTCAGAATAGTTTCTTCAAACTGCCTGGAATCATGATTCCAGGTGCTATGTGCTGGACTTTGGGTATTGCCATGGTCTGGAGATTGCTGATGTAGTGTCCCATTCTATAGACTCACCTTCCATTCTTTCCAAGATGGCAACTCCAGCCCAAATTATTTGAAAATTATTGCACTAATGAACAACCTCCTACTCTATACCCATGGTTTATGGGCCAAGTCACATAGCCACATCATTCCCCTTGTCCCCAAACATACCCTTTTCCATTCTTCTCTGCTTTTTCACTGAGATCCTGGCATACCTAGTGGCCAGGTTCCCTGAAATGGACATTGTTGGCTGAACTCAAACACTTCTTTTTTTTTTGAGGGCAATGTCACTGGCCCTCATATGTAGAACCGAACCGGGGCCGCTGGCTTCCCAAGCCAGCGCTTAACCACTGCACCACTCGGCCAGCCCTCAAACACTTCTTTAGCATCATGCTATCAACAACTTACCTGAAGGACAAGGAGGCTTCCCTGCATTAACAAAAATATAAGGCTGTGAAACAAAAACAGTTTATCTCCTAAAGCTCAACTGCATAGTATCTGTTGCAAATGAAGAAAAGGATAGAAAAATAACCCTGCTTCCTCTGACTTTCAAGTGGCACATTAATATGTCTAGTTAGTGCTTTCCAGTTTATGCCATCAATATTGTAAATTCAGTAGCTTAATTCTCGCAGTGATTTTGGTATAAGCCTTTAATCTTAGTAATGATTCCTTGAACAGCTGTGTCCCTTTCAATTCAGAGGTCATTAGAGGTCCTCACTGAGAACTCCCCAGCTGTTCCAGTTCCGATCATGCATATTTATTTCATGGCATTTGAACCACATTTTGGTATGCAGGAATACAGCTCCTTTTAAAAGCTGGTATTCCAGATCATTCCTGAAAATGCAGCAGAACTGGAGGAAAAACCAAATCCAAGGCACAGTGTTTTTGTAGTTCTTGAGATGCAAGTGGAATCCTGCTTTTAACTACAGTAGGGTTAATGATAGACCTTCCAGAGCCTCTTTGTTACCTTCAAAAATGACAACTAGAAACAAAAATGCTGTTTTCCCAGGTAGGATATTATTTTTTTGGCAAAGACAGGACATTAAGACAAAGAAATCAAAATGATCTATTGAAAAGTGAAAAATTCAGTCAAACTGTTCATTTGGTACTGCTGAGACCAGGACAAAATATACCAGCTTGAAGTATCAGGATGAGGGTGTTTGCATGTGTAGATATGAGCAATCTACAGGACAACCATCTTCCACAAGGGACCCTGTGTGAGGAAACTGGAGCATTGAATCCACAAGACATAACAATAGTAAAGGCTGCAGCAGCAGACCACCACCATCCCACACTGAGTACCCCAACCAGAGGCGGGTTTGATTCACTGGCCCATGAGAAAAAGTTTTAGTCCCATCCAACCAATGTTCCAGAGGGTGTCCCTCGAGGACCACCTGTATAGCTGTTGCTACCCGGAAGGGCGAATTTTCCATGACCCAGAGGCTGAACTGGTGGGCAGTTCGGTGCAGTTCCAACAAGCTTACTGATTTACCACACAGTCAATGAGTTGGCCCAATACACCAGGGCCAGACAGACCCCTTTTCCCCAGCTTGACCACCCACCACAGTCGTCAACAGCAGCCGGCAGCTCTGAAAAGTGCTCAGGGCTTCTGTGCAAGAGGGAACACTCCACACCAGCATCCATGAGGGCAAGGACTCACTTCACATTGGTCAGGGAATGACAATTAGTGAATTCAATATGAAGCCTCCCATCCCTGCTCTCCCCTGCCAAGCGGGCCCTTGACCTTCTCCCTAGTCAAAATGAAGGGTCCAATTCTTAGTCTCTGTTGCCCCTAAGGTGCTGGGTTTGGGGGCAAGGTAACCCTGTAGGGAAACCACCCAAGCACAGGGAGTGGCCTGGGCAGCAGGTTTTTCCTTCTCTCTCAGGGGTCTGAACTGCTGCTCTTGCTTTAACTGCTGCCCCAATTCCAACAGAATCTTGATAGGCTTTCTATCCAGTTTCTCCCTGTTGGCTCCCATATTTAGCAGGTCAACCCATATATGGGTTCAGGTGACCCAAATGTGTCCCTTTTTTCCTCTTTGGGTGGTGTTACATGCCCCTTTCCATAGTCACACAGCTTCTACCTCAACAAGATCGGACACAGTGCAGAAAACAACATTCATTGGCTGTCCTATGTACAGGGTCAAAATGGCCACTAAGGGGGCATTTGCCACATCATGTCTCACATACTGCTATAAAAACCTCATCTGCCCCATGTGTTCTCACATTTTAAATAACGTTCTTTATACCCAGCTCTCACAGTATTTGCTGGAGCTCTGTGTATGTTTGCCAATGGCCTACTGAGCTGGGAGGTCAACAACATTGGGCCAAATGGTTCATGCTGCAGTCATTACCCCTTCCAGGAGGGAGAGGTTACCTTGGATTCAGAGAGCACTTTGTAACCATTGCTGTAAGGCAGGGTGGGTGGTGATGGAAGCCAAGTTTCCCATCTCTAGTCCCAACAGTTTACCATCCACCCCTACATCCCATAACTACAAAAACCAAGTGGCCAGTGACTCGGAGGGCTTCTGCCAGAAGCAGGACCTCAAGTCTACCAGCTCCAACTGGGTATATGGTCAGAACACCTGGTGCTTAAAACCTGTGGTGGGGGAGGTGGCTTTCCCTGGGACAAACGGGGATGCTGCATTTTCACCTCCTGTGTTATCTTGGGCCTGGCCTGGAAATGAGAAGTGTGTACCAACCCTTCATTATCCTTATCATCTTCCTCAGAGGTGTCTACCACTGTGGGAGAGGCCTCCCCATGGCAGCAGTAGACCACCAAAAAGCAGGCAATGCCTCCTATGACCAATAGGGCTGTGCACTATCTGGAGGCTAGAGAGAACCACCAATTCACCAAGGGGTCATGTTTCTCCCAGGCAGATTGCATTTTCTGATCCCAGCACAGCTTCTCATGGGCTTCTGGTGACTGAGTATCCATGCACAGAAACTGCTAATTCTTTCTTTCTTTCTCTCTCTCTTTCTTTCTCTCTCTCTTTCTCTCTTTCTTTCTTTTTTTCTTTCTTTCTTTCTTTCTTTCTTCTTTCTTTCTTTCTTTCTTCTTTCTTTCTTTCTTTCTTTTCATTAAACTTTATTGGGGTGACAATTGTTAGCAAAGTTACACAGGTTTAAGGTGTACAATTCTGTAATACATCATCTATATATCACATTGTGTGCTCACCACCCAGAATCAGTTCTCTTTTCATCACAATATATTTGATCCCCTTTATCCTCATCTACCACCCCCCTCCCCCTTACACTCTGGTAACCACTAAACTATTGTCTGTGTCTATGAGTTTTTGTTTCTTCATTTGTTTTTATTTTTCTTTTATTGTTTACAGTTTTACATACCACATACCAGTGAAATCGTATAGTTCTCAACATTTTTTGCCTGACTTATTTTGCGTAGCATTATATCAAGACCCATCCATGTTGTTGCAAATTGCACTATTTCATCTTTTCTAATGACAGAATAATATTCCATTGTGTATATACATGACAACTTATTTATCCAATCATCTATTGAAGGGCACTTGGGTTGTTTCCATCCCTTAGCCACCATAAATAAAGCTGCACTGAACATCAGAGTACATATAATTTTAAGGAGAAATGTTTCCAGATTTGGGGGGTATATACCCAAGAGAAGGATTCTTGGATCATATGGTAATTCTATTCTCAATTTTTTGAGGAATCTCCACACTGAATTCCAAAACAGCTCCACCAATCTGCATTCCCACCAACAGTGTGATCCTTTTTCTCCACAGCCTCTCCAACACTTGCTATTTGTCTTGTTGATGATAGCCATTCTAACTAGTGTGAGGTGATATCTAGTTGTGGTTTTTATTTGCATTGCTCTGATGATTAGTGATGTTAAGCACTTTTTCATATGTCTACTGGCCATATGTATGTCCTCTTTGGAGAAATGTTTATTCAGCTCCTCTGCCAATTTTTAAATTGGATTGATCGTTTGTTTGTTTTTATTGAGTTGTATGAGTTCCTTATATAATTTGGTTATTAGCCCTGTATTGGAGGCATTGCTTGCAAATATCATCTCCCATTTGGTTGGTTGCCTCTTTATTTTGTAGATGTTTTCTTTTGCAGAATTTTTCAGTTTGATATATTCCCATTCCCATAGATTAGCTTTTACTTCCCTTGCCTTTGAAGTCAAATTAATAAAATCCTCTTTGAACCCAAGGTCAATAAGCTTAGTACCTATGTTTTCCTCTATGCATTTTATTGTTTTAGGTCTTTATTTAGGTCATTGATACATTTTTAGTTAATTTTGGTACATGGTGACTGATAGCAGTCTAGTTTCATTCTTTTGCATGTGACTTTCTAATTTCCCAGAACCAATTATCAAAGAGGCTGTCTTTTCTCCATTGTATGTGTTTTGCTTCTTTGTCAAAAATTATCTGTTCATATTTATGTGGCTTTATTTCTGGGTTCTCAATTCTATTCCATTGGTCTGAGTGTCTATTCTTCTGCCAATACTATACTGTTTTGATTATTTTTGCCCTATAGTACAAGTCAGGGAGTGTGATGCCTCCAGCATTGTTATTTTTCACAGGATTGCTTTGGATATTCGGGGTCTTGTGTGGTTCCATACAAATCTGATGATTTTATGATTTTTTCATTAAAAAATGCCATTGGAATGTTGATGGGAATTGCATTAAATATGTATATTGCTTTGGGTAATATGGCTATTTGAATTATGTTGATTCTTCCAATCTATGAACATGGAATGACTTTCCATTTCGTTTGTCTTTCATTCAATTTCTTTTAAAAACGTCTTTTACTTCTTAGTGTATAGGTCTTTCACATCCTTGGTTAAGTTATTCCTAGGTATTTTTATTTATTTTATTTTATTTTTTTAAAAGATACTATTGGGAAACTGGGGGAGGGAAACAGTGTTGGGGAATTGGGGAAGGGGACCAGCCAAGTTATTGTTCTTAAATCTTCATTGCAGAAGGCACCAGTCGCCATCTGGCTTCCCATCGGCAGCTTATGGCCTCTAAGCTCAAGGTGCTGTGTTCAATCTTAGCTGCTGGTGGGTGTCGCCAACATCCCATGTGGGAGTCAAACCAGCAGCCTTGATGGTAAGAGCACACGCTCTATCCTCTGAGCCAACAGGGTGGCAGCTCAGCTCAAGGTGCCGAGTTAATTATTAGTGGCGGGTGGGCATAGCCCACCATCGAACAGGCAATCTTGTTGTTACACCAGATGAGCCATCCTGCCACCTGTTGGCAGCTCAGCCACAACTCAGCTGGGGTGCAGTGTTCACTGGTCCATGTGGGAATCGAACCTGCAGCCCTGTTGCTCAGAGCACACACTGTAAGCCAACTCTTAACCAACTGAGCCACTAGGCCATCCCTTTTTTTCTTTTTAAAATTTTTTATTAGTTTCAGGTGTACAGAACAGTGCAATAGTTATGCTTTTTACCCATCACAGAGTGACAACACCTCTACCCCAATCCATCGACCCACTCCCCCCACCCCGATATCATAATATCTATTAAATTTCTATTGACTCCACTCTCCACCCTATACTCCACACACCTTTGTGACTATATATGTGTATATATATATTAAATTGTAGTTCACATATAATATTATTCAGTGTCACCTTCAGGTGTATAGTGCAGTGGTCAAGCCTCTGTACTGTCCATGAAGTGGTCTCCCTAACAAGACATGTGATCATCTGACATCCTACAAAATATTTACATCATTGTTAATTATATTCCCCAAACTGTCTTTCATATCCATGGGGCAATATTGTGGTTACCTATTTATGTTGTCTTGTCATTTCCCCTTCTCTCTCTCATCCCAACCCCCGCATCTAGCAGCCTTAAGTTTTTATTCTATTTCTTGAGACTATTTCTTTTTATTTTGCTCACTTATTCACTTACTTAGATCCCACATATAAATGAGATTACATGTCATTTTTCTTTCTCCGAATGACTTATTTCACTTAACATAATGTCCTCTAGGTTTATCCATATCATTGCAAATGGTACAATTTCATTCTTCTTTATAGCTGAGTGATACCCCATTGTATAAATGTACCACACCTCTTAATCCAGTCATCTACAGATAGGCATTTTTGTTGTTTCCCAGTCATAGCTAATGTAAATAGCTCTGCAATGAACATAGGGGTGCATATATTTTTTCGAATTAGTGTCTTGGATTTCCCTGGATAGATACCTAAGAGTGGAATTGCTGGGTCACAAGTTAGTTCCATTTCCAAGTTTTTGAGATACCTCCATCCTGATTTGCATAATGGCTGCACCAATCTGCAATCGCGCCTAGAGTGCAGCAGGATTCCCTTTTCTCCACAACCTTGCCAGCACTTGTTGTTTGTGGATTTATTGATGATAGCCATTCTGACTGGAGTGAAGTGGTATCTCATTGTGGTTTATATTTGCATTTCTCTAATGATTAGTGAGGTCAAACATTTTTTCATATGTCTGTTAGCCATCTGTAGGCCCTCTAGAGAAATGTCTCTTTATATCCTCTGCCCATTTTTTAATAAGGTTGTTTGTTTTTTTGGTGTTGAGTTGAATGAGTGTTTTATAAATTTTGGATATTAACCCCTTATCAGATATATTGTTGGCAAATATCTTCTCCCACTTAGTAAGCTGCCTTTTTGTTTTATTGATGGTCTCCTTTCCTGTGAAAAAACTTTTAAGTTTGATGTAATTACATATGTTCATTTTTCCTTTTATTTCCCTTGCTCAAGGGGATATATCAGTAGAGATATTACTCAGGGTAATGTCTGCAAACTTACTTCCTATGTTTTCTTCTAGAAGTTTTATGGTTTCAGGTCTTACATTTAAGTCTTTATTCCATTTTGAATTTGTTCTCATATATGTCATAAGTAGGTTGTCCATTTTCATTTTTTTGCATGTGTCAGTCCAATTTTCCCTGCACCATTAATTAATAGACTATCTTTACTCTAATGTAAATTTTTGCTTCGATTGTCATAGGGTAAGTGACCATATATGGATGGATTTATTTCTGGGCTCTCTATTCTGTTTCATTGGTGTATATGTTGGTTTTTATGCCAGTACCATACTGTTTTGATTACTATAGCCTTGTAGTATGTTTTGAAGTCGGGACATGTGATACCTCCCACTTTTTTTTATTTCTCAAGATTGCTGTGGCTATTCAGGGTCTATTATGGCTCTAAACAAATTTTAGGATTATATGTTCTATTTCAGAGAAAAATGTCCTTGGTAGATTGAGAATAATTGCATTGAATCTATATAATGTCTTAGGTAGTATTGACATTTTAACTATATTAATCCTTCCTATCCATGAACATGATATGTATTTCCATTTATTTGTATCTTCTTTGATTTCTCTCTTCAGTGTATATAATTGTCTGAGTACGGGTCTTGTATTTCTTTGGTTAAATATATTCCTAGATATTTTATTTTTTTTTGAAGCAATTGTAAATGGGATTGATTTCCTGATATCTTCTTCTGATACTTTATTATTGGTGTATACAAATGCAACTGATTTCTGAATATTAATTTTGGTCCTGCTACTTTACCAAATTGATTTATGAGTTCTAACAGTGTTTTGGTGGAGTCTTTGGGATTCTCTATATATAGTATCAAGTCATCTACATATAATGACAATTTTAGCTCTTCCTTTCCAATTTGTATGCCTTTTATTTCACTTTCTTGTCTTATTGCTGTGACTAGAACATCTAGAACTGTGCTAACTAGAAGTGATGAATGTGGGCAGCCTTGTCTTGTTCCTGATTATAAGGGAAAAGATTTTAGTCTTTTCCCACTGACTACAATGTTAGCTGTAGGCTTATCTCATATGGCCTTTATTATGTTGAGATATGATCACCGTATAGCCACTTTGCTAAAAGTTTTCATCATAAATTCTTGCTGGATTTTGTCAAATGCTTTTTCTGCATCTATTGATATGATCATATGATTTTTATTTTTCATTTTATTAACGTGATGTATTACATTAATTGATTTTCGGATATTGAACCAGCCTTGCATACCAGAGATGAATCCCTCTTGATCATGGTGTACGATCTTTTTACTATGATGCTGAATCCGGTTTGCTAGTATTTTGTTCAGGATATTTGCATCTATGTTCATTAGGGATATTGGCCTCTAGTTTTCTATTTTTGTAATATCTTTGTCTGATTTTGCGTTCAGAGTAATAGTGACCTAATAAAACATCCTTGGGAGCCTTCCCTCCTTCTGTATGTTTTGGAATAGTTTGAGGAGAATAGGTATTCATTCTTTTTTGAATGTTTTGTAAACTTTACCTATGAGGCCATCTGGTCCAGGGCTTTTGTTTTTTTGGAAGCTTGTTCATTATTGATTCATTTGCTTTGATACAATCAGTCAGTTCAGAGTTTCTGTTTCTTCTTGGTTCAGACTTGGAAGATTGTATGCTTCTAGAAATTTATCTATTTTTTCCAGATTGTTGAATTTGTTGGCATGTTTTTGCTCATAGTATTTTCTTAAAATATTCTGTGTTTCTGTGGTATCAATTGTCACCTCTCCTCTTTCATTTCTGATTTTATTAATTTGGGTCCTCTCTCACTTTTTCTTGGTGAACCTGGCGAAGAGTTTTTCTATTTTGTTTATCTTTTCAAAAAAACAACTGTTGGTTTCATTGATCCTTTGTATTTTTTTGGGGGGTCTCTATTTCATTTATTTCTAATCTGGTCTTTATTATTTAATTCCTTGTATTCTTTTTGGGCTTGTTTTTCTGTTTTTATTTCCAGTTCACTTAGGTATAAAGATAGCCTGTTGATTTGAGGTTTTTCTTGTTTCTTTAGATAGGTCTCCATTGCTATGAATTTCCCTCTAGGACTGCTTTACCGTCATCCCATAGATTTCTGGTTGTTGTGTTTTCATTTTCATTTGTCTTGAGATATCTTTTGATTTCCTCCTTGATCTAATTTGTGACCCACTCACTATTTAGTAGCATGATATTCAGCTTCCATGTATTTGTGTGCCTTTTGGATTTCTTCTTATAATTGAGTTCTAGTTTCAAAGCATTGAGATTGAAGAAGACGCTTGATATGATTTCTGTCTTCTTAAATTTATTGGGACTTGTTTTGTGGCATAACATGTGGTCTATCTTGGAAAATTTTCCATGTGCACTTGAGAAGAATGTATATTCTGTAGCTTTGGGGTGAAATGCTCTAAAAATATCGATTAAATCCGGCGGGTCTAAAGTGTCATTTATGGCCACTTTTGCCTTGGTGATTTTGTCTGGAGGATCTCTCCATTGGTGAAAACAGGGTATTGAAGTACCCTACTACGATGGTGTTACTGTTGATCTCTGTCTTTTTGTCAGTCAAAATCTGTTTTATATATTTATAAGTTCCTATGTTGGGTGCATAGAAGTTTACCAGGGTTATGTCCTCTTGGTGAATTGATCCCTTTATTTTTATGTAGTTTCCTTCTTTGTCTTCTATTGTAGTCTTCATTTTAAAGTCTATTTATCCAAAATAAGTATTGCTACTCCAGCTTTTTTCCCATTTCCATGTGCATGAAATATCTTATTCCATTGCTTTACTTTCAGTCTGTGTGGGTCTTTTGATCTGAGATGAGTCTCTTGTAGACAACATATGCATGGGTCTTGTTTTCTTTCTTTTTTTTTTAGAGGGCAGTGTCACTGGCCCTCATATGTGGGATCCTAACCCAGGCCGCTGGTGTCCCAAGCCATCTCTCAACCACTGTGCCACTCAGCCTGCCTGGGTCCTGTTTTCTTATCCACTCAGCCACTCTATGTCTTTGATTGGAGCATTTAGCCCATTCACTTTTAAAGTGATTACTGAGAGGTACATATGTATTGCCTTCTGTTGTTCATATTTCTGCTTTTCTTTGGTTAGCTTGTTTTCCCCCTTCTTATCAAAAAAAGCTGTTTTAGGGCAGGATGAAATGTGCGTTCGTTAAGAGCTGGCTTGCCAGCAGCCCCAGTTCTGATCCCACATATAAGGGCCAGTTACACTGCCCTTTACAGCTAAGATGGTGAACAATAGCTCCACCTGGAGTTGGGCTGCTATGAGTCCCCTGGACAGTATAGCTGCAGCCCCTGCTGCAGTGGGCTACTATAGGTTACAGTGAGTGGTCAGCAGCCAGCGTGAGCAGCTGGCAGCTGGTGTGAGCTGCCAGGAGCTGCTTTGAGTGACTATGGAGAGGCCAGCAACCGATGTGCCTCACCCGAGAAGAGCTCAATGATGATACCAATATAGGCCAGTGGAGCAATGTCCTCCACAACTAGACTGAAGAACAAAAGGACAGCAACTTGTCTGTTCCCCTTCACTGGGTCCTCAACACTGTTCCCCTCCCTTAATTCCCCAATAAAATCCAAAAAGAAAAAAAAAGCCCTTTTAACATTTCCTGCAATTCTGGCTTGTTGGTAATGAATTCCCTTAGCTTAATGTTTTCTGAGAAGCTGTTTATCTCTCCTTCAATTTTAAGTGATAGCTTTGTTAGATAGAGCGATCTTGGTTGTAGGCCTTTATTTTGTGTCACTTTGAATATCTCCTGCCACTCCCTTCTGGCCTGCAGAGTTTCTGTAGACAAGTCAGCTGTTATTCTAATAGGAGTTCCTTTGTATGTAAGCTGCTGTCTTTCTCTTGCTGTTTTTAGGATTCTATCTTTGTCTTTAACTTTTGCCATTTTAACTATGATGGGTCTTGTTGTGGAAATGTTTGGGTTCAGCTTCTTTGGAACTCTCTGTACTTCCTGGGCTTGTATATTGATTTCCTTCACCAGGATAGGGAAGTTTTCGGTCATTATTTCTTCAAATATATTCTCAATCCCTTGCTTCTTCTCTTCTCCATCTGCTATTCCTATGCACTTGATGTTGTCCCACAGGTCTTTAAACTATTTCATTGTGTTTTTATTCTTTTTTCTTTTTGTTGCTCCAACTGGGTGATCTGCTATTTTGGATTCACAATCATTGATCCAATCCTCTGCTTCACCTAATCTACTGGTGATTCCTTTGAGTGTTTTCTTAATTTCAGTTTTTGTATACTTTAGTTCTAACTGGTTGTTGTTTTTTTATTCCTCTATCCTTTTTATGTTCTCACTAATTTCCTTAAACATTATTATCATCACTGTTCTAAACTCTGTCTCTGAATGGTTGAATACCTCTGTCTCATTTAGCTCCATTTCTAGAGGTTTCTTCTGATCTTTTACTTTGGATATGTTTCTTTGTTTCTTCATTCTGGCTGATGCTCTGTGATTGCTTTGATGAATTAGGTAGATCACCTGTGTCTCTCAGTTATTGCTGGGTTGTCCTGTAGTATGTGTCCTTTATATTGAGATTGCACTGTCTATTCTCCTGTCCCATGTGTTCCAGAGGTGTCACTGTTGACGTTGCTCTTTAATTGCTTTTGGCTTGTCAGAAGGTGGGATTGACCCTCAGACTGATTAGCTGGGAGAATTAGTTCTGTTCACCGTGTATGAAATCCTGTGTGGAGGTTGACACCCTCAAAGGAGGCTTGGCCACTGTGGGCTCTTGTGCCTGTGCAAAATTTCCTTTAAGAGTGCCACTTGTAGGTTCAATCAAGTAGTACTCTTGTTTTGTCTAACACTGGCCTCTGGGTGTATTCATTATGGTGTCTCTTGGCCTGGGCTCTATTCCTATTATTTTATTCTTTGGAGAGCTACGAGAAACAACATGCCCATGGCACCCACAGCTGCCAGGCCACTGAGATTTACAAAGGATTCCCCTAACCTCACTAAGGCCTCCTCCAGTGCCTTAGGGGAACCATTCATCACATCCCACTCTTTAGGAGGGGCCCAGGCTTCCTAAGTGTGGCGATAGCAAACCACATATAGTAGGATGCCACCCAGGTATCCCACCCTCCAGAGGGACAGAGGTCTCCATGCTTTTGGTGGGCTTCAAATCCTGCTAACTATGCCAAGTATAATGCTGGGGCTCAGCTCCTGGCAGGTGAATTCAGGACATGGAACAACAACATGGCATGGATAGTGGGTTCATAGCACAATATTCTCGATTGTGGCTGGTCAAGACACAAGAAGGAACATCCACCAATACCCCAACTTGTGGGCCTTGCTGCACCACAGTCTGGCTGGCAGCCAGGTGAGACATAGAAAGTATGATCCCCAAGATCCATTACATCCACACCGTCTGAACTTGTTAATGTCCATGGCAGTTATATAAGCAAACAGATAGTGGCTGACAACTAACTGGTTACAGTTGGTAGTCAACTGGTTACAGCTGATGGCCAACTAGTTACATAAGTGCTTGCATGAGCAGGTTACATACCTAAGCCAGCACCTTTCCACATGAGGCAGAGAGCCTGGAAACTGCTCTCTGGGACTCCATCCCAACAGATATCTACCTTGGAAAGTAGTTCTGAAATTAAATGTGGTAACACATGTAAACTTACCTTTGTGACACATAGGCAGTGACTGCTAAGTGACAGTTACAGCTGTCAACATTGTTTTTATTTGTAAAGGAGTCCACAGGAATACCATTATCCCTTGTGCTAGAAGCATTTTTTTGTCATTGAATATTGGACTAGGAGTCAAAAGCAGGCAAAATCTTCTATCTATCACTTGAGGCAGGTTCTGTAGTTGTATTGTGTTATAGGAAAAATATAACTTTATTTACAAAATTTTAATTTAGGGAACACTTCTAGAACCTACTTGCATAAAACAAGGCACATCTGCACAGCAGTAATTACACACAGAAGCACTTCTGTTGAAAAAGTGTCTTCTGGTAAAGTGAAAAGAATGTACATACTCTTAGCCTCCAGCTGAGTGACAAATTTCAGAATATTTCCTGAATAAAAGTTAGTAAGCATGAGGTGTGCAATGTTTGGTCATTAGGTAGTTTAGCTAGTAAAAAAATAACATACCATCAACACAGCAAGGTTTTGTACTTCATATTGTGTTTGCAGAACTGGGGTCGTTTTACAGATTCTCACCTGAACTTTCCTCAGTTATCCACAGATTGACTTCAGGGATGCCCAGCTGGATTTTATCTCATCTCTTTCCATTAGATCCTCAATTCTTTCACCAGGTTTTCTTTACCTTAGTGATCAATAGTGAGATCTCTTTCTATGTAAAGTGATGAAGCTCTGAGCATTGCCATTCTTTTACTGGCTGTAGCTGACTCCACCCCAGGCCAGGAAGTCAGAATTGTGGCTATCGATTTGATTACAACTGTGGGAAGGAAAGAAGGGAGGGCAGACTCTCTTATTGCTGTTAGATTAAGACCCAGAAGCCATGACTAATTTTGAACCTGAGTACAAACCTGAATAATTGATAGATAAGGCAAGAATTGAAATACTTGTGGGGGAAAAAAACGTTCTGATTCATGTGTTGTACTCAATGAATCTTCTGATGGTAACTAAGCAGTTTATTAAAGTTTGACTTATGAAGTATTCCATGATTATTTTTCTTTGGAAATAAAAGTAAAAGTAGACATATTTGAATGTCTTCTTAAAATCACTAGTCTCGCCAGTAGATAACATGGATGGAGAGCCCATTGTTTATTGTTTTGAGCACCAGCATGCTAGAGGTAGAGGAGCTGTATTCCATTGAACTGCTCATGGTTTTACTGGAATTACAGGTAGGGTAAGTCTGCTCCCCATCTACCTGCAATAAATCACCTAAAAAGATATATCCAATGGAATCTAAAACAAGAGGTAAATTCAGAGGGAAAATAAAAAAGGAAAAAAAAATGTGGATTCCATGTCCAAGTGCCAAGGAAACTTAGGTGAGAGCAATTTCTGCAGTTTTCATATAACTGGTTTATTTGGAGATGAAAGAGAAGGAAGAAAAAAGTCCTATTATCCCTTGGGCCTCTAGTTCACCATCTGTACATGAGGTGGATGATATTATGCCAAAGTTTTTACTAGTTCTAACATGATATGCATCCTATTATAATAATCATGTTTTACTAAGTGATACTTATATTCTAGGCACTTTGCATACCTAATCTCACTTAATCCTTAAACAACCCAACAAAAAATTAATATTACAATTCCTGTTTTAAAGATGAGGAAACCACAACACAAAGAAGTGAATTACCTAAGATTACATAGCTCATAGATGGCAAAGTTGGATTTTAAGTCAGATCTCCTTGACGTTAAAGACAGACCCAGTTTCTGGCTTCATACAGTTCGCAGCCCAGTGCATCTAACTGGCAAAACCATTAAATCCTGTCTTCATCTCTGGCTCTAGGGTCCTCACTGGGTATTCAGTGACATTGTGACAGACATGAACCATCCTGAACATTGTCCTTATGCAGACCTCTTACCTCATTAACAGCTATTACCTGAGATTTTGGTTTACTTGATCAGAAAATTTTAGCTCATAAAGAACAGAGTCCCATTAGAAAGGGACCTGGAGCACAAATAGTTCAATTAGGAGATGAGGGGATCAGGCTTGGGTGGGGATCTGTAGTAGAATGCTCTGAGCAGTTAGGACAATGGTTAAGTTTGAATACATTGGGAAGGTCTATAAATCAGCTTATGGTAACTTCTATAACCCAAAATACCCACATCTCAGGGCCGGCCAAGTGGCTCGTTCATTAAGAGCATGAGCTCTGAGCAACAGGGCCGTGGGTTAGATTACCACATGGCCAGTGATGCTGTGCCTGAGCTTTGCTACCACTGAGCTGCCAACAAGTGGTAGGATGACTCTGGTGGTGAAAGCATGTGGTCTTAACAACAAGGTGACCAGCTTGACTCCTGCATGGGATGATGGGCTATGCAAACCTGCAACTAACTCTGAACATAGCACCTTGAGCTGAGCGCCTGCAAGCTGCTGATTGGTGACTGGACTTGGAGCTGAGCTAGCTGTGTCCACCACAACTAAGACTGAAGGACAACAATTCTCCAATAAAATCTTAAAAAAAACAATTCCCCAATAAAATATTTAAAAAAAAATTACCCACATCTCATTGGCATAACAATTTCAAAGTATATATTATTTTCATGACACTCTCCAGTAGAAAACCATAGGAAAGCTGTGCTCCACTCAGTCATCAGGGTCTCAGTCCCTTTACATCTGGGGCTATCCATAATAGCCATCACATGATTGTGTTTTGTTTTCAGATCACCGTTTAGGAGGGCATGTGCATTTGCAGGGCTTTAGTGTTACCCAAATTCCAGCTGGCCTCTGTATCTTCTGGGATCCTCCTAGCATGTAAAGGCAGGGGATCTACTCTAAAGCTCTTGTCCCAGAGGTGATCTAAGTCACTTTTTCATTGCTGAGAATTAGTTACATGGTACCATATAGATGCTTGGAAATTATAGTCTAGTAGTGTACTCAGAAAAAAGAGAAACATATAGATTTTGGTTATCACATACCATTGTCTCTGCCACAGAAGAAAACAGAGAGTAGGGAGAAATCAGAATAAAGAAGATGACAAAGGGCTGTCCGTAGTAACCATTACATAATAACTTTGTTTTCAGATCAAGATCTGGGAGGGTATATGCAATTGGAGGGCTTCAGTGTTACCTAATTCTAAGCATCATTATTCATATTATAGTCTATATCAATGGTGTCTTATGAGCGCAAACATATGTCTTTTTTTTTTGATGGCAGTGTCACTGGCCCTCATATGTGGGACCGAACCGGGGCCGCTGGCTTCCCAGGCCAGCCCTTAACCACCACGCCACTCAGCCAGCCCTCAAACATATGTCTTTAAAAGTGATTTGGGATTGTGCAGAATTCTTGGGAAATATAGATTATCAAAGCACAAGCCTTGAACTTCTTCAAAGATTAAAATAGAAATCAGAATACAAAGAGGCAGAGAGCACTAGCGCTACAGTGACAGGATAAGATTTAAGACCAGTGAGAGAGATGGTGGTGTGTTTTATTAGAAAAAAACACAAGGAAACAACAGATTTGCAAACATTTAACTTCCTTCATTCTTCTAATGTCCCACATGACAAATGCAAGCCACTGTGAAACATAATGGTTCTTGAAGGCAGCTGTCTCTCAAATGTTTTCCTTCCCACATATTCAGAAGGAAGAGAGGTCTGCAACAATTTTAGTAAATATAATTCCACCACTAATATTATTTTTTATTTTTTTTAATTTAATTTCATTTTTTTAATTTATTTTCTGTTTGTAATTTTTAAAAAATGTTTAATTTATCTTTATTTTTATTTTTTTATTCTTTTATTGTGAAATAAACTTTTTTTTAAAATTAGCTTCAGGGGGCCAGCCAAGTGGCGTGGTGGTTAAGTGCTGGCTTAGGAAGCCAGTGGCTTAGGAAGCCAGTTAGCTTCAGGTGTACAAAACACAGTACAATAGTTATACTTTTTACCCCTCAAAGTGACAACCCTCCTCCCCCAATTCGCCACCCTACTCCTCCCTTCCATATCATACATATCTACTACAATTCCTTTGACTCTCTTCCACAGTATAATCCACATCCAGTAACTATCTTTATATTCAATTACAGTTGGCATACAATATTATACATCAGTTTCAGGTATACAGTGCAGTGATCAAGCCTCTACTCCATCCATGAATTGGTCTCCCTAACAAGACATGTGACCATCTGACACCGCACAAAATATTTACAATATTATTATATTCCCCGAACTGTCTTTCATATCCCTGTAGCAATATTGTATGTACCTATCTATGCTGTCTAATCCCTTCTTCTCCCTCATCCCCACACCCCTCCCAACTAGCAACCCTGTTTTTTCTCTATATCTATGAGACTGTTTCCGTTTACTTTGCTCATTCCTTCAGTTTTTCAGATTCCACATATAAGTCAGATCATATGGTATTTTTCTTTCTCTGACTGACTTATTTCGCTTAACATAATAATCTCTAGGTCCATCCAAATCGTTGCAAATGGTATGATTTCATTCTTCTTTATAGTGGAGTAATACTCCATTGTATAAATGTACCACAGTTTCTTAATCCAGTCATCTACCGATGGGCATTTGAGTTGTTTCCAAGTCTTGGCTATTATAAATAGCGCTGCAATAAATATAGGGGTGCATATATTTTTTCGAATTAGCATCTTGGATTCTTCTGGGTAGATACCCAAGAGTGGAATTGCAGGGTGATATGATAGTTCCATTTCCAGGTTTTTGAGATACCTCCATACTGATTCATAATGGCTACATCAATTTTCAGTCCCACCAACAGTGCACCAGTGTTCCCTTTTCTCCACACCCTCACCAGAACTTGTTTGTTGATTTATTGACGATAGCCATTCTGACTGGTGTGAAGTGATATCTCATTGTGGTTTTTATTTGCATTTCTCTGATGATGAGTGAGGTTGAACATTTTTTCATATGCCTGTTGGCCATCTGTATGTCCTCAATAGAGAAATGCCTCTTCATATCCTATGCCCATTTTTTAATTGGGCTGTTTGTCTTTTTGGTGTTGAGTTTCATGAGGGTTTTATAAATTTTGGGTATTAACCCCTTATCAGATATATCGTTGGCAAATATCTTCTTCCATTCAGTAGGCTGCCTTTTGGTTTTATTGATGATTTCCTTTGAGGTGAAAAAACTTTTAAGTTTGATGTATTCCCATATGTTATTTTTTCTTTTATTTTCCTTGTCCGAGGGGATATATCAGTAAAAATATTACTCAGGTTAATGTCTGCAAACTTACTCCCTATATTTTTTTCTAGGAGATTTATGGTTTCAGGTCTTACATTTAAGTCTTTAATCCATTTTGAGTTTGTTCTTGTATATGGTGTAAGTAGGTGGTCCATTTTCATTTTTTTGCACATGTCAGTCCAATTTTCCCAGCACCACGTATTAAATAGACTATGTTTACTCCAATGTAAATTGTTGCTTCCATTGTCATAGATTAAATGACCGTATAAGGATGGGTTTCTTCCTGGGCTATTTATTCTGTTCCATTGGTCTATGTATGTTTTTATTCCAGTACCATACTGTTTTGAATACTGTAGCCTTGTAGTACGTTTTGATGTCAGGTAGAGAAATGCCTCCCATTTTGTTCTTATTTCTCAAGATTGCCGTGGCTATTTGGGGTCTTTTGTGGTTCCACATAAATTTTAGGATTCTATGTTCTATATCTGAGAAAAATGTCCTTGGAGGGCCGTCCGAGTGGCACGGTGGTTCAGTGCTGGCTTGGGAAGCTAGCGGCCCCGGTTCGGACCCACATATGAGGGCCAGTGACACTGCTCTCAAAAAAAAATGTCCTTGGTATTTAATTGGAATTGCATTGAATCTATATATTGCCTTGGGTAGTATTGACATTTTAACTATATTAATTCTTCCTATCCATGAGCAGGTTTATATTTCCATTTATTTGTATCTTCTTTGATTTCTCTCTTCAGTGTCTCATAATTTTCTGTGTACAGGTCTTTTACTTCTTTAGTTAAATTTATTCCTAGATATTTTATTGTTTTTGAAGCAACTGTAAAAGGGATTGATTTCCTCATTTCTTCCTCTAATAGTTTATTATTGATGTATACAAATGCAACTGATTTCTGAATATTAATTTTTTTATCCTGCTATCTTACCAAATTCGTTTATCAGTTCTTGCAGTTTTCTGGTGGAGTCTCTGGGATTCTGTATATATAGTATCATGTCATCTGCATATAATGACAGTTTCACTTCCTCTTTTCCAATTTGGATGCCTTTCATTTCATTTTCTTTTCTGATTGCTGTGTCTTGAACTTTCAGAGCTATGTTAAATAGAAGTGATGAAAGTGGACAGCCTTGTCTTGCTCCTGACCTTAAGGGGAAAACTTTTAGCCTTTTCCCATTGAGTACAATGTTTGCTGTGAGCTTATCATATATGGCCTTTATAATATTGAGATATGATTGCACTATTTCCACTTTACTAAAAGGTTTTATCATAAAGGCTGCTGCATGTTATCAAATGCTTTTTCTGCATCTATTGATATGATCATATGATTTTTATTTTTAATTTTGTTAATGTGATGTATTACGTTAATCGATTTGCAGATATTGAACCGAACTTGCATACCAGGAATGAATCCCACTTGGTCGTGGTGTATGATCTTTTTAATGTGATGCTGAATTCAGTTTGCTGGTATTTTGTTGAGAAATTTTGCATCTATGTTAATTAGGGTTATTGGTCTATAGTTTTCCTTTTTTGTAATATCTTTGCCTGAGTTTGGAATCAGGGTGATACTGGCTTCATAGAAAGAGTCAGAGAGCTTTCCCTCCTGTATTTTTAGGAATAGATTGAGGAGAATAGGTATTCATTCTTTTTTGAATGTTTTGTAAGAGTCAACTGTGAAGCCATCTGGTCCAGGACTTTTGCTTGTTGGGAGATTGTTGATTACTGATTCATTTTCTTTGGCAGTAATCGGTCTGTTCAGAGTTTCTGTTTCTTTTTGGTTCACACCTGGTAGATTGTATGCTTCTTGAAATTTATCAATTTCTTCCAGATTGTCGAATTTGTTAACATATAGTTGCTCGTAGTATTTTCTTAAAATTTTCTGTATTTCTGTGGTATCTGTTGTCACTTCTCGTCTTTCATTTCTGATTTTCTTAATTTGTGTTCTCTCTCTCTTTTTCTTGGTGAGTCTGGCTAAGGGTTTGTCGATTTTGTTTATCTTTTCAAAAAACCAACTCCTGGTTTCATTGTTGTTTTGTATTGTTTTTTTTGTTCTCTATTTCATTTATTTCTGCTATGGTCTTTATTATTTCCTTCATTATACTCCCTTTAGGCTAGTCTTGCTGTTCTTTTTGGAGTTCCCTGAGGTGTAAAGAGAGTCTGTTGATTTGAGATTTTTCTTCCTTCTTTAGGTAGGCCTGCACTGCTATGAATTTCCCTCTTAGGACTGCTTTCGCTGCATCCCAGAAATTTTGCCTCGTGGTGTTTTCATTTTCTGTTGTCTCGAGGTATCTTTTGATTTCCTCCTTGATCTCATTTTTGACCCACTTACTATTTTATAGCATGTTATTTAACCTCCATGTGTATTGAAGCTTTCCAGCACAAGCAGGGCCGAGGGTAGGGATCTAAGGTTGCTCATGCACTTTTACTTCTCAGTGAGCAGCCAGCCTGGTGGAGCCAGAGGGCACCCGCCCAGCATTTCCCTGGCAACACAGCTCAAGCAGGCCGGAGGGTGGGAATCCAAGGCCGCATGTGCATGCACGCATGCACACACTCTTGCACCAAGTCCACCAGACCAATGGGATCCTGGATCTGACCTTCTGTGGGAGAGCCCAACCCTGACAAAATGGCGCCCTCCTGTACACTGCTCGTGTGCAAGCTCCACACCGGGGGAACAATGGTCCCAAACCTCCAGCTTCTGCACCAAATGTGCTCAGTTCAGTCCTTCCCCACAGGCTCATTGGCCCAGCTCACACAGCTACTCCCCCCAACAGAAAGTGGGTGAGTGCTCACCAGCGAGTGAACTCGTGCACCAGCCCTTCTGGTTATCCAGCCACCCTCAGTCTCACCGTGCCAATCAAAGAGAGTCCTCACTAATTTCTACTGCCCGCTATTGTAGAACTCTTCTTCCTGGCAAAGTAACTGTGGGTTAGTGATCTCAGTGTGGTGTCAGAGGGTCTCTCTCCCAACCGGAGAAGCCTCCCCACAGCTGGGGCATCCCTAATGGGGCTTGACCTCTCTTGTCTGTGCCCCTCCTACCCGACTTGACATGGCCTCCTCTTTAGGTCCTTCATTTAGAGGTTCTGTTCATCTAGTGTTCAGCGGACTTCCGAGTTAAATGTTGTATAAATTATTTGTAATTTTGATGTGATCCTGGGAGGCAGTTGGATAAGCATCCATCTATTCCGCCATCTTACTGGAACCCCCTCCCACCACTAATATTATTGAAGCTCCGAAATTTACTCTGGCCTCAGAGCAACTGAATTGATTATGTCTATAATAGAACAGGATAGGAAAATTTGTAAATCAGATTCATTTACTTACTGGAGGTGAGGAGAATAATTTCTGGCCTAGATCCTCACTCTGAAATGCAAAAAATGGGAGAATTCAAACATACATGCATATTATAGAAACACTTCTCCTCTTAGAATGGTTTTAATCCGATTGGAATATTTTAGCTAAATAAATGTTTATTTCATGACAACAAGAAAATATAGAAGCACAACTCACAAATAATTTTCTGTTTTCTTCCAGATTGCTTTGTACTCTGGGAGATCATCTGAAGCCTGTCACATACTTGACCCAACTATAGTTTTGTAAGTCTATGACTGAACATTTAGTTTTCATAAACTTGAGCCACTACAGGCTCAATTTGACTCATGGTGATTGTAGACATCCAGCCATTGTCTTCCTGGGATTCTTTTAATGAACATACTGGTTATAGTAATGAAGAATGTTGTTTTCTTGGATATTTAGGTTTGGAAATTCAGTGACCAACTCATGTCAACTTGCCTCCTATATACCTGGCAGGATCTTTAGGGAATAGGGCATATGATGAGACAGATATGGGTAAGGGCAGGCAAAGGTCAGTCAGGTGCTTTGTTTGTACTTGTACCTCAAAGATAGACTTTACTTATCACAAAGCTACCCAGGTATTATCATTTTATTTTCTATCATAACAGCTACCCGAATAGTCTTTCTGCCTTTGCCTCTCCCTTTCAATCTATTCTGTAAAATAATTCAGATTACCTCTCTTAAAGCACAGTTCCATTCCTCTTATCAAAATTCTTGAATGAAATCTTAGCATTTATGACAACAGAGATGGACATGGGAGGTATTATGCTGAGTGAAAGAAGTCAAACAGAGAAAGACAAATACCATTTGATCTCACTTATATGTGGGATCTGAAGAAAAAAATCAATGAACAAACAAAACAGAAAGAGAAGGGATTAAGAAATACGGATTGGGGGACCGGTAGAGTGGCATGTTGGTTATGAGCTATTTTGGGACGCCAGTGTCTCCTGTTTGGATCCCAAATATGAGGGCCAGTGACACTGCCCTCTATAGCTAAGATGGTGAACAACAGCTCCACCTGGAGCTGGGCCGCTGTGAGTCCCTGGGACGGCCTTGCTGCAGCCCCTGCAACAATGGGCTGCTATAGGCTACATTGAGTGACTGGCAGCCAGCGTGTGTGGCTGGCAGACAGGGTGAGCTGCCAAGAGCCGCTGTGAGTGGCCATCAAGAGGCCAGTGACTGATCTGACTCACCCAAGATGAGTGCAATGACAATATCAATATGGGCCAGTGAAGCAATGTCCTCCACAACTAGACTGAAGAACAAAATGACAGCAACTTGTCTATTTCCCTTTCCCAGTTCCCCAATACTGTTCCTCTCCCTGAATTCCCCAATAAAATCTTTAAAAAAGAAATACAGATTGGGGATTTCTGTCCAAGACATCACAGTAAGTAGACACTGTGTTCATTTCCTCTCAAGACCACATCAATTATAACTAAACATCAGAACAACCATTATTGATAATCATGTGAAATGTAGCTGAACTGAAGTCTTATAATTATGGGCATACAGATGAAGCAGCCTTGAGACTGCTAGGAGGGGCAGAGATGCAGAACAGACTGGTCCCACACCAGCATGTTACCATTAATAATTGAGAAAGAAGTGTTGGTTGTGGAGGTCCTCCCTGATCCCCCAAGGAGAGAGGGATCCCAGCCCTTTCCTAGTCCAGGGTTTCAGTGCTAGAAGAAGTCCCCATAACTTCTGGCTGTGAAAACAAGCAGAGATTTTGTCTGGGTGGTACAGAGGTTGGATGGACTCCCAAGTGCTCCTCTTAAAGGGATGATGCATGGACCTGTTCACTGGTACACATGTTTATTCTATGTTCCAGGTTGGGGTGGCAACTTGAGGGTTTTCAGGGGCATGCAAGGAGTAACTGCATTGCCTGGTTTCAAGGCAAGTATTGGTAAGGCAGCTTTCTCCCAGACAGAGCTGCTGGAGAAAGTAATTTTTTTTTTGTTAAGCTCCCCCTTTCCCTGCCTGCAGACATAGGCAGACACCATATTTGAATCTCCATCAAAATGGATATCAACCTGTCATCTGCCCCATCCTAGTGATTCTTTGAGACCACAACCCACACAAATTTTAGGCACACCAAAACCCCTTCCAGGGGCCTTTCTGTATAAACAGCCTGCTCTGATGTATGCTGTGGACTTTCGTAAAATCTCTCAAAGGTTCACAAAACCCAAAAAAGGAGCATCTAGCGTTGGTGTGTTCTGTACCTCTGGCTGAGCAGCCCTAAGCCCAGCACTAGCAACAGCTGTCCCTGGTTCATGGCTTAGCCTCTAAGATATCTCCAAACACAAAGCAGCTTGTGGCCATCTGTGGATTGCTTTGTGGTTCATGCAAGATGGTCCTGGGTAGAGTGCAGATTATGGCTGAACTTGGCCTGGAGGGGGCTCCCTCTCAGGAGGCCTTGGAACATCACCCACCCACCTCTAAAGATTATACACCAAAAGGGCAGACTGGGCAGACATGAGAGACATGCTAAAGCAAACCCTGCCCTGTAGGGTCAGCCCTTGCACAATAGCTCCTTCAATGTAGTCACAGCCAGTCCTCACAACCAATCAGCCTGATTGTCAATGCATCCCATTGATTTGCAAACAACAGCCAAGTCTCAACTACAATAAGAGGGCACACACAACCCACACAAGGGACACACCTGGAGCACATGGCTCTGGTAATCAGGGAGCCTGCACCACTGGATCCCACAGGACAAAAACTATCTATGGCTACTGTACTAAAACTGGGGGGCAAAGCAGCCTTACACAGAAATGAATACAGGGAGACAGCCAAAACTGGGAGACAAAGAAACATATTTCAAATAAATGAAGAGAACAAAGCTCTAGAAAAATAACTAAACAAAATGGAGACACACAATCTACCAGATGCAAAGTGCCAAACACTAGTTCTTAGGATGCTGAATGATCTCAGAAAAACCTTCAACAAAAAATAAAGATAAGAAATGTAAAATAGAATCAGTCATAAATGAATACTACAATAACTGAAATGAAGAATTCATTAGAGGGAATCAATGGTACAAGGTACAAAGGACAATTAAGATTGCAAATTCACTCTAGAAAACATGCTACATACCTCATTGCTGAATATCACTTTGGTAATATTTGAAGTGCTTCCCTTTGAAATACACCCTCTTGGGAGGTTTTACAATGATGCCAGCACCTAGTCAACCCTCCAAACCAATTTTGGAACTCCTTTTTTGGAATGGCCATCAAAGCTGTCATTGTGGTACACTTGATGTCCTGAATGCCATCAAAATTTCTTCCTTTCAATATTTCCTTTATCTTCACTTAATGAAAGAAGTCATTGGGGGGGGGGCAATCAGGTGAATAGAGAGTGTGTTCCAACACAGTTTTTTGTTTACTGGTTAAAGACTCCCTCACAGACAGTGCTGTGTGAACTGGTGCACTGTCGTGTTGCAAGAGCCATGAATTGTTGGTGAAAATTTCAGGTAATCTAACTTTTTCATGCAGCCTTTTCAGCACTTCTGAATAGTAAACTTGGTTAACTGTTTGTTCCAGTTGGTACAAATTCATAATAAATAATCCATCTAATACCAAAAAAGGTTAGAAACATCATTGCAGCAAGTTCATAAACTTAATTTTCAGACTTTATAAATTAGATGAAGAAGTTCAAATCAGTGATGCAGAAGATAAGGTAGCAGAAAACACCAAATCAGAACAGAAAAAAAGAAAGAAAGAAAAACAAGAGAAACAAAAATGAGGAGACTTTAAGGGGCCTCTGGGATAACATGAAGTGTACCAACACTCACATCATAGGGGTACCAGAAGGAGAAGAGACAGACCAAGAAATGTAAAAGCTATCTGAATAAATAAAGACTGAAATTTTTTCTAATCTGGTGAAGGAAATAGATAGACAAGCCCAGGAAGTATAGATCCCCAAAGAAGAAGAATCCAAAGAGGCCCATACCAAGATACATCATAATTAAAGCACAAAAAGTTACAAACAAAGAGAGAACCTTAAACAGCAAGAGAAAAGCAATTTGTTACCTACAAAAGGAAACCCCCACAAGCCTGTAAGCTGATTTCTCAACAGAAAATTTGCAGACCAGAAGGGATTGGCAAGAAATATTCAAAGTGATGAACAGCAAGGATCTATTTCCAAGATAGTCTAACCAGCAAAGCTATCGTTACAATTGAAAGACAGATAGAGTTTCCAAGGCAAGAAAAAGCTGAAGGTGTTCTTCAGAACCAAACCAGTATTACAAGAAATGTTAGAGGTACTTCTTTAAGACCAAAAATAAAGTTAAAAATAAAAAAAATATGAATAATAAAATGGAAATAACTACACATATCTATCAACAATTACTTTAATTGTAAATGGAATAAATGCTCCAATCAAAAGTTAAGGTGGCCAAATGGATAAGAATACAAGAACCTTCCTATGCTGCTTACAAGAGACTCACTTCAGATTGAAAGACACTGAGACTGAAAGCAAAGAAATGGAAAAAGATATTTTGTAAAAATGAAAAAAAAAAAGTTGAGTTAACAATATTTGAACCACATAAAATAGACTTTAAAACAAAGGCTATAACAAGTGACAAAGAACTCAGTAATCTCACTTCTGCATAATTATCCAAAGAAACCCAAAATGCTACTTTGAAAGGATGTGTACGTGCATCCATATGTTCATCACAGCATTGTTTAAAATGACCAAGATGTGGAGGCAGCTTGAGTGTTTATTAATGGATGAGTGGATAAAGAGTAGGTGGTATATGTATACAATGGGTATATGTATACAATGAAATATTGCTTGACTGTGCAAAGGAATGGGTTCTTGTCATCTCTGATGGCATGGATGGACCAGAAGGGTTTGTGCTGAGTGGAGTATGTCAGACATCAAAATACAAATGCAGGTAATGCCAAGTGGTGCAGTGGTTAAGAGCTGGCTTGGGATGCTAGCATTCCCGGTTCGGGTCCCACATACGAGGGCCAATGACACTGCTCTCAAAAAAAAAACACGGGGGTGGTTCCGGTAAGATGGTGGGATAGACGGATGCTTACCTAACTGCCTCCCAGGATATCATTAAAATTACAAACAATTTACACAATATTTAACCTCAGAAGTCCCCTGAACACTCAATGAACGGAACCGCTAAACGAAGGACCTAAAGAGGAGGCCATGTCAAGTCTGGTAGGAGGGGAGCAGATGAGAGAGGTCAAGCCCCTTGAGGGAAGCCCTAGCTGTGGGGAGGCTTCTCCGGTTGGGGGAGAGACCCTCCGCCCCTCTGACCCCATACTGAGCTCACTAGCCCAGAGTTGCTTTGCTAGGAAGAGGAGTTCTACTATAGCGAGCAGTAGAAATTAGTGAGGCTAAGGGTGGCTGGAGAACCAGTGGGGCTGGTACACGGGTTCGCTCGCCAGTGAGCACTCAGCCGGTTCCTTTTATAGGGAGTAGCTGAGTGAACTGGGCCCAGGAGACTGTGGGGAACGACTGAACTGAGCACCTTTGGTGCAGAAGCTAGGAGGTTTTAGGACCATTGTTCCCCTGGTGTGGAGCTTGCACACGAGTGGTGTACAGGAGGGTGCCATTTTTTCAGGGTTGGGCCCTCCCACAGAGTCAGATCTGGGATCTCATTTGTTTGGTGAAATTGGCACAGAAGGTGTGCGTGAGTGTGTGTGCGCGCATGCGGCCTGAGATTCACACCCTCTGCGTTGCCAGGGAAACGCTAGGCCAGTGCCCTCCGGCTCCAACAGGCTGCTCACTGAGATGCAGGAGTGCGCCAGCAGCCTTGGATCACCACCCTCCGCCCTGATTGTGCTCCATTTCCAGGGAAATGCTGTGCGGGTGCCCTCGGGCTCAGTCAGGGTGCTCACTGAGATGTAGGAGTGCACAAGCCCCCTTGAATCCCCACCATCCACCCTGCTTGTGCTGCATAGCGAGGGAAATGCAGGGCGGGTGCTCTCCAGCTGCATAAGTCTCTTCACTGAGATTCAGGAGTACACAAGCCTCCTTGGGACCCGCTCTCCGCACTGTTTGTACAGAGCTGCCAGGCTGGGAATTGGCTGTTGGGCTGCTTAGCCTGATTTTCGGGACAGTTTATTGGGACAAGCTGAGACGGGGAGTTTTCCTGAGAGTGTTGGACAAGGAGCGGTACACCTGCGTGATCCAATCGAGGCTTTCCTGACGAGTTTGTGTGGACTGATTGCTGGTGCAGAGTGCATGCTGCTCTGACTTGGTGGGGGCCAATGACAACATCAAGTGGTGTCTTGGGTGCCTGCCCCACACATGAAGAGCTGTGTTGCCAGAGGCAACCTGAGCCCTGGTGCCTGGCCCACATTTCCGAAGGCCACAGATATTTGTTTTGCAGTAGCAACAACCTGCAACAAACTGTAAAGATATATTTTTTTTTGTAGTGAGCATGGTTCCAGAACACACAGCAGCTATCTGCGGAAAGATCACTGCAAGCTTGAGAGGGAGGCGGGCGCATAACACATAAGGCTCTTCCCAACAATAACTGGTGCTGAGTCGCCCAGCGACTCTCTATTGCTGAGCAAGTGGACTGCAGATTAAAGAGGACAGAGAGCCCCCCCGACCTTTTTTTTTCCTTTCTCTCTTCTTTCTAGGTGTTCTATCTAATACATCGAAGCAGTCACAGAACGACAGCCAGAATGAAGAAACAAAGAAACATGTCCCAAGTAAAAAATCAGAAGAAAACTCGAGAAATGGAACTAAATGAAACAGAGGGATCCAAACTTTCAGAGACAGAGTTTAGAACCCTGATGATAAGAATGTTTATGGAACTTAGCAAGGACATAAAGAAGGATAGGGAAACCATAAAAAACAACCAGTTAGAAATAAAGAATACAATAACTGAAATGAAGAACACACTTGAAGGAATCACCAGTAGAATAGATTAAGCAGAAGAGAAGTAGAAGACAAAATAGCAGAAATCACCCAGCTGGAAGAACAAAAAGAAAAAAAGAATAAAAAAGACTGAAAACTGTTTAAGAGACCTGTGCAACAACATGAAAGAAAACATCTCTGCATTGTGGGAATACCAGAAGGCGAAGGAAGAAGCAAGGGATTGAGAATGTATTTAAAGAAATAATGATGGAAAAGTTCCCTACCCGGGTGAAGGAAATAGACATACAAGCCCAGGATGTGCAAAGAGTTCCAAACAAGCTGAATCCAAACAGGCACACTCCAAGACACATCATAGTTAAAATGGCAAAGCTTAAAGACAAAGACAGAATCCTAAAAGCAGCAAGAGAAAGACAGCAGGTTACGTACAAAGAACTCCTATAAGACTATCACCTGACTTTTCTTCAGAAACTCTGCAGGCCAGAAGAGAGTGGCAGGTGATATTCAAAGTGACACAAAATAAAGGTCTACAATCAAGATTGCTCTACCCAGCATGGCTATCGCCAAAAAGTGAAGGAGAGATATAGAGCTTCTCAGAAAAGAATAAGCTTAAGGAGTTCATTACCACCAAGCCAGCATTCTAGGAAATGTTAAAGAGCTTTTTTTAAATAGAAGAATGGGGAAAACAAGCTAAACCAGGAAGACAAGAAATACAAGTAACAAAATGGCAATAAATATGCACCTATCAGTAGTCACTTTAAATGTGAACAGGCTAAAACTTCCAATCAAAACATACAGAGTGGCTGAGTGGAGAAGAAAACAGGACCCATGCATATGCTGTCTACAAGAGACTGATCTCAGATCAAAGACACACACAGACTGAAAGTAAAGGGAAGGAATAAGATATTTCATGCAAATGGAAATGCGAAAAAAGCTGGAGTAGCAATACCTATTTTGGACAAAATAGACTTTTAAATGAAGACTACAACAAAAGACAAAGAAGGGCACTCCATAATACTAAAGGGATCAATTCAACAAGAGGACATAACCCTAGTAAACATCTACGCACTCAATATAGGAGCTCCTAAATATATGAAAGAGAGATTTTGACAGACACAAAGATACAGATCAACAGTAATGCTATCATAGTAGGGGACTTCAACACCCCATTGTCACCAACGGACAGATCCTCCAGACAGAAAATCAACACGGACATACTGGCCTTAAATCACACTTTAGACCAGCTGGATTTAATTGATATTTTTAGAGCACTTCACCCCAATGCTACAGAATATACATTCTTCTAAAGTGCACATGGAACGTTCTCCAAGATAGACCACATGTTAGGCCACAAAACAAGTCTCAACAAATTTAAGAAGATTGAAATCATATCAAGTGTCTTCTCTGACCACAATGCTATGAAACTAGAAATCAATAATGAGAAGAAATCCGGAAAGCTTTCAAATACATGGAGGCTATATAACATGCTACTAAATAGTGAGTGGGTCAAAAATGAGATCAAGGAGGAAATCAAAAGATACCTCGAGACAAACAAAAATGAAAACACCACTACCCAATATCTGTAGGATGCAGCGAAAGCAGTACTAAGGGGGAAGTTCATAGCAGTGCAGGCCTACCTAAAGAAGGAAGAAAAATCTCAAATCAACAGAATATCTTTACACCTATTGGAACTCGGAAAAAAACAACAACAGGAAAGCAAGCCAAAAGAGAGTATAAGGAAGAAAATAATAAAGACCAGAGCAGAAATAAATGAAATAGAGAACAACAACAACAAAGAAAACAGTACAAAAGATCAATGAATCCAAGAGTTCATTTTCTTAAAAGATAAAACCAAAATTGACACACATTTAGCCAGACTCACCAAGGAAAAGAGAGAGAGGACCCAAATTAATAAAATCAGAAATGAAAGAGGAGAAGTGACAACGGATACCACTGAAATACAGAAAATCTTAAGAAAATACTATGAGCAAATTTATGCTAACAAATTCGACAATCTGGAAGAAATGGATAAATTTCTAGAAGGATACAATCTACCAAGTCTGAACCAAAAAGAAACAGAAACTCTGAACAGACAGATTACTGCCAAAAAAAAAATTGAATCAGTAATCAACAATCTTCCAACAAACAAAACCCTGGACCAGATGGCTTCACAGGTGAATTTTACAAAACATTCAAAAAAAATTAATACCAATTCTCCTCAAACTATTCCAAGACATACAAAGAAGGGAAGGCTCCCAAACTCTTTTTATGAAGCCACTATCACCCTGATTCCTAAGTCAGACAAACACATTACAAAAGAGGAAAAGGACAGGCCAATATCCCTAATGAACATAGATGCAAAAATTCTCAACAAAATACTAGCAAACCGAATTCTGCATTACATTAAAAACATCATACAGCACGATCAAGTGGGATTCATTCCTGGTATGAAAGGTTGGTTCAATATCCACAAATCAATTAACGTAATACATCACATTAACAAAATGAAAAATAAAAATCATATGATCATATGAATAAATGCAGAAAAAGCATTAGACAACATCCAGCAGGCATTTATGATAAAAACTCTTAGCAAAGTGGGAATAGTGGGATCAAATCTCAACATAATAAAGGCTATATGTGATAAGTCCACAGCAAACATCATACTCAATGGGGAAAGGCTAAAAGCTTTCCCCTTAAGATCAGGAACAAGACAAGGCTGCCGACTTTCACTACTTCTATTTAACAAAGTTCTGCAGTTCTAGCCACAGCAATTAGACAAGAAAATGAAATAAAACGCATCCAAATTGGAAAGCAGAAAGTAAAATTGTCATTATATGGAGATGACATCATTTAATGAAAAGTGAATCCCAAAGACTCCACCAAAAAACTGTTAGAACTGATAAATGAATTTGGTAAAGTAGCAGGATATGAAATTAATATTCCGAAATCAGTTGCATTTGTATACTCCAATAATAAACTATCAGAAGAACAAATCAGGAAATCAATCACTTTTAAAATTCCTTCAAAAACAATAAAATATTTAGGAATCAATTTAACTAAAGAAGTAAAAGACCTGTACTCAGAAAATTATGAGACAATGAAGAGAGAAATCAAAGAAGATACAAATCAATGCAACTATATACCATGCTCATGGATAGGAAGAATTAATATAGATAAAATGTCAATAATACCTTAAGCAGTATATAGATTCAATGCAATTTCAATCAATCTACTAAAGACATTTATCTCAGAAATAGAACATAGAATCCTAAAATTTATATGGAACCACAAAAGACCCCGAATAGCCATGGCATTCCTGTGAAATAATCACAAATTCGGAGGCATCACACTACCTGACTTCAAAATATACTACAAGGCTACAGTAATCAAAAGAGTATGGTACTGGCATAAAAACAGACACATAGACTAATGGAACAGAGTAGAGAGCCCAGGAATAAATCCATCCATATACGGTCATTTAATCTATGACAATGGAAGCAAGAATTTTCATTGGAGTAAAGATAGTCTATTTCATAAATAGTGATGGGAAAATTGGACTGACACATGCAAAAAAATGAAAATGGACCACCTACTTACACCATATACGAGAACAAATTCAAAATGGATTAGAGACTTAAATGTAAGACCTGAAATCATAAATCTCCTAGAAGAAAACATAGGGAGTAAGTTTGCAGACATTACCCTAACTAATATTTTTACTGATATATCCCCTCGGGCAAGGGACATAAAAGAAAAAAAAAGAACATATGGGATTACATCAAACTTAAATTGTTTTCACAACAAAGGAAATCATCAATAAAACAAAAGGCAGCCTACTGAATGGGAGAAGATATTTTCCAACGATATATCTGATAAGGGGTTAATATCCAAAATTTATAAAACACTCATGAAAGTCAACACCGAAAAAACAAACAACTCAATTAAAAAATGGGCAGAAGATATGAAGAAGCATTTCTCTAAAAAGGACATACAGATGGCCAACAGGCATATGATAAAATGTTCAACCTCACTCATCATCAGAGAACCACAATGAGATACCACCTCACTCTGGTCAGAATGGCTATTATCAACATATCAACAAACAACAAGTGCTGGCGAGGTTGTGGAGAAAAGGGAACCCTGGTGCACTGTTGGTGGGACTGCAAACTGGCTCAGCCATTATGGAAATCAATATGGAGGTATCTGAAAAAACTGGAAATGGAACTACCATATGACCCAGCAATTCTACTCTTGGGTATTTGCACAGAAGAATCCTAGACGCTAATGAGAAAAAAATATATGCACCTCTATGTTTATTGCGGCGCTATTTACAATAGCCAAGACTTAGAAACAACCGAAATGCCCATCGGTAGATGACTGGATTAAGAAACTGTGGTACATTTACACAACGGAGTTTTACAATGCTATAAAGAAGAATGAAATCGTACCATTTGCAACGATATGGATGGACCTAGAGACTATTATATAAGTGAAATAAGTCAGTTGGAGAAAGACAAATACCATATTATCTCACTTATATGTGGAATCTGAAAAACTGAAGGAATGAGCAAAGGAAACAGAAACAGTCTCAGAGATAGAGAGGAAAAACAGGGTTGCTAGTTGAGAGTGGGGTGGGGATGAAGAGAAGGGGAAGGGATAGACAGCATAAATAGGTAAGTACAATATTGCCACAGGGATATGAAAGACAGTTTGGGGAATATAATGATGTTGTAAATATTTTGTGGGGTGTCAGATGGTCACATGGCTTGATAGGGAGACCACATCATGGATGGAGTACAGGCTTGATCACTGCACTGTATACCTGAAACTGATGTTGTATAATATTGTATGCCAACTGTAATTGAATATATAGATAGTTACGGGATGTGGATTATACTGTGGAAGAGAGTCAAAGGAATTGTAATAGATATGTATGATATGGGGGGAATAAGTGGGGTGGAGAATTGGGGGAGGGAGGTGTCATTTTGAGTGGTCAAAAGTATAACTATTGCACTGTGTTTTACACCTGAAGTTAATTTTAAAAAAAGTATTTCCCAGTAAAAGAATGAAAGAAATAAAAAACACAAATGCAATGTGATTGCACTTATATGTATAATGTAAAACACAAAATAAATAAACAAACCAAACAGAAAGAAACTCATAGATACAGAGAATATTTTAATGGTTGCTCAGTGGAAGGAGGGGTGGAAATGGGTGAAAAGGAGGAAGGTATTAAGAAGTACAAATTGTTACAAAGTAGTCATGGGAATGTAGGTTATAACCTACGGAATATAGTTGATAATATTGTAATAACTATGTATTGTATCAGATGGGTCATAGATTTATTCTGATGATAGATGGGAGGGGGTTGGTGGAAAGAGTGAAAAGGGTGAAGGCATTAGAAATACAAATTGAGAGTAACAAAATAATCATGGGAATGTAAAGCGTAGAGAATATTGTCAGTAAGATGGTCATAACTGAATAGTGTCAGGAAGGACTGACTTGTCAGGGCGAGCACTTTTTAAATTATGTGAATATACAACCACTATGCTCTACACCTGAAATAATTATTTAAATAATATTTGATTTCAACTGAAATTGAATACGTTAAAAAAGGGGGTGGAAGGTGAAGGGGAATAAGCGGTTCCAATTTCTAGGTATAAAACAAATAAGTCATGAGGATATAATGTACAGCATTGTCTAACCACTATGCTATTCACCTGACACTAACATAAAATAATACTGAATGTCAACTGTAATTGAAAATAAGTAAATTAAAGTATAAAAGAAAGGGGCCGGCCGAGTGGCGCGGTGGTTAAGCGCTGGTTAAGCCCTGGCTTGGGAAGCCAGCGGCCCTGGTTCGGGTCCCACATATGAGGGCCAGTGACACTGACCTCAAAAAAAAAAAAAAAATATATATATATATATATATATATATATATATATATATATATATATATATATATATATATAAAACCCAACTACTTCAAAAAAAATCTTAAATGATCCAACGTTTCCAAAACCATAAAGCCAAATTCCTTCACCACACACTTAAGGCTCTCCATATTAGGGCCTCTAATTGCCTTTTAACTTTCACTTTCCCATGGTTCCTAATAACAAACTGAAGGCTCATCAAAATGTGCCTGAAAATCTCTTAGCTACAGGCCTTTGCTCTTACTGCTCACCCTAGAATACTCATTTCTCTTTCCCCTCTCCCTAACCATTGCCTATGAAATCTGCTCATTCTTTAATTATTAACTCAAAGTTTAACTGATCTTTGACACTTTCCTGACTCTAAGCAAAAGGCATTATTTCTATGTGTGGCCACAGCATATTGTTGATACCTATATTTGACATTGATGTTATTCTGCTTTTAGTCTTAGTTTCTTATTTACAAGCCTGTCACCGCTAGTCTGTGAGAGACCTTCAAAGACAAGAGCTATGTCTTTTTCATCGATGTATCTTCCACAGCACATGGCACAGTGATCAGCAGAGAGGAGGTATGTGGTGAATGATTGGTGACTTGAATTGATATAGTTCTAAATTTTCCCCTGTGATGTAAGCAGCGATAGCTTGTTTCTTGTTGGCACCAACAACATTTCTGACAGTGAGGTCAGGGATGGAGGTCAATCTACTCCCTTCCTGTATTGAAGCCAGTTTCACTGGCTGAAAATCCGGGGTTCTTGAATCCTTAACATTTTTCCTTAAAGCCATCAGGCAACATTTATTATAAAGTTGTTTTTTTTTTAGGGCAGTGTCACTGGCCCTCATATGTGGGACCCGAACCAGGGCCGCTGGCTTCCCAAGCCAGCGCTTAACCACCGCACCACTCGGCTGGCCCTATTATAAAGTTTTTTGGGTTCTTTACTCCATCTTTTTCTTTATTTTAAATTTAATTTTATTTTTTAGAGGGCATTGTCTCTGGCCCTCATATGTGGGATCTGAACCAGGGCCGCTGGCATACCAAGCCAGCTGTTAACCACTGTGCCACTCGGCCATCCCTAAAGTTTTTAATATAATATAATATACCATATTTTGCCATGTATAATGTGTGCTTTTTTGCCCAAATTTGTGAGGGAAAAATAAGGATGCACATTATACATGGATAGTACTAATTAAGTATTTATATAAATGTTTTTAATTCTTTTACTTACATTTATTAGTTAAAAATGTAACTCTAGGGCTGGTCAAGTGGTGTGTTGGTTAATAGCTGGCTTGAGGTGCCAGCAGCCCTGGTTCAGATCCCACATATGAGGGCCAGTGACACTGCCTTCAAAAAAAAAAATGTAACTCTAGAAATCAATAATGGTATCTGTATGCAGAATAATACCCTGGAATACAATAGTTGGTTTTGTTGAACTTATGATTAACTTACAATGATGAAGAATACTTGGCCTTCTATGATGCATAAATATCATAAATTTTTACTGGTACACAAAATTTCTTATACCTCGTATTTGTTCTTGTGTTTTTTAATTATTTGTTACATAAAATATCTTGTACTATAATATGTTAGAAATCAACTCTGAAAATTCCTTTATAATACAAAAAACAAGTACCTAAATATAAACAAATAATAATTTGAATTTAAAAATTAAAATGAAAGATTTTTTCCCCTGAAAATTAGGGCCAAAAATGTGAGTGTGCATTATACATGTCAAAATATGGTAATATAATATATTTACATTATAAAGAATGGCTTAGTATGTTGTAAAGAAAATTTTGGTAAAGAATTGAATCGCAGTATAAGTTCATCACTGCTAGAGTGAGAGGCTTAAGCATTTACAGGCTATAGAGACCTGCAGATAGAGCCAGTGAGGTTGTAATGATACAAATTTACCTTGTCAACTGTCAAGCTTCATTCTGTTTCTGTCTTCTTTACTATTTTCATCAGGTTCAAATATATGCACCAAGTTTTCTGTTTCTACAATATTTAAGATACAAGTGGTACTATTACTTATATCTAGCTGGGGAGACAGGATATGCAGTTAAGGATATAGATACCACCATATATAGCCTAAGGGTTAAGAACAAAAAACTCTGTATCTTGACTGGCTGGTTTTGAACCGTGACTGTGCCTTACTAGCTGGGTGATCCTGACAAAGTTATTTTACTTCTCTGGGATTCAGATTGCTCATGTGTAAAATGGAGAATAATAGCAATTAACTGGGAAGGTTTTTGTAAGTGTGAAATGAGTTACTACATAGAAAACAATTAGTAAGTGCTTAAAATGTTAATTATTATCACACAATAGCACAACTTATGATAATGCAGTCCAGTGTAAAGAAAAAAGCTGGAAAGTCAGAAGACCTATATTCTAGTCCTGACTGCCACTTACTCACCTTGGCCAACATACATATCCTCTCCAAATCTTGGTGTCCTAATGAAGGAATGAAGTGTAGAACTAAATAGTATCTAAAGTTCCTTCAAGCTCTAACAAGCTAGTGTTCAATATTGAATACAAGAACCTTCCTCAGAGAACATGGTTTATTAAAAAAGAAAAAAATATGGGCCGGCCAAGTGGTGCATTGGTTAAGAACTGGCTTGGGATGCCAGCAGCCCGGTTTGGATCCCACATATGAGGGCCAGTGACACTGCGCTCTACAGCTAACAACAGCTCCACTTGGAGCTGGGCTGCGAGCCCTGGCGACGGTGGTGTAGGCTGCAGCCCCTGCTGCAGTGGGCTGCCATAGGCTACAGTGAGTGGTCAGCAGCCAGCGTGAGCAGCTGGAAGTCAGCATGAGCTGCCAACAGCTACGGTGAGCGACCATCCAGAGGCCGGCGATGGATCCACCTCACCTGGGAAGAGCACAATGATGCTACCAACATGGGCTAGTGAAGCAAAGTCCTCCACAACTAGATTGAAGAACGAAAAGACAGCAACTTCTCCATCCCAATTCCCCAACTCCATACAGCAGTTTGCTTTTATGCCTCCTGTCTTGATTTTCCATCTGTTCTCCCATCACCGTTTCACCAGTGTTCCAGAAAATGAAAGTCCTTAAAAATACAGATTCTTAAATGCCACTGGTTGCAAAACAGCAGAGGTGATTTTCTGGTGCAGAGATTCAGCTTAGTGCAGCTTTACTTGGAGATTGTTCCATGGAATTAAAAATTCAGTTTAAGGAGATAGCAATCTTCTTTGTGGAGATAAATTTTTTATTAAATAACTCATTAATAGATATGAAGTTTTAAAATAACTTTGTTTTTGAGACCTGTGAAAAAAGATTGAAGTGAGTTTGAATGTTATTACTATTCACTAAAATTTAATAACATCCTTTTTTCAGCCCTAATGAGAGAGACATGCACATCTCAGTGATTCCCAGGTTCTATTTTGTGTTATTTAAGTTTGTTTATTTATTTATTTTTCATGTACAGTTGACATTCAATATTATTTCATATTAGTTTCAGGTGTACAACATAGTGGTTAGATATTTATATAATTTAATCAGTGATGCCCCGGATTAGTCTAGTACCCACCTGGCACTATGCATAGTTGTTGCAACATTGACAAGTATGCTGTACTTTACATTCTTGTGGCTATTTTTTAACTATCAATTTGTATTTCTTAATCCCTTTAACTTTTTCACCCAACCAACCAACACTCCCCTCTCCTGGCAACCATCACTTTTCTCTGTATATATGAGTCTCCTTCTGTTGTTTGTTCATTTAGGGAACTCTCATGCACTGTTGGTGAGATTGCAAATTGGTGCAGTCACTGGGGAAAATAATTTGGAGGTTCCTTAAAATATTAAAAATAGACATACCTTATGACCCAACAGTTCCATTTCTGGGTATTTATCTGAAGAAACCTAAAACACCAATTTGAAAAGATGGGTACAACACTATGCTTATTGCAACACTATTTACAATAGCCAAGGTATGGAAGCAACCCAAGTGTCCATCAATAGACTATTGGATAAAGAATATATATATATATATATATATATATATATATATATATATATATATAATGTTATGTTACTCAGTCATAAAAACAAATGATATTTTAACATTTGCAACAACATGGATAGACCTAAAGCATATTATGCTAAGTGCAATAAGTCATTCCCATGTTCTATTTTCAATTTATTGAGTACTCTGACAATTCTCTCTCCTTCTACCATATCCGCTCCTCACAACAGCAAAAATAAGGTCAAAAGAGGTATATATTTTCCTAGTGTTTACCACTTTTTTGCTTTTTAAACTAGGTTGATTTACTTGTGAACAACTTCTTAAGGTCTCAAAAAGGCTGATTGACAATCACTGCAGCTTGGCATAGGTACACCTCCCTCTGCAAAGTGGTAGGGGTACCCAAAATGACAAGACTTAAAGGTAAGGAAGTGACTTTTGGTTAAGAACATATTTTACCTTAAAGTTTGTATGGTGGGAAGCTATTAGGATTATGTACTTGTATGTGAATAATGGCCAAATATTGCAATTTAATATGGGTTAACCTAATAGCAGTTGGGCCTGGATTCAAATGCACATCATTGGCAATGTTCATTCATGCCATTGGTCACTAGTCTTTGGCACAATAAACAGATACTTAAAGGCAAGATTTATTGAAATATTTTCTAGCGTTTGTGCAAAAGAATGATATCCATTAATATAACCTGCCTCCCTTTCACTATTTTCTTCCTTAAATGTTTTTCTTCCTTTATATTCCCTTTTGTTTTTCTCCTTTTCCTCTATTGTGTCACTTCCATTTTATGTACTCTTACTGTCACTGTTGCTTTCTCTAGGTAACTATTATAGTAAAGAGAGGAGATTGGAATTCTGGTTTCATCACTTACTTCTTATATAACCCTGAACAAGACACTTTATTTCTTTCTCCTTTAGATTATCCATCTGTACACTTGGATAATCATACATACTTCATCAGGTTGCTAAAAAGATTAAATGAGATTATATGCATGAAACATTTATTTCTGTGCCTAGTACATAGCAAACATTTAATTTAAACTCAATTTTAACATTATTTACTCCCTTCATTTTTTTTCATGTTGAATTTATCCCTCACATTTTTTTATTATTTTTCCATGTCTCTTGTTCTCATCAGTATTGAACTCCACTCCTCACCATTGCTAGTTTGTCTTAGTGAGCGGATAGCTCCAGGCAGGTACTTGACAAATTGGGCTTTGTAATTTATCTTTTCACCTCTTTTCTCTAACCTGTCTACATGTGAAAGTTAGAGTGATTTTTCTAGATGCAAATATGACCATGTGATTCTCTGTCATAAACCTGCTTACAGTATATAATCTTAAATACTAACCATGGATGAAAGTACAAGGCCATTCATAATATGGCTCCTGTCATCATCAAACTTCCCCTTTGTCACTGAATTAATCTGTAAAATAGGTCACATAAATGTGTTTGATCCACAAACACACCACACTTTTTGTTTTTTTGACCTGTGCTGCATTCTCTTGGACTCTTCTACCTAACAAACTCAAGATCTAGCCACAAATCTCCAAATCCTTATCCAGATTTGATTCTTCTTTCCTTTTTGATACCATAGAATTTTGTGTAAATTACTATTACAGTGCCTATCACCCTTTGTATGTATCTCCCTAAATAGAGTGAGCCCCTAGGAACAAAGCTCTTGGTCGCTCCTCTTGATTGTTTCTAAGTCCTACAAATAAGACTGTCACTCAACAAATAAACATATTCTATTTCCAAAAATAGTCTTCCAACAGTCTAGATAAAATTTTTGTTTAGAGTTTATGTCCAGATAGCTTTAATTATTTACGTGAACTTTGATGTCTTTGTTCTATTGAAGACAACCCCAGAGAAAAGTTGCATAATAACCCTTATTGAACATCTTTTAAATGGAAAAGTAATACTAATAAGAACAGGACCATATTGGGCCGGCCGAGTGGCGCAGAGGTTAAGCACTGGCTTGGGAAGCCAGCGGCCCCGGTTCGGTTCCCACATATGAGGGCCAGTGTTACTGCCCTTAAAAAAAAAGAAGAAGAACAGGACCATATTGTGTGAATATTGTGTGAACACCAGGGGATAGAGAAGGATGATCCTTAAAGTCCCCTTTTAGTTGTAGGATTCTATTTTAACAAGCCATAGAGTTAGTGTGTTTTGGTAAGTCCTTTTGACCAATTATTCTTTCATTACCTTTCTATTTGAAGGTTTCTGATAGGAGGATAAAGATTAAGAATCTTCTGTATTTCTGATTGAGAGGAGGGCATGGGTAAGGAATAGTATGTTTTTTAGTTTGGCTCACGTAATGGCCTCCCTCCCAGATTTAAAGTGATGCCCTTTTTGCTTTTTGGTTTTACATCTGGGGCATTACCTGGCTGACTTGCAAGCTATTTTACAATGGGAATTAAATATAATCTCCACTTTATCAATGCTTAAGTAAACAATTTTAAGAAAAAAACCTGTTGGTCTGGCTGAGTCGCTCTGTTGGTTAAGAGCTCGCTCAAGAGTGCAAGCTGAGCTCTGAGCAACAGCAGTTTACTCAGCCCAGCCTGAGCTGAGTAGCTGCTAAGCTGCCAATAGGTGGCAGGATGGCTCAGCTGAAAAAAAAAGAGCTGCAAATTTTGGGATCAACAAAATTTAAAACTGATATATACAGAGATCCCTAGATTCTAAAGAAAGAATATAGACTCTAGATGTGGGATTGAGGGCTGTCACTAGTGTTAGTAGAAAATTATATATTGTAATTGTTTTCTGCAGAAAATAATGAAAAAAAGAGCTGGGGGTGGAAGGAAGACTTAGCCATGTATCCAGGAGAGATTAGACAATGCCTCTCTCTGGAAGCCTGAGCACAGAGTCAAATAGCTAAAGACAAAATAAAATAAAAGGAAATACACATTTATTTGCTATGCAGCAAACAATGAAAGGGGATAAATGTGACATAAGGAAAAGGAAATGTAGGGGTAAAAAAGTCCCAGCAAGCCTCCTGATTTCAAAGTTTGCATCAAGGTCAACCCTTTTAAGTTAGTTAAAACTGTCTTCAAGAGGGCCGGCCGAGTGGCTCAGTTGGTTAAGAGTTGGCTTAGAGTGCATGCTCTGAGCAACAGGGCCACCGGTTGGATTCCCACATGGGCCAGTGAATGCTGCACCCTAGCTGAGTTGCCGCTGAGCTTCCAACAGATGGCAGGATGGCTCACCTGGTGTAACAAGATTTCCTGTTCAATGGTGGGCTATGCCCACCTGCAACTAAAGACTGAACTCGGCACCTTGAGCTGAGCTGCTGCCCAGATGGCCCAGTGCATAGGGCATGTGCTCTTAACAACAAGGCTGCTGGTTTGACTCCCACATGGGATGATGGCTACACCCACCTGCAACTAAGGTTGAACACAGCACCTTGAGCTTAGAGGCCACAAGCTGTTGACGGGAAGCCAGATGGCGGCTTGCGCCCTTCACAACTAAGACTGAACAACAACAAATTGGCTGATCCCCTCCCCCATTTCCCCAACACTGTTCCCCTCCGCCAATTCCCCAATAAAATATTTAAAGAAAAAAATGTCTTCAAGAATCTTAGCACATACAGGAACTCATACATCTTTAAGGGTGCATTAATCCCAAAAGGAAAAAAAGTGTGGCTGACTCATGGAGATATTACTAATTTTTTTTTGAGGGCAGTGTCACTGGCCCTCATATGTGGGAGCCGAACCGAGGCTGCTGGCTTCCCAAGCCAGTGCTTAACCACCGCACCACTTGGCTGGCACCTTATTACTAATTTTTAATGACAGCCCGTTTCTTCTGAGTAACTGCTCCAAACAGGCCAGGCAAATGTTTGCTAAAATCAGCAACATGTGGGAATCACAAGACCCAGGACAGTGTCTTTGCTCTTTCAATAAGCAGCTGTGTGACTTTGGGCAAGTCACTTCTTCTCTCTATTTTTCTTTTTTCCCTCCCCTCTGAAATGAAGAACAGTAAACTCTTATAAGACTCAAGATTGGTTGTGAAAATCAAATGAGCTCTCAGTAAAAGCTATAATTACAGAGGCTTCCCTCAGGTTACTGGGCTTAGATCCCAAGGACTTAAGCTCTATCATTACTGTCTACAAATAAGGATTTTTTTCCCAAAAAGATACAAGAAGACTGTCACAAACAGACCCAGGAGCCAGTCCCTTCATCTTTAGGCTTACCACAACACTGCAAGTGGTGTGTATAAGATTTTTTTTTAATGTTAGAAATGATGAAGCCATTCATTTCCTATGGTACCTACTACAAAAGCATTATGCAGCTCACAGGTCAGGATTATGTTCTCTGTGCAAATCCTGTATGCTTCTAGAGGAAATAAAACAGAAATAAACCCACTCAGTAACCTTAATACTGTGCTATTCCCAAGAGTCAAAGTCATTTCAAGCAGAGAGCACAGATTAAACTGCCAGAGGTAAGGAGGGGTCTGAAGATGCTTACATTTTATTGGACAAACAAAATATAAATACTTTGGACCCAGTAGCAATTTTCTTTTAGTTTTTCTACAGTAGTCAAGGTGGATTTGCGCTGAACCATTCTTATAATCTCATTTGCACCAAAGTCACTCATGCTGATGTGACTCACTGAACTGAGATTAGGATTCTATCTGTGGCCTGGGTTAGAGCTCTAGCTGTAGCCATTAAGATAGTTTTTGTTTGTATATATCAAACTTCTATCTTAGCTTTGTTGGTTTTTTTTTTTTTTTTGGTGTTTAATCCAATGAGCTAACTGCGTCAGCCAAAATGAAACAGTGTGCTCTGAAAAAAATTTTTTGCAGATACCTAAATATGTACACATTAAGAGACACATTGATATAATTCTTCAGTGCCCGTACCCATACCCGTGTGTGTGTGTTCATTGAGAAGATGTTTAGTGCTATCTATGATGCCAGGGGAATTATTAGTCATGGGAGGTCAAAACAACAAAAAATATGTAAATAAATGGCAGGAAGCAAAGTTGCAAAGGATGGAAACTTCCCAGTACTCCAATATGTTTTACTCATGTTTCATGTATTAGCAGAGAAATCAACATGACCAATGTGGTAGAAACAGTAATATTTTGGTAATACTTTCTTCAGGAAATGATTTCCCCAACTCAGGGTATAATTGAATTTGGAATACTTTCTGGAGAATCATGCATTTTTTGTTCAAATGTATGTCCCTGGACTAACTTAGGTATTAAAAGCATGCTACAGAGAAATATATTTAGAGATACTACACTGGAATGCTGTTATACATTGAGGTTTGTTGACTAAAAGCACACATACTTTATGCACAGGTAGTGGATTCGTTAGATCACACATAAATCCTAGGTCCACTTGATCCTCATCTCTTACTAATTTGGGTACCAAGCTCCTGCAAACCTCCCAGCCTCCCTTGGAGCTCATAAAAATGTTACTGGTTAAAATTAGGCCCAGATTAGGGCTCAGGGAAGGTGTATACTCATTCTACATTAATGTCTAAGACCTGAAACTTGTTCCCTGCTTCTTTTTGGTCATTCAGATGAATATTTGTAATTCCCATCTCAGAAGCTGCTGCTCCTTCACTTAGGGACATGGCTATCTACTGGGACTGAGAGCCACATTAACTTTTCAGAATGATAGGGGCTACCTTCATGGCAGTCTCTACACATTCAGACATCTCTGGAGATAGGTTGGGATCTTCAGGGAATTTGAAGTGTCTCAATTACCTAGGGTGGATTTTCTAGAGGCAGTGAAAGGTCTTCCTAGATTAACTAATGCCTGACATAATTGCCATGACTGCAAGAGTAAAAGGGTTTTGAAGTGCAAAAATGTTTTCTTTTTGCTTAATTTTATTGTGGTGAGAACACTAAACACGAGATTTTCCATCTTAACAAGTGTATGATACAGTGTTTTTGACTACAGGTATACTGTTGTGTGGAGAGCCACGGGACGTCGCTGGGCCTTCTTGGGGCAGGGAAAGAGGCCGCAGCCTACCCTGAAAGGGGTTTGGCAAGGCGCCTTAAATCTCTGAAAGCGCACTCCAGGTGCGTATCCTCAAAACGGGGTCTGGCGAGGCCTACGTGCCTCCACAGTAATCAACAAACAGGATGTTCTAGTAGATAGCTGGGAAAGCAGTCATAAGAGGCAAACAAGGAGATACCAAGAAGATGAATAGCGCAGTCGACCTTGTAGCTTGTACACACATGTTGGCATGTCTCCCAGAGTTTGGCCTTGCACCCATACAAACTGTATAAAGCTTGCTGTGTTTTAAAATAAAGTGCCTTCTCGCAGCATCCCTGCTGAGAAGCCCTCCCGGCTCCGCTTTTCTGTGTCTTTCTTTTCTTCAGCCTCTGGTGGCTCTTGGAACCTTCGTGTCGGAGCTGGACTCCGACACTGTTGTACAGCAGAGCTCTAGAGCGTATTCATCTTGCTTAACTGAAACTTCATGCACATTGATTAATAGCTCTCCATTTCCCCCTCCTTAGGCCCTGGCAATGACCATTTCACATTCTGGTTCTATGAATTTGACTATTTTAAATACCTCATATAAGTAGAATCATGAAGTATATATCTTTTTGTGACTGGCTCATTTCACTCGAATTAAGGGCCTTAAAGTTCATTCATGTTGTCACATTTTGCCCAATTTGCTTTTCTTTTCCTTAGACTGGATAAATATTACAATGTATGTATATGCCACATTTTCTTATTGTGTCTGGCTTATTTATTCTAACAGAGTTTTCTCTTAATATTGTTTTCTGGGCATACTTTTAGAAGTAATACAACAAAATTAGATATTTGCAGCTCAAAAAAGTTTTGAAGATTGGAAGAATATTTTAAAGATTTTATTAAAATATAGCTAACAGTATTATATTAGTTTCAGGTGTACACCATAGTTATTCAATATTTCTATACCTAAGGAAGTGATCACAATGATAAGTTCAGAATCCATCTGACACTGTTCCACCCAATCACAATATTATTGACTATATTTCTTATGTTGTACACTATGTCACAATGATCTATTTGTTTTATATTGGGAAATGTGAACCTCTTAATCCCCTTCACCTTTCCCCCTCTTTTTTAATTTTTCAGTTATAGTTGACATTAAATATTATTTTTTTTTATTATTATTTTCAGGTGTATAAAACAACATTGTGATTTAACATTTATACCCCCTCAAAAAGTGATAATCCCCCTCCCAGTCTACTACCACTCTGACATTGATATTGTATATAACTATTACTATACCACTGACTATATGTCCTATGCTATACTTTACATCCTGTGACCATATATATATTTAATTATAGTTGACATTTGATATTATTCTACATCAGATTCAGGTATACAGCACAGTGGTCAGGCATCTACACAATCTATGAAGTGATCCCCCTGATAATCCAGTACCCATCTGGCACCCTACCTAATCTACGCAACATTATTTACTATATTCCCCATACTGTATTTCACATCCCTATGACTATTTTGTGATTCCAATTTGTACTTTCTAATCCCTTCACCTTCTCTTCCCTGAAACCTTCCTTTCATCTAGTAACCATCAGTTTTCTTTGCTCCTTTATTCTGGTCTTTAGATGATCTCACATGTAAGTGAGATCATATGGTATTTGTCTTTCTCAGTCTGAGTATTAACTTGCCCTTAAAAAAGAATAAATTCTTACCATTTGCACTAAAATGGATGGACCTAGAGAATATTATGCTAAGTAAAATAAATATTATTTTATATTAATTTCAGGAGCATTGTACAGTGGTTAGAGATTTATATAATTTAAGAAGAGATTCCCCTGATTGGTCTATCACTACACATAGTTATTACCATATTATTGACTATATTCCCTTTGTTTTATATCCCCATGGCTATGTTTTAATTACCAAATTGTACTTGTTAATCCCTTCACCTTTTTCACTTTGCTCCAAAACCCTTCCCATCCATCACCCTAACAAATCTAGTACACATCTGACACGATACATAGTTATAACAATATTATTGACTATATTCCTTATGTATACAATACATCCCATGACTGCTGCGTAACAAAACAACCAATTTGTACTTCCTTTTTAAAAGATTTTATTGGCAATTGGGGAAGGGAACAGCATTGGGGAATCAGGGAAGAGGAACAGAAAAGTCGCTGTCCTTTTGTTCTTCAGTCTAGTTGTGGAGGATGTTGCTTCACTGGTCCATGTTGGTATTGTGATCATTGCGCTCTTCCCGGCTGAGGCAGATAGGTCACCAGCTATTGGATGGCTGCTCATGGCAACTCACAGTAGCTCAGGGCAGCCCACTGCAGCCTACACCATTGCCAGAGACTCACAGCAGCCCAGTTCCAGGTCGAGATGTCATTCACCATCTTAGCTGTAGAGGGCTTAACGTCACTGGCCCATATAGGATCTGAACCAGCGGCCCTGCTGCTAAACTTGTGCTCCCAAACCAACTCTTAACGAATGAGCCACTCGACCAGCCCCCAGTTTGTACTACTTCATCCCTTCATCTTTTTCACCGAACCCCCCAAATTCCCTCCCATCTTGCAACCATCAAAATGTTCTCTGTATCTATGAATTTGTTTCTGTTTCGTGTGTTTATTTTGTTCTTTAGATCCACATATAAGCAAAATCACATTGCATCTGTCTGTCTGATATACTTTACTCTGCACAATACTCTCCAGGTCCATCCATACACTGCAGATGGCAATAACCCATTCCCTCCCATTGCTAAGAAATATTCCATTGTATGCATGCACCACCTCCTCTTTATTTATTCATCCATTGAGGGACACTCTGGCTGTGCCCACATCTTGGCCTTGTAAACAGTGCTGCAATGAGCATATGGATGCACACATCCCCTCAAAATATCATCTTGGTTTTCTCTGGATATATACCCAGAAGTGGGGTTACTGGTTTTTCTTTGTGTCTTGATATAGCCTTTTTTGAAGTCTATTTTGTCTGTTATAAGTATTGTTACTCCAGGTTTTTTTTATGTCTGTGTACATTTTCACCAAATATCTTTTTCTATTTCTCTACTTTCAGTTTGCGTGTGTCTTTTGATGTGAAGTGAATGTCTGGTAGGAAACATATGTAAGGATCTTGTTTTCTTATCCATTCAGCCATCCTATCTTTTGATTGAAGCATTTAATCCATTTACATTTAAAGAAATATATATATATATATATATATATATATATATATATATAAATTCTTTTATTGTGAAATAAATATTTATTTTAATAAGTTTCAGGTGTACAACACAGTACAATAGTTATACTTTTTACCCCTCAAAGTGACAATCCCCCTCCACCTATTATCCACCACACTACTCCCCGCAATATCATACATATCTATTACAATTCCTTTGACTCCCTTCCACAGTATACTCCATATCCCATAGTTACCTATATATTCAATTACAGGCTGCATACAATATTGAACATCAGTTTCAAGTATACAGTGCAGTGATTAAGCCTCTACTCAAACCATAAATTGGTCTCCCTAAAAAGACATGTGACCATCTGACACCCCACAAAATATTTACAACATTATTATATTCCCAGAACTATCTTTCATATTCCTGTGGCAATATCGTACATACATATTTATGCTATCTAATCCCTTCCAGTTCTCCCTCATCCCCACACCCCTCCGAACTAGCAACCATCAGTTTTCCCTCTATATCTATGAGACTGTTTCTGTTTCCTTTGCTCATTCCTATAGTTTTTCAGATTCCACATATAAGTGAGATCATATGGTATTTGTCTTTCTCCGACTGACTTATTTCACTTAAGATAATAATCTCTAGATCCATCCATATCGTTGTAAATGGTACGATTTCATTCTTCTTTATAGCGGACTAATACTCAATTGTATAACTGTACCACAGTTTCTTAATCCAGTCATCTACTGATGGGCATTTCAGTTGTTTCCAAGTCTTGGCTATTGTAAAAAGCACTGCAATAAACAAACGGATGCATATATTTTTTCGAATAATTGTCTTGGATTCTTCTGGGTAGATAGATACCCAAGAGTGGAATTGCTGGGTGATACGGTAGTTCCATTTCCAGGTTTTTGAGATACTTCCATATTGATTTCCATAATGGCTGCACCAATCTGCAGTCCCACCAATAGTGCACCAGGGTTACCTTTTCTAAACACCCTTACCAGCACTTGTTGTTAGTTAATTTATTGATGATAGCTATTCTCACCGGAGTGAGGTGGTATCTCATTGTGGTTTTTATTTGCATTTCTCTGATGATTAGTGAGGTTGAACATTTTTTCATATGCTTGTTGTCCCTCTGTATTTCCTCTTTAGAGAAATGCCTCTTGATATCCTCTGCCCAATTTTTAATTGGGTTGTTTGCTTTTTTGGTATTGAGTTTCATGAGTTTTTTTTAATATACATTTTGGATATTAACCCCTTATCAGATATATCATTGGCAAATATCTTCTCCCATTCAGTAGGCTGCATTTTTGTTTTATTCATGATTTCCTTTGCAGTGAAAAAACTTTCAAGTTTGATGTAATCCCATATATTCATTTTTTCTTTTATTACCCTAGTCTGAGGGGATATATCAGTAAAAATATTACTCAGGGTAATGTCTGCAAACTTACTGCCTATGTTTTCTTCTACGAGTTTTATGATTTCATGTCTTACCTGTAAGTCTTTAATCCATTTTGAGTTTGTTCTCCTATATGGTGTAAGTAGATGGCCCATTTTCATTTTTTTGCATGTTTCAGTCCAATTTTCCCAGCACCATTTATTTAATAGACTATCTTTATTCCAGTGTAAATTCTTGCTTCCATTGTCATAGATTAAATGACCGTATATGGATGGATTTATTCCTGGGCTCTCTATACTGTTCCATTGGTCTATGGTCTGTTTTTATGCCAGTACCATACTGTTTTGATTACTGTAGCCTTGTAGAATGACGGTAGTGTGATGCCTCCCACTTTGTTCCCATTTCTAAAGATTGCCGTAGCTTTTCGGGGTCATTTGTGGTTCCATATAAATTTTATGGTTCTATGTTCTATTTCTGAGAAAAATGTCCTTGGTAGGTTGATTGGAATTGCGTTGAATCTATATATTGCCTTAGGTAGTATTGCTATTTCAACTATATTAATTCTTCCTAAACATGTACATGGTATGTATTTCCATTTATTAGTATCTTCATTGATTTCTCTCTTCAGTGTCTCATAACTTTCTGAGTACATGTCTTTTACTTCTTTAGTTAAATTGATTCCTAGATATTTTATTCTTTTTGAAGCAATTGTAAAAGGGATTGATTTACTGATTTCTTCTTCTGATTGTTTATTATTTGTGTATACAAGTGCAACTGATTTCTGAATATTAATTTTGTATCCTACTACTTACCAAATTCGTTTATCACTCCTAGCAGTTTTTTGGTGGAGTCTTTGGGATTTTCTCTATATAGTATCATGTCATCTGCATATAATGGCAGTTTTACTTCCTCTTTTCCAATTTGGATGCCTTTTATTTCATTTTCTTGTCTGATTGCTGTGGCTAGAACTTCCAGAACTATGTTTAATAGAAGTGGCGAAAGTGGGCAGCCTTGTCTTGTTCCTGATCTTAAGGGGAAAGTTTTTAGCCTTTCCCCATTGAGTATGACATTTGCTGTGGGTTTATCATATATGGGCTTTATTATGTTGAGATATGATCCCACCATTCCCACTTTGCTAAGAGTTTTTATGATAAATGGCTGCTGCTCCTTGTCAAATGCCTTTTCTGCATCTATTGTTATGATCATATGATTTTTATTTTTCATTTTGTTAATGAGATGTATTACGTTAATTGATTTGTGGATATTGAACCAACCTTGCATACCAGGAATGAATCCCACTTCATCGTGGTGTATGATCTTTTTAATGAGATGCTGAATTCAGTTTGCTACCATTTTGTTGATAATTTTTGCATCTATGTTCATTAGGAATATTGGCCTGTAGTTTTCCTTTTTTGTAATATCTTTGTCTGAGTTAGGAATCAGGGTGATAGTGGCTTCATAAAAAGAGTTTGGGAGCTTTCCCTCCTTCTGTATTTTTTGGAATAGTTTGAAGAGAATAGGTACTAATTTTTTTTTGAATGTTTTGTAAAATTCACCTGTGAAGCCAACTGGTCCACGACTTTTGTTTGTTGGAAGATTGTTGATTATTTATTGAATTTCTTTTGCAGTAATCAGTCTGTTCAGAATTTCTATTTCTTTTTTTTTCAGACTTGGTAGATTGTATGTTTCTAGAAATTTATCCATTTCTTACAGATTGTCGAATTTGTTAGCATATAATTGCTCATAGTGTTTTCTTAAAATTTTGTGTATTTCTGTGGAATCTGTTGTCACTTCTCTTTAATTTCTGATTTTATTAATTTGGGTCCTCTCTCTCTTTTCCTTGGTGAGTCTGACTAAGGGTTTGTAGATCTTGTTTATCTTTTCAAAAAACTGACTCTTGGTTTCATTGATCTTTTCTATTCTTTTTTTTGGTCTCTATTTCATTTATCTCTGCTCTGGTCTTTATTACTTCCTTCCTTATACACCCTTTAGGATTGTTTTGCTGTTCTTTTTTGAGTTCTCTTAGGTGTAAAGATAGTCTGTTGATTTGAGATTTTTCTTCCTTTTTTAGGTAGGCCTGCAATGCTATAAACTTCACTCTTAGGACTGCTTTTGCTGCATCCCAGACATTTTGGATCAGGGTGTTTTCATTTTTGTTTGTCTCGTGGTATCTTTTGATATCCTACTTGATCTCATTTTTGACCCACTCACTATTTAGTAGCATGTTATTTAGCCTCCATCTATTTGTAAGCTTTGCAGATTTCTTCATATAATTCATTTCTAGTTTCATAGCATTGTGGTCAGAGAAGACACTTGATATGATTTCAATCTTCTTAAATTTGTTGAGACTTGTTTTGTGGCCTAATATGTGGTGTATCTTGGAAAATGTTCCATGTGCACTTGAGAAGAATGTATATTCTGTAGGTTTGTGTTGAAAGGCTCTAAAAATATTAATTAAATCCAGCTGGTCTAAAGTGTCTTTTAAGGCCACTATGTCCGTGTTGATTTTCTGTCTGGAGGATCTGTCCATTGGTGACAATAGCGTGTTGAAGTCCCCTACTATGATAATGTTACTGTTGATCTCTGTCTTCATGTCTGTCAAAATCTGTTTAATACATTTAGGAGCTCCTATGTTGGGTGCATAGATATTTAATAGGATTATATCCTCTTGTTGAATTGATCCCTTTATTATTATGTATTGCCCTTCTTTGTTTTATGTTGTAGTCTTCATTTTGAAGTCTGTTTTGTCTCAAATAAGCATTGCTACTCCAGGTATTTCTAGTTTCCATTTGAATGAAATATCTGATTCCATCGCTTTATTTTCAATCTGTGTGTGTCTTTTGATCTGAGATGAGTCTCTTATAGACAGCATATGCATGGGTCCTGTTTTCTTATCCACTCAGCCACTCTGTGTCTTTTGATTGGAGATTTTAGCCCATCACATTTAAAGTGATTTCTGATATGTGCATATTTATTGCCGTTTTGTTATTTATATTTCTTTTCTTCCTGGGTTAAATTGTTTTCCCCTTTCTTCTGTTTAAAAAAGCCCTTTTAACATTTCCTGCCATGATGGCTTGGTGGTAATGAACTCCTTAAGCTCATTGTTTTTCTGAGAAGCTCTTTATCTCTCCTTCAATTTTAAGTGATAGCCATGCTGGGTAGAGCAATCTTCGTTAGAGACCTTTATTTTGTGTCACTTTGAATATCTCCTGCCAATCCCTACTGGTTTGAATAGTTTCTGTAGACAAGTCACTTGTTAATCTTATAGGAGTTTCTTTGTATGTAGCCTGCTGTCTTTCTCTTGCTGCTTTAAGAATTCTTTTTCTTTAGCCTTTGGCATTTTAACTATGATGTGTCTTGGTGTGGGCCTGTTAGGATTCAGCCTGTTTGGAACTCTCTACACTTCCTGGGCTTGTATGTCGATTTCCTTCACCAGGGTAGGGAAGTTTTCAGGCATTATTTCTTTATATACATTCTCAATCCATTGCTTCTTCGCTTCTCCTTCTGGTATTCCTATGATTTATATATTATTTGGTATCATCTTGTACCATAGGGCTCTTAAACTATTTTCATTGTTTTTTATTCTTTTGTCTTTTTGTTCTTCCAATTGGGTGATTTGTGCTATTTTGTCTTCCAAATCGCTGATCCGATTCTCTGCTTCATCTATTCTACTGGTAATTCCTTCGAGTGTTTTCTTCATTTCACTTATTGTATTCTTTAGTTCTAACTGGTTGTGTTTTATTGTTTCCCTATCCTTCTTTGTTTCCTCATTAAGTTCCTTAAACATCCTTATCACCAGTGTTCTAAACTCTGTCTCTTAAAGTTTGGATACCTCTGTTCCATTTTTTCCATTTCTAGAGCTTCCTTCTGATCTTTTACTTGGGACAGTGTTTCTTTGTTTCTTCCTTCTGGTTGTTGATCTGTGATTGCTTTGATGTATTGGATAGATCACCTGGAAAGAAGAGAGGGGGAAAAAATTAAAGAAAAGAATAGGAAAAAAAAGAAGTTGGGCAGCTCTCCATCCTCTTTAATCTGTAGACCACTTGCTCAGCAATAAATAATCTCTGGCCGAATCAGCACCAGCTATTGGGGGGAAGGGTTTAATGTGCTATGTTCCAGCCTCTCTCTCAGGCTTGCAGTGAGCTTTCCGCAATTAGATGCTGTGTGCTCTGGAATGGTGCTCTCTACCAAAAAAAAAAAAATCACCACAGGTTGTTGCAAGTTGTCTGCAGCTGCAAAAAAAAAAAAACCCTCTGAGATATGGGCCAGGCACCAGTGGCTTAGGGTGCCTCTGGCAAAACAGCTCAAGGTGGGTGGGGAAAGCCCCCAAGGCACCACTAGATGTTGTCACTGGCCCCAACCAAGCCAGAGTAGAATGCACTATGCACCAGCAACCAGCCCACACAAACTTGCCAGGGAAGCCTCAATCGGATCACGGAGGTGCACAGCTCCTGGCCCAACATTCTCAGGAATACTCCCTGTCCCAATCACCTGGCCGCAGATCAGTCTTAGCAGCCCAACAGCCAATCCCCAGCCTGGCAATTCTGTACAAACAGTGCAGAACGTGGGGACCAAACACGGCTCTGGCAGCACTCCTGAGTCTCATTGAACAGCCTCATGGAGCTGGAGAAACCCCGCCCTGTTTATCCCTGGCTATGCAGCAAAAGCAGGGTGGAGGGCAGGAACCAAATGCAGCCTGCACACTCCTGCGTCTCAATGAGCTGCCTGTTGGAGCCATCGGGCACCTACCCTGCGTTTCCCTGGCAACGCAGCACAAGCAGGGCTGAGGGTGGGAATCCAAGCCTGCATGCACACGCACGCACTCATGCCTGCACGCACTCCTGCGCCAATTTCACTAGGCCAATGCGGTCCCAGATCTGACCCTCTGTGTCAAGGCCCAACCCTGAAAAAATGGTGCCCTTCTGTACACCACTCATGTGCAAGCTCCACACCAGGAGAACAATGGTCCCAAAACCTCCAGCTTGTTCACCAAAGGTGTTCAATTCAGACCTTCCCGACAGACTCCTGGGCCCAGTTCACACAGCTCCTTCCAACAGGAACCGGGTGATTGCTCACTGGCGAGTGAACCAATGCTCCATCCCCACTGGATCTCCAGCCACCCTCAGCTTCACTGAGCTGAGCAAGGAATGTCCTCACTAATTTCTACTGCCCACTATCCTAGAACTCCTCTTCCTGGCAAAGCAACTCTGTGCTAGTGAGTTCGGTGTGTGGCTGGAGGGTCTCTTCCCCAACCAGAGAATCCTCCCCACAGCTGGGGCATCCCTCACGGGGCTCGCCTTCTCTCATCTGCGCCCCTCCTATCAGACTTGATGTAGCTTCCTCTTTAGGTTCTTCGTTAGAGGTTCTGTTCTTCTAGTGTTCAGGGGACTTCCGAGGTTAAATGTTGTGTAAATTATTTGTAATTTTGATGTGATCCTGGGAGGCAGTTGAGACAGTGTCCGTCTATTCCACCATCTTACTCGAAGTCTAAAGTAATTTTTGATGGACATGTATTTATGGCCAATTTATTATTCACATTATTTATTTACATTTTTCATCTTAAAGAACTCCCTCTTACATTCTTTGTAATACTGGTTTGGTGATGATGAACTGCTTTATTTACTTTATTTTTAAAGATTTTATTGGGGAATTGGGGGAGGGAAACAGCGTTGTGGAATCAGGGAAGGGGAACAGACAAGTTGCTGTCTTTTTGTTCTACAGTCTAGTTATGGAGGACATTGTTTAGTGGCCCATGCTGGTGTTGTCAGTGAGCTCCTCCCAGATCAGGCAGATGGGTTACCAGCCTCTGGATGGTCGCTCACCGTAGCTATTGGATGGTGGCTCGCCACGGCTATTGGCAGTTCATGCTGGCTGCCTGCCATTCATGCTGGCTACTGGCCACTCACTCTAGCCTATGGGAGCCCACTGCAGCAGGGGCCGCAGCCTATACCATTGCCGGGGCTCGCATCCCAGCTCCAGGTGGAGCTGTTGTTATCTGTAGAAGGCAGTGTCACTGGCCCTCATATGTGGGATCTGAACTGGGGCCGCTGGCGTCCCAAGCCAGCTCTTAACCAATGTGCCACTCAGTCGGCCTGATATTTTTTGTTTTTCCTCATCTGGGAAGTTCTTTATCTGTCCTCTGATTCTAAATGATAGCTTTGCTCTGTAAAGTAATCCTGAGTGTGAGTTCTATCTTTTCATATCTTTGAATATTTCATATCTATCTTTCTGGCCTAGTGAGAAATAACCTGACAGTCTTATGGGAACTTCCTTTTAGGTAATTAGCTAATTTTCTCTTGCTGCTTTTAGGATTCTCTCTTTGTCTTTAAGCTTTGGCATTTTAATTATAATGTTTTGGTGTGAGCCTCTTTGGATTCATCTCATTTGGGACTCTGCAATTTCTGGGCATGAATGTCCATTTCATTTACCAGTGTATGGAAGATTTCTGTCATTATTTCTTCAAATTGATTTTCAATTTGTTGCTCTTTCTCTTCTCCTTCTGGTACCACTGTGATGTGAATATTGTTATCTTGGTGTTGTCCCAGAGGCCCCTTAAACTGTCCTCATCTTATTGGAATTTTTTTTTCCTTTTTAGTGTTCTGATTGGGTGTTTTGTGCTACCTTATCTTCTGAATCATTGATTTGATCCTCTGCTTCACCTAATCCACTGCTGATTCTCTCTAATATATTCTTCATTTCAGTTATTGTATTCTTTATTTCTGACTTTTATTTAATATTTCCTACCTCCATTTTCATGTTTCTTATCTCTGTGTATGTTCACCCTGAGATCATTAAGCATCCTTATAAATAGTGTTTTGAACTCTCTATCTGGTAGATTGCTTGCCTTCATTTTGTTTAAACCTTTTTCTGGAACTTTGTTCTGTTCTTAATTGGAATATGTTTCTTTGTTTCCCCATTTTGGCTGCCTCCCTGTATTTCCTTCTATGTATTTGTTAGGGCTGCTATGTCTCCTGGCCTTAATAGAGTGTCCCTATATATTAGGTGCACTGTGGAGCACAGTGGTGCAGTTTTCTTGTTCAACTGAACCAAGTGTTCTAGGTGTGTCTTTTGTATGGGTTGTGTGTGTGCCCTCCTATTGTAGCTGAGTCTTGGTTGCTGTTTGAACATCAATGGGAGGGATTGACCCTCAAACTGATTTTTTGTGAGGACTGGTTGTTACTATAGTGGTGGAGCTGTTGTGCTGGGGCTTAACCAATGAAACAGGATTTGCTTTAGCAGGGAACCTGCCCCATCTGCCCTTTGGGGTTTGTAATTTTTGTAGGTGGCTGGGTGATAGTCCAGCTTGGTCTGAAGCTGGCCACTGGGTTTGCCAGCCCCAGGGCCTCCTGTGAAGGACTCTACCACCAGCTAAATTGAGCTGCAGCCTGTGCCCTGCCCAGGGCCACCTGGCATGAGCCACAAAGCAATCCACAGATGGCCACCACCTGCACTGGGTTTGGATGTCCCTGGAGAAGTCAAGCCATTTACTGAGACTAGCTGCCACTAGTGCCAGGCTTGGGGTTGCTCAGCAAGTTATATGGGACACACTGTAGTCAGATGCTGCTTGTTTGGGTTCTGTGAAACTTTCAGAGATTTTAGGAAAGTCCACAGCATGAACCTAGATAGGCTGCTTATATAGAAAAGCCACTGGAAGTGGCATAGGTGTGCCTCAACTTTGGGTGGGGCAGGGTCTCAGGGAGTCACTTTGATAGGGTGGAACAAATGATTTCAGCTAGGTTGGTGGAGACTCAGATAAGTCTGCTGCCTCCATCAGCACACAGGAAGGAGAGAGGGCTCAACGGTTCGTACCAGCACTTTTGTCTTGGAGAAAGCTCTCTTCCAGCTCTCACCCTGAAGCCACATAATTTAGTTCCTCCCCACAGGTCCCTGGCACCTTTTGAGCTGCTGCCCCAGTGCCATAGCTCAGAGGCAGTGAGTCCATCATTGAGGAAGTCTATGTGTGGGCCCTTTAAGAGGATCACCTGGGACTGCAGCTGCCTGCCATCTCACCTAGTCACAATCTCCTCTTGTTTTCACAGCCATAAGTTATAGGTATTTCTCTCCTCAACACTGAAACCCAAGGCTGGAGAGCCTGGTGTGTGCCTGGGACCCCTTGCTCCTCTAGAGGAGAGCCTTGCAACTGAAATATTCCTCCTAATTTTGTATAGCCACACCGAAGTGTGGGATCAGCCCATTCCATATCTCTGCTCTTCCTATATGTTCCATGTCTCAAGGTGTTTTCTTCTGTGTGTCCTTAGAAGTAGGACTTTGGTTCAGCTAGAATTTAGGCAATTCTCAGATGTAGTTGTTCTTATACTACATTTTATTTATTCATTCATCTGTCAAGACACTTAGAGTGTTTCCACATCTTGGCTATTGTGAATAGTGATGCAATGGACATGAGAGTACTAAAATCTCTTTGAGATCCTGATTTCAATTCTTTTTGATAAATATCCAGAAGTAGATTACTGGATCATAATTTAATTTTCTGAGGAAACTCAATACCATTTTCCATAGTTGCTCCATTTTGCATTCACACCAACACTGTGCAAGGTTTTCAATTTCTCCACACCCTTGCCCACACTTCTTGTCTTACATCTGTTCAAGTCCTTACTGCACTTTTTAATCGTATTATTAGTTCTTTTTTGTTACTCAGCTATAGGAGTTTATTATATATTTTGGATATTAACCCCTTATCTTATCTCTGATTTGCAAATATTTCCTCCATTTCATAGGGTGCCTTTTTACTCTGTTGATTTTTTTGTTTGTTTGCTGTGCAGGAGGTGTCAAATTTGGTGTAGTCCCATTTGTTTATTTTGTTTGTTGTTGCTGCATGTGCCTTTGTATCTGATCCATAAAATTATTGCCAAGACCAACGTCATGAAGCTTTACCCTACATTTTCTTCTTGGAGTCTTATATATTTGGGTCTTATATTTAAGTATTTGATCCATTTTGAGTTGATTTTTGTATATGGTGTAAGGTAAGGATCTAATATTATTATTTTATATGTGGATATCCAGCATTTACAACACCATTTGTTGAAGACACTATCCTTTCCCCATTGTGTATTCATGGCACCTTTGTGGATGATCAGTTTTCTGTATATGTGTGAACTCATTTCTGAATTCTCTGTTCTGTTCCTTTGACCTGTCTATTTTATGCCAGTACAATACTCTTTTGATTACTAAAGCTTTGTAATATATTTTGAAATCGGGAAGTGTTATGCCTCCAGCTTTGTTTTTGTTTCTCCAGATTGATTTGGCTATCCATGGTCTTTTGTAGTTTTATATAAATTTTAGAATTGTTTTTTTCTATTTCTGTAAAAACATACCATTGGGATTTAAACAATGATTGCATTGAATTCATAGATTGCTTTGGATAGTATGGATTTCTTGACAGTATTAAGATTTCCAACCCCTAAATATGGGTTGTATTTCCATTTGTCTGTATCTTTAATTTCATTTATAAGAGTTTGGTAATCTGACCAGATCTATAACTAGAATGGAGATTTTTTTCTGTAATAAAAAACTTCCTGGAGCCTGCTGAGTGGTGCGGTGGTTAAGCGCTGGCTTGGGAAGCCAGGGGCCCTGGTTCAGTTCCCACATATGAGGGCCAGTGACACTGCCCTGGAAAAAAACCCAAAAACAAACAAAAAAAACTTCCCAACAAAGAAAAGCTCAGGAGTAGATAGCTTTATGGGCTTATTATACCAAACTTTTAAAGAAGAATTAATGCCAATACTTCTCAAAAAATTCCAAATATTGAAGAAGAGGCAACACTCCCAAACTCATTTTATGAAGCCAGGGCTACTCTGATGCCAAAGCCAAACAAAAACACCACAAGAAATAGAAAACTATAGGTCAATATCTCTCATGAATATACATACAGAAATCTTCAACAAAATACTAGCAAACCCTCTAGGATTGTAAAGTTTCTGCTGAAAAATATCATGATAGTCTAATGGCCTTTCCCTTACAAGTAACTGTTTTTTGTTCCCAGATTGTCTTGAGAGTTCTTTCTTAGTCCTTTTTTTAAATTAAAATTTATTGGAGTGACAATGGTTAGTAAGATTTAAGTGTACAATTCTCTAATGTATCATTTGTATATCACATTTTGTGTTCAACACCCAGAGTCAGTTTTTCTTCCATCACCATATATTAGACCTCATTTACCTTCAACTTTGTCATTAATTTTTGACACATTCACTGTAATGTGCCTTGGAGAAGGCCTGTTGAGATTAAGATAATTAGCTGTTCTGTTTGCTCCTTGGATTTGAGGATTGAGTTCTTTCCATAGGTTTGGGAAGTTCTCATCAAGTATCTGTTTGAATAGACTGTTCCCTTCTCTCTCTTTTCTCCTTCTGGCATACTCATTATTCTTATGCTGTTCCTTCTGATGGAGTCAGAAAGTTCTTGTAGATGACTGGATAAAGAAGATGTGCATATATACACAGTGGAATATTACTCTGCTATAAGAAAAGATGAAATGCTGCCATTTGTGAAAACATGGATGGATCTTGAGATTATTATGCTAAATGAAATAAATCAGACAGAAAAAGTTGAGATCCATATGACCACTCATATGTGGGATATAAAACTGAAAGCAACAAAAGAATAGGATAAACAAAGAAAAAAAACCTAATAGACACAGACAACAGTTTAGTGATTACCACAGGGTAAGGGGAAGGAAGGATTGGAAAAGAGGGAAAAGCATGTCAAATATATGGTGATGGAAGGGAAACTGACTCTGGGTGGTGACCACACAATGTGATATATAGATGATGTACTACAGAATTGTACACTTGAAACCTGTGTAATTTTACTCACCATTGTCATCGCAATGAACTTAATTTAAAAGATACTAGCAAACTGAATTTAAGAGCACATTAAAAAATCATACATCATGACCAAATTGGATTTATACTTGCAATGCAATAATGTTTAATATACAAAAGTCAATCAATGTAATAAAGAGTAAAAATCACACAATTTGTTTTATATTACAAATGTAGGAAAAACCTCTGAAAAAAATACATCACCTTTTCATGATAAAAATTCTCAACAAACTAGGAATATTATGAATCTTAACATAATAATGGTCATATATAACTCTGAAACCCATAGATACTGCTCTAGTCAATGGTGAAAATTTGAAAGCCCTTTATCTAAGATCAGGAATAAGATATGAATACTCACTTTCACTTCTATTCAATGTAGTATTGGAAGTCCTAACCAGAGTAATTAGGCAAAAAAATGAAATAAAGGCATCAAATGCAGAAAGGATGAAGTACAAGTAAAATTGCCCCTGTTTGTAGGCAGCATGGTCATATATAAATAAAACCTTAAAGACTCCATTCAAAACAAATAAATTTAGTAAAGTTGTTGGATACAAATTCAACATTAAAAAAATAGGTGCATTTCTATATACTAACAATGAATTATCTGAGAAGGAAATTAGGTGAATAATCCCATTTATAATAGAATAAAATACTTGTAATAAGCTTTTTTCTGCATCAGTGATTTTAATATGGATTCTTAGTGGTTATAAATAATGTCAGAATACACACACACACACACACACACACACACACACACACACACACACACAGTTCTCAGGATTCTGACCAAGTGAATTCTGAGCTCAGCCCTCCTCCTCCTTTTCATTCTTGATCCAGTCTACACACAGTTGAGTAATTTGGTGTAGAAGCCAACCCCTTGCTACACCTAATGACCCAGGATACAATGCCAGTGGCCACCTGGTGGTCATTGTAATAGGTTTTTTTAATGTATTCTATATTTATGGTACCTGAATTCAGTTATAGTTAGACTTTTCTCAGTCAATTTTATAAATGAATTATTGAAGTTTTTTAAATAGTTTTTTATGGTTTAGTTTGCATTTCAATATTTTATCCATTTGGATATTATCCCAATGTACATATGAAGTATGGTTCCAACTTAATTTTATTTGCGTAACTTTTCATTTCTCCTATGTATTTTGGCCTATTTCTAGGCTTTATATTCTGTTTCAGTGATCTAATTTGTACATATGTATCACAGTTTTAATTATTATAGCTTTTTATAACTCTGAATGTTTGATAGGTTTGTCCCTTACTCACTGTTTTTTTTTTCAGAGTATTTATTTTCTCTTGGGAAATATTGTTTGTTTAATTTTATATGAATTCTAGAAACTGTCCAATTTTTCCCATCAAAAATTGCCAATTTTTTTCAGACATGTTAAATTGATAAACTAACTTAGGAGTAGCTGAAAATATAAAAAAGCATGCATATCTAAAACTTCTTCCATATGCAAGATTTGGGAATTTATTTTCTTGTTATGCCCTTTAAAATGATCTGTTCTTTAACTATTTTTTTTTGAGGGCCGTGTCACTGGCCCTCATATGTGGGACCCGAACAGGGGCCACTGGCTTCCCAAGCCAGTGCTTAACCACTGTGCCACTCGGCCAGCCCTAACTATTTTTACCATGTTTATTTTATTTTATTTTGGGGGATTGGAGAGGCAAGTCCTTGACAACTTTCCACAATCCTTTAGTGGAAATCAGATTGTTAGGATTTTTCTATCTATTCTACTATCAGTTTTGATAAATTATATATTTTATAGAGAATTATGCACTTCATCCTGGCTTTCATATTAATTTACATAAGTTTTCTCATGGTGTAAAAAAATCAAATATTTTAGTAGTTATTTCTGTAACAAACAAACTCCCAAATTTTCGTGGTCTAACACAATAAAAATATCTCACATATTCAGAGCCAAATATAGGTATTCTGGATTAGTTGGCAACCTTCTACAGGCTTTAATTAAAGCAACAAATTTTTGCAATGTTTTCATCAGTTCTTTTGCTAGCCACTCTGACCTCTCTTTATCAGTGACACATACACCTGATACTATGTGGCTTTGGCATCTACCAGTGCTTCTGGGTCTTCTAATAGATGATCTTCCTCCTATTAACAATTATGGGAAGAAAGAAGGACACATAGGAGGATTTTGTGGGTCAAGCCTAGATGTGGTGTACATCAGTAATACCCATATTCATTGCTCCGGAACTCAATCACATGGTCATATCTTACTGCAAGTAAGCCTTGGAAGTGTATCTAACTTTTTGTCCATAAAGGAAAGGAAACAGATTTTGATGAATACTTTGTGTTCTCTACCATACCAGTTTCTCTTAAAATTGAGTTTATAAAGTTTTCTTTTGTTTTGATTTTATAATAATTTCAACAAGGAGAAATGGGAAGATGTTGAAATTATGATTCCTTGATGTACATATTGAAAGTGCATTGAATAGTGGATTAAAGGATGGACTTTGATGTGTCCAAGTTTGAGTTATTCTACCTGTAGCTGAGTGACTGTACACAAGTTGTTTAATAGAATATAATAATGGAATCTACCTTAAAGTGTTGCAAAAAAATAAATAAAAATATTAGTGTAATGTTCTTAATCTGGTAGCTAGCAGTATTATTATGATTAGTAATAATAGTGGCATCATGTTGGCAAGAAATTGGCTTGTGAGGAGTTACAGACATGTGAAGTAGACACAGTTAAGATCCATGTGGCTTGGGACAGCCAAGTGCACATTCAGAATTAGCAATTACAGAGGGTGAAAGTTTTCTGTAAACTTTTAGAGCATTGACTGATACAGTAGGCTTTCTTTTATCCTAGAAGGAGCTGTGATACCCCCATGTAATCTTGTTCCAGTCTTAATGTTGACCTTTAAGTTCTAGAACATATCTAGAATTGCTGCTGTTTAATGCAAAGCCATATCTCTACCTATGTCACTACACCAGTGCTGCCTGGGAAATAACAATCTCAATTCAACATTTTCTTCTACCTGACCATTATCTATTAAGTTATATGTTACTCATTATCATACATACCTTCCATTCTTCAAGCTCTTCTGCAGAGTAACATCTCCAGTAAATGTGTCTTTAGTTCCATGGTTATTCTTCTTGCTCATTAGCTGTTATTTTCCCCAGAAAATATCATTCTGTTGACTTTTGAATTACTTATTTTCAAGTTCTTGGAGAGGGACAATCAATATTTCTTTTGTATTTATGTGCTTGGGCAAAAAAGATTATCATGTTCTCAAAGGCATGGACAAACAAGTTTCCCACCTTCTATTTTTTTTGTGTGTGTCTCCTCAAAATTACCTAAAATTGACTTTTCACACAATAGTCATTTGGGCATGTTGTATAATTAATTAACCATTTCATTATATCCCTAGAGTACTGCCAGTTTCTTCAAGGAAACATGCAAACACAGTTTTTGACTTGGTTGCTTCTTCTCTAGAAGAGGGAGGACCAAGAAAAAAAAACTTTCTGGAAAGTTTCTCAAAGTTATTCACAAGGCACCTAGAAACTGTGTCTATTTTGGTCACATGGCAGACCAGTGTTCTGAAAGATAAACATGAGCTTTCCTTGAGTACCAGAAAGCCTTGCTAATGATAACATTGTGTAATAGTGTTAGGTCATTCTCTCGGTCAGAAACCAAAAGAGGTCATAGCAAATGTTGAGACTTGACTCCAATATCAGTAAGCAAATTCTGTTCTACTTGAGTAGTTACAAGAAATAGAACAATATGACTTGGCATTTGAGCCGGTGGAAAAGATTTAAAAGTCACAGGGAAATTAGTTATTGAGGTTAAAACTGTTACAGGAATGGTATTTAACATACTATAATTGGGGAGGGAGGAATAAGATAACTGGGCATTCCAGAAAGACGTGGTCCTTTTAAAATGAGAAGAGAATTTGCCTGCACTCTGTGTATAGTAAAAAGCAATGTGTTTCTTTTTCATGTCATGCAACATTTCTCACCTAACAGAGAGACACGTAGTTATTTTGGATATATTCAGGCCAGCAAAGCACTGGAAAGTTTTTTGGAGGAATGTCATTATGTGCTTTGTAAACTAAATTGCCATTTCTTACCACTGTAACTTCAATTCAGCAGACGAATACTGAGTAAGAGCTTAATATATACTATGTTCTGTGCAAGGTGATAGGGATTCAACAACAAAAGAAGGAGACATGACTTCTGACCCTCCCCCCCACACACAAAAAAAAACGAGACATACAAATGACTGACCAGCACAAATCACACTATGAAATGTGCGTCCTGAAAGGTAAAGGATTTGTGGCACTGACAGGTACTGTCTCCCTTGTGGCCATCAATAAATTTTGTACTTTATAAAATAACATTTTTGTCTCTAAATGTAAGATAGGCTATAAATTTGGAAAATATATAAAATGTAGCAAATAAAATCATTCATAATCTTAAAACCATAGGTAATTGCTGTTACTATTTTTGTGTATTTCTTTCATTTATATTTACATTATATAGATGTACACAAACAGACAGTTGATACACTGTATATAAAATTCTGATCCTAACCTTCCCAGTAAATTAGAATCATTTCTATATGTCATTAAAACACAATAAATGTCATATTAAAGGCTGAATAGCATTACGTTGTGGATATACCATATTTTACTCAACTATTCTCCAACTGACAGACATTTCAAATAGAACATATTTTTCAAATGGTTGAGATGGATAAACAATTGAGTTTAATTATATTACTGTGGTGTTTTAAGTCACCTAACTAACCATAAGAAAAATAGAGAGGGAGAAAGGGAGGGAGCAGGAAAGGAGAGGGAGTGGGAGAGGCAGAGGTATGGAGGAAGAAAGAGAGAGAATATAAATGACATGACAATGAAAGCACTTAAATGTGGCTAAACGTGCTGCTGTGATATAATTTCTGGATTTTATGCCCCAAGATCTCTTTTTATGGGCACCTGCCAATCAGAGATTCTGTGTTACTATATCTGATGTCAACATCATGACCTCATAGATATTGATAGCATTAAGACAATAAAATAATTTTTACAAAAATAAAGTCTGGGAAATTTAGTATGAGGGTGAGAAGGCAGGGGAAGCTAAAGAAAGATCTTTCCCTTGTCTTGGTTAGGACACTAGAGTACACAGTCCCTAGTCTTGAGTGAGCACAGTCCAAAAGACTACCCTTACTTCTGACACCAAGTACAAATTTGAGTTCTCCAAAACACAATAAAGTTCAATGATTTACTGAAAAGACTCACAGAACTCACTGAAAACTACTATATTCAAGGTTATGATTTACAACAGGAAAAGGGTACATATTAAAATTATTTAACTTTTTCTGATTGACTTATTTTGTTTAGCATAATAACCTCAAGATCCATAGACACAGACAATAGTTTAATGGTTACCAGTGGTTAAGTGTGGAGGGTGTGGTAGACAAGTGTGAAAGGGATCAAATATATAGTGATAAAAAGAGAACTGACTCTGGGTGGTGACCACACAATGTGATATATAGATGATGCATTACAGAATTGTACACATGAAACCTGTAGAACTTTACTGACAATTGTCACCCCAATAAACTTTAATTTTCATTTGAGGAAATAGATGCATGGGGCAAAGTCCAGGAAAGTTGCAAATGCACAGTCTCCAGTTGTTCTTTCCAGTGGAGTCATGGATAGTATTATTTTATTTACATCAGTGGGTGAGAATACACACAAAGTATTGCCAATCAGGGAAGCTCACCTGGCTCTTAGTGGGCAGAGATTTTATTAGGGTCCCATGGTCAAATGCCTACATGACTGACCTTTAGTTTCCAGACCCTCCAGAGGTAGAAGTGATACTGCATGACTGACATTTACTCTCCAGTCCCTCTTGAGGTAAAGTGGACACTACATGGCCCAAAAATCCCTGTAATGAATCATATTGCTAGATTCTCCAGTGGCCAAGGCACCCAAGTAAACAAAGACACTCTTGTCAGGCATGCTCTTCCAAAGGTTTGGAGAGTACCTTCCAGAAGCAAAAGGCAAAGGCCAGACCTATTTCTGGGCAAGGTTCAATTCTTTACTATACAGGTGTTCTGCCTAGCAGAATCCTTCCCTTGATGATGATTCTTTATCGCATGTGGTGTGCTATGAAGTAAATCACTGAGGAAGCTGATAATATTTTTACCTTGTACAAAAAAGTACTGACTTAAGCACATGCAAGATGTGATCAAACAATATGGTGAATGTTTAAATTTAAAAAATTACTACAGTAAAAGACACATTGCTATTATCTTCCTCAAAACACTCCCCCTTACTGCAAACACACTTATCCCATTGTTCTTTCTACTATCTGAAGCAGTTCTCAAAGTCCCCTTTCATAAGTGTCTTTAGTTGTGGTATCATGGCTGCCTTGATCTCCTGAATCGTTTTCACTTTGCACAAGAACCAGAAGTCACACAGTGCCAGATCCAGTGAATAAGGTGGATGAGGACACACTGTGATGTTTGTTTGTTTGTTTGTTTGTTTGTTTGTTTTGAGGGCCCTCATATGTGGGAACCGAACCGGGGCCACTGGCTTGCCAAGCCAGCGCTTAACCACCACGCCACTCGGCCGGCCCCGTATATTTTGATTTTTTTTCTAGAGGGCAGTGTCATTGGTCCTCATATGTGGGATCCGAACTGGGGCCACTGGCATCCTAAGCCAGTTCTTAACCACCGCACCACTTGGCCGGCCCGACACATTATGATGTTTTTATTTGACAGAAATTGCCATATACCAGAAACGATGTGGGACATGCAGCATTGTCATGATGGAAGATGATTTATAGCACATTTAAAAACACAAATTCTCTCAACTATAGCTCACAACTGACTGCACTGTACAAGTTGAAACATGTCACATACTGTTATAAAGTTTCAATGTATCACTTCCTTACTGAAGATCTCTTCCTTTAAGTTGGATGGAACTCTGCAGCAGCATTCACTATAGTTTTTGGACATAATGGAAAGGCTCCATGTCACACATTGCTTCTCACATGGTGATTTCTTTCAAATAAAACAATTATGGTGGTTCCTCATTCAGCTTATTCACCAGATCTGGCACAGTGTAAGTTCTGTTTTTTTCCCAAAGTCAAAATGTCCATGAAAGGTAAACATTTTGAATTCAGTCAGGACATCAAGGCAACCATGACAGCACAACTAAAGACACACACAAAATAGGACTTCCAGAACTGCTTCGGAAAGTGAAAAGAATTGATGGGATGAGTGTATTTGACATGTGGGGGAGTATTTTGAGGGGGATTAACAGCACTGTGTCTTTTACTGTATAATATATATTTTAAATTTAAACATTCACCATGTTTTGATCACACCTCATAAAACACCTTTCAGTGATCTGGCATCCTGGCACTTTGGCTTACACTGTTATCTCTGAAAGGCTGTCTAGTCCTAAGCACAGTTCTTATGTTGTATGATTAAAAATAATTTCCTAACAACAAATCTGTTCCTTCATAGTCCAGAGCCACAGAACATGAGAACCAAGTGACCTCTTTGTGTGTTTTTTGAGACACACACAGTTGTGTTTTTATAGCTGTAGACCTAACAAAACTCCTGGATGGGCTGGGCTAAAGTACTGGGTCTTAATTGGAGTCTCTTTAGGGTATTCTTTTTTGTTTTAATTAGATTCAGGTGTACAACAAAGTGCAATAGTTATAATTTTTACCCCTAAAAGTGAAAACCCCCCACCCCAATTCTTCCCCTCCATTCCTCCCCCCCATATCATACTATCTATTACAATTCCTTTGACTCCCTTCCACCGTAAAATCCACATCCCGTGACTATCTATATACTCAATTACAGTTGGCATACAGTATTATACAACATCAATTTCAGGTATACAATGCAGTGATCAAGCCTCTACTCCATCCATGAAGTGGCCTCCCTAACAAAACATATGACCATCTGACACCCCACAAAATTTTAGCAACATTATTATGTTCGCCGAACTGTGTTTCATATCCCTGTGGCAATACTGTAGTTACCTATTTATGTGTCTAATCCCTTCCCCTTCTCCCTCACCCTCAACCCCCTCCCAACTAGCAACCCTGTTTTGCCTCTATATCTATGAGACTGTTTCTGTTTCTTTTGCTCATTCATTCAGTTTATCAAATTCCACATATAAGTGAGATCCTATGGTATTTGTCTTTCTCCAACTGACTTATTTCACTTAACATAATAGTCTCTAGGTCCATTCATATTGTTGCAAATGGTACAATTTCATTATTCTTTATAGCAGAGTAATATTCCATTGTATAAATGTACCACAGTTTTTTAATCCAGTCATCTACCGATGGGCATTTCGGTTGTTTCCAAGTCTTCGCTACTGGAAATAGCGCTGCAATAAACATACGGGTGCATATATTTATTTTCAAATTAGAGTCTTGGATTCCTCTGCGTAGATACCCAGGAGTGGAATTGCTGGGTCATACGGCAGTTCCAATTCCAGGTATTTGAGATATCTCCATACTGATTTGCACAATAGCTGCTTCAATTTGCAATCCCACCAACAGTGCACCAGGGTTCCCTTTTCTCCACACTCTTGTCAGCACTTGTTGTTTGTTGATATATTGATGATAGCCATTCTGACTGGAGTGAGGTGGTATCTCATTGTGGTTTTTATTTGCATTTCTCAGATGATTAGTAAGGTTGAACATTTTTTATATGCCTGTTGGCCATCTGTATGTCCTCTTTAGAGAAATGTCTCCTCATACCATCTGCCCATTTTTTTATTGGATTGTTTGTTTTTTTGGTGTTGAGTTTCATGAGTGTTTTATAAATTTTGGATATCAACCGCTTATCAGATATATCATTGACAAATGTCTTCTCCCATTCAGTAGGCTGCCTTTTTGTTTTACTGATGATTTCCTTTGCTGTGAAAATATTTTAAATTTGATGTAATCCCATATGCTCATTTTTTTCTTTTATTTCCCTTGCCTGAGGAGATATATCAGTAAAAATATTACTCAGGGTAATGTCTGCAAACTTACTCCCTATGGTTTCTTCTAGGAGATTTATGGTTTCAGGTCTTACATTTAAGTCTTTAATCCATTTTGAGTTTGTTCTCGTATATGGTGTAAGTTGGTGGTCCATTTTCATTTTTTTTGCACGTATCTCCCAGCACCATTTATTTAAATAGAGTATCTTTACTCCAGTGTAAATACTTGCTTCCATTGTCATAGATTAAATGACCGTACAGAGATGGGTTTATTCCTGGGCTCTCTATTCCATGGGTCTATTTGTCTGTTTTTATGCCAGTACCATACTGTTTTGATTACTGTAGCCTTGTAGTATGTTTTGATGTCAGGTAGTGTGATGCCTCCCACTTTGTTCTTATTTCTCAACATTGCTGTAGCTATCCAGGGTCTTCTGTGGATCCGTATAAATTTTACGATTCAATGTTCTATTTCTGAAAAAATGTCTTTGATAGTTTGATTGGAATTGCATTGAATCTATATATTGCCTTAGGGAATATTGACATTTTAACGATATGAATTCTTCCTATCCATGAGCATGGTATGTATTTCCATTTATTTGTATCTTCTTTGATTTCTCTCTTCATTGTCTCATAATTTTCTGAGTACCGGTCTTTTACTTCTTTAGTTAAATGGATTCCTAGATATTTTATTGTTTTGGAAGCAATTGTAAGAGGGATTGATTTCCTGATTTCTTCTTCTGATAATTTATTATTCAGGTATAGAAATGCAACTGATTTCTGAATATTAATTTTGTATCCTGCTACCTTACCGAATTCGTTTATCACTCCTAGCAGTTTTTTGGTGGAGTCTTTGGGATTCTCTCTATATAGTATCATGTCATCTGCATATAATGACAATTTTACTTCCTCTTTTCCAATTTGGATGCCTTATATTTCATTTTCTTGTCTGATTGCTGTGGCTACAACTTCCAGAACTATGATAAATAGAAGTAGCGAAAGCAGGCAGCCTTGTCCTGTTCCTGATCTTAAGGGGAAAGCTTTCAGCCTTTCCCCATTGAGTACGATGTTTGCTGTGGGCTTATGATATATAGCCTTTATTATGTTGAGACATGATCCCACTATTCCCAACTTGCCAAGAGTCTTCATTATAAATGGCTGCAGCATGTTATCAAATGTTTTTAATGCATCTATTGATATGATCATATGATTTTTATTTTTCATTTTGTTAATGTGATGTGTTATGTTAATTGATTTGTGGATATTGAACCAGCCTTGCATACCAGGAATGAATCCCACTTCATCGTGGTTTATGATCTTTTTAAAGAGATGCTGAATTCAGTTTGCTAGCATTTTGTTGAGAATTTTTGCATTTATGTTCTTTAGGGATATTGGCCTGTAGTTTTCCTTTTTTGTAATATCTTTGTCTGAGTTTGGAATCAGGGTGATAGTGGCTACATAGAAAGAGTTAGAGAGCCTTCCCTCCTTCTGTATGTTTTTGGAATAGTTTCAAGAGAATAGGTACTAATTCTTTTTTGAATGTTTGGTAAAATTCACCTGTGTAACCATCTGGTCCACGTCTTTTGTTTGTTGGAAGATTGTTGGTTACTGATTTAATTTCTTCAGCTGTAATCAGTCTGTTCAAAGTTTCTGTTCCTTTTTGGTTCAGACTTGGTAGATTGTATGCGTCTAGAAATTTATTCATTTCTTCCAGAGAGTCGAATTTGTTAGCATATAGTTGCTAATAGTATTTTCTTAAATTTTTCTATATTTCTGTGGTATCTGTTGTTGTCACTTCTCCTCTCTCATTTCTGATTTTATTAATTTGGGTCCTCTCTCTCTTTTTCTTGATTAGTCGTGCTAAGGGTTTTCGATTTTGTTTATCTTTTCAAACAACCAACTATTGGTGTCATTGATCTTTTTTATTGTTTTTTTGTTCTCTATTTCATTTATTTCTGCTCTGCTCTTTATTATTTCCTTCCTTATACGCCCTTTCGGCTTATTTTGTTGTTTTTTTTTTTTTGAGTTCCCTTAGGTGTAAAGAGAGTCTGTTGATTTGAGACTTTTCTTCCTTCTTTAGGCAGGCATGCACTGCTATGAACTTCCCACTTAGGACTCCTTTTGCTGCATCCCAGAAATTTTTGGTCGTGGTGTTTTCATTTTTGTTTGTCTCGAGGTATCTTTTGATTTCCTCCTTGATCTGATTTTTGACCCACTCACTATTTAGTAGCATTTTAGCCTCCATGTATTTGTAATCTTTGCAGATTTCTTCTTATAATTGACTACTAGTTTCATAGCATTGTGGTCAGAGAAGACACTTGATATGATTTCAATCTTCTTAAATTTGTTGAGACTTGTTTTGTGGCCTAACATGTGGTCTGTCTTGGAGAATGTTCCATGTGCACTTCAGAAGAATGTATATTCTGTAGCTTTGGGGTGAAATGCTCTAATAATATCAATTAAATCCAGCAGGTCTAAAGTGTCACTTAAGGCCACTATGTCCATGTTGATTTTCTGTCTGGAGGATCTGTCCATTGGTGACAACGGGGTGTTGAAGTCCCCTACCATGATAATGTTACCGTTGATGTCTGCCTTTATGTCTGTCAGAATCTGTTTTATATATTTAGGAGCTCCTATATTGGGTGCATAGATGTTTACTAGGGTTATGTCCTCTTGTTGAATTGATCCCTTTATTATTAAGTAGTGCCATTCTTTGTCTTTTATTGCAGTCTTCATTTTAAAGTCTATTTGGTCCAGAATAAGTATTGCTACTCCAGCTTTCTTCTCATTTCCATTTGCATGAAATATCTTATTCCATCCCTTTACTTTCAGTCTGTGTGTGTCTTTGGATCTGAGATGAGTCTCTTGTAGACAGCATATGCATGGGTCCTGCGTTCTTATCCACTCAGCCACTCTCTGTCTTTTGATTGGAGCATTTAGCCCATTCACATTTAAAGTAATTACTGATAGGTGTATATTTATTGCCATTTTGTTGTTTGTATTTCTTGTCTTGCTGGGTTAGCTTGTTTACCCCTTTCTTTTGTTTAGAAAAGCCCTTTTAACATTTCTGGCAGTGCTGGCTTGGTGGCAATGAACTCCTTAAGGTTATTCTTTTCTGAGAAGCTCTTTATTTCTCCTTCAATTTTAAGTGATAGCCGTGCTGGGTAGAGCAATCTTGGTTGTAGACCTTTATTTTGTGTCAGTTTGAATATCTCCTGCCACTCCCTTCTGGCCTGCAGAGTTTCTGAAGAAAAGTCAGCTGTTTGTCTTATACAAGTTCCTTTGTATGTAACCTGCTGTCTTTCTCTTGCTGCTTTTAGGATTCTGTCTTTGTCTTTAAGCTTTGCCATTTTAACTATGATGTGTCTTGGTGTGGGCCTGTTTGGATTCAGCCTGTTTGGAACTCTCTGTGCATCCTGGGCCCGTATGTGGATTTCTTTCACCAGGGTAAGGAAGTTTTCAGTCATTATTTCTTTACATACATTCTCGAGCCCTTGCTTCTTCTCATCTTCTGGTATTCCTATGATACGGAGTTGTTTCTTATCATGTTGTCCCACAGGTCTGTTAAACTATTTTCATTCTTTTTTATTCTTTTTTCTATTTGTTGTTCCAGCTGGGTGATTTCTGCTATTTTGTCTTCTAATTCGCTGATCTGCTCTTCTGCTTCATCTATTCTGCTGGTGATCCCTTCGAGTGTTTTCTTCATTTCAGTTATTGTATTCCTTAGTTCTAACTGGTTGTTTATTATGGTTTTCCTATCCTTTTTTATATCCTCACTAAGTTCCTTAAACATTCTTATCATCAGTGTTCTAAACTCTGTCTCTGAAAATTTGGATTCCTCTGTTCCATTTAGTTCCATTTCTAGAGTTTTCCTCTGATCTTTTACTTGGGAGATGTTTGTTTGTTTTTTCATTCTGGCTGTCATTTTCTGAATATTTGGATGTATTAGGTAGCTCACCTAGAGGGAAGAGAAAAGAAAAAAAAAAGAGAAAAGAATAAAAAAGGAAAAGAAAGAGGTGGTGGGGCTCTCTGTCCTCTTTAATCTGCAGACCACTTGCTCAGGGTTGCAGTGAGCTTTCCACAATTAGCTGCTGTGTGCTTTGGAATCGTGCTCACTACCAAAAAATAATAATATCTTCACAGGTTAATGTAGGTTGTCTTCTACTGCAAAAAAAAAAAAAAAAGAGAAAACCCTCTGTGGCCTGTCGAGATATGGGGCAGTCACTGGGGTCTCAGGGTGCCTCTGGCAACACAGCTCTTGGTGGTCATTGGCCTCCACCAAGTCAGAGCAGCATGCACTCTGCACCAGCAATCAGTCCACACAAATTCGCCAGGAAAGCCTTGATCAGATCACGTCGGTGCACCGCTCCCTGCCCAGTACTCTCAGGAAAACTCCCATCTCAGCCTGTCCCAATCAACTGCCCACAGATCAGGCTAAGCAGGCCAACAGCCAATCCCCAGCCTTGCAACTCTGCACAAACAGTGCGGAGAGCGGGAACCTAAGGGGGCTCACGCACTCCTGCGTCTCAGTAAGCAGCCTGATGAAGCCGGAGGGCACCCGCCAGGCGTTTCCCTGGCAATGCAATACAATCAGTGCGGAGGGTGGGAATCCAAGGTCGCATGCGCACGCATACGCATGCAGGCACTCCTGCACCAATTTCACCAGACCAATGGGATCCTGGATCAGACCCTCTGTGGGAGGGCTCAACCCAACCCTGAAAAAATGGTGCCCTCCTGTACACCGCTTGCGTGCAAGCTCCGCACCAGAGGAACAAATGTCCCAAAACCTCCAGCTTCTGCACCAAAGGTGCTCAGTTCTGTCCTTCCCTACAGGTTTCTGGGTCCGGCTCACACAGCTACGCCCTCCAACAGGAACCGAGTGAGTGCTCACTGGTGAGCGAACCCCTGCGCTGGCCCCACTGGTTCTCCAGCTGCCCTCAGCCTCACCGAGCCGAGCAAAGAGAGTCCTCACTAATTTCTCATGCCGGCTGTCGTGGAACTCCTCTTCCTGGCAAAGCAACTCTAGGCTAGTGATCTCAGTGTGGGGCAGGAGGGTCTCTCCCCCAACTGGAGAAGCCTCCCCACACAGCTAGGGTGTCCCTCACGGGGCTCGCCCTCTCTCGTCTGTTCCCCTCCTACCAGACTTTACGTGCCCCCCTCTTTAGGTCCTTTGTTTATAGGTTCTGTTCATCAAATGTTCAGGGGACTTCCGAGGTTAAATGTTGTATAAATTATATGTAATTTTGATGTGATCGTGGGAGGCAGTTTGGAGAGCGTCCGTCTATTCTGCCATCTTACTGGAACTCCTCCCCAAGTGACCTTTTAAAGATCTTCTAATTCATGTGTTGAAAAATTATGACTTCGGCCCAAATTTAGCTCACTGCCACTTAATAAAGTTTCATTGAAACAGCCATGCCCATTCATTTATGTATTGTCTATGACTGCTTTCATAGTATAATGTCATAGTTGGGTAGCAATGGATACCATATTGGCTGCAAAAACACTTAACCATCTGGCCCTTTATAAAAGAAAAAAAAAAGAAATGCTGACTTCTGGACTGGTTCAGCCATATTATTTTGTAGATAGAGAAACTGAAGTACAAGTTGGAGAAATATTATTAAGCCACCCACATAACTATTGAGTCCCTACTCTGTGTCAGGCACTTTGAAAGAGCTTGAAACACATGTGAAAAAAACATGAAATAATGTTAGACTAACTGCATTCACAATTCTACTGATCTTATACTAATGTAAGCAACAGATAATGTGTGGGATAAAAACTAATATGGTTACAGACAGAAACATGGAGGCTTGAGGAGTGCCTCTTGAAATCTCCCCTGGAATTTAAAAAAAACTGAACATCTATAATTCGACAAAGGATAACATAAGCAACACACAAGCACATCATAGAGATCTGCACATTGAATCATCTGAAGGTGGACAAATTGGGAGAGCAAAGAAGGAGGGAAGTGGGGAAGTGCAGAGATGTGGGCCACAGGCTGTAGAACACAGTCAGGAGTTCACTGTAGTCTCAAGAGAGGGAAGAATTTAGGTTGTAGGCACACTTTCTTGGGCCCACAGTCCTGCCCAAGGTTTCAGCATGTAATACGGCAGAACTTAGCATTGTGGGCAGAGACCTTGATACAAAGATTGATTACAGAAGTGTGAGAACTGTGGTTTAAACATTCACTGCCAGGCAGAAAATAAAGACACGGAGCCTGGCTGACTCCACCCACCCACCCAGAACCCGTATCCCTCACCCCCTACAACCATCACAGTATTAGAAGCGGGCTTCAAAAGAAATGCTGGCAGTATCAGATTAAAGAACATAATATCTACATCACTGATAACTGGAGAACAATCACACAGCCACAGATGTACAGTGCAACTAATTCCAATGATAGGGAAATAGCTGTAAGTGTGAGACAGATGAAGGATGGGAAACAGCCATTGCTTGGAGCCACAAACACACCAGCCACAACACAAAGCCCACCCTGGCCCCAACTTTCTGGGTGGATTCCTATGGGGGAACCAGAGCCACTGAGACACAGACTCTGCATCAAGCTACAGGGCCAGCATTTGTGTTTTAGAAGCTCAGAAATCTACAGCCCACCACATCCTCTCATGAAGATGGAGCCCTCAGACACAGGCAACCTGCTCACAGAGGAGAAGTGCACCTTTCAGGAAACATCCCATCACATGAGAATCCAAAACAGTGCAAGGGAAAATAAAATGCTACAATGTGAGAGAAAATAAAAGGCTGCAGTTGGGGAAAATTAAAACATTCCAGGAAGACCTACTGGAAAGCAAAAGAAAGACCACTTCACATCAACCTGTTGCAGAGTCCACTCAGAATGCACATCTGTAGGTGAAGTGCAGGAAGAGAAATAATAATTCATTAATTGCCATTAATAACCAAGGTAACAAGGAGGCTTAGAAAGAAAATGGAATGTCTCCAGAAAATAAATGTAAAGACATAGAAATACGTGACTTAAATGAAAGAGAATTCAAGATTACAGTTCTGAAAAAATTGAACAAGATGCAAGAAAACTCAGATAGGCAGTTTAATGAACTCAGAAACAAAATCAATGAACGAAATGAATATTTTACAAAAGAAACTGAAATTAAAGAAAGAACCAAAAAGAAATTCCAGAGATTAAGAATTAAATAAATGTAGTAAAGAAGTCAATGTAATTGCAATAGATATGCATGATATGGGGGGGGTCTGTTGAATGGGGAAGGGAGGTAGTCACTTTGTGAGGGGTGAAAAGTATACCTATTGCATTGTTTTTTACACCTGAAACTAAAAATAAAATTGTCAATTTAGGAAATGCAGCTGATCAGAAGGAGGAAAGAATTAGTGATATAAAAGATAAAAATCTGGAAATGATGCAGATAGAAGAGAGAGACTTGAGAGCAAAAAGAAATGAGGACCGGCCGAGTGGCACATTGGTTAAGAGTTGGTTTTGGGATGCCAGCAGCCCAGGTTCGGATCCCACAGATGAGGGCCAGTGACACTGCCCTCTAACTTACAACAGCTCCAGTTGGACCTGGGCCGTGCAAGCCCCGGTGACGGTATAGGCTGCAGCCCCTGCTGCAGTGGGCTGCCATAAGCTACAGTGAGTGGCCAGCAGCTAGCACGAGCGGCTGGCAGTCGCAGTAAGTGGCCATCCAGAGGCCGGCGACCGATCTGCCTCACTCGGAAAGAGGGCAGTGACGATACCAACATGGGCCAGTGAGGCAACGTCCTCTGCAAATCTAGACTGAAGAACAAAAAGACAGCAACTTGTCTGTTCCCCTTCCCCGATTCCCCAACACTGTTCCCCTCCCCCAGTTCCCCAATAAAATCTTTTAAAAAAAAGAAATGAAAGTACTCTATAAGAAATTTTTGAACCCATAAAAAAGAGCAACAAAGAATAATGGGTATACCAGATAAAGAAGAGAGAGGGAGAGAGAAAGGAACAGAGAGTATATTCAACCCAATAGTTGATAAGAACTTCCCAAACCTATAGAAAGAAATGGGTCCTCAAATCCAAGAAGCAAACATAACAATTACCTCAATCCAAACAGGTATTCTCTAAGGCATATTATATTGAAGCTGTGAAATATTAATGACAGAAAGAATCTCAAGGGTCCAGGGGGAAAAAAAGAAATAACCTATAAGGGAAAGACCATTAGATTATCATCAGAATTTTCAGCATAAACTCTATAGGCCAGGAGGGAGTGGAATCAAATATTCAAAATGTTGAAAGAGATAAATTATCAACCAAGAATATTATATCCAGCAAAGTTATGGTTTAGATATGAAGAAGGAATAAAGACCTTTCCAGATATACAAAAGTTGAGGGAATTTTCTAACACATAACCTGCAGTACAGTAAATACTGAAGGAGGCTATTTGACATGAAAAACAGCCAAAAGAATACAAAATCATGAGCAAGGTTACTAACAGACAGACAGAAGCAGGAAATGGCAAACACTACACAAAAGAGGGCACTATATAATTAAACATGGCATAAAAGATAAAGAAGATAAATACATTAAAAAAGGGGAAAAAAGAAAAAGACAGCTTGCTAATGAAACTCAGAAATCAACTCACAGCATAAATAAGGATAAATTGTGACAACAAAAACATGAAAGAGGAGAGAGTAAAGGTCTGAACCTGCGAAGGGAAATGGAGATAAGAAACATGCTGAAGAAAAAGGACTACTATATATATAAAATTTTCTTTTACATAAACTTAAGAGTAACCACTCAACTGAACTGAGACATATGACATAAAGAAGAAACAGTGGGGAAAATCAGAGAATACCACCTTACTAAAATAATACACAGCAACAAAAAGGCAATGAAACAAGCAGACACCAAGTTACCAGAAAACAAAATATAGAATGTCTATAGGATATCCTCGTGTATCAATAATCACCTTAAAAGTAAATGGACTGATCAACAGTAAAAAGGCACAGAGTGACAGATTAAATTTAAAAAACCTAAAGCTGGGCCGGCCGAGTGGCATGGTGGTTAAGCGCTGGCTTGGGAAGCCAGCAGCCCTGGTTCGGTCCCACATATGAGGGCCAGTGACACTGCCCTCCAAAAAATAAAAAATAAAACTAAACTAAACTAAACTAAAATAAAAAACCTAAAGCCAACAATATGCAGCTTCCAAGAGACACATCTCAGCTCCAAGGACAAATATAAACTCAAAGTGAATGGGTGCAAACTGATACTCCAAGGAAATGGTATCCAAAGAAAAGTGGGTGTAGCCATATACACATCAGATGAAATAGTCTTCAGGATAAAAATGTAACAAGAGACAAGGATGGACATTTCGCAATGATAAAGGGGACAACAACAAGAATACACAACACTTAACAATATATATGCCCCCAATCAGAAAGCACCAAAATATACCAAGCAACTACTACCAGTAGGTGACCTAAATAGGGCATTCACACCTATGGATAGATCATCCAAATGGAAAATCAATAAGGGAATATCAGTCTTAAATTACATATTACACCAAATGGGCCTAATTGACATTTATAGAGCACTTCATCCAAAAACATCAGACTATACTTTTTTTCCCTCAGTGTACATGGAACATTCTCAACGATAGACTCCATATGTTGGGACATAAAACTAGCCTAAGTAAAATTAAGAAGATCGAAATCATACCAAGCATATTTTCTGATCACAAGGCTTTGAAATTGGATATCAACTGCAAAAAAAGCAGGAAATACCACAAATATGTGGATATTAAACAACATGCTAATAAAGAATGACAAAGAAAAAATAAAAGGAGAGATCAAAAGATACATAGAAACAAATGAAAATGAACATACATCCTATAAAAATCCTTGTGAAGCAGTGAAAACATTACCAAGAGGGAATTTATATAACTACAGGCCTAACTCAAGAAACATTGCAGATAAACAATGCAACACTGCACCTGAAAGAACCAGGAAAAGAAGAACTAATGAAACCCAAAGTCAGCAGAAGGAAGGAAATAATAAAAATCAGAGATGAACCAAATGAAATAGAGAACAAAAATCAATAAAAAAATTAATGCAACAAAGAAAGTGGTTATTTGAAAAGATTTTAAAAATTGACAAACCCTTGGCTAGACTCACTGAGGAAAAATAGAAAAGATACAAGCATACAAAATCAGAAATGAAACAGGAGAAGTTACCATGGGTACCGCAGAAACACAGAGGATCATACAAGAATACTATGAAAGACTGGGACAAGTTCTTAGAAATATGCATATATATCCTTCCTACCCTGAATAACAAAGAACTGGAAAAGCTAAATAGACCCATCAACAGTAAGAAAATTAAATCAATCATCCAAAACCTTTGCAAAAGCAAAAGTCCAGGACCAGATGGTTTCACTAGTGAATTCCACCAAATATTGAAAAAGGATCTAACACCTGCACTCCTCAAACTCTTACAAAAATTTAAAGAAGAGGCAATACTTCCTAAAAATGTTATGAGACAATAATTACCATGATACCAAAACCTGGTAATGATAACACAAAATAGTAAAATTATAGACCAATATCCCTGATGGATATAGATGCAGAAATTCTAAACACAATTTTAGCAAATCAAATACAACAATACATTAAAAATTATACATCACAATTACGTGAAGTTCATTCCAGGGGCATAAGGTTGGTTTGACATATGCAAATCGATCAATGTTTTTACATAACATAAACAAAATAAAAGATAAAATTCATATGATTATGTCAATAGATGCAGAAGTACCATCTGACATGGTACAACAACGATTGATGATCAAAACATTGAATAAAATGAGTGTATAAGAAAAATACCTTAGGACCGGCCAAGTGGCTTAGTTGGTTGAGTTGGCTTGGGAGTGCAAACTCTGAGTAGCAAGGCACTGGATTGGTTCCCACATAGGCCAGTGACACTGTGTCCTCCACAGCTAAGATGGTGAACAACAACTCGAACTGGAGCTGGGCTGCCATGAGTGGCTGGCGATGGCTTAGGCTGCAGTGGGCTGCCGTGAACTACCTTGAGTGGCCGGCATCCAGTGTAAGCAGCTGGCACCTGGCGAGAGCTGTCCTGAGCCACTGTGAGCAGCTGTCCAATGGCCGGCGACAAACTGCCTCAGCTGGGAAGATTGCAATGATCATATTACCAAGTTGAGCCAGTGAACTGATGTCCTCCACAACTAAAGAACCAAATGAGTGGAACTTGTCTATTCCCTTTCCCCGATTCCATAGCACTGTCCCCTCCCCCAATAAAATTCTTCAATAAAATCTTTTAAAAAATACCTTAATATAATAAAGGCCATATATGACAAACACTCTGATAATATCATAATTAATGAAGAAATACTGAAGCCTTTTGCTCTATATTCAGGAATAAGACAGCATTGGCCCCTATCACCACTGTTATTCAATATATTATTAGAAGTCTTAGCCAGAGCAATCAGGCAAGAAAAAGAAGTAAAAGGCATCTGAGTTGGGAATAAAGAAGCAAAATTGTCACTTTTTGCAGAATACATGATCCTTTATATAAAAAAACCTAAAGACTCCACCAAAAAGCTATTAGAAACAATAAATGAATACAGTCAAGTTTATATCAACAAAATCAATGTTCAAAAATCCATTATAGAGACTTCCAGCAAGATGGCAGAATACATGGATGCTGTGCCAACTGCCTCCCAGGATCACACCAAAATTACAAATAATTTATACAACATTCAGCCTCGGAAGTCCCCTGAGCCCTAGATGAGCAGAACTTCTAAACGAAGGACATAAAGAGGAGGCCACATCAAGTCTGGTAGGAGGGGCACAGATGAGAGAGGACGATCCCCGAGGGGTATACCTCAGCAGTGGGAGGCTTCTCCGGTATGGGGAGAGACCCTCCGACCCACACCGAGCTCACTAGCCCAGACTTACTTTGCTGGGAAGAGGAGTTCTATGATAGCTGGCAATAAAATTTAGTGAGGACACTCTTTGCTTGGCTCGGTGAGGCTGAGGGTGGCTGGGGAACGAGTGGGGCCGGCACATGGTCTTCCTTGCCGGTGAGCACTCACCTGGTTCCTGGTGGAGGGAGTAGCTGTGTGAGCCAGTCCCAGGAGCCCACAGGGATGGACTGAACTGTGCGACTTTGGCCTGGGAGCTGCAGGTTTTTGGGACCACTATTCCTCTGGTATGGAGCTTGCACATGAGTAGTGTACAGGAGGGTGCCATTTTTTCAGGGTTGGGCACTCCCATAGAGGTTCAGGACCTGGATCGTGTTGGTCTGGTGCAATTGGCACAGGAATATGTGTGTGCATGTGCATGCATGTGGCCTTGGATTCCCACTCTCCGCTCTGCTTATACTGCATTGCCAGGGAAACACTGGGCGGTTGCGCTCCATCACCAACAGGCTGCTCACTGAGACTTGGGAATGAGCGAGCAGCCTTGGGTCCCTGCTCTCCACACTTGTGCAGAGTTGACAGGCTAGGGATTGGCTGCTGGGCAGCTCAGCATGATTGGCGAGTGGCTGATTGGGACAGGCTGAGACTAGGAGTTTTCCTGGGAGTGTTGGGCAAGGAGCTGTATGCCTGCAATATCCCGTCATGGATTTCCTGGCAAGCTTGTGTGGGCTGCTTGCTGGTGCAGAGTGCATTCTGCTCTGACATGCTGGGGTCCAATGACCACATCCAGTGGTGCCTTGGGGGCCTGCCCCACCAAACTAGAGCTGTGTTGCCAGAGGCATCCAGAGCCCCTGGTGACTGGCCCCACATCCGCAGACCACAGAGGGTTTTTTGCAGCAGTAGACAAACTGCAACGCCTGCGAATATTTTTGGTAGTGAGCACTGTTCCAGACCACACAGCACCTAATTGCGGAAAGTTGACTGCAAGCCTGAGAGAGAGGCCAGCGCATAACACGTTAAGCCCTTCTCCTCAAAGCCTGGTGCTGAGTCGCCCAGAGAATCTCTAATGCTGAGCAAGTGATCTGCAGATTAAAGAAGACAGAGAGCACCGCACCATTTTTTTCTTTCTTTTCTTTTTTCTTTTTTTCCTTTTCTGTTTTCTTCTTTTTTTCATCTTTCTCTTCTTTTTTTCCTTTTTTCCTCTTTTTTTCTTTTTTTTCTTTCTAGGTGATCTATCTAACACATCAAAGCAATCACAGAATGACAGCTGGAATGAGGAAACAAAGAAACATATCAAAAGCAAAAGATCAGAAAAAACTCCTAGAAATGGAACTAAATGAAACAGACATATCCAAACTTTCAGAGACAGAGTTTAGAACACTGATGATAAGAATGTTTAAAAATGTTTAAAGATGAGGGAAATCATAAAAAACAACCAGTTAGAACTAAAAAATACAATAACTGAAGTAGAGAATACACTGGAAGGAATCACAAGTAGATTAGACGAAGCAGAGGATTGAATCAATGATCTAGAACACAAAATAGCAGAAATCACCTAGTTAGAACAACAAAAAGAAAACAAAATAAAAAACAATGAAAATAGTTAAAAAGACATATGGGACAAGATGAAGCAAAACAACATTTGCAGGGCTGACCGAGTGGTGCGATGGTTAGACGCTGGCTTGGGAAGCCAGAGGCCCTGATTTGGGTCGCACATATGAGGGCCAGTGACACTGCCCTCAAAAATTAACAAAAACTAATGCATCATAGGAATACAAGAAGGAGAAGAGAAGAAGCAAGGGATTGAGAATGTATTTGAAGAAATAATGATTGAAAACTTCCCTACCTTGGTGAAGGCAATCAACATACAAGCCCAGGAAGTGCAGAGAGTTCCAAACAAGCTGAACCCAAATGGTCCCACACCAAGACACGTCATAGTAAATATGTCAAAAGTTAAAAGACAAGGACAGAATCCTAAAAGCAGCAAGAGAAAGAGAGCAGTTTATATACAATGGAACTCCTATAAGACAACAGCCGACTTTTCATCAGAAACTCTGCAGGCCAGAAGGGAGTGGCAGGAAATATTCAAAGTGATGCAAAATAAAGGTCCACAACCAAGATTGAACTACCCAGCAAGGCTATCACTTAAAATTGAAGGAGAGATAAAGAGTTTCTCAGAAAAACATTAAGATTAAGGAATTCGTTACCATGAAGCCAGCATTTCAAGAAATGTTAAAAGGGCTTTTTGAAACAAAAGAAAGCGGAAAACAAGCTGACCAAGGAAGAAAAGAAATACAAAAAAACAAAATGGCAATAAATATGCACCTATCAATTATCACTTTAAGTGTGAATGGGATAAATGCTCTAATAAAAAGACACAGAGTGAGTGGATAAAAAAGCACGACCCATTCATATGTTGTCCACAAGAGACTCATTTCAGATCAAAAGACGCACACAGACTGAAAGTAAAGGGATGGAATAAGATATTTCATGCAAATGGAAATGAGGAAAAAACCTAGAGTACTAATGCTTATTTTAGACAAAATACACTTCAAAATGAAGACTACAATAAAAGACAAAGAAGGGCACTACATAATAATAAAGGGATCAATTCAACAAGAGGACATAACCCTAGTAAACATCTATGCACCCAACATAGGAGCTCCTAAATATATAAAACAGATTTTGACAGACATAAAGACAGAGATCAACAGTAACACTATCATAGTAGGGGACTTCAACACCCCGTTGTCACCAATGGACAGATCTTCCAGACAGAAAATCAACACAGACACTGTGGCCTTAAATGACACTTTAGACCAGCTAGATTTAATTGAAATTTTTTTAATTGGGGAATTAGAGTAGGGGAACAGCACTGGGGAATTGGGGAAGGGTAACAGACAAGTTGCTGTCTTTTTGTTCTTCAGTCTAGCTGCGGACGACATTGCTTCACTGTTTGTATCGTCATTGTGCTCTTCCTAGATGAGGCAGTTCACTCACCGGCCCCTGGATGGTCGCTCACCGCTGCTATTGGCAGCTCACACTGGCTAACAGGCACTCACACTGGCTGCCGGCTACTCACTGTAGCCTTGGCAGCCCACTGCAGCAGGGGCTGCAGCCTACTCCATCACCAGGGCTCACACAGCCCAGCTTCAGGTGGAGATGTTGTTAGCTGTAGAGGGCAATGTCACTGGCCCTCATATGTGGGATCCGAACTAGGGCCTCTGGCATCCCCAAACCAGTGCTTAACGAATGTGCCACTCAGCTGGCCTAATTGAATTTTTTACAGCATTTTACCATAAAGCAACAGAACATACATTCTTCTCAAGTACACATGGAACATTTTCCAAGATGTTAGGCCACAAAACAAGTGTCAAAAAATTTAAAAAGATTGAAATCATATCAAGTGTCTTCTCTGACCACAATGCTATGAAACTAGAAATAAATTACAAGAAGAATTCTGGAAAACACACAAATACGTGGAAGTTGAACAACATGCTACCAAATAGTGAGTGGGTCAAAAATGAGATCAAGGAAGAAATCAAAAGATACCTCAACACAACGAAAAGGAAAACACCATGACCCAAAATCTCTGAGAGGCAGCAAAAGCAGTCTAAAGAGGGAACTTCATAGCAGTGCAGGCCTACATAAAGAAGGAAGAAAAATCTGAAATCAACAGACTCTCTTTACACTTAAGGGAACTTGAAAAAGAACAGTAAAACAAGCCGAAAGGGAGTATAAGGAAGAAAATAATAAAGATCAGAGCAGAAATAAATGAAATAGAGAACAAAAAAAAAATGGAAAAGATCAATGAAACCAAGAGTTGATTTTTTGAAAAGATAAACAAAATCAACAAACCCTTAGCCAGACTCACCAAGAAAAAGAGAGGACCCAAATTAATAAAATCAGAAATGAAAGAGAAGTGAAAACAGATACCACAAAAATACAGAAAATTTTAAGAAAACACTATGAACGACCATATGACAAATTGAAGTTCAACAATCTGAAAGAAATGGATAAATTTCTAGAAGCATACAATCTACCAAGTCTGAACCAAAAAGAAACAGAAACTCTGAACAGACTGCTTAATATCCAGGAAATAGAATCAGTAATCAACAAGCTTCCAGCAAACAAAAGTCCTGGACCAGATGGATTCACAGGTGACGCATTCCAAAAAGAATTAATACTCATTATCCTCAAAGTATTCCAAAAAATACAGAAGGAGGAAAGGCCCCCAAGCACATTTTATGAGGACACTATTACTCTGGTACCAAAATCAGATAAAGATATTATGAAAAAAAAGAAAACTACAGGCAGATATCCCTAATGAACATAGATGCAAAAATCCCGAACAAAACACTACCGAATTCAGCATCACATAAAAAAGATCATACAACTCGATCAAGTGGTATTCATTTCTGGTATGCAAGGTTGGTACAGTATCCGCAAATCAATCAATGTAATACATCACATTAGCAAAATGAAAAATAAAAATCATATGATCATATCAATAGATGCACAAAAAGCATTTGACAAAATCCAGCAGCCATGTATGATAAAAACTCTTAGCAAACTGGGATCATATCTCAACATAATAAAGGCCATATATAATAAGCCCACAGCAAACATCATACTCTATGGGGTAAAGCTAAAAGCTTTCCCCTTAATATCAGGAACAAGACAAGGCTGCCCACTTTCACCACTTCTATTTAACACAGTTCTGGAAGTCCTTGCCCGAGCAATTAGACAAGAAAATAAAATAAAAAGCATCCAAATTGGAAAGGAGGAAGTAAAATTGTCATTATATGTAGATGACATAATACTATGGAGAATCTCAAAGACTGTACCAAAAAACTGCTAGAGCTGATAAACGAATTTGGTAAGGTAGCAGGATACAAAATTAATATTCAGAAATCAGATGAATTTCTATACACCAAAAATAAACTATCAGAAGAAGATATCAGGAAATCAACCCCTTTTGCAATTGCTTCAAAAACAATAAAATATCTAGGAATAAATTTAACTAAAGAGGTAAAAGACCTGTACTCAGAAAATTATGAGACACTGAAGCAAAAAATCAAAGAAGATACAAATAAATGTAAATACATTCCATGTTCATGGATAGGAAGAATCAATATAGTTAAAAAGTCATTACTACCTAAGGCAATATATAGATTCAATGCAATTCCAATCAAACTACCAAGGACATTTTTCTCAGAAAGAGAACATATAATCATAAAATTCATATGGAGTCACAAAAGACCCTGAGTAGCCACAGCAATCTTGAGAAATAAGAACAAAGTGGGAGGCATCATGCTACCTGATACCAAAATATACTACAAGTCTACAGTAATAAAAACTGTATGGTACTGGCATAAAGACAGACACATAAACCAATGGAAAAGAATATAGAGCCTAGTAATAAACCCATTCATATATGGTCATTTAATATATGACAATGATGTAAGAATTTACATTGGAATAAAGATAGTCTACTTAATAAATGGTGCTAGGAATGTTGGACTGACACGTGCAAAAAAATGAGAATGGACCACCTCCTTACACCATGTACAGGAACAAATTCAAAATTTATTCAAACTTAAATATAAGACCTGAAACCATAAAACTACTGGGCGAAAACATAGGGAATAAATTTGCAGATATTACCGAGTAATATTTTTGCTGATATATTACCCCAGACAAGGGATATAAAAAAAAATGAACATATGGGATTACATCAAACTTAAAAGTTTTTAACAGCAAAGGAAATCATCAATAAAACAAAAAGGCAGCCTACTGAATGGGAGAAGACATTTCCCAATGATATATCTTATAAGGGGTTAATATCCAAAATTTATAAAACAGTCATGCAACTCAACACCAAAAATATAAGCAACCAATTAAAAATGAGCAGAGGATATGAAGAGGCATTTCTCTAAACAGGACATTCAGATGGCAGACAGGTGTATGAGAAAATGTTCAACCTCACTAATCATTAGAGAAATGCAAATAAAAACCACAATGAGATACCACCTCACTCCAGTCAGAATGGCTATCGTCAATAAATCAACAAACAACAAGTGCTGGCGAGGTTGTGGAGAAAAGGGAACCCTGGTGCCCTGTTGGTGGGACTGCAGATTGGTGCAACCATTATGGAAATCAGTATGGAGGTATCTCAAAAAACTGGAAATGGAACTACCGCATGACCCAACAATTCCACTATTGGGTGTCTACCCAGAAGAATCCAAAACGCTAATTCAACAAAATATATGCACCCCTATGTTCACTGCAGCACTGTTTAGAATAGCCAAGACTTGGAAACAACCGAAATGCCCATCAGTAGATGACAGGATTAAGAAACTGTGGTACATTTATACAATGGAGTATTACTCCACTATAAAGAAGAATGAAATTGTACCATTAGCAATGGTATGGATGGACCTAGAGACTATTATGTTAAGTGACATATGTCAGTCGGAGAAAGAGAAATATCATATGATCTGACTTATATGTGGAATCTGAAAGACTAAATGTACAAGCAAAGTAAACAGAAACAGTCTCATAGATATAGAGGAAAAATGATGTTTGCTTGTTGGGAGGGGGTTGGGGATGAGGGAGAAGGCGAAGGTATTTAACAGTATAAATAGGTAACTATGATATTGCCACAGAGATATGAAAGACCATTTGGGGAATACAATTAATAATGTTGTAAATATTTTGTAGGGTGTCAGATGTTCACATATCTTGTTAGGGCGACCACTTCATGGATGGAGTAGAGGCTTGATATCTGCGCTGTACAGCTGAAGCTGTTGTTGTATAATATTGTATGCCAACTACAATTAATATACTGTAATTGAATATATGTATAGTCATGGGATGTGGAATATAGTGTGGAATGGAGTCAAGGAAATTGTAATAGATATTTGTGGTATGGGGGAATGGGGTGGTGATTTGGGGAAAGGAAATTGTCACTTTGAGGGGTAAAAGTATAACTATTGCACTGCATTGTACACCTGAAACTAATTTTAAAAAAATGTTTATTTCAGAACAATATAAAATAAAATAAAAAATCTATTACATTCCTATATAAGATCAGACAATTAAATTCATGAATTCATCTTAGAATAATTGCTACATAACTCATTGATGAATATCACTATGGTCACCTTTGAAATACTCCCCTCGGGAAGCTATGCATGATTCCAATGCCTAGTCCACCCTTCAAAGCAATTTTGAAACTCTTTTTCTGAAATGGCCATCAGAGCTCCTGTGGTACTATAGTTGGTGTCCTGAATGTCATCAAAATGACTTCCTTTCAATATTGCCTTTATCTGTGGGTAAAGAAAGAAGTCATTGGGGGCGAGATCAGGTGAGTAGGGAGGGTTTTCCAATGCAGTCATTTGTTTACTGGCTAAAAACTCCCTCAAAGACAGTGCCATGTGAGCTGGTGTGGTGTATTGTCATGATGCAAGAGCCATGAATTTTTGGTGAAAATTTCAAGTCATCTAGATTTTTCACACAGCCTTTTCAGCACTTCCAAAAAGTAAACTTCATTAACCGTCTGACCAGTTTGGTACAAATTCAAAATGAATAATCCCTCTGATATCAAAAAGAAAAAATATTTAGCAACAGCATTGCAACAAGTTTGTGAATGTAATTGTCAGACCTTGTATACTAACAATGAAAGTTCAGAAAAAGAAATGAAAAAAATCATTTTGCAATTGCAACAAAAAGAATAATATACCTAGTAATAAACTTAACAAAGTATGTGAAGGACCTATACACTGAAAGTTATGAAAGGTTTTTAAAAGAAATTTAAGACACAAAGAGTTGGAAAGATATTCCATGTTCATGGATTAGAAGAATTAGCATATCTAAAATGGCCATATTACCCAAAGCAATATACAGATTTAATGCAATCCCCTTCAAAACCCCAATGGCATTTTTTAAGGAAAATAGAACAAAAAATAATCAGATTTGTATGGAACCATAAAAGACCCTGAATAGCCAATAGCAATCCTAAGAAAAATAGAATAAGGTTGAGGGCATCACACTGCCTGACTTCAGCTCTTGCTACAAGGCAACAAATATCAAAACAGCATGGTATTGGCAGAAAAACAGACATACTGACCAATGGAATAGAACTGAACACCCAGAAATAAACCCAGAGTTGTTGGGGGCTGGATAGTATATGTCTGTCGAGGGGTAGGAACTGTTAAAATATATTGTGCAGTTACAGGGGTCAAAGAAAGGGTCAGGGACATTGGTGGGGGGCTGTGTAAGGAGGCATAGTCTGGTGCCTTGGACATCACAAAGGTGAGTCTATGAGGGACTTGGTGTCATAGGCTCTAAGAATCTGTAGGGGAAGGAGTAGGAGGCAGACAGGTGATGGGAGCGTTTTGTCAGTCTTATCTTTAGCAGGTCACCAGTGGGCTGTGATGTCCATCCTGCATCTGCTGGCTTTAGTCAGATGTGGTGGATCCAAGTCGGGACCTGGTCAACTTTCACCACAGTTGGAGTGGTCAGGATTACCAGGTAACATCCTTTCTAAGTAGGTTGTAAACCATCCTTGGCATGTGTCCTTACCCAGACTGAGTTGCTAGGTTGGAACTGGTGGACAGGCTCAGATGAGGGGGAGAGAAAGACGTCATGGACCTGTCAATGTATCTTAGCTTGAGTGGCCTATAGGGTTTGGAGAAACTTAAGTAAAGACAAGTTATGAATTTCAGCTAAGGGTTTGGCTGCCAAGCAGGGAAGAAGAGGTGGCAGTCTTCCAAACATGATTTTGAAGGGGGTGAATCCCACTTTATAGGGGGTGCATCTGGTGTGGAGTACAGCTAAGGGAAGAAGATTGACCCAACTTTCACTGGTCTCTAGAATAAGTTTTGTGAGGGTGCATTTTAAAGTTCTGCTCATTCTTTCTCCCTGGCCAGAGCTCTGGGGCCTATAGGAACAATGGAGTTTCCAATTAATATGAGTAGTGGTGGCTACTAGCTGGGTAATTTTAGCTGTGAAGGCAGGTCCATTGTCTGACCCAATGGACCTAGAGAGGCCGAATTGGGGTGTAATTTCAAGAAGGAGCTTTTTCACTGTAGTTAGGGCCGTCTCATTTCAGGTGGGGAATGCCTCAACCCAACCCAAGAAGGTGTCTATTAGAACCGACAGGTATCTATATCCCTGGGATGGGGGCTTTATTTCAGTAAAATCAGTTTCCTAGTGTTCCCTGGGGGCTAATCCCCTGTAGCAAATTCCTAGGGGGTCTAGTTTTCCTTGTCTAAGCTTTACTTGGGTGCATGCCAGACATCAAAATGTGATGGACTCGATGATCGTCCTCTGGTTGGGGAAAAAGTACCTGTCCCTGAGGAGATCCGTCAGTCGGATTGTCTGTGGTGAGTGTCCTGATGAATCTGGGTAACCAGTGTCTTTCCTAAAGCCTCAGGGAGGAATACTTGGCCAGAGGGTTGGGGAGGGGATTTTGCTGCTTCCCTTGCCGCCTTGTCAGCCTCCCGATTTCGCTTTGCTTCCTTGGAGGAACCTTTATGATGTCCAGGACAATGTTTCAAGGGCCGTCTTTTGGGAAGCCAAATAGCTTCTAAGAGGGCTAGGATCTCATCTTTGTTTTTTTTAATTTCCTTCCCTCCTGAAGTTAGAAGTCCCCTTTCCTTATAGATGAAGACATGGACGTGAGCCGTGGTGAATGCGTATTGGCTGTCCGTGTAGATGTTTTCAGTATTATCCTTGACACAGCATAAAGCCTGTGTCAAGACTATTAGTTCGGCACATTGGGCAGATGTCCCTTGTGGTAAAGCCTGAGCCCAAATGGTCTGATCAAGCGTTACTATGGCCACCCCCACATACCGGACTCCCCCCTCTACAAATCTGTTCCCGTCTGTGTGCAGTTCCTCATCTGGAGATGGGAGGGGAACATCAGTGAGTTCGGGTCTGACTGACTGATTTAAGTCTAGGACATCTTCACAGGTGTGGATGGGGAGATCTGGATTGGGATCTGGTAAGAAGGTGACTGGATTCAGGGCCTGGGCCTTGCTGAGGGTCAGGCAGGGCTGATCCAACAGGAGGGCTTGATATTGAGTGATGTGAGCATTTGAGAGCCAGCATTCAGGGCTTCCTTGTAAGAGGGTTTCAATACTATGAGATGTGGTCAGAATGAGCTGGTAACCCAGTCAGCTTATCAGCCTCCTTCACTAGGATGGCTGTGGGGGCAATAGCCCTTAGGCAAGTGACCCATCCCGACACCACGGGATCTAGCCTCTTTGACAGGTATGGCACCGGTCTTCTCCAGGGTCTGAAAGATTGGGTGAAGACCACCTGGGCTATACCCCGAGCCTTGTGGATGAACAGATGAAAGGGCTTGGACAAGTGAGGTGAGGCCAATGCTGGGGCAGAGGTGAGGGCCTGTTTCAAGCCGTCGAACTCCTTTTGTTTGACCTCTGTCCATGTCAGGGGTTCAGACCCTCCCGTGAGTGAGTAGAATGGTTTAGCCAGCTCAGCGAACTGGGGGATCCACAGCTGACAGTATCCAACCACCCCTAGGAATTCCTGTACCAGTCTCTTCGTGGTAGGGACGGAGATCTGGACGATTGCCTGTTTTTGGCTGTCCAAGAGGGCTAGCTGACCTTCTTGGAGTTGGTAACTGAAATAAGTGACCTGGGTGCACCAGAGCTGGGCTTTCTTGGCTGAGACACGATGTCCCAGGTACTGGAGAAGTTGAAGCAAGTCCTCCGTGGCTGTCTGGCAGTCTGAGCCTGAGGCTGAGGCTATTAACAGGTCATCAACATCAGTTCAGTGGGGATGATCCTGGTGGAAGCTGGTGAGATCCCAGCTGAGGGCCTCATCGAACAGGGTGGGTGAGTTTTTGAAGACCTATGGGAGTCTAGTCCAGGTGAGTTGGCCAGAAAACCCGGTTTCGTGGTCTTGCCACTCAAAAGAAAAGAGGGGCTGGCTGGCTGGTGCCTGCAGGATAGTGAAGAAGGCATCCTTGAGGTCGAGGACAGAGTAAAAGTGTTGGCTAGGCAGCAGGAGGCTGAGGAGGGTGTAGGAGTTAGGTATAGTGGGGTGTATGGTTTCTACCCGGAGATTTACTCCCCTTAGGTCTTGGACTTGCCTGTAATCATTAGTCCTGGGTTTGCATGCTGGCAGTATGGGGATATTCCAGGGAGACTGACAGGGGACAAGGATCCTTGCTTGTCGGAGGTGGTTGATGTGGGGGGTTATTCCCCTCCTGGCCTCATGGCTCATACGGTATTGTCAGATCTCACTGATGTGGCTGTAGCTTCAACAACGATTGGGGTCTGGTGGCTAGAAAGTCCTGGGGGATTAGTTTCCGTCCATATCTTGGGGAATTGTTGTTGCAGTTCTAGCAGGTAGGGCAGGGGGTTGTTAACTAGGAGTTAGGTATCCTGTAAAAGATATTATTCAGAAGGGGGCCAGTCAGGAGGATGTGAGTGGCAGGTCTTTCTGGGCTTCTGTGAATGAAATCGTGGCATGGAGTTTCTGCAGTAAGTCCCTTCTTAGTGAGGGGGAGGGGCAGTTGGGGACAACTATAAAGGAGTGGGTGACAATATTTTTCCCTAAGTCTATTGTCCATTGGGTTGTCCATGGGTATAGGGCCTGTTTTCCTGTCGCCCCCTGGACTGTGGTTTTCCTGGGGGACAATGGGCCCCACAGGGAAGTTAGGACAGAATGTGTGGCCCCTGTGTCCACCAGGAATTCCACTGGGTTGCCCCCTACATTAAATGTTACCAAGGGATCCTGGGGGCTCAGTGGAATGGAGCAGTGGCCCTGTCAGTCTGTTTCTAAATTCAGGACTTTAGTGGGTTTCCCCAGCCTGTCTGGTCTCTTTGGACATTTGTTTTTCCAGTGTCCCTCCTGTTTGCAATATGCACATTTGTTTCTCCCTAACAGGGGTCTCTCTTAAGTTTGGGGTCTCCTTTGGCCTGGGGGTTGGGTTCTTTCCTTTCCCCTGGGTCCTTGGTTACCATGGTTACCCAATTCCTTAAGAGCCACCACGACAACCTGGGCTAACTTCTTTTCCTGTTTTTCTGAGGGACTATCCATGTTATGAAATACCCATTGTGCAATTTCTATGAGTTGGGAGAAATTCATGCCTTGTAGTCCTTCCAATTTTTGGAGTTTCTTTTGAATATTGGGGGCGGACTGGGCTACAAAAGCCAGATTGATGGCCCGACTGCTTTCTGGGGCACTTGGGTCAGTAGGGGTGTAAACCCGATAAGCCTCCTGCAGTCTTTCAAGAAAGGCAGCAGGGGATTCCTGGGGGCCCTATGTCACTTTGGTGACTTTTGATAAATTGATTGGCTTCCAGGCAGCGCCATTTAGGCCTGCTAAGAAGTACCAGTGATTCAATGCATCCCTGCCGGCCGAGGCATTAGGATCCCATTTGGGTCTCTCAGAGGGAAAGGAATGCTCTATCAGGTCTCGATTTTCCTCCAGAGTTCCTCCTGTAGGCCCAATAACAGCCTTTCTAGCCTCTGATCTGATCCTCTCTCTTACTTCAGAGGTGAACAGGGTGACTAATAATTGCTGGCAGTCATCCCAGGTGGGTCGATGGGTGTGGAAAATAGATTCCAGGAGACTAATTAGGACTTGGGGTTTTTCTAAGAAAGGAGGATTTTGGGTTTTCCAATTGTAGAGAATGCTGGAGGAAAATGGGACATACATGAGGAAGGGGGCCCTGTCTTGAGAGTCCCTATCCATAGGGGGTGCCTGAGAGAATGGGGGAGTCTGAGGGAGAATGGGGGCAGTCTCTTGGAGGTCTCGAAGGGAAGAACTACGTGTCTGTAGAGGAGAGAAAGCAGCAAGACCTGGCTCAGGTGCTTTGACTTGAGTAGAGGTCAGGGGCTGAAGGAAAGGGTTCCTGGGGTTATAAGGAGGGGGGACCCTCTCCTTTGGGGACTTGGAAAACAGGAGGGTCCCTCAGCTTGGGGGGAGCCTTCTTAGAAGGCTGGTAGGATTGAGCTGCCAAAACCGTAATATGTCCCATTTGCTTGGTGCATTTCTTAACCCATGGAAGTGGATTCTAGGCAAGGTTGTTCCACAGGTCTATATGAGAATTGGTCAGGATGGCTGGAGTCACCAGTGATGACATTCCACACCCACTGGGTAGTACGGTGGTCAAAGGAACCGATGTTGGACCATCTGACACCAAAGAGTGGCCAGTCGATCTCACACAGCGTACGGAGTGTCTCCTTTGAGAGACGGGGTCTGTAATCAGTCATTGTGAAACCGGCTTCCTTCCAGTGGTCGAGAATGCACTGAAGAGAAGTGGTGACCATACAGGAGGTTTCCCCCATAATGAAGGAGAATGAGACGACAAGGAAGGCAATTAGAGACAGAAGAACAAGACTAGGAGGTGATGTCCAGAAGAAAACAGGGTCCGGAGCTCACAACCTGTTGGGAGAAGGGTGGGTGAATGAGACTGAACATGGAGACAGAGACAGAGAAGGAAAGTCAGAAGGAGAATCTCGTCTGGAGAGAAGTCGATGAGATCCCCCTGCAACCAACAATCTTCAGTATGGCCAATTAAAGATTCCACTGAATTAATTTTAAGACTGAACCAAAAAAGATCTCAACACAACTCAGACACAAATTCACTGAAATGACTAGATAAGTGTTCTGAATTCATTCAAACAGACTAATTCCTGACCAGAAACCAGAATCTCCCATTGGCGTCCCAGTTTAATAGAGATGGTAGGACGACGTTCACAGCCACGTCTGGCCTGAGTCACTGACAAACCAGACAAGACTAGTCTTAACCAAGACAGAAAATTAAAACCAAGACTTACCTCCGGAGGTGGCCTGAGGGACTCCAAACGGGTAGATGGCCATGAGGCATCTGCAACTGGCTCGCAGGGGAGAGGAAGACGTCGTGGGGCCCTGGAACGTCCTCAGGGGGTGTGTCCCCCACAAAATAACCATCCCCAGAGGGCCAGGAGCACAGGCTGAGACCTAATAAATGACCTTGTCGGTTTGCCAATCTCGCTGGGGCCTCCAAATGTTATAACGCTAGATCATGCACAAACAGAGACAAAGTTTTAGTCTGTTTGGAGTTTATTAGCTGGCAGCTGCAAGCGGGCTCAAGCCCGAAACTTATTCACAGCCTCGAGTAAGCGGGGTGAGGAGAATTTATAGGCAGAAACCACATCCTGTTTGTTAGCAGGTTGTTATCGATTGCAGGTGCTGAGCAGGCGAAGCATATTACAGAAGCTAAAATAAGCGATAGTTAACCTTTGTGGTGGGTTACATCCTGTTGGCACGGGGGAGCATTACAGTAAATTTCCAGTACAGACTAACTGGGGGTGGGGATTGGAGGTGGTGGTATTGAATGTTATATTTCAAAATCAATTGTTCAAATTATTTGAAGAAAGAAATTATCAGTGCAGAATAATATATCCTGCAAAGTTATTCTTTAGATATGAAGGAATAAAAAGACAGTTTCAGTTATTCAGAAGCTGAGGGAAATTTTCACCACAAGGTTTGCATTACAAGATATACTAGAGGAGGGGCCAGCCGAGTGGCCCAGTTGGTTAAGAGTTGGCTTGGCAGTACGTGCTCTGAGCAGCAGGGCTGACGCTTTGGATCCCAAATGGGCCAGTGACACTGCACCCTCTATAGCTAAGATGGTGAACAACAGATTGACCTGGAGCTGGGCTGCCATGAGTGGCTGGTGATGGTTTAGGCTGCAGTGGGGCTGCAGTGGGCTGCCTTAAGCTACCGAGAGTGGCTGGCAGCCAGCATGAGCTGGCAGCCGGAATGAGCTGCTGTGAGTGGCTGTCCAATGGCCAGCGACAAACTGCCTCAGCCAGGAAGAGCACAATGATCATAATACCAACATGGGACTGTGAAGTGGTGTCCTCCACAACTAGACTGAAAAACAAAAGGACAGCAACTTGTCTATTTGATTCCCCAATGCTGTTCCCTCTGCCAGTTCCCCAATAAAATCTTTAAAAAGAAAAGAAAAGAAATAATAAAGGAGGTTATTCTACCTGAAACAAAAAGATAAAAAATTATGAGTAAGATTACTAACAGACAGACAGAAGAAGGAAATGACATCTGCTATACAGGATAGGGCACTATATATGTAAACATGACATAAAGGGTAATAAAGATGAAGCTTTAAAAACGAAAAAAGAGAGGAAGAAGAGAGTTTGATATTGCAACTCCGAAATAAACTAACAGTATAAATAAGAAAAATATGTGACAACAAAAACATAAAAGGGGAGAAGAAAAAGGTCTGAATTTGTAAGGGGAATGGAGATAATATGCATGTGGAAGAAAAAGGACTACTGTATATATGAATTTTTTCTTTTACATATACTTAAGGGTAACCGCTAAAACAAAAATGAACTGAGACACATGACATATGAAAAGGGGAAACAGAGGGAAAAATCATAGAATACCACCACACTAATATAACAGACAGCAAAATAAGGCAACAAAAAAGTGGAGACAGTGAACAACCACAAAACAAAAGATACAATGGCTATAGGAAATCCTCGTATATAAAAAATCACCCTAAATGTAAATGGATTGAACTCACCAATAAAAAGCCACAGAGTAGAAGACTGGAACAAAAAACAAAACCTGAGGACAGCTGGGTGGCTCAGTTGATTACACGAGCTCTGAGCAACTGGGTTGCCAGTTTGATTCCCACATGAGCAAATGAGCTGCACCCTCTGCAACTAGATTGAATACAACAACTTGAGCTGAGTTGCCACTGAGCTGCTGGTGGGCGGCTGGATGGCTCAGTTGGTTAGAGTGTGTGTTCTGAACAACAAGGTTGCCAGTTTGACTCCTGCATGAGGAGGTGGGCTATGCGCCCTACAACTAAATTGAAAATAGTGACTGGATTTGGAGCTGTGCTGTGCCTTCCACAGCTAAGACTGAAGGACAACCACTTGACTTGGAGCTAACGTGTCCTGGGGAAAAACTCATTATTCCCCAATAAAGTTAAAAAAAAACAACAAACAACTGAATGTTGCCTCCAAGAGACACATCTCAGCTGCAAGGACAAACATAGACTCAAAGTGAATGGGAGGAAATGGCATCTGGAGAAAAGCAGGAGTAGCATACTTATATCAGAGAAAACAGACTTCAGGATAAAAAAGAGACAAAAAGACAGACGAACATTTCATAATGATAAAGGGGACCATACAACAAGAAGATATAACATTTATAAATATATATACCCCGGATGAAAAAGTTATAGAAATGGCAGCGTGAAGTGAGCCTTTTGAAATCTCCCTGGAATTTACAACAAATTGAATAAATATAATTCCACAGAGAACTCCCTGCTCAGCAGACAGGCAAGCCTAAGAGATGGACAACTGAAATCACCTAAAGGTGGGCAAACTGAGCAAGCAGGGGAGGTGGGAGGGAGAAGAGCAAATGTGCAGGACAGGCAGTCGCAAGACTTAGACAGAGTTCAGAGCTCAAAGCTCTCTGTATTCTGTAGCTATAGCAGTCATGGCAGAGGGAAGATTCAGACTGCTAGCACTCTCCTCATGGCCCACAGTCCTGCATGTTGGATCAGCACATAACATGGCTGAACCCTAACTTCAAGGCAGAGAATTTGGAGCATAGACTGAGGGAAGAATGGTGAAATGGTGGTTTAAGAATTCAATGAGAAGCAGAGGATGGGAAGCATAGGCATGGGGCCTAGTTGACCCTTCCCTATCTTCTCAGAGCTCACCCCACCACTATGTGCCCAGTGCTATAAGCTGAACAGTAGCAGTGTCAGATCAAAAGAATAGAATATTTGCAGTTCTGAAACCTGCAACCTGCAGCCACAAACTTGCAGCCCAACTAGGTCTGGTGAAGGGGAGAGAGCCTTGGGTGCAGGAATGGCTGTGATGGTACTTACCACCATACCTTAGAGTCACCTCTCACAAGCTACCCCACCCCTGCCCCACCTATCTGGGCAGATCCCTGCAGGGGTAAAAAGAACCTCTGAAAAACACAGGTTTATCTGGAGCAGGAAGAGCTTTGGAACTTCAGAAACTCTCCACATACCCCAATGGAGACCATGCCCGGGCACCCAGGTGACCTGCTCACAGAGGAGAAGCCAGCTTTCCAGAGAATTCCCCCATTGTATGAAAAACCAGAAGGATGCAGAGAAAATATAATGCTACAGTGTGAGAGAGAATAAAAGGCTGCAGTCAGAGAGAAAATAAACTATTCTACCAAAACCTCTTGGAAAGCAAAAGAAAGACCTCTTCCTAGCATCCTGTTGCACAACTCACTCTTGTAGAAGCCAAGTAACATAAATAATAATTCATTAATTACCATGAATCTCCAAGGTAACAAAGCAGCTCAGAAAGAAAATGAAAAGTCTCCAGAAACTGAACTTAAAGACATGGAAATATGACATAAATGACAGAGAATTCAAGATCGCAGCTCTGAAAAAATACAACGACATGCAAGAAAACAAAGACAGGCAGTTTAATGAACTCAGAAACACAATCAAAGAACAAAATGAACATTTTACCAAAGAGATTGAAAATTTTAAAAAGAACCAAATAGAATTTCTGGAGATGAAGAACTCAATAAAAGAAAGGAAGAATGGGGCAAGCCGAGTGGCGCAGTGGTTAAGTGCTGGATTGGGAAGCCAGCGGCCCCGGTTCAGGTCCCACATGTGAGGGCCAGTGACACTGCCCTCAAAAAAAAAAAGGAAAGGAAGAATGAAATAGCCAACTTAGGTAATTGACCTGACCAGATGGAGGAAAGAATCAGTGACCTCGAAAACAGAAATCTGGAAATGACACAAATAGGAGAAGAGAGAGTTTAGAGTTAAAAGAAATGAAAGAACTCTACAAAAACTATCTGACACCATCAGAAGTGACAATATAAGAATATTTTGCATATCAGAAGAAGAATGGGTAAAGGGAACAGAGACTGTATTCAAACAAGTAGCCGAAAAGAACATCCCAAATTTATAGAAAGAACTGGATCCTTGAATCCAATAAGCAAATAGAACACCCAATTGCCTCAATCCCAACAGGCCTTCATGAAGGCACATTGTATTGAAACTGTCAAAAATTAATGACAAAGAAAGAATCTTCAGCTCAGCCAGGGAAAAGAAGATGGTAACCTACACAGGAAAGCCCATTATATTATCATCAGAATTTTCAACAGAAACTCTACAAGCCAGAAGGGAGTGGAATCAAATATTCAAACTATGGAGAGAGAGTAATTATGAGCCAAGAATAATATATCCAGCAAAGATATCCTTTAGATATGAAGGAGAAATAAAGACCTTTCAGACATACAGAAGCTAAGGGAATTTTCTGACACATTACCGGCACAACAAGAAATACTGAAGGAGGCTATTGATCTGAAACAAATAAGAATACAAAGCCATGAGTACTATTATGAACAGGAAGACAAGAGGAAGGAAATGGCAATCCCTACACCAAATAAGACAATTAAACGTAACATACAGGGTAAAAAAAAAAAAATTAAACAAGAATGAGTAAAAATACAACTTGGTACTTCAACACAGAAATCAACTCACAACATAAATATGGATAATTTGTGACAACAAAAACATAAATGGGGAGAGAGTAAAGGTTTAAAACCACACAAGGAATGGAGGAAGTAAGCAGGCTGAACAAAATGGAATAATCTGAATACAAAACTTGCTTTTACATAAACTAAATGATAACCACACACCAAAAAAACCCCAAACTGAAATTTATAACATGAAAAAAGAAGAAACAGGGAGAAATCACAAAATACCACCACACTGAAATAATAGACAGCAACAAAAAGGCAAAGAAACAATGGAGACACAGTCCTACAAGAAAACCAAAGTTAGGATAATAGAAAATCCTCATATATCAGTAATTACCCTAAATGTAAATGGACTGAATTCAACAATAAAAAGGCACAAAGTAGCAGATTAGATAAAAAAAAAACAACAACAAAACTAAACCCAAGGGCCGGCCGAGTGGAGCAGTGGTTAAGCATTGGCTTGGGAAGCCAGCGGCCAGCGTTCGGGTCCCATATAAGAGGGCCAGTGACCCTGCCCTCAAAAACAAAAACAAAAAAAAACTAAACCCAACCATATGCTGCCTCAAAAAGACACATAGCTACAAATACAAATATAGACTCAAAGTGAAAGGGTGGAAATTGACACTTGAAGCAAATCGTATTCACATCAAACCAGGTGTAACCATACTGAATGATATCAGAAGAAAGAGACTTCAGGATAAAAAAGTAACAAGAGACAAAGATAGACATTTCATAATGGTAACGGAGACTATAAAACAAGAAGACATAACAATCATCAATAATTATGCACCCAATCAAGGAGCACTGAAATACACACAGAAACTACTAACAGAACCAATGGGAGAAATTGACAAAAATACAATTACACTAGGGGACCTAAATACATCATTAACAGCAATGGATAGATCATCCAAACAGAAAATAAATACAGAAACATCAGCCATTGATTGGGACAGGCTGAGACTGGGAGTTTTCCTGGGAGTGCTGGGCCATGAGCTGTATGCCTGCGTGATGCAGCTGGGACTTTCCTGGTGATCTATTTAATATATCAAAACAATCCCAGAGTGACAGGCAGAATGAGGAACCAAAGAAACAGGTCACAAGTAAAGGATCAGAAGAAACCTCTAGAAATGGAATTAAATGAAACAGAGGTATCCAAACTTTCAGAGACAGAGTTTAGAACACTGATGATAAGAATGTCTAACAAAAGTGAGGACATAAGGAAGGATAGAGAAATCATAAAAAAAAAGCCAGTTAGAACTAAAGAATACAATAACTGAAATGAAAAACACATTCGAGGAAAGACCAGTAGATTAGATGAGGCAGATGATCGGACCAGCGATTTGGAAGACAAAATAGCAGAAATCACCCAGCTGGAACAACAGAAAGAAAAAAGAATAAAAAAGAATGAAAATAGTTTAAGAGACCTCTGGGATAACATGACACACAACAACAGACGAATCATAGGAATACCAGAAGGAGAAGAGAAGAAGGAAGGGATTGAGAATTATATTTAAAGAAATAATGACTGAGACTTCCGGTAAAATGGCGCAATAGACAGACGCTGTGCTAACTGCCTCCCAGGATCACACCAAAATTACAAGCAAATTATATAGCATTCAACCCTGGAGGTCCCCGGAACACTGGAGGAACAGAACCACTAAATGAAGAACTTAAAGAGGAGGACACGTCGGGTCTGGTAGGACGGGCGGAGACGAGAGAGGGCGAGCCCCATGAGGGAAGCCCCAGATGTGGGAAGCTTGTCTGGTTGGGGGAGAGACCCTCCGGCCGCACCCCAAGCTCACCAGCCCAGAGCTCCTTTGCCGGGAAGAGGAGTTCTAAGATAGCCGGCAATAAATTAGTAAGGACTCTCTTTCCTCAGCTCGGTGAGGCTAAGAGCGGCTGGAGAATCAGTGGGGCCAGCGCCCGGGCTTGCTCGCCGGTGAGTACTTACCTGGTTCCTGATGGAGGGAGTGGCTGTGTGAGCCGGGATCCTGCGGGGACGGACTGAGCTGAGCACCTTTGGTGCAAAGGCTGGAGGTTTTTGGATTGTTGTTCCCGTGGTGCGGAGCTTGCACGCGAGTGGTGTAAGGAGGGCGCCATTTTGTCAGGCTTGGGCCCTCCCACGAAGGATCAGGTCCGAGACCTAATTGGTCTGGTGGAATTGGAGAAGTGCGTGCGTGCGTGCATGCGTGCGCGCGTGCGCGCGCGCCTGCGGCCTTGGATCCCCACCCTCCGCCCGGCTTATACTGCGTTGCCAGGGAAACATAGGGCGGTGCCCTCCGGCTCCTATGGCGGCTCACTGAGACCCGGGAGTGCGCAAACCGCCTTGGGTCTCTGCTTTCCACACTGCGCTTGCAGAGTTGCCAGGTTGGTGATTGGTTGTCGGACTGCTCGGCCTGATCTGCGAGCAGCTGATTGGGATAGGCTGAGACTGGGAGTTCTCCTGGGAGTGTTGGGCCGTGAGCTGTGTGCCTGCGTGATCCAGCCAGGGCTCTCCTGGTGATCTATCTAATACATCAAAGCAATCCCAGAGCGACAGCCAGAATGGGGAAACAAAGAAACATGTCACAAGTAAAAGATCAGAAGAAACCTCCAGAAATGGAACCAAATGAAACAGAGGGATCCAACCTTTCAGAGACACAGTTTAGAACACTGATGATAAGAATGTTTAAGGAACTTAGCGAGGACATAAAGAAAGATAGGGAAACCATAAAAAACAACCTGTTAGAACTAAAGAATACAATAACTGAAATGAAGAACACACTCGAAGGAATCACCAGTAGAGTGGATGAAGCAGAGGAGCGGATCAGTGATTTGGAATATAAAATAGCAGAACTCACCCAGTTGGCACAGCAAAAAGACCAAAGAATAAAAAACAATGAAAATAGTTTAAGAGCCCTATGGGACAAGATGAAGCGCAACCACCTTCGAATCATAGGGATACCAGAAGGAGAAGAGAAGAAGCAAGGGGTTGAAAAGGTATTTGAAAAAATAATGACTGAAAACTTCACTACCCTGGTAAAAGAAATCAACATACATGCCCAAGAAGTGCAGAGGGTTCCAAACAAGCTGAACCCAAACAGGTCCACACCAAGACACATCATAGTTAAAATGGCAAAGGTTAAAGACAGAGACAGAATCCTAGAGGCTGCAAGAGAAAAACAGCAGGTTACATACAAAGGAACTCCTGTTAGACTAACAGCTGACTTGTCTACAGAAACTCTGCAGGCCAGAAGGGAGTGGCAGGAGATACTCAAAGTGACACAAAATAATGGCCTACAACCAAGGCTGCTCTACCCAGCACGGCTATCACTTAAAATTGAAGGAGAAATAAAGAGCTTCTCAGAAAAGAATAAGCTTAAAGAATTCATTACCACCAAGCCAGCATTGCAAGAAATGTTAAAAGGAATTTTTTAAACAAAAGAAAGGGGTAAACAAGCTAACCCAGAGAGACAATTTAAGAAGATTGATGTCATATCAAGCAAATATAAAGGAAAAACTGATGGTTGCTGGTTGGGAGGGAGTGGGGAAGAGGGAGAGGGGGAAGGTTTTGGACAGTGTATGTGGGACTACAATGTTGCCGCAGGGTTATGGGGGCAGTTCTGGGAATGTAATTGGTAATGTTGTGAAGACACTATTATGTTGTGAGAAATAAGTCAGTCGGAGGACAGGTACCATGTGATCTCTCTTGTGTGTGCAGTCTGAAGAACTGAGTGAACGATCAAAGTAAACAGACTCATAGATGTAGAGGAAAAACTGAGGGTTGCTTGTTGGAAGGGGGGTGGGGATGGGAGGAAGGGGAAGGGATTAGACAGCATAAATAGACAACTACAATATTGCCACAGGGATATGAAACACAGTTCGGGGAATATAATAATGTTGTAAAAATTTTGTGGCGTGTCAGATAGTCACATGTCTTGTTAGGGAGACCACTTCATGTATGGAGTAGAGGCTTGATCACTGCACTGTACACCTGAAGCTGATGTTGTAGCTATAGTATTGTAGCTACAGTTGTATAGTATTGTATGCCAACTGCAACTGAATATGTGGGTGGTCACGGGATGTGGAGTATGCTGTGGAGGCGAGTCAGGGGAGTTGTGATGGATATGTATGATATGGGGGGGGAGTGGGGTGGCGAACTGGGGAAGGGGGGTTTTCACTTTGGGGGATAAAGAGTATAACTATTGCATTGTGTTGTACACCGAAAACTAATAAAAAAAAGAATCCACAAAAAAAAAAAAAAAAAAAAAAATAATGACTGAAACCTTCCCTACCCTGGTGAAGGAAATCAACATACAAGCCGAGGATGTGCCGAGAGTTCCAAACAGGCTGAATCCAAACAGGCCCACACCAAGACACATCATAGTTAAAATAGCAAAGCTTAAAGACAAAGACAGAATCCTAAAAGCAGCAACAGAAAGACAGCAGGTTACATACAAAGGAACTCGTATAAGACTAACAGCTGACTTTTCTTCAGAAACTGCAGGCCAGAAGTGAGTGGCAGGAGATTTTCAAAATGACACAAAAATGAAGGTCTACAACCAAGATTCCTTTACCCAGAATGGCTATCACTTAAAATTGAAGGAGAGATGAAGAGCTTCTCAGAAAAGAATAAGCTTAAGGAGTTCATTGCCACCAAGCCAGCATTGCAGGAAATGTTAAAAGGGCTTTTTTAAACAGAAGAAAAGGGTAAACAAGCTAACCCAGGAAGACAAGAAATGCAAATAACAAAATGGCAATAAATATGCACCTATCAGTAATTAATTTAGATGTGAATGGGGTAAATGCTCCAATCAAAAGACACAGAGTGGGGCCGGCTGAGTGGTGTGGTGGTTGGTCGCTGGCTTGGGAGGCCAGCAGCCCCAGTTCGGGTCCCACATGTGAGGGCCAGTGACACTGCCCTATAAAAAAAAAGACACAGAGTGGCTGATTGGATAAGAAAACAGTACCTATGCATATACTCTATACAAGAGACTCACGTCAGATTAAAAGACACACAGAAACTGAAAGTAAAGGGATGGAATAAGATATTTCATGCAAATGGAAATGAAAATAGAGCTGCAGTAGCAATACTTATTTCGGACAACATAGACTTTAAAATGAAGATTACAATAAAAGACAAAGAAGGGCACCACAAAATAATAAAGGGATCGATTGAACAAGAGGACATAACCCTAGTAAACATCTACGCACCCAATATAGAAGCTCTTAAATATATAAAACAGATTTTGACACACATGAAGGCAGAGATCAACAGTAACACTATCATAGTAGGGGACTTCAAAACCCCATTGTCACCAATGGACAGATCCTCCAGACAGAAAATCAACGCAGACATAGTGGCCTTAAGTGACACTTTAGACCAGCTGGATTTCATTGATTCTTTTAGAGCATTTCACCCCAAAGCTACAGAATATACATTCTTCTGAAGTGCACATGGAACATTTTCCAAGATAGACCACATGTTAGGCGACAAAACAAGTCTCAACAAATTTAAGAAGATTGAAATCATATCAAGTGCCTTCTCTGACCACAATGCTATGAAACTAGAAATAAATTATAAGCAGAAATCTGCAACGCTTACAAATAGATGGAGGCTAAATAACATGCTACTAAATAGTGAGTGGGTCAAAAATCAGATCAAGGAGGAAATCAAAAGATACCTCATTACAAACGAAAATGAAAATACTACGACCCAAAATCTCTGGGATGCAGCGAAAGCAGTCCTAAGAGGTAAGTTCATAGCAGTGCAGGCCTACCTAAAGAAGGAAGAAAAATCTCAAATCAACAGACTCTCTTTACACGTAAGGGAACTCGAAAAAAAAAACACAGCAAAACAAGTCTAAAGGGAGCATAAGTAAGGAAATAATAAAGACCAGAGCAGAAATAAATCAAATAGAGAACAAAAAAACAATACAAAAGATCAATGAAAACAAGAGTTGGTTTTTTTGGAAAGATAAACAAAATCGACAAACCCTTAGCACGACTAACCAAGAAAAAGAGAGAGAGGACCCAAATTAATAAAATCAGAAATGAAGGAGGAGAAGTGAAAACAGATACCACAGAACTACAAAAATTTTTAAGAAAATACTATGAGCAACTGTATGCTAACAAATTCGACAATCTGGAAGAAATGGATAAATTTCTAGAGGCATGCAATGTACCAAGTCTGAACCAAAAAGAAACAGAAACTCTGAACAGAATGATTACTGCCAAAGAAATTGAATCGGTAATCAACCATCTTCCAACAAACAAAAGCCCTGGACCAGATGGCTACACAGGTGAATTTTACAAATCATTCAAAAAAGAATTTATACTTATTCTCCTCAAACTATTCCAAAAAAAAATATAGGAGTGAAGGCTCCCAAACTCTTTCTATGAAGCCACTTTCACCCTGATTCCTAAGTCAGACAAAGATATTACAAAAAGGAAAACTACAGGCTGATATCCCTAATGAACACAGATGCAAAAATTCTCAACAAAATACTAGCAAACCGAATTCTGCATCTCATTAAAAAGATCATTGGGCAGGCCGAGTAGCGCGGTGGTTAAGTGCTGGCTTGGGAAGCTACTGGCCCCGGTTTGTTCCCACATGTGAGGGCCAGTGACACTGCCCTGAAAAAAAAAAAAAGGGATCATACACCACGATCAAATGGGATTTATTCCTGGTATGCAAGGCAGGTTTAATATCCAAAATCAATTAACATAATACATCACATTAACAAAATGAAAGATAACAACCCTATGATCATGTCAATATATGCGGAAAAGGCATTTGACAAAATCCAGCAGCCATTTATGATAACAACTCTTAGAGAAGTGGGAATAGTGGGATCATATCTCAACATAATAAAGGGCATATATGATAAGCCCACAGCTAACATTGTACTCAATGGGAAAAGGCTAAAAACTTTCCCCTTAAGATCAGGAACAAGACAAGGCTGCTCACTTGCACCACTTCTATTTAACATAGTTCTGGAAGTTCTAGGCACAGCAGTCAGACAAGAAAATGAAGTAAAAGGCATTCAAATTGGAAAAGAGGAAGTAAAATTGTCATTATATGCAGATGACATGATAGTATATAGAGAGAATCCCAAAGACTCCACCAAAAAACTGCTAGAACTGGTAAACGAATTTGGTAAGGTATCAGGATACAAAATTAATACTCAGATATCAGTTGCATTTGTATACACCAATAATAAACAATCAGAAGAAAAAATCAGGAAATCAATCCCTTTTACAACTGCTTCAAAAACAATAAAATATCTAGGAATCAATTTAGCTAAAAATTAAAAGACCTGTACTCAGAAAATTATGAGGTACTGAAAAGAGAAATCAAAGAAGATAAAAAATAAATGGAAATACATACCATGCTCATGGATAGGAAGAATTCATACAGTTAAAATGCCAATACTACTTAAGGCAATATATAAATTCAATGCAATTCAAATCAAATTACCAAAGACATTTTTCTCAGAAATAGAACATAGATTCCTAAAATGTATATGGAAACACAAAAGACGCCGAATAGTCACAGCAATCCTGAGAAATAAGAACAAAGAGGGAGGTATCACACTACCTGACATCAAAACATACTGCAAGGCTACAATAATCAGAACAATAAGTTACTGGCATAAAAACAGACACATAGAACAATGGAATAGAATAGAGAGCCCAGGAATAAACCCATCCATATACGGTCATTTAATCTATGACAAGGGAAGCAAGATTTACATTGGAGTAAAGATAGTCTATTTAATAAATTGTGCTGTGAAAATTGGACTGACACATCCAAAAAATGAAAATGGAACACATACTTACACCATATACAAGAACAAACTCAAAATGGATTAAAGACTTAAATGTAAGAGCTGAAACCATAAAACTCCTAGAAGAAAGCATAGGGAGTAAGTTTGCAGACATTACCCTGAGTAATATTTTTACTGATATATCCTCTCAGGCAGGGGAAATAAAACAAAAAATGAACATTTGGGATTACATGAAACTTAAAATTTTTTCACAGCAAAGGAAATCATTAATAAAACAAAAAGGCAGCCTGCTGAATGGAAGAAGATATTTACCAATGATATATCTTATAAGGGGTCGATATCCAAAATTTATAAAACACTCATGAAACTCAACACCAAAAAAACAACAACCCATTTAAAAAATGGGCAGAGGATATGAAGAATGAAGAGGCATTTCTCTGAATAGGACATACAGATGGCCAACAGGCATATGAAAAAATGTTCAAACTCACTCATCATCAGAGAAATGCAAATAAAAACCACAATGAGGGCCGGCCGAGTGGTACGGTGGTTAAGAGCTGGCTTGGGAAGCCGGCGGCCCCGGTTCAGTTCCCACATATGAGGGCCAGTGACACTGCCCTCAAAAACAAAACAAAACAAAACAAAACCACAATGAGATACCACCTACTCCAGTCAGAATGGCTATCATCAACAAATAAACAAACAACAAGTGCCGTCGAGGGTGTGGAGAAAAGGGAATCCTGGTGCACTCTTGGTGGGACTACAAATTGGTGCAGCCATTATGGAAATTTGTATGGAGGTATCTCAGAAACCTGGAAATGTAACTGCTGTATGACCCAGCAATTCCACTCTTGGGTATCTAACCAGAGGAATCCTAGATGCTAATTCAAAACAATATATGCACCCCTATGTTTATTGCAGCGCTATTTACAATAGCCAAGACTTGAAAACAATTGAAATGCCCATCGGTAGATGACTGGATTAAGAAACTGTGGTACATTTATACAATGGACTATTACTCCGCTATAAAGAAGAATGAAATCATACCATTTGCAACGATATGGATGGAGCTAGAGACTATTATGTTAAATGAAATAAGTCAGTCAGAGAAAGAAAAATGCCATATGATTTCACTTATATGTAGAATTTGAAAAACTGAATGAATTAACAAAGGAAATGGAAACAGTTTCATAGATATAGAGGAAAAACAAGGTTGCTATTTGGGTGGGGGGTGAGGATAAGGGAGAAGGGGAATTGATTAGACAGCATAAACAGGTAACTACAGTATTGTCACAGGGATATGAAAGACAGTTCGGGGAATATAATAATGTTGTAAAAATTTTGTGGGGTGTCAGATGGTTACATGTCTTGTTAGGGAGACCACTTCATGGATGGAGTAGAGGCTTGATCACTGCACTGCATACCTGAAATTGATGGTGTATAAAATTGTATGCCAACTGTAATTGAATATATAGATAGTCACGGGATGTGGATTATATGGTGGAAGGGATTCAAAGGAATTGTAATAGATAGTATGATATGGGGGGAGGAGTGGAGTGGAGAATTGGGGTTGGGGGGTTGTTATTTTGAGTGCTAAAAAGTATAACTATTGCACTATGTTGTACACCTGTAGCTAGTTAAAAAAATAAAATTAAATTTAAAAAGGCCTTTGTAAAACAGAAGAAAGGGTGGGCCGGCCATGTGGTGTGGTATTTAAGAGTTGGTTTGGTACGCCAGTGGCCTCGATTCGGATCCCACATATGACAGCCAGTAACACTGCCCCCTAAAAAAAAAAAAAAAAAAAAAAAAAAAAAAAGAAGAAAGGAGTTAACATGCTTACCTAGGAAAACCAGAAATACAAATAACGTAATGGCAATACATATGCACCTATAAATAATCATTTTAAATGTGAATGGGCTAAATGCTCCAATCAAAAGAGAGAGAGTGGCTAAGTGAATAAGAAAATAGGAGCCATGTGTATGCTGTTTACAAGAGACTCATCTCAGAGCAAAGAAACACACAGATATAAAGTAAAGTGATGGAATAAGATATTTCATGCAAACGGAAATGAGAAAAAAAGCTGGAGTAGCAGTACTTGTTTTGGACAAAATAGACTTTAAAATGAAGACTACAATAAAAGATGAAGAAGGGCACTATAACCCTAATAAACATCTATGCACCCAACCTAGGAGCTCCTAATTATATAAAACAGATTTTGACAGACATAAAGACAGAGATCAACAGTAACACTAGTAGGGGACTTCTACACTCCATTGTCACCAATGGACAGATCCTCCAAACAGAAAATCAACACAGACATAGTGGCCCTAAATGACACTTTGGACCAGCTGAATTTCATCGAAATTTTTAGAGCATTTCACCCCAAAGCAACAGAATATACATTCTTCTCAGGTATGCATGGGACATTTTCCAAGATAGACCACATGTTAGGCCACAAAACAAGTCTCAGTAAATTTAAGAAGATTGAAATCATATTAAGCAGATATAAAGGAAAAACTGATGGTGCTGGCTGGAAAAGGGTTCGGGATGAGCGGGGCGGGGGAGGTTTTGGCAATGTAGGTCAGTGAGTACAATTTTGCCCCCGGGATATGGGGGGCAGTTCTGGGAATGTAATTGATAATGTTGTGAATACTTTGTTGGGTGTCAGATGGTCGCATGTCTTTTTCAGGAGACCGCTTCGGGGATGGGGTAGAAGCTTGATCACTGCACTGTACACCTGAAGCTGATGTTGTATAATATTGAATGTTAACTGTGATTGAATGCATACATATAGTCATGGGATGTGGAGTACAGTGTGGGAGTGGGGTCTGGGGAGTTGTAATAGATATGTATGATATAGGGGGAGTGGGGTGGCAGATTGGGGTGGTGAGTTATCACTTTGAGGTGTAAAAACTATAACTATTGCACTGTTGTAAAAAATAAATTAAAAAAAAATACCAGCCATAAATGACACATTAGATGAAATGGACATAATTGAGATTTATAGAACACTTCATCCTGGAACATCAGACTATACATTCTTTTCTAGTGTGCATGGAACATTCTCAAGGATAGACTACATATTGGGACATAAAACTAACCTCATCAAACATAAGAAGATTTAAATCATACCAAATATAATCTCTGATCACAACACTTTCAAATTGGATACCAACTGCAAAAAAAAAGAAAAAAAAAAGCCGAAAAAATACAAATATGTAGAGATTAAACAGCACATATTAAAAGAATGACTGGGTCAAAACAGAAACAAAAGGAGAGATCAAAAGATACATAGAAACAAAATTTTGGGGATGCAACAAAAGCAGTTTTAAGAGAGAAATTTATATCATAACATACCTATCTCAAGAAACAAGAAAAATCACCAATAAATATCCTTATGTTACACCTTATAGAACTAGAAAAGGAATAATAAATGACACCCAAATTCAGCAGAAGGAAGGAAATAATAAAAATCAGAGCAGAACTAAGTGAAACAGAGAACAAAAAAGCAATAGATAAAATTAATGCAAAGAGCTGGTTCTTTGAAAAGACTAATGAAATTGACAGCCCTGGCTAGACTCTTTAAGATAAAAAGAGAAGACAGAAATAAACAAAATGAAAGAGGGCAAGTTACCACGGATGACATGGAAATACAAAGGATTATCCAAGTATACTATGAAGGACAGCATGCCACCAAATTCAATAACCTAGAAGAAATGGACATGTTCTAAGAAGCATATAGCATTCCTAGGCTGAATCGAAAGAATTGAAATATCTAAATAGACCAATGTACAGTAAGGAAAATGAATCAGTCATCCAAAATCTTCCAAAAAGCATAAGTCCATGACCAGATGGCTTCACTAGTGAATTCCACCAAACATTCAAAGAGGATCTAATACTTGTCCTACTGAAACTCTTCCAAAATTTTGAAGAAGAGGCCATACTCCCTAATTCATTGTATGAGACCAACATTAACTTAATACCAAAACCTGGTAAGGATAACACAAAATGTGAAAATTACAGACCAATATTACAAATGCATACACATGCAAAGATCCTAAATAAAATTCTAGCCAATTGAATGCAACAATGCTAAAAAAAAGAAAAAAGAAAAAAAAAAAAGAAAAGTATTCATCATGACCAAGTGTGGTTTATTCCAGGGGCACAAAGATGGTTTAATATATGTAAACTGGTCAATGTGATACTCCACATAAATAAAATAAAGAACAAAAATCATATGATTATATCAATAGATGTATAAAAAATGTTTGACAAGATGCAAAATCCACTTCTGATTAAAACACTTAATAAAATTGGTATATAAGGAAAATACCTTAACCTAACAAAGGCCACATATGACAAACCCACAGCTAATATCATAATCAATGGTGAAAAACTGAAGCCCTTTTCTCTATGTTCAAGAACAAGGCTGTCTCCTATCACCTCTGCTTTTCAACATCGTATTGGAAGTCCTAGCCAGAGCAATCATGCAAGAGAAATGAATAAAAGGCATCCAAAAAGGGAATGAAGAAGTTAAATTTTCACTGTTTGCAGATAACATGATGCTATATATAAAAAAAACCCTAAAAACTTCATCAAAGTTATTAGAAACAATAAACAAATAGAGTAAGCTGCGGGCTACAAAATCAACATACAAAAGTCCATTGCATTCTTATATAATAACAATGAAACCTCAGAGCATGAAATAAAAAAAAACAACAATAGCAATTTCTTTTGCAATTGCAACAAAAAAGTATAAAATACCCAGGAATAACTTAATCAAAGATGCGAAAGACATATACACTGAAAACTATAAGATATTGTTAAAAGAAATTAAAGAAGACAAAAAGAAATGGAAAGAAATGCCATGTTCATGGCTTGGAAGAATCACCATAGCTAAAATGTCCATATTACGCTAAGCAATGTACAGATTTAATGAAATCCCCATCAAAATGCCAAGGACATTTTTTAAAGTAATAGAACAGAAAATCATCAGATATGTATTGAACCACAAAAGACCCCGAAAGCAAAAGGAATCCTAAGTAGAAAGAACAATGCTGGAGGTATCACACTCCCTGACTTCAGCTTGTATTACAGGGTATCAGTAATCAAAACAGTATGGTATTGGCAGAAAAAACAGAAAACAGAATGAATGGAATAGAATTGAGAACCCAGAAATAAGCCCACATAAATATGGGCAGATAATTTTCAGCAAAGAAGCCACAAACATACAATGGAGAAAGAGAACCTCTTCAATAAATTGTGCTGGGAGAATTGGAAAGCCTCGTGCAAAAAAAAATGAAACTAGACTGCTATTTGTCGCCATGTAGGAAAATTAACTAAAAATGGATAAAACACCTAAACATAAGACCTGAAACAATAAACTACATAGAAAAAATAATAGGTACTAGGCCCGGCCGAGTGGCACATTGGTTGAGAGCTGGTTTGGGGCGCCGGCGGCCCTGGTTCAGATCCCACATGTGAGGGACAGTGACGCTGCCCTCGGCAGCTGAGATAGTGAACAATGGCTCCACCTGGAGCTGGGCTTCTGTGAGTGCCCAGGGATGGCATGCTTGAAGCCCCTGCTTCAGTGGGCTGTCATGGGCTGCAGTGAGTGGACGGAAGACGGCATGGGTGGCTGGCAGATGGTGTGAGCTGCCGGGAGCCATCTGGAGGCTGGTGGCTGATCTGCGTCACCTGAGAGGAGCACAATGATGATGCCAACATGGGCCAGTGGGGCGATGTCCTCCAAGGCTAGGTTGAGGAACGGAGGGACAGTGGCTTGTCTGTTCCCCTTCCTCAGTTCCCCAATGCTGTTCCCCTCCGCCAATTCCCCAATTAAAAATATATATATACCTTAAAAAAATAAATAAATAATAGATACTAAACTTATGGACCTTGAGTTCAAACAGCATTTTATGCATTTGACTTTAAAGGCAAGTGAAATAAAAGCTCAAGTAAATGAATGGGACTCTATCAAACTAAACAGCTGTTGCACAGCAAAAACAATCCATCCACAAAAGAAAAAGGCAACCAATCAAATGGGAGAAGATTTTTGCAAACAAAGCCTATGATAAAGGGCTAAAATCCAACATATGTAAGGAACTCATACAACTCAACAACAAACAAACAAACAAAAAAAAACAATTCAATTCAAAAATGGGCAGAGGGGGCCGGCCAAATGGTGTGGTGGTTAAGCGCTGGCTTGGGAAGCCAGCAGCCCCGGTTCGGGTCCTACATATGAGGATCAGTGACACTGCCCTCAAAAAAATAATGGGCAGAGGCCATGAATAGATATTTCTTCAAAGAGGACACACAAATGGCCAATAGACATATGAAAGAATGCTCGGGCCGGCCGAATGGTGCGGTGGTTAAGCGCTGGCTTGGGAAGCCAGCGGCCCTGGTTCGGTCCCACATATGAGGGCCAGTGACACTGCCCTCAAAAAACAAACAAACAAACAAGCAAAAACAACAACAACAAATAAAAGAATGCTCAACATCAGTAATCAACAGAGAAATACAAATAAAAATAACAAGGAGATATCACCTCACACCAGTTACAATGGCTGTCATCAACAAACAAATAATAGGAAGTGTTGGAGGGGCTGTGGAGAATAAGGAACTCTCATACACTGTTGGTGGGAATGGAGATTGATGCAGCTGCTATGGAAGGCAGTGTGGAGAGTCCTCAAAAACTTAAGAATATAATTACCATATTACTCAGCAATCCCTCTCTTGGATATCTACCCAAAAAATCTGAAAACATTTATCTGTAAAGATGTATGTGCACCAATTTCATCGCAACTTTATTTATGGTGGCCAATACATGGAAACAGCCCAAGTGTCCTTTGATAGATGATTGTATAAAGAAGTTGTGGTATATATGTACAATGGGATACTATTCTGCCATAAAGAAATGATGAAATAGTGACATTTCCAACATCATGGATGGATCTCAAGATTATAATGCTAAATGAAGTGAGTCAGACTGAAAAAGTAGAAAACCATATGATTTCACTGATATGTGTTATATAAAACTGAAAACAAAAAAAGAACAAGGAAAGCAAATGAAGATAGAAAACTCATAGACACAGACAATAGTTTAGTGGTAACCAGAGGGCAAGTGGGGAGGGGGTGGTAGATGAGGGTAAAGGGTATCAAATATGTGGTGATGGAAAGAGAACTGACTTTAGGTGGTGAACAAACAATGTGATCTATAGATGACGTATTACAGAATTGTACACCTGAAATCTATGTATATTTGCTAACAATTTATATGTATATATATATATCTCAAATCAGGGAGCACAAAAATATATGAAGCAACTACTAACAGAACTAAAGGGTGAAATTGATGAAAACACAAATATAGTAGGGGACATAAACATGGCATTCACAGCTATGGATAGATCATTCAAACAGAAAAACAGTACGGATGTGTGTCTTTAATGACACATTAGATGAAATGGACACACTTCACTTTTACAGAGCCTTTCATCCTAGAACACCAGACTGTACATATTTTTCTAGTGCACATGGAACACTTTCAAGGAAACCCTATGTTGGGACACAAAACTAGACAGCAATTTAAGAAGATTGAGAACATATCAAGTATATTCTCCAACCACAGTGTTTTGAATTGGATATCAACTGCAAAACTAAGTGTGAAAAAAACAAAATGTGTGATTAAACAGCATACTACGAAAGATGATTGGGTCAAAGAAGAAGGAAAAAGGGAGGTCAAAATATCCATAGAAACAAATGAGAATGAAAATACATGGTATCAAAATTATTGGGACAGTGTTAAAGCAATATTAAGAGGGTAGTTTATTTTTTATTTTTTTCATTATTTTCGATTTTGTTGGGGAATTGGGGAAGGGGAACAGCCAAATGGTTGTCCTTAAGTCTTTGTTATGGAGGGCACAGCTAGCTCAGATCCAAGTCCAGTCACCAAGCAGCTGCAAGTCACAGCCATTCAGCTCAAGTTTTGATCCTAGTTGTTGGTCGGCATAGCCCACCATCCCATGCGGGAGTCCAGCTGGCAACTTGTTGTTAGGAGCATATGCTCTCACCAGCTGAGCAATCATGCCACATGTTGGCAGCTCAGCAGCAGTCAGCTCAGGCACAGCTCACTGGTCCATATGGGAATCAAACCATCGACCCTGTTGCTCAGAGCTCATGCTCTTAACCAACTGAGCCACTCAGACAGCCCCAAGAGTAAAATTTATATCATTACAGGTCTATGTCAAGAAACGACAAAAATCCCAAATAAACACCCTAACATTACATCTTAAAAAATATCAAAATAAGAACAAATGAAACCCAAAGTCAGCAGAAGAAAAGAAACAATAAAAATTAGAGCATTGTTAAATGAAATAGAAAAAAAAAGCAATAGGAAACTTTAATGCAATAAATAACTGGTTCATTGCAGCATTATTTATGGTGGCCAAGACATGGAAACAACAAAATTGTCCTTTGATAGATGATTGGATAAAGAAGATGTGGTATATATACATGATGGAATGCTACTGTACCATAAGAACAGATGAAATACTGCTATTTGTGACAACATGGACAAATCTGTAGATTACCATGCTAAGTGAAATAAATCAGACAGAAAAAGTCAAGAGCCATATAACTTCACTCATATGTGGGATATAAAACTCAAGGTGAAAATGGAACAACGGAAACAAATAAAGAAACAACAACTCATATACACAGCAACAGTTCAGTCATTACCAGAGGGTAAGGGATAAGGGGGATGGAAGAAGAGTGTAAAAGCGGTCAAATACTATATGGTGATGGAAGGAGAACTGACTCTGGGTGGTAAATTCATAAATGATGTATTATGGAATTTTTCACTTGAAGCCTATGTAGTTTTTTGACAACTGTCACTCCAATAAATTTTAATAAAAAAAGAACTATCTAAGACTATTTTGAGAAATAAATAAAACAAGTAAAAAAAAATTAATAAAACTGACAAACCCCTGCCTTGAATCACTAAGGGGGAAAAAAAGAAGACACAAATAAAATCAGAAATGAGAGAGGAGATGTTATAAAGGATACCACAGAAACATAAAGGATTGTATGAGAATACCATGAAAGACTATATGCCACCACATTCAATAACCTAGAATAAATGGACAGGTTCTTAGAAATATGTCTGTTGCTAATTATAAATATGATTATATATGAATATATATATATATATATATATATATATATATTCCTTTTTTGTTGTTGTTTTTGGAGAACCCTGACTAATACAACCAGTAAGGAAGCTATGATAATATTCCAGCCTAGAAATGTTTGATTGGACTATTTTGGTAGCATTGAAAGAGATGAGAAGTAATCTAATTCTGGGTTTATTTTGAAGGTTTTAATACAGGTTACAAGAGAAAGAGAATAGTGAAGTATTTTGGCCTGCACAACTGGAAGAATGGAATAGTAAACTCACATAGGGAGCTGGTAGGAGAATGGGGCTTTAAAACCAAGACCCCTGCTCCCAGTCCAGTGATCTTTCCACTAATTTGATTGTGCTTTCCTGAGATTCTTATATGACCCTTTCAGACAATGGAAGTTGGCCCAAAGCAGGTGCAGGAGGAACATTATGCAAATGACAAACAACAAGTCTCAGAGCAGTGGCTTTTAGAGGGGATCACTATTTCCAAGTTTATTTCCAGGTTTATCTCTGAGTTAGAAGGGAAAATTTCCTTAATATTTAGCTCAAGCTCACTAAAATGTCCCCTTGACCAGCTTTGATAAAAAGAATACAAACATAATGGCCCTCCTTGAATACATAAAATAATAAATATTCCAAGTGAACATAATTGTTTTTAACCTTTATGCCAGGTACAATAAATGTGAAATGGAAAGATAACCTGGCACTCTCCCATAATTGCTTAAATAAAAAGCCCCAGTTTGCATTAATGGGAACTCACCCAGCAGACACACTCATATAACAAATGAGAAATCCCTAATGAGAGTTGCATTATTTCTATTGGTTTTTATGAAATCTTTAATTGATTGCCAGTATGGATGGCTAATTAAAAGCATGATAATCTGATGTATTTTCAGCCAGTGCAATGGTGACCGCCTTAAAACAATGACTTCTGGAAGCCCATGTCAAGATGGCTGGCAGGTTACTTTATAGCTGGGGACTGCCCCATTAGAAAAAAATAATTAGGAAAGAAAGAAAGAAAGAAAGTGCACTCCTTCACTGACCAATCTAATCTGACACAATCTTGGGAGTTGATTTCCTCAGCTGTAGATGGGAACATTAAAACTATCCGTCGGGCAGGCCGAGTGGCACGGTGGTTAAGCGCTGGCTTGGGAAGCCAGTGGCCCCAGTTCGGGTCCCACATATGAGGGCCAGTGACACTGCCCTCAAAAAAAACAAACAAAAATAAAATAAAATAAAATAAAACTATCCATGAATGATGCCAAAAGCCATTCTTAACCTGAACAATACTGGCTAACTTCCTCTTCCTAAGCCCATTTTCTTATTCACCTGCAACTCCCCATATCAGAGATTTCCATGCTGAATCTCTTTGACAGGCTTGTTCTCAAAGGGATGAGGGTATACTGAAACATGACTGGATTTGCATTCTATTCTCAGCTCAGCTATTAACTGTCTATATGACCTTGAATGAAGTAACTTCTCTGTTATGTTCTATTTTTTTTTCTACTCAAAAGTGAATGGTTGAAAGAAAGAAATTTCAAGGTTACTTTTAGTATTGCCTTTTAACTATTTTGTGGCTGCAACTTTATCAAAAGCTAGTGATGTGATTTGGAAAAGTTTGTGTAACTCAGAGTTCCCAGAGTTTCTTTTAAGATGTTGGGATAAGAAAACTTGCCTTACCCACCTCAAGCACCTCCTTTTGTGAGAATCAAAATTAAGGTGAAAATAAAACACCCAAATGCAGACATATGGTCAGTATTATGTAATTGAACTGAATACATTATTATGTAATTGAATTCATTAAGCCCTTGGTCAGCAAACACCAGGATTCATTTCTTCCCACCTATGGGTATTTGTGAAGAGTATCCCAAGTGTTTGTCAGGGAGTTAAATATTTGTGCCTCTGATATTATGCATGTCTGATTGAGACATGAAATTATTTCCTTTGGAAACTAATTTGCATCATGAAGATGCAAATTAAAATCACAAAGAGATATCATTTCACAATAATCAAATGCAAAAAAATTAAAATCTGTCAATACCAAATATTGGTGAAGATATGGTATAATAGGAAATCTCATCTACTGTTATTTGGAATGTGAGTTGGCACTTCTTTACCCATTGAATACAAACATATGCATATACATGAATGCTTATAGCAGCAGCATCTGTAGGGGAAAATGGAAAGAATATGACTGTACATACAATATGTATAAATATATTGGGGAATATGATGCAATGAATGAAAATGAATAAGTCAATGAACCAGAGCCCAGTTCTTATGTCCAGCTATACACACCAACATAGGCAAATATAAAAATTATTTCTCATTTAACAGAAAATATCACACCACAGATAAATACAGATAGTATAACTTTAGTTTCATAATGTTTAAAAAATAGACAAAATTAAAGAATGTATTGTTTAGGGATAGAGGTATAGGTGAAGACTACTTTTTTAAAATCAGAGAATAAGTAACAAAAATTTTAAGATAGTGAATATTTTTGGTAAAAGGATGCGGTGGCAAATTGGAAGAATCATAAAGGGGCCTTCAAATAGCAGCAATGTGTGGGCCGGCTGAGTGGCGCGGTGGTTAAGTGCTGGCCTGGGAAGCCAGCGGCCCTAGTTTGGTCCCACATACGAGGGCCAGTGATACTGCCCTCAAAAGAAAAAAAAAGCATCAGCAATGTGTTTTATTTTTGGAAATTTTAAGACAATTGTAAAAGCAATACTTGCCTATCATAAATACTCAAACAGTACATAAGAACATAAGATTATGAGTAAAGCTTTTCCTTTTTCTCTGCTCTACAATTCCATTTAAGAGAGAAAAAAAGCACCATAATTAATTTAGGAAACATTCTTCTAGAGCACTGGTTCTCTGTGTTGTCCCAGTGCCAGCAATATGGATATCACCTGAGAACTTGTCAGAAATGCAAATTTAAAGCCTTATCCCAGATTTACTAATTTAGAAACACTGGAGGTAAAGCTGTGCTATTTGTGTTTTAACAAGCTCTCCAGGTGGTTATCAACTCTGGTTGAATAATAATAGAATTACCAGAGGAACTTTGAAAAAAATACCAGAGCCCAGTTCTTATGTCCAGAGATTGTTTTCAAGATCCTCCAGTAATTATAATGTGTAGAAAATGTTGAGAATCTTTGGTCTAGGCTTTGTACATTACATACACTATATATATAATGTTTAATTCAATCAAAGCTTCTATACTACACAAGCACAATATATTATGTACATGCATATGTATATGTTGTGTGGAAACCCTGGACCAATAACTCTTACCTCTGTCTACATATTACATTATATATTATAATCATATATATGAATATAATAGAGTCTTTTGCATCTTTCACTTTTCACTAATATAATGCCAATGAATACAAATCTATTTAGTTTTTTAAGCAGTGGATCTTAAGCAGGGTTGATTTTGTTTCATAGGGGACATTTGGCAGTATCTGGAGCCTTTTTTGGTTGTCGCAATTGGGGAGGTGTTACCAACATCTACTAGGTAGAGAATAGGGATACGGCTAAATATCCTACAATGTACAGGACAGCTTCCCAAAGCAATGAATTATCTGACACCAAAAGTCAATAGTGCTGAGGTTGAGAAATTCTGTTTTAAAGGGATACACAGTGTTCCATTCTAAGGCAGTATTAGATTTTATCCAATCTATCGAATGTACTTTGGTTAATTCATTTAATAACCACAAGCTATGAAGGGCTTGAGAAGATGTGGATTATATGGGTATGTCTTGTCTCTCGACATAATTTCCCAAAACTTGTTAAAGTAAGTTGTATGATTTTTGCTTCTCTTGTGTTCCCACAGTAATCAACATATTGATGGGCATGTTAAAAGTATTGAAGAAAAGCCAACCTCTGCAATATATTGAGATTCTATTTTATTTGTCTCTGGTTTCTGTTAAACCCAAGAAATAAAGGCTAGGTAAAATTCTTTCTGTTAATAACAAATGCAATTAACCATAGATTCTTGGATGTATTGCAGAGTGAATGTTTAAAAATCATTGGCAGGGCCAGCTGAGTGGCACAGTGGTTAAGCTTCGGGGCCCATATATGAGGGCCAGTGACACTGCCCTCCAAAAAAAAAAATCATTGGCAAATAGTAAGCTGTCTGCTGTGACCTTTCAGCTCCTAGTATTTTGACTGATGGTCCCTTCTTTCTAGTTTAGTGAAGTTGTAAACAGAGAGACATAAGATACCCACTGATTGGCCAGGCAGTCAAATACCAAATATGAAAAGGTCAGTGTCAAACTGCTTGCTGATATGACGCAGGCTGGCTTGGAATTAGGCAGGCTTGTGACACTGTGGCTTTGAGCTATTGACTCAAAGGGAAAATGACAAATGATTCCATAGCAAATGGAATAGAAAATCTTCAGTTTGAATCCTATTGAAAGATTGGAAACCAGCTCTGGCTGAAACTTAGGCCTGGTTAAGGTCATGCATATTTCAAGTAGATAATTCCATGGAACTTGACATTTTTGAAGGCTTTGTCTAGCATGCTTTTATTGTTGTTTTTGTTTTCTTCACTCTTTTTCTAAGAAGATGTTTAGTATCTTGCAGATACTCACTTCTATCTCACTTGTAACAGGGACATCCATGTCATGCTATTAAATGTAGAGCCCTTAAAAACATAACTTATCAACCATGCTCTCTACTTTCTTCTTTATGTGTTTCTCATTTTTATATTTTCACCTCTATGTTAACTATTTCCTTCTTTCTTCCTACATTGTTTAAAATTTTATTGCTTCTTGAAGTATTGGGTTGTCAGAAAAGTCATGATATATTTTTCTATATTTTTCATTTCAAAAATGCATCATGACTTTTCCAACAGCCCAATACTTCTATTCTGTTTTCCCCAGCCTTCGAATATAGTAAGTCTCTCATAACAGGCAGTATTTGAGCATTTATTCATTCATTCACCAAACATTATCTGAATGCTTAATATGAGTCAGGCTTTGTGTAAGTCACCAAGGGAGCAGTGTATGGTTCCTGCTGAGTGTAATCAGTATAGGAAGAAGACCAATAACTAGGAAAATATAACTGATGTAATAAACAGTTTGAATTCAGTGGAGTACAAACATGAAAGCATTTTACTTTTCCTCATTAACTGCCTTCAACTATTCATTGTTGAATTCCCACTTCTGTTCTCCTTTTTTTTTTTTGAGGGCAGTGTCACTGGCCCTCATATGTGGGACTGAACCAGGGCGGCTGGCTTCCAAAGCCAGTGCTTAACCACCGCACCACTCAGCCGGCCCCTGTTCTCCTTTAACATCTCAGATACATCCTACATTTTTCTTACTACCTTTCATTGATTAAATTGCAATCCACCTACCAGAATGCCTAAGGACAAAATACCCTGACAATATCAAGTATTTGTTAGGATTTGGAGTAAGTGGAATGCATCCACATTGCTGGTATGAGTGTAAATTTGTGCAACCATTTTGGAAAACTTTTAACAGGAACTACTAATTTGAACATATGCTATCCTATGACCCAGCAATTCTATTCCGAGGTATATACACAACAGAAAATTAAACAAATGTTTACCAAAAGTTATATACTGGTTTGTTCACACCAGCACTGTGAATAATAATCAAAACCTGAAAAAAAATTCAAATATACAGGAATGTCTCATTTTATTGTGATTCACTTTATTGGACATGACAGATATTGCATTTTTAGTATAGTGAAGCTTTTTGGCAACGTTGCATAGAGCAAATCTGTTGGTATCATTTCTCCAACAACATTTGCTCACCGCATGTCTCTGTGTCACATTTTGGTAATTCTCACAATAGGTCAAACTTTCTCACTGTTATTATGTGCATTATGCCAATATGTGATCAGTGATCTATGATGTTACTATTTTAATTGTTTTGGGGCACCATGAACTGTGCTCATATACCATAGTGAACTTAATAAATGTTGTATGTGTTCTGACTGCTCCGCCAACTAGCCATTCTCCATCTCTCTCCCTCTCCACAAGCCTTCCTATTCCCTGAGACAGAAAAATATTGAAATTAGGCCAGTTCATAACCCTACAATAGCCTCCAATTGTTCAAGTAAAAGGAGAAGTCACATTCCTCTCACATTAAATAAAAAATTAGAAATGAGTAACTTTATTCAGGAAGTCATGTTCAAAGCCCAGATAGACCAAAAGTGGGTCAAGTTGTGAATGCAAAGGAAAAGTACCTGAAAGAAAATTAAAAATGTTATTCCAGTAAACACATGAATGATAACAAAGCAAAACAGCCTTATGCTGATATGGAGAAAATTTTAGTGGTCTGGATAAAAGAACCAGCTACAACATTCCCTTAAGCCAGGGATAATTCAGAACAAGGCCCTAAATTACTTCAATTTTATGAAGGCTGAGAGGCAAAGAAGTTGCATAAAACACATTTGAAGGAAGAAGAGGTGGGTTCATGAGGTTTAAAAAGAAAGAAGCCATGAGCATAATGTAAAAGTGCAAGGTGAAGCAGTAAGTACTGATGTAGAAGTTGCAGCAAGTTATCCAGAAAATCCAGCTAAGATAATTAATGAAGGTGGCTACACTAAACAACAGATTTTCAATGCAGACAAAACAGCTTAATATTAGAAGAAGATACCATCTAGAACCTTCATTGCTAGAGATAAATCAATGTCTGCATTCAAATCTTCAAAGGCCAATTGTGGTCAAGGTGGCAGAGTATGTAAATGCTGTGCTTGCCTCCTCTCATGACCATCTCAAAATTACAAATAAACTACAGAACAACCATTATTGAGAATTGTCTGAAATCTAACTAAACAGAAGTTCTATAACTAAGGATATACAAAACAAACCACTTGAAAACTTGTAGGAGGGGGCAGAGACCCTGAATGGGCTGATCCCACACCTACATGTAGCAGTTAAAAATGGAAAGGGATATCTTGATTGTAGAAGTCCATCCTAAGGAAGGAGGGGACCTAGCCTCACACCAGGCTCCCTATCCCAGGAAAAGAAGTCCCCATAATTTCTGGCTTTAAAATCTAGCAGAGATTGTGGCTGAGTGAGGCAGAGAGTGGCTGCAGTCCCAGTTGTTCCTCTTAAAGGGGGCCAGCGCATAGGTTTACTGCTGACAGACACACTCTGAGCTCCTGTGCTGGGGCAGCATCTGGAACAGCACCAGGGACATAGAGGAAAGTACTAAACTATCTGGATTTGGTGTGAGGGTTGGAGGGGGAGCTTTCTCCAGACAGAGTGCTGGCAGAAGCTATTGTTCCTTTATTGAGCCCTCCCCTGACTCAGCCTGCAAATGAAGAAAGGCACCATATCTCAGTCTCCATCAATCTAGCTAACACCATTTTCCTGACCTGGTGATTCACTGAGACCCCACCTTACCTAAATTTCAATCCCACCCAAGCTACTTTCTGTGTTTTTTGGTATTGGTTTTGGATAATCTTAGTCATTTGGAGAATTTGAAAGAAATCATGAGACTTAGAAAAGTAGGAAAACAAGAAAAGGTTTATTGAAATTTGGGCATCAAGGTTGCCTGTGGCATTGTCTAGAGAAGATGGCTGCCCCAATGAGAAGCAGTGTTGCATTTTTATATTTTTCTATGTAGGATGTAGAATGCTTGTCACCTCACAAGGGTTTGCTGTTATGCTGTTACAATTGGTTTCTCCTGGGATTTATTCTGTTCCCATCTATGAAGGATGTAGGGTGCTTGTCAGCTTGCAGGTTCAGCACTGACCAGGGGATTCAGAGCCAAGAAATTAATTTTTAAACTCATTCCTGCTAACTCACAAGCTTGCTTCTGTTAACTCTTTTTTTTTTGAGGGCAGTGTCACTGGCCCTCATATGTGGGACTGAATGGGGGCCGCTGGCTTCCAAAGCCAGCGTTTAACCACTGCGCCACCTGGCCGGCCCATCTTCTGTTAACTCTTTCTCCGTTTCATCACTTTTCATCCAAATGGGCTGTCTTGGCATATGCTGCAGACTTCCCTAAAATCTCAAACCTCAAACAAGGAGCATTTGGCCTCAATGTGCCCCTTACCTCATGCTAAGCAGTGTCAAGCCTGGCACTAGTGGTAGATGGACTAGTTTCACAGTTTAGCCTCTCCCAGGTAACTCCATGTCCAATAAAATGACAACCATCTGCAGATCACTTTGTAGCTCATACCAAGAGACTCCAAGCAGAGCACAGGAGGTGGCTTATCTTGGCCTGTATCAGAGCTCTACCAAGAGGCCACAGAGTGCACAAACTCAGTGGCCAGCTTAATAGCACACCAGAGCACCATCCAATCAATTCCAGCAATGACACACACAAAGGGAAGACTGAGAAAACACCAGAACCATGCCAATGTGAATCCTGCTCCAAAGGATCAGTCATTAAACTACAGCTCCTCTACTGTAGTCATGGCCAATCCCCAGAATTATTCACCTGAGGGACATTTCCTCTCACTGATATGCCAACAACAATCAAGGCTGAACTACAATGGGAGGGAAAACACACAACTCACACAAAGAACACACCTGGAGCACCTGGCTCAGGTGAACATGGAGACTGTGCTACTGTGCCCCAAAGGAAACCTACTGCATAAAGCCACTCTACCAATACCAGGAGACATGGCAGCTCTACTTAATAAATAGAAACAAACACAGGGAGGCAGCCAAAATGAGGACACAAAGGAAAATTTCCCAAATAAAATATCAGAACAACTCTCCAGAAAAGAACTAAACAAAATGGACACAAGCAATCTATCAGATGCAGAGTTCAAAACACTGGTTTTAAGGATGTTCAATGAACTCAGTGAGAACTTCAAAAAACAGACATAAAATATAGAAAATAACCAGCTAGAAGTGAATAATAGAATAATTGAAAGAAAGAATACATTAGAGGAAATCAATAGTAGATTAGATGAAACAGAGGATCAAGTCAGCGATTCGGAAGTTAAGGTAGCAGAAAACATCCAATGAAAACAGCAAAAAGAAAAATAATCCAAAAAAATGAGTATAGCTTAAGAGGTCTCTGAGACAATAGCACGTGTACTAACATTACCATCATTGAGTACCAGAATGAGAAGATAAAGAGGAAGGAAGTGAAAACCTACTTGAAGAAATAGTGACTAAAAATTTCCCTAACATGGCAAAGGAAATAGAAATACAAGTACAAGAAATGCGAAGTCCCAAATATGATGAGCCCAAAGAGAAACACACCAAGACACATCATAATTAAAACACCAAAGGTTAAAGAAAAAGAAAATTAAAAGCAGCAAGAGAAAAGCAATTAATTACCTACAAGGAAACCTCCATAAGACCATCAGCTTATCTTTTCAACAGAATCTTTGTAGGTCTGAAGGGATTGGCAGGGGGCCAGCCTAGTTGCATGGTGGTTGAGAGCTGGCTTTGGACTCCAGTGGCCCCAGTTCGGATCCCACATATGAGGGCCACTGACACTGCCCTCTACAGCTAAGATGGTGAAACACCGCTCCCGCAATTCCCCAATAAAAAATAAAATCTTAAAAAAAAAAAAAAGGAATTGGCAGAAAATATTCAAAGTGATAAAAAGAAAGGACCTAGGGCTGGCTGAGTAGCATGGTGGTTAAGCGCTGGTTTGGGAAGACAGCGGCCCTGGTTCGGATCCCACATATGAGGGCCAGTGACACTGCCCTCAAAAAAAAAAAAAGAAAGGACCTACAATCACAATTACTCTACCCAAAGGAGAGAGGACTTCTGGTTAGATGGCAGAATAGACAGACGCTGTCCCAACTGCCTCCCTGGATCACATCAAAAATACAAATAATTTATACAACATTTAACCTCATAAATACCCTGAACACTAGATGAACAGAACCTCTAAAGAAAGAACTTAAAGAGGAGGCGACGTCAATGATAGTAGGAGGGGCACAGACAAGAGAGTGTGAGCCCTGTGAGGGATGCCCCAGCTGTGGGGAGGCTTCTCTGGTTGGCAGAGAGACCCTCTGGACCCAAACCAAGCTCACCAGCCCAGAGTTACTTTGCCAGGAAGATGAGTTCTACGATAGCTGGCAGTAGAAATTAGTGAAGACTCTCTGATCAACTCAGTGAGGATGAGGGCGGCTGGAAAACCAGTGGGGCTGGTGCATGGGCTGGCTCGCTGGTGAGCACTTACATGGTTCCTGGTGGAGGGACTAGCTGTGTGAGCCAGGCCCAGGTGCCTGCAGGAACAGACTGAACTGAGCAACTGTGGTGCAGAAGCTGGAGGTTTGGGGACCATTGTTCCATTGGTTTGGAGCTTGCACACTAGCAGTGTACAGGAGGGCAGCAATTTTGCAGGGTTGGGCCCTCTGACAGACGGTCAGATCTCGGACCACATTGATCTGGTGAAATTGGCACAGGAGTGCTGGTGTGCATGCGTGCTCATGTGGTCTTGGATTCCCACCCTGCTTCTGCTGCATTCCCAAGGAAATGCTGGGTGGGTGCCCTCTGGCTCTAACAGGCTGCTCACTGAGACACCAGAATGCATGAGCTGCCTTGGATCCCGACACTCCACCCTGCTTGTGCTGCATGCCAGGGAAGGCTAGGCAGGTGCCTTCTGGCTCCATCAGACTCTTCAGTGAGATGCAGAAGTGCGTGAGCAACATGGGGCAACCACCCTCCACCCACCATGTATGGCTTAGCCAGAGAAATGCAGGGCTGGTGCTCTCTAGCTCCATCAGGGTGTTCACTGAGAATCAAGAGTGCACGAGCCACCTTGGGTTCCCATTCTTTGCACTGATTGTACAGAGTTGCCAGGCTGGGGATTGGCTGTTGGCTGCTTAGCCTGATCTGTGAGCAGCTGATTGGGACAGGATGAGACGGGGAGTTTTCCTGAGAGTTTTGGGCTGCAAACTGTGCACCTCCGTGATCCGGTCGGGGTTTTCCTGGTGACTTTGTATGGGCTGGTTGCCGGTGCAGAGTGCATGGTGCTCTGACTTCTTGGGGGCCACTGACCACATTCAGTGGTGCCTTGGGGTCCTGCCCCGCCAAACTAGAGCTGTATTGCCAAAGGCATCCTGAGAACCTGGAGCCTGGCGATCACATCCACAGGCCACAGAGGGTTTTTTGCAGCAGCAGACAACCCGTAACAACCTGTGAAGATTTTTGTAGTGAGGACGGTTCAAGAGCTCACAGCAGCTAAATGCGGAAAGCTCACTGCAAGTCTGAGAAGGAGGCCAATGCATAACATGTTAAGCCCTTCCACCAAATAGCTGGTGCTGAGTTGCCCAGAGACTATTGTTGAGCAAGTGATCTCCAGATAAAAGGGGAAGGAGAGCGCCCCTCACTTCTTTTTTTTTTTCTGTTTCTTCTCTCTTCTTTCTAGGTGATCTATCTAATGCATTGAAGCATTCACAGAATGACAGCCAGAATGAAGAAACAAAGGAACATGTTCAAAATAAAAGATAAAAAATAAACTCTAGAAACGGAACTAAATGAAACAGAGGTATCCAAACTTTCAGAGACAGAGTGTAGAACACTGATGATAAGAATGTTTAAGGAACTTAATGAGGACATAAAGAAGGATAGGGAAACCATAAAAACAACCAGTTAGAACTAAAGAATACAATAACTGAAATGAAGAACACACTCGAAGGAATTACCAGTAGAATAGATGAAGCAGAGGACTGGATCTGCAAGTTAGAAGACAAGATACAAGAAATCACCCAATTGGAAAAACAAAAAGAAAAAAAGAATAAAAAAGGTTTAAGAGACCTCTGTGACAACATGAAACACACAAAATTCACATTACAGGAACACCAGAAGGAGAAGAGAAGAAACAAGGGATTGAGAATGTATTTGAAAAAATAATGACTGAAAACTTCCTTACCCTAGTGAAGGAAATTGACATACAAGCCCAGGATGTGCAGAGAGTTCCAAATAGGCTGAATACGAACAGGCCCACACCAAGACACATCATAGTAAAAATGGCAAAGCTTAAATACAAAGACAGAATCCAAAAAGCACCAAGAGAAAGACAGCAGAGTGCATACAAAGGAACTCCTATAAGACTAACAACTGACTTGTCAACAGAAACTTTGCAGGTTAGAAGGGAGAGCCAGGAGATAATCAAAGTAACACAAAATAAAGGTCTATAACAAAGATTACTCTACCCAGCACTGCTATCACTTAAAATTTAAGGAGAGGGCCGGTGAAGTGGTGCGGTGGTTAAGCACTGGCTTGGGCTGCCAGCGGGCCTGGTTCAGGTCCCACATATAAGGGCCAGTGACACTGCCCTCAAAAAAAAAAATTGAAGGAGAGATAAAGAACTTCTCAGAAAAGAATAAGCTTAAGGAGATCATTACCACTAAGCCAGCATTGCAGGAAATCTTAAAAAGGTTTTTTAAACAATAGAAAGGGGAAAACAAGCTAAACAAGGAAGATAAGAAATACAAATAACAAGGCTGGACCGAGTGGCGTGGTTGTTAAGTGCTGGCTTTGGAAGCCAGCGGTCCCAGTTCGGGTCCCACATATGAGGGCCAGTGACACTGCCCTCAAAAAAAAAAATAAAATAGAAATATAAATAAAATGGCAATAAATATGCACCTATCATTAATCACTTTAAATGTGAATGGGCTAAATGCTCCAATCAAAGACATAGAGTGGCTGATTGGATAAAAAGACAGGACCCATGCATATTGTGTCTACAAGAGACTCATCGCAGATCAAATGACACACACAGACTGAAAATAAAGGGATGGAATAAGGTATTTCATTCAAATGGAAATGAGAAAAAAATTGGAGTAGCAAAACTTATTCTGGACAAAATAGACTTTAAAGTGAAGTGTACAATAAAGGACAAAGAAGATCAATACATAATAACAAAGGCATTGATTCAACAAGAGGACATAACCCTAGTAAACATCTATGCACCAAATATAGGAGCTCCTAAATATATAAAACAGATTTTGGTAGATGTAAAGAGAGATATCAACAGTAACACTATTGTGATAGGGGAGTTCAACACCCTATTGTGACCAATGGACAGATACTCTAAACTGAAAATCAACATGGATATAGTGGCCTTAAATGACACTTTAGACGAACTGGATTTAATTGATATTTTTAAAGTGTTTCACCCCAAAGCAACAGAATATATATTCTTCTCAAGTGCACATGGAACATTTTCCAAGATAGACCACATATTATGCCACAAAGCAAGTCTCAACACATTTAAAAAGATTGAAATCATATCAAGTGTATTCTCTACCACAGTGCTATGAAACTAGAAATCAATTGTAAGAAGAAATCTGGAAAGCTTACAAATACATGGAGGCTAAATAACATGCTACTAAATAGTGAGTGGGTCAAAATGAGATCAAGGAGGAAATCAAAAGATACTTTGAAACAAATGAAAAATAAAACACCACGACCCAAAATGTCTAGGATGCAGCAAAAGTAGTCCTAAGAGGGAAGTCCATAGCAGTGCAGATCAACCTAAAGAAGGAAGAAAAATCTCAATTCAACAGACTATCTTTACACCTAAGGGAACTGGAAAAAGAAAAGCAAAACCATCGTAAAGTGAGTATAAGTAATGTAATAATAAAGACAGGGCAAAAATAAATGAAATAGAGACCAAAAAAAACAACAATACAAAAGATCAATGAAACTGAGAGTTGCTTTTTTTGAAAAGATAAACAATATTGACAAACCCTTAGCACAACTCACCAAGGAAAAGACAGAGAGGACCCAAATTAATAAAATCAGAAATGAAGGAGAAGTGACAACACATACCATAGAAATACAGAAAATTTTAAGAAATTACTACGAGCAACCATATGCCAAAAAAATCGACAATCTGGAAGAAATGGATAAATTTCAAGAAGTATATACTCTACCAAGTCTGAATCGAAAAGAAACAGAAACTCTGAACAGACTGATTACTACCAAAGAAATTGAATCTGTAATCAACAAGCTTCCAAAAAACAAAAGCCCTGGACCAGATGGCTACACAGGTGAATTTTCCAAGACATTCAAAAAAGAATGAATACCTATTCTCCTCAAACTATTCCAAAAAATACAGAAGGAGGGAAGGCTCCCAAACTCTTTCTATGAAGCCACTATCACCCTGATTCCTAAGTCAGACAAAGATCTTACAAAAAAGGAAAACTGCAGGACAATATCCCTAGTGAACACAGATTCAAAAATTTTCAACAAAAATACTAGAAAACCGAATTCTGCATCTCATTAAAAAGATCACACACAATGATCAATTGGGATTCATTCCTGGTATGCAAGATAGGTTCAATTATACGCATATAAATTAACATAACATATCAAATTAACAAAATAAAACCTAAAAATCCTATGATCATATCAATAGATGCACAAAAAGCAATGACAAAATCCAGCAGCCATTTATGATAGAAACTCTTAGCAATGTGGGAATAGTGGGATCATATCTCAACATAATAAAGGCCATATATGATCAGCACATAGCTAACATCGTACTCAATGGGGAAAGGCTAAAAGTTTTCCCCTTAAGATTAGGAACAAGACAAGCCTGCCCACTTTTGCCACTTCTATTTAACATAGTTCTGGAAGTTCTGGCCATAGCAATCAGACAAGAAAATAAAATAAAAGGCATCCAAATAGGAAAGGAGGAGATGAAATTGTCATTCTATGCAAATGACATGATACTTTATAGAGAGAATCCCAAAGACTCCACCAGAAAACTGCTAGAACAGATAAACGAATTTGGTAAATGAATCAGGATATAAAATTAACAATCAGAAATCAGTTGCATTTGTATACATCAATAATAAACTATCAGAAGACGATATCAGGAATCAATCCCTTTTACAATTAATTCAAAAACAATAAAATACCTAGGAATAAATTTAACTAAAGAAGTAAAAGACCTTTACTCAGAAAATTATGACACTGAAGAGAGAAATCAAAGAAGATTCAAATAAATGGAAATACATACCATGTTCATGGATAGGAAGAAATAATATAGTTAAAATATCAATACTACCTAAGGCAATATATAGATTCAATGCAATTCCAATCAAACTACCAAGGACATTTTTCTCAGAAATAGAACATATACCACTAAAATTTATATGGAACCACAAAAGACTCTGAATAGCCATGGCAATATTGAGAAATGAGAAAAAAGTGGGAGGCATCACCCTACCTGACATCAAAACGTACTACAAGCCTACAGTAATCAAAACTGTATCATACTGGCATAAAAACTGGCACATAGACCAATGGAAAAGAATAGAGTCCAGGAATAAATCCATCCATATATGATCATTTCATCTATAACAATGGAAGCAAGAATTTACATTGGAGTAAAGATAGTCTATTTAATAAATGGTGCTGGGAAAATTGGACTGCCACATGCAAAAAAAATGAAAATGGACCACCTACTTACACCATATATGAGAACAAACTAAAAGTGAATTAAATGTAAGACCTGGAACCATAAACTCCTAGAAGGAAACACAGGGAGTAAATTTGCAGACATTACCCTGAGTAATATTTTTACAGAAATTAAAGAAAAAAATGAACAAATGGAATTACATCAAACTTAAAAGTTTTTTTCACAGCAAAGGATATCATCAGTAAAACAAAAGGCAGCCTACTGAGAGTTCCGGTAAGATGGCGGAATAGGCGCACTCTTTCCGAACTGCCTCCCAGGATCACATCAAAATTACAAATAATTTATACAACATCTAACCTCGGAAGTCCCCTGACCATTAGACGAACAAAACCTCTAAACGAAGGACCTAAAGAGGAGGCCACGTCAAGTCTGGTAGGAGGGGTGCAGACGAGAGAGGGCGAGCCCCATGAGGGACACCCCAGCTGTGTGGGGAGGCTTCTCCAGTTGGGGTACAGACCCTCCTGACCCACACCGAGCTCACCAGCCCAGAGTTCCTTTGCCAGGAAGAGGAGTTCTACGATAGCAGGCAGTAGAAATTAGTGAGGACTCTCTTTGCTCGGCTCGGTGAGGCTGAGGGCAACTAGAGAACCAGTGGGGACAGAGCAAGGGTTCACTCGTGGGTGAGCACTCACCTGGTTCCTGTTGGAGGGAGTAACTGTGTGAGCTGGACCCAGGAGCCTGTGGGGAAGGACTGAACTAAGCACTTTTGGTGCAGAAGCAGGAGGTTTTGGGACCATTGTTCCACTGGAATGGAGACTGCACACAAGCGGTGTACAGGAGGGTGCCATTTTTTTCAGGGTTGGGCCTTCACACAGAGGGTCAGCTCCGGGATCCCACTGGTGTGATGAACTTGGCGCAGGAGTGCACGCGTGCATGCGCATGCGGCCTTGGATTCCCACCCTCCACCCTGCTTGTGCTGAGTTGCCAGGGAAACATAGGGCGGGTGCTCTCCAGCTGCATCAGTCTGTTCATGGAGACTCGGGAGTGTGCGAGTGCCCTGAGGTCCCCGCTGTCCTCACTGTTTGTGCAGAGTTTCAAGTCTGGGGATTGGCTTTTAGGCTGCTTAGCCTGATCTGCTGGCATTTGAATGGGACAGGCTGAGATGGGGAGTTTTCCTGAGAGTGTGGGGCAGGGAGCGGTACACCTGCGTGATCCGATCGAGGCTTTCCTGGCGAATTTGTATGGATTGATTGTTGGTGCAGAGTGCGTGCTGCTTTGTCTTGATGGAGGCCACTAACCACATCAAGTGGTGCCTTGGGGGCCTGCCCCACCCACCTAGAACTGTGTTGACAGAGGCACCCTGAGCCCCTGGTGCCTTGCCCACAACTCAAAAGAACACAGAGGGTTGTTTTTTTTTTGTTTTTTTTTTGCAGTAGCGGACAACCTGCAACAACCTGTGCAGATTTTTTGTTTTGTTTTGTTTTTGTTTTTGTTTTTCGGTAGTGAGCACAGTTCCAGAGCACACAGCAGCTAATTGTGGAAAGCTCACTGAAAGACTCAGCAAGTGGTCTGCAGATTAAAGAGGATGAAGAGCCACCCCATATTTTTTTTCCCTCTTTTTTTCTTTTTTCTTTTCTCTTCTTTCTAGGTGATCTATCTAATACATCGAAGCATTCACAGAATGACAGCCAGAATTCAACAACAAAGAAACACGTCCCAAGTAAAAGATCAGAAGAAAACTCTAGAAATGGAACTAATTGAAACAGAGGGATCCAAACTTTCAGAGACAGAGTATAGAACACTGATGATAAGAATGTTTAAGGAACTTAATGAGGACATAAAGAAGGATAGGGAAACCATAAAAAAAAACCAGTTAGGACTAAAGAATACAATAACTGAAATGAAGAACATACTCGAAGGAATCACCAGTAGAGTAGATGAAGCAGAGGAGCGGATCAGCGATTGGGAAGACAAAATAGCAGAAATCACCCAGCTGGAACAACAAAAAGGAAAAAAAAAGAATGAAAATAGTTTAAGAGACCTCTGGGACAACATGAAAATCAACAACCCACAGGTCATAGGAATACCAGAAGGAGAAGAGAAGAAGCAAGGGACTGAGAATGTATTTAAAGAAATAATGACTGAAAACTTCCCTACCCTGATAAGGAAATCGACATACAAGCCCAGGATTTACAGAGAGTTCCAAAGAGGATGAATCCAAACAGGCCCACACTAAGACACATCATAGATAAATGGAAAAGCTGAAAGACAAAGACCGAATCCTAAAAGCAGCAAGAGAAAGACAGCAGGTTACATACAAAGGGATACCTATAAGATTAACAGCTGACTTTTCATCAGAAACTCTGCAGGCCGGAAGGGAGTGGCAGGAGATATTGAAACTGACACAAAATAAAGGTCTACAACCAAGATTGTTCTACCCAGCATGGCTATCACAAAATTGAAGGAGACAAAAAGCTTCTCAGAAAAGAATAAGCTTAATGAGTTCATTACCACTAAGCCAGCATTGCAGGAAATGTTAAAAGGGCCTTTTTAAACAGAAGAAAGTGGAAAACAAGCTAACCCAGGAAGACAAGAAATAAAAATAACAAAATGGCAATAAATATACACCTATCAGTAATTACTTTAAATGTGAATGGGCTAAATGCTGCAATCAAAAGACACAAAGTGGCTGAGTGGATAAGAAAACAGGACCCATGCATATGCTGTCTACAAGAGACTCATCTCAGATCAAAAGACACACACAGACTGAAAGTAAAGGGATGGAACAAGATGTTTTATGAAAATGGAAATGAGAAAAAAGCTGGGGTAGCAATACTTATTTCGGACAAAATAGACTTTAAAATGAAGACTACAATGAAAGACAAAGAAGGGCACTACATAATAATAAAGGGATGAATTCAACAAGAGTACATAAGCGTAATAAACATCTATGTACACAACATAGGAACTCCTAATTACATATAACAGGTTTTGACACACCTAAAGACAGAGATCAACAGTAAAACCATCGTAGTAGGGGACTTCAACACCACGTTGTCACCAATGCAAACATCCTCCAGACAGAAATCAACACGGACAAAATGGCCTTCAATGACACTTTAGACCAGCTGGATTTAATTGATATTTTTAGAGAATTTCACCCAAAGCTATAGAATATACGTTCTTCTCAATTGCGCATGGAACATTCTCCAAGACAGACCACATGTTAGGCCCCAAAACAAGTCTCAACAAATTTAAGAAGGTTGAAATCATATCAAGTGTCTTCTCTGACTACAGTGCTATGAAACTAGAAATCAATTATAAAAAGAAATCTGGAAAGCTCACAAATACATGGAGGCTAAATAACATGCTACTAAATAGTGAGTGGGTCAAAAATGAGATCCAGGAGCAAATCAAAAGATACTTCGAGACAAACGAAAATGTAAACCCTACGACCCAAAATCTCTGGGATGCAGCAAAAGCAGTCCTAAGGGGAAAGTTCATAGCAGTGCAGGCCTACCTAAAGAAGGAAGAAAATTCTCAAAAAGTCTCGAAAAAAACAGCAAAACTAGCCTACAGGGAGTATAAGGAAGGAAATAATAAAGACCAGTGAAGAAATAAATGAAATAGAGATAAAAAAATAAAAAAAAAACAATACAAAAGATCAGTGAAACTAAGAGTTGGTTTTTTGAAAAGATAAACAAAATCCACAAACCCTTAGCATGACTAACCAAAAAAAAAAAAAAGGAGAGAGAGAGGACCCAAATTAATAAAAACAGAAATGAAAGAGGAGAACTGACAACAGATAACACAGAAATACAGAAAATTTTAAGAAAACACTATGAACAACTATAGGCTAAGAAATTCGACAATCTGGAAGAAATGGATAAATTTCTGGAAGCATACAATCTACCAAGTCTGGACCAAAAGGAAACAGAAACTCTGAACAGACTTATTACTGCCAAAGAAATTGAATCAGTAATCGACAATCTTACAACAAACAAAAGCCCTGGTCCAGATGGCTACCTAGGTGAATTTTACAAAACACTCAAAATATAATTAGTACTTATGCTCCTCAATCTATTCCAAAAAAGACAGGAGTAAAGCCTCCCAAACTCTTTCTATGAAGCCACTATCACCCTGATTCCTAAGTCACACAAAGATATTACAAAAAAGGAAAACTACAGGCCAATATCCCTAATGAACATAGATGCAACAATTCTCAACAAAATACTAGCAAACCGAATTCAGCATCTCATTAAAAAGGTCATACACCACGATCAAGTGCGATTCATTCCTGGTATGCAAGCCTGGTTCAATATCCACAAATCGATTAATGTAATATATCGCATTAACAAAATAAAAAATGAATATCATATGATCGTATCAATAGATGCAGAAAAGGCATTTGACAAAATCCAGTAGCCATTTATGGTAACAACTCTTAGCAAAGTGGGAATAGTGGGATCATATCTCAACATAATAAAGGCCATATATGATAAGACAACAGCAAATATTGTACTCCATGGAGAAAGGCTGAAAGCTTTCCCCTTAAGATCAAGAACAAGACAATGCTGAACACTTTCACCACTTCTATTTAACATAGTTCTGGAAGTTCTAGCCACAGCAATCAGACAAGAAAATTAAATAAAAAGCATCCAAATTGGAAAAGAGGAAGTAAAATTGTCATTGTACGTAGATGACATGATACTATACATAGAGAATCCCAAAAACTCCACCAAAAAACTGCTAGAACTGATAAACGAATTTGGTAAGATAGCAGGATACAAAATTAATATTCAGAAATCAGTGGCATTTCTATACACCAATAATAAACATTCAGAAGAGGAAATCAGGAAATCAATCCCTTTTACAATTGCTTCAAAAACAATAAAATATCTAGGAAACAATTTAACTAAAGAAGCAAAAGACCTGTACTCAGAAAATTATGAGACACTGAAGAGAGAAATCAAAGAAGATACAAATAAATGGAAATACATACCATGCTCATGGTTAGGAAGAATTGATATAGTTAAAATGTCGAGGACGTCTGGTAAGATGACGGAATAGACAGACGCTATCCTAACTACCTCCCAGGATTACACCAAAATTACAAACAAATTATACAGCATTCAACCCTGGAGGTCCCCGGAACACTAGATGAACAGAAACACAAAACGAAGAACTTAAAGAGGAGGCCACATCGGGTGTGGTAGGATGGGTGGAGACGAGAGAGGGTGAACCCTATGAGGGAATCCTCAGCTGTGGGGAGGCTTCTCTGGTTGGGGGAGAGACCCTCCGGCCCCACATCAAACTCGCCAACCCAGAGTTCCTTTGCCAGGAAGAGAAGTTCCAAGATAGCTGGCAGTAAATTAGTGAGGACTCTCTGCTCAGCTTGTTCAGTCTAAGAGTGGCTAGAGAATCAGTGGGGCCGGCGCACGGGCTTGCTCACCGGTGAGCACTTATCTGGTTCCTGGTGGAGGGAGTAGCTGTGTGAGCCGGGCCCACGAGCCTGAAGGGACGGACTGAGCTGAGCACCTTTGATGTAAAGGCTGGATGTTTTCAGACTATTGTTACCCTGGAGTGGAGCTTGCACGCTAGTGGTGTAGTGAGTGCGCCATTTTGTCAGGGTTGGGCCCTCCCACAGAGGATCAGGTCCAGGACCTCTTTGGTCTGGTAGAATTGGCGAAGAAGTGCGTGTGTGTGCGCACATGCGCATGTGGTCTTGGATCCCCACCCTCCGCCCGGCTTATACTGCGTTGCCAGGAAAAGGCTGGGCGAGTGCCCTCCAGCTACATCAGGCTGCTCACTAAGACTCGGGGGTGCGCAAACTTCCTCGGATCCCCACCCTCCGCTGGGCTTGTGTTGCTTTGCCAGGGGAATGCCTGGTGGGCATGCTCCAGCTCCAACAGGATGCTCACTGAGATGCGGGAGTGCGCAAGCTGCCTCAGTTTCAGGCTCTCTGCACTGCACTTGCAGAGTTGCCAGGCTGGTGATTGTTCGTCAGGCTGCTCGGCCTGATCTGCGAGCAGCTGACTGGGACAGGCTGAGACTGGGAGTTTTCCTGGGAGTGTTGGTCCATGAGCTGTGTGCCTGCATGATCCAGCCAGGGCTCTCCTGGTAATCTATCTAATACATCAAAGCAATCCCAGTGCGACAGAGAGAATGGGAAAGAAAGAAACATGTCACACGTAAAAGATCAGAAGAAACCTCTAGAAATGGAACCAAATGAAACAGAGGGATCCAACCTTTCAGAGACAGAGTTTAAAACGCTGATGATATGAATGTTTAACAAAATTAGTGAGGACATAAGGAAGGATAGAGAAATCATAAAAAACCAGTTAGAACTGAAGAATACAATAACTGAAATGAAGAACACACTCGAAGGAATCACCAGGAGAGTAGACGAAGCAGAGGAGCAGATCAGCGATTGGGAAGACAAAATAGCAGAAATCACCCAGCTGGAACAATAAAAAGACCAAAGAATAAAAAACAATGAAAATAGTTTAAGAGCCCTATGGGAGAAGATGCTTCACAACAACTCTGAAATCATAGGAATACCAGAAGGAGAAGAGAAGCAATGGGTCAAGAATATATTGAAAAAATGACTGAAACCTTCCCTACCCTGGTGAAGGAAATCGACATACATGCCCAGGAAGTGCAGAGGGTTCCAAACAAGCTGAACCCAAACAGATCCAGATGAAGACAGATCATAGTTAAAATGGCAAAATTTAAAGACAGAGACAGATTCCTAGAGGCAGCAAGAGAAAGACAGCAGTTTACATACAAAGGAACTCATGTTAGACTAACAGCTGACTTGTCTACAGAAACTCTGCAGGCCAGAAGGGAGTGGCAGGAGATATTCAAAGTGACACAAAATAAAGGCCTGCAACCAAGTTTGCTCTATCCTGCACAGCTATCACTTATAATTGAAGGCGAATTAAAGAGCTTCTCAGAAAAGTGTAAGCTTAAGGAATTCATAACCACCAATCTAGCATTGCAAGAAATGTTAAAAGGGCTTTTATAAACAAAAGAAAGGGGTAAACAAGCTAACCCTGGAAGACCAGGTATACAAATAACAAAATGGCAATACATATGCACCTATCAATAATCCTTTTAAATGTGTATGGACTAAATGCTCCAATCAAAAACAGACAGTGGCTAAGTGATTAAGAAACTAGAACCCAAGTATATGCTGTTTACAGATGGAATATATTTCATGCAAATGGAAATGAGAAAAGAAAAGCTGGAGTACCAATACTTATTTTGGACAAAATAGACTTTAAAATTACTACAATAAAATACGAAGAAGGGCACTATAACCCTAATAAACATCTATGCACCCAACATAGGAACTCCTAAATACACATAACAGATTTTGAGAGACATAAATACAGAGATCAACAGTAACAGCATCTTAGTGGGGAACTTCACCACCTCATTGTCACCAATGGACAGACCCTTTAGACAGAAAATCAACATAGAAAGAGGTGCCTTAAATGACACTTTAGACCAGCTGGACTTCGTTGATATTTTTAGAGCATTTCACTCTGAAAAAAAAAAAAACAGAATATACATTATTCTCAAGTACACGTGGGACATTTTCCCATATAGACCACGTTAGGCCACAAAACGAGTTTAAGTAAATTTAAGAAGATTGAAGTCATATCAAGCAGATATAAAGGAAAAACTGATGGCTGTTGGCTGAGAGGGAGTGGGGATGAGGGAGAGGGGGAAGGATTTGGACAGTGTAGGTGGGTGACTACAATGTTGCCACAGAGATATGGGGGCAGTTCTGGGAATGTAATGGATAAAGTTGTGAAGAGACTATGCTGTTAAGTGAAATAAGTCAGTCAGAGAAAGACAAGTACCATATGATCACACTTATATGTGGAATCTGAAAAACTGAATGAATGATCAAAGTAAACAGATTCATAGATATAGAGGAAAAACTGAGGGTTGCCAGTTGGGAGGGGGTGGGGATAAAGGGAAAGGGGAAGGGATTAGACAGCATAAAAAGACAACTACAACAATGCCACAGGGATATGAAACACAGTTCCGGGAATATAGTAATGTAGTAAAAATTTTGTGGCGTGTCAGATAGTCACATGTCTTGTTAGGGAGACCACTTCATGGATGGAGTAGAGGCTTGATCACTGCACTGTACACCTGAAGCTGATGTTGAATAATATTGTTCGCCAACTGTAACTGAATATATAGATAGTCACGTGATGTGGACTATACTGTGGAATTTAGTCAAAGGAATTGTAATAGATATGTACGATATGGGGGGAGGAGTGGGGTGGGAAACTGGGGGAGGGGGCTTGTCACTTTGGGGGTAAAGAGTATAACTATTGCATTGTGTTGTTCACCTGAAACTAATAAAAAAATGAAAAAAAAATGTCAATACTTCCTAAAGCAATATATGGATTAAATATAATTCCAATCAAACTACCAAGGACATTTTTCTCAGAAATAGAAGATAGAATCCTAAAATTTATATGGAGTCACAAAATACCCCGAATCACTACGGCAATGTTGACAAATAAGAACAAAGTGGGAGGCATCACACTACCTGACATCACAATATACTACAAGGCTACAGTAATCAAAACAGTATGGTACTGGCATAAAAACAGACACATAGACCAATGGAATAGAATACAGAGCCGAGGAATAAACCCATCTATATACAGTCATTTAATCTATGACAATGGAAGCAAGAATTTATATTGGAGTAAAGACAGTCTATTTAATAAATGGTGCTGGGAAAATTGGACTGACACATGCAAAAAAATGAAAATGGACTGCCTACTTACACCATATACGAGAACAAATTCAAAATGGATTAAAGACTTAAATGTAAGACCTGAAACCATAAAACTCCTAGAAGAAAACATAGGGAGTAATTTTGTATACATTAACCTGAGTAATATTTTTACTGATGTATCTCCCCTGGCAAGGGAAATAAAAGAAAAAATGAACATATGGGATTACATCAAACTTAAAAGTTTTTTCTCAGCAAAGGATATCATCAATTAAACAAAAAGGCAGCCTACTGAATGGAAGAAGATATTTGCCAATGATATATCTGATAAAGGGTTGATATCCAAAAGTTATAAAACACTCATGCAACTGAACTCCAAAGAAACAAACAACCCAATTAAAAAATGGGCAGAGGATATGAACAGGAATTTCGCTAAAGAGTACATACAGATGGCCAACAGGCATATGAAAAAATGTTCAACCTCACTAATCATCAGAGAAATGTAAATAAAAACCACAATGAGATACCACCTCACTCCAGTCAGAATGGCTATCATCAACACATCAACAAACAACAAGTGCTGGTGATGGTGTGGAGAAAAGGGAACCCTGGTGCACTGTTGGTGGGACTGCAAATTGGTGCAGCCGTTATGGAAATCAGTATGGAGGTATCTCAAAATACTGGAAATGGAAGTGCCATATGACCAACCAATTCCACTCTTGGGTATCTACCCAGAGGAATCCAAGACGCTAATTTGCAAAAAATATATGCACCCCTATGGTTATTGCAGTGATATTTACAATAGCCAAGAACTGGAAACAACCAAAATGCTCATCAGTAGATGATTGGATTAAGAAAATGCGGTACATTTATACAATGGAGTATTACTCTGCTATAAAGAGGAATGAAATCATACAATTTGCAACAATATGGATGGACCTGGAGACTGTTCTGTTAAGTGAAATAAGTAAGGCAGAGAAAGAAAAATACTGTTTGATCTCACTTATATGTAGAATTTGAAAAACGGAATGAAGAGCAAATGAAACAGAAACAGTATCATAGATAGAGAGGAAAATCAGGGTTGCTAGTTGGGAGGGGGATGGGGATGAGGGAGAAAGGGAAGGGATTAGACAGCATAAATAGGTAACTACAGTATTGTCACAGGAATATGGAAGACAGTTTGGGGAATATAATAATGTAAAAATGTTGTGGGGTGTCAGATGGTCACCTGTCTTGTTAGGGAGACCACTTCATGGATGGAATAGAGGCTTGATCACTGCACTGTATACTTGAAATTGATGTTGTATAATATTGTATGCGAACTGTAACTGAATATATAGATAGTCACGGGCTGTGGATTATACGGTGGAAGGGAGTCAAAGGAATTAGATAGTATGATATGGGGGGAGGAATGGGCGGGAGAATTGGGTGAGGGGGTTGTCTCTTTGAGGGTAAAAAGTATAACTCTTGCACAGTGTTGTACTCCTGAAGCTAATTAAAATAATTTTTTTTTTAAAAAAGGAAGTCTACTGAATGGGAGACTATATTTGCCATTGATATATCTGATAAGAGGTTAATATCCAAAATTTATAAAACACTCATGAAACTCAACACAGAAGAAACAAACAACCCAATTAAGAAATGGGCAGACGATATGAAGAGGCATTTCGCTAAAGAGGACATACAGATGGCCAACAGGCATATGAAAAATGTTCAACCTCACTAATCATCAGAGAATGCAAATAAAACCACAATGATATACCACCTCACTCTGGTCAGAATGGGTATCATCAATAAATCACCAAAAACAAGTGCTGGTGAGGTTGTGGAGAAAAGGGAACCCTTGTGCACTGTTGGTGGGACTGCAAATTGGTGCAGCCATTATGGAAATCAGTATGGAGGTATCTCAAAAAACTGGAAATGAAACTGCCGTATGACCCAGCAGTTCCACTCTTGGGTATCTCCCAAGAAGAATCCAAGATATTAATTTGAAAAAATGTATGCACCCCTATGTTTATTGCAGCACTATTTACAATAGCCAAGACTTGGAAACAACCAAAATGCCCATCAGCAGATGACTGGATTAAGAAACTGTGGTATGTTTATATAATGGAGTATTACTCTGCTATAAAGAAAAATGAAATCGTACCATTTGCAATGATATGGATGGAACTTCAGACTATTATATTAAGTGAAATAAGTCAGTCAGAGAAAGACAAATACCATGTAATCTCACTTATATGTGGAATCTTAAAAACTGAATGAATGAGCAAAGTAAACAGAAACCGACTCATAGATACAGAGGAAAAACTGATGGTTGCTAGTTGGGTAGGGTGTAGGGAAAAGGGAGAAGGGGAAGGGATTAGACAGCATAAATAGGCTACTACAATATTGCCACAGGGATATGAAACACAGTTCGGGGAATATAATAATGTTGTAAAAACATGTCTTGTTAGGGAGAACACTTCATGGATAGAGTAGAGGTTTGATCACTGCACTGTGCATCTGAAGATGATGTTGTATAATATTGTATGCCAACTGTAATTGAATATATAGATAGTCACACGATGTGGAGTATACTGTGGAAGGGCGTCAAAGGAATTGTAGTTGATACGTATGACATAGGGGACGGAGTGTGGTGGCGAACTGGGGGGCGTTGTCACTTTGAGGGGTAAAAAGTATAACTATTGCACTGTGTTATACACCTGAAACTAATTTTTTTAAAAAATGTTTATTTCACAATAAAAGAATTTTAAAAATCAAGGGAGACATTAATAGCTTACCAGACAAAGAAAACCTAAAGGAATTCTTCATCAGGAAACCAGTATTTCAAGAAATGTTGAAGGGGCTTCTTTTAGAAAAAGAAGGCGGGAAAGAAGATCAAATAAGTATATATATATTTGTTATTGTTCTTGTTTGTTTGTCTTTTAGAAAAAGAAGGCGGGAAAGAAGATCAAATAAGTATATATATATTTGTTATTGTTGTTGTTTGTTTGTTTTTTTGAAGGCAGTGTCACTGGCCCTCATATGTGAGACCCGAACTGGGGCCATTGGCATCCCAAGCCAGCGCTTTCAAATATATTAATCACAGAATGTCAATAATTACATATCTATCAATAATTACTTTAAATAGAAGTGGATTAAATGTTTCTATCTAAATACATGACCCCAGGAATTACACCTAATGGCTCCTGTCTGCTACTCCACATGACACTGCTCTTTGTAGAGTTCAGAAGTTGCAGTGCAAAATAATCATAGGGTTGTAAAGTACACAATAGGGAATATATTCAATAATATGGTAATAACTATGTATATTGCAGGTGGGTACTAGACTAATCAGTAAAATCACTTCTTAAATTATATAAATGTCTAACCACTATGTTTTACACCTGAAACTAAAATAAAGTTATATTGAATGTCAACTATAATTGAAAAGTAAAACTTAAAAAGAGATATAGGATGGCTCAATGGATAAGAAAAGAAGACCCTTATAAATGCTGTCTAGAACAGACTCACTTTAGATCAACAGAGACTGAGTAAAAGGATGGAAAAATATATTTCATGCCAATGGGAATAACAAAAAATCACCTGGGGTAGCAATACTTATACTACACAAAATGAACTTTAAAACAAAGCTGTAACAAGGGACAAAAAAAAGATCCAATGTTTCTACTTTTGGATATTTATCCAAAGAAACCCAATACACTAATTCAAAAAGACATACGCATCTATATGTTCATTTCAGCATTATTTAAAATAACCAAGGTATGGAAGCAACCTAAATGTTCATCAATAGATAAATGGATATAGAATAATTGGTACATATATACAATGGAACATTACTCAGCCATCTGCAACAACATGAATGGACCTAGAGGGTATTATGTGAGTGAAATAAGTTAGACAAAAAAAAAGACAAATACCGTATGATTTCTAAAACTCAAAAGAACCAAATGGAAACAAACAGACAGATACAGAGAACATTTTGAAGGTTTACAGATGGGAGGGGGTGAAGGTTTGAGGGAAGAGGGATAGGCCTTAAAGGATACAAATTGCGGGGGCCAGCCGAGTGGCTCAGTTGGTTAAGAACTCACCCAAAACTGTGAGATGAGCTCTGAGCAATGGCGGTTCGATGCCAGCCCAAGTTGAGTTGCTGTTGAGCGGCCAACAGGTGGCAGGATGGCTCAGCCAAAAAAATAAAAATAAATAAAAAATAAAATAAAATAAAATAAAATAAAAGATACAAATTGGTAGTCACAAAATATTTATGGGCATATAAATTATGGCATAGGAAATAATACTCTAATAACCATGTATGGTGTTAGATGGGTACTAGATTTATCAGGGTGATCACTTTGTAAGGTATATAAATGTCTAATTATTGAAAATTTGTACCCCTGAAATTAATATAATATTGTATATCAACTATAATTGAAAAAAGTATATATATATATATATATATATATATATATATATATATATTCATGGGAAGAGATAAAAATATCAACATTAACAGGAGCTTCAAAATATCTATGTCAAAATGTCAACTTCTTGGAAGAAGTTGATTCCATCTCTCATGGATGACTTTGAGGTGTTCAAGACTTCAGTAGAGGAAGTAACTGCAGATATTGTGGAAATAGCAAGAGAAGTAGAATTATAAATGGAGCCTGAAGATGTGACTGAATTGATGTAATCTCAGTATAAAACTAATGGTTGAGGAGTTGCTTTTTATAAATGGGGAAAGAAGATTTCTTGAGATAGAATCTATACCTGGTGAAGATTCTGTGAATATTGTTGAAATGACAACAAAGGATTTAGCATATTACATAAACATATTTGATTAATCAGTGGCAGGTTTTGAGAGGATTGACTCCATTTTTAAAACTTTTTGTTGTTGTTTGTTTCAGGAGTACAAAACAATATGTTGATTAGACATTTACACACCTCACAAAGTGATAACCCCTACAAGTTAGTTCAATCTTGAATGAAGTCCTAAGGAGTTAAAATTCTTTCAAACAGCATCACATGCTACTAATAAATAACTCATAAAAGGAAGAAACAACTGATGTGGCAAACTTTATTGTGGTCATATTTTAAGAAATTGCCAATTATATCACAGAAATGGCAGCTTCAGGAGTGATTCTTGAAATCTCTTCAGGAATTTACAACAAATTAAACAGCTAAAATTTAACAAAGGACTCCCTGCGCAGCACATAGGTATGCCTGAGACAGCCTCAAATCCAATCATCTGAAGGTGGGAAAATTGGGTGTGCGGGGGGGAGGAAGGAAGGCAGAAGTGCAGAGACTCAGGCCAAGGGCCACAGTATGCAGACTGAAGCTCAGAACTTACTGCAGTGTGAAGCTAACTGCTGTTCTGTGAGAGAGAAGAATTCAGGCTGCTACTGCACCCTGTATAGGGCCCACAGTGCCATCTGAGGGGTCAGCATATAATGCAGCTGAACCTAACGTTCATGGCAGACACCTCAGAGCAAAGACTGAAGGAAGAAGGGTGAGAATGATAGTTTAAGTATTCATTGCCAAACAGAAGATGGAAGACATAGACACAGAGCCTGGCCAGCTCTCCCCACCCTCCTAGAGCTTGCCAAACCCCAACCATCCCAGGGCTAGAAGCAGACTCCAGAAGAAACAGTATCATTTTCAGATCAGAGAACTGAATATTTACAGCTCTGAAAACGGCAGTCCCACATCCACAGGCTCACAGAGCAAGTAATTCTGGTGAAAGGGAAGGAACCTTAGGGCAAGAAAACTGTGAGCTGCTAGTTGCCATTGCTCAGAGCCTTCTCTCAAAACAGACCTTGCCCCTGCCCCCTCCTACCTGGGCAGATCTGTACAGAGGCAAGCAGAGTCACTGAGACACACAGGCTCTTAATCTGGTTGCAGGAAGGGCATTTTAACTTCAGAAGCCCTTCACATTCCCCCATGGAGGTGGTACCCTGAGACTCAGGTGACCTAATCACAGAGGAGAAGTCCACCTTCCAGGAAATGCTCCCATTGCATGAGGACCTGGAATAGTGCAAGGGAAAGAATAATGCTGCAGTGTAAGGAAGAATAAAAGGTTGCAGCAGTAGAGAAAATCAAATGTTCCACCAACATCTATAGTAAAGCAAAAGAAAGACCTCTTCAAATCAACCTATTGCAGAAACCATGCCTGTAAATGCCAAGGAAGAAAAAGAATAATTCATTAATTGCCATGAATAGACAAAACAGCTCAGAAAGAAAATGAAAAGTCGCCAGAAAATGAAATTAAAGATATAGAAATATGTGACTTAAATGACAAAGAATTCAAGACTGCAGTTCTTTAAAAACCCAACAAGATGGAAGAAAACACAGGCAAGCAGTTTAATGAACTCAGAAACACAATAAAAGAACAAAATGAACATTTTACCAAAGAGATTGAAATTTTAAAAATAAGATAGAAATTCTGGGTATTAAGAACTCAATAAAAGAAATGAAGAATGAAATAGCCAGCTTAGGTCATAGAGCTGACCAGATGGAGGAAAGAATGAGTGACATTGAAGATAGTAATCTGGAAATGACACAGATCCACAAACAGAGAGACTTGAGAGTTAAAAGCAATGAAAGAACTCTATGAGAACTTTCTGACTCTATCTCAAAGAGTAACATAAGCATAATGGATATATAAGAAGATGAAAGGAAGAAGGGAACAGAGAGCATATTCAAACAAAGAATCGAGAACTTCCCAAACTTGTAGAAGAACTGGATCCTTGAATCTAAGAAGCAAAAACAGCACCTAATTATTTCAACCCCAACATACCTTCTCCAAGGCACATTGTATTGAGTCTGTCAAAAATGAAAGACAAAGAAAGAATTCCCAAGGCAACCAGGGAAAAGAAGACAGTAACCTGCAAAGGAAAGCTCATTAGATTATCATCATATTTTTCAGTAAAACTTCTACAAGCTAGGAGGCAGTGGAATGAAATATTCAAACTACTGAAAGAGACAAATTGTGAACCAAGAATAATATATCCAGCAAACATATCCTTTAGATATGAAGGTGGAATAAAGACCTTTCCAGTCATGCTGAAGCTCAGGGAATTTTCTAGCACATGATCTGCATTATAAGAAGTAGTGAAGCAGGATATTCAAGATGAAACAGAAAATCAAAAGAGTACAAAACCATGAGTAGTATTACAAACACACAGACAAAAGCAGGAAATAGCAACACCTACAAAAACAGGACACTATACACTTAAACATAACATACAGGGTAAACAAGAAAAAAAAAAACACTTAAAAAAAAGGGAAAAAACAACTTGCTACAGCAACTCAGAAATCAACTCACAGCATAAGTAGGAATAATTTGTGACAACAAAAACATAGAAGGGGAGACAGTAAAGGTCTGAATTGGCAAAGGGGAATGGAGAAAGGAAGCATACTGAAGAAAAAAGGATACTCTAAAAATGAAACTTTCTTTTATAGGATGACTGGGTCAAAGAAGAAATAAAAGGAGTGATCAAAAGATACATAGAAACAAATGAGAATGAACATACATTCTATCAAAATTGTTGGGATGCAGCAAAATCAGTAATAAGAGGAAATGTATATCATTTTTGGCATGTTTCACAAAAGAAGAAAAATTCCAGATAAATAATCTTATGTTACACCTTAAAGAACTAGAAAAAAAGTACAAATAAAACCAAAAGTCAGCAGAAGGAAAAAAATTAATAAAAATTAAAGTGGAACTAAATGAAATAGAGAACAAAGAGACAATAGAAAAAAATAATGAAAAATAAAGAAGCTTATTGTAAAGATTAATAAAATTGACAAACATTTCACTAGACTCACTAAGACAAAAACAGAAAAGACAAAAATAAAGAAAATCAGAAATGAAAGAGGAGAAGTTACTATGGGTGCCACAGAAATACAAAGAATCATACCAGAACACTATGAAGGACTACATGATACCAAATTCAATAACCTAGAAGAAATGGTCAAGAAACATGTAGGCTTTCTAGACTGAATCACAAAGAACTGGAAAATTTACATACACTGATGAACACCAAGGAAATAGAAACAGTCATTCAAAACCTTCTCAAAAGCAAAAAAAGAGAAGAAAGAGGAGGAGGAGGAAGAGGAGGAGGAGGAGAAGGAGGAGAGGGAGAGGGAGAAGGAGAAGGAGAAGGAGAAGAAAGAAGCAGGAGAAACCAGAACAGAAACATACACAGAAGAAAGACCATGTATATACCCAGAGAGAAGATGGTTACATACAAACCAAGGAGAGAGGTCTCTGAAGAAACCAATCTTGCCAACATCTTGATCTTGGACTTCTAGCTTCCAGTATTGTCAGGCAACAAATTTTTGTTGTTTCAGCCACCCATCCAACCCCAAAAAAGCAAAATCCTGGGCCAGATGGCTTCACTAGTGAATTCTACCAAACATTCAAAGAGGCTCTTACACCTGTCCATCTCAATCTCTTCCAAAAAAATATAGAAGACGCAATACTTCCTAACTTATCTTATGAGGCCAACATTACCCTGAAACCAAAACCTAGGAGGATAACACACACACAAATTACAGGCCAATACCTCTGATGAAAACAGATGCAAAAATCCTAACAAAATTCTAGCAAATTGAATACAACAACACATTTAAAACATTATACATCACAATGAAGTGGGGTTCTTCCCATGGGCAAAAGGATAATTCAACATATGCGAATCTATCAATGTGATATACCACTAAAAAAAAATAAAAGAAAAAAATCATATTATATCAGTAGATGCAGAAAAACATTTGATATAACACAACATCAATTTATGATTAAAACAAGGAGTAAAATGGGTATAGAAGGAAAATACCTTAACGTAATAAAGGTCACATATGACAAACACTCAGATAATATCATAATTAATGTTAAACTGAAGCTTTTTGCTCCATGTTCAGGAACAAGACAGGGTTATCCCCTACCACCACTGTTATTCAACATAGAATTGGAATTCTTAGGCAGAACAATCAGGCAAGAGAAAGAAAAGCTATATGAGTTGGGAATGAAGAAGTTAAATTGTCCCTTTTTTGCAGATGACATGATTATTTATGTGGAAAACCTTAAAGACTCTAACAAAAAGCTATTAGGGACCATAAACAAATATAGCAAAGTTTCAGGCTTCAAAATTAGTGTACAAAAACGCATTGCATTCCTGTACACCAATAATGAAATTTCAGAAAAAGAAATTAAAAAGAAAACCAATTCCTTTTGCAAATGCAACACAAAGAATAAAATAACTAGGAATAAAGTTAATGAAGGATGTGAAGGACCTATACCCTGAAAGCTATGACATTTTAAAAAGAAACTGAACAAGACACAAAGAAATAGAAAGGTAGTCCATTGTTTTGGATTGGAAGAATCAACATAGTTAAAATGGCCATATTACTCAAAGCAGTCCTTGTCAAAATCACAATGACATTTTTAATAGAAACACAAAGATATCATTAGTTTTGTATGCAATCACAAGAACCCCCAAATAGCTGAAGTATGCCTAAGAAAAAGAAACAATGCTGGAGGTATCACACTGCCTGACTTTAGCTTGTACTACAAAGTGACAATAAACAAAACAGCATGGTTGACAGAAAAACAGACACACAGACCAATGGAATCTAATTGAAACAAATATATATATATATATATATATATATATATATATATATATATACAGTTAATTTTCAACAAGGGGCCAAAGACATACAATGTAAAAAGAAGACATTGTCAATAAATGGTGCTGGGAAAATTTGAAAGCCACATGCAAAAAAATGAAACTAGACTGTTATTTGTCACCATATACCAAAATTAACTCAAAATGAATTAAAGACCTAACATAAGAACTGAAACAATAAACTGCATAGAAAACAGCATAGGTACTAAACTGATGGACCTTGGGTTGAAAGAGGAATCTTTAAATTTGACTTCAAAGGCAAGGGAAGTAAAAGCTAAAATAAATGAATGGCACTATATCAAACCAAAAAGCTTCTGCACAGTGAAATAAGCCATCAACAAAACAAAGAAGCAACCTACCTATTTGGAGAACATATTGGCTAACACCGCCAATAAGGTGCTAATATCCAAAATATATAAAGAAATCAAACAACTCCACAACAAAAAGAAAACAACTCAATTAAAAATGGGCAGATAGGGCCGGCTGAATGGCTCAGTTGGTTAGGAGCTCCCTCAAGAGTGTGAGCTGAATTCTGAGCAACAGCAGTTTGATGCCCAGCCTGAGTTGAGCAGCCGCTGAGCTGCCAACAGGTAGCAGGATGACTCAGCTAAAAAAAAAAAAATGGGGAGAGGATCTGAACAGACATTTTTCACAAGAAGACATACAAATGGCCAACAGATACATGAAAAATGCTCAACTTCACTAGCAAATAGGAAAATGTAAATCAAAACCACATTAAAATATCACCTCACACTTGTTAGAATGGCTGTCATCATCAAGACAAATAATAACATGTGTTGGAGAGGCTGTGGGATAAAGGAACCCTCATACACTTTTGGTGGGAATGCAGATTGGTAGAGTCACTAAGGAAAACAATATGGAGTTTGCTCAAAAAATTAAGAATAGAATTATCACATGAGCCAGCAATCCCTCTCCTGGTTATCTACCCCAAAAATCTGAAAACATTTATCTGCAAAGATATATGCATACTCATGTTCATTGCAGCTTTATTTACAGTGGCCAAGACATTGCAGCTTTATTTAAAGTGTCCTTCCATAGATGATTGGATAAAGAAGATGTGGTACATATACACAATAGACTATTACTGTGCCATAAGAAAAGATGAAATATTGCCATTTGTGACAACATGGATGGATCTTGAGATTGTTATGAAAAGCAAAATAAATTTAACAGAAAAATTCGAGAAATATATGACTTCACTCATATGTGATATATAAAATTGTAAACAACAATGGAATAATACAAAGAAACAAAGAAACAAAAACTCATAGACACTGACAACAGTTTAGTGGTTATCAGAGAATTAAGTGGAGGTGGTGGGGGTAGAAGAGGGTAAACGGGATCAATTATATGGCAATGGAAAGAGAACTGATTCTGGGTGGTGAGTACACAATGTGATATGTAGATGATGTATTATACAAATGTCCACTTGAAATCTATGTAATTTCACTAACCATTGTTACCTCAATAAATTTAATTAAAAAAACCCCGATTGATAAGCATGAAATCCCATAGAGTATAATATCTCATCAGAGTATCCAGGAAAGGATATGTGGAATTGGTCCTATTGCTCAGAATCTACTGTTTATATTACATACTACACCACAAAAAGCAACTGGACAAAAAGAGTGTTAAGAAACCTTATAGAGTCAGCCAAGTGGCGCGTTGGTCAAGAGCCGGCTTGGGATGCCGGCGGCCCTGGTTCAGATCCGACATATGTGGGCCAGTGACACCGCCCTTTACAGAACAGGAGCTCCACCTGGAGCTGGGCTGCATGAGCCCCAGCAATGGTGTAGGCTGCAGTGGGCTGCCATAGGCTACAGTGAGTGGCCGGCAGCCAGCATGAGCTGCCAATAGCTTTGGTGAGCAACCATCCAGAAGCCGGCAACCAATCTGCCGCATCCGGGAAGAGTGCAATGGGGATACCAACATGGCCAGTGAAGCAACGTCCTCCACAACTAGACTGAAGAACGAAAAAAAACACAGCAACTTGTCTGTTCCCCTTCCCCGATTCCCCAATTCTGTTCCCCTCCCCAATTCCCCAATAAAATCTTTAAAAAAAAAAAAAGAAATTATGTTGTATCAATCCAAACTACATTATTATAGGAAAAAATATTTACTTTAATTCAAAGAACAATCACTAATAGAAAAAAAATTATTATTTTTAATTTTTCAAGTACAGTCGACATTCAATATATTTTGTATTAGTTTCAGGTATATAGCATAGTGGTTGATTTTATATAAGTTAAAAAATGATCCCCTTGATTACTCTAGTACCCACCTGGTGCTATACGCGGTTATAAAATATCATTGACTATATGCTTATACAGTGTTTTACATCCCCATGTCTCCTTTGTAACTGCCAATTTATACTTCTTAGTCCCTTCACTTTTTTCAGTGAAATCCCCAACTCCCCTCCCATCTTGCAATCATCAGTTTTTTGTGTATCTCTATGAGTCTGTTTCTATATTGTTTTTTAGATTCCATGTATAAATGAGACTATATGGCATTTGACTTTCTCTGTCTGACTTATTTCACTTAACACAGTACTCTCTAGTTCGGTCCATGTTGATGTAAATGGTATGATTTCAACTTTTGTTATTAACTTCAGGTGTAGAAAACAATTTAGTGATTAGACGTTTATATAACTCACAAAGTGATAACCCAATAAATCTACTACCTATCTGACAATATACAAAGTGATTACAATATTATTGACTATATTCTGTATGCTGTACTTTATATCCCGTGACTATTTTTTAATTATAATTGACATTCAATATTATTTTATGTTATTTTCAGGTGTACATCATAGTGATTTGACATTTATATAATTTATGAAGTGATTCTCCTGACAAGTCTAATATCCATTTGACACAATACCTAGTTTTTACAATATTACTGACTATATCCCCCATACTGTACTTTATCTCCCTGTGACTCTTTTGTAACTACAAATTTGCACTGCTTCATCCCTTCATCTTTTTCATTTCACCCCAACTCCCCTACTGTCTAGTAATCAGCAGTGTGTTCACTGCATCTACGAGTCTATTTCTTTTCTATTTATATATTCTCATCTTCAGATTCTACATATAACTGAGATCATATAGTATTTGTCTGTCTCAATCTGACTTATGCATATTTCATTAGCATAACACTCTCTAGGTCCATCCATTTTGTTGCAAGTGGTAAGATTTCATTCTTTTTTATGGCTGAGTAATGTTCCATTACAGATACGTACCACTTATTCTTTTTTTTTTTTTTGAGGGCAGTGTCACTGGCCCTCATATGTGGGACCGAACTGGGGCCTCTGACTTCCTAAGCCAGCGCTTAACCACTGTGCCACTCAGCCGGCCCTCGTACCACTTATTCTTTATCCAATCATCTATCAATGGGCACTTAGGTTGCTTTCATATCTTAGCTATTGTAAATAATGCTGCAATGAACATAGGGGTGCACATGTCTTTTAGAATCAGTGTTTTGGTTTTCTTCAGATAAATATTCAAAAGTGGAATTGCTGGGTCCTAAAACAGTTCTATTTTTAATTTTTTGAGGAACCCCCATAGTGTCTCCCATAGTGGCTGCACCAATTTGTAATCCCACCAACAGTACACAAGGGTTCTATTTTCTGCACATCCTCAGCAACACTCATTGTTTGTTGATTTATTGATGATAGCCATTCTGACAGATGTGAGGTGATAACTCATTGTTGTTTAAATTTGCATTTAACTGATGATTAGTGATGTTGAGCACCTTTTCATATGTCTAGTAGCCATGTGTATGTACTCTTTGGAAAAATGTGTATTCAGGTCCTCCACCAATTTTTAATTGTACTATTTCATTTTTTGGTGTTTAGTTGTATGAGTTTTTTTATTATAAGTTTTAGATATTAACCCCTTATGAGATGTATATTGGTGAATATCTTCTCACATTTGGTAGGTTGTGTTCTTGTTTTGATGGTGGTTTCTTCTGCTATGCAAAACTTTTGTAGTTTGATGTAGTACCATTTGTTTACGATTTCTTTTTTTCCCTTGTCCAAGGAGGTATATCATAAAAAATATTACTAACAGCAATATCACTGAGTTTACTGCCTATATTATCTTTTATGAGTTTTATGGTTTTCATTCTTACATTAAAATCTTTAACTCACTTTGTGTTTATTCTTGTATATGGTATATGAGTAAGAAGGTAGTCTAAGTTCATTTTTTAAATGTATCTCTCCATTTTTCCCAATGGTATTTATTGAATAGACTTACTTTACCCCATTGTATATTATTGCCTCCTTTGTCATAGATTAACTGACCATTATAGGTCTGCATTCATTTCTGGGTTCTGGGTTCTGTTCCATTGATCTATGTGTCTGTTTTTATGCCAGTACAATGCTGTTTGGATTAGTATAGCCTTGCATTATAGCTTGATATCAGGTAGCATGACACCTCAAATTTTGTTCTTCTTTCTCAAGATGGCTGAGTATATCTGGGTATTTTGTGGTTTCATATAAAATTTAGGATTATTTGTTCTATTGCTGTAAAAATGCAATTGGTATTTTGATAGGGATTGCATTGAATTTATAGATTGATTTGAATAGTATGGACATTTTAGCAATGCTAATTCTTCCTATCCATGAGCAAAATGTGATTTCATTTCATTGTATCTTCTTCAACTTCATCCCTGAATGCCGTATAATTTTCTGAATATAGGTATTTTACCTCCTTGGTTAAATTTATCCCAGTTATTTTATTTTTAAATGGGATTGTTTCTTTTTTTTTTCAGGGCAGTGTCACTGGACTTCATATGTGGGACCGAACTGGGGCTGCTGGCTTCCTAAGCCAGTACTTAACCACTGCGTCACTCAGCTGGCCTGGATTGTTTAGTTAATTAGAGTTCCTTATTGGTGTATAAAATGCAATTTGATTCTTTATGATATTATAGAAATGGCTGTGTGAGGTGAGCCTTTGGAAACCTACCCTAAAATTTACAACAAATTGAACAACTACAATTCCAAAAAGGACTCCCTGCGCAGCAGATAGGCAAGACTAAGAGATGTGAAAATGAAACCATCTAATGGTGGGAAAATTGGGCAAGCAGGGGAGGAGAGAAGGGCGGAGAGCTGAGATGCAGGTCAGGTGGGCAAAGGAAACAGGCCTGAGCTAGGAGCGTGGAGCTCTCTGCATACAAAAACTAGCATAGTCATGGGAAAGAGAAGAATTTGGACTGCTAGCACTCCTCTTATGGCCCACAGTGCTGCCCAAGGGATCAGCATATAACACAGCTGAACTAAACACTCACAGCAGATACCTCAGAGCAAAGACTGAGGTAAGAAGGGTGAAAATGGATTTAAAGCCATCACTGTCAAGCAGAGGATGGAAAGCATAGGCATAGATCCTAGCCACCCCCTTCCCATCCTCCCAGAGCTCACTGCACCCCCACCTTCCCAGTGCTAAAGCACAACAGTAGCAGTAGCAGATAAAAACCAACAGAATATTTGCAGTTCTGGGAACTGCAGCCTGCAGCCAGGGACTCCCAGCCTTACTAGTTCTGGCAAAGGAGAGGGTTCAGGACTGGCTATGCTGGTGGTTGCTGCCATTGCTCAGAACAACCTCTCACAACTCACCCTGCTCCTTATCCCACCTAGCTGGGTGATCCCTGCAGGGGCAAACAGAGGCACTCAAACACACTTGCTCTGAATATGGTGCAAGAAGAACTTTGAGATTTCAGAAGCTCTCTACATCCCCCAGTGGAGGCAGTGCCCTGAAACCCAGGCAAACTGCCAAAAGAGGAGAAGCTCACTTTCAGGGAATCCCCCATTGTAGGAGAAGTCAGAACAGTGAAGAGAAAATGTAACACTGCATCATGGAAGAGGATAAAAGGCTACAGTGTGAGAGAAAATAAAGCATTCTACCAACATCTACTGTAAAGCAAAAAAAGGACCTCTTCTTAACAACCTGTTGCAGAACCCACTCCTGTAGATGTCTAGAAAGAGAAATAATAATTCATTAATTGCCAAGAATAACCAAGATGATGAGGCAGCTCAGAAAGAAAATGAAGTCTCCAGAAAGTGAACTTAAAGACAGAGACATAGAAATAGAGTAAAACCTTGGATTGTGAGTAACTTGTTTTGCTAACGTTCTGCAAGATGAGCAAACATTTCTAATACATTTTAACTTGGTAAATGAGCGATGTCTTGCAATATGAGTAGTTTGTTTCTGGAAGGAATTATACTCAGAAACCAAGGTATTATTGTATGTTACTTAAATGACAGAGAATTCAAGATTGCAGTTCTTTTTTCTTTTTTACTTTTTTTTTAAGCTGAGGCATCCTGCCACCTGTTGGCAGCTCAGCAGCAGCTCAGCTCAGGCTGGGCATCGAACTGGTGTTGCTCAGAGCTCAACTCACACTCTTGAGCGAGCGCTTAACTAACAGAGCCACTCAGCCAGCGCCATGATTGCAGTTCTTAACAAACTCAAAGAGATGATGCAAGAAAACACAGAGTTTAATGAACCCAGAAACACAATCTAAGTAAAAAATGAACGGTTTAAAAAGGAGTATGAAATTTTGAAAAATAATGAAATAGAATTTTTGGAGATTAAGAATGCAATAAAATAAATGAAAGACTTCCGGTAAAATGGTGGAATAGACAGATGCTGTGCTAACTGCCTCCCAGGATCACACCAAAATTACAAATAACTTATACAACATTTAACCCCGGAAGTCCCTGGAACACTAGATGAACAGAACTTCTAAATGAGGAACTTAAAGAGGAGGCCACGTCAAGTTTGGTAGGAGGGGCGCAGATGAGAGAGAGTAAACTCGGTGAGGGACACCTCAGCCATGGGGAGGCTTCTCCAGTTGGGGAGAGAACTTCTGACCCCACACTGAGCTCACTAGCCCAGAGTTCCTTTGCTGGGAAGAGGAGTTCCAGGATATCTGGCAGTAGAAATTAGTGAGGACTCTTTTTGCCGAGCTCAGTGAGGCCAAGGGTGGCTAGAGAATCAGTGGGGCTTGCTCACCTGTGAGCATTCACCAGGTTCGTCGTGGAGGGAGTGGCTGTGTGAGCAGGGTCCAGGAACCTACGAGGATGGACTGAACAGAGCACCTTTGGTGCAGAAGCTGGAGGTTTTGGGACTCTTGTTCCCTGGTGTGGAGCTTGCTAGTGAGTGGTATACAGGAGGGTGCCAATTAGTCAGGGTTGGGCCCTTCCACAGAGAGTCAGGTCTGGGACCTCATTGGACAGCTGGAATTGGTGCAGAAGTGCGTGTGTGCGTGCATGTGCATGCGACATTGGATCCCAACCCTCTGCCCAGCTTATAATGTGTTACCTGGGAAATGCTGGGTGGATGACCTCCGGTTCCAACAGGCTGCTCACGAAGACCCAGGAGTACGCGAGCCAACTTGGATCCCCACTCTCCGCTCAGCTTTGCTTCACTGCCAGGGAAATGTCTGGAGAGCGCGCTCCAGCTCCAAAAGGCTGCTTGCTGAGATGTGGGAGTGCGCGAGCTGCCTCGGGTCCCCACTCTCTGCCCTGTCTGTGCAGAGTTGCCAGGCTGGTGATTGGCTGTCAGGCTGCTCAGCCTGATCTGTGAGTGGCTGATTGGGAAAGGTTCAGACTGGGAGTTTTCCTGGGAGTGTTGGGCCATGAGCTGTGTGCCTGCATGATCCAGCCAGGGCTTTCCTGGTGATCAATCTAATACATTAAAGAAATCCCAGGGGCCGGCCGAGTGGCGCATACGTTAAGAGCTGGTTTTGGGATGCCAGCGGCCCCAGTTCAGATCCCACATAGGAGGGCCAGTGACACTGCCCTCTACAACAGCTCCACCTGGAGCTGGGCTGTGCGAGCCCCGGCAACAGTGTAGGCTGCAGCCCCTGCTGCAGTGGGCTGCCATAGGCTACAGTGAGTGGCCGGCAGCCAGCGTGAGCGGCTGGCAGCCAGTGAGCTGCCAATAGCCGCGGTGAGCGACCAGCCAGAAGCCGGCGACCGATCTGCCACATCCGGGAAAAGTGCAATGACAATACCAACATGGGCCAGTGAAGCAATGTCCTCAGCAACTAGACTGAAGAACAAAAAGACAGCAACTTGTCTATTCCCCTTCTTTGATTTCCCAACGCTGTTCCCCTCCCCCAATTCCCCAATAAAATCTTTAAAAAAAAAAAGAAATCCCAGAATGACAGCCAGAATAAGGAAACAAAGAAATATGTCAAAGTAAAAGATCAGAAGAAACCTTTAGAAATGGAACTAAAAGAAACAGAGAGACCCAACATTTCAGAGACAGACTTTAGAACACTGATGATAACAATATTTAACAAACTTAGTGAAGACATAAAGAAGGATAGAGAAATCATAAAGAAAACAACCAGTTAGGGTAGGCAGAGTGGCGCAATGGTTAAGTGCTGCCTTCAGAAGCCAGCAGCCCCGGTTCGGTGACACATATGAGGGCCAGTGACACTGCCCTCAAAAAAACAAAAGAAAACAATAAAACCAACCACTTAGAACTAAAGAATACAATAACTGAAATGAAGAACACACTTGAAGGAATCACCAGTATAGTAGATGAAGCAGAGAATCGGATCAGCGATTCAGAAGACAAAATAGCAGAAATTGCCCAGTGGGCACAACAAAAACACCAAAGAATAAAAAACAATGAAAATAATTTAAGAGCCCTATGGGACAAGATGAAGTGCAACCACCTTTGACTCATAGGGATACTAGAAGGAGAAGAGAAGAAACAAGGGTTTGAAAATGTATTTGAAGAAATAATGACTGAAAACTTCCCTACCCTGGTGAAGGAAATCAACATACATGCCCAGGAAGTGCAGAGGGTTTCAAACAAGCTGAATCCAAACAGGTCCACACCAAGACACATCATAGTTAAAATGGCAAAGGTTAAAGACAGAGACAGAATCCCAGAGGCTGCAAGAGAAAGACAGCAGGTTACATACAAAGGAACTCCTGTTAGACTAACAGCTGACTTGTCTACAGAAACTCTGCAGGCCAGAAGAGAGTGGCAAGAGATATTCAAAGTGACACAAAATAACGGCCTACAACCAAGATTGCTCTACCCAGCACGGCTATCACTTAAAATTGAAGGAGAAATAAAGAGCTTCTCAGAAAAGAATAAACTTAAGGAATTCATTACCACCAAGCCAGCATTGCAAGAAATGTTAAAAGGGCTTTTTTAAACAAAATAAAGGGGAAAACAAGCTAACCCAGAGAGACAATTTAAGAAGATTGAAGTCATATCAAGCAGATATAAAGGAAAAACTGATGGTTGCTGGCTGGGAGGGAGAGGGGAAGAGGGAGAGGGGGAAGGTTTTGGACAGTGTATGTGGGACTACAATGTTGCCGCAGGGATATGGAGGCAGTTCTGGGTATGTAATTGATAATGTTGTGAAGAGACTATTATGTTGGGAGAAATAAGTCAGTCGGAGAAGGACAGGTACCATGTGATCTCACTTGTGTGTGGAGTCTGAAGAGCTGAGTGAACGATCAAAGTAAAGAGACTCGTAGATGTAGAGGAAAAACTGAGGGTTGCTAGTTGGGAGGGGTTTTGGGATGGGGGGAAGGGGAAGGGATTAGACAGCATAAATAGACAACTACAATATTGCCACAGGGATATGAAACACAGTTCTGGGAATATAATAATGTTGTAAAAATTTTGTGGCATGTCAGATAGTCACATGTCTTGTTAGGGAGACCACTTCATGGATGGAGTAGAGGCTTGATCACTGCACTGTACACCTGAAGCTGATGTTGTATAGTATTGTATGCCAACTGCAACTGAATATGTGGATGGTCACGGGATGTGGAGTATACTGTGGAGGGGATGAATCCCTCAGGGGAGTTGTGATGGATATGTGTGATATGGGGAGGGAGTGAGGTGGCGAACTGTGGGAGGGGGGATTTTCACTTTGGGGGTTAAAGAGTATAACTATTGTATTGTGTTGTACACCTGAAACTAATAAAAAAAGAAAAAACAAAACAAAACAAAAACAAACAAAAAAAACAAAAAAAAATGGACTTTCAGTAAAATGGTGGAATAGACAGCTGCTGTGTTAACTACCTCCCAGGATCACACCAAAATTACAAACAAATTATACAGCATTCATCCCTGGAGGTCCCTGGAACACTAAATGAACAGAACCACTAAATGAAGATCTTAAAGAGGAGGCCACGTCGGGTCTGGTAGGACGGGTAGAGACAAGAGAGGGCGAACCCCGTGAGGGAAGCCCCAGCTGTGGGGAGGCTTCTCCGGTTGGGGGAGATACCTTCCGGCCGCACACCAAGCTCACCAGCCCAGAGTACCTTTGCTGGGAAGAGGAGTTCCAAGACAGCTGGCAGTAAATTAGTGAGGACCCTCTTTGCTCAGTTCGGTGAGTCTAAGAGCGACTAGAGAATCAGTGGGACCGGCTCAGAGGCTTGCTCGCCATTGAGCACTTACCTGATTCCTGGTGGAGGGAGTAGCTGTGTAAGCCGGGCCCAGGAGCCTGAAGGGACGGACTGAGCTGAGCACCTTTGGTGCAAAGGCTGGAGGTTTTTGGACTATTTTTCCCCTGATGTGGAGTCTGCATGTAAGTGGTGTAAGGAGGGCGCCATTTTGTCAGGGTTGGGCTCTCCCACAGAGGTTCAGGTCTGGGACCACATTGGTCTGGTGGAATTGGCGCAGAAGTGCATGGGTGCGTGCACGCGCATGCCGCCTTGGATCCCTACCCTCTGCCCGGCTTATACTGCATTGCCAGGGAAAAGCTGGGCGGATGCCCTCTGGCTCCAAAAGGCTGCTCACTGAGAACCTCGGATCCCCACCTGCCACAGGGCTTTTGCCGCGTTACCAGGGAAATATCTGTTGGCATGCTCCAACTCCAACAGGCTGCTCACTGAGACTCGGGAGTACGCAAAGCACCTTGGGACCTGGCTCTCTGCACTGCTCTTGCAGAGTTGCCAGGCTGGTGATTAGTTGTAGGGCTGCTCGGCCTGATCTGTGAGTGGCTGATTGGGACAGGCTGAGACTGGGAGTTTTCCTGGGAGTGTTGAGCAGTGAGCTGTGTGTCTGGGTGATCCAGCCAGGGCTCTCCTGGTGATCTATCTAATACATCAAAGCAATCTCAGAGCGACAGCCAGAATGGGAAACAAAGAAACATGTCACAAGTAAAAGATCAGAAGAAACCTCTAGAAATGGAACCAAATGAAACAGAGGGATCCAGCCTTTCAGAGACAGAGTTTAGGACACTGATGATAAGAATGTTTAACAAGGGCTGGCTGAGTGGCTCAGTTGGTTAAGAGCTCACTCAAGAGTGCACGCTGAGTTCTGAGCAACGGCGGTTTGATGCCAGCCCTAGTTGAGTTGCCATTGAGCTGCCAACAGGTGGCAGGATGGCTCAGCTAAAAAATAGATAAATAAATAAAAATAAAATACTACTATTTGGGCCATCTGAGTGGCATGGTGGTTAAGCGCTGGCTTGGGAAGCCAGCGGCCCCAGTTCGTGTCTCACATATGAGGGCCAGTGACACTGCCCTCAAAAAAAAAAGGAATGTTTAACAAACTTAGTGAGGACATAAGGAAGGATAGAGAAATCATAAGAAACAACCAGTTAGAACTAAAGACTACAACAACTGAAATGAAGAACACTCTCGAAGGTATCACCAGTAGAGTAGATGAAGCAGAGGAGTGGATCAGTGATTTGGAAGACAAAATAGCAGAAATCACCCAGCTGGCACAACAAAAAGACCAAAGAATAAAAAACAATGAAAATAGTTTAAGAGCCCTATGGGACAAGGTGAATCGCAACCCCCTCGAATCATAGGGATACCAGAAGGAGAAGAGAAGAAGCAAGGGGTCGAGAATGTATTTCAAAAAATAATGACTGAAAACTTCCCTACCCTGGTGAAGGAAATCAACATACATGCCCAGCAAGTGCAGAGGGTTCCAAACAAGCTGAACACAAAAAGGTCCACACTGAGACACATCATAGTTAAAATGGCAAAGGTTAAATACAGAGACAGAACCCTAGAGGCACTAACAGAAAGACAGCAGGTTACATACAAAGGAACTCCTATTATACTAACAGCTGACTTGTCTGCAGAAACTCTGCAGTCCAGAAGGGACTGGCAGGAGATATCCAAAGTGACACAAAATAAAGGCCTACAACCAAGATTGCTCTACCCAGCACGGCTATCACTTAAAATTGAAGGAGAAATAAAGAGCTTCTCAGAAAAGAATAAGCTTAAGAAATTCATTACCACCAAGCCAGCATTGCAAGAAATGTTAAAAGGGCTTTTTTAAACAAAAGTAAAGGGTAAACAGCTAACCCAGGAAGACCAGGAATACATATAACAAAATGGCAAAATATGCACCTATCAATAATCATTTTAAATGTGAATGGGCTAAATGCTCCAATCAAAAGACAGAGAGTGGCTGGTTGGATAACAAAATAGGACACATATACATGCTGTTTATAGATGGAATAAGATATTTCATGCAAATGGAAATGAGAAGAAAAAGGAAAGCTGGAGTACCAATGCTTGTTTTGGACAAAATAGACTTTAAAATGACTACAATAAAAGACAGAGAAGGGCACTATAACCCTAATAAACATCTATGCACCCAACATAGGAATTCCTAATTACATGTAACAGGTTTTGACAGACAAAGACAGAGATAAACAGTAACACTATAATAGTAGGGGACTTCAGCACTCTATTGTGACCAGTGGACAGACCCTTTAGACAGAAAATCAACACAGAAAGAGGGGCCTTAAATGACACTTTAGACCAGCTGGACTTCGTTGATAGTTTTGCAGCATTTCACCCTGAGAAAACAGAGTGTACATTCTTCTCAAGTACACATGGGACATTTTCCAAGGTAGACCATGTTAGGCCACAAAACAAGTCTCAGAAAATTTAAGAAGATTAAAGTCATAACAAGCAGATATAAAGGAAAAACTGATGGTTGCTGGCTGGGAGGGAGTGGGGATGAGGGAGAGGGGGAAGGTTTTGGACAGCGTAGTTGGGTGACTACAATGTTGCCTCAGGGATATGGGGGCAGTTCTGGGAATGTAATTGATAATGTTGTGAAGATAATATTATGCTAAGTGAAATAAGTCAGTCGGAGAAAGACAAGCACCATATGATCTCACTTATATGTGGAATCTGAAAAACTTAATGAATGATCAAAGTAAACAGACTCATAGATATAGAGGAAAAACTGAGTGTTGCTAGTTGGGAGGGGTGTGAGGATAAGGGGGCAGGGGAAGGAATTAGACTGTGTAAATAGACAACTACAATATTGCCACAGGGATATGAAACAGAGTTCAAGGAATATAATAATGTAAATATTTTGTTGTATGTCAGATGGTCACATATCTTCTTAGGGAGACCACTTCATGGATGGAGTAGAGGCTTTATCACTGCACTGTACACCTGAAGCTGATGTTGTATAATATTGTATGCCAATTGTAAGTGAATATATAGTCACGGGATGTGGAGTATACTGTGGGAGGGAGTCAAAGGAATTGTAATAGATATGTATGATATGGGGGGGTGGCGAACTGGGGGCAGGGGGTTGTCACTTTGGGGGGTAAAGAGTATAACTATTGCATTGTGTTGTACACCTGAAATTAATTTAAAAAATTAAAAAAATTAAAAAATATAAATGAAAGTGGGCCGGCAGGGTGGTGTGGTGGTTAAGTGCTGGCTTGGGATGCCAGTGGCCCTGGTTTGGATCCCACCTATGAGGACCAGTAACATTGCCTTCTAAAAAAAAAAAAAAAAGAAAGAGCTCCTGAAGAACTTTCTGAATCCATCAGAAAGAGCCATATAAGAATAATGGACAGGGCTGTCCGAGTGGCGTGGTGGTTAAGCGCTGGCTTGGGAGGCTGGCTAGCAGCCCCGATTCGGGTCCCACATGTGAGGGCCAGTGACGCTGCCCTCAAAAAGAAAAAAAGATTAATGGACATACCAAAAGAAGAAGGAAGGAAGAAGGGAAGAAAGAGTATACAAGTAGTAGATGAGAACTTCTGAAACTTGTGGAAAAACTGGATCCTGGAATCCAAGAAGGAAATAGAATGCCTAATAACCTCAAACCCAATAGGCGTCCTCCAAGACACATTGTATTGAAGCTTTCAAAAATTAACAACAAAGTAAGAATCCTCAAGGCAGACAGGGAAAAGAAGACGGTAACCTACAAAAAGCCCATTTGATTATCATCAGATTTTTCAGCAGCAAAAGCAGTTTTAAATGGGAAATTTATATCATTACAGGCCTATCTCAAGAAACCTGAAAAATCCCCAATAAATAACCTCACATTGCACCTTAAAGAACTAGAAAAAGAAGAATAAATGAAACCCAAATTAGCAGTAGAAAGGAGATAACAAAAATCAGAGCAGAACTATATGAAATAGAGAACAAATATACAATAGAAAAAATTAATGCAACAAAGAGGTGGTTCTTTGAAATGATTGATAAAATTGACAAACCATTGGCTAGACTCATTAAGAGAAAAAGAGAAAAGACACAAATAAACAAAATCAGAAGTGAAAGAGGAGAAGTTACCATGGAGCCAGGGCAATACAAAGAATACTATGAAAGGCAATATGTCACCAAATCCAATAACCTAGAAGAAATGGACATGTTCTTAGAAACGTGTAGCCTTCCTACACTGAATCATGAAAAACTGGGAAATGTAAATAGACCGATCAACAGTAAGGAAATTGAATCAGTCATCTGAAACCTTCCCAAAAGCAAAAGTCCAGGACCAGATGGCTTCACTAATGAATTCTACCAAACATTCAAAGAGGGTCTACTACCTGTCCTACTTAAAATCTTCCAAAATTGAAGAAGAGACAATAATCGTTAACTCATTTTATGAGCTCAACATTACCCTGATACCAAAATCTGGTAAGGATAACAGACAAAAAAGAAAATAACAGACCAATGTCTCTAAAGAATACAGAGGCAAAAATCCTAAACAAAATTCTAGCAAATCAAATGCAACAAATCATTAAAAGAATATACATCACGACCAAGTGGGGTTCATCCTAGGGTCACAAGGATGGTTTAACATATGCAAATTGATCAGTGTGATACATCAGATAAAAAAATAAAGGACAAAAATCATATGATTATAACAATAGATGCAGAAAAAACATTTGACAAGATACAATATCCATTTATGATTTAAACACTTAATAAAATGAGTATAGAGGGAAAATACCTTAACATAATAGAGGCCACATATGACAAACCCTCAGCTAATGTCATAATTAATGGTGAAAAACTGAAGCCCTTGTTCTACATTCAGGAACATGACAGGGCAGTCCTCTATCACCCCTGCTTTTCAACACAGTATTGGAAGTCCTAAACAGAAAAATGAGGCAAAAGAAATGAATAAAATGCATCCAAATATGGAATGAAGAAATTAAATGGTCACTTTTCACAAATTATGTGATGCTATATTCAGAAAACCCTAAAGACTCCACCACAAAGCTATAAGAAACAATAAACAGATGCAGTAAAGTTACTGGCTACATAATCAACGTACAAAATTCCATTGCATTCCTATATACTATCAAAGAAACCTCAGAAAAATAAATTTTTAAAAATTCCTTGTCAAATTGCAACAAAAAGAATAAAATACCTAGGAATAAACCAAGGATGTGAAAGACCTATACGCTGAATACTATAAGACATTTTTTAAAGAAATAGAAGACACAAAGAAATGGAAAGACATTCCATGTTCATGGATTGGAAGAATCAACATAGTTGAAATGCCTATAGTACCCTAAGCAATATACAGATTTAATGCAATCCCCATCAAAATCCCAATGGCATTTTTTAAAGAAATAGAACAAAAAATCATCAAATTTATAAAGAACCACAAAAGACCCTAATAACCAAAGCAATCCTAAAAAAAAAGAACAACGCTGGAGTTATCACACTTCCTGACTTCAGTTTATACTACAGTGCAACAATAGTCAAAACCATATGGTATGGGTGACAAAACAGATACACAGACCAATGGAATAGAATTGAGAACCCAGAAATAAACCCACATAAATAAGGACAGATAATTTTTGACAAAGAATTAAAACACATACAACATAAAAAAGACAGCCTCTTCATTAAATGGTACTGGGAGAATTGGAAAGCCACGTGCACAAGAATGAAACTAGACTGCTGTCACCATGTACCAAAATCAAGTCAAACTGGATCAAAAACCTAAACAGAAGAATTGAAATACAAACTGCATAGAAGAAAACATAGGTACTAAACTTATAGACCTTGGATTCAAAGAGGATTTCATGAATTTCACCTTAAAGACAAGGGAAGCAAAAGCTAAACTAAATGAATGGGACTATATCAAATTTAAAAGCTTCTACCAGAAAACAAAACAAAACAAAAAAATACCAATAAACATTGACAACTTAAAGAGGCAACCAACTAATTGGGAGAAGGTTTTTGCAAACGCCACCAATAAAGGGCTAATATCCAAAATATATAAGGAATTCATACTACTCAATAACAAAAAAACAAACAATCCAATTAAAAAATGGGCAGTGAACCTGAATAGACATTTCTCCAAAGAGGACATAAAAATGTGCAATATACATATGAAAAAACATCACGAATCATCAGAGAAATGCAAATATAAACCACAAAGAGATAGCAACTCACACAAGTTACAATGACTATCATCAGTAAGATAAATAATAGCAAGTGTGGAGAGACTGTGGAGAAAAAGGAATCCTCATGCACTATTGGTGGGAATGCAGATTGGTGCAGCCACTATGGAAGGCAGTGTGGAGAGTCCTCAAAAAATTAAGAATAGAATTTCCATATGACCCAGCAAATCCTCTCCTCTGTATCTACCCCAAAAAATCTGAAAACATTTATCTGTAAAGATGTATGTGCACCAGTGTTCATTGCAACTTTATTTATGGTGGCCAAGACATGGAAACAGCCCAAGTGTCCTTCGCTAGATGATTGGAAAAAGAAGTTGTGGTATATATACATAATGGAATACTATTCTGCCATAAGAAAAGATGAAATAGTGCAGTTTGCAACAACATGGATGGATATTGAGATTATAATGCTAAGCCAAATAAGTCAGACAGACAAAAGTTTAGAGCCATATGATTTCACTGATATGTGGTTTATAAAACTGAAAACAACAAAAGAACAAGGAAAACAAATGTAGAAACAAAAACTCATATATGCAGACAATACTTTGTGGTTACGAAAGGGTAAAGGGGTTAGGAGTGGCAGATGAGGGTAAAGAGAGTCAAATATATGGTGATGGAAAAAGAACTGACTCTGGGTGGTGAATGGACAATGTGATATATAGATGATGTAATACAGAATTCTATACCTGAAATCTGTGTAACTTTGCTAACAATTGTGACCCCAATAAACTGCAATCTAAACAAAAAAAAATCATGAGTATATGCAAAGATATAGCTATAAGGATATTTATTCATCACAGCATTGTTTGTAAAACCAAAATGTGGAAGTGACCTAAATGTTAGACAGGCGGAAAATAATATTATAGCCACATCAGGGCAGAGATTATATTATTTATTTTTCCACATAAACTCCAGCAATTGTAATAATGCCTTACATAGAAAATACTCCTTAAATATTAAAAGTGTTAGTGTGTGGTATATTTACGGGCATTGGAAGTTGTTCATGATTTAGTTTAGAAAAACAGGTTAAAAAAATGTGGTAATAATCCCATTTTGTTTGATAGCTAGTTACATAGATTGATACAGGATGCAGGTTTGGAAAAAGACAAATGGAGATGATTTGAGTGATTAATGATGTTCTGAGGGAGACTGTGTTTTGTTTTGTTCTTGGGCTTCATTTTCCCTTGTTTCTGTGATGAATACAAATTGCTTTTGTAATAAGAAAAAAAATGCAATTTATCTCCAAATATTAATTTTGAATCCTGCTACTTTACTGAATTTATCATTTCTAATAATTTTTTGGTGTAATCTTTTGGGTTCTCTTTATATAGTATCATGTCATCTGCAAACAATGAGAGTTTTACTTCTTCCTTTCTAATTTGCATGCCTTTTTTTTTCTTTTTCTTGTCTGATTGCTGTGGCTAAAACTTCCAATACTATGTTATATAAAATGGGCGAAAATGGACATTCTTTTCTTATTCCTTATCTTAAAGAAAACGCTCTTACCTTTTCACAATTGAGTATGTTAGCAGTGAGTTTGTCATCTAGGGCCATTATTATGTTGAGATATATTCCCTCTATTCCCACTTTGCTGAGAATTTTTACCACAAATGATGCTTGATTTTGACAAATGTTTTCTTCTGCATCTATTGATATGATCATATAATTTTTATCATTCATTTTCTTTATATGGTATATCATGTTAATTGGTTTGCAGACATTGAACCAATCTTGCATCCAAGAAATAAATCCCACATGATCATGGTGTGCCGCGTCTAGCATGACAAGAGCATTGAGGCTCAGGAAGGGACAGCACAGGAGCCAAGATTAGCATACAAGCGGGGCCAAGGGGCTTCTCTCATCAGGGTGAGCCCAGATCCGGGCCAAGGCAAAGCTTTTATTAGTGATCTTACAAGGAAGTAAAATTTGCATTTATTATGATCTATGAATTCCGTGCCTGCTGGCTGTCTTTCCCGGAAGCCCCCATTGAGTTCCAACATAATTGTGCCTTCACACACACAGGCATCACGCCAGGGGATGGAGCCACGAAACTGAAACCATCACAGAAGGGAGATTATCCGATATTTTTCCACCGGGTCTCAGCATTCTGAGACACTACCTTAGGATGTCACTTTTGACACAGGGTTGTGGGGGGCGGCAAACAGGTTGGCAACTGTAAGGCAACAATTGTGCTTTATAGTTTTAATATATTGTTTAATTCAGTTTGCTGATATTTTGTTGAGGATTTTTGCATCTATATTCATCAGGGATATCAGGCTATAATTTTATTTTATTTTATTTTATTTTTTGAGGGCAGTATCTCTGGCCCTCATATGTGGGACCAAACTGGGGCCGCTGGCTTCCCAAGCCAGCACTTAACCACCACGCCACTCAGCCGGCCCCTATAATTTTATTTTGTTTTATGTATTTATTTGTTGTTTTATAATTGTCTTTGTCTGGTTTTAGAAACAGGGAAATGGTGGCCTTGTAAAATGAGTTTGGGAGCCTTACCTCCTTGTGAATTTTTTTTTGAATAGCATTAGAATATCTTCTCAAACTGTCACCTACTGGAGATAATTTTTTCTTTTTTTTATTTATTAGTTTCAGGTGTACAACACAATGCAATAGTTATACTCTTTACCCCCCAGAGTGAAAACCCCCCTCCCCCAGTTCGCCACCCCACTCCCCCCCCATATCACACACATCCATCACAACTCCCCTGACTCCCCTCCACAGTATACTCCACATCCCGTGACCATCCACATATTCAGTTGCAGTTGACATACAATACTATACAACATCAGCTTCAGGTGTAGAGTGCAGTGATCAAGCCTCTACTCCATCCATGAAGTGGTCTCCCTAACAAGACATGTGACTATCTGACATGCCACAACATTTTTACATTATTATATTCCCCAAACTGTGTTTCATATCCCTGTGGCAATACTGTAGTTGTCTATTTATGCTGTCTAATCCCTACCCCTTCCCCACAAACCCCACCCCCCTCCCAACTAGCAACCCTCAGTTTTTCCTCTACATCTACGAGTCTGTTTACTTTGATCATTCACTCAGCTCTTCAGACTCCATATACAAGTGAGATCACATGGTACCTGTCCTTCTCTGACTGACTTATTTCTCGCAACATAATAGTCTCTTCACAACATTATCGATTACATACCCAGAACTGCCCCCATATCCCTGCGGCAACATTGTAGTCCCACATACACTGTCCAAAACCTTCCCCGTCTCCCTCTCCCCACTCCCTCCCAGCCAGCAACCATCAGTTTTTCCTTTATATCTGCTTGATACGACTTCAATCTTCTTAAATTGTCTCTTTGGGTTAGCTTGTTTACCCATTTCTTTTGTTTAAAAAAGCCCTTTTACCATTTCTTGCTATGCTGGCTTGGTGGTAATGAATTCCTTAAGTTTATTCTTTTCTGAGAAGCTCTTTATTTCTCCTTCAATTTTAAGTGATAGCCGTGCTGGGTAGAGCAATCTTGGTTGTAGGCCTTTATTTTGGGTCACTTTGAGTATCTCCTGCCACTCCCTTCTCCCTTCTGGCCTGCAGAGTTTCTGTAGACAAGTCAGCTGTTAGTCTAACAGGAGTTCCTTTGTATGTAACCTGCTGTCTTTCTCTTGCAGCCTCTAGGATTCTGTCTCTGTCTTTAACCTTTGCCATTTTAACTATGATGTGTCTTGGTGTGGACCTGTTTGGGTTCAGCTTGTTTGGAACCCTCTGCACTTCCTGGGCATGTATGTTGATTTCCTTCACCAGGGTAGGGAAGTTTTCAGTCATTATTTTTTGAAATACATTCTCGACCCCTTGCTTCTTCTCTTCTCCTTCTGGTATCCCTATGATTCGAGGGGGTTGCGATTCACCTTGTCCCATAGGGCTCTTAAACTATTTTCATTGTTTTTTATTCTTTGGTCTTTTTGCTGTGCCAACTGGGTGAGTTCTGCTATTTTATCTTCCAAATTGCTCATCCGCTCCTCTGCTTCATCTACTCTACTGGTGATTCCTTCGAGTGTGTTCTTCATTTCAGTTATTGTATTCTTTAGTTCTAACAGGTTGTTTTTTATGGTTTCCCTATCCTTCTTTATGTCCTCGCTAAGTTCCTTAAACATTCTTATCATCAGTGTTCTGAACTCTGTCTCTGAAAGGTTGGATCCCTCTGTTTCATTTGGTTCCATTTCTGGAGGTTTCTTCTGATCTTTTACTTGTGACATGTTTCTTTGTTTCCCCATTCTGGCTGTCGCTCTGGGATTGCTTTGATGTATTAGATAGATCACCAGGAGAGCCCTGGCTGGATCACGCAGGCACACAGCTCACAGCCCAACACTCCCAGGAAAACTCCCAGTCACAGCCTGTCCCAATCAGCTGCTCGCAGATCAGGCCGAGCAGCCCGACAACCAATCACCAGCCTGGCAACTCTGCAAGTGAGTGCGGAGGGCAGGGACGGGAGGCAGCTTGAGCACTCCCGTGTCTCAGTGAGCAGCCTGTTGGAGCCGGAGGGCACCCGCCCTGTGTTTCCCTGGCAACGCAGTATAAGCTGGGCAGAGGGTGGAGATCCAAGGCCACAGGCGCACGCTCGCACGCATGCACGCATGCACACACACACACGTACTTCTGCACCAATTCCACCAGACCAATTAGGTCTTGGAACTGAACCTTCGTGGGAGGGCCCAAGCCCGACAAAATGGAGCCCTCCCTACACCTCTCGTGTGCAGGCTTCACACCATGGGAACAACACTTCAAAAACCTCCAGCCTTTGCACCAAAGGTGCTCAGTTCAGTCCGTCCCCACAGGCTCCTGGCTCACACAGCCACTCCCTCCACCAGGAACCAGGTAAGTGCTTACCGGCTAGCAAGCCCTGGTGCCGGCCCCACTGATTCTCCGGCTGCTCTTAGCCTCACCGAGCTGAGCAAAGAGAGTCCTCACTAATTTACTGCCAGCTATGTTAGAACTTCTCTTCCCGGCAAAGGAGCTCTGTGCTGGTGAGCTTGGAGTGCAGCCGGAGGGTCTCTCCCCCAGCCAGAGAAGCTTTCCACGGCTGGGGCTTCCCTCACGGGGCTCGCCCTCTCTCGTCTCCGCCCGTCCTACCAGACCCGACGCGGCTTCCTCTTTAAGTTCTTCGTTTAGTGGTTCTGTTCATCTAGATCTCCGGGGACTTCCAGGGTTGAATGCTGTATAATTTGCTTGTAATTTTGGTGTGACCCTGGGAGGCAGTTAGCACAGCGTCTGTCTATTGCGCCATTTTACCGGAAGTCTCTGAGACAATTCTTTTTTGAATGTTTGATAAAATGCACCTATGAAATCATCCAGTCCAGGATTTTGTTTGTTGGGAGTATTTATTTTTATGTTTTTTGATTCAATTTCACTAGCAGTAATCAGTCAGTCAGTACAGATTTTCGGTTTCATCTTAATTCTGTCTTGGATGACTGTAGCTTTCTAGGAATTTTTCCATTTCTTTTACATTATTCAATTTGGTGGCATATAATTGCTTGTAATATTTTCTAATAATCCTTTGTATTTCTGTAATCTGAGTTTTCACTTCTATTTCTGATTTTACTCATTTGAGTCCTCTCTCTTTTTATCTTGATGAGCCTGGCTAAAAGTTTATTGATTATGCTCCTGTTTTTGAAGAACCAGCTCTTGGTTTCACAGATGTATCATTTTCTTAGAATCTATTTCAACTCTGATCGTTATTATTTCTTTCAGTCTACTCACTTTGGGCTTTTTATCTCTTCTTTTTCTAATTTCTTTAGCTGTAAGGTTAAACTGTTTATTTGAGATTTTTCTTGTTTTTTGGGGGTTGGCATTCATTGCTATAAATTTCTCTCTTAGGACTGCTTTTGCTGTGTCCCATAGATTTTGGGTCATTCTTTTTTCATCTTCTTTTATCATAGGTTTCTTTTTACTTCTTCCTTGATCTCATTGTAAACCCAGTCTTTATTTACTAGCATGTTATTTAACCTCCAAGTGTTTGTCTGTTTTTCAGAGTTTTTTTTCTTATAATTTATTTCTAGTTTCACACCATTGTGTTTGGAGAATATGTTTAATATGATTTTAGTCTTCTTAAATGTATTGAGATTTGTATTTTGGCCTTAAAGTTTGTCTGTCTTGGAAAATGTTCCACACACACTTGAAAAGAATGTTTATTTTGCTGCTTAGGGTTAAATGCTCTAAAAATATCAATTAAATACATTTGTCCAATGTGTCGCTTAAAGCTGCTATTGCCGTCTTGCTTTTTAGTCTGGAAGATTTATCTATTGATATCAATGAGGTGTTAAAGTCCCCTACTATAACGACATTTCATATCAATGAAATCATATGATCCTTGGATTTTACTGTCTGACTTATTTCACTCAGCATAATAATCTCAAGATCCATCCATGTTGTTGCAAATGGTATTATTTCATCTTTTCTTTTGGCAGAATAGTATTCCACTGTGTATATATACAGAAACTTCATTTTCCAATCATCTAGCGAAGGACACTTGGTTGTTTCCATGTCTTGTCCACTGTAAATAAAGCTGCAATGGACATCAGAGTTCATATCTTTACAGATAAGTGTTCTCAGTTCTTTTGGGTAGACACCCAGGAGAAGGATTTCTGGGTCATATGGTAATTCTATTCTTAATTTTTGAGGAACTTCCACACTGCCTTTCATAGTGGCTGCAGCAATCTGCATTTCTACTAACAGTGTATGAGAGTTCCTTTTTCTCCACAGCCTCTCCAACACTTGCTATTATTTGTCTTGTTAATGGTTTCCATTCTAATTGGAGTGAGGTGATCTCTCATTTTGGTTTTTATTTGCATTTTTCTGATGATTCGTGATGTTGAGTGTCTTTTCATATGTCTATTGGCCATGCGTATGTCCTCTCTGGAGAAATGTCTATCCAGGTCCTCTGCCCATTTTTCAATTGGATTGTTTGTCTTTTTTTGTTGAGTTGTATGAGTTCCTTTTATCTTTTTGGATATTAGCCCCTTATCAGAGGCTTGTTTGCAAATATCTACTCCCATTTGTTTAGTTGTCTCTATTTTGTTGATTGTTTCTTTTGCTGTGCAGGAATATTTAGTTAGATATAGTCCCATTTATTCATTTTAGTTTTTACTTCCCTTACCTTTGAGGTCAAATTCATGAAATCTTGTTTGAACCCAAAGTCCATAAGTTTAGTACTTATGTTTTCTTCTATGCAGTTTACAGGTTCAGGTCTTCTGTTTAGGTCTTTGATCCATTTTGAGTTACTTTTGGCACATGGTGACAGATAGCAGTCTAGTTTCATTCTTTTTCATGTGGCTTTCCAATTTTCCTAGGACCGTTTATCGAAGAGGTTTTCTTTTTTCCATTGCATGTTTTTTGACTCTTTTATCAAAAATTATCTGTCCATATTTATATGCGTTTATTTCTGAGTTTTCAGTTCTATTCTACTGAACAGTGTGTCTTTTTTTCCCTGCCAATACCATGCTGTTTTCATTATTGTTGCTCTGTAGTACAAGCTGAAGGCAGGGAATGTAATAACTCCAGCACTATTCTTTTCTCTTAGAATTGCATTGGTTATTCAGGTTTTTTTGTTGTTCCATACAAATCTGATGTTTTTTTGTTTTATTTCATTAAAAAATTACCATTGGGATTTTCATGATAATTACCTTAAATCTGTACCAGGGATGTCAAAAGAAATGTATACACATGACTTGTAATCATCTTTTGTAATAGATGTATGTTGAATATTACAATTTTAATACTTTTTTCCCTTTCTTAAAATGTGTATACATTTTCTTGTACCCTCTGTATATTGCTTTGGGTAATATGGCCATTTTAACTATGTTGATTCTTTGAATTCATGATCATGGAATGTCTTTTTATTTCTCTTTGTTTTCTTCAATTTCTTTAAAAAATATCGTACACTTTTCAGTGAACAGTTCATCCACATCTTTGGTTAAGTTTATTCTTAGGTATTTTGTTTTCTTGATGAAATTGTTAGTTTACAGTGTTGCAATGGATTTTTGGACATTGATTTTGTATCCGGCAATGGTACTGTATTTGTGTATGGTTTCTCATAGCTTTTTGGTGGAGTCTTTAGGGATTTTTATACATAGTATCATGTCATCTGCAAAGTGTGGCAATTTAACTTCTTCTTTCCCAATTCAGATACTTTTTATTTCTTTTTCTTGCCTGATTGCTTTCGCTAAGATTTCAATACTAAGTAATTCTTGTTTTTGTTTTGTTTTTAAAGTTTCATAAGCATTTATTTGAGCCCAAAATTTGACTACATGTCTAGAAGCAAAATCTCAGTGCTTTGAGAAAATGCTCTCAAGAATGGCAGTTTTGCAGCTTACTTTGTTTTTAGTATTATATTTTTGTTAGTTTCGGGTGTACACCCCAGTGCAATAGCTATACTTTTTACCCCTCAAAGTGACAACCATCCTCCCCCAATCTGTCTCCTCACTCCCCCCGATATCATACATATCTATTATAATTCTATTGACTCCACTCCAGCACTATACTCTACATACCGTGACTATATATATATATATATATATATATATATATATATATATATATTATAGTTGATATACAATATTATACTACATCAGCTTCAGGTGAACAGTGCAGTGATCAAATCTCTACACCATCCATGAAGTGGTCTCCCTAACAAGACATGTAACCATCTGACAACTCACAAAATATTTACAACATTATTAATTATATTCCCCAAACTGCCTTTCATATCCCTGTGGCAATATTGTAGTTACCTACTTATGCTGTCTAATCCCTTCCCCTTCTCTCTCATCTCCACCCCCTTCCCAACTAGCAACCATCAGTTTTTCCTCTGTATCTCTGTGACTATTTCTGTTTATTTTACTGGTTTATTCAGTTTTTTAGATTTTACATATAAGTGAGATCATTTATATTTGTCTTTTTCTGACTGACTTATTTCACTTAACATAATGTTCTCTGGGTCCATCCATATCATTGCAAATGGTAAGATTTCATTATTCTCTATAGCTGAGTAATACTGCACTGTATAAATATGGCACAGCTTCTTAATCCAGTTGTCTGCCGATGGGCATTTCAGTTGTTTTCAAGTCTTCACTATTGTAATTGTGTTGTGATCAAAATAAGGGTGCATAAACTTTTTCAAATTAGCATCTTGGGTTTCTCTGGATAGATTCCCAGGAGTTGAATTGCTTGTTTATATGGTAGCTCCATTTCCAGTTTTTTGAGATACCTCCATACTGATTCCCATAATGGCTGCACCAATATGCAGTCCCACCAAAGGTGCACCAGTGTTCCCTTTTCTCCACAACATCACCAGCACTTGTTGTTTGATGATTTATTGACGATAACCATTTTGACCAGAGTGAGGTGGTGTCTCAGTGTGGTTTTTATTTGCATTTTTCTAATGATTAGAGAGGTTAAACATATTTTCATATGCCTGTTGGCCATCTGTATGTCCCTTTAAAGAAATGTATCTCCTTATCCTCTGCCCATTTTTTAATTAGGTTGTTTGTTTGTTTGTTTTTTGTTTTTTTTTTGAGGGCAGTTTCACTGGCCCTTGTATGTGGGACCGAACCGGGGTTGCTGGCTTCCCAAGCCAGCACTTAACCACTTCGCCAGGGTTGTTTGTTTTTTTGGTGTTGAGTTGAAAGAGTGTTTTATAAATTTTGGATATTAACCCCTTATCAGATATATCATTGGCAAATACATTCTCCCATTCAAGAGGCTTCCTTTTTGTTTTATTGATGATATTCTTTGCTGTGAAAAAACTTTTAACTTTGAGGTAATCCCATGTATTTATTTTTCCTTTCATTTCCATTGCTTAAGGTGATATATCCGTAAAAACATTATGGAAGGTAATGTTTGCAAAATTTACTCCCTATGTTTTCTTCTAGCAGGTTTTTGGTTTCAGGTCTTATATTTTAGTTTTTATTTCATTTTGAATTTGTTCTCATATATAATGTAAGTAAGTGGTCCGTTTTCATTTTTTTACATGTGTCAGTCCAATTTTCCCAGCACCATTTATTAAATAGACTATCCTTACTCCAATGTAAATTCTTGCTTCCATCATCATAAATTAAATGACCATATATGAATGGATTTATTTCTGGGCTCTCTATTCTGTTCCATTGATCTATGTGTCTGTTTTTATGCCAGTACCATACTGTTCTGATTACTGTAGCCTTGTAGTATATTTTGATGTCAGGTAGTGTGATGCCTCCAACTTTGTTCTTATTTCTCAAGATTGCCATGGCTATTCAGGGTCTTTTATGGTTCCATATGAATTTTAGGATTATATGTCCCATTTCAGAGAAAAACATCCTTGGTAGTTTAATAGGAATTGCATTGAATCTATGTGTTGCTTAGGGTGGTATTGTCGTATTATCTACATTAATTCTTCCTATCCATGAGCATGGTATATATTTCCATTTATTTGTATCTTCTTTGATTTCTCTCTTCAGTGTCATAATTTTCTGAGTACAGGTCTTTTACTTCTTTTGTTAAATTTATTCCTAGATATTTTATTGTTTTTGAAGCAATTGTAAAAGGGATTGACTTCCTGATTTCTTCTTCTGATAGTTTTTTTTTTACATTAAAAATCATTTGCTTTATTATTAATTTAAATGTACATTCACACAGAGTCTACATAAAACATGGAAAACCACCTGTAGGATCCATGCACAAAATAAGGATAACAAGCATTTAAGAAGCATTCTGGTTGTTCTGATATAATGGCTTTAGATCTCTGTTTTCCATGGGTTTGAAGACTGAGACTCATTGTTTAGGCAACACAATGTAAAATAATTTATGCACTTACAGATGAATTGTCTGTACTTTCTCAGATAGCTCTGAAGACTTCCTTATTTCCACCACATCTGGAAATATTCATGACTCCTATCTATGGATTCTACAATGACACATCAGGGTTTCAAAAACCACCACCTTATTTTCCTAAAAGAGCAATTGGTAAAACTAATTAAAATTCAGAATGGTTCTGTCTCACATTAATGAAGAAAATGATACCCTGAAAACCTACTTCACGATGAATTACATCAACAGTCTAAGTCAACAAAACAGGATCTCCATTGAGATTTTCATCACACATTGTGTATTACAGTGGCCTCAGTCTTCCAGGGAAAAGTATTTCTGAGTGAATCCCACTCAACATACAAAGACTTCCAGATGTTTGAGACAGCAACAAACAACCTATGATTCACACACACTAGGAGTAAAAAAACAGCATCAAGTTGATAGTTTTTTATTGGTGTATACAAATGCAACTGATTTCTGAATATTAATTTTGTATCCTGCTACCTTACTAAATTCATTTATCTGTTCTAACAGTTTTCTGGTGGAGCGCTTGGTATTCTCTCTATATAGTATCATGTTATCTGCATATGATGACAATTTCACTTCCTCCTTTCCAATTTGTATGCCTTTTATTTCATTTTGTTGTCTGATTGCTATGGCTAGAACTTCCAGAATTATGTTAAATAGAAGTGGTGAAAGTGGGCAGCCTTGTCTTGTTTCTGATTATAAGGGGAAAGCTTTTAGCCTTTCCCCATTGAGCAAGATGTTTGCTGTCAGCTTACTATATATGAATTTTATTATGTTGAGATATGATACTTCTATTCCCACTAAGAATGTTTATCATAAATGTCTGCTGGATTTTGTTAAATGCTTTTTCTGCATCTGTTGATATGATCATGTGATTTTTATGTTTCATTTTGTTAAGGTGATGTATTATGTTAATTGATTTGTGGATATTGATTCAAATTTCTAAACCAGGAATGAATCCCATTTGATCATGATGTATGATATTTTTAATGTTTTGCTGATTTGGTTTGCTAGTATTTTGTTGAGGATTTTTGCATGTATGTTCATTAGGGATATCAGCTTGTAGTTTTCTTTTTTTTTGTAATATATTTGTCTGATATGGGGATCACAGTAATAGTGGCCTTATAAAATGTGCTTGGGAGCCTTCCCTCTTTCTTATTTTATGGAATAATTTGAGAAGAATAGGTATTAATTCTTATTTGAATGTTGTGTAAAATTCACCTGTGAAGCCATCTGGTTCAGGACTTTTGTTTGGTGGAAACTTGTTGATTACTGATTCAATTTCTTTGGTAGTAATCAGTCTGGTCAGTTTCTTTTTCTTCTTGGTTCAGACGTGGTAATATTGTATGCTTCTAGAAATTTATTCATTTCTTCCAGATTGTTGAATTTGTTGGCATATAGTTGCTCGTAGTGTTTTCTTAATTTTTTTTTGTATTTCTGTGGCATGTGTTGTCACCTCTCCTCTTTCATTTCTGATTTTATTATTTTGGGTTCTCTCTCTCTTTTTCTTGGTGAGTCTGGCTAAGGGATTGCTGATTTTGTTTATCTTTTCAAAAAAACAGCTCTTGGTTTCATTGATCATTTGCATTGTGTTTTTGGTCTCTATTTCATTTATTTCTGCTTTGGTCTTTATTATTTCCTTCCATGTACTCCCTTTGGGCTTGTTTTGCTGTTCTTTTTCCAGTTCCCTTAGCTGTAAAGATGCCCATTGATTTGAGGATTTTCTTGTTTCTGTAGATAGGCCTGCATTGCTTTGGATTTCCCTCTTAGAATTGCTTTCACTACATCCCATAGATTTTGGGTTGTTTTGTTTTAATTTTCATTTGTCTTGAGATATCTTTTTTGTTTTTTTCAGATTTTATTGGGGAATTGCGGGAGGGGAACAGCATTTGGGAACCGGGGAAGAGGACCAGACAAGTTGCTGTCCTTTTGTTCTTCAGTCTAGTTGTGGAGGACATTGCTTCACTGGCCCATGTTGGTATCACCATTGCGCTCTTCCCAGGTGAGGCAGATCAGTTGCTGGCCTCTGGTCAGCCACTCACAGCGGCTCTTGGCAGCTCACATCAGCTGCTGGCAGCTCAAGATTTCATGAAATATCTTATTCTATCCCTGTGCTTTCAGTCTGTGTGTGTCTTTTGATCTGAGATGAGTCTATTGTAAACAGCATATGCCTGGGTCCTGTTTTCTTTTCCACTCAACCACTCTATGACTATTGATTGGAGCATTTAGCCCATTCACATTTAAAGCGATTATTGATAGGTGCATATTTATTGCCATTTTTTTATTTGTATTTCTGGTCTTCATTGTTTAGCTTGTTTACCCTTTTCTTCTGTTTTAAAAAGCCCTTTTAACATTTCATGCAATGCTGGCTTGATGGTAATGAATTCCTTAAGCATATTCTTTTCTGAGAAGCTCTTTATCTCTCCTTCAATTTTAAGTGATAGCTTTGCTGGTTAGAGCAATTTCGGTAGTATACCTTTATTGTGCATCACTTTGAATATTTCCTGCCACTCCCTTGTCGCCTCAGGTTTTCTGTAGAAAAGTCAGCTGTTAGTCTTATAGGAGTTCCTTTATATGTAACCTGCTGTCTTCCTCTTGCTGCTTTTAGGATTCTGACTTTGTTTTTTAGCTTTGCCATTTTAACTATGATATGTCTTGGCATGGACATGTTTGAGTTCAGCTTCTTTGGAAGTCTCTGTACTTCCTGGGTTTGTATGTCGATTTCCTTCACCAGGGTAGGGAAATTTTCAGTCATTATTTTTTCAAATACATTCCTATGATGTGATGTTGTTGTGCTCGATGTTGTTCCACAGGTCTCTTAAACTATTTTTTTGGTTTTTATTCTCTTTTCTTTTTATTGTTCCAACTGAGTGATTTCTGCTATTTTGACTTCTAAATTGCTGATCCGATCTTCTGAGTTGTCTAATCAATATTATGTTGAATACCTGTTGTGATAGAGGAAAACCCTCTCCTGTTTCTGAATATATATGAAAGTGCTTCAGTTTTGCACTGATAATTATGATATTAGCTGACAGTTAGTCATTGGAAGGTCAGACACTTAAGTTTGTGAACATGATGTAATGGTTTTGCTAACTTTTTTGATAACTGAGGGATTATTAATTATGAATTTTTATTAACTGGACAAACAGCGAAGTTTACTATTTGGAAGTGTTGAAAAGGCTGTGTGAAAAAGTTAGATGACCTTAACTTTTCTTCTAGAAATCATGGCTCTTGCATCACAGCAATGCACCAGCTCACACAGCACTATCTGTGGGGGAATTTTTAGCCAGTAAACAAATAACTGTATTGGAACTCCCTCTCTACTCACCTGATATGGCCCCCAGTGACAATTTCTATATCCAAAAATAAAGGAAATATTGAAAAGAAGATGTTTGGATGCAATTCTGGTCATGAAGGGTAATATGACAATAGGTCTGATGGCCATTCCAGAGATGAGTTCCAAAATTGCTTTGAAGGGTGGACTAGGCACTGGCATTCGTGCATAGATTCCCAAGGAGAATATTTCAAAAGTGACCATAGTGATATTCAGCAATGAGTTACATAGTAATTTTTCTAGGATGAATTGGCATACTTTGTCTGATCTAGTATATGGCCTTTATTATGGTAACGTATTTTCCTTCTATACACATTGTTTTAAGTGTTTTGATTATAAATGAATGTTGCATCTTGTCAAATGCTTTTTCTGCATCTGTTTATATAATCAAATGATTTTTATCCTTTACTTTGTCCATGTGGTGTATCACATTGATCGATTTGTGTATGTTAAACCATCCTTCTTCCCCTGGGATGAACCCGACTTGATCTTGATGTATAATCTTTTTAATGCATTGTTGTATTTAATTTGCTAGAATTTTGTTCAGGATTTTTGGATTTGTATTCATCAGAGATATTGGTCTGTAATTTTTTGTGTGTGAGTTACCCTTAGCAGGTTTTGGTATCATGGTAATGTTAGCCTCATAAAATGAGTTATGGAAAATTGTCTCTCCTTCAATTTTTGAAAGAGTTTTGAGTAGGACAAGTATTTAGTCTTCTTTCAATGTTTGGTACAATTCCCTAGTGAAGATGTCTTGTCCTGGACTTTTGCTTTTGGGAAGGTGTTGGATGACTGATTCAATTTTCTTACTGTTGATCTGCCTATTTAGATTTTCCAGTTCTTTGTGCTTCTGCCTAGAAAAGCTATAAGTTTCTAAGAACATGTCCATTTCATCTAGGTTATTGAATTTAGTGACCTATATTACTTCATAGTATTCTTGAATGATCCTTTGTATTTCTGTAGCATCAGTGGCCACTTCTCTTTTATTTCTAGTTTTGTTTATTTGTGTCTTTTCTCTTTTTATCTTTGTGAGTCTAGTCAAGGGTTTGTCAATTTTATTCTTCTTTTCTAAGAACCAGCTTTTTGTTGTATTAATTTTTTTCTATTGTCTGTTAGTTGTCTATTTCATTGAGTTTGGCTATGATTTTTATTCTTGTGTTCCTTCTGGTGACTTTGGGTTTCATTTGTTCTTCTTTTTCTAGTTCATTAAGGTGTTGTGTGAGGTTATTTATTTGTTTTGTTCCTTTTTTATTGAGATAGGCCTGCAATCATATAAATTTCCCTCTTAAAACTGCTTTTGCTGCATCCCAGAAATTTTGGTAGGATGTATTTTTATTCTCCTTTGTTTGTATGTATCTTTTGATCTCTCCTCTTGTTTTTTCTTTGACCCAGTCATCCTTTAAAAGTATGTTGTTTAATCTCCTCATACATGTGTTTTTTCCTGCTTTCCTTTTGCATTTGATATCCAATTTCAAAATCTTGTGTTCAGAGAATATGCTTGATATGATTTCAATCTTCTTAAATGTGCTGAGGCTAGTTTTATATCCCAGTATGTGGTCTATCCATGAGACTGTTCCACATACACTAGAAAAGAATGTATAGTCTGATGTTCTAGGATGAGGTGCTCTCTAAATGTCAATTATGTCCATTTTTCATCTAATGTATCATTTAGGTCTGATATTTCTGTATTTATTTTCTGTTTGGATGATCTATCCATAGCTGTCAATGATGTATTTATGTCCCCTACTATAATTGTGTTTTGGTCAATGTCTCCATTTAATTCTGTTAGTAGTTGCTTTGTATATGTCAGTGTTCTCTAATTGGGGACATAAATATTGATGACTGTTATGTCTTCTTCTTCTATAGTCCCCTTTATCATTATGAAATGTTCGCCTTTGTCTCTTGTTACCTTTTTTATCGGGAAGTCGTTTTCATCTGATAAAAATATGGCTACACTTACTTTTTTTTGATACCATTTGCTTTTAGTATCAATTTTCACCCATTCACTTTGAGTCCATATTTGTCCTTGAAGCTGAGTTGTTTTTCTTGGAGACCATATATGGTTGGGTTTAGTTTTTTATTCCAATCTGCTACTCTATGCCTTTTTATTGGTGATTTCAGTCCATTTACATTTATGGTGATTTTGATGTATGAGAATTGCCTATCATTTGATCTTTTGTCTTCTGGTGACTTGGTATCTCCATTATTTCTTGCCTTTTTGTTGCTGTCTTGATTTCAGTGTGATGATATTTTATGATTTTCCCCCCTGTTTCGAATTTTGAGTTGAAATAATGTTTACAAATTACTGTTGCATGTTCAAAACACAAAAATTGTTTACAAAGTTTACAGAAGTATTTGAAATACCTTTGTCTTTTGTTAATTATGAAAGGTGTACACCATTTCCTTTTGTTTGACAGAGTGGTGGCCTCAGGTTCTTCTGATTGAACTTTGACAGCAGGTGTAGTAAACTGCAATTTTTGTTGGAGAAGTGAAGGAATTCCCCTATTTTTTGTGGCTCTTTTTTTTCATATGTTCAGCTACCAATTCCCTACTCAACTGTTTCAAAAATAAATGTCTGTTTTTAACTTCATTTCCATTCTCTAGGTATAGCACTTGTGCATCAATGCCACCTATATTGTATCTTTCCCAATAAAATATTCATCCATTTCTTCATTACTACTTTCTTGCTCACTTTCTGAAGGAGAACTTTCTTGCTCAGTGTCAGAATTTGGTCTCATTCTTCAACTTAATCTTCACAATCTTCAGTTTTGTCTTCAAATTCAAGTTCATTTTCATCATAATCAGACCCATCAACATCTGTAGAAATATCTCAGCATCTTTTGGGTCATCTGCATTATAAAATCTATGATGTTAAGCCATTTTAGAAGGTAAAACCTACAAAGAAAAAATATTATGCTAAACAGGTACAATGAATCTGTTAGATTAATTAGAAAATAAAATACCTAATTACTAAGTTTCAGTAATAAAACTATACTTATTATCACTTTTTGGAATGTCTGAAAAGATAGCACTATACAAAAAAAATCTGTTGAGAAAATATAAAAAGTATCTCAAATAGGTGCAACGAATCTGTGAGACTAAAGATGTTGCTACGAAAGACATCTTTACTGTGCTAAGTCACAAACATGACTGGCAACAGGTTATGGTAGAGAGGGAAGATAGGGAAGTGATGAATCATGATATTTAAATTAACTGTTAGATATTTGAAAATTTGTGTGCAATCAATCTGTGAGTTCCGTTGCTCCTGACATAGGGTTAATAGCAAGTTATTTAATCTCCACAGATGTGTGGTTTTCCTGCTTTTTTCCCTTAGTTGATATCCAATTTCAAAGCCTCCTAATCAGAGAATATCCTTGGTATGATTTCAAGCTTCTTAAATTTGCTGGGGCTAATTTTATGTCGCAACATATGGTCTATCCTTGAGAATATTCCAGTACACTGGAAAATAATGTATAGTGCTCCATAAATGTCAGTTATGTCCATTTGGTCTAATGTATCATTTAAGGCTTATATTACTGTCCTGTTTTTCCATTTTGATGATCTATCCTGGTGATCTATCCATAGCTGTCAATTACGTGTTTATGTTTCCTAGTATAATTTTGTTTTGGATAATTTTTCCCTTTTCTGTTAGTAGTTGCTTTGTATATGTTGTTGCTGCCTGACTGGGGTCATATATATTGATAAGTGGCATGTTTTCTTGTTGTATTGTCCCCTTTATCATAATGAAATGTCCATCCTTGTCTCTTGTTACTTTTTTTAATCCTGTAATCTGCTTCATCTGATGTAAACATGACTACATCTGCTTTCTCTGGATACCGTTTGCTTGGAGTACCAATTTCCACCCTTTCACTTTGAGTCTATACTTATCCTTGAAGCTGAGATGTGTGTCTTGGAGGCAGCACATGGTTGGGTTTAGTTTTTTGACCCATCTGTGACTCCATGCCTTTTTATTGGTGAGTTCAGTCTATTTACATTTAGGGTGATCATTGATATATGAGAATTTCCTATAGACATTCAATTTCTTATTTTCTGGAAGCTTGGTGTCTCCATTGTTTCTTTGCCTTTTTGTTGCTGTCAGATTTTTTAGTGTAGTGCTCTTCTCTGATTTTCCCCTTTTCTTCTTTTTTTATGTTATATATCTCATTTCCGCATTTTTGAGTTGTTAATGTTAAGTTTATGAAAAGAAAGTTTCATATATACAGTACTGTAGTCCTTTTTTTTTTTTTTACTTTTTTTTTTGAGGGCAGTGTCACTGGCCCTCATATGTGGGATCAGAACCAGGGCTGCTGGCTTCCCAAGCCAGCGCTTAACCACTGTGCCACTCGGCCAGCCCTGTAGTCCTTTTTCTTCAGCATGCTTCTTATCTCCATTCCCCTTTGCAGGTTCAAACCATTACTCTGTCTTCTTTTATGTTTTTGTTGTCACAAGATATCCCTATATATGCTGTTATTTGATTTCTGAGTTGCACAGTCTGAAACAGCAAGGTGTCTGTTTCTTCTTTGTTTTCATTTTTAATGTTTTTATTTTATTTACCCTTTATGTTATGTTTAAGTGTATTGTGTCCTGTTGTGGGTAGGGGTTGCCATTTCCTGCTTCTGTCTGTCTGATAGTAACCTACCTCTTGTTTTATCATTCTATTGATTTTTTGTTTCAGTTAGAATAGCCTCATATGGTATTTCTTGTAATGCAGGTCATGTGTTAGAAAACTCCCTCTGTTTCTGTATATCTAGAAAGGTCTTTATTCCTCCTTCATATCTAAAGGATAACTTAGGTGGATATTTAATTCTTGGCTGATAATTTCTCTCTTTCAATAGTTTGAATATTTGATTCCATTCAATCCTGGTTTGTAGAGTGTCTGCTGAAAAGTCTGAAGATAACCTTATGAGCATCCCTTATAGGTTACTATTGCCGTACCCCTGCTGCCTTGAGAATTTTTTCTTTGTCATTAATTTTTGCCAGTTTCAATATAATGTGCCATGGAAATTGCCTGTTGATATTAAGGGAATTAGGTGTTCTGTTTGTTTCTTGGATTCAAGAATTTAGTTCTTTCCACAGATTTGGGAATTTCTTGTCTACTATTCATTTGAATATAATCTGTATTCCCTTCTCCCTCTCTTTCCCTTTTGGTATACCCATTATTCTCAGTTTTTATTTTGTTAGAAATACTTTGTTTCTTTTTTAATGCTTTTATTGTGAAATAAACGTTTTAAAAAATTAGTTTCAGGTGTACAACACAATGCAATAGCTATAATTTTTACCCCTCAAAGTGACAACCCCAATCCCCCAGTTTGCCACACCACTCCCCCCATATTATACATATCTATTACAATTCCTTTGACTCCCTTGAAAAGTATACTCCACATCTTGTTAATATCTAGATATTCAATTACAGTTCACAAACAATATTATACAACATCAGCTGCAGGTGTACAGTGTAGTGATCATGCCTCTACTCCATCGTGGTATCCCTAACAAAACATGTGACTACCTGGCACCCCACAAAATATTTACAACATTATTATATTCCTGGAACTGTGTTTCATATCCCTGTGGCAACATTGTAGTTACCTATTTATGCTGCCTAATCCCTTCCACTTCTCCCTCATCCCCATCCCCCTCCCAACTAGCAACACTGTTTTTCCTCTGTTTTTATGAGTCTGTTTCTCTTTACTTTGCTCGTTCAATCAGTTTTTCAGATTCTGCATATAAGTGAGATCATATGGTATTTGTCTTTCTCCGACTGACTTATTTCACTTAACATAATAGTCTCTAGGTCCATCCACATCATTGCAAATGGTACAATTTCATTCTTCTTTATAGCGGAGTAATACTACATTGTATAAATATACCACAGATTCTAAATCCAGTCATCTACCGATGGGCATTTCAGTTGTTTCCAAGTCTTGGCTATTGTAAATAGCACTGCAATAAACATAGAGGTGTATATATTTTTTTGAATTAATGTCTTGGATTCTTCTGGGTATATACCCTAGAGTGGAATTGCTGGGTTATTCGGCAGTTCCATATCCAGTTTTTTGAGATACCACCATACTGATTTCCATAATGGCTGCACCAATCTGCAGTCCACCTACAGTGCAACAGGGTTCCCTGTTCTCCACAACCTCATCAGCACTTATTGTTTGATGATTTATTGATAGCCATTCTGACTGCAGTGCGGTGGCATACCATTGTGGTTTTTATTTGCATTTCTCTGATGATTAGTGAGGTTGAACATTTTTTCATATGCCTGTCATCCCTCTGTATATCCTCTTTACAGAAATGCCTCTTCATATCCTCTGCCCATTTTTTAATTGGGTTGTTTGTTTTTTTGGTTTCAATTTCATGTATGTTGTATAAATTTTGGATATTAACTGCTTATCAGATATATCGTTGGCAAATGTCTTCTCCTATTCAGTAGGCTGCCCTTTTGTTTTATGGATGATTTCCCTTGCTGTGAAAAAACTTTTAAGTTTGATGTAATCCCACATGTTCTTTTTTTCTTTTATTTCCGTAGCCCGAGGGGATATATCAGTAAAAATATTACTCAGGGTAGTTTGCAAATTTACTCCCTATGTTTTCTTCTAGGAGTTTTATGCTTTCAGGTATGACATTTAAGTCTTTAATCCATTTTGAGTTTGTTCTCTTATATGATGTAAATTGGTGGTCCATTTTCATTTTTTTGTATGTGTCAGTCCAATTTTCTCAGCACCTTTTATTAAATAGATTATATTTACTCCAATGTAAATTCTTGCTTCCTCTGTCATAGATTAAATGACCTTATATGGATGGATTTATTCCTGGGCTCTCTATTCTGTTCCGTTGGTCTATGTGCCTGTTTATATGCCAGTACCATGAAATTTTGATTACTGTAGCCTTGTAGTATGTTTTGATGTCAGGTAGCATGAGGCCTCCCATTTAGTACTTATTTCTCAAGACTGCCGTGGCTATTCAGGGTCTTTTGTGGTTCCATATAAATTCTAGGATTCTATGTTCTATTTCTGAGAAAAATGTCCTCAGTAGTTTGATAGGAATTGCATTGAATCTATATATTGCCTTAAGTAGAATTGACATTTTAACTATATTAATTCTTCCTATCCATGAACATGGTATGTATTTCCATTTATTTGTATCTTCTTTGATTTGTCTCTTCAGTGTTTCATAATATTCTGAGTACAAGTCATCTATGTCTTTTTTTTAAAAGATTTTATTGGGGAATTCGGGGAGGGGAACAGCGTTGGGGAATTGGGAAGGGGATCAGAAAATTTGCTGTTTTTTTTGTTCTTCAGTCTAGTTGCGGAGGACGTGGTTTCACCGGACCATGTTGGTATCGTCATTGCACTCTTCCCACATTAGGCAGATCTGTCGCAGGCCTCTGGCTGGTCACTCACCATGGCTATTGTCAGCTCAAGCTGGCTGCCGGCCACTCACGCTGGCTGCCGGCCACTCACTGTAGCCTATTGCAGCCGACTGCAGCAGTGGCTGCAGCCTGCACCTTTGCCGGGTCTCGCACAGCACAGGTCCAGGTGGAGCTGTTGTTAGCCGTAGAGGGCAGTGTCACTGGACCTCATGTGTGGGATCTGAACATCCCACTGGCATCCCAAACCAGCTCTTAACAAATGCGCTACTCAGCCAGCCCAGGTCTTCCATTTCTTTAGTTAAATTTATTCCTAGATATTTTATTGTTTTTGAAGTAATTGTAAAAGGGATTGATTTCCTCATTTGTTCTTCTGATAGTTCATTATTGGTGTATACAAATGCAACTGATTTCTGAATACTAATTTTGTATACTGCTACCTTACCAAATTTGTTTATCAGTTCTAGCAGTCTGTGTGTGTCTTTTGATCTGAGATGAGTCTCTTGTAGACAGCATATGCATGGCTCCTGTTTTCTTATCCACTCAGTCACTCTGTGCCTTTTGATTGGAGCATTTAGCCCATTCACATTTAAAGTGATTACTGATAGGTGCATATTTATAGAAATTTTGTTATTTGTATTTCTTGTCTTCCTGGGTTAGCTTACTTACCCCTTTCTTCTGTTTAAAAAAGCCCTTTTCACATTTCCTGCAATGCTGACATGGTTGTTATGAGCTCCTTAAGCTTATTCTTTTCTGAGAAGCCCTTTATCTTTCTTTCAATTTTAAGTGATAGCCATGCTGGGTAGAGCAATCTTGGTTGTAGACCTTTATTTTCCGTCACTTTGAATATTTCCTGCCACTCCCTTCTGGCCTGCAGAGTTTCTGTGGACAATTCAGCTCTTAATCTTATAGGAGTTCCTTTGTATGTAACCTGCTGTCTTTCTCTTGATGCTTTCAGGATTCTGTCTTTGTTTTTAAGATTCGCCATTTTAACTGTGATGTGTCTTGGTGTGGGCCTGTTTCAGTTCAGCTTGTGTGGAACTCTCTGCACATCCTGGTCTTGTATGTCGATATCCTTCAACAGGGTAGGGAAGTTTTCAGTCATTATTTCTTCAAATACTTTCTCAATCCCTTGCTTCTTCTCTTCTCCTTCTGGTATTCTTATGAAGCGAATGTTTTGCACTTCATGTTGTCCCAGAAGTCTCTTAAACTGTTTTCATTGTTTGTTTGTTTTCTTTTTTTCTTTGTTTTTTTTTTGTTGTTGTTGTTCCAACTGGATAATTTCTTCTATTTTGTCTTCAAATTCGCTGATCCTATCCTCTGCTTCATCTATTCTACTGGTGATTCCTTCGAGTGTGTTCTTTACTTCAGTTATTGTATTCTTTAGTTCTAACTGGTTGTGTTTTATTGTTTCCCTATCCTTCTTTGTGGACTCGCTAAGTTCCTTAAATATTCTTATCACCAGTATTCTAAACTCTGTCTCTTAAAGTTTGGATACCTGTTTCATTTAGTTCCATTTCTAGAGGTTCCTTCTGATCTTTTATTTGGTACAGGTTTCATTTTTTCTTCATTCTGACTGTCGTTTTGTGAATGCTTCAATGTGTTAGATAGATCACTTACGAAGAAGTGAAACAAAAAGAAAAAAAAGGTGTGGGGCTCTCCGTCGTCTTTAATCCGCAGGTCACTTGCTCAGCATTAGAGAGTCTCTGGGCGATTCAGCACCAGATGTTGGGGGGAAGTGTTTTACGTGTTATGCACCAGCCTCCCTCTCAGGCTTGCAGTGAGCTTTCCATAATTAGCTGCTGTGTGCTCTGGAACAGTGCTCACTACCAAAAATCTTCACTGGTTGTTGCGGGTTGTCTGCTGCTGCAAAAAACTCTCTGTGTCCTGTGGAGGTGTGGGGCAGACACTAGGGGCCCAGGTTGCCTCTGGCAATACAGCTCTAGATGGGAAGGGTAGGCCCCCAAGGCACCACTGGAGATGTGGTCAGTGGCCCCCACCAAGTCAGAGCTCATGCACTCTGCACCAGCAACCAGCCCACACAAACTCTCCAGGAAAACCCCAATTGGATCAGGCAGGCACACCACTCCCAGCCCAACACTATGAGGAAAACCCCATCTCAGCCTGTCCCAATCAGCTACTCGCAGAGCAGGCTAAGCAGCCCAACAGGCAATCCCCAACCTGGCACCTCTGCACAAACAGTGCAGAGAGCGGGGACCCGAGTCGGATCGTGCCCTCCTGCATCTCATTAAACATCTTGATGCAGCTGGAGAGCACCCACCCGGCATTTTCCTCGCAACACAGCACAAGCAGGGCAGAGGGTGGGAATCCAAGGCTGCATGCGCATGCACGCACACACACACTCCTGCACCAGTTTCACCAGACCAATGCGGTCCTGTATCTGACCCTCTGTGGGAGGGCCGAACCCTGAAGAAATGGTGCCCTCCTGTACACAACTCATGTGCAAGCTCCACACCAGGGCAACAATTGTCCAAAACCTCCAGTTTCTGTATCAAAGGTGTTCAGTTCAGTCCATCCCCACAGGCTCCTGGGCCTTGCTCACACAGTGACTCCCTCCAACAGGAACCGGATGCCCGGCCCCACTGGTTCTCCAGCTGCCCTCAGCCTAACCAAGCCATGCAAAGTGAGTCCTAACTAATTTTTACTGCCAGCTATCGTGGAACTCCTCTTCCTGGCAAAGCAACTCTGGGCTAGTGAGCTCGGTGTGGGGCTGGAGAGTCTCTCCCCCAACCCCAGAAGCCTCCCCACCACTGGGGCGTCCCTCACGGGGCTCACACTCTCTCGTCTGTGCCCCTCCTACCAGACTTGATGTGGCCTCCTCTTTAGGTCCTTCATTTAGAGGTTCTGTTCACCTAGTGTTCAGGGGATTTCCGAGGTTCAATGTTGTATAAATTATTTGTAATTTTGATATGATCCTGGGAGGCAGTTGGCACAGCATCCATCTATTCCACCACCTTACCTGCCTTCAGAAATACTTTTCTACCCATTATTCTTATGTTGCTGTGTCTGATGGATTCTGAATGTTCTTGCAGAATTCTTTCATTGCATTTAACTCTCAAGTCTCTCTCTTCTTCCATATCTGTCATTTCCAGATTTCTATCTTTGATATCATTGATTCTTTCCTCGATCTTGTCAGCACTGTTTCCTAAACTTGCTATTTCATTCTCCATTTGTTTTAATTAGATCTTCACCTCCAAAATTTTTCTTTTTTTCTTTTTTAGATTTCAATCTCTTTGTTAAAATATTTTTTTATTTATTGTTTTTGTTTCTGAATCATTAAACTGCCTATTTGAATTTCCTTGCATCTCATTGAGTTTTTTCAGAACTGCAATCTTGAATTCTCAGTCAACTAAGTGGCATATTTACATGGCTTTACATTGATTTTCAGGAGATTTTACATTTTCTTTCTGTGCTGCCTTGTTACTTTTGTTATTCGTGGCAGTTAATGAATTATTATTTCTCTCCCTGGGCTTCTACAGGAGTGGGTTCTGTGGTAGGTTGATATAAAGAGGTCTTTCTTTTTTTCTTTCCAGTACGTGTTTTGGAATGTTTTATTTTTGATCCCACTGCAACCTTTGTTTTTCTCTCATGCTGTAGAATTTTATTTTCTCTTGTGCTATTCCAGCTTCTCACATGATGGGGAGTGTCTTGGAAGGCACGATTCTCCTCTGTGAGCAGTCCACCTTGTCCTCAGGCTCTTGCCACCATGGGAAGATGTGGTGGGCAATAAAATACTGAGCTTCTGAAATCCCAATGCTGTCCTTGCAGCCTGATGCTATGACTGTGTCTCAGCAGCTCTGGTTGTTCCCTCAGGGATTTGTTCAGAAAGGCAGGGGTGTGGTAGGCTGTGAGACACATCTGGTGTGTTTCTGGCTTCCAACAATGGCAACTTCCATTCCACAGCTGTCTCACTCCTATAGCTTTTTCACTATCACCGGAATTTGTCACACTGTGCATGTGTAGCTATCAGGCTGTCTCTCTAGTTCTCAGGCTGTAGATATTCTGTTCTTTAATCTGACACTGCTACTATTTCTTCTGGAGTCAGCTTCTAACCCTGGGAGCATGGGCCCCAAGCTCTGGAAGGGGGGGGGAAGTCAGCTTGACTTTGAGTCTTTGTTTTCTGTGTTCTGCCTGACAGTGAGGGCTTAAACCACAATTCTCACCCTTCTGTATTCAGTCTTTGCTTCAAGACCTCTGCCCTGAATGCTGGGTTTAGCCGTATTTTATGCTGTTCCCTCAGGCAGGACTGTGGGCCACCGCCAGTGTGCCTACATTCTTTCCTCTCCTGAGACTGCAGTGAGCACTGGATGGCTCCTGCATCCTGCATCCCGTTTCTCTGAACTTAACCCTCCCCTCTTCTCTTGCTTGCCCTAATGTGTCCATCTTTAGATGACTTGATGTGTGGATCTCTCAGACATGGTTGTGTGATTCTTAGGTTATCCTTTGTTGAATTGTAGCTGTCCAATTTGTTGTAACTTCCAGGGGAGATGTCAAGAAGCACTCTTCATGCCACGATGTTTGTAATGTAATATAATACAACTTAATTTCAACTGCATGAAAAACCTTTCCTCTTATATACCTCTATTTTCTATACCCATATCTGTGCTGCAATTATTATAAAAAAGCATCTTTATACATTGTATACCCATCAACATAGATTAATAATTATTGTTTTATGTAGTTATCTTTTTTTTTTTGAGGGTAGTGTCACTGGCCCTCACATGTGGGACCCGAATCGGGGCCGCTGGCTTCCCAAGCCAGTGCTTACCCACTGCACCACTCAGCTGGCCTTGTAGTTATTTGTTTATATCAGACAACAGAAACAGAGTTATAAATAAAATATATTTATATTGCCTTTTATATTTACCTATTTAGTTACTTTTACGAGTGCTTTTGAATTTTTATTTTTTTTAGCTGAGCCATCCTGCCACCTGTTGGCAGCTCTGCGGTAGCTCAGCTCGGGCTGGACATCAAACTGCTGTTGCTCAGAGCTCAGCTCACTCTCTTGAGCGAGCTCTTAACCAACTGAGACACACGGCCGGCCCAAGAGTGCTTTTTAATTTTTTTATGTGGATTTTCATTATTGTCAGTGTCTTTTCATTTCCAGCCATTAGGACTCCATGGTGTCTGATGATAAATTCATTGTTAATCTCATGGAAAAGTTCTTGTATGTGAGGAGTGCATCTGTCTCCCAGCTTTCAAGATTCTCTCATTGTCTTTTGCTTTGAACCATTTGATTTTTATTTGTCTAGGTAGAGATACCTTACTATTTTTTTTTTGGCTGAGCCATCTCTTTCTATTTTTAAGACATGGAATTTTTTAACTTCTTGAATGTGTTAATTAATATTTTATATCAAATTTGGGGAGTACTCAGCCATTGTTTATTTAAAATATTGTTTCTGTGCTTCCCTTTCTCTCCTCTCCTTCTGGAACTCCAAACATGCTTAATGATGTCTTCTAGGTTTTTGAGATTCTGTACAGTTTTCCTCATTCTATTTTTTTCTGTTTCTCAGACTGCATAATCTCAATGAAACTATCTTCAAGTTCCCTTATTCTTTTTTTTCTCCCTGTTCAAATTGTTTTTTTTAAATTTATTTATTTATTTATTTTTAATTAGTTTCAGGTGTACAACACAGTGCAATAGTTATACATTTTACCCCTCAAAGTGACAACCCCACACCCCCAATTCTCCACCCCACTCCCCCCCATATCATCTATATCTATTACTCTTCCTCTGACTCTCTTCCACAGTATAATCCACATCCCGTGACAATCTATATATATTCAATTACAGTAGGTATACAACCTCCGCTTTAGTTATACAGTGCAGTGATCAAACCTCTACTCCATCCATGAAATGGTCTCCCTAACAAGACCTATGACCATCTGACATTCCACAGAATATTTACAACATTATTAATTATATTCCCCAAACTGTTCTTCATAACCCAGTAGCAATACTGTAGTTGCCTATTTTTGCTGTCTAATCCCTTCCCCTTCTCCCTCATCACCATCCCCCTCCCAATTAGCAACCCTGATTTTTCCTCTATATCTATGAGACAGTTTCTGTTTACTTTGCTCATTCATACAGTTTTTCAGATTCCACATATGAGTGAGATCATATGGTATTTGTCTTTCCCTGACTGACTTATTTCACTTAACATTATAGTCTCTAGGTCCATCCATATCATTGCAAATGGTACGATTTCATTCTTCTTTACAGCGGAGTAATAATCCATTGTATAAATATACCACAGTTTCTTAATCCAGTCATTTACTGATGGGCATTTTGGTTGTTTCCAAGTCTTAGCTATTGTAAATTGTGCCGCTATGAACATAGGGTTGCATAACTTTTTTTGAATAAGTGTCTTGGGTTTTTCAGTACAAATACCTAGGAGTGGAATTGCTGGGTCAAACGGTAGCTCTATTTCCAGTTCTTTGAGATACCTGCATACTGACTTCCATAGTGGCTGCACCAATCTGCAATCCCACCAACAGTGCAGCAGGGTCCCCTTTTCCCCACAGCCCCGCCAGGACTTGTTGTTTGTTGATTTATTGATGATAGCCATTCTGACTGCAGTGAGGTGGTATCTCATTGTGGTTTTTATTTGCATTTCCCTAATGACCAGTGAGGTTGAACTTTTTTCATATGCCTGTTGGCCATCTGTATGTCCTCTTTAGAGAAATGTCTCTTCATATCTTCTGCCCATTTTTTACTTGGGTTGTTTGTTTTTTTGGTGTTGAGTTTCATGAGTGTTTTATAAATTTTGGATATTAACCCCTTATCAGATATATCATTGGCAAATATTTTCTCCTATTCAGTAGGCTTCCTTTTTGTTTTATTAATGGTTTCCTTTGTTGTGAAAAAACTTTTAAGTCTGATATAATCCCATATGTTCATTTTTTCTTTTACTTCCCTTGCCCGTAGGGATGTATCAGTAAAATTATTGCTCCGGGTAATGTCTGCAAATGTACTCCCTATGTTCTCTTTTAGGAGTTTTATGGTTTCAGGTCTTACATTTAAGTCTTTAATCCATTTTGAGTTTGTTCTTGTATATGGAGTAAGGAGGTGGTCCAATTTCATTTTTTTGCATGTGTCAGTCCAATTTTCCCAGCACCATTATTGAATAGACTATCTTTACTACAGTGTAAATTCTTGCTTCCCTAGTCATAGATTAACTGTCCGTAAATGCCTGGATTTATTTCTGGGCTCTCTGTTCTGTTCCACTGATCGATGTGCCTGTTTTTATGCCAATACCAAACTGTCTTGATACTGTAGCCTTGTAGTAGGCTTTGATGTCTGGTAGCGTGATCTAGCTGACTTTGTTCTTATTTCTCAGAATTGCCAAGGCTATTCTGGGTCTTTTATGATTCCATATAAATTTTAGGATTATATTTTCTATTTCTGTGAAAAATGCCCTTGGTAGTTTGATAGGAATTGCATTGAATCTATATATTGCTTTAGGCAGTATGGACATTTTAACTATATTAATTCTTCCTATCCAGTAGCATGGTAGGTGTTTCCATTTATTTGTATCTTCTATGATTTCTTTCTTCAGTGTCTTATAATTTTCTGAGTACAGATCTTTCACTTCTTTGGTTGAATTTATTCCTAGGTATTTTATAGTTCTTGACGCAATTGTAAATGGGACAGTTTTCTTAATTTCACTTTGCATTATTTTATTATTGGTATATGTAAATGCCACTGATTTCTGAACATTGATTTTATATCCTGCTACTTTACTGAATTCGTCTATCAGTTCCAATAGTTTTTTGATGGAGTTTTTGGGGTTCTCTATATACAGTATCATGTCATCTGCATATAATGACAATTTTACTTCTTCCTTGCCAATTTGGATGCCTTTTATTTCTTTTTGTTGTCTGATTGCTGTGGCTAGAACTTCCAGCACTATGTGGAATAAAAGAGGAGAAAGTGGACAACCTTGTCTTGTTCCTGATCTTAAGGGGAATGGTTTTAGCTTTTCCCCATTGAGTATGATGTTAGCTGTAGGTTTATCATATATGGCCTTTATTATGTTGAGATGTGATCCCTGTATTTCCACTTTTCTAAGGGTTTTTAACATAAATGGCTGTTGGATTTTGTCAAATGCGTTTTCTGCATCTATTGAAATGACCATGTGATCTTTATCCTTCATTTTGTTGATGTGGTGTATCACATTAATTGATTTACGGATGTTGAACCAGCCTTGCGCACTAGGGATGAATCCCACTTGATCATGATGTATGATCTCCTTAATATATTGCTGAATTCTGTTTGCTAATATTTTATTGAGAATTTTTGCATCTATATTCATCAGGGAGATTGGCCTGTAGTTTTCCTTTTTTGTGCTGTCTTTATCTGGTTTTGGAATCAGGGTGATAGTGGCTTCATAAAAATAGTTTGGGAGCCTTCCCTCCTTCAGAATTTTTTGGAATAGTTTGAGAAGAATAGGTGATAGTTCTTTTTTGAATGTTTGATAAAATTCACTTGTGAAGCCATCTGGTCCAGGGCTTTTGTTTTTTGGGAGCTTGTCAATTACTGATTCAATTTCCTTGGTAGTAATCAGGGTATTTAGATTTTCTGTTTCTTCTTGCGTTAGCTTTGGAAGGTTGTATGCTTCTAGAAAATTATCCATTTCTTCCAGATTGTCAAATTTGTTGACATATAGTTGCTCATAGTAATTTCTTAGAATTTTTTGTATTTCTGTGATGTCTGTAGTCATTTCCCCTCTTTCATTCCTGATTCTGCTAATTTGAGTCCTCTCTCTTTTTTTTTTGATGAGCCTGGCTAGAGGTTTGTCAATTTTGTTTATCTTCTCAAGAAACCAGCTCTTGGTTTCATTGATCTTCTGAATTATTTTTCTGTTCTCTATATTGTTTATTTCTGCTCTGGTCTTTATTATCTCCTTTCTTGTACTCCCCTTGGGACTCTTTTGCTATTCTTTTTCCAGTTCCGTTAGGTGTAAGGATAACTTGTTGATTTGAGATTTTTCTTCCTTCTTTAGGTAGGCCTGCACTGCTATAAACATCCCTCTTAGGACTGCTTTCGCAGCATCCCAGAGATTTTGGGTCGTGGTGTTTTCATTTTCATTTATCTTGAGGTATCTTTTGATTTCCATCTTGATCTCATTTGTGACCCACTCACTATTTAATAGCATATTGTTTAGCTTCCATTTATTTGTCAGCTTCCCGGATTTCTTCTTATAATTGATTTCTAGTTTCATAGCATTGTGGTCAGAGAATACGGTTGAAATGATTTCAATCTTCTTAAATTTATTGAGACTTGTTTTGTGGCCTAACATGTGGTCTATCTTAGAAAATGTTCCATGTGCACTTGAAAAGAACATATATTCTGTAGCTGTGGGATGAAATGCTCTGAAAATGTCTGTTAAATCCACCTGGTCTAATGTGTCATTTAAGGTCGCTGTTTCCACATTGATTTTCTGTCTGGAGGATCTGTCCATTAGTGACAGCGGGGTGTTGAAGTCCCCTACTATGATAGTGTTACTGTTGATCTCTGTCTTTAGGTCTGACAATATCTGTTTTATATATTTAGGGGCTTCTATGTTAGGTGCATAGATGTTTACTAGAGTTATGTCCTCTTGTTGGATCGATACCTTCATTACTATGGAGTGTCCTTCTTTGTCCTTTGTTATATTCTTCAATTTAAAGTCCATTTTATCTGATATAAGTATCATTACTCCAGCTTTTTTCTCAGTACCATTTGCATGAAATATTTTACTCCATCCCTTTACTTTCAGCCTGTATGAGTCTTTGGATCTGAGGTGAGTCTCTTGTATACAGCATATGCTGGGGTCTTACTTTCTTATCCATTCAGCCACCCTATGTCTTTTTATTGGAACATTTAATCCATTTACATTTAATGTGATTATTGATAGGTGTGTATTTATTTCCATTTTGTTATTTGTGTTCGTAGTCTTTCTTAGGTTGTTTTTCTTTTCTACTTAAAGAAGCCCTTTTAGCATTTCCTGCAAAGCTGGCTTGGTGGTAATGAATTCCCTTAAGTTATTCTTTTCTGCAAAGCTCCTTATCTCGCCTTCGATTTTAAATGATAACCTTGCTGGATACAGCAATCTTGGTTGTAGGCATTTATTTTTCATCACTTTGACAACCTCCTGCCACTCCCTTCTGGCCTGCAAAGTTTCTGTAGAAAAGTCAGCTGATAATCTTATGGGGGTACCCTTGTAAGTAACTTGCTGCCTTTCCCTTGCTGCTTTAAGGATTCTGTCTTTGTCCTTAACCCTTGCCATTTTCACTATAATGTATCTTGGAGTGGGCCTGTTTGGAATCATTCTGGTTGGAATTCTCTGCACTTCCTGAGCTTGTATTTCGATGTCCTTTGCCAGGTTAGGGAAGTTTTCAGACATTATTACTTCAAATATATTCTCAATCCCTTGCTCCCTCTCTTCTCCTTCCGATACTCCAATGACCTGTGGGTTATTGCTTTTGATGTTGTCCCCCAGCTCTCTTAAACTATTTTCCATGTTTTTCATTCTTTTTTCTTTTTGTTGTTCCACATGTGAGATCTCTGCTATTTTGTCTTCTAAGTCACTGATTCAATTTTCTGCTTCATCCAATCTGCTAGTGACTCCATCAAGTTTGTTATTTAATTCAGTAATTGTGTTCTTAAGTTCTAGCTGGTTCCTTTTCATGATTTCTCTATCCATCTTTATATTTTCATTAATTTCCTTGAACATTCTAATAATCAGTGTTCTGAACTCTGTCTCCGATAGGTTGGTTACCTCTATTTCCTCTATTTCCACTGATTCAGGAAGTTTCTTCTGTTCTTTTATTTGTGTTGTGTTTCTTTGTCTCCCCATTCTGGCTTACTCTTTGTGTTTGCTTCAATATAACAGATAGATCCCCCAGGTTTCTCAGTCTTTTCTGGGTAAACTTATATGGTGTGTGTCCTTTATATTTGAATTACTCAGTCTCCCTATTCTCCTGTGCTTGTGTCTGAGGTGTTCCTTGTGTTGTGCGTCCTCACTTGTTGAAGTTTTAGTTTTGATTACGTTTGGCTTGTCAGTAGGTGGAATTGACTCCCAGATTGATTAGCTGTGAGGATCAGCAGCGTCTGATGAGCTGCTGTGAGAGGATTGACTCCTCTGGTGAAACTTGGACCCTATGGTCCCTAGTATCTGTAGCAACTTCCTTTTGGGTGTCACTCTTGTATGTCAAACCCAGAAATGCTCTGGTTTTATCTAAAGTTGGCCTCCAGGTATGATAATTCTTGTGTCTGTTTATTTGGACTCACTGCTGCAGAGTGGTTTTAGAGCATAACAGATCAATAAGAACAATCTCCGCAGCCACCAAAGGAAACCAAATGCTCGCACAAGTAAAAAAAAAAACCAACCATCAAACTACAGTCAACTTGTACAGAAATATCAATCATACTAATAAAGAAAACAAACAGAAACAAAACAAAAACCACACACACAATAATAACAGAAGAGGAAACAAAATAAAATACAATATCCTAAAATAAAAAATATAATAAACATGAGAAACCTATTGGCTATACCAAAAAAATAAAAAATAAAAATAAACTAAAAGAATAATAAAAAAGTAAGAATAAAAATTAAAAAAATAAAATTTGCAGAAAAAAGGAAAAGAGGAAAAGTATAGCAGTGAGAAGAATGAATAAAATAAGAGAGAAAGTGAGGGTGGGGAAAAAAGAAAAAGAAAAGAAAGAAAAAGAAAAAGAAAAAAGTATATATATATATATATATATATATATATATATATATATATTTGTCTACACACCCATATATATGGACATATATTCACCTATATATACCTATACATATATGCCTATATTAAAAACTACAAAATGATAAGAATGAAATAGAAATAAAAACCAAAAACAACCAAGATAAGCAGCCTATAAAGGGAAAACAAAACAGAATAAAACCAAACAAACCAAAAATACTCATGCCGGTCTTGGCTAAAGTTCACCAAGCTCTCTTCAGTTTGTCTGCTATACAAAAATTCCTGTGCGTCTTGTGGGAACAGTAGGCCACCTGATGCCTAGCGTGATCCTGTCACTGCAGGTTTGCTGTACTTGAGTGTGGTTGTGATGTGTGATTGGTGGTTTTTACAAAGTCACTGCCTTTTTGCTTTTGCTTGTCCCAAGGCAGGCTGCACCCCCAAAGGCTCAATGAGTGTCTCTGGGCACCCTTTCAGTTGACAGCTGTGGAGAATTAAAGAATTCCTCACTACCAAAAGCCTGCTGCTAAGAATCTGTTAATTCGTGCCTCAGCAGGTGAACCTGCCCTGCCTCCCAAGCCTTGCATAAAGGTGGGGGCGGGATAGGTAGTCTCACTCTGCAGCCTTTACTGGGGTGGAAATTCTCAACCTCCTGCAGTAGGAATATCTTCCTAGTCTGCCCCTACTGCTCCATTCAGGAGTCAGTTGAAGACTCTGTCTTGGCGGGGGCCAAAGTTTGTGGGAGTGAGTGGTTTATTGTTTTTTTTTGCTTTCTGTTCAAGAGTAGGAAAAGAAAAAAAAACCAAAAACATAAAAATAAACAAAGCCACAGTTCTAACACTGTTTTAAGCTAAGGCTGTTGCCTCTTATGCTCCAGCGGAGTTCGTGGTGCTCTCTCCTAAAGGGTCTGCCGGGATTTAGGGGACTATGTGCAACCTGCAACGCGGTTAAGATCCCTGTTCCATCTCTCAGGGACCTGCATCTCCGCCCGGCGCACCCTGAGTCTCTGCGGGCGAGTCCTCTTTTTTTCCCCCTGCTCCTGGGTTTAAGGCTTCTGCCTCGGAGCCAGTGCGCGCCCGCCCGGTGCTCCTGCTGTGCTTCTGGAGGGACTGCTGCTGGGGTTTAGGAGACTGCGCGCACCCTGCCGCACGGCTCAGATCCTGACTCCATCTCTCAGGGACCTGCGTCTCCGCCCAGCGCACGCTGAGTCTCCGCGGGCGAGTCCTCTTTTTTCCCCTCCTCCCGGGTTTCAGGCTTCTGCACTCTGCGGGACCCGGTGGGCACAGAGACTGATCCCTGAACCGGGAGGGTGCAGGGATTGATCTTTCCCTGTCGCTGCGGGGCTCTGCTCCCTGCTTCCTTGGGATCCGGCAAGCCGCGGGTGCAGCTCCTACCTCTGCAGAGTCGTCTCCTCTCTCTCCTCCCGCACTTGCCCGGCCTGAGGCTTCTGCCTCAGACTGCAAACCAATGCGCTCTTGCTGAATGCTAGGTGGGCCATGGGCAGCAGGGAGTGAGCCGGCAGAACACTTACCGTGCCTCAGCAGCCGCGAGTGCGGGCTGCACCTCACGCGTCTGTCCGCCTTCTTCCCCTATTCGCCCGGCCTGCCCACCATCCAGCAATCCTTGTGTGGAACTCTTAGTTGCTCTGTGTGATGAGTAGATGTCTCTTTGAAGCGTATTAGAAGTTCAAATTGTGGATATTTCCAGAGGAGATTTCATGGAGCCCTCCTCACAGCCGCCATCTTGCCCCTCCTCCCCTCCCTGTTCAAATTGTTGCTGAGTCCTTCTAGTGATCTTTTTTTTATTTTAATTTCAGTCATTTGCTTTTCAGTTCCAGTAACCTTATATGCTTTTAGTAATTTCTGTTTACTGATACCTTGTATTTGTTGAAAGATTGTCCTTATATATATATTTTTTACTTCTTAACCATAATTTTCTTTAATTCTTTTCACATATAATGGCTGATTTAAAAATTTTGTCTAGTAAGTCCATCATCTATATTTTCTTAAGGACAGTTTCTATTGATTTCTTTTTGTCCTGTGTATGTGCCACAATTTCTTTCTTTTTTTTTTTTTTTGAGGGCAGTGTCACTGGCCCTCATATATGGGACCGAACCTGGGCCACTGGCTTCCCAGTGCCACAATTCCTTATTTCTTTGCATGTCCTGTAATTTTTGTTGAAAACTGTACATTTTAAATAATGTGAAATCTCTAGAAATTGGACTCTTCTCCATTCCAGGGTTTGTTGTTCTTCTGATTGTCATTTGTTGATTTAGTTACTTTTCTGAACTAATTCTGTAAAATTTGTTTTCTTCATTGTGTATGGCTACTAAAGTGTTTCCTAAGTTATCTTAGTGATCAAGTAATGATTGAACAGAGATATTCTTAAATTTTTGGAACCAATGAGACTCCCAATATCACTCTCTTTGCTGAGCGATGATGTGTGCCTGTTGGTGCACATCTTTAACACTCAGCCAGGCAGTTTATAACTCTGCCTTAGTGTTCCCTTTCTGTTTATGCAGAGCATCAAGGTCAGCCACAAGTGATGACTTGGGCCTCCTCCGGTCTTTCATGAGCATGTGCACAGACTTATGTATGAGCCTGTCTTCTATATTTCTGGGAATATATAGGAGCCTTATAAAGCCTCCCAGGGATATCAAATTTCCCAGCTTTTCCTTTTAGGATTTTTGGTTAGCCCATCATTTGTCTAGATGTTATCTACTACATCAGACAACCTCAATATTAAACAATTGCCAATAATTGTTTTCAACAGATTTCCGTCAGGAAAAGACTATTCACACAGAGTGATCTGTTAGTCAGTTCAGTTAAAGTCAAGGCTTGCAAGAAGGATACTTCAGAAAAATCACACAGATCAGATAATTAAATTTTTTTTTCTGTGAATGGGGCTTTGAATGTCGTCCAACCCCATTCTACCACCTCCAGTGGCTGTTAAGCTACTGATTTTCATTGTGATTACATATTGTTCGTTTACAAGTCTACTGTGGAGCTGGGGAAAGGAGACAGGCATAGACTAAGTTAAAATGCCACAAAGCTCACTGATATTATCAATATCCGATGATTTTTCTAAAATAAATACTCATCAGACTATTGCAGCCATTTGATTCATTTCCAGAGTTCTGAAAAGCTGATTCTTATAATTTTTGAGAACATTGCTTTTGTAGAAGACAGGATTTTTAAAGGTGCTTATTTTACCAAGTCTGCTAATGTCACTTATTTTTTATAAACCATCACTGAACTGCACTTATATTGTTCATTCTATAGAGTTTCTTGTTCATGTAGCATGATTATTACTCAAAATGTTCATAAAAATACATGCTTGAGAACACTGAATACAAGTGGAAGTTGCATGTTCGGGAGTATGAGGAAATACAATATTATGTGTAAAAGTCAAATTATGAAAGAAAAAGACTAACTTAATCTGCTAAAATTAAGTGTGCCCAAAACTTTCTCAAAAACAAAAGTGAAGGACACCAAGGCAAGTGAATAAAGGGATAAGGAGGAAAGAAAATTTAAATATATCTAGCTATCCCAAAAACTTAGCTAGCATCATTCAAATATATAGTTTCTGAAAGCTGTAAAAAGCCAGAAATCAGTAAGGGAAGAGGATAGAACAATACAGGATGAAACTGGAAACATGATCAAAGAGGATGGTAAAATTATTGAAGTATTAAATTAATTTTGTAATGGATTTATAAGGAGGATACTATCCAAGTGCCAGCTGTTGTTTGTTATTTATATATCATCTTACTGGAATTTAAATCAGCATTACAGGGGGTTTAAACATACCATGGAGATGCAAAGCCAGCAATGTCCTCAACCACATGGTGTTAACCCTATGTATGTAGCTCAGACAACAGCCAACTTTCTTGATGATCCTTGGAAATACTTGGAAAAATACTGTGACAACTCTTATAGGCTGGCACTAGAACAGTTTAAAATAATGTGATGTCACTCTCTGTGTGTTGCCTTCAGACTGGCTCTTTGAAGTGAGCTACCCATTTGAATGAACTTCTGAAACCATGGCAATAACTTCTTCTCCATTGAAGTGCAGCCTTATGTGTGACAGATTTAAAGTTGTGTCAAAGATTAAAGCCAGAACACACAATATTTTTTAAATAAATGTTCTAACATAATTAATAATTTAAGAATTAAAAGAAATAATCATACTGTAACTCCTCCTAAAGGAACACTTATGACCTTTCCCCTGTATTTATTTCTTTTTCCCTTTAAATATCTTTCTATTGTGAAGTAGAACTCATACAGAGATGTTTACAGAACAAGAATGTACAGCTCAATAAACTATCACAAAGCAAACACCCATGTAACCACTCTCCAAGTAAAAAAAATAGAACATTGACAGCACCCCAGAGACCCTCCTTAAAGATTGCACTGCAATTAATTTTGTTAAATGATTGTGTGACAATTCTAGAAATAAATGTATTTTGGTAAGAAAGGGGGATGTTATGAAACTAGATTTAGAAAATAGTGTATTAGAGATGTAGGAATCAGAAACTAACATTGGGAACTTAAATCTAATGGCAAAAGAAAATATATTGCTATGTTGTTAAAAGTGGCATAAAACCAGAAGAAAATCTTATATGTGACTGAGTATTGAACTTGCCTCCCTCTCACCAAAGTCTCAGTTTCAAACTGTGGAATGCTCAGTAGAAATGTGACAGGACAACAGAAAATAACTCTTTCTTACTCTGAGACATGAGCTGATTGGATTTTACCAAAACTTGCTAAAGTACAAGACATGCACTTGGTCTCTACAAACTCACATCAAGTATCCCTAACCATGTTGTGTCTAGTATTCACACATGATCTCAGTTTTAAACAGTTCTCCAATTATATAGATAATTAACACATACATAGCTATATTCTATGCCCTGTTCTAATTATTTTTCATATATTAACTCATTTAACCTCATAGCCCTTTAGGAAAAATGGATACTCTGAATCACAACGGAGTTCATACATTATCCATAGGGGTCACTCTGGTAGGGTGAAACCTGGGACTCTAACTCTGGCTGGTATTTATTAGCAGTACTGTAGACACTCCAGACTATAATGGATTTCTTGGTATTACTAAGAAAATAATGTTGAACTTCCAGACCTCATGAATAGATTCAAGGACCACCAGTGATAAATGGGCCACTCTTTTGAAAACTGCAGACCAAAACCTTTTATTTTATTTTTGTACTTTTTGGGAAAAATTATTTTTTTCTGAACTCTTAGGTCTGACATCTGTCTCAGGCTCATTATTGAATTGTTGCCAACTGATCCCTTGCTTAAAATTTTGGTTCACCAGGCTGTCCTAGCCCACACTCAGATGTTATTTTCATTTAAAAAAATATGTCCAACTTGCAGAAGATAAGTACTCCCTGACTGAAGACTAAGTTCCTCCCTTGACTTCTTACAACATGAATTTCTCCTAGAGTCTCCTGAAATCCTGACTCAGCCTGGGCCTGCATCTGTTTGTACCAATAATGGAAAAAAAAACCAAACAGATAAAAGAGAGACTTCAGTCTTTCCTCCTCCCTCAGGCAAGCTTCATAGTAGATAGGTCACCACGACAGATGAATTCTCGGCTGATATTTCTGTTCCATTTCTCATGGCACCTCACTGTGGCTCCACAATTTCCCTCGGAGCAGCTCCCTATGAAGGACTCCAGAAGGACTATTTTACAGGGATTCTGACCCAGCTAATTCTGACAATATTAAGGGTCATGCTAGGACCTTAAATTACATCAAGTAAATGGTCTAGATGGGAAGGAAATCTGAGTCTGGGCAAATGATGACCTTCCTTCCTGACATTCTTTTTTTTTAATTTTTTAATTAGTTTCAGGTGTACAACACAGTGCAATAGTTATACATTTTACCCCTCAAAGTGACAACCCCCCTCCCCCAATTCGCCACCCCACTCCTCCCCCCATATCATATATATCTATTACTCTTCCTCTGACTCCCTTCCATAGTATAATCCACATCCCGTGACTATCTATATATATTCAATTACAGTTGGTATATATAATTAATACTGGTGTAAATATTTTGTTGGGCATCAGATGGTCACATGTCTTGTTGGGGAGACCATTTCATGGATGGAGTAGAGGTTTGATCACTGCACTGTATACCTGAAGCAGAGGTTGTATACTTCCTGACATTCTTTTATCATCATCATTAGAATCTTTTATCTGAAGAGTTTAAAATTTATTTTTAAAAACTTTTTGTCTTCCCTTTTCTATTTATAAAAAAAACACAGTAAAGATTTCAAAGCTGGCTAATATTTACTTTTAGATTAGAGGAGGTTTAAAGTTCTCCAACCATGTTCAAGTTATAGTGAAAGCACTTATGCTACTTTCATCTGATTCTTAGTAGTTACTTGTAGGGACCTGGCTCACAGTCAGATGAGCTAGCAAGCAGTCAAGATCTCCCAGCTTCCTGGGATGCTGTGTGCATGAGAACAGGCCAGCAGGGACTGCCAGATGATTTATCCCATGGAATGGTCTTTGTTTTTCTGTGCCTCTATAACCTTTCTTCTCCTCTGCCTGAGTGTAGCGTTCCACCCTTCTGGGCAGCCTACACCAGAGACTCTCCCCAGTCTGTAAGGCTCAATAAACTTATGTCCTGCATTCAGACACCTGGTGTGTTCTTTGGGTTTGAAGCTTCTCAGACACAAATCTTGGAACAACTTGGACTAAGTATGAACAATTGATGAGCCAGCCAGGAACCCAGAAACACCTATGGCCATGTGGATACAGGGAAAGAGAAGGGGAATTCTGTGGTGGAAATCCAGGGATGGCCGAGCACCTCTTTGTGGGTGGCTGTGACATCCATAATCAATGGGTGGGAGCTGGTGTGTGCATATGTGGATGTCCATCCCAAAAATACTGGCTGGGATGGAGCAATTACTGAGCACCATAGCCAAGGACATGGGCTTAGAGAGAAACAAAGATGACTGCACAGTGGCAGCTGCCATGGCCTGGGTCCACTGGGTGCCCACTACCCTGACTGTAATCCCAAAGCTTGGGTTCCCTTAGACAACTCTTCTGATGATGAAGAGGACATGTGGGAAGATATAATAGAAAGGGATGTCCCGGATGAGCAACCATGCACTACCAATGCTGCAAGCTCATCCTATTCTGCAGCAAAAATGGAAAACAGAACAGAACTTGTCGCCGGGTGTTGACCCTGATAATTTGCCAGCATCCAAGAGGAAGCTATTTACCTCAATGAAAGAGTATACTGCTGCTGAATTGGTGGAGCTGAGCAATCGCTTTACACAGAAAGCTAGATAAATTCTGCTTGAATGGCTACTCCAGGTATGGGATAATGAGGCAGAAGGAGTTATTCTGAACAGGTACTGATATGAGTAAGCTTGCAGTGGTAACAAGCCACCCCTTGCTCAGGCAGCAGGTTTATGCAGCCATTATTGAGGAGAAAATGATTTCATTCCTTGCATAGTTAACCACTGCTAGCAAGGCAGCCTGGCCTGGTCAGGGGACATATCCATGCAAACCATTAGGTGGCAGACTATAGAATAATTGTAGGACATTCTTTGACGTCTGGGAATGAGACATACTATCTATACTCAGAACTTAGCAGGGCTAGACAATGAAAAATTTTATAGCAGGGATCAAAGATGTCGTTTTACAGTTGGCCCTTAACAAACATTATGGTAGCTTAGTTTTATCATCTTGAGACCCCTGGTAGGGCAAGCAATCTACTGTGCTGCACAAGCAGCAGCTGATCTAAGAGAACTGAAAGAGTCTGCTACCAAGGGGTGAGGAATACTGAACAAAAGGGGAAGGGGGGGTGCTGTCCACGTCACCCATAACCAGATGACATTTGGAGGATGTCTGTGGATTACCAGGAATTGCATAAGTAACTCACCCCACTGTATGCAGCTGTGCCTAATATTGCTTCCCTCCTAGGTGACATTGGATGAGTCTTGGGAACATACTGTTTTGTCATAGATCTAACTAATGCTTTTTTCAGTATAGCTATTGATCCAGCTAGTCAATACCAATTTGCCTTCACATGGAAAGGACAAAAATGGACATTTGCATTTCTACCCCAAGGTCACCTGCACAGTCACACTATCTTCCACGGCCTTATGGCAAGAGATTTGCAGCTCTGGAAAAGGCCTATCTCAGTGCACCTGTTTCACTACATAGATAACATGCTAACCTGTGAGTCTCTTTCAGATGTAGAGCAAGCAGCTGGAATACTGATTCCCCACCTGGAGCAATGAGGATGGGCAGTGAACCATACCAAAGTGCAAGGGACTGGCTTCTAGTCAAATTCTTGGATGTTATGTGAGCAGGTAAGAAAAAGTCATGCTGGGCCGGCAGAGTGGCTAGTGGTTAGGCGCTTGCTTGGGAAGCCAGTGGCCCTGGTTCGGGTCCCACATATGAAGGCCAGTGACGCTGCCCTCAAAACACAAAAACAAGAACAACAACAAAAAAAAAGAAAGAAAAGAAAAAAGTCATGCCAAAGCAATTATTGACAAAAATACAGGCTTTCCTCCTTCCCACATCTGTTTCCCAATTGCAGTCTTTTTTGGGCCTCCTGGGCTATTGGCAACCCTTCATTCCCCATTGGGCCCAAATCCTTAGGCGATTATATAAACATGTCAAGAAGGGGGTGCCTTTGGGTTGGAAAATCCAGCATACTGAGGATGTCATTGTAGCAAAAGAGCAGTCAAACAGATGTAGGTGTTGGGTATGATTCCACCTGACATGCCTTATGAATTGGATGTAGCTAATGCCACAAAAGATTTTGACTGGTGCTTGTGGCAGCAGCAGAATGGACATCATGTGTTTCTTGGCTTCTAGTTGCAATTATGAAAAACAGGGCCGGCCAAGTGGCACGGTGGTTAAACGCTGGCTTCGGAAGCCAGCAGCCCGGGTTCGGTCCCACATGTGAGGGCCAGTGACACTGCCCTCAAAAAAAAAAAAAAAGCCAAGAAGTGGGACTGTCCTATCTAAAAACAACTCTGTGTGGTGCCTTGCCTTTCATCAGTGTGAACTACTCAGTAGCATGATCCCTCTTACCATAAAGACTTCCCTCTGGATTGCTGGGTTGATCCAGGACACACTGAGGAAACAACATTCAGGTATATCACAGACACTGACTAAATGACATGCTTATTCACAGCAGAGCAGCACTTTTGCAACCAGCCCCTCAATGAGGAGATGCATGTTGTCCTGGGACCCATGACCTATCTCACTATGGGCCTCTCTGCTGACACCTCTGGTATGGACATATAACCATCCTTCATGATGTAAGGATGAGGAACAATCCCACTAGATGCCTGTTACACAGTTGGCTCTGCAGCAAGGCAGCTGCCTCAGTGAACTGCTGTTGCTGTGCAGCTCCCCATTGATACCTTATTGGGGTGTACTGGAACCGGGCAAAGCAGTCAATGAGTGGAACTATGGGCAGCATGGATGGTGGCTGTTTTAAAGACAACAGATGTTATCCTGTGTACTAACAATTGGGTGGTCTTCAAGGGCCTCAAGCTGTAAATGACTGGATGATTGCAAAGTGACTACTGTGGGACAAGAACTTATAACAAGACATATGGACAGTGGTGCAGCTGAAAACTGTCACAGTGTACCATGTCCCAGCTTATGCAGTGTTAACTACACCACCTGGAAATCATGAGGCAGACAGCCTCACTTGGCTGCTACAGGACCATCAGCAACTCCCCTCAAAGATGAAGGCCTAGTGTGTATACTTTCCTGATAGCTGGGCCCCAGGACCTCTACATGTGACTGGCTACATAGTCTCATGCCCCAGCAAGACACCAAAAACAACCTCCTTTTGCTGTTGACACAAGACCTACACACGAGGACACATGCGGTCTCTTGGCCATGGCACTGGCAAACCAGGCCTTGGTGGTTGGCGATCTTAGCCACATGGAGTATTGGTAAAGAATAAGGATGAGGGCCAGCCGAGTGGCGCATTGGTTAAGCGCTGGTTTTGGGATGCCAGCGGCCCTGGTTCGGATCCCACATGAGGGCCAGTGACACTGCCCTCTACAGCTAACAACAGCTCCACCTGGAGCTGGGCTGTGCGAGCCCCGGTGATGGTGTGGGCTGCAGCCCCTGCTGCAGTGGGCTGCCATAGGCTACAGTGAGTGGCCCGCAGCCAGCGTGAGCGGCTGGCAGCCAAGCGTGAGCTGCCAATAGCCGCGGTGAGCGACATCCAGAGGCCAGCGACCGATCTGCCTCATCCGGGAAGAGCGCAATGACGATACCAACAGTGAAGCAACATCCTCCGCAACTAAACTGAAGAACAAGAAGACAGCAACTTGTCTGTTCCCCTTCCCCGATTCCCCAACGCTGTTCCCCTCCACCAAATCCCCAATAAAGTCTTTAAAAAAAAAAAAAAAGAATAAGGATGAGTAGTATGCCCAACATTTGTCTTTAGAACCCCTCCCCACATAACTATTTAAAATCCTGGACCCACAATAAATCAGGGCTCCCTATGAATGACCCCTTTTCTAGTTAGTTAGCCTCCTTTGCCCCCGCCTGGTGTCTCATATTTTGAGGTATTGTTGCTTTCCTCCTGGGCCTGCTACTGTTTTTCCTTTGCCTATATTATTGGTGCAGAGTCTGGTTACAATGTACATCTTTAGTCCACAGGAATCTGGGAGCTATGACTGCCTGGGAATGGAATGTAGAGACCTGGCGCACAGTCAGATGAGCTAGCTGGCAATTAAGGGCTCCCAGCACCATGGGAACACAGGTTATCAGACAGCCAATTCTGTACGCTGTCTGGCAGTCAAGGTCTCCCAGCTTTTGGGACACTGTGTGCAAGAGAGTAGGCCTTCCAGATAATTTCTTCAATGGAATGCTCTTTGTTTTGCTGTTCCTCTATAACCTTGCTTCTTCTCCTGAGTGAAGAGCGCCACCACTCTGGCTGGCCACCACCAGTCTATAAGTCTTAATAAACCTGTGTCCTGAACTCAGCCACCTGGTATGTTCTTTGTGCTTGTGGCTTTTCAGGCACAAACTTTGAAACAACTTGGACTCAATCCAAACATTACTAAAGATTTTTAAAAAACTTATTTGGCAGGCCGAGTGGCACGTTGGTTAGGAGCTGGCTTGGGAGGCCAGCTCTAAGCAGGGGTCTCCAATTTGGATCCCACATATGAGGGCCAGTGACACTGCCCTTAACGGATAAGTTGGTGATCAATAGCTCTACCCAGTTGCCTCTATATCTAAGACAGTGAATGTTGCACCTATAGCTAAGATGGCCCAAGACGGTGTGGGCTGCATCATCTGCTGCAGTTGGGCTGCCATAGGCAACAGTGAGTGGCCAGCAGCCAGCATGAGCTGCCAAGAGTCGCTGTGAGCGATTGTCCAGAGGGGGCAAGCAAATGCCTCACACAGGAAGAGCACAATGATACCACCATGGGCCAGTGAAGCAACATCCTTCACAACGAGACTGAAGAATAAAAAAGGACCGCAACTTGTCTGTTCCCCTTCCCCAATTCCCCTACACTGTTCCTCTCCCCAAATTCCCAATAAAATCTTTAGAAAGAAAACTTATTTAACTAAACAAACATTAATTAAGCACTTGCTAGATGCCAGAATCTATAAGGACTGTGAGAGTCCAAATAAATTAATAACAAATGTCCCTCCCCCACCAAAAAAAATCTCAAACTGGGTGAGAGGTAGAAAATAGAGGAGGCCTATAGCTATCAATTACTTACGACAGAAACTTGTGAATGAAGGAGACGTGATATAGACACAGCATAGTACCAGTCTACCTCATGCTTCTAATTATAATATTGGTGGTGGAGAGAGGCCTGTCTCAGGTGCATTATGTTCTCCTAATGAACCCTCCCCAGGCACTCAGATATAGGAACTTGTGGTCAATGAAAAGCCTGCTTTTCAAGCACTGAACCGGATAGAGGGTGTCCATTGTCAATGAATATCACTCAGGTACTTGGATATAGACAGAATCAGTCTATGGAGATGAATTTTAGTCTCCTTCCAACTCTCACTAAAGCACCATACTTAGAAGTCTCATCCGGGAAGAAGCTACTGTACTCTCTCTTGGGCAACACCATTGAAAGATTATTACAAAAGGATTGGTTACCATTTGTTAGTTTTAAGGGAAGATACAAAAAAAATCTAAGAGTATCCAAGCTGTGATCATTAATACTAAGCGATTTGCTAAAAATGGTTTTCCTTTTATTTTACAGCTAGGTAATTAACATCAAAAAGTGAGATGGAATCAAAGTATTGCCTGTAGTGTCTCCTCCCTTTAGGAGATAAGAGGCAAGGTCAAAAATCAAACAGAGCGGGCCAGCTGAGTGGCGCGGTGGTTAAGCGCTGATTTGGGAAGCCAGCAGCCCCGGTTCGGGTCCCACATATGAGGGTCAGTGACACTGCCCTCAAAAAAACAAATCATACAGGACTTTACCTTCTATCCCACTCAGCTTTGATTTGGAAAGGAGGTAGTTAAGTTACAACATCAAGAAAGTGGCAGTTCTAAAGCTTGCCTTCTATTGCATGCTTTTGCAGCAGCAATTACCTCAGCTACAAATCTCATTTACAGAGAACTCTTTGAAAGTGCTGTCTGGATGATGGCAGAATATACTGGAAATCAATGGAGGGTGATTTCATTCCCAAATTGAAGTTGCCATTTAATAGGGAAAACACACACACACATGCACAGTGAAACCTCCTCCTTACTCATTAATAGACTCCTCAGTAGCAATTACGAGACTCAACTTTCACAATTTTTATTACCCCTTCAAACATATGAATTATAAACACTCTACCAATTGAAATGCAATGGCATCCTATCTTCCAGAAGGAAAATGGAAGGAGCTGTTGGAAATGATCCTAATCATGATGTTCATAAATAACAGCCCAGTACATAGTCTGCAAAAACAGTCCAGTGCCTGCCTTTTTGCACCTACCATTATGTGATGTTTCCTTTACTGATTTATAGTATCCTAGCAACAGTCGTGCGTACTAGTCCTAATGGATCTAAAAATGTTGTACTAGGAAATCTGTGCCTAAGAGCCTCATGCTTTAAGGATAGACACTTTCTGCTTAGAGAGCATGTCAATAGCCAAATAAATGTGTGGGGATTAGAGTCGTTTTCTTTGCTCTAAGATTTCATTGCTCTTATTAATCTTGTGTAGTCAGAGAACCTGCAATCCAGGTTTAATCTAAATAGATGGCACTGCTGCCAAGAGATACTAATACTGCATACAAATTTAAGAGCACAAAAGAAAAGCCTTGGGATATTGCCTCCTAGATATGACCTTAATTCTAGGAAAAGTGAGAACTAACAATGGCCCTAAATTTCTACCTTATGTTCTATTCATTGATTTGAGTTAAAACAGGGAGGACATTGTCAAAATTTTTATGTTACCCAGGATTGGTAAGGCTTTCAGTGATTCTCATTTTACTGTGAGTTAGATTACCTATTAGCCTAGATTACCTATTAGGGCCCTCTGATAGAGGGTTTTTTATATAGAAAGATTTAGAACTAGGGATAGGGCCTAAGAGATGGAGAAAAGCTGGATGAGGAAAGGCTAGAGAGAATTTCCCCTGTTCTTAATTCTGGCCCAGTTTCTCTAAAGCCATTGATCAGGTACTTTCATGGACTTTTCCAAATATGCCCTGTATAATGAGGTAGTCTATACCTGAAGAAGGCCATTGTAAAGTTGAATGGTCCAGTAGTTTCACAATGTTTTCAGGGAAGAGATTTTATAGTTAAATAAGATTTTGCTGTGTAATTGAGGGGTCTTTCATTGTGGCCCTAAACTCACGTCCCCAACTGCATATACTCTTCATTTCAGTCATAACATACATTCCATCACTGATCCATGATCCTGAATTCTGATCCTCATCTCTAACCACAATCTCCTGTGCTTCTATGGTTCTCTACCTTTTATTTCATATTGAATGTCCTCCTTTTGGTACCATCATCACCTTCAAACCTTCAATTAGTCCCAATTCTTCCAGCCCTTTACCTCTCATACTGGTTTGCCTCCATACTCACCTTGGCTCTCTGTGGGCAGCTGTTTTGAGGATGTGCTCACTAACACTGTAGGATTCCCTACCCCCTCAACAATCAGTCAAAGTTTATTCCTTGCCAATTTAAACCCTGGATGACCTCCACCAATCACTTCTTTTTTCCTTCTCAGGTGCTGCGTGTATCTATGGAAAATCTGAAAACCATATGTTTCTATTCCTTTTAACCATGCTATCTCATTTCAGCTGGGCCTTCTTGGCTACTACTTTTCATGACTTGCTGCCTCCCATTGCCATTTATTCATTCTTTTAACAAACCTTATTAAGCAATTATTGCATTTCATCTGTGACCCAAAAACTGAGGATAGATACAATGATGATGACTGAGAAGTACTCTTCCTTCTTGGAGTTTATCACTTAGAGAAGGATGTAAAAAATAAACGTGTATTTAAAAAGAAATTTTATAAATTTGTGCAGGAGGGTAAGTTGAGGATGACCTGAGATAAGAACAAGCTCAAAAATGGTCTAAGGTGATCACAGAATGACAGACGCTGTAGCGGGACTTCAAAGGAAGAATGACAGTGATAAGATATAAGATCGCATACATAGGCCAGAAACCATGAAAATAAAAGGATTTCATTCCACTTTTTTTTTCATTTTTATAATTCTTTTATTGTGAAATAAACATTTTTGAAAATTAGTTTGAGGTGTACAACACAGTCCAATACTTATATTTTTTACCCCTCAGAGTGAAAACTCCCCACCCACAGTTCGCCACCCCACTCCTCCCACCCATATCATACGAATCTATTTAAATTCCTTTGACTCCCTTCCACTGTATACTCCACATCCCATGACTATCTATATATTCAATTACAGTTGGCATAAAATATTATACAACATCAGCTTCAGGTGTACAGGCAGTGATCAAGTCTCTACTTTATCCATGAAGTGGTCTCCCTAGCAAGACATGTGACCATCTGACATGTCAAAATTTTTGCAACATGAATATATTCCCCGAACTGTTTCAAATCCCTGTGACAATATTGTAGTTGCCTATTTATGCTGTCTAATTCCTTCCCCATCTCCCTTATCCCCACCTCCTTCCCAACTCGCAACCCTAAGTTTTTCCTCTATATTGATGAGTCAGTTTCTGTTTACTTTGCTCGTTCATTCAGTTTTTCACATTCCACATATAAGTGAGATCATATGGTATTTGTCTTTCTTCGTCTGACTTATTTTACTTAACATAATAGTCTCTTTAAAACATTATCCATTACATTCCCAGAACTGCCCCCCACATCCCTGCGGCAACATTGTAGTCACCCACCTACGCTGTCCAAAACCTTCCCCCTCTCCCTCATTCCCACTCGCTCCCAGCCATCAACCATCAGTTTTTCCTTTATATCTTCTTGGTATGATTTCAATCTACTTAAATTTACTGAGACTTGTTTTGTAGCCTAACATGTGGTCTATCTTGGAAAATGTCCCATGTGCACTTGAGAAGAATGTATATTCTGTTGTTTCAGGGTGAAATGCTCTAAATATATCGATGAAGTCCATCTGGTCTAAAGTGTCATTGATTTGCTTTTAAATGTATTATTTTTAAATTAAATTTATTGGGGGTGACTTTGTAGTAAACTTACATAAATTTCTAGTGTACACTTACATGATACATCATCTATATATTCCATTGTGTGTTCACCACCCAGAGTCAGTTCTCCTTCCATCACCATATATTTCACCCCTTTCCCCTTTTTTACTGGTCTCCCTACCCCTTATTCCCTGTAACCAGTAAACTCTTGTTTGTAGACAAACTTTCGTTCCTCTGTTTGTTTGTCTTTTTCTTTTGTTGTTTTCAGTTTTATATCCCACATATGAGTGAAGTCATATGTTTCTCAACTTTTTCTATGTGACTTATTTTACTTAGCATGGTAATCTCAAGATCCACCTATGGGGTGGCCAGCTAGCTCAGTTGACTAGAGAGAAGTGCTCATAATACCAAGGTTGCTGGTTTGATCCCCACATTTGCCACTGAGCTGTGCCCTACACAACTAGATTGAAACAACTAATTGACTTGGAGCTGATGGGTCCTGGAAAATCACACTGTTCCACAATTTAAAAACAAATCTATCCATGTTGTTGCAAATGGCAGTATTTCATCTTTTCTTATGACTGAGTAATATTCCATTGTATATATGTCTTCTTTTTTCAATTTTGTCTTTGCTGCCTGTTGCCCAGTATGAACTAATTACTGTAATGCCTGAACACTTTTGCCTAATTGAGACTTCTGATTTGCCTCAGCTAGGATACCCCAACTGATCTATTCCATTTTGCTTAACATCCAAAATTATGACATATGCTTTTTCTTTTTTTTTTTAATTTTATTTATATATACTTTTAATTAGCTTCAGGTGTACAACAAAATGCAATAGTTATACTTTTTACCCCTCAAAGTGAAAACCCCCCTCCCCAAATACTCCCCTCCCACTCCTCCCACCTCCCATATCATACTATCTATTACAATTCCTTTGACTCCCTTCCACCATATAATCCACATCCCGTGACTGTCTATATATTCAATTACAGTTGGCATACAATATTATACAACATCAATTTCAGGTATACAGTGCCGTGATCAAGCCTCTACTCCATCCATGAAGTGGTCTCCCTAACAAAACATGTGACCATCTGACACCCCACAAAATTTTAACATTATATTCCCCGAACTCTCTTTCATATCCCTGTGACAATACTGTAGTTACCTATTTATGCTGTCTAATCCTTTCCCCTGCTCCCTCATCCCCACCCACCTCCCAACTAGCAACCCTGTTTTTTCTCTATATCTATGAGACTATTTCTGTTTCTTATGCTCATTCAATTCAGTTTTTCAAATTACACATATAAGTGAGATCATGTGGTATTTGTCTTTCTCTGACTGACTTATTTCACTCAACATAATAGTCTCTAGGTCCATCCATATTATTGCAAATGGTACAATTTCATTCTTCTTTATAGCGGAGTAAAACTCCATTGTATAAATGTACCACAGTTTCTTAAGCCAGTCATCTACCGATGGGCATTTTGGTTGTTTCCAAGTCTTGGCTACTGTAAATAGCACTGCAATAAACATAGAGGTGCATATATTTTTTCAAATTAGCGTCTTGGATTCCTCTGGGTAGATTCCCAAGAGTGGAATTGCTGGGTCATACGGCAGTTCCATTTCCAGTGTTTTGAGATACCTCCATACTGATTTCCATAATTGCTGCACCAATTTGCAGTCCCACCAACAGTACACCAGGCTTCCCTTTTCTCCACACCCGCACCAGCACTTGTTGTTTGTTGATTTATTGATGATAGCCATTCTGACTGGAGTGAGGTGGTATCTCATTGTGGTTTTTATTTGCATTTCTCTGATGATTAGTGAGGTTGAACATTTTTTCATATGCCTGTTGGCCATCTGTATGTCCTCTTTAGAGAAATGCCTCCTCATATCCTCTGCCCATTTTTAATTGGATTGTTTGTTTTTTTGGTGTTGAATTGCATGAGTGTTTTATTAATTTTGGATAACAACCCCTTATCAGATATATCATTGGCAAATATCTTCTCCCATTCAGTAGGCTGCCTTTTTGTTTTATTGATGATTTCCTTTGCTGTGAAAAGCTTTTAAGTTTGATGTAATCCCATACGTTCATATTTTCTTTCATTTCCCTTGCCCAAGGGGATATATCAGTAAACATATTACTCAGGGTGATGTCTGAAAACTTACTCCCTATATTTTCTTCTAGGAGTTTTATAGTTTCAGGTCTTACATTTAAGTCTTTAATCCATTTTGAGTTTGTTCTCGTATGTGGTGTAAGTAGATGGCCTATTTTCATTTTTTTGCACGTGTCAGTCCAATTTTCCCAGCACCATTTAATAAATAGACTATCTTTACTCCAGTGTAAATTCTTGCTTCCATTGTCATAGATTAAATGACCGTATATAGATGGGTTTATTCCTGGACTCTCTATTCTATTCCATTGGTCTATGTGTCTGTTTTTATGCCAGTACCATACTGTTTTGATTATTGTAGCCTTGTAGTATGTTTTGATGTCAGGTAGTGTGATGCCTCCCACTTTGCTCTTATTTCTCAACATTTCTGTAGCTATTCGGTGTCTTTTGTGGCTCCATATAAATTTTAGGATTCTATGTTCTATTTCAGAGAAAAATGTCCTTGGTAGTTTGATTGGAATTGCATTGAATCTATATATTGCTTTAGGAAGTATTGACATTTTAACTATATTAATTCTTCCTATCCATGAGCATGGTATGTATTTCCATTTATTTGTATCTTCTTTGATTTCTCTCTTCAGTGTCTCATAATTTTGTGAGTACAGGTCTTTTACTTCTTTAGTTAAATTGATTCCTAGATATTTTATTGTTTTTGAAGCAATTGTAAAAGGGATTGATTTCCTGATTTCTTCTTCTGATAGTTTATTATTAGTGTATAGAAATGCCACTGATTTCTGAATACTAATTTTGGATCCTTCTACCTTACCAATTCATGTATCAGTTCAAGCAGTTTTTTTGAGGAGTCTTTGGGATTCTCTCTATATAGTATCATGTCATCTGCATATAATGACAATTTTACTTTCTCTTTTCTAATTTGGATGCCTTTTATTTCATTTTCTTGTCTGATTGCTGTGGCTAGAACTTCCAGAACTATGTTAAATGAAGTGGTGAAAGGGGGCAGCCTTGTCTTGTTCCTGATCTTAAGGGGAAAGCTTTCAGCCTTTCCCCATTGAGAACGATGTTTGCTGTCGGCTTATCACATATGTCCTTTATTATGCTGAGGTATGATCCCACTATTCCCACTTTCTTAAGAGTCTTTATCACAAATGGCTGCTGGATTTTGTCAAATGCCTTTTCTGCATCTATTGATATGATCATATGATTTTTATTTTTCATTTTGTTAATGTGATGTATTACGTTAATTGATTTGCAGATATTGAACCAGCCTTGCATACCAGGAATGAATCCCACTTGATCGTGGTGTATGATCTTTTTAATGAGATGCTAAATTCGGTTTTCTAGTATTTTGTTGAGAATTTCTGCATCTATGTTCATTAGTGATATTGGCCTGTAGTTTTCCTTTTTTGTAATATCTTTGTCTGACCTTGGAATCAGGGTGATAGTGGCTTCATAGAAAGAGTTTGGGAGCCTTCCCTCCTTCTGTTTTTGTTGGAATAGTTTGAGGAGAATAGGTACTAATTCTTTTTTGAATGTTTTGTAAAATTCACCTGTGTAGCCATCTGGTCCAGGGCTTTTGTTGGTTGGAAGATTGTTGATTACTGATTCAATTTCTTTGGCAGTAATCAGTGTGTTCAGTGTTTCTGTTTCTTTTTGGTTCAGACTTGGTAGATTGTATGCTTCTAGAAATTTATCCATTTCTTCCAGATTGTCGAATTTGTTAGCATATAGTTGCTCATAGTATTGTCTTAAAATTTTCTGTATTTCTGTGGTATCTGTCGTCACTTCTCCTCTTTCATTTCTGATTTTATTAATTTGGGTCCTCTCTCTCTTTTTCTTGGTTAGTCGTGCTAAGGGTTTGTCAATTTTGTTTATCTTTTCAAAAAACCAACTCTTGGTTTCATTGATCTTTTGTATTTTTTTTGTTTTGTTTTCTATTTCATTTATTTCTGCTCTGGTCTTTATTACTTCCTTCCTTATGCTCCCTTTATAAAGGCTTGTTTTGCTGGGGTTTTTTCGAGTTCCCTTAGGTGTAGAGAGAGTCTGTTGATTTGAGATTTTTCTTCCTTCATTAGGTAGGACTGCACTGCTATGAACTTCCCTCTTAGGACTGCTTTCGCTGCATCCCAGAGATTTTGGGTCATGGTGTTTTCATTTTCATTTGTCTCGAGGTATCTTTTGATTTCCTCCTTGATCTCATTTTTGACCCACACACTATTTAGAAGCATGTTATTAAGCTTCCATGTATTTGTAAGCTTTGCAGATTTCTTCTTATAATTGATTTCTAGTTTCATAGCATTGGGGTCAGAGAAGACACTTGATATGATTTCAATCTTCTTAAATTTGTTGAGACTTGTTTTGTGGCCTAACATGTGGTCTATCTTGGAGAATGTTCCATGGGCACTTGAGAAGAATGTATATTCTGTAGCATTGGGGTGAAATGCTCTAAAAATATCAGTTAAATCCAGCTGGTCTAAAGTGTCATTTAAGGCCACTATGTCCGTGTTGATTTTCTGTCTGGAGGATCTGTCCATTGGTGACAACGGGGTGTTGAAGTCCCCTACTATGATAGTGTTACTGTTGATGTCTGCCTTTATGTCTGTCAGAATCTGTTTTATATATTTAGGAGCTCCTATATTGGGAGCATAGATGTTTACTAGGGTTATGTCCTCTTGTTGAATTGATCCCTTTATTATTATGTAGTGCCCTTCTTTGTCTTTTATTGTAGTCTTCATTTTAAAGTCTATTTTGTCGGAAATAAGTATTGCTACTCCAGCTTTTCTCTCATTTCCATTTGCATGAAATATCTTATTCCATCCCTTTACTTTCAGTCTATGTGTGTCTTTTGATCTGAGATGAGTCTCTTGTAGACAGCATATGCATGGGTCCTGTTTTCTTATCCACTCAGCCACTCTGTGTCTTTGGATTGCAGCATTTAGTCCATTCACATTTAAGGTAATTACTGATTGTGTATATTTATTGCCATTTTGTTATTTGTATTTCTTGTCTTCCTGGGTTAGCTTGTTTTCCCCTTTCTTTTGTTTAAAAAAAGCTCTTTAACATTTCCTGCAATGCTGGCTTTGTGGTGATGAACTCCTTAAGCTTATTCTTTTCTGAGAAGCTCTTTATCTCTCCTTCAATTTTAAATGATAGCCATGCTGGGTAGAGCAATCTTGGTTGTAGACCTTTATTTTGTGTCACTTTGAATATCTCTTGCCATTCCCTTCTGGCCTGCAGTTTCTGAAGAAAAGTCAGCTGTTAGTCTTATTAGGAGTTCCTTTGTATGTAACCTGCTTTTTTTCTCTTGCTGCTTTTAGGATTCTGTCTCTGTCTGTAGCCTTTGTCATTTTTACTATGATGTGTCTTGGTGTGGGCCTGTTTGGATTCAGCCTGTTAGGAACTCTCTGTACATCCTGGGCTTTTATGTCGATTTCCTTCACCATGGTAGGGAAGTTTTCAGTCATTATTTCTTTTAATACATTCTCAATCCCTTGCTTCTTGTCTTCTCCTTCTGGTATTCCTATGACACGAAGATTGCTGCGTTTCATGTTGTCCCAGAGGTCTCTTAAACTATTTTCATTCTTTTTTATTCTTTTTTCTTTTTGTTGTTCCAGCTGGGTGATTTCTGCTATTTTGTCTTCTAATTCACTTATCCACTCCTCTGCTTCATCTACTCTACTGGTGATTCCTTCAACTGTGTTCTTCATTTCAGTTATTGTATTCTTTATTTCTAACAGGTTGTTTTTTATGGTTTCCCTATCTTGCTTTATGTCCTCGCTAAGTTCCTTAAACATTCTTATCATCAGTGTTCTAAACTCTGTCTCTGAAAGTTTGGATTCCTCTGTTTCATTTAGTTCCATTTCTAGAGTTTTCTTCTGATCTTTTACTTGGGACATGTTTCTTTGTTTTTTATTCTGGCTGTCGTTCTGTGAATGCTTCGATGTATTAGATAGATCACCTAGAAAGAAGAGAAAAGAAAAAAGAAAAAAGAAAAAACAAACAAACAAAAATCTTCACAGGTTGTTGCAGGTTGTCTGCTACTGAGTCTCAGTGAACAGAGTGATGCAGTTGGAGAACACCTGCCCTGCGTTTCCCTGGCAATGCAGCTGAAGCAGGGTGGAGATTGGGGATCCAAGGCGGCTTACGCACACCTGCATCTCAGTGAGCAGCCTAATGGAGGCGGAAGGCACCCACCCGGCGTTTCCTTGGAAATGCAGCACAAGCAGGGTGGAGGGTGGGGACCCAAGGTGGCTCAGGCACATTTCAGTGAGCAATCTGATGCAGCCGGATGGACACCTGCCCGGTGTTTCTTTGGAAACGCAGCACAAGCAGTGTAGAGGGTGAAGACCCGAGGCTGCTCGCGCACTCCTGTGTCTCAGTGAGCAGCCTCATGTAGTTGGAGGGCACCCGCCAGGCGTTTCCCTGGCAACGAAACACAAGCTGGGCGGAAGGTGGGAATCCAAGGCCACATGCGCATGCACACATGGACGCGTTCACACACGCATGCACTCCTGCGCCAATTTCACCAGACCAATGGAATCCTGGCTCTGACCCTCCTTGGGAGGGCCCAACCCTGAAAAAATGGCGGCCTCCTGTACGCCGCTTGTGTGCAAGCTCTGCACCAGTGAAACAACAATCCCAAAACCTCTAGCTTCTGCACCAAAGGTGCTCAGTTCAGTCCCTCCCGACAGGCTTCTGGGCCCAGCTCATGCAGCCACTCCCTCCGACAAGAACCAGGTGAGTGCTCGCTGGCAAGCGAACCTGTGCACCGGCCCCACTGGTTCTCCAGCTGCCCCCAGCCTCACTGAGTCAAGCAAAGAGAGTCCTCACTAATTTCTACTGCCCACTATCGTGGAATTCCTCTTCCTGGCAAAGCAACTCTGGGCTAGTGAGCTCGGTGTGGGGCCAGAGGGTCTCTCCCCCAACCGGAGAAGACTCCACACACAGCTGCAGCATCCCTCACGGGGCTCACCCTCTCTCGTCTGTGCCCCTCCTATCAGACTTGACGTGGCCTCCTCTTTAGGTCCTTCATTTAGAGGTTCTGTTCATCGAATGTTCAGAGGACTCCCGAGGTTAAATGTTGCATAAATTATTTGTAATTTTGATGTGATCCTGGGAGGCAGTTTGGAGAGCGTCCATCTATTCCGCCATCTTACCGGAACTGAACGACATATGCTTTCTCTTTAGTCAACCTTTATGCTCTTTGCCTCATTGCTGGTGCTCTGTCTGTAAACTTGTACCTGTTTGTCAATGCCCTACATGACATATCTGACTTAACTGAGTTCCTTGATGTCTTTGCCTGACTTGTTCTACTGTCACTCTCAACTTAATACCAACATTGTATTGCTACTTAATTTTTCATGTATCTTAGATTCCCTCTTATGTCCTATTCTACTTGGAAGAAAAAGCCACACTTTTCTGCATTTGTTGTTCATTTTAGTGGCAAGTATATATTCAGTCAACCTCCATTTTCTGGTTACTAAAGAAAAGCCAATGCTATGGCAATGTCCAAGGTAGTAGTCACTGTCTTTTGTGGCCATTTTAATTTAAATTAAAATTAATTTAAATAAAATAAAAATTAGTCACTCAATCGCACTGGACTGAGCTTAGTAGCCACATATGGCTACTGGTTTACTGTACTGTAGCTCAAATATGGAGTCTAGACTAGGACATTATATGTTGCATTTTTACTAATACCGTATTGAAAGTCTGCTGGGGATAGAATGCAGAATGTGTGATGAATTTACCTCTTGCCTGATAGTCAAAAAGAGACAAATAAAACATAGTAGTTAAAGCGATGTACTTCAGAGCTACATGACCTAAGTTTAAAGCATGACTCTGACATTTATTAGCTATGTGTCCTTAGGTAAGTTTATTAGTTTCTCTGTGATTATTTCTCTATCAGTAAAGTTTGCATAATAATAGTGAGGTTTATATTACATGTAATACACACAGATAAAATTTAGAACAGTGCCCAGTACATATACATGTCCTATACACATGTTCATTGTTGATGTGCTTGTTCTTGTTTTGGAAACTGAATTTTAGGGCAATTGGTTTACAGCAATACAGTTTTTATAAATTACAGACAGAAGAATCAGTGGTTTAAAAAGCAAAGATTTGATGATGCTTTGAATACCTGTAATATGTTTAGTCGAAGTCAGTTTGCATGTCTTATACTTGGGACTGTGTCTGGCTTTCCTAGAGGAGGAAGAAACTGATTCATTTTATTTCCATGCTGAGATTCTAATCCTTGGGAGACCTCCCATGTGAGAGTGGAACAAAACAGCAGAGATACAGAAATGGTAAGAGAGGAGTTTAAGTTGGAAAATTAGTTTGAAAAATAATATCTTTTTCAAAATTAAAGTTTATTGGGGTGACAATTGTTAGCAAAGTTTCATAGATTTAAGGTGTACAATTCTGTAATACGTCATCTACATATCACATTGTGTGTTCAACACCCAGAGTCAGTTCTCTTTCCAACATCATATATTTGATACCCTTTACCCCCACCTACCATCCCCCTTCCCCCTCACCCTCTGGTAACCACTAAACTATTGTCTGTGTCTATGAGTTTTATTTCTTCATTTGTTTTCCTTGCTTTTTTGTTGTTGTTGTTTGCAGTTTTATATACCACATATCAGTGAAATCGTATGGTTCTTGACTTTTTCTGAAAAATAGTATCTTTAAACATGGCAGTTGCAAGTGGTGAGGGAACACTCACTGAAAGATATATTGAGCAAACAAGCCAAGTTTTAGTAAAGGGGATGAGCTAGTGGTAATTTTGGACAATCAGAAGCTTAAGGAAGCACAAAAATGTGCAAAAAGGTATTAAAATCCCTTTATCTTCTCTCTCCCCATTTCAATGTTAGTACAATATCCATAGAGACATGGGAACCATCCCCATGTTGTAATGAGGGTCAAAAATATTTCAGCCTCAAACTAATTTCCTTACTGGCATAACTGAGGATTTGGATAAAAGTATTTAGTAAGTGTATTCCAAAAGTATTTGAGTAACTCAAGCCAATATGTAGTCCAGCTTTTATTGCCTGAGTTGCAATAGTACATCCTGGGCAGACATGTTACCCTTGGTTCCCTTCCTCACCTAAAATCCATCAGACCTATTGTTCCCTAACTCCAACAAAAACTCTTCAGGCCAATTTAGTCACTTCCTTGTAGTATCAATGGGTCCAACTAATAAAAATGCAAACGTACTGTCCCCAGGGAAAAAATAACATATCTGGTTACGTTTGTATGGCTACAAAAAGATATTGAATCACTTGACCCCTAATTATTTCCACTTAACACTTAAACTGAATCTTAAAAAAAAAAACAAGGGCTGGCTGAGTGGTGTGTTAGTCAGTAGTTAGCTTGGAACACCAGCTCTGAGCAGCTGGGTCCCAGTTCAGATCCCACATATGGGGCCAGTGATGCCGTGCCCTCTACAGTTAAGATGGTGAACAACAACTTGACCTGGAGCTGGGCTGCTGTGAGTTGCCAGCTATGGCATAGGCTGCAGTGGGGCTGGCCAGCGGTGGGCATGAGCTTTGGTGATCTTCTGTGAGCCACTGTGAACGGCCGCCCAATGGCTGGCAAGTGACTGCCTCACCTGGGAAGAGCGCAATGATAATAGCAACATGGGCCAGTGAAACTACGTCCTCCACAACTAGATTGAAGAACCAAAGGACAGCAACTCCCCTCCTCCAATTCCCTAATAAAATCACTACAACAAAAAAAACACACAACAGCCCTTAATTACAGCAAGCAGTCTCTCCAAAGATAGGGAAACAAGACAGCAGTATGTATTTAGTGAGATGTAAGTTGTTATGATTCAATCATGAATGGTCGCAAGGAGACTGGATCAAGTTAAAAGAGATGACACTACAGTGGTAGCCAAGGCTGAAACATGAAAACCATATTTCACCGTGCTTAAAACAGACTAAGTATCACAATAAATATTCGTTAAATAAATTAGCATTGTTCATGGCAGCGCTATTTACAATAGCTAAGACTTGGAAACAACCAAAATGCCCATCGGTAGATGTCTGGATTAAGAAACTGTGGTAGATTTATACAATGGAGTATTACTCTGCTATAAAGAAGAATGGAATCGTACCATTTGCAATGATATGGATGGACCTAGAGACTATTATGTTAAGTGAAATAAGTCAGTCAGAGAAAGACAAATACCATATGATCTCACTCATATATGGAATCTGAAAAACTGTATGAATGAGCAAAGTAAACAGAAACTGTCTCATAGATATAGAGGAAACACAGGGTTGCTAGTTGGGAGGGGGGTGGGGATGAGGGAGAAGGGGAGGGGATTAGACAGCAAAAATAGACAACTACAAATATTGCCACAGGGATATGAAAGACAGTTCGGGGAATATAATTAATAATGTTGTAATTATTTTGTGAGGTGTCAGATGGTCATAGGTCTTGTTAGGGAGACCATTTCATGGACGGAGTAGAGGCTTGATCACTGCACTGTACACCTGAAGCTGAGGTTGTATAATATTGTATACCAACTGTAATTGAATATATAGATAGTCATGGGATGTGGATTATAATGTGGAAGGGAGTCAGAGGAAGTGTAATAGATATATATGATATGGAGGAGAGGAGTGGGGTGGCTAAATGGGGGAGGGAGGTTGTCACTTTGAGGGGTAAAATGTATAACTATTGTACTGTGCTGTACACCTGAAACTAATTAAAAATAAATTATTTAAAAAAATAAAAATAAAAATAAATGAGCATTGGATGGTTGTGGTAAGGATTTTGGATTTCATACTGGTGGTGGTAAACTATTAATGGGGGGTTGGACAGAAAGATAAAAATTCAAGAGATAAGCAGGGGAGAGTGTTGACAAGACTTGATTGTGTTTGAAGGGATGAGAATCATGGAGAAATGAAGATTAACTCCCATATTTCTGACATGAACAACCGCCTGAGTAGTGGTATGATTCACTGAGAACACTGGAACAGGAATAAATTTGAAGTAGGGTAGATGATAAGTATAGTTTGGGAAATGCTGTGTATGAGTTACTTGTGGGTTATCCAAGTGGAGATTTTCCACAGGAAGCAAAATAAAACGAAGTTGGGGCTCAGAAAATATAATGGAGCAAAAGAGACTAATTTGGAAATTGATTAGCAAAAAGCAGAAGAGTAAATGGCATTTCCAAAGATGAAATTAGTTTAAAAAGCCAAGGAAGAATCCTAGAATTTATCAATATTTAAGTAATGGATGAAGTAACATGAGCCGGTAAAGGAGAGTGAGGAGAAGCAATATAAGAAATTTGAGAGTTCTGGTAGGATGGCGGAATAGATGGACACTCTCCGAACTGCCTCCCAGGATCACATCAAAATTACACATAATTTATGCAACATTTATCCTCTGGAGGCCCCTGAACATTAGATGAACAGAACTTCTAAACGAAGGACCTAAAGAGGAGGCCACATCAAGTCTGGTAGGAGGGGCGCCGACGAGAGAGGGCGAGCCCCGTGCGGGATGCACCAGCTGTGTGGGGAGGCTTCTTCGGTTGGGGGAGAGACCCTCCGGCCCCACACCGAGCTCACTAGCCCAGAGTTGCTTTGCCAGGAAGAGGAGTTCCACGATAGTGGGCAGTAGAAATTAGTGAGGTCTCTCTTTGCTCAACTCGGTGAGGCTGGGGGCAGCTGGAGAACCAGTGGGGTTGGTGCACGGGGTTCACTCGCTGGCGAGCACTCACCCAGTTCCTGTCGGAGGGAGTGGCTGCATGAGCCGGACCCAGAAGCCTGTCGGGAGGGACTGAACTGAGCACCTTTGGTGCAGAAGCTGGAGGTTTGGGGATTGTTGTTCCACTGGTGCGGAGCTTGCACACGAGCCGGTGTACAGGAGGCCGCCATTTTTTCAGGGTTGGGCCTTCCCACAGAGGTTCAGAGCTGGGATCCCATTGGTCTGCTGAACTTGGTGCAGGAGTGTGTGCGTGCGTGTGCATGCGGCCTTGGATTCCCACCCTCGGCCCTGCTTGTGTTGCATAGCCAGGGAAACGCCTGGCGGGTGCCCTCCAGCTACAGCAGGCTGCTCACTGAGACACAGGAGTGCGCGAGAGGCCTTGGGTCCCTACCCTCTGCCCTGCTTGTACTGTGTTTCCAAAGAAACACTGGGCGGGTGCCCTCTGGCTGCATCAGATTGCTCACTGAAACGTGTGTGAACCACATTGGGTCCCAACCCTCAGCTCTGCTTGTGCTGCCTTTCCAAGGAAATGCTGGGTGGATGCCCTCTGGCTACATCAGGCTGCTCACTGAGACGCAAGAGTGCGTAAGCCGCCTTGGATCCCCACCCTCCGTCCGGCTTCAGCTGCGTTGCCAGGGAAACGCAGGGCGGGTGTTCTCCAACTGCATCACTCTGTTCACTGAGACTCAGTAGCAGACAACCTGCAACAACGTGTGAAAATTTTTTTTGGGGGGGAGTGAGCACGATTCCAGAGCACACAGCATCTAATTGTGGAAAGCTCATTGCAACCCTAAGAAAGTGGTCTGCAGATTAAAGAGGACTTTTTTTTTCTTTCCTTTTTTCCTTTTTTTTTCTTTTTTTCTTTTCTCTTCTTTCTAGGTGATCTATCTAATACATCGAAGCATTCACAGAACGACAGCCAGAATGAAAAAACAAAGAAATATGTCCCAAGTAAAAGATCAGAAGAAAACTCTAGAAATGGAACTAAATGAAACAGAGGAATCCAAACTTTCAGAGACAGAGTTTAGAACACTGATGATAAGAATGTTTAAGGAACTTAGCGAGGACATAAAGCAAGATAGGGAAACCATAAAAAAAAAACCCTGTTAGAACTAAAGAATATAATAACTGAAATGAAGAACACCCTTGAAGGAATCACCAGTAGAGTAGATGAAGCAGAGAAGCGGATCAGTGAATTAGAAGACAAAATAGGAGAAATCACCCAGCTGGAACAACAAAAAGAAAAAAGAATAAAAAAGAATGAAAATAGTTTAAGAGACCTCTGGGACAACATGAAACGCAGCAATCTTCGTGTCATAGGAATACCAGAAGGAGAAGACAAGAAGCAAGGGATTGAGAATGTATTAAAAGAAATAATGACTGAAAACTTCCCTACCATGGTGAAGGAAATCGACATACAAGCCCAGGATGTACAGAGAGTTCCTAACAGGCTGAATCCAAACAGGCCCACACCAAGACACATCATAGTAAAAATGGCAAAGGCTACAGACAGAGACAGAATCCTAAAAGCAGCAAGAGAAAGACAGCAGGTTACATACAAAGGAACTCCTATAAGACTAACAGCTGACTTTTCTTCAGAAACTCTGCAGTCCAGAAGGGAATGGCAAGAGATATTCAAAGTGACACAAAATAAAGGTCTACAACCAAGATTGCTCTACCCAGCACGGCTATCACTTAAAATTGAAGGAGAGATAAAGAGCTTTTCAGAAAAGAATAAGCTTAAGGAGTTCATTACCACCAAGCCAACATTGCAGGAAATGTTAAAAGAGCTTTTTTTAAACAGAAGAAAGGGGAAAACAAGCTAACACAGGAAGACAAGGAATACAAATAACAAAATGGCAATAAATATACACCTATCAGTAATTACCTTAAATGTGAATGGGCTAAATGCTCCAATCAAAAGACACAGAGTGGCTGAGTGGATAAGAAAACAGGACCCATGCATATGCTGTCTACAAGAGTCTCATCTCAGATCAAAAGACACACATAGACTGAAAGTAAAGGCACGGAATAAGATATTTCATGCAAATGGAAATGAGAAAAAAGCTGGAGTAGCAATACTTATTTCGGACAAAATAGACTTTAATTTTTTTTTTTGAGGGCTGTGTCACTGGTCCTCATATGTGGGACCGAACCAGGGCCGCTGGCTTCCCAGGCCAGCGCTTAACCACCACGCCACTCAGCTGGCCCTCAAAATAGACTTTAAAATGAAGACTACAATAAAAGACAAAGAAGGGCACTACATAATAATAAAGGGATCAATTCAACAAGAGGACATAACCCTAGTAAACATCTATGCTCCCAATATAGGAGCTCCTAAATATATAAAACAGATTCTGACAGACATAAAGGCAGACATCAACAGTAACACTATCATAGTAGGGGACTTCAACACCCCGTTGTCACCAATGGACAGATCCTCCAGACAGAAAATCAACACGGACATAGTGGCCTTAAATGACACTTTAGACCAGCTGGATTTAACTGATATTTTTAGAGCATTTCACCCCAATGCTACAGAATATACATTCTTCTCAAGTGCCCATGGAACATTCTCCAAGATAGACCACATGTTAGGCCACAAAACAAGTCTCAACAAATTTAAGAAGATTGAAATCATATCAAGTGTCTTCTCTGACCCCAATGCTATGAAACTAGAAATCAATTATAAGAAGAAATCTGCAAAGCTTACAAATACATGGAAGCTTAATAACATGCTTCTAAATAGTGAGTGGGTCAAAAATGAGATCAAGGAGGAAATCAAAAGATACCTCGAGACAAATGAAAATGAAAACACCACGACCCAAAATCTATTGGGATGCAGCGAAAGCAGTCCTAAGAGGGAAGTTCATAGCAGTGCAGGCTTACCTAATGAAGGAAGAAATATCTCAAATCAACAGACTCTCTCTACACTTAAGGAAACTCGAAGAAAACCAGCAAAACAAGCCTAGCGGGAGCATAAGGAAGGAAATAATAAAGACCAGAGCAGAAATAAATGAAATAGAAAACAAAAAAACAATACAAAAGATCAATGAAAACAAGAGTTGGTTTTTTGAAAAGATAAACAAAATCGACAAACCCTTAGCACAACTAACCAAGAAAAAGAGAGGACCCAAATTAATAAAATCAGAAATGAAAGAGGAGAAGTGTCGACAGATACCACAGAAATAAAGAAAATTTTAAGACAATACTATGAGCAACTATATGCTAACAAATTCGACACTCTGGAAGAAATGGATAAATTTCTAGAAGCATACAATCTACCAAGTCTGAACCAAAAAGAAACAGAAACTCTGAACACACTGATTACTGCCAAAGAAATTGAATCAGTAATCAACAATCTTCCAACCAACAAAAGCCCTGGACCAGATGGCTACACAGGTGAATTTTACAAAACATTCAAAAAAGAATTAGTATCTATTTTCCTCAAACTATTCCAAAAAATACAGGAGGGAAGGCTCCCAAACTCTTTCTATGAAGCCACTATCACCCTGATTCCTAAGTCAGACAAAGATATTACAAAAAAGGAAAATTACAGGCCAATATCACTAATGAACATAGATGCAGAAATTCTCAACAAAATACTAGAAAACCAAATTCAGCATCTCATTAAAAAGATCGTACACCACGATCAAGTGGGATTCATTCCTGGTGTGCAAGGCTGGTTCAATATCCGCAAATCAATTAACGTAATACATCACATTAACAAAATGAAAAATAAAAATCATATGATCATATCAATAGATGCAGAAAAGGCATTTGACAAAATCCAGCAGTCATTGATGATAAAGACTCTTAACGAGGTGGGAATAGTGGGATCATTCCTCAGCATAATAAAGGACATATATGATAAGCCCACAGCAAACATCATTCTCAATGGGGAAAGGCTGAAAGCTTTCCCCTTAAGATCAGGAACAAGATAAGGCTGATGCTTTCTCTTTTTTTTTTTTTTTTTTTTTTTTCAGGTTGTTTAACTTTTTTTTTTTTTTAATTTTATTTTATTTTTAATTAGTTTCAGGTGTACAACACAGTGCAATAGTTATACATTTTACCCCTCAAAGTGACAACACAACTTCTATTTAACATAGTTCTGGAAGTTCTAGCCACAGCAATCAGACAAGAAAATGAAATAAAAGGCATCCAAATTGGAAAAGAGGAAGTAAAATTGTCATTATATGCAGATGACATGATACTATATAGAGAGAATCCCAAAGACTCCACCAAAAAACTGCTAGAACTGATTCACGAAATTGGTAAGGTAGCAGGATACAAAATTAGTATTCAGAAATCAGTGGCATTTCTATACACCAATAATAAACTATCAGAAGAAGAAATCAGGAAATCAATCCCTTTTACAATTGCTTCAAAAACAATAAAATATCTAGGAATCATTTTAACTAAAGAAGTAAAAGACCTATACTCACAAAATTATGAGACACTGAAGAGAGAAATCAAAGAAGATACAAATAAATGGAAATACATACCATGCTCATGGATAGGAAGAATTAATATAGTTAAAATGTCAATACTTCCTAAAGCAATATTCAGTGCAATTCCAATCAAACTACCAAGGACATTTTTCTCTGAAATAGAACATAGAATCCTAAAATTTATATGGAGCCACAAAAGACGCCGAATAGCTACAGCAATGTTGAGAAATAAGAGCAAAGTGGGAGGCATCACACTACCTGACATCAAAACATACTACAAGGCTACAGTAATCAAAACAGTATGGTACTGGCATAAAAGCAGACACATAGACCAATGGAATAGAATAGAGAGCCCAGGAATAAACCCATCTATATACGGTCATTTAATCTATGACAATGGAAGCAAGAATTTACACTGGAGTAAAGATAGTCTATTTAATAAATGGTGCTGGGAAAATTGGACTGACACGTGCAAAAAAATGAAAATAGGCCATCTACTTACACCATATACGAGAACAAACTCAAAATGGATTAAAGACTTAAATGTAAGACCTGAAACTATAAAACTCCTAGAAGAAAATATAGGGAGTAAGTCTGCAGACATCACCCTGAGTAATATGTTTACCGATATATCCCCTCGGGCAAGGGAAATGAAAGAAAAAATGAACATATGGGATTACATCAAACTTAAAAGTTTTTCACAGCAAAGGAAATCATCAATAAAACAAAAAGGCAGCCTACTGAATGGGAGAAGATATTTGCCAATGATATATCTGATAAGGGGTTGATATCCAAAATTTATAAAACACATGCAATTCAACACCAAAAAAACAAACAACCGAATTAAAAAATGGGCAGAGGATATGAGGAGGCATTTCTCTAAAGAGGACATACAGATGGCCAACAGGCATATGAAAAAATGTTCAACCTCACTAATCATCAGAGAAATGCAAATAAAAACCACAATGAGATACCACCTCACTCCAGTCAGAATGTCTATCATCAACAAATCAACAAACAACAAGTGCTGGTGCGGGTGTGGAGAAAAGGGAACCCTGGTGCACTGTTGGTGGGACTGCAGATTGGTGCAACCATTATGGAAATCAGTATGGAGGTATCTCAAAACACTGGAAATGGAACTGCCGTATGACCCAGCAATTCCACTCTTGGGAATCTACCCAGAGGAATCCAAGATGCTAATTTGAAAAAATATATGCACCCCTATGTTTATTGCAGCGTTATTTACAATAGCCAATACTTGGAAACAACCAAAATGCCCATCGGTAGATGACTGGATTAAGAAACTGTGGTACATTTATACAATGGAGTATTACTCCGCTATAAAGAAGAATGAAATTGTACCATTTGCAACAATATGGATGGACCTAGAGACTATTATGTTGAGTGAAATAAGTCAGTCAGAGAAAGACAAATACCACATGATCTCACTTATATGTGTAATTTGAAAAACTGAATTGAATGAGCATAAGAAACAGAAATAGTCTCATAGATATAGAGAAAAAACAGGGTTGCTAGTTGGGAGGTGGGTGGGGATGAGGGAGCAGGGGAAAGGATTAGACAGCATAAATAGGTAACTACAGTATTGTCACAGGGATATGAAAGAGAGTTCGGGGAATATAATGTTTTTAAAATTTTGTGGGGTGTCAGATGGTCACATGTTTTGTTAGGGAGACCACTTCATGGATGGAGTAGAGGCTTGATCACGGCACTGTATACCTGAAATTGATGTTGTATGATATTGTATGCCAGCTATAATTGAATATATAGACAGTCACGGGATGTGGATTGTATGGTGGAAGAGAGTCAAGGGAATTGTAATAGATAGTATGACATGGGGGGAGGAGTGGGAGGGGAGAATTCGGGGAGTGGGTTTGTCACTTTGAGGGGTAAAAAGTATAACTATTGCACTTTGTTGTACACCTGAAGCTAATTAAAAATATATATAAATAAATAAATTTAAAAAAAAAGAAATTTGATAAAATCCAAGAAAAAAATGGTGCAACAGGTATCACCAGAATAATTCCTTTAAAAAATGGTGGTCAGTGGAAATAGTGTATGGCACATAGAAATCAAAGATTTTGCTTTTAGAGGTAATTCCTGAGTTTAGTAAGATAATTCCAATAGTGATAGTATTTCAGTAACCATATTATATTAGGTTAAGAGAGAAGTAGGGACAGTGAGTGCAGATTACTCGTTGAAGATGCTTGGCTATGAAGAATTGAGGAGATAAAGTAATCACTAGAGGGAGATAGAGAATTGAGGGATTGTGGTGCCTTTTTATTGCACATAAATGGAGACTTGAAAATCTTTATTGATCAATGGAAGGAGTTTGTTGCTCAGGAGAAGTTGAGAAAATTAGATTGTGGCATTATTTCCTTCACTGAAAGGACATTGAAAATAAAATTTTGACTGTGGTCACAAAAGCACTGTAAGAATGAGCCATGCCTGAAAATCTCATCTGGTACATGAGTGATCATTAATTGCCTTCTGTGTTGAGCATTAATAAGAAGGTGGTGGTGACCATTAATTAGATGTTTGCAAGATGAGAAAAAGTTTTCACTCCTGGGAAATTCAATGAATGACATTAGAGGACACTGGCTCCTAACAGGATTAAAGAAGGGGAATTAATGACATGAAAACATGAATAAACAGGTGTCATGAAATGGCATTCAGGCAGGTGAAAGAAATCAGAAAATTCTCCTCTTGAAATGACCACTAACTTTGTGTATAAAAAAAAACAGGGAAATGGAGAGCTGAAGTAATTGTTTTACAATTTAAAGGACCCCAACCCCATTATGAATAAAAGATAAATTTATATGATCAGCAAAGACTGCTTAGGAATGTGCGGGGCTCAGGGCATATCTCCAGAGTTTGTGGAGCTCGAAACTAATCACACTACTATCTACCTATCATATTCTGCTGATTTCCCTCCACCAGTTTATCCAGAAGGAGCCAGGTGATAAGGAACATAAAATAAAACCTAAGAGGAGAACTAAACAAAATCTTTTCAAAAGGCCTTTCTGTAGTTGTAGCTCCAGGGAATTGGAGCAGTCTCCTCACATTACTTGGGTGATGAGCTTTAAAGGCCTATTTTATGCAAGTGACCTTCTGACTGGCTTTTCTTTACTTGAGCATCTGGTGGAATCCATCATCTCCCTTCACCTACAGTCTTAATGTATAGCTCCCCTTGGGTAACCCCTTCTTTCTTTAAAAGTTGTCCTTGTCTGATAACTGGAATATTGAGAGAGCATAATTGAAGACCATGAAGAATGCATTTAGAGTCAAACAGGTGGATCTGCAAGTCTTATTGTTTTCAGTAGCTTTTAGAGAAACTCCTTCAAGAACCAGAGAAGCTCAATTTCCATTTTTTATTCATTTTGTTAGTGAATATTTATTAAACAGCAGTTATGTTACAGGCACTGTGCTAGGCACAAGGGTTATAACAGTGAACAAGACAGGCCCTGCCTTCATGGGGTCAGATACTATTGAAAATTTTGACTACAGAAGTTTCTTGTTTTTTTTACCTGAGCCATCCTGCCACCTGTTGGCAGCTCAGTGGCAGCTCAGCTCGGGCTGGGCATCGAACTGCTGTTGCCAGAACTCAGCTTGCACTCTTGAGCAAGCTCTTAACCAACCGAGCCACTTGGCTGGCCCAGAAGTTTCTTTTTTAATTAAAATTTATTGGATGAAAATGGTTTGATTCTTATGCCTTTACCCATTGTCTCAGCATCTGATATTGCTAGATCTTATATTGGACAAAAAACTTGACTACTTTACCATGCTCTGTGACTTGACTTCATGCTAACCCACTCAGCCTGCCTGCTCACTAGCTTATCTTATTCTTGCATTTAGTCTCTTGGGTCCCAAATATGGCCACTTTGCTACTGGGCCTTTACAGACCTGAAGGAGGCACCAATATAAGAAAGTTATTTTGCAATCTTGTTTGTGCACATTACATTGACTGATTTGGGGCAGAGAGACATTACAGAATTAGAAAATTCAGGAAAAGACTTACACCTAGGTGCTGGCTGTTAGCCCCTTTGCCCTTTGTAAAGTTTGAGATATTGGACAAGTGAGTATAATCTCTTTCCAGTACCATCATTTGCATAATAAAAGAGTTAAATTAAATAAGTGGTTCTCAATATTTTCAATTATGAAAGACACTTTTAATTATTGAAGAATTTCACAGACTGTCATGATATTAATGTGCATTAAATATATATGTGAGTTGAATATTTAATAACAATAAGATTATAAAATGAATATGTTCTTTAATAATTGCAGCATCATATGCACAGTTTAAAAAATATAGTGCTTTGTTCATTTATTTAGTTATTTATTCACCCACAACTTACTAGCAACTACAATGTGGCAGGAGACTTGCTAAGAGGTTGGGGGACAATGATGAATGCGGCAAAAGTCTCTGCTTTCACAATTCATGACCCATGGGGTGACAGGTAAGTTAACAGACCATTGAAGGGAGATAGATAGTATGGTATAGATACAGGGTGCACTGGTAACTCAGAAAACGGGCAACCAATGCAACCTGAGGTTATCAGAGAAGGCTTTCTGCAGAGGTCATGTCTATACTAAGGCCCAAAGCATCAATTGGAGTTAGGCAGGCAAGCAGATAGGATAAAAGGATTGGAGGCTGAGGGGACAGAAAGATGTATTTATCCTGACTAAATGTGATCCTGGTGCATATAGATTCCTATGATAGCACCTACCTCAGGTGTCTTTAACACATAGGATGGGGACTGCTGGAATAAATATGCATTAATATTCTTCCTAATTCCTGCAATTGATGATTCTGCAATTTTAACTTTTTATATGATTAATATATGCCAGTCATGGGGATGCAAGGTGCAGCATAGAGAATATAAACAATAATATTGTAATAACTATGTTTGGTGTCATATGAGTACTAGATTTTTTGGGGTGATCAATTTATACATTACATAAATTTCTAATCACTATGTTGTACACCTGCAACAAATATAAGATTGTATGTCAAGTTGAAAAAAATTTTAAAGTAAAAAATGAGAACAAACCAAAGGGGCACAACCAGTAATTTCAGACAATGAGCTTTCACTGAAGTCACATTTTCTTTGTTTAATTAAATTGTAAAGACTTTGGAATCTCCATTTGCCTTGGTCCTCTTGAAAGTGTCCCTGCAGGGGGCAGCCGAGTGGCTCAGTTGGTTTAGAGCTCGCTCAAGAGTGTGAGCTGAGCTCTGAGCAACGGTGGTTCGATGCCAGCCCAAGCTGAGTTGCTGTTGAGCTGCTAACAGGTGGAAGGATGGCTCAGCCAAAAAAAAAAAAAGAAAGAAAAGAAAGCGTCCCTACTTTGTGAGAACATTCAAGGGTGTTCTACAGTCTTTGTCAAGGAGCTCTGTCCCTGCTGCCAATGGTACTCAGTATTGGTGGCTTTGCAGTGTACAATTTTTTTTTGTGCTCATGTCCTTTGTTGTTACCACTATTCTGGGCATGAAGTGAAGACCCTGTGGGATGACCCATGTGTCTCACAGCTGATAAAAGGGTAAAATTTTGAGCAGGATTGGTTATAAATTTGTAGGGCTCAGCTCAATGCAGAGAGAAACTATGAACTCCTTGTTCTAAAATTAATAAGAACTTTAAGGTGGCAACCATAGAGCATTAAAACAATTACAGGAGACTTTTAAGTTTGTAGTTCTGTGTAACTGCACATGTTACACACCCATGAAGTTAGCCCTTCTTTTCAGAACACTTCACTGAAAGTTTTGGGATAATGAAAAGGAAATAAAACATAAAGGACACTTCACCACTGCCAATACTAGTATATCTATAGCTGCCCTCATAGCCCATAGGATCAAAGCCATAATCAGGATTTTATAAATGGTATATCTCTGTCTAGCTCTTGGTTTGCCTCTGTGTGGCCAGAAGGTAGCTAACTGTCCTTCCCTGCTGCAAGCAACAAATAGTGTGAGCATGTTTACATAATAGCTTCCAAGTCACACTCCCATTCTTTCCATGTCCAGAGAGGAAAACTTCCCGCTTATACCCAAATGAGGACCAGTTCCCATGTTCTTGTTTCCCTCCCCTAAGCTCTGCCAATTTTAAGAATGACTATTAATGGGAATGTTAACACTTCTGAAAGGGCAACTCTAACTCTCCCTTGGTTAAGTCTTTGTCAAATTGTATTTTTACATTTTAGCCCTAAAGACAGTGACCTCAAAGGTGATGTATTAAGTATCAGTGCATCTCCCAAAATATGAGTCATTTGGTTTCAAATGAAAAAGTGTAATGCATGCAATACTACCAATCCAGTGCAGTTTAAGACACATAAACCTATTGTGGTTCTCCTTATAAGAATTATAGTTATGCAGCAGGTAAAGATCACATCTATGCATCTATCTTGTAGTTCTCTAGTCTCAATTAGAACTATAGAGTGAGAAATTGCTAAACACGTTTACATCTCCAAGTGAACAAACAAAAATCCACGTGCAGTGTAGTCTAAATTTATAGAAAACCACCACATTACCACCCCAAATGCAATCAAGTCTTCAGATACAGGCCTGACCCAATCATATATAACAATTTTTCATCATGGAAGAAAACAGTTACTTCTGAGTCTAAAACGTCTACATTCAGATTACTTTATAGTTTTATCTAAGGGAAATACATATATATATATATATATATATATATATATATATATATATATATAGAACAAGGGCTCTTCAGGCGACTTTACCCACAACAAAAGAGCAGTCTTTCCCAAATTTGAACTGAGTACTTATTATTTGAGAGAAAAAAAGTCTTAAAATTTTTATATAGCAGTTTATCCCTTTTGTGATCATCAAGATTTCTAAAGTCTTAGAGAAAATTTTTACTCAGAGTAAGAATATCCTGTTTTGAGAAAATAGAAATGATACTCATAATTCTGTCACCACTAAATAATTTGCAGTGTGCTTAGTCTGTTGTATTTATTTCTAAAAGTTATTATTTAAAGCAGGTTTATTCCAAAATGCCAGATTGAGTAGACAGTGGACTCCTTGTCACAAAGACTGTCTTCCGGCTCTTAGTACAGACAAAATGTTTTGTAGGCATGTAAAGAGAGGCAGAACAAAGGAAAGGAGAAGTTGGTCAGGCAATTCTTGAAAAAGGCACTTCCTAGAGGCTGATTTATTTCGGGAATAGAAGTGGATCTTATGCAGAACTAAAATCTTCTTTCAAGTCATTGGGCGTTGTACGCATACAGTCTGAAGTAAACAGAACCATTGAAATTGGTATGCATAGTAAATGCATAGTAAACAGAATCAATAAGGTTTGGAAAGGGTAAGGAAGAGAAGGGAAGCAAAGAAAAGGAAAACTTTCAGAAAGTTTCAAATTGGGAGTGACTTCACAGAAATGACAGCTTGAGGAGTGCTTCTTGAAAAATACCCTGGAAGTTACCACAAATTGAACACCTATAATTCAACAAAGGATTTTCTGCACATCACACAAGTAAGCCTGAGAGACCTGCATGTTCCATCGCCTGAAGGTGGGCAAATCAGGTGAGCAGGGGAGGAGGGAAAGGGAAAGATATATGGGCTGTGGGGCCACAGGATACACTCCAGAGCTCACTGGAGCATTGGGAGATGGAAGAATCCATGCTGCAGGCACACTCGCTGTGGCCCACAGTCCTACCTGAGAGATCAGCATATAAGATGGCCGAACCCAGCATTTGGGGCAGAGACATTGAGTGAGAAATGTGATTTAAGCCCTCACTTCCAGGAAGAAAAGAGAAAACAAACACTGGTTGCCTCCCCACCCTCCCAGAGATGACCACACTGTCCCCCCTTCCCTCTCATGTTAGAAGCAGGCTCCAGAAGAAACGGTAACAGTGTCAGGTTAAAGAACAGAATATGTATAACACTGAGATCTGGAGCAAGGGTCTCACAGCCACAGATGCACACTTGAGTGATAGGGAAAGAGCTGTAGGGGAGAGACAGCTCCGGCTCATCAGAGACAGAAACACACCAGCCACCTATCACAGCCGAACCTGCCCCCAACTTTCTGGGTGGCAACAGCTGCATCTCAGGGCCCACTATGCCCTCACCTATCTGGGCAGATCCTTGCAGGGAAACCAGAGCCACTGAAACACACAGAATCTTTATCAGGATGCAGGAGTAGCATTGAGATTTCAGAAGCTCAGAACTCTATCACCCTCCACATACTTTCACAGAGGTGGTGCCCTGAGACCAAGGCAACCTGCTCACAGAGCAGGAGCCCACCTTCTAGGGAATCTCCATTCCATGAGAACCTACAGTAAAAGAGAAAATATAACACTATAGCATGAGAGAAGATAAAATGCTGCAGTGGGCAAGAAAATAAAACATTCCAGTAACACCCATTGAAATGCAAAAACCCATTTATATCAACCTGCTGCAGAACCCAACTCTGTCGATGCCCAAGAAGAGAAATAATAATTCATTAATTGCCATGAATAACCAGGGTAACAAAGCAGCTCAGGAAGAAAATGAAAACTCCCAAGGAAAAGAAACATAAAAACATAGAAATATGTGACTTATCTGACAGAATTCAAGATTGCAGAAAAAAACTCAATGAGATGCAAGAAAACACAGACAGGCAGTTTAGTGAACTCAGAAACCAATCAAAGAACAAACTGTACATTTTACCAAAGAGATTGAATTTTTTTTTAAAAGATTTTATTGGGGAATTGGGGGAAGGGAACAGAGTTGGTTAATTGGGGAAGGGGAACAGAGAAGTTGCTGTCCTTTTGTTCTTCAGTATAGTTGTGGAGGACGTTGCTTCACTGTCCCTTGTTGGTATCATCATTGCGCTCTTCCTGGATGAGGCAGATTGGTCGCCGGCCTCTGGATGGTCGCTCACCATGGCTATTGGCAGCTCACACTGGCTGCCAGCCACTCATGATGGTTGCTGGCCACTCATTGTAGCCTATGGCAGCCCACTGCAGCAGGGGCTGTAGCCTACACCATCGCCGGGGTTCACTGCCCAGCTGCAGGTGGAGCTGTTATTAGCTGTAGAGGGTAGTGTCACTGGCCCTCATATATGGGACACAAACCGGGGCCGCTGGCGTCCCAAGCCAACTCTTAACCAATGTGCCACTCGGCCGGCCCTGAATTTTTTTTTAAATTGGGGAATTGGGGGAGGGGAACAGACAAGTTGCTGTCCTCTTGTTCTTCAGTCTAGTTGTGGAGGACATTGCTTCACTGGCCCATGTTGGTATCATCATTGCGCTCTTCTCGGGTGAAGCAGATTGGTCACCAGCCTCTGGATGGCCACTCACAGGGGCTCTTGGCAGCTCATATCAGCTGTCAGCCACTCACACTGGCAGCCAGCCACTCACTGTAGCCTATGGCAACCCACTGCAGCAGAGGCTGCAGCTATGCCATCCCAGGGACTCACAACAGCCAGGCTCCAGGTGGAGCTGTTGTTGACAATCTTAGCTGTAGAGGGCAGTGTCACTGGCCCTCATATGTGGGATCTGAACCGAGGCCGCTGGCATCGCAAGCCAGCACTTAGCCAATGCGCCACTCAGCCAGCCCAAGAGATTGAAATTTTTAAAAAGAACCAAATAAAAATTCTGGAGATTAAGAACTCAATAAAAGAAATGAAGAATGGATAGCTAGCTTAGGTAGCCTAGTTGACCAGATGGAGGCAGAATTCGTGATATCGAAAATAGAAATCTAGAAATGACACAGATGGAAGAAGAAAAAGACTAGAGAGTTAAAGAAATAAAAAGAAAACTCTACAAGAACTTTCTGACTGTATCAGAAAGAGCAACATAAGAATAATGGGTATCCTAAAAAGAGAAGAATGGGAGAAGGGAACAAGAGAACATAATGAAACAAATACTGAATGAGAATTCCCAAGCTTGTGGAAAGAACTGGATCCTCGAATCCAACAAGCAAATAAAACACCTAATTACCTTAACCCCAACAGGCCTTCTCCAAGTCACATTGAATTGAAGCTGTCAAAAATTATAGACAAATAAAGAATTCTTAAAGCAGCCAGGGATAAAAACACAGTAATCTACAAAGGAAAGCTCATTATATTATCATCAGATTTTTCACCAGAAACTGTACAAACAGGAGGGAGTGGAATCAAATATTGAAACGATTGAAAGAGAGAAATTATGAGCCAAGCATAATACACCCAGAAAACATATCATTTAGACATGTAGTAAAAAGATGACATTTCCTGACTTACAAAAATTGAGGGAATTTTCTAACACATGACCTGCATTACAAGAAATACTGAAGGAGGCTATTTGACCTGAAACAAAAAATCTAAAGTATACAATACCATGAGTAGTATTGCAAACAGACAGACAGTAACAGGAAATGGCAACACCTTCACAAAATAGTGCACTATATATTTAAACATAGTGTAAGGTGTAGACAAGAAAAAAAAACACATTAAAACAGAGAACTTGTTACTGAAACACATAAATCAACTCACAGTATAAGTAGGGAGAGAGTGAAGGTCTGAACCTACAAAGGGGAATGGAGATAAGAAGCATGCTGAAGAAAAGGACTACTGCATATATGAAACTTTCTTTTACTTAAACTTAATGGTAACCATTGAAAAAAAACTAAAAAACAGAACTGAGATATAAAAAAAAGAGGGAGGAGAGGGGCAAGATGGTGGCTGTGAGGAGGGCTCCATGAAATCTCCCCTGGAAATATCCACAATTTGAACTTCTAATACGCTTCAAAGAGACATCTACTCATCACACAGAGCAACTAAGAGTTCCACACAAGGATTGCTGGAAGGTGGGCAGGCTGGGCGAGTAGGGGAAGCAGGCGGCGAGACACGTGAGGTGCAGCCCGCACCCGCGGCTGCTGAGTCACGGTGTGTGTTGCCCCGGCTCATTCCCTGCGGCCTGCGGCCCACCTAGAGTTCAGCAAGAGCACGTTTGTTTGCAGTCTGAGGCAGAAGCTCAGGCCGGGCGAGTGCGGGAGGAGAGAGAGGAGACGACTGACTGTGCAGAGGTACGAGCTGCACCCTCTGCTCACCAGGTCCCCAGGAAGCAGGATGCAGAGCCCCGCAGAGGCAGGGCAAGATCAACCCCTGCACCCTCCCGGGTCAGGGATCAGTCTCTGTGCCCACTGGGTCCCGCGGAGCGCAGAAGCCTGAAACCCGGGAGCAGGGGCATAAAGAGGACTCACGCGCGGAGAAGCAGCGCGCGCTGGGCGGAGACGCAGGTCCCCGAGAGACGGAGCGGGGATTGGAGCCGCGTGGAAAGGTGCGCGCAGTCTCCTAAACCCCGGCTGCAGTCCCTCCAGGAGCGCAGCAGGAGAACGGCGCGGGTGCACGCCGGCTCTGAGACAGAAGCCTGAAACCCGGGAGCAGGGGAAACAGAGGAGTCGCCCGCGGAGACGCAGCGCGCCGGCCGGAGTCACAGGTCCCGGAGAGACGGAGTGGGGATCGGAGCCACGTGGCACAGTGCGCTCAGTCCCCTAAACTCCGGCAGACCGTTTGGGAGAGCAGCAGGAGATCCGCACAGGCGCGCGCCGGCTCCGAGGCAGAAGCCGGAAACCCGGGAGCAGGGGAAAAAGAAGATTCGCTCGGACACACAGTGCGCTGGGTGGAGACGCAGGTCCCCGAGAGACGGAGCAGGGATCTGAGCCTCCGGGCAGGGGGCGCGCAATCCCTTAAGCCCCTGCAGTCTCTTTGGGAGAGCAGCAGGAGCACCGCGTGGGCGCGCGCCGGCTCCAAGGCAGAAGCCTTAAACCGGGGAGCAGGGGAAAAAGAAGACTCGCTCGGACATGCAGCGCGCCGGTCAGAGACGCAGGTCCCCGAGAGACGCGGAGTGGGGATCTTGGCCACACGGTAGGGTGCGCGCAATTCCCTAAATCCCAGCAGACCCTTTGGGAGAGCAGCAGGAATTCCGCTGGAGCATAAGAGGCAAAGGCCTTAGCTTAAAACAGTGTTGGAACTGTGGCTTTGTTTATTTTTATGTTTTTTTATTTTTATTTTTTCCTTTTTCTACTCTTGAACAGAAAGCAAAAAAAACCAATAATGCACCCACTCCCACAAACTTTGGCGCCCGCCAAGTCAGTCTTAAACTGACTCCTGAATGGAGCAATAGGGGCAGACTAGGAAGATATCCTTACCAGCAGGGGGTTGAGAATTTCCACCCAGTAAAGGCTGCAGAGTAAGACTACCTATCCCGCCCCCACCTTTATGCAAGGCTTGGGAGGCAGGGCAGGTTCACCTGCTGAGGCACGAATTAACAGATTCTTAGCAGCAGGCTTTTGGTAGTGAGGAATTCTTTAATTCTCCACAGCTGTCAACTGAAAGGGTGCCCAGAGACACTCATTGAGCCTTTGGGGGTGCAGCCTGCCTTGGGACAGGCAAAAGCAAAAAGGCAGTGACTTTGTAAAAACCACCAATCACACGTCACAACCACACTCAAGTACAGCAAACCTGCAGTGCCAGGATCACGCTAGGCATCAGGTGGCCTACTGTTCCCACAAGACGCACAGGAATTTTTGTACAGCAGACAAACTGAAGAGAGCTTGGTGGACTTTAACATAGACCGGCACGGGTATTTTTGGTTCGTTTGGTTTTATTCTGTTTTGTTTTCCCTTTATTGGCTGCTTATCTTGGTTGTTTTTGATTTTTATTTCTATTTCATTCTAATCATATTGTAGTTTTTAATATAGGCATATATATAGGTGTATATAGGTGTATATAGGTGAATATATGTCCATATATATGGGTGTGTAGAAAAATATATATATTTTTTTCCTTTTTTCTTTTTCTTTTTCTTTCTTTTCTTTTTCTTTTTTCCCCACCCTCACTTTCTCTCTTACTTTATTCTTCTCACTGCTATACTTTTCCTCTTTTCCTTTTTTCTGCAAATTTTATTTTTTTATTTTTCTTACTTTTTTTATTATTATTTTACTTTATTTTTATTTTTTATTTTTTTGGTATAGCCAATAGGTTTCTCATGTTTATTCTATTTTTTATTTTAGGATATTGTATTTTATTTTGTTTCCTCTTCTGTTATTATTGTGTGTGTGGTTTTTGTTTTGTTTCTGTTTGTTTTCTTCATTAGTATGATTGATATTTCTGTACAAGTTGACTGCAGTTTGATGGTTGGTTTTTTTTACTTGTGCGAGCATTTGGTTTCCTTTGGTGGCTGCGGAGGTTGTTCTTGTTGATCTGTTATGCTCTGAAATCACTCTGCAGCAGTGGGTCCAAACAAACAGACACAAGAATCATCATACCCAGAGGCCAACTTTAGATAAAACCAGAGCATTTCTGGGTTTGACATACAAGAGTCACACCCAAAAGGAAGTTGCTACAGGTACTAGGACCCATAGGGTCCAAGTTTCATCAGAGGGGTCAATCCACTCACAGCAGCTCATAAACTGCAGACGCTGCTGATCCTCACAGCTAATCAATCTGGGAGTCAATCCCACCTACTGACAAGCCAAAAGTAATCAAAACTAAAACTTCAACAAGTGAGGACGCACGACACAAGGAACACCTCAGATACAAGCACAGCAGAATAGGGAGACTGAGTAATTCAAATATAAAGGACACACACCATATAAGTTTACCCAGAAAAGACTGAGAAATCTGGGGGATCTATCTGTTATATTGAAGCAAACACAAAGAGTAAGCCAGAAATGGGAGACAAAGAAACACAACACAAATAAAAGAACAGAAGAAACTTCCTGAATCAGTGGAAATAGAGGAAATAGAGGTAACCAACCTATCGGAGACAGAGTTCAGAACACTGATTATTAGAATGTTCAAGGAAATTAATGAAAATATAAAGAAGGATAGAGAAATCATGAAAAGCAACCAGCTAGAACTTAAGAATACAATTACTGAATTAAATAACAAACTTGATGGAATCACTAGCAGATTGGATGAAGCAGAAAATCGAATCAGTGAATTAGAAGACAAAATAGCAGAGATCACACATGCGGATCAACAAAAAGAAAAAAGAATGAAAAACATGGAAAATAGTTTAAGAGAGCTGGGGGACAACATCATACGCAATAACCCACAGATCATTGGAGTACCAGAAGGAGAAGAGAGGGAGCAAGGGATTGAGAATATATTTGAAGTAATAATGTCTGAAAACTTCCCTAACCTGGCAAAAGACATCGAAATACAAGCTCAGGAAGTGCAGAGAATTCCAACCAGGATGATTCCAAACAGGCCCACTCCAAGACACATTATAGTGAAAATGGCAAGTGTTAAGGACAAAGACAGAATCCTTAAAGCAGCAAGGGAAAGGTAGCAAGTTACTTACAAGGGTACCCCCATAAGATTATCAGCTGACTTTTCTACAGAAACTTTGCAGGCCAGAAGGGAGTGGCAGGAGGTTTTCAAAGTGATGAAAAATAAAGGCCTACAACCAAGATTGCTGTATCCAGCAAGGTTATTTAAAATCGAAGGCGAGATAAGGAGCTTTGCAGAAAAAAATAAGTTAAGGGAATTCATTACCACCAAGCCAGCTTTGCAGGAAATGCTAAAAGGGCTTCTTTAAGTTGATGAGAAAAACAACCTATGAAAGACTAGGAACACAAATAACAAAATGGCAATAAATATACACCTATCAATAATCACATTAAATGTAAATGGATTAAATGCTCCAATAAAACGACATAGGGTGGCTGAATGGATAAGAAAGCAAGACCCCAGCGTATGCTGTGTACAAGAGACTCACCTCAGATCCAAAGACTCATTCAGGCTGAAAGTAAAGGGATGGAGTAAAATATTTCATGCAAATGGTACTGAGAAAAAAGCTGGAGTAGCAATACTTATATCAGATAAAATGGACTTTAAATTGAAGAATATGACAAAGGACAAAGAAGGACACTTCATAGTAATGAAGGGATCGATCCAACAAGAGGACATAACTCTAGTAAACATCTATGCACCTAACATAGGAGCCCCTAAATATATAAAACAGATATTGTCAGACCTAAAGACAGAGATCAACAGTCACACTATCATAGTAGGGGACTTCAACACCCCGCTGTCACTAATGGACAGATCCTCCAGACAGAAAATCAATGTGGAAACAGCGACCTTAAATGACACATTAGACCAGCTGGATTTAACAGACATTTTCAGAGCATTTCATCCCAAAGCTACAGAATATACGTTCTTTTCAAGTGCACATGGAACATTTTCTAAGATAGACCACATGTTAGGCCACAAAACAAGTCTCAATAAATTTAAGAAGATTGAAATCATTTCAACTGTATTCTCTCACCACAATGCTATGAAACTAGAAATCAATTATAAGAAGAAATCTGGGAAGCTGACAAATAAATGGAGGCTAAACAATATGCTATTAAATAGTGAGTGGGTCACGAATGAGATCAAGGAGGAAATCAAAAGATACCTCGAGACAAATGATAATGAAAACACCACGACCCAAAATCTCTGGGATGCTGCGAAAGCAGTCCTAAGAGGGAAGTTTATAGCAGTGCAAGCCTACCTAAAGAAGGAAGAAAAATCTCAAATCAACAGGTTATCCTTACACCTAAGGGAACTGGAAAAAGAACAGCAAAAGAGTCCCAAGGGGAGTACAAGAAAGGAGATAATAAAGACCAGAGCAGAAATAAACAATATAGAGAACAGAAAAACAATTCAAAAGATCAATGAAACCAAGAGCTGGTTTCTTGAGAAGATAAACAAAATTGACAAACCTCTAGCCAGGCTCATCAAAAAAAAAAAAGAGAGAGGACTCAAATTAGCAGAATCAGGAATGAAAGAGGGGAAATGACTACAGACATCACAGAAATACAAAAAATTCTAAGAAATTACTATGAGCAACTGTATGCCAACAAATTTGACAATCTGGAAGAAATGGATAATTTTCTAGAAGCATACAACCTTCCAAAGCTAACGCAAGAAGAAACAGAAAATCTAAATACCCTGATTACTACCAAGGAAATTGAAGCAGTAATTGACAAGCTCCCAAAAAACAAAAGCCCTGGACCAGATGGCTTCACAAGTGAATTTTATCAAACATTCAAAAAAGAACTATCACCTATTCTTCTCAAACTATTCCAAAAAATCCAGAAGGAGGGAAGGCTCCCAAACTCTTTTTATGAAACCACTATCACCCTGATTCAAAAACCAGATAAAGACATCACAAAAAAGGAAAACCACAGGCCAATCTCCCTGATGAATATAGATGCAAAAATTCTCAATAAAATATTAGCAAACAGAATTCAGCAATATATTAAGAAGATCATACATCATGATCAAGTGGGATTCATCCCTAGTGCGCAAGGCTGGTTCAACATCCATAAATCAATTAATGTGATACACCACATCAACAAAATGAAGGATAAAGATCACATGGTCATTTCAATAGATGCAGAAAAAGCATTTGACAAAATCCAACATCCATTTATGTTAAAAACCCTTAGCAAAGTGGGAATACAGGGATCCTATCTCAACATAATAAAAGCCATATATGATAAACCTACAGCTAACATCATACTCAATGGGGAAAAGCTAAAACCATTCCCCTTAAGATCAGGAACAAGACAAGGCTGTCCACTTTCTCCTCTATTATTCAACATAGTGCTGGAAGTCCTAGCCACAGCAATCAGACAACAAAAAGAAATAAAAGGCATCCAAATTGGTAAGGAAGAAGTAAAATTGGCATTATATGCAGATGACATGATACTGTATATAGAGAACCCCAAAGACTCCATCAAAAAACTATTGGAACTGATAGACGAATTCAGTAAAGTAGCAGGATATAAAATCAATGTTCAGAAATCAGTGGCATTTGCATATACCAATAATAAACTAATGGAAAGAGAAATTAAGAAAACTGTCCCATTTACAATTGCATCAAGAACTATAAAATACCTAGGAATAAATTTAACCCAAGAAGTGAAAGATCTGTACTCAGAAAATTATAAGACACTGAAGAAAGAAATCATAGAAGATACAAATAAATGGAAACACCTACCATGCTCATGGATAGGAAGAATTAATATAGTTAAAATGTCCATACTGCCTAAAGCAATATATAGATTGAATGCAATTCCTATCAAACTACCAAGGGCATTTTTCACAGAAATAGAAAATATAATCCTAAAATTTATATGGAATCATAAAAGACCCAGAATAGCCTTGGCAATTCTGAGAAATAAAACAAAGTCGGGGGGATCACGCTACCAGACATCAAAACCTACTACAAGGCCACAGTAATCAAGACAGTTTGGTATTGGCATAAAAACAGGCACATCGATCAGTGGAACAGAACAAAGAGCCCAGAAATAAATCCAAGCATTTACGGACAGTTAATCTATGACAAGGGAAGCAAGAATTTACACTGGAGTAAAGATAGTCTATTCAATAAATGGTGCTGGGAAAATTGGACTGACACATGCAAAAAAATGAAACTGGATCATCTCCTTATGCCTTATACAAGAACAAATTCAAAATGGATTAAAGACTTAAATGTAAGACCTGAAACTATAAAAATCCTAAAAGAAAATATAGGGAGTACATTTGCAGACATTACCCGGAGCAATATTTTTACTGATACATCCCTACGGGCAAGGGAAGTAAAAGAAAAAATGAACATATGGGATTATATCAGACTTAAAAGTTTTTTCACAGCAAAGGAAACCATTAATAAAACAAAAAGGAAGCCTACTGAATGGGAGAATATATTTGCCAACGATATATCGGATAAGGGGTTAATATCCAAAATTTATAAAACACTCATGAAACTCAACACCAAAAAAACAAACAACCCAAGTAAAAAATGGGCAGAAGATATGAAGAGACATTTCTCTAAAGAGGTCATACAGATGGCCAACAGGCATATGAAAAGAAGTTCAACCTCACTGGTCATTAGGGAAATGCAAATAAAAACCACCATGAGATACCACCTCACCCCAGTCAGAATGGCTATCATCAACAAATCAATAAACAACAAGTGCTGGCGGGGCTGTGGGGAAACGGGGACCCTGCTGCACTGTTGGTGGGACTGCAGATTGGTGCAGCCACTATGGAAGTCAGTATGGAGGTATCTCAAAGAACTGGAAATAGAGCTACCGTTTGACCCAGCAATTCCACTCCTAGGTATTTATCCTGAAAAAACCAAGACACTTATTCAAAAAAAGTTATGCACCCCTATGTTCATAGCAGCACAATTTACAATAGCTAAGACTTGGAAACAACCAAAATGCCCATCAGTAGATGACTGGATTAAGAAACTGTGGTATATTTATACAATGGAGTATTACTCCGCTGTAAAGAAGAATGAAATCGTGCCATTTGCAATGATATGGATGGACCTAGAGACTATCATGTTGAGTGAAATAAGTCAGTCAGAGAAGGACAAATACCATATGATCTCACTCATATGTGGAATCTGAAAAACTGTATGAATGAGCAAAGTAAACAGAAACTGTCTCATATATATAGAGGAAAAATCAGGGTTGCTAATTGGGAGAGAAATGGGGATGAGGGAGAAGGGGAAGGGATTAGACAGCAAAAATAGGCAACTACAATATTGCTACTGGGATAGGAAAAACAGTTTGGGGAACATAATTAATAATGTTGTAAATATTCTGTGGAATGTCAGATGGTCATAGGTCTTGTTAGGGAGACCATTTCATGGATGGAGTAGAGGTTTGATCACTGCACTGTATTACTAAAGCGGAGGTGGTTTACCTACTGTAATTCAATATATATAGATAGTCATGGGATGTGGATTATACTGTGGAAGAGAGTCAGAGGAAGAGTAATAGATATATATGATATGGGGGGGAGTGGGGTGGTGTATTGGGGGTGGGGGGGTTGTCACTTTGAGGGGTAAAATGTATAACTATTGCACTGTGTTGTACACCTGAAACTAATTAAAAAAAAAAAAGAAGTACAAATTGGTAGTGGCAAAATAGTCATGGGGATGTAAACTATAGCATAAGGAATATAGTCAATAATATAATAATAACTATGTATGGTGTCAGATGGGTGCTAGCTTTATTGGGGTGATCACCTCATAAGTTATATAAATGTTTAATTACTATTTTGTACACCTGAAACTAATATTGTATGTCAACCATAATCGAAAAATTAAAAAAAAAATACTTAAAAAAAGAGGGAAAAATCATAGAATGTTACCACACAAAAATAACAGACAGTAACAAAAAGGCAAAGAAACAATGGAGATACTGAGTCACCAGAAAATAAAAGATAATAAAATGAGAAGAACTCTTCATATATCAATACTCACCCTAAATGTAAATAGAATGAACTCACCAATAAAAAAGCACAGAGCTGCAGACTGGGGAAAAAAAAAACATATTCTGATCCCAAGAGATGCATCTCAGATACAAGGAAAAATATAGACTCAAAGTGAACGGGAATTTAGACTCAAAGTGGAAATTGATATTCCAAGGAAATTGTATTCAGCAAAAAGCAGGTATAGTCACACTTATATCAGATGAAACAGACTTCAAAATAAAAAATGTAACAATAGACAAAGATGAACATTTCATAATGATAAAGGAGACAACACAAAAACACATAACACTCATCAATATATATGCCCCAAATCAGGGAGCACCAAAGTATACAAAGGAACTACAAACAAAACTGAAGGAAGAAACTGACCAAAACAATTATATTAGGGGACCTAAATACTTCATTGACAGCTATGGATAGATCATCCAAACAGAAAATAAATAAGGAAATATCAGCGCTAAATGACACATTAGACCAAATAGACATAACTGATGTTTATAGAGCACATTATGTTAGAACATCAGACTACATTCTTTTCTAGTGTACATGGAATATTCTCAAGGACAGACAACATATTGGGACATAAAACTAGCCTTAGCAAATTTAAGAAGATTGAAATCATACCAAGCAAATTCCCCAATCAAAAGGCTTTGAAATTGGACATCAGCATCAAAAGGCAGGAAAAACCACAAATATGTGTAGTTTAAACAACATGGTTTTAAAGAATGACTGGGTCAAAGAAGAAATAAGAGGAAAGATCAAAAATGCATAGAACAAATAAGAATGAAAATACATTCTATCAAAATTATTGGGATGCAGCTAAAGCAGTAATAAGAAGGAAATTAATATCATTATAGGCCTATCTCAAGAAAAAAGAAAACTCCCAGATAAACAGGTTCACATTACACCTTAAAGAAGAACAAGTGAAGCCCAAAGTCAGCAGTATAAAGGAAATAATAAAATTCAGATCAGAACTAAATGAAATAGAGAACAAAAAGATAATAGAAAAACTATTGTGACAAAGAGATTGTTCTTTGAAAAAATTAATAAAATTGACAAATCCTTGGCTAAACTCAATAAAATAAAAAGAGAAAAAAGACACCAATAAACAAAATCAGAAATGAAACCGGAGTGGGCCGGCCGAGTGGCACAGTGGTTAAGCGCTGGCTTGAGAAGCCAGCGGCCCCGGTTCACTTCCCACATATGAGGGCCAGTGACACTGCCCTCAAAAAAAACAAAAAAAGAAATGAAACAGGTGTTACTCCGGATACCACAGAAATACAAAGGATCATATAAGAATACACTCAAGGACTATATGCCACCAAATTCAATAACCTGGAAGAAATGGACAACTTCTTAGAAACATGTAGCCTTCCTAGAATGAACTACAAAGAACTGGAACATCCAAATAAACCAATCAACAGTAAGGAAATTCAATCAGTCCTCTAAAACCATCCAAAAAGCAAAAGTCCACTAGGCATCACTAGTGAATTCTATCAAACATTCAAAGAGGATCTAACACCTGTCTTCCTCAAGCTCTTCCAAAAAATTGAACAGGCAATACTTCCTAACTCATTTTATGAGGTAAATATTACCCTGATACCAAAACCTAGTAAGGATAACACAAAAGAAAAAATTACAGAACAACATCTCTGATAAAATGTAAAAACCCTAAACAAAATTCTAACAAGTCAAATACAACAATGCATTAGAAAGATCAAATATATGGTATGGAAGGAGAACTGACTCTGGATGGTGAACACACAACATGATATATAGATGATATAATACAGAATTGTACACTTGAAACCTATGTAACTTTACTAACAATTGTCACCCCAATAAAATTTAATTTAGAAAAGATTATAGGGGCGGCCCAGTGGAGTGGTGGTTAAGAGCTGGCTTGGGATGGCAGCGGCGTGGGTTCCGATCCCACATATGAGGGTCAGTGACCCTGCTCTCAAAAAAAAAAACGAAAAAAGAAAAAAGATTATACATCACAACCAAGTGGGGTTCATCCCAGAGGCACAAGGATTGTTGTGATACACCACATAAAATAAAAGATAAAAATCACATGATGATATCAATAGATGCAGAAAAAGCATTTGACAAGATACAACATTCACTTATGATTAAAACAGTTAATAGAATAGGTATAGAAGGAAAATACCGTAACATAATAAAGGCCATATATGACAAACTTTCAGCTAATACCATAATTAACAGTGAAAAACTGAAGCCCTTCCCTCTACATTAAAGAATAAGACAGGGACTTCTGGTAAAATGGGAATTTCAACAAAAAGAATAATATACCATGGAGTAAACTTAACCAAGATGTGAAGGACCTATACACTGAAAGCTACATGTCATTTTTAAGATAAATTGAAGAATACACAAAGAAATGGAAAGACATCTGTGTTCATGGATTGGAAGAATCAACATAGTTAAAATTGCCATATTAGCTTAAGCAATACATAGATTTAATCCAATCCCCATACAAATCCCAATGTCATTTTTAAAGAAATAGAGCAAAAAAATCATCAGATTTGTATGGAACCACAAAAGACCCCCGACAGCCAAAAGCAATCCTAAGAAAAAAGAATAATGCATAATGTATTGTACACTTCCTGAATTCACCTTGTAACACAGAGCAACAATTATCAAAACAGCATGGTATTGACAAAAAACAGACACAGAGTCCAATGGAATAGAGTTGAAGACCCAGAGATAAACCCACATAAATATGAACACATAATTTCTGTCAAACAAGCCAAAAATATACAATGGAGAAAAGATAGCTTCTTTAATAAATAGTGCTGTGAAAATTGAAAAGCCACATGCAAAAGAACGAAACTAGACTGCTATCTGTCACCATGTACAAAAGTAATTCAAAACGGATCAAAGACCTAAACATAAAACCTGAAACAATAAACTGCATAGAAGAAAGCATAGGTCCTAAACTTATGGATCTTGGTTTTAAAGAGCATTTTATGAATTTGACCTCAAAGGCAAAGGAAGTAAAAGCTAAAATAAATGACTGAGACTATATCAAACTAAAAACTCCTAAGCAAAAGAAACCATCAACAAAAGAAAGAGGCAACAAACCAAATGGGAGAAGATATATGCAAGCAACACCTCTGATAAGAGGCTAATATCCAAAATATATAAGGAACTCATACAAGTCAACAACAAAAACAGAAACAATCCAATGGAAAAAAATGGACAGAGGTACTGAATAGACACTTCTCCCAAGAAGGCAAACAAACAGCCAACAGTATATAAGAAACTGCTCAACTTCATTAGCTATCAGGGCAATGTAAATCCAAGCCACAATCAGATATCACGTCACACTGTTTAGAATGGCTATCATCAACAAGACAAATAATAAAAAGGGTTGAAGAGGCTGTGGAGAAAAAGGAACCCTCATACACTGTTGGTGGAAATGCAGATTGGTGCAGCCACTATGGAAGGCAGCATGGAGTTTCTTCAAAAAATTCAGAGTAGACTTGCCATATGACCCAGCAATCCCTCTCCTGGGTGTTTAACCCAAAAATCTGAAAACATTTATCCTTAAAGATATATGTACTCTGATGTTTGTTGCAGCTTTTTTATGGTGTCTAAGAAATGGAAACAACCCAAGTGTCCTTTGATAGGTGATTGGATAAAGATGTAGTATATATACACACTAGAATACTACTCTGCCATAAGAAAAGATGAAGTAATGCCATTTGCCACAATATGGATGGATCTTGAGATAATTATGCTAAGTGAAATAAGTCAGACAGAAAACGTCGAGAACCATATGAGTTCACTCATATGTGGGATATAGTACTAAAAACAACAAAGGAACAAGACTGTTGACTGGTGAAAAATAACTCTCCTAGTAATCCATAAAAGAAATGGTTTATTCAGGAAAAGAAAAAGTAAGACCACCACAGCAGTGTGGGAAGCACACCTCCTACATGGAACTCCTACCAGCAGCCCACATGGAGGCAAAAAGACCACCTTTCCAAGAAGGTCTTCCCTTTATTAAGATCCTTCCTGGAATTACCATAAGAATAAATGGGAAGTCAGGATTATAGAGTTAACAAGGGACCCTGCCTCACCCATTGTCCTCCCAACTCTATGGTTAAGCATCTTAAGATGCTAGTTCACTTTATCAAGACAAACAAATAAGGAAACAAAAACTCAGACAGAGACAACAGTTTAGTGGTTACCAGAGAGTAAGAGGGGGAGGGGATGGTAGAAGAGGGTAAAGGAGATCAAATATGTGGCACTAGAAGGAGAACTGACTCTGGGTGGTGAACACCAAATGCAATACGTAGATTATGTATTATTGAATTGTACACTTAAAACCTATAGAGTTTTATGGACCATTGTCTCCCCAATAAATTTTAATTTAAAGAAAATAATCTCAACATGGAAAAAAAATCAAGCTAAACTGTTAAATTGAATTATACTTCGAGATTTAAATGTCAAAATAGAAGATACAGTTTCACTGTTACATTTCCTCACCCCATCTTTTGTTCATTTAGTTCTATAAAATCAGTAATGTTCGATTGGAGAGGAAAAAAACAACTACATTACTTCTTTTATAAACAGATTAAGGCAATTTTCAAATCCAGCGATATGGGCAGAGGTTGCTCATGCTAATTCCTGCTAAGAGTGGTCATAGTCCCTGTCTGTGGGCAGGAGTGTTCTTTGCTATCCTATTGCAGCAGGGAGGGGCTGTAGAGAAACTAAGTGCAGGATAAAAATAATCAGGCTGATTGGTGAAATGGCTGCTGGCATGGCTTGTCATTCTTAAGAGGGACAAGTTGGAATCCTGAAGGGTGACCATTAGGAGATGCAGCTGCCATGTCTCAGATGACACAAACCTGACAATGGGACCAAAACAACAAGGGTCAAAGATCAGCAGTCTGAGAAGAATTGACAATAAAATTGCTTTATTGCTCTCCCCAGAGGATTCTGGGGGAAAAATCCGAAAGGATTGAAATCATGGTGATATGTTCAATAAGGATCCCAAGTGCGACACAAATAAAGAGGAAAACTAGACCCAAAATTAGACCAAAGAGAAAGGCAATAATGAACAGCTCCAACAATCATCAGTACTTTTCAGCCTTGGGAGATTGACTTGCTCGTCTGTTTGAAGAGGATCTTTTTGTTTTGTTTGTTTGAAGATTTTATTGGGGAATTGGGGGAGGGGAACAATGTTGGGGAATTGGAGAAGGGGACAAGCCAAGTTGTTGTTCTTCGATATCCGTTGGAGAGTGCCAGTCACCATCTGGCTTCTGGTCGGCAGCTCATGGCCTCTAAGCTCAAGGTGCTGTGGTCAATCTGAGTTGCAGGTGGGCATAATCACTATCCAATGCAGGATTCGAACCCAGCAGCCTTGTTGTTAAGAGCACATGCCCTATGCACTGAGCCATCCATGCGGCAGCTCAGTTCAAGGTGCCAAGTTCAGATTTAATTGTGGGTAAGTATAGCCCACCATCAAATAGGCAATCTTGTTGTTACACTAGCTGAGCCATCCTGCCATCTGTTGCAGCTCAGCGACAGCTTAGCTAGGGCACAGCATTCACTGGCCCATGTGGGAATCAAACTGGTGGCCCTGTTGCTCAGAGCTCATGCTCTAAGCCAACTCTTAACCAACTGAGCCACTTGGCCGGCCCCCTGAAGAGCATCTCAAGATCTTCAATTGGCTCATAGGAACAGGAGCAACAGTCTTCCTTCTGAGGGAGTCCTGTAGCGGCTCAAATGAAACAGGTTTGATTCAAGAGATGTGGACCCAGCCACTGACTCTCTGAAGCCTGACAACATTTGGGGTGCTTAGAAGAACTGCAAAGTATCCCTTCCATTTAGGTGCTAACTAGTCTGTCAAGAGCCCCTCCCTCTAGGCTTCTAACAATTGTTGGTCCCCTGACTTTACAGAGCTGCTATGTGTAGAGGGGTTGGCCTCAGGGAGTTGCCAGTATCCCATATTTTCTGAGTGCCTGCTGAACCTCTCCCAACTTAATAACATAGAAAATAAAAGAATTGAGGTCAGAATCCAAAGCAGTGGGCAGCAATTAGAGCCAGAGCTTAGAGGTCTCCTGACAAGACTTTTCCAGAGTCCTTTTTAAAGTCTCATTTGCTCATTTTACATGTCCTCTAAGGTATAGGCTAATGGTAAGGAACAGGCTGAGTATGAGCCCAAATCTAGGGGCTTTATTTATCCCCACAACTGAACAGGTTTCAGAGGAAATAGTTCCAAAGTGAGTGGTAAAGACAGAGTAAGTGACTCCCATATCAATAAGGAAATTAAAAGGCTTACCTGCCACCTTAAGGGTCACCCACAGTTCCTCCCCTAATGAGAATGGCCTTTTTCACCTTGGGATCTGTTGGGAACTTCAAGCCTGTCAATCAATCACAGTCATTTGTGGAGATGGAGTAGGTCCCTACTCCCTTAGGAGCAGGGGACAATCCCTCTTCCAGTGCCTTTTTAGATTGCACATGGTGCAGAGGTACTTTGAAGGATTAGGACACTCCTTCATCTAGTGGTCTGGTACTTTCACATCCAAAATAGGCTCCTTAACCTGGTGTTCCTCTTCTGGGGTTGATGGGATGGCCCTGAGTTGGCTTTGGTCTTGGCCTGTCTATAACTGCAGCCAAAAGTCTAGCCTGTCTCTGGTCTTATCTATGACCTTGCTGCCCCTTTCCTTCCTCATTTTACCTGTCTTGGTTTTTAAAGATATTGAAACAAATTCACTGGCCTTCTTTAGGATCTGAGCATTCTTATCAAGATGGAAAAATGGGTCAGAATTACTATTTCACTATGCTAGGTTAGGGAAGACATCAGGCCAAGCTTCCTTACACTGGCCTATATCTGACATTGAGGAGGACGCATGAACTCTAGCAATCCCAAAATATAGAAGTTTACATAATTATTAGCAAAACTTATGAGTAGTTCTCACTGTTGTGAAGGTCTAGTTTTCCTAAGTATCTGATGACCTTATTAAGACAATATAAAGCATAGAAAATTATTTTGATTACATATATAATCTTAAACTCTCATAACATCAGTAGCAGACCAAATGTTTAACATATGTTGTCTTACTTAGTTGGGAGAGAAAACTTAACTCTGATTTTTTTCTTTTTTGTTTTAAATTGGGGAATTGGGGGAGGGGAACAGACAAGTTGCTGTCCTTTTGTTCTTCTGTCTAGTTGTGGAGGACGTTGCTTCACTGGCCCATGTTGGTATTGTCATTGCGCTCTTCCCAGATGAGGCAGATTGGTCGCTGGCCTCTGGATGGTCACTCACTGCCGCTACTGGCAGCTCATTCTGGCTGCCAGCCACTCACGCTGGCTGCTGGCCACTCACTGTAGCCTATGGCAGCCCACTGCTGCAGGGGCTGCAGCTATGCCATCCTGGGGACTCACAGCAGCCCAGCTCCAGGTGGAGCCATTGTTCACCATCTCAGCCAAAGAGTGCAGTGTCACTGGCCCTCATATGTGGGATCCAAACTGGGGTCACTGGTGTCCCAAGCCAGCTCTTACCCAATGCACCACTCAGCTGGCCCTTAACTCTGATTTTGTATCACCTTGTTTTGATATTCAAATATACTTAATCATATTTAGCTTAACCATATATAAAATTCTCTCTTGACAATCCTTCTACAACTTTCCCAGTCTGTCACATCATAGCCTACCTGTCTGCCTCCATGCATCTTTCTAAAAAGACAGATCATAACTTCAATCTTATGCTTACTGTGTGTCCCCACTTTGTACCAAAGGATGGCCAGTTAGTCAATGATAGGTAAGATTTCTCAAGAGAGAAATGACCTAAGCCAGACACGGTTGCATGGGTGCCTGTGGGTGCCAGTGGGTACCAGTGCATGCCAACAGGATGAATCACAAGTTGACAGAAATAGGGCATGAACCCCTTGCTTCTGGGTCTGGCAGCCTGCCTGTGAAATGACCTATTGATATGATAATATCTGTCCTCTGTGCATTCTTATCAGTAAGCCTTGGCAGAGGAAATTCTGTCTCTTAAGAGGTGCATGACAATAACCTTATGGGACCTCTGGTAATCGCTGCTTGCAGGTATGGGTGATTAAGCCCTGAACTATGTTTTTGGATGTGAGACACACAGACCTCATAAGCTACATTGACCCTACATTGACCCTCGCTTATGTGTAAGATAATAAAAGGTACAGTCAGGCCTGATTCGTGGCTCCAGTCCACGAGGCTGGGGTCCCTTCACCCCAAATTGTATTTGTCTCTTATTTGTGTCTCTCTCTTTCTTAACCTTTCACCTTCCGTTCTCCACTCCCACCTAGCTCAGTTGTGTGGGATGTGACACTAGTCTCTCTTAGTTTGTCTCATCTTGTTGTTTATTAAAGTGTAGCTTTAAGTTTTAAGTGGATACAAGTCCAAGCAGACTCACTGGACTTGGGTGTTGCCTTTATGGGGCCTTGCTTCACTCAAGTATGGTGAATCCAAGGCTTTATTCTGGCGAGCTTTAGAGCTGTGTGTAATTGGCAACACATCATAGGGGCCAGTCCATCTTTCAGGAAGCAGGTTTTCATGTCCCTGTTCTTTCCACATCTTAAACAGCACTGTCCCCCTGGTGTAATGGATGGAGTGGTTCCTCTGGTTGGTGTTGCGACCTGATGGAGGCCTACTTATGGAAAGTTATCAACATTTGTCCTAGGTGTTTTACATATTGCTTAATCCTTGTTTTATAATCTAAGTCTAATGGTGGGTTTCCTAATGTGGAGGTCTGGAAAGGTCTCCCATATTCTATCTCAAAAGGGCTCAATTTAAGCCCACTACTAATGGTCACCCTGATCTGGAGTAGGACAATGGGAGGAACAACCTGGTCCCACCTAAGGTGGATTTCTTGACATATTTTGTAATTGTCTTCTTTAGGGTGTGGTACAACTTCTTGATTTTTCCTGTTTGATGAAATTGAGGCCTCCAGGCAGTGTGCAGTTTCCAGTTTATTTGTAATGTCTTGCTTACCTTTTGGGTGACTTCAGACATAAATGGTAGCCCATTGTCACTTTGGATAAAGCTTGGAATTCCAAACCTTGGTATAATTTCCGTGAGTAACTACCTGGTTTTGTCAGCAGCCTTTTCAGCCCACATGAGATATGGTTCTATCCACCCTGAGAAAGTATCTACAAAAACTAGAAGGAACTTATAATTTCCCTGAGTCCAAAGCATTTGAGTAAAATCAACCTGTCAATCTTCTTAAGGATATACCCCAATGTATTTACCCACTTTTCAGAAGGATTGCATTCAGTTTTGGGGTTGTTTTTAGCACACAACTGGCATTGTTGAGTGATCAGCTGAACAAGTTTTAAACAAATGTGGTCTCTTTAAATGAGATTGAATCAAATCCATTCATGCATCTCTGCCATAGGAGTGCTTTCATGTAGATGTCTTAAAATGGGATTCACTAAGGCCTCAGGAAGTAATGTCATGCCATGAGAATTAACTTTCCACATTTAGTTGAGAGACCGTGTATATATTTGCCTGCTTGCCCTGAGGCAACTCCAGGGCCCTGGTGAGAGCAATTAGCTTGGCCTTTTGTGCAGAGGTGCCAGCAGGGAGGGCATGAGATTCTATAACCTTGTCCAGCTTCACCACTTCATATCCGACTTTTTGCTGTCCATTGTCCATGGAACTTCCCCCATTTGTGTAATGTTCTCATTCAGGATCTGTCAGTGGCTGGTCAGACAGGTCTGGCTGGCTGGAATAGATTAAGTCAAGAATTTCCAGATAGTCATGTGTTAGGCTAGGATCCGATTCAGAGGCCAGTAGCAGGGTGGCTGGGTTCAACATCATAATGATTTGTAGGGCCACATTACTATTGTCTAGTAAAATATTGGGTTGTCAGAAAACTCATGATGCATTTTTGAAATGAAAAACATAGAAAAATACGTCATGACTTTTCCAACAACCCAATAGCTTAGTATACACTTATTCACCTAGCCATTTCCCAGTATTCTCCCCTTTTGTTCTAATAAGGCCAGGACTTGTAAAAACATCATCATGGACTTTCCTAGAGTTATTTTTTTCTGCTTCTTGTAGGATGTCACAGGTAGCTGCAATTGCCTGCAGACAAATTGGCCACCCTTGTGTTGTTTGATCAAGTCTTTTGGAGAAGTAGGATGTTGCTTGTGGAGAGGCTCACAGCATCTGGACAAGCAATCCTAATGCTAACCTTTATTTTTCATGCATATATGAATTGAATGATTTCTGGGGATTTGGCAAACCTAGAGCTGGAGCTGACGTTAGTTTCTCTTTGATTGTGTCAAAACCCAGCTGGCATTCAACCATCCAGTCTAGGGTTCAGTATCCAGTCCCCTTAAGGATTCATAAAATTGCTTCGCTATGAGGCCAAAGTATGGGATTCATATGCAACAATATCCTGCCATACCTAAGAATCACCACAACTCTCTCCTATTTTTAGGGACTTACTTAGTTGCTATTACTTGTTTTTGGTTGGATATTAGGTGAGCAACTTCTTAATTGGCAAAATGGGGGAATTATATGGGGACTGACATGGCTGAATCAACCTGTTTCAGGAACTTTAGCAGAATTGGCTGTATTCCTTTTAAAGCCTTCTTTTTTAGTGGGTATTGGGTTTTTTGTGGTCTTTTTTAGATTTTTAGAAAAGATTTTTATTAAAAATATAGCTAACATACAATATTATGTGAGTTTCAGTGGTATACCATAGTTGTTCAACATTTATAGACCTAAAGAAGTGATCATCATGATAAGTCCAGCAACCATCTGACACTGTACTATGCTATCACAATATTATTGACTATATTTCCCATGTTGTACGCTGTATCCCTGAATTATTTGCTGTATACCTGGAAATTTGGACCACTTATTTTCCTTCAACTTTCCCCTCCTTTTAAAATTTTTCAATTACAATTGACATTCAATATTATTTTCTATTTATTTTAGGGGTGCAGCATAATGGTTAGACATTTATACAATTTAAGGAGTGATCCTCCTGATTAGTTAGGGGGTATTGTTTTTTATGTGGCCTTATAGTCCCCTCCTTTAGCTTTCTTTTTCTGTTTGTGCATTAATAGCCTTTTAAGATGTCCCATCTGCCCAAATGGCTGCACCTGCAGCTTTGTAGATCTCCAGAGGCATAGTTTCTCTTTCTGTTCTTTCCAGGCAGACAAGTAGTATCTGAAGCTGCAGGGCATGTTCTGATAGAATCTGTAGGTGGAACTGTTGCTTCTGGGGTAAGACAGTTATTTGAGCATTGAGCTTACACATAAGATCCTGACTTAAGAGGGGAATCAGGCACTCTGCTACATAGAGAAAAGTATGAGACATTGTTAAATCTCCTATTTTATCCTATTTAATCTTCTATTTTACATTTTAAAGGTTGGAGAAAGCTTTTTGCTGTAGTTGTCCAGTTATTCCTGCTACCAAAATGTTTGCTGAGCTTTTTTTAAGCCAGCTTAGAGTTTAATACAAAATAAGTGGCTTCAGTGTCTACTAAAGAGTCAATTAACTTTTTTTAGAATCATATTTTTAATATAGTACAAAACACATTTAACAGATCTTAATTTATCTTTTAGTTTTTCTGTAACAAGAAACCAAAAGTTAAACTCAGACCCATCAAATAATTAATATTTTAGTATTTTGTTATGTTTGAATATCTAGGTATTTAATAATTATTTTTCATTTAACCCAATCTAGCAAAACTCCAAGGTTTCAAATCACCCAAATAATTTTGGAAGGAAACCATGTATGAGTGTGTGTGTGTGTGTGTGTATATATATATATATATATATATATATATATATATATATATATATAGTTAATGTATATATATATGGGATTATTACTGAAAATTTTTGTAACAACCTTTTATTTTAGTTACATCTATTAGTTCCTAATCCTGTGACACTTCAAAGTTAATCACTATCCAACCTATTTTCTTGACAAATTTTGTAAAACAGATAATATGAATTTGTTTTTGCAAACTCAGTTAAAACAGAAGATACCATATGCAATTTTAATAACATTGAAAGATGTGTTTATTCAAGTAAAAGTTAAAACAGCCTTAGAATCAAACATTTTCTTAGATTACATGATACTTAGGTCAGTTTTCATTATTTAAATTTACATAAGCACTTAAAATTTTATTTTTATCTTAAGCCAATTATATATTATAAACTGTTAATACTATCCAGAAGAAAGAAAAAACATTACTATATATATATATATATATATATATATATATATATATATATATATATTATTAAAACACAGACAAGCACAGATATCAGAGATTATACACATAAAACAGAACTACAAAAATTTCAAAGAAGACCTAAGATCTTTCAGTTGCCCCCGACAGTTTCAAAAAGGCTGGAACAAAAGGGTAGAGATCCGACTTGAGAGACTACCTGCTTGTTTTTAAAAGTTACCCTCCTTTTTTTTTCAATGACCTCAGCCTGAGGCAGCAGCACATATGTTTATACATCAGGTGATATGCAAGACCTTGAAAGTCACTGAGAATCATAAAACTTTATAAGATCTCCACTTTTGCCAAGTTTCTGAATATAGAGTTTGTGTCCAATCCATACCCATTCCAAAGTCTCTGGTTTCTGCAGCCACCATGATGCCTCTAAAATTAGAGAGCCCCACCCACCAAGTGTTATGCTTTCTTTCTCATGGTGGAAGATTCAATCATTCATCTTTTACTTTACATGGACTATCCCAAAACACCCTTGACCATTGAGCTTCTAAAATTTTTACTGGTATGGCAGTCCCTTGGATATAAATAGTTTGTCCTCCACCTCACAAAGCACATTGCTTTACCAATACCTCCAATACATTAGGTTCTTCCTGCTCACCCAGTCCCATTAGCATGCTATCAATAAAGAGGTCAAATATGATGGCCTTCAGTGCATTAACATGGTCCTGATCTCAAGCTTGAAAAGTTTACATAGCTCTGGGTCAAAACTGACTTTATAGCATCGTAAAAGCTTGCACATAATGGACCTTGTCCCATTTTCTTGACCTTTGACAACACAATTCTAACTGCAAAACAGAAGAAGTTCAAAGACTCCTTAAGAGGCCATTTCTCTTCAAAATCTAATAAATACATAGGCCAAGCTGTATTACACTAAAACGCCATTTTCTCTCTCATCATTGGTTTATAAGTTGGCCAGTCAACCAATATATTAATACAACACAGAGGACTGTCAGATGGCATAGACACAGAGCCCCTCATATTTAGCTAAAGACACAAACAAAGGAAAAGGAGGGTAAAACAAACCACAGACAGACTAAAAACAAAATGAAACAAAAACAAATTACATACAGACTTCCAAATAAACCAAAGCCAAATGTGAGTACTCACAACAAAATCCTCAGCAGTGAGGAACTGGGGATCAAAACCCGGCCTCCCACCCAAACCAGTACTGCAAATTGGTCTCAAGATACCCCAACTGGCATAAAAGCCCTAAACTTGTACCAGACATAGGCCTCCAATGAAACATCCAACTGGCATAAATGTCCTAACAGGAGACAGAGGAACCTGGTCTCCCACCAAAACTGGTACAATAAATTGGTTTTGAGAGACCCCAAATGGCATAAAAGCCCTGAACTGGTACCATACTTAGGCCTCAAATGAAGTCTCCAAATGGCATAAATGCCTCCCTGGGAGACAGAGGATTTCCATTGTGCTGTCGGGTTTAACAAGAACCAGCCTAATAATAAGCCCATCTGCTTTCCAAATTCCTAATAACTTTTCTTTCTACCATCTTATGCGTTTATAGGGGGCCAACTCCAGGTAGGGGAGAACTGGGAAAAATCCCAGAGACAGTAGAATTCTCAGCAACTACTAGGACATCCCTGAATTCACCTCCCCTGGGCCAGCCTGCCATAAGCAGCTCTGGTTTAGATCAGCTGTGGTGCTCTATCCCTGCTCCTCCCTGGGGGAGACAGAATGAACTCACTAGCTCTAGGTCCAGTCCAATCCAATTCCTTTGCGGTCGCCAATTTGTTACCATGAAAAATGTTTGGCTGTTTGCCACATGAAAACCAAAACATGAGAGGCAAGATTGGTGAAAAGAAAATCAAGTTTATTCCAAATTTCCAGCATTAAAGGAAGACAGTGCATTCCTTGTCTTAAAAGACTGCCTACCTGCTTTTAATAACACCCAAAGGTTTTATAGGAACGTAAGGAGAGGCAGAATAAAGTAAAGGAGAAGTTGGTCAGGCAATTTCTGAAAAAAGGGTGCTTCCCAGAGGCTGGCTTGTTTCAGGAATAGGAGTGGATCTTATGCAGATATAAAAACTTCTTTCAGGGCCGGCTGAGTGGCTCAGTTGGTTAAGAGTTGGCTCTGAGCGCATACTCTGAGCAACAGGGCCACCGTTTCAAGTCCCACATGGACCAGTGAATGCTGTGCCCTAGGTGAGCTATTGCTGAACTACCAACAGGTGGCAGGATTGCTCAGCTGGTGTAACAACAAGATTGCCTGTTCAATGGTGGGCTAAGCCCACCCACAAGTAAAGATTGAAGTCGGCACTTTGAGCTGAGCTGCCGCCTGAAAGGCTCAGTGGATAGGGTGTGCACTGTTAACAACAAGGCTGCTTGTTCAACTCCCACATGGGATGGTAGCTATGCCCACCCACAACTAAGATTGAATACAGCACCTTGAGCTTAGAGGCCAAGAGCTGCCGACTGGAAGCCGGATTGTGACTGGTGTGCTCCACAGAGAATATTGAAGAACAACAACTTGGCTAGTCTCCTTCTCCAATACCCCAACACTGTTCCCCTCTCTTAATTCCCCAATAAAAATCTTATAAAACAAAACAAAACAAAACAAAAAAACTTATTTCAAGTCATTGGGTCAGTTATGCAATACAGTCTGAAGTAAACAGAACCATTGAAATTGGTGTGCATGGTAAATCCATAACAAGCAGAATCATTCAGGTTTGGTGGGAGGGAAGAGAAGCAATGAAAAAAAAAGTTTCAAGCTAAATGATAGTGTTAAATCAAACTACACTAGAGGTATAAATCTCAAAATAGAAGATATAGTGCTGTTAGGTAGAACTTACAAAATGTGGGAGGAGGACTATAGTGCCTACAGAAAAAGCTCATAAATAAATTTCATTAGCTTCCTCCAGCTACATATCTGTTTTTAGAACAGATGACAAGAGATGGTCTGGAGCAAGATAAGGATCTGAGTCAACAGACATCCACCCATCTTAGGAGGTCACACCCTCCTGTGGAAGAATATGTACCACCTTTTCCTGCCAAATCAATATGTAACTCCCTCACCACATCCAGAAAACTATATTATAAGTCCTCAGCACAAGTGGACTGAAGCCTATGCCCCACTCTCCCACCTTGGCTAGGCCTGTTCTCTTCCCTGAGAATGTATACGAATAAACCCTGGTTGCATACTAACCAACTTGCTGACCTTTGCTTTTTCATGGTAGTCACAAGAAGAACTGAGACTCCCACAACAGTGTCACTATTACAATTATAGTATAAGTTGTTCCAAATAATATATGTGGTATACTTCTACTAAAAATATAGTTAATGTTTATCTGAAATTTACATTTTATTAGGTACCCTGTGTTTTACCTGGTTACCCTAGCAGGTAACTGGTTACTTTGTAAACTATTAATATTATAGCTCCTTTTCTTCTTCTCTTTTTATTTTTATTTTATTTTATTTTATTTTTAAGATTTTTTTAATTGAGGAATTGGGGAATTGGGGAAGGGGAACAGACAAGTTGCTGTCTTTTTGTTCTTCAGTCTAGTTACGGAGGACATTGCTTCACTGGCCCATGTTGGTATCGTCATTGCACTCTTCCAGGATGAGGCAGATCGGTCGCCGACCTCTGGATGGTCGATCACTGTGGCTATTGGCAGCTCATGCTGGCTGCCAGCTGCTCATGCTGGCTGCCAGCCACTCACTGTAGCCTATGGCAGCACACTGCAGCCTATACCGTTGCCAGGGCTCGCACAGCCCAGCTCCAGGTGAAGCTGTTGTTAGCTGTAGAGGGCAGTGTCACTGGCCCTCACATGTGGGATCCAAACCGGGGCCACTGGCTTCCCAAGCCAGCGCTTAATCACCGTGCCACTCAGCCGGCCCCAGCCTCTTCTTCTCTTTTTAAAATACAGATCCCCTCATCTCTTTCTTTTCTGAATGATCAAAGCCTTTTTTTATCTATCACTTTCTTAGTAAATTCTGACAGCAGGTCTCATATCTTTCTTACAAAACTCCTTGAGAGGAGGGTTCATGTGTTTCTTAGTAAATTCTTTGAGGGCACGGCTCATTCACTGATGTGCTGAAAACAATGCTTGCATGAAGTTGTTACTCAGTAAATGCTCCTTGAGTAAAAAATAGAGATCTACAGAAATGAGAGACAGGTATGACTTGAATAGCTATAATCTCATTCCTTTTGGTTTCACTTACGTATTTCTGAGTTAGAGCAATCTTCAGAGTCTACTGAGACATGAATCTCATTAGGACATTGGTGATTTATGGACCTTGGGACATTAGGAGGAACAAGACCCGATTGATTAAACTTTTAGCCCAATAATGACACATATTACCTTAAGAGGTCTATTAGTGAGGCTTCTCAGGCTGTGCAGGCTGTTCCTTTCCCTGCAGCAGCACCATGTACTCACTGACCGTTTCATTCTATTGTTTTTGCTTTTTGTTGTTTGTTTTTTCCAGAAGGAGACAAGATCAAGTCTTTTGAATATCAGACAATCCAGGCCTCTCACTTGTTCATAGTTATTCTCAAAGCTTTTTATTTTTTTTATTTATTTAATTCTTTTGGAGGGCAGTGTCACTGGCCCTCACATGTGGGACCGAACCAGGGCCGCTGGCTTCCCAAGCCAGCGCTTAACCGCCACGCCACTTGGCCAGCCCCAAAGCTTTTTACTTTTTGATTTTTTTTCTTCAGAAGGGTAAAAGGAAACTTGATACCATCCCATTTATTGTGTGAGATTGTGAATAGTTGGTTTATCAATAGGTTTTTTTTATCAAGTTGAGTCAAGCCAACTTTAATACTAGTGTCTCAACTAAATTGGGAGGGGACAGAATGAAGGTAATTTTTTTCCAGGAAAATTAGTTAATCCTAAATTTCTTGCTTTAAACTTGATGTCAGGGAGGAATGAGGCTGAGACATATGGCTTTCACTGCCATTCCCATACACCACAACGTTTATATATAATTACATACAGGCATACCTTGGAGATATTATGGGTTCAGTTTCACCACTGCAGTAAAGCAAGTTAATTTTTTTTTGCTGGTGGATGGTCTTACAGTCAGTTTTAAACAAAATGAAACATTCGTGAAATACTATAAAGCAAAGCACAATAAAACAGCATATGGCAGTATATAATTATATAATTACCTGTCATGTATATCCATTATCTAACACGTATATATAATGTGTCAAACATATACATGACAGATAAGACATATATATACATACATATATATACATATACATGTGTATATATGTGTATATGTGTGTGTGTGTATATATTTTTATATATATATATATATATATATATATTCAGTTTAAATTTACTGGAAATTATAAACACTAAAAGCTGTCTTGCAGATCAAAAAAATGACAAATGAAACCTGATAGATGTATAGATGTATGTAGAAGGGGGAGGAAAGTTAATCAACTGTTGAGGAAGGAAGGATGAGGATGTATAGGTCAATTGAATATATGCCAGCATCAACCACCAGCCAGAGTTCCATCTCCACCTCTTCGTTCCTCCATGAATTTTAGAATTTTTCCTTTAAAATTTAATGTATCTATTTGGAATGAGCAGGTCATAATTCACTTGAGACTGCCAGTAGTTAATTATATCTCCAAAACAGGGGTTTTTGATGCTTGAGCTGATGTCTTGACACACATGTGCCTAAGGCATTTTATCTTTATTTTATAGAAATCACCAATACCTTGGTTATTTTGGTCTTAATGTGTTTTTATATTTCTACATTGGTGTCATCTTCATTTTTCCTAGTTTACTTTTATTCAATTTTTATCTCTTGGATTGTTTGCAGCATATGAAAAAGAGAGGAAGTTCTTGAAACAGGACTCACTAAATACTGTGGAATTTACTTTGAGTTTGAGTCCTGAATTTGATCATAGCCATGATGTAGGCGAATATGTAGTTCTTTCTATGGTTTGTGAGAAACTACTAAAATAACTTGATTGCTCAATTTCATTGCATCTACCAATATGGACTTTGACATCCTACCTACATATGTAAATTTTAAAAGACACACTAGGCAAAGAGCCACACCAAATGTGGATTCTAGGTGTTATCTTCCTGGATTCTGTGCTTTAGAGGTCCCTTTCCAGATTACCTGAGTGAACAGCAACTCAAAAGGGGACTGATAGGGAAGGAGAAAGTAAATCTTATAGGATTAGGAGAAATTGACCACTGCACCATCATATAGTAAGATAATTTTATATATCTCTCCAAGTAATTGATAGATCTATCAGATAAAATTCAGAAAGGATATAGATGACTTGAATAACAATATTAACAAGTTTGATCTAGTGGACATATATAATTAGAATACTGTTTCTAACTAATTGAGAATAGAGTTTATTTTCGAGTACACAAAAAACTGACCATGCATTATTCCATGAAACATTTATTTTAAAGATTTTATTGGGGAATTTGGGAGGGGAACAGCGTTGGGGAACGGGGGAAGGGAAACAGACAAGTTGCGGTCCTTTTTGTTCTTCAGTCTAGTTGTGGAGACATTGCTTCACTGGCCCATGTTGGTATCATCATTGCGCTCTTCTCGGGTGAGGCAGATCAGTCGCTCGCCTCTGGACAGCTGCTCACAGTGGCTCTTGGAAGCTCACACTGGCTGCCAGCCACTCATACTGGCTCCTGGCCACTCACTGTAGCCTATGGCAGCCCACTGCAGTAGGGACTGCAGCTATGCCATCCCAGGGACATCCTAGAGCAGCAGCCCAGCTCTAGGTGGAGCTGTTGTTGACCATCTTCGCTGTAGAGGGCAGTGTCACTGGCCCTCATATGTGGGATCCGAACTGGCGCTGCTGGCGTCCCAAGCCAGCTCTTAACCAACGCGTCACTCGGTCAGCCCTGAAACATTTTTTTTTAAATATAAGAATCTTTATCATACAGATTATGTTCTATAACTAAAATTCATTTATTTAAGAAATGAGTAATAAAAATATAACCTATGTCCATAATTTGGAAATTAAAAGCATATTCTTATTTAATTCATAGGTCAAAGAAGAAACCATAGAATTAGAATACATCTAGAACCTAATAATAAAGAAAATAGTGCATATCAATGTACAGTAGGGGATGACAGATAAAGTGTTAGTTAAAGGGAAATATGCAGTCTGAAATTCTTATATTAGAAATACAGTAGGAGAAAAATAATCAATAATGTCATAAAGACTATGTTGGGTGTCAGATGGGTATTGGAAATATTGGGGGGTTCACGTCACAAATTATATAAATGTCTAACAACTGCACTGTACACCTGAAACTAATATAAAATAATATTAAATGTCATTTATAATTATACATAGAGTCATGGGATGTGTGGACAGAAAAGTGGACACATGTTAAACTTGACAAACTCAAGAGACGGAAATAACCACAGAGGATGGTGTTAACATAAAAATTCCTAACTGGGCCGGCTGAGTGGCGTGGTGGTTAAGCGCTGGCTTGGGAAGCCAGTGGCCCCGGTTCGGGTCCCACATATGAGGGCCAGTGACACTGCCCTCAAAAAAGGGGGGGAAAAAAGTGAAAACAACTTCCCAAAATTAAAAAAAAAAAAATCCTAACTAAGGTGGGCCATGGCAGGAAGTCACATCTCATTATGATAATCGGTGCCTTTTCAATGGGCCTGTTCTTTGTCTTTTTGTGCCTAAGATAACATCTTTAATCCTTTTTCTGGACCAGAGCTGGAAACTGCAAAATTGTTCATTATTATGCTTGTCTCCTGATTACCATCTCTATGTACTGTAAAAATCAGCTTGTTAGCTATCCTGCACCCACTTGTATGGTATATCTGTCTCTCCAATTTAATTTTATCCAATCCCCGATATTTCCCCACTTTCCTTTCTGCCACCCCCTTAAACTATCACCAATGGATTTCATGTAACCTTCCTCCTTTGATTTTATGGATAAAAAAAGCTTTAAAACTGCCATTCTTTGGAGCATTTTCTCAATCTGTTGAGATTTTGCTTCCCGGCAATTGTGGACAGTTTGGCTCAAGTAAACTCTTACAATTTTCTCTTAGGCTGGATATTTTCATCAGCATTACTGGGTGTAGTTGGGCAGGATTCCAAAGAAGCCCACCCAGGAACACCCTGCAGACCTGGATTCGGTGCTAGGTACAAGCAGGAGCCTATTGTGCTCCACCGGATACCTGTTTCATATTGGGTAAACTTGGGTGAGTTTTTCTTGGAATTCCGGACCTCCCTGTTTTAAGGTAGGAGGAACTCTTTTGAGCTACCTCCACAATGAGGTAGGGTTCAGATAGCCCAGGTTAAGGACAAGAGTTAAGGTAACTCTTGAAGAGGATAAATGAAATGGGTGGCTGGTTTCAATTTTGACTTTTCAATTGGAATTGGTTACTGCAAGTCTGAACAAAACTTTTCACCAGATAAATGAGAGTCTGAACTTCTTCAGCTTCAAAGATAAGGGGCATTTACTCCCTGTAGCTTGAATTTTGGGTATTCTTAGGTGACTAAGAATCTTTGTGGAGGTGTTTGAGGGGACTCCTCAAATGTGTACTGGCCCCATAGGGAATTCAAAAACAGCTGTAATTAAATATTTAACTCATCCAGGGACATGCACATAAAGGCTGGTTACCTAGTGCTCTGAGTCCTCAGGGTTGTACTACACAGCTGGGAAGAGAAATCGAGAGATGTAAGAGGGTTGAGGTGACTCGGGATGTGACATCCCCTTGGAGCTCAACCCATAAGTAGCACACTTCAACCCACTACATAATATCATTACATATATATTCAGACTCTGCAGATCTCAAAAGATAACTGAAAATTAACATGGAAATCGTGCCTCAAAGGCCAACAAGCTCCCAGACTCCAGCACCATTATTCTCCTGCAGATAGATGTACAGTTCCTAGGAGTTTTGCAAGTACTTACAGACATGGAATGATTTATCTGGAAGTGATATCAACTTAAGATGGCCAAAATGGAGCTCTTTTGACATCTAAATATTTGTGTGCACAATTAGAAAAAGACGGCTTAAAAGTCAAACTAAATGGAATGGGAGGCTTACCTCAATTGGCAAAGAGAAGTCTCTGAAATGCTACAGAGAGGTGTTCTGCTCCCCAGGAAATTAATAACACTTTTGAAACTGTCTCTGAACTAAAAGTTTTCTGAAGCTGCTAAATGCCAACACCCCACTTTTTCCTCTTCGACTGCCCCAAATATGTGCTTTACTTGTCTGGACTTCCTCTCCTTTCCCTCTGTCTCTCTCTTCTGCACCTCTGTTGCAGCTCCTTTTGGAGAGGACCTGGCCTTGGGTGGTGGGGAATCTGTGGTTGTATGCAGGTGGAACTAAAAAAAAAATCTAAAGATTCCCCCAACCCTCTCTAGGACCCTGATGAGTTTGCAAAGAAATTTGAATGAACCCTTAGAACATATAATCCTGGATTTTCTGATTTATTACAATTAATGCACCTACTGGTTTCTGAGAGAAAAGCAACAGAATTATTAAAAGTTTGCTAGGGAAACTCCTATAGAGGAGTGTGCTTTTGTTGTAAAATGCCAGGTCACCTTAAGGATTGCAGAAAATTAAAATAGGATTTAGTAAAAGAAAGGAAATAGAAGCAAGCATAGGGCTGCTCCAAGGGCCATGAGGGCATTTCCCTTCTTACTAACACTGGGGATACTTTATCTATTAACACCACCTGGGTAAGTTTCCCTCCCCTTGGAGTAAAGCTTCTGTATAAACGGTATAGGGACATCTAATCAACCGATAATCTATTTTAAAATCAGAATCTGTTCCCATCCAACTAGGCTATGTTAAGGGGCAACATATATTTTTTTTATTACTCAAATCTGCCCCAACTCATTTGATAGTGTGAGACTTTCTAATCTATGATGTTCACATATCCTCCCAGAATGGTGAAATGTACAATATTTAGGACTAAATTAATCAGATTTGGGAAATAATGATTTTAAAAAAGGCAAACTAAGGAACTGGGAAAGTTATAGAAAGTTTGTTAGAGAAAATTGTGAAAGACTTTTATGTATAGTTATGCTAAATTTGATTAAGTAAATTTAAATATCAGAGTAAGCTTTTCCATGATTAAGTTTTCTGTCTCTGCTAAGCAAGACAAAGTTTGTCACAAGACTCTTGGTCTGCTACTGATATGAAAATGTTCTTTACCTGAAAGGCAAAAATTACGTGCCATCGAAATATATTTCTATGTTTTATATTGTCTTAATTAGGTCTTTAGTTACTCAAGAGAACTAAATATAAGAACTAAGTTTTGCTAATAGTTATGTAAACTTCTGTATTTTAGGACTATTGGAGTTCATATTCCCTCCTGGGCATTAAGAGAAAGGCTAGATTTTATTTATGTTTTATTATTTTTGAGGGCAGTGTCACTGGCCCTCATATGTGGGACCCGAACTGGGGCCGCTGGCTTCCCAAGCCAGTGCTTAACTACTGTGCCACTTGGCCGGCCCTAGATTTTAGACAGGCCAAGTCCAGGGCCAACTCAGGGTCACCACAGCAGCACCAGGAAAGAAAACTAGCCTTGACACTGATGGAATGTTTGTTACATGATGTTCTAATATATTTTTAGGCTTTTTCCAGTACAGATATTGATTCGCAAGATTAAGTCAGCCATTTCTATTAAAATAACTATTGAAAATACTTTGCCTCTATCTAATATTTCCCAATAATTTTTGAGGCCTGATACTCCAGCTTGAATTATCTCATTGTACAAGATTACCTTTAAAAGAGGGGGGTTATAATTCCATGTATGAGCACCTGTAATTTTCCTATCCTTCCAGTAAAGAAACCCAATGGGAAAGGATGGAGATTTAAACAGAATCTCAGGTATCTATACCCTGTGGTTCCAACTCCACATACCCTATTATCAGCTGGTCCTGTGTGTACTGACAATATTTTTTTAGTGATAAATTTATGTAGTGCTTATTTCAGCATTCCTGTAAAAAGGACAGGGAATAATTATTTTCTTTTCCACATGGGAAGATCAGAGTTTACTTGGATAGTAGTGCCCTGGGGGTATACAGAGTCCCAACTATTGCTCTAAGATACTAAAGGCTGATTTGAATAATGTTGAAATCCCAGAAATTCTACACTATTCCAGTATGTGGATAATTTATTCTTATGCTACATACAATAACTTTCATGGTAAGCATAAATTTAAGTTTCTTATTTACTTGAATAAGATCAGCCCAACAAGCTGAATTAATTGACCTGACAGGAGCTTGTAAATGAGCCAAAGATCAAATAGTCAATATTTACAGTGATAGTTGCTATAACTTTGGTGTAGGTCACAACTTGTGTAAGCAGTGAGACTTCTTAACTTCTTCATGGCAGTGTATAAAAATAGAAAATAGGTTACAGAATTTAAATTAGATATCATGCAGCAACCAAAATAATTGGCAATTATCAAAATTCCAAAACATTCTAAGGCTGTCATCATAGAAAGAAAAATAATAATAATTTAGCTGATACTGCAGCTAGATTGACAGCAATACACAACCAATTTATCCAGACTTAAAAATATTTTTCCCTATTAAATCAATAAAATACTTTTTCTGTTCTAATGGGCAGCTACAGAAGAAAAGAAAATATTGCAACAAAAGAGGGAAGTTTGACCCAAGCAGATCTAACATATTAGGGTCTTGAAAAGATAGTTTCATAGAGCAAAGAATATTATTAGAAACCTACTGTAGCTCATAAGGTGTACAGCACATGTTCTTTCTGTCCAAAATAGAACCCTGGAAAAGCACTCCATAGGTCCCAAGGACATTTCCCATTTCCTTTAGGTCTACTTGAGGTATGTTAATTGGATTTTATCCAAAAGCCACCATCTCAAGAATACAAATGTGTATCATAATTTGTTTGTTGTCTCACTGGGCTGAGACATTCCCTTGCAGGAGAGCAACAGCCTTGATAGTAGGAAGGTTATTGAAAGTAATAAATAGTCCTCAGAGAATTACCTGTGAATTACATAATACTTGAGGGACTTACTTCACTGGGTCAACAATAATCTATTTGTAATATTTGGCTTGTTTTACAATATTTTCATTGTGCTTATCAGCTCAGTCATCTGGATTGGTAACATGTACAAATGGCAAATTAAAACTCAACTAGGTAAAATTTTAGAGGCTTTTATTTTAATCTCCCTTGGCCAAAAGCTCTCCTAACAGTGCTTTTAAACCTGTGATATAATTTTGATAAATACAGGCTTTCTCCTCATTAGTCATTGTTCACATTATGTAAAGGACCATATTAAACAACCTTACTAAAAGGAGACATTCTAGGTCCGGCCGAGTGGCACGGTGGTTAAGTGCTGGCTTGGGAAGCCAGCGGCCCCGGTTCGGTCCCACATATGAGGGCCAGTAACACTGCCCTCAAAAAAAAAAAAGAAAGGAGACATTCTACATTATTATAAAGGACTTATCAATTATCTTAAATAAATTAATAGATTAGTAACTGATTCACTTCAATGTGCTCCTGGGAGGTGAAGATTTCAAAGACCACAACTCATAACCAGGAAATATTGTCCATTGGACAAGACATCAATTAAAAACTCCAGACTTCTGCTAAAATAGTGGAATAGACAGATGCTGTGCTAACTACCTCCCAGGATCACACCAAAATTACAAACAAATTATACAGCATTCAACCCTGGAGGTCCCAGAGAACCACTAAGCAAAGAACTTAAAGAGGAGGTCACGTCGGTTCTGGTAGGATGGGTGGAGACGAGAGAGGGCGAACCCCGTGAGGAAGCCCCAGCTGTGAGGAGACTTTTCCGGTTGGGGGAGAGACCCTCCGGCTGCACACCAAGCTCACCAACCCAGAGTTCCTTTGCCGGGAAGAGAAGTTCCAAGATATCTGGCAGTAAATTAGTGAGGACTCTGATCAGCTCAGTGAGGCTGAGGGCAGCTGGAGAATCAGTGGGTCTGGTGCACGGGCTTGCTCGCTGGTGAGCACTTACCTGGTTCCTGATGGAGGGAGTAACTGTGTGAGCCGGGCACAGGAGCCTGTGGGGACGGACTGAACTGAGCACCTTTGGTGCAAAGGCTGGTGTGGAGCCTGCACACGAATGGTGTAAGGAGGGCACCATTTTGTCAGGGTTGGCCCCTCCCACAGAGGATCAGGTCTGGTACCTCATTGGTCTGGTGGAATTGGCGCAGAAGTGCGTGTGTGTGTGCGCATGCATGCGGCCTTGGATCCCCAACCTCCGCCTGGCTTATACTGCATTGCCAGGGATACGCTGGGCGGGTGCCCTCCGGCTCAAACAAGCTGCTCACTGAGATCCGGGAGAGCACGAGTGGACTCGGATCCCCACCCTCCGCACGGCTTCTGCTGCATTGCTAGGGGAATGACTGGTGGGCGTGCTCTGGCTCGAACAGGTTGCTCACTGAGACGTGGGAGTGCTCAAGCCGCCTCGGGTCCTGGCTCTCCACACTGCGCTTGCAGAGTTGCCAGGCTGGTGATTGGTTGTCAGGCTGCTCAGCCCGATCTGCGAGCCGCTGATTGGAACAGGCTGAGACTGGGAGTTTTCCTGGGTGTGTTGGGCCATGAGCTGTGTACCTACATGATCCAGCCAGGGATCTCCTGGTGATCTATCTAATACATCAAAGCAATCCCAGAGCAACAGCCAGAATGGGGAAACAAAGAAACATGTCTCAAATAAACGATCAGAAGAAACCTCTAGAAATGGAACCAAATGAAACAGAGGGATCCAACTTTTCAGAGGCAGAGTTTAGAATACTGATGATAAGAATGTTTAGCAAACTTAGTGAGGACATAAAGAAGGATAAAGAAATCATAAAAAACAACCAGTTACAACCAAAGAATACAATAACTGAAATGAAGAACACACTCAAAGGAATCACCAGGAGAGTAGATGAAGCAGAGGAGTGGGTCAGCGATTTGGAAGACAAAATAGCAGAAATCACCCAGTTGGAACAGCATAAAGACCAAAGAATAAAAAACAATGAAAATAGTTTAAGAGCCCTATGGGACCAGATGAAGTGCAATCACCCACGCATCATATGAATACCAGAAGGAGAAGAGAAGCACGGGGTGGAGAATGTATTTGAAAAAATAATGACTGAAAATTTCCCTACCCTTGTGAAGGAAATCAACATGTATGCCCAGGAAGTGCAGAGGGTTCCAAACAAGCTGAACCCAAACAGGTCCACACCAAGACACATCATAGTTAAAATAGCAAAGGTTAAAGACGGAGACAGAACCCTAGAGGCAGCAAGAGAAAGACAGCAGGTTACATACAAAGGAACTCCTGTTAGACTAACAGCTGACTTGTCTACAAAAACTCTGCAGGCCAGAAGGGAGTGGCAGGAGATATTCAAAGTGACACAAAATAAAGGCCTACAACCAAGATTGCTCTACCCAGCACGGCTATCACTTAAAATTGAAGGAGAAATAAAGAGCTTCTCAGAAAAGAATAAGCTTAAGGAATTCATTACCACCAAGCCAGCATTGCAAGAAATGTTAAAAGGGCTTTTTTAAACAAAAGAAAGGGGTAAACAAGCTAACCCAGGAAGACCAGGGATACAAATAACAAAATGGCAATACATATGCATCTATCAAAAATCATTTTAAATGTGAATGAACTAAATGCTCCAATCAAAAGACAGAGAGTGGCTGAGTGGATATGAAAATAGGACCCATGTATATGCTGTTTACAGATGGAACAAGTGACTACAATAAAAGACAGAAAAGGGCACTATAACCCTAATAAACATCTATGCACCCAACATAGGAACTCCTAATTACATATAACAGATTTTGACAGACATAAAGACAGAGATTAACAGTAACACTATCATAGTAGGAGACTTTAACACACCATTGTCAACAATGCACAGACTCTTTAGACAGAAAATCAACACAGAAAGAGGGGCCTTAAATGACACTTTAGACCAGCTGGACTTCATTGGTATTTTTAGAGCATTTCACCCTGACAAAACAGAATATTCATTCTTCTCAAGTACACATGGGACATTTTGCAAGATAGACCACATTAGGCCACAAAACAAGTCTCAGTAAATTTAAGAAGATTGAAGTCATATCAAGCAGATATAAAGGAATAACTGATGGTTGCTGGCTGTGAGGGTGTGGGGTTGAGGGAGAGGGGAAGGTTTTAGACATCGTAGGTGGGTGACTACAATGTTGCCGCAGGGATACGGGGGCAGTTCTGGGATGTAATTGATAATGTTGTGAAGAGACTATTACGTTAAGTGAAATAAATCAGTCAGAGAAATACAAATACCATATGATCTCACTTATATGTGGAATTTGAAAAACTGAATGAATGAGAAAAGGAAACAGAAACAGTCTCATAGATATAGAGGAAACACAGTGTTGCTAATTGGGAGGGGGGTGGGGATGAGGGAGAAGGGTAAGGGATTAGACAGCATAAATAGGTAACTACAGTATTGTCACTGGGATATGATAGACAGTTCGGGGAAGATAATAATGTAAAAATTTCGTGGGGTGTCAGATGGTCACATGTCTTGTTAGGGAGCCCATTTCATGGATGGGGTAGAGGCTTGACCACTGTACTGCATACCTGAAATTGATGGTGCATAATACTGTATGCCAACTGTAACTGAATATATAGATAGTCACAGGATGTGGAGTATACTGTGGAAGGGAGTCAAAGGAATTGTATTAGATATGTATGATATGGAGGGGAGAGGGGTAGTGAACTGGAGGAGGGGGGTTGTCACTTTGGGGAGTAAAGAGTATAACTATGGCATTGTGTTGTACACTTGAAACTAATAAAAAAAATGAAGAAAACAAACAAACAAAAAAACCTCCAACCGTGGGCCGTCTGAGTGGCGCAGTGGTTAAGCACTGGCTTGGGAAGCCAGCGGCCTCGGTTCGGGTCCCACATATGAGGGCCATTGACACTGCCCTCAAAAAAACAAAACAAAAAAACAAAAAACAAAACAAAAACAAAATAAAAAACAAACAAACAAACAAAAAACCTCCAACCTTGTCAGAAGGGACCTATCAGTGGATATCAAAGACTCCTCAAGGATGAGAAGCTGTCAGCATCAGGGGTAGACAGCTAACCCAAGACGTCAAGAAGGCCTGTATATCTACATAATTGAAATTGAACTTGAAATAATCATTTGTTTGATTGTCTTTAACTGTCTGCTAATAATATTAGCAATAATAATACTGATACTTATTCTTTAGGCTTTTTGCAAACCCTGTACTTACATAGCCAAAAGAAAAATTTGAACTTCTAGATCATAAAATAATACTCTCCATTCATCTTGCCAAACTTATCATAATGTACAAATAACAGTAAAATGAGGGAGAAATACATATTAACTTAATAATAAAAATAATTATGATAATACATGTAAAGCATTCTTTTAATGGCTAGGATGTTTGCTCTCCTGAAACTCATACTTGTCTAATATTGGGAATTTTCTGCTCCTAATCAATATTACTGGTTTAATACTATTGCTTCTTGGTCCTAGTTTGTATATGTCATACTAGGTACAAAACAAAATAAAACATAAGTCTGACAGAAAAAAATAATGGATCTTGGTAGCTCAAAGATTAGAATTGATCCAGAATATATTTAATAAAGACATATAGGATCTGACTGCCTCCCATTTGCTCACATTTTCTTTTTAATGTAAATAAATAATTCGTCCTCAACTGCTATGCCACCTAAGGTTACAGTCTTGCCCCACTCCCAATGGTCCAACATTCAGTGAGACAAATGCTGACACTATGAATTCCTAGTAATGAGCCTTCCTAGCACTGTGGGACCACATTATCCAATCAAATGGATGGTCATCAGGCCGGCTGAATGGTGCGGTGGTTAAGCGCTGGCTTTGGAAGCCAGCGGCCCTGGTTCGGGTCCCACATATGACACTGCCCTCACACACAAAAAAAAAGGTTGATCGTCAATGCATTTTTCAGATTGATTTATGACCAAAAGGGGGAAATGTGGACAGAAAAGGGACCACATGTTAAAATTGACAAGCCCAGGAGACTGAAAATAACCACAGAGGATGGTGTGAACATAAAAATTCCTAACTAAAGTGGGCCATGGCAGGAAGTCACATCTCATTATGTTAATCTGTGCCTTTTCAGTGGGCCTGTTCTTTGTCTTTTTGTGCCTAAGACAACATCTTTAATCCTTTTTCCAGACCAGAGCTGTAAACTGCAAAATTCTTCATTACTATGCTTGTCTCTTGATTACCATCTCTATGTGCTGTAAAAATCAGCCTGTTAGCTATCCTGCACCCACCTCTATAAGAGGAGTACCTGTCTCTCCAATTTACTTTTTTCCAATCCCAGAGATTTCCCTGCTTTCCTTTCTCCCACCCCTTTAAACTATCAACTAATGGATTTCCTGTAACCTTCCTCCTTTGATTTTATGTATAAAATAAGCTTTAAAATTACCATTCTTTGGAACATTTTCTCAATCTGTTGAGATTTTGCTTCCTGGCAGTTGTCGACAGTTTGGCTCAAATAAACTCTTACAAGTTTTCTCTCAGGCTGGATATGTTTCATCAACAGATGTACAGTACAGCATAGGGAATATAGTCAATGGTATTGTAATAGCTATGTACAATGGCAGTAGACTTGGTAGGATTATCATTTTGTGAGGGGTGTAAATGTCTAATCTTTATTTTTTTTTTTTTGAGGGCAGTGTCACTGGCCATGCCACTCGGCTGGCCCTCTTTAGGTTGTTTTCTACATCTGAAATTAATCATTAAATTACATTAAAAAAGAAATTTAAAAAGGCTGACAATAAGTTAAATTTGAATTAAGATATCTGAAAAACAACAATAGAATGGCAACAAATATATGTAGGGAAATAAATGTAAGAGAACAAATTTAAAGTTGAGGTACTACATAAAGCAATAGTCTTCAATATTTACTGAATGTGAGGGTCACTTTGGGTTTTTTTTTAAATAGTCAATATTATAACTGTAGAGTGACAGATGGTTACTAGACTTATTGTGGTGATCACATCATGAGTTATATAAATGCTTAATCAATGTGTTGTACATCTGAAACTAATATAATATTTTATGTTAACTATAAAAATACATTTAAAAAATAATAGACAATCTAATTAAAAATCACAACTCATTATATTGTATGTTTTGAAAAAAAATATCCAGCAGTGATGTTTTAAAAAGGTAATATCAAATATGAAGGCATATGTAGTTTGAAAATAAAATGATAGAAAAATTTATGTAATGTAAAAAAAATGAAGTAGTATGATTTCATCATATTCTCCTTCTATTTTGGTCATTGAAAACATCCTACACCACTGTTTGAATCCCTGTGTTCAGCGCTAATAATTTGAGATAGTCTATCAGTTAATTTAGACTAATTTTGCAAGTGCTATTAGGAAAAACCAGCTGGCTTGAATAAAATTGCCCTCTAGATATCAGCTATGATATTATCAGCTTTTTGAGGGTTTTCAGAATAACAGATGAGTTAATAGTAGGTTTTTAAAATCACAATTTACATTAGATTTTGTTGCATTTAACTCATGCTTTTACAGAAGCTGTTATGATTCAGCTCTATCATGAATGAATTTCCCCCTTTTCTCCTCTTTCTCCATTTTCTGAGCATATGGAATCTCTCCCTTTCCCTCTCTCTCTTTTTTTCTTCTCACTTCTTCCCTCCTTTCCATTGTCTCTCTCTTACACACACAAAGAAACAAGCTAAAACTTAGTCATGTATGTACTGGACAGACCACAAGTCAACCTTGATGAAACAGGAAAGCTCAACTTCCAACGTATTGACTGCATGATGGACCTCTGGTGTTAAAAGTTACTCAGTGCAAGACAACTCCATGATTACTTAGTCATGTAAGTGTCACATTCATTCAAAATTCCAATGAACGTTGCCAAACTAGTTCAAATAGTTGAGAGAATGTTACCAGTCTCTTCTACATATAAGATGATAAGAAAAAAATAGCCAAAATATATCTGATAGGGTAGATAGGTAGATAGAAATGAGCAGGAGAAGGAGAAATTTATCCTCAGTTAGAAAGCCCCTTGTTGCAGTTCCTACTTGGGTTAAGACCCCTTGCAGCTGTGCAGCAGGATTCCAGGCTTATACATATCCCTAAGGCTTGTGTATACACATGACCCTAAATCAAGGGGATGTGTTTGCACATTCCCTTAAATCAAAGAAATACATTGTTAAGAGAGGAAGATATCCTGTTTATCAGGAAACACATCCTGTTTGTCAGGACCACCAATACCTTACTAACCCAACAGGATTCCAGGTTTTCACATCCCCAAAAGGAATGTGTTTATACATGCCCCTAAATCAAATGGGTGTGTTTACATATGCCCCTAAATCAAAGAAATGCATTGCTCAGTACCAGGGCACTAGGCACCTCAGGGGGAGAAAGAGAGATAAGAGAAGGGAGGGGGAAGTGGCTCAACCCATAGAAATAAAAGCCTTCATGCAATGTAAGGCAAGACTATTTCCCTCTCTTGAGTCATCCAGCTCCATGTCTCAGAGTGTAGTTTCTTTTACTAATAAATTTGTGACTGTTTTATTCTGCACAAATTTCTGTCTCTTGATTGAATTCACTCCCAAAGAAAACTAAGAGCCAAGGTTCAATGTCATTTCCTGGTAACATCCATGCAGTCTTGTTTAATGAACTCTTTCTTTAGCCATGTTTCCTGAAATGTCCATAGTTAGCCTTTGGGTTAAATTCTTCCTTAAAGTGAAAATAGGCTAGCTTGGGAAGTTTTGGCTTAGGGTAAATATATGTGAAAGAAATTTGTAATTTGTAAAGAAATACAAGATAAGATTTTTGTTTTTATTAAAATTTATTGGTGTGACAATGGTCAACGGAACTGCATAGGTTTCAACTGCATAATTCTACAATACATCATCTGAGTATTGCATTATGTGCTCACCACCCAGAGTCAGTTCTCATTCCATCAGCATATATTTGACCCCCTTTAATCTCTTCTAGCACCCCCCTTCCCTCTTACCCTCTGGTAACCACTCTTGTCTGTGTGTATGAGTATTTGTTTCTCTATTTGTTTGTCTTATTTCTTTATTGTCTTCAGGTTTATATCCCACATATGAGTGGTCATATGGTTCTTGACTTTTTCTCTCTGTCTTATTTCACTTAGCGTAATGATCTCAAGATCCATCCATGTGTTCGCAAATGGCAGTATTTCATCTTTTCTTATGGCAGAGTAGTATTTCATTGTGTATATATACCACATCTTCTTTATTCAATCATCTATTGAAGGACACTTTGGTTGTTTCCATGTCTTGAGAGATAAGATATTTAATAATGAAGCTATCACCCATCATTAAACTGTGTACTGTGACAGTGGATTTTAAAATCTATGGATGAGAATCAAGAGCTGGGGAATGACCAGCAATTGAGACTGGTAATAGGAAAGGCAGGACTTCAGATTTCCTTCCACAGGTTTAAATAGACTTACTACATTTTCATCTATTATGCATTTAAGGTATCTATATAAGATTTTGTTAAATAAAACATTCAACTGGTGGCTGAAAAATGTTTGAAAATCTTTACTGTAACTGAAAAGTCATATAATTTTGCAGTGGAAAGGATAAGAGTGATTGTATCTCCTAGCCATCTCATTTCATAAGGAAACAGATTATGTATTGTAGTTTACCCAAGTCATACAGCTAGCCATAACCTCATGATCTTGGCTCTGAACATGCTCCCATTTCCCCGAAATACTTTTCCTGTCATTCTTTTCTTGTAACCCTTAGATAAATTCTACTAGAGCAGAGGTTGTCAAATTATACCCCATGGGCCAAATCTAGCCTTCAGGCAGTTTTTTAGAACACAGCCAAGTCCATTTATTTTCTATTGCCTATGGCTCTTTTTGTACTACAATAGCAAAGTTGAGTAGTTGTGACGGAGACCATATGGTCTGCAAAGCATAAAATATATTCAATTTGGCTCTTTACAGGTAAAGTTTGCCAACCTCTGACCTGGACCTTAAGTGTGTTCTAACCTCTAACATCTCATTGAATGGAATCAAAAGGAACAAAAATATGAGGTTGGTTATGTTTTGTGGCTGCATGTCAGCAGAGTGAATCCTTGAAATGGTTCTTTTCCAATTATCTCTTTCCTTGACGGCCAGCTTCCAAGTCATTCCAGGCTGCTAATGCCTCTACCTAACCTATAATTGGCCAGGCCATCTGCATACAATTGGTCTCCCTGGTAATAATACCATCCGTGGAAATAATTCTATTTCTGTTCACTCTCAGCCTAGCTTCTGATTTTTTTAAAGACCTTATATCCATTTTTTATTAGAAGACATTTTGCAGAACAGAGATATTCAAAATATAGCAAGACTTTTTTTTTAAATTGGGGATTTGGGGGAGGGAAACAGCATTGGGGAATTGGGGAAGGGGAACAGACAAGTTGTTGTCCTTTAGTTCTTCAGTCTAGTTGTGGAGGACGTTGCTTCACTGGCCCATGTTGGTATCATCATTGCACTCTTCCTGGATGAGGCAGATCAGTTGCTTGCCTCTGGAAGGCTGCTCACCATGGCTATTGGCAGCTCATTCCAGCTGCCGCCCTCTCACACTGGCTCCTGGTCACTGACTGTAGCTTATGGCAGCCCACTGCAGCAGGGGCTCCAGCCCACACTATGGCTGGGAATCGCACAGCCCAGCTCCAGGTGGAGCTGTTGTTCACCATCTTAGCTGTAGAGGGCAGTGTCAGTGGCCCTCATATGTGTGATCTGAACCAGGGCTGGCGGCGTCCCAAGCCAGCTCTCAACCACCGCGCCACTCAGCCGGCCGAGCGCCTTCTTTTTTTTTTTTTTTTTTGAAAAAAAAAAAAGATTTTATTGGGGAATTGGGGGAGGGGAACAGTGTTGGGGAATCAGGGAAGGGGAACAGACAAGTTGCTGTCTTTTGGTTCTTCAGTCTAGTTGTGGAGGACATCGCTTTACTGGCCCATGTAGGTATTACCATAGTGTTCTTCCCAGGTGAGGCAGATCAGTCACCAGCCACTGGACAGCCGCTCATGGAGGCACTTGGCAGCTCATGCTGGCTGCCGGCTGCTCACACTAGCTGCCAGCCGTTCACACTGGCTGCCAGCAACTCACACTGGCTGCCAGCCACTCACTGTAGTTTTACGGCCGCACACTGCAGCCTCACTACAGCCTATGCCATCATCACTGGCGACTCTCGGCAGTCCAGTTCCAGGTTAAGCTGTTGTTCACCATCTTAACTGTAGAGGGCGCAGCATCACTGGCCCACACGTGGGATCCAAACTGGGACCCTGATGCTCAGAGCTGGCATCTCAAGCCAGCTTTTAACCAACATGCTATTTGGCTGGCCCAATGCCTTCATTTTTTGGACCCTCTCCCCCAATAGTTCTCCCATCTATCATCCTGATAGATCTAGTACCCATCTGACACCACAAATAGTAATTACAATATTACTGACAATATTTCTTGTGCTATATCCTACATCCCTGTGACTACTGTATATCAACAAATTTGTACTTCTTAATTCCTTCCCCTTTCACCCGTCTTTAAACCCCTCACATCTTAAAGAAGTGCCTATAAGAGTCCTTGTAATAATGATATTGTGGTGATGAACTCCTTCAGTTTTTCTTATCTGGGAAGCTCCTTATCTGTCCTTTAATTCTGAATGACAGCCTTGCTGGGTAGAGCAATCTTGGTTGTATGTCTTTCCTATTCATCACTTAGAATACTTCCTGCAACTCCCTTCTTGCCCGCAAAGTTTCTGCTGAGAAATAAGTTGATAGATTTATGAGGGCTCCCTTACTGCTTTTTTTTTTTTTAAAGATTTTATTGGGGAATTGGAAGAGGGGAACAGCATTGGGGAATCGGGGAAGGGGATCAGACAAGTTGCTGTCTTTTTCTTCTTCAGTCTACTTGCAGAGGACGTTGCTTCACTGGCCCATGTTGGTATTGTTATGCGCTCTTCCCGGATGAGGCAGATCAGTCACTGGCCTCTGGATGGTCACTCACTGTGGCTATTGGCAGCTGAAGCCGGCTGCCAGCCACTCACGCTGGCTGCTGGCCACTCACTGTAGCCTATGGCAGCCCACGGCAGCCGGGGCTGCAGCCTACACCGTCGCTGGGTCTTGCAGCCCAGCTCCAGATGGAGCTGTTGTTCACCATCTTAGCTGTAGAAGGCAGTGTCACTTGCCCTCATATATGGGATCTGAACCAGGGCCGCTGGCGTTCCAAGCCAGCTCTTAACCAATGTGCCACTCGGCCGGCCCTCCCTTGCTGCTTTTTAGATTCTCTCTTTGGGACCGGCCGAGTGGTGTGGTGGTTAAGAGCTGGCTTGGGACGCCAGCAGCCCCAGTTCAGATCCCACATATGAGGGCTAGTGACACTGCCCTCAAAAAAAAAAAAAAAACTTGGTTGATTGAGGGCGGCCCAAGTGGCGCATTGGTTAAGAGCTGGTTTGGGATGCCAGTGGCCCCAGTTCAGATCCCGCATATGAAGGCCAATGACACTGCCCTCTACAGCTAACTACAGCTGCACCTGGAGCTGGGCTGTGAGCCCTGGCAATGGTGCAGGCTGCAGCTCCTGCTGCAGTGGGCTGCCATAGGCTACCGTGAGTGGCTAGCAGCCAGCATGAGCAGCTGGCAGCCAGTGTGAACTGCCAATAGCTGCGATGAGTGACCATTCAGAGTCTGGCGACTGATCTGCCTCATCCGGGAAGAGCACAATGATGATACCAACATGGGTCAGTGAAAAAACGTCCTCTGCAACTAAACTGAAGAAGAAAAAGACAGCAACTTGTCTGTTCCACTTCCCCGATTCCCCAATGCTGTTCTCCTCTCCCAATTGCCCAATAAAATCTTTTTTAAAAAAAGATTCTCTTTGGCATTTTAATTATGATGTGTCTTGTTGTTGGCCTCTTTGGGTCTATCTTATTTTGGACTCTCTGCCCTTCTTGGGTTTGTATGTTGATTTCCTTCACCAGGTTAGGGAAATTTTCTGTCATTATTTCTTCAAATATGTTGTGAATTCCTTGCTCTCTTTTTCCTGGTACTACTATAATGCTGATGTTTGTATGCTTGATATTGTCCCAGAGGCCCCTTAAACTCTTCTCAATTTTTTGAATTGTTTTTTTCTTTTTGCTGTGCTGGTTGGGTGTTTTCTGCTACCTTATATTCTACATCGCTGGTTGGATCTTCTGCTATAGCAAATCTACTGTTGATTCCCTTATTTCTATTATTGTATATTCATTTCTGACTGGCTCTTTTTTATGGGTTCCATCTCCATTTTTATGAGATCATTGAGCATTCTTATAACCAGTGTTTGGAACTCTGCATCTGATAGATTGCTTATTTCCATTTTGCTTATTTCTTTTTCTGGAGTTTGGAACTCTGCATCTGATAGATTGCTTATTTCCATTTTGCTTATTTCTTTTTCTGGAGTTTTGTTCTCTTATTTGGGACATGTTTCTTTGTGTCCCCATTTTGGCTGCCTCCCTGTGTTTGTTTCTATGTATAAGGTAGGATTTCTATGTCTTCTGGTCTTAGTAGAGTGGCTTTATATAGTAGGTGTGCCATTCAGTGGCACATTCTTTCTGGTCACCTGAGCCACATGCTCCAGGTATGTAACTGGTGTGGGTTGTGTGTGTCCTCCTATTGTAGTTGAGCCTTGGTTGATAATTGCACATCAGAGTGAGGGACTGACCCTTGGGCTCACTGGTTTTGAGAACTAGCCTTGACTACAGTGGAAGAATTGTTGTGCAGGGACTGTTTCTATGGAGCCAAATCTGCCTCAGCAAATCTCTGGTGCCTGCCCAATTCACCCTTTAAGTGTGCCTTACTCTAAGGCAGCTGGGTAATACTCCAGCTCATTTTGAAGCTGGTCACTGGGGGCGCCAGCCCCAGAGCCACCTTGGAAGAGATCTGCTGTAAATCTACCTCAGCCACAGCCCATGCTTGGCCTGGGGCCACCGAACAGGAGCCAGAAAGAAATCCGCAGATGGCTGCCACCCATGCTGTGCTTGGAAGTGCCTCTAGAGGCAAAACCTTCAAACAATGCTGGTTGCTGCTAGTGCTGGCTTAGGGCTGCTCAGTCAGAAGTACAGGATGTGCTCAAGCCAGATGATGCTAGTCTGGGTTCCATAAAAGTCTGCAGCTTGAGCCAAGGCAGTTAGTCTGCACAAAAAAGTCACTGAAAGCAGCGTGGGTGTGCCTGAAAGTTGGGCAGGACCAGGTCTCAAATCATCAGGGTATAGTTAACTAACGGTGGAGACTCAGAAATCGTGGCCACCTGTGTTTGCACACCAGAAGGGGAAGCGTTCAACAAACAAACAATGGCTTCCTGAGCTCCCCTGTCTAGGAGAAAGCTGCCTCTCCAGCTCCAGTCCCAAGCCAGGCAACTCATTTCCCCACCATTTGTACCTGCCACCTCTACAGCTGTTGCCCCAGCACTGGAGCTCAGAATGACTGATTCTGTTGGTGGATAAGTTCATGCACAGTCCCTTTAAGAGGAGCACCTGTGAGTGCAGCAGCCCTCAGTCTCACTCAGTCACAATCTTCGCTGGTTTTCACAATCAGAAATTATGGTGACTTCTCTACCCATCATTGGAACACTGAGCTGGAGTGGGGCTGGGATCTCTTACTCCTCTAGGGACCCCCACAGCTAAAATAGCACTCTTGATCTTTAAGGTCACACACAGGTGTGGCACCAATCTGTTCCACATCTCTGACCTTCCTACCAGTATGGAGGTGGCTTCTTCTGCAAGTCCTTAGTTGAAAGGCTTCAGTTCAGCTTGATTTTAGGTGATTCTCAATAATGGTTGTTTTGTAGATTAATTGAAATTTTGATGTGGTTCTGACAGAAGATAAACACGGTGCTTACCTACTGCATCATTTTGATTGTCTCACATATTCTTTGAAGGGGAAACCAGCTTCCCTCTCTAAAACAGAACATAAGAGGTGTAAGGGAAGGCTGAACCCATTTCCTTGAATGGAATCTTTCCCTCCAAGTTTGTGCCTGGATCTCCATGTCTACTTGATGGCCACCCAGTCAACTGCAGTCTCCATTCAGCCTCTGTCCCTGGAACAATGAAATCCCAGTTTCCCCAGATCACAGAACTGCCTCTGGCTCTGTCTGGCTTCACCTCTCAGCCAGCACACCCTCTGCTTTTCCACTTCCTACTCAGATAGCCTGATTTTTTAAATTCACAACAATACAAAACCTTTTAATGCTAAGATGCAAAAACAGAAAATCATCTTTCTCAAAGACCAGATGAAAGTACCAAGAGTAATGTCTCTGTGTAAAGGCTATTCTAAAATATTTTTACTTGCTGTTCTTTCACACATAAGATATTCAGGTTATAATCAGTTAGAAGTGCTTTACAATCAATGTGTTAAACAAATTCAACCATCATATTCTGAGATCCTAGTATGTGACAAGGACTGTGCTTGGTTTTAGTCTTCCAGAAGTGTCAATAATACAGTCACTGTTCTCAAGGAATTCACAAATTAGCCAAGAAGATAGACATAGATAGTTAACAAACTTTAGTTGAATGATGAATTAAGTGTTTGGAATACTGCACTAGCTGGGAAGGACATGGGACCTATTTTCCTAAATCTCACAGTTCAGTTAGTTAAGCAAATATATATATCTATATCTATATATATATATATATATATATATATAGATATAGATATAGATATAGATATAGATATAGATATTGAATGTGATGAATGATTTATAAAATAATAGAACTGGGAATAAATCAAGGAGCTAAGAATTTGGAAGATAAAGTGAAAAAAGTCATGGATATTTGAAAAAAACACAATACGGAGAGACATCATAGAAATGGAAGTGTGAGGTGGGCTTCTTCAGTTCTACCCTGGAAGTTACCACAAATTGAACATCTATAACTCATCAAAGAACTCTCTGATCATCACACAGAAAAACTAAGAGACATGTACCAGGATTACCTGAAGGTGGGAAAACCAGAATAAGGGAAAGAGGGAAGGGGAAAGTGCAGAGACTAGGCCCAGCCTGTAACCATGTAGATGTGGCCCACAGCCATTAAGACGTGGGTACCCAGGATACAGATCACAACAGCAAGGCTTTGAGCTCTCTCCATGTACCCCACGGTCCTGCCAATGGATCAGCATTTAGGATGGTGGTGTACAGCATTCAAGACAGAGACCTCAGCTGAAAACTGTGGCTGGGCTCTTATGGTCAGGCAGAAAGCAGAGAAAACAACATACCTGGACCCCCTCCACACACTCTCCCACAGCTCTCCTATCCCAGTCCTTCCAGAGCCTTAAACTGGTCCCAGAATGAAAGGAGTGGTGTCAGATTACAGAGTAGCTACAGCCCTCAAGAACTGGAAAATCTGGTTTGTAGCTGTGACCCAGGGTAGAGACTGGGACAAGTGTGACATGCTAGGCCAGCCAGAGAGACAAAGGCAATTGCTTACCCAGCCCCACCTTTATTTGCAGCTCCCCGCAGGGCAATTAGAGCTGCTGAGAGAAACACATGGGTCTGCAGTGGGTGGCAGAGGCAGCCCTGAGCTTTCAGAAGCTCAGAAATCTCATGCACTACACACCCCCTGACAAAAGAAGTGTCTTAATAGCCAGAAGATCTGCACATAAGGAGGAAGCACACTTCCCAATGGCTGGTTGTGCTGCTCTCAGCACACGTTTCTATAGGCAAGAGCAGAAACTGCATGGACATTGTAAAAACTACCCACCACACTCCATAGCCCCCATATGTATAACTGCATTGCCAGGGTCACTCCAGGAAACAGGTGGCCAACTCTGCCTCCACAAGATACAGAGGAGATTTTTTATAGCAGAGGACAACCTGGATATAGCTTGGTGGACTTAATCCAAGACTGGCACTGTTTTATTTGTTTTTTTATTTTATTGTTATTATTTTTAGTTATATATATTTTTTCTTTCATTCTTTTCTTTTCTTTCTTCTTTCTTTTTTTCTCTTTTTTCCCTCTCTTTTTTTCCCCTCCATTTTTCCATTTTTCTGTATTGATTTCTTTCTGGCGTTGCTATTGTTTTTTTGTTGTTGTTTGTTTTATTTTGTTTTTTGTATATTTGATATTTTTTGTTTCTGTTGAATTTTGGTTGTTGGTTGTTTTTATATGTGACTATATTTGTTTTGTTGTTGTTGTGCTTATTCGTTTGTTTTGTTCTGAAATAACCCTGCATGAGGGCCAAGCACAAGAGGCACGAGAATCAACATACCCAGAAGCCAACTGCAGACTAAACCAGAGCATTGCCAGGTTTGACCTACCCAGAGGGAATTCTCTACAAACACCTCATGTGCCTGTGAAGGCTCATCCCATAGGGGCCAAGCCTCATCTGAGCAGTCAACCCTCACACAGAGTTGGCATAGCCAACTCTCACTGCTAGTCAGCCTGGGAGTCAATCCCACTCAATAACAAGCCAAAATCAATTAAAGCTCAATTTCAACAGGAGAATACACACAACACAAGGGACACTTCTGGAGCACAAGCACAGGAAAATAGGGAGTCAGTGTAATTCAAACATAAAGGACACATACTACATAAGTCCACCCAGAAAAGACTGAAACACCTAGGGGATCTACATAATACATTGAAGCAAACACAGAAACTCAGCCAGAATGAGGAAACAAATAAACATGTCATGTCCCAAATAAAAGAACACAAGAAACATCCAGAATTAAAACTAAATGAAATAGAGGTAATCAGAATTTAGAACACTATCAGAGACAGATTTTAGAACACTAATTTTAAGAATGTTTAAGGAACTTGGTGAGAACATAAAGAAGGATAAAGAACTCATAAAAAACAACCCATTAGGGCCGGCCGAGTGGTGCGGTGGTTAAGCACTGGCTTGGGATGCCAGCGGCCCCTGTTCGGGTCCCACATACGAGGGCCAGTGACACCGCCCTCAAAAACAAAACAAAAAACAACAACAACCCATTAGAACTAAAGAATACAATAACTGAAATACAGAACACACTCAAAGGAGTTACCAGTAGGTTAGGTGAAGCAGAGGATTGAATGAGCAATTTAGAAGACAAGATAGCTGAGATTACCCAATAGGAACAACAAAAAGAAAAAAAAAGAATATAAAACAATGAAAATAGTTTAAGGGACCTGTGGGATAATATCAAATGCAACAACAATTACATCATAGGAATACAAGAAGTAGAAGAGAGGGCGCAAGGGATTGAGAACATATTTAAGAAATAATGACTAAAAACTTCCCTAACCTGGTGAAGGATATCGACATATAAGCCCAAGAAGTATACAGAGATCCAACCAAGATGAACCCAAACAGGCCCACACCAAGATACATCATAGTTAAATGGCAAAAGTTAAAGACAAAGATAGAATCCTAAAAACAACAAGAGAGAGACAGCAAGGTACTTAAAAGGGTGCTCCCATAAAACTAACAGCTGACTTCTCTACAGAAACTTTACAGGCCAGAAAGGAGTGGCAGGAGATATTCAAAGTGATGAATAATAAAGGCCTACAAACTTGATTGCGTTATCCAGCAAGGCTATCATTTAAAATTGAAGGAGATATAAAGAGCTTCCCAGAAAAGAATAAGCTAAAGGAACTCATTACCACAAAGCCAGCATTGCAGGAAATGTTAAAAGGGCTTTTTTTAAGCAAAAGAAACATGAAGACAATCTAACTAATGAAGAACAGATACACAAATAACAAAATAGCAATAAGTATGTACCTATCAATAATCACTTCAAATGTAAATGGGCTAAATGCTCCAATCAAAAGACATAGGGTGAGGGCCGGCCAAGTGGCGTGGTGGTTAAATGCTGGTTTGGGAAGCCAGCGGCCCTGGTTTGGTCCCACATATGAGGTCCAGTGATACTGCCCTCAAAAATAATAAAAAAATAAATAAAAAATAAACACAAGATGGCATAACCTTAGTAAACATCTAGTCACTCAACATAGGAGCACCTAAATATATAAAACAAATATTGACTGACATAAAAACATAGATCAACAGTAACAGTATCATAGTAGGGACTTCAACACACCACTGCCAACAAGAAATAGATCTTCCAGCCAGAAAATCAATATGGAAATAGCGGCCTTAAATGACACATTATACCAGTTGATTTAATTGATGATTTTAGAGCATCTCACTCCAAAGCTGCAGAATATACATTCTTCTCGAGCACACATGGAATATCTTCCACGAGAGACCTCATGCTAGGTCACAAAACAAGCCTCAATAAATTTAAGAAAATTGAATTTATATCAAGTGCCTTCTCTGACCACACAGTGCTATGAAATTAGAAATGAATTACAAATTGGGGGAGGGGTGTTGTCACTTTGAGGGGTAAAAAGTATATCTGTTGCACGGTGTTGTACACCTGAAGCTAATTAAAATAAATTAATTTTTTAAAAAAAGAAATGAATTACAAGAAAAAAACTGGAAAACACACAAATACAAGGTGGCTGAATGACATGTTACTAAATAATGAATGGGTCAACAATGAGATCAAGGAAGAAATCAAAGATACCTCAAGACACACAAAAATGAAAGCACTATGACCCAAAAATCTATGTGATGCAGCAAAAGAAGTCCCAAGAGGGAAGGACATAGCAATGCAGGCCTACCTAAAGTCACAAGAAAAATCTCTAATCAATGGTTTATCCTTACACCTAAGGGAACTGAAAAAAGAACAGCAAAATAAGCCCAAAGGGAGTATAAGAAAGGGGATCATAAAGACCAGAGTGTAAATAAATGAAATAGAGACCAAAACACAATGCAAAAAATCAATGAAAACAAGAGCTGATATTTTGAGAAGATAAACAAAATTGACAAACCTTTAGCCAGACTCATCAAAAAAGGGAGAGAGAGAGAGAGAGAATCCAAATTAATAAAATCAGAGATGAAAGGGGAGAAGTGACAACTGACCACAGAAATACAAAAAAAAATAAGAAAATAGGGCTGGCCCAGTGGTGCGGTGGTTAAGCACTAGCTTGGGAAGCCAGCGGCCCTGGTTCGGTCCCACATATGAGGGCCAGTGACACTGCCCTCAAAAAAAAATTACGAAAATACTATGAGCAACTATACAACAACAAATTAGACAATCTGGAAGAAAAGAATAATTTCCTAGAAGCATAAAAACTTCCAAGGCTAACTCAAGAAGAAACAGAATATCTGAACAGACTGATTACTACCAGTGAAATGGAATCAGTAATCAACGAGATCCCAACAAACAAAAGCCCTGGACCAGATGGCTTTATAGGTGAATTTTACCAAACATTCAAAAATAATTATCACCTGTTCTCCTCAAACTATTACAAAAAATACAGAAGGAGGGAAAGCTCTCAAGTGCATTTTACAAGGCAACTATTACTCTGATTCCCAAATCAAAGACATTACAAAAAAAGAAAACTGCAGGCCAATATCATTAATGAACATTCATGCAAAAATTCTCAACCAAATATTAGCAAACAGAATTCAACAATACATTAAGAAGATCACACTCTATGATCAAGCGGGATTCATTCTTGGTATGCAAGTTTGGTTCAATATCTGCAAATCAATTAATGTGATGCAGTACATTAACAAATTGAAAAATAAGAATCGTATGAACATATCAATAAATACAGAAAAATCATTTGACAAAATCCTGCAGCCATTTATGATAAAAACTCTTAGCAAAGTGGAAATAGAGGGATCATATCTCAACATAATAAAGGCATGTATGACACACCCACAGCTAACATTGTACTCAATGTGTAAATGCTAAAATCTTTCCCTTTAAGATCAGGGACAAGACAAGATCATCCACTTTCTGCACTTTTATTCAACATAGTTCTGGAAGTTCTAGCCACAGCAATCAGACATGAAAATGAAATAAAAGGCAACCAAATGGGTAAGGAGGAAGTAAAATTGTCATTATACACAGATTATATGATACTATATAGAGAGTACCCCAAGGACTCTGCCAAAAAAAACTATTAGGACTGATAAATGAATTTAGTAAAGTAGGAGGATGCAAAATTAATATTCAGAAATCAGTTGCATTTGTATATGCCAATAATAAACTATCAGAAGGAGAAATTAAGAAAACAGTCCCATTTAAAATTGCTTCAAAAACTATAAAATACTTAGCAATAAATTAACTAAAGAAGGAAAAGACCTGTACTCAGAAAATTATAAGACACTGAAGAAAGAAATTAAAGAACATATAAATAAATGGAAACACCTACTATGTTCATGTATAGGGATAATTAATATAATTAAAATGTTCATACTTACCTAAGGCAATATAGAGATTCAACGAAATTCCTATCAAACTACCAAGGACAATTTTCACAGAAATAGAAACTATAATCCTAAAATATATATGGAACAATAAAAGACCCCAAATAGTCATGGCAATCTTGAGAAATAAGAACATAGTGGGAAGTATCACACTACCTGACATCAAATCATACTGCAAGGCTATAGTAATCAAAACAACATTGTATTGGTATAAAAACAGACACAGATCAATGGAACAGAATAGAGAGCCCAGAAATAAATCCATACCTATATGGTCATTTAATCTACAACAACAGAAAGAGGAATTTACATTGGGGTAAAGACAGTCTATTTGAGAAATTGGGCTGGGAATCTGGACAGACACAGGCAAAAAATGAAACTGGACCACCTCCTTACACCATGTAAAAGAATAAATTCAAAATAAATTAAAGAGTCAAATGTAAAATATGAAATTATTAAACTCCTAGAAGAAAATATAGGAAGTAAATTTGCAGATATTAGGCTTAGTAATATTTTTACTAATATATACCCTTGGACAAGGGAAGTAAGAGAAAAAATAAAACTAAGAAGTTTTTCACAACAAAGGAAAACATTAATAAAACAAGGTATCTTACTGTTTGGGAGAAGATATTTGTCAATGATATATCTGATAAGGGGTAAATATCCAAAATTTATTAAAACACATTGAACTCAATACCAAAAAACAAACAACCCAATTAAAAAATGGACAGAGGAAATGAAGAGACATTTTTCTAAAGAGCACTTACAGATGGCCAAGGGACATATGAAAAAAATGCTCAACCTCACTAATCATTAGAGAAATGCAAATAAAAACCACAATGAGATACCACCTCACTCCAGTCAAAATGGCTATCATCAATAAATCAACAAACAAGTGCTGGTGAGGATGTGAAGAAAAGGGATCCCTTGTGCACTGTTGGTGGGATTGTAGACTAATGCAGCCATTATGGAAATCAGTATGGAAGTATCTCAAAAAACTGTAAATGGAACTACCTTATGACCCAGCAATTCCACTCTTAGGTATCTATTCAGAGACATCCAAAATGCTAATTCGAAAAAAATATATGCACCTGTATGTTTATTGCAGCGCTATTCACAATAGCCAAGACTTGAAAACAACTGAAATGCCCATTGGTGGATGACTGAATTAAGAAACTGTGGTACATTTATACAATGGAGTATTACTCAACCATAAAGAAGAATGAAATCTTTCCATTTGCAAAAACATGGGTGGACCTAGAGAACATTATGCTCAGTGAAATAAATCATAAAAAGAAATACAATATGATCTCACTTGTATGTGGAATCTAAAGAATAGAATAAATGAACAAACTCATTAGAAACAGTTTCAGAGATATAGAGAAAAAACAGGGTTGCTAGATGGGAGAGGAGTGGGGATGAGGGAGAAGGTGAGGGGATTGGAAAGCACAAATTGGTAACCACAAGATTGCCTTGGGGAAACAAATGACAGTTTGGGGAATATAATCAATAATTTTGTAAAGATTTTGTAGGGTATCCAATGGACACTTGTCTTATTAGGGAGACCACTTCATGCATGGTGTAGATGCCTGTCCACTGCAGTGTACACCTGAAGCTAAATAATAATGAATGTCAACTATGATTTTATATGTAGAGTAAAACCTTGGATTGTGAGTAACTTGGTTTGCAAGTGTTCTGCAAGACAAACATTTCTAATACATTTTAACATAAACAATTGATGTCTTGCAATAAGAGTAGTTTGTTTCCAAAACGAATTTTGCTCGCAAAACAAGGTATTAACTGTATCCATAATTAGAGTTATTCTATCTGTCTCTCTCTCTCTTTCTCTCTCCCTCTCTCAGCTGAGGAGTTGAAAAGAGAATTAGAGAGAAGACAGTAATATTTTCAGTTATTTTAGATTCCAAATTCAGACACAGAGAAATGTCACAGTCCTCTCATATGCCATAGAATGTTTTTGGGCATAAATCTAAGTTGTGCTCTCTGAATTTTAGAAAAATATTATTTCAGGTTGTTATCATACTTTCTGTTGGAAGTTCATTGCCCTGCAAATATTTTTTTCTGTAAATAAAATGGAGCTCACATTTTGTTATAACTTCTGGTTCTGAATTTTTGCTTATGACTTCTCATTCTTACTGGCCTCTTTCTCCCTCTACTTTCATTCTCTTTTTTTGTTCCATGTCAATTCAGAATTTGGAGCCCAGTCATACTACTTTAATTTCCACAACAAATACCCACTTACATAAGCTTTTGTTTGAGGAAATTTCATAAGATCACAAATATCACAGTATCACAAATATCCTTTTTCCTTTTCCTCCACCACAAATTCTTAAGTTCTTATGCAGGGAATTTTAACTTGATCTCTTTTTAAACAGTTTTTCCCTAAAACTCAGGCCCTACTTGTCTTACCTTTTCTACCCAATTGACTATCAAGATATTTTTTAAAAAATATTATTCTATTTTTTTGAGGGATTCTGTCCAGTTATTAAAATAACATTTTCATCCTGGTATAATAATAATAATGAAAAAGTATACTTATTTCCCTTGAGGTTCTGCAAAGTCCCCAATAAGAGATTGGGGAGAAGATAGAGGTTAAGGCTTCAGAGCTGTACACACCCACAGCCCGGTTTCAACCATACGAGCTTCACTTTGATCTCTTTCACATATTTGATTTCTTGACCATTTGGAGTAAAAAGGAATTACCGTTATGAAAATAAAAAATTGAAAATCACTGCTTTAACAGTTGAAATTTATTAACTCAAAAGGTGGGTATTAATTAGAGATATATAAATTTGTTCCAAAAGAAGGTGAAGCACATCCAGGGTGTTGGATCTACACTATTTGTTGCAAAATTATTCAAAGCAATTGAGGATGTTTGGAGGTCATGTTAAGTCCCTAAGTTTAACATAAAGGAGATCAACCAGATCCTTTGGAGAGCTCATCAGAGGCTCGATTCTTGGCAGAATGAATTCTGGGGCATGCTGGAATTTCTCAAAAGTGAAACCCTTTCTATTTATGGCAGACTTTGGAATCTTGCTATATCATGTATTTTCATGGGACTGGAAGACCTGTGAAAGGGGCAACTAAGTTACAGTTATACTTGAGAAACCCACCTGCTAGTTTCCCACCTTTATTTTCCCCCAGATGTGAGTGATGAACAGTGTGGCATTGAAGTTTAAAATTATTCTACTATTTGATGCCATATTAAAATCATTTTTTCTGGGTCCAGCCAAGTGGCTCATTTGGCTCAGTTGAGCTCTGAGCAACAGGGCCACCAGTTCAAGTCCCACATGGGCCAGTTGACTGTGCCCGAGCTGAGCTGCCAACAGGTGGCAGGATGGCTCAGCTGGTGAGAGCACATGCGCTTAACAACAAGGTTTTTAATTCAACTCCCACATGGATGGTGGGCTACGCCCATATGCAACTAAGATTGAACACAGCACCTTGAACTGAGCAGCCGTGAGCTGCCAAAAGGCAGCAGGATGGAGACTAGACTTGGAGCTGGGCTAGATGCACACTCCACAGCTAAAATTGAAGGACAACAACTTGGCTGTTTCCTTCCCCAAACCCCCAATAAAAATATTTAAAAAAATAATTTTTCCTTACTTCATATACTACCCTGATCATGAGTTTGCTTGACAATGTGAGACAGGACTCCAGCTGCTTTTCAGATGCATTGGTTTGATATGCTGCTATCATTTAAGAAAAAGTAAAATTCAATTTTATTAATTATACATTTCTTTTTCTGACTAACTCTTGTGAGTAATTAAAAATAACTGGTGGGTTTCCTGGGATTTAATAGAATTCAATGGCATTTTGGCTTTTTCCTCAAATTGAGGTCATTTGTATACATTTTATGTTATTTGTGGATTATCTTTTCTAAGACTGGTATTATATTTGATAATTCTGTGTCCTTCATAGCACAGGACAGATATTAGGTGTGCACAAATAATTTATTGCATTGACTTTGTGCCAAAGTAGATGATGACCTACCATAGTATTCCATGAGAAAAAAAGACGGTCCTATTAAAAGTAAGTTGAGATTAATAGGGAATTAAGAGGAAGGGAACTGACAATTTTATAAATTTACTATGTGGTACACATTATCCTTGGAATCTTGTCGATGTCACCTCATTTATTGTGCTTATACACCAATACAAGTTTTATCATAGACACTTGATCTTACTTGCCATAGTGTTGGTTGTTTGTTCAATAAAATATGTATACTATGTGATTCAAACAGTCTCATTTTGCCTCTGCTGCTATGATTTAATCACTGGGGCTTTTTTATAGGTCTGTGACTTAAGAGACATATATCCATTCATTCCCCAGTAGTTAGTGTTGATACCACACTTTTTGGCTATTTTCATTGAGTTTAATTAATTTACTTTACCGTATGTCTGAGGGTAAAACAGAGCACAGAGTATTAAAAAGGAAACAAACAGACATACAAATAACCTTGATACTACGGACTTGAAGTAGCCTCCAAATATAACCCCTTTCTGACCTATATCTTTCCCTTCCTGGTTCTCTAACTAGTCTTCACTTTTTATTACTGTGGTCATACAGCACCCTAGCCATCTGCCCCCATGCACCGGTCCTTAACAACAGATACTCACGGAGACAGTACTTTCACTACGTTTATGACAATTCCCCATAGGACATCTAGAAAGAGGGTGGGCTAGTCAAAAACGGGTATGACCCTAAGCTGTCAATAGGGCAACACAAGCCAGACACTGTCCAGGGTGTACCATGGGAGGAACCATGGAGGTGAAGAATATTGACAGAATGCCCCTTGTCTACAATGCTAACAGCCTGTCTGAGAAGTAAAACCTGAACAAATGACAACATCTTTCTTCCATGCATTCTTGCCCTTAGACCTCTTAGTGAGCAGTTTCGGTCTCCCAGGAGGTGCACGTATACAGTTCATGGGACTTTCATTAAAGGCAGCCTGCAGGCCATAGGGTGATTTGACTTAGAGCTAAGTTCTCTGGAATGATGTATTTGACTTACAGACTATGGAAAAATACAATGCTACTTCCTTGTGTGTATCCCAATAAAAGCCACAGTCAAGCTATATTCGGGGCTCTTTGTCCTAGAGCCACTGTGTCCCCTCGCTAGCACTGCTTTTAAACTATCCTTTGTCTCTTGCCTATCATTTCTGTTTCTTAGTCTCCATCGGCCCTCTCGAAGTGCCCAACCCAGTCGTGCTATACGCAACAAGTGGCGCCCATATGTGGGCCTCAAGAGGATACACAATTGTATATATAGATAAATAAAGAAGAAGAGGAAGTAAAGAAGAGTGGGTAACGCCAACATCGGGGATTCTTGAGGCAGAGGACGCATCAACTACCGGGGAGGTAGGGTAAATCTTGAGAAATCAATCATCAACCAGGGTGTACAGTGTAAATACTAACTTTTTCGTGTGAAAGAACGTGACTGTGTGAGTGATTGATTATAGTTCCACGGCTTTGGCTACAGAACTTGACTGGGCTCTAATCTGCGGTACCGCTGGTCTAAGCTGTAACGACAAATTGGTAACTGGCACTGCCGAGAAACAGTGTTTCACCTGGCCCAGGGTTTATATGGGTGAACCTTCTGTCAAGGCTGACTTTAACGTCCCACGAGGGGTGCGGCCAGATGAGCATCAGAGTGATGAAACGTGAATGCACATCTTGCTATCCCTTTCATAAAAAACTAACATGGGAAACACTGATAGTCAGTGTAAATATCAGCCTTACATCAGCCTGCTACAGCAGCTGTTGAAGGCACCAGTAGTACGAGTCTCAGAGAAAAAAAATCAATGGAAATTTTACAAGTGATTGAGACACATTGCTCCTGGTTTCCTAACATAGGAACCTTAGATTTAAAAACCTGGAAAAGCGTAGGTTCAGACATCCAATTGTTACATAAAATTGGGGTCTCCAACCCGGTAACTATTTGGGATACATGGAGACTGGTTAAGTCAGTTCTGGAACCATTACAAACTGATTCAGAAGATGAGAAAGATGAGGATTATACGCTGTTAGAAAATAAGGAAAGAAAACAGGATCTTGAGGATATGCAGGAAGAGACTTCAGAGCCCCTGGCCACAGTTCTGAGATCTCTCAGCTTTGGGGGAGTTCCATCAGCACTCACCCCTGCCTCATTTAGAGTCAGAGAACCTCAGTATAGAAAGAATAACCGTTTCCTTCCTGATGCCTGCTGGAAATACAAGAGCCACTCTTTCTATGGTGGAGAGAGGCATTAGACAGGCACAGTCAGAAGGTGATATGGAAGCTTTAGTTTTTACTGTTGTTACTCAGGAGCGAATTGCACCAGGAGTTGATCCACAAAATCCACAGGGAGTCTTTGAAAATTAATATGAGACTTTAGCTTTTAAGATATTAAAAGAATTAAAGACAGCAGTGACTCAGTATGGTCCTAATTCTCCTTTCTCCTTATACCAAAGGCATTGTTAAAAACTTAGCAGAAGGACATAGAGTAATTCCTGTTGATTGGCAAGCAATGGCTCAGACCTGTCGTTCCCCAGCTCAGTTTTTGCAGTTTAAAACTTGGTGGATTGAGGGCCGGCCAAAAGGCACGGTGTTTAAGAGCTGGCTTGGGACGACAGTGGCCCCAGTTCGGATCCCACATATGAGGACCAGTGACACTGCCCTCAAAATAAATAAATAAATAAATAAATAAATAAATAAATAAATAAGTAAGTAAAAAATAAAACTTGGTGGATTGAGGGCGGCCCAAGTGGCGCATTGGTTACGAGCTGGTTTGGCTTAACACCAAAAAAAAACACAAACAATCCAATTAAAAAATGGGCAGAGGATATGAAGAGGCATTTCTCTAAAGAGGACATACAGATGGCCAACAGGCATATGAAAGAATGTTCAACCTCACTAATCATCAGAGAAATGCAAATAAAAACCACAATGAGATACCATCTCACTCCAGTCAGAATGGCTATCATCAACAAATCAAAAAACAACAAGTGCTGGCCAGGATGCGGAGAAAAGGGAACCCTGGTGCACTGTTGGTGGGACTACAAATTGGTGCAGCCATTATGGAAATCAGTATGGAGGTATCTCAAAACACTGGAAATGGAACTGCCGTATGACCCAGCAATTCCACTCCTGGGTGTCTACCCAGAAGAAACCAAGACACTAATTCGAAAAAAATGTATGCACCCCTATGTTTATTGGAGCACTATTTACAATAGCAAAGACTTGCAAACAACCGAAATGCCCATCAGTAGATGACTGGATTAAGAGACTGTGGTACATTTATACAATGGAGTATTACTCTGCTATAAAGAAGAATGGAATGGTACCATTTGCAACGATATGGATGGACCTAGAGACTATTATGTTAAGTGAAATAAGTCAGTTGGAGAAAGACAAATACCATGTGTTCTCACTTATATGTAGACTTTGAAAAACTGAATGAATGAGCAAAGGAAACAGAAACAGTCTCATAGATATAGAGGAAACACAGTGTTGCTAGTTGGGAGGGTGGTGGGGATGAGGGAGAAGGGGAAGGGATTAGACAGCATAAATAGGTAACTGCAGTATTGTCACAGGGATATGAAAGACTGTACGGGGAATATAATATTGTTGTAAAAATTTTGTGGGGTGTCAGATGGTCACATGTCTTGCTAGGGAGACCACTTCATGGATGGAGTAGAGGCTTGATCACTGCACTATATACCTGAAATTGATGGTGTATAATATTGTATGCCAACTGTATTTGAATATATAGATAGTCACGGGATGTGGATTATACGGTGGAAGGGAGTCAAAGGAATTGTAATAGATAGTATAATATGGGGGGGAGGAGTGGGGTGGAGAATTGAGGGAGGGGGGTTGTCACTTTGAGGGGTAAAAGGTATAACTATTGCACTGTGTTTTACACCTGAAGCTAATTTAAAAAATAAAATAATAAAATAAAAAAAAGAAGAAAGGAAGAAAACGTAGGGCCAGCTGAGTGGCTCAGTTGGTTAAGAGCTCACTCAAGAATGCGCGCTCTGAGCAACAGGGTTGCCAGTTCGATTTCTGGCCCGAACTGAGCAGCTGCTTAGCTGCCAACAGGTGGCAGGATGGCTCTACTATAAAAAGAAAGAAAAAGAGAGAGGGAGAGAGAGAGAGAGAGAGAGAGAGAGAGAGAGAGAGAGAGAGAGAGAGAGAGAGAGAGAGAGAAAGAAAGAAAGAAAGAAAGAAAGAAAGAAAGAAAGAAAGAAAGAAAGAAAGAAAGAGAAAAGAAAGGAAAGGAAAGAAAAGCTGAAAACTTCCCAAATCTGGAGAAAAACATAAACTTACAAATTCAAAATGCTCTGCAAATCCCAAACAATATAAACAGCTGCCTACCAAGCCTTTTGTCTTTGATGAGGGGGACTGCTTGTGATTCCGTGGGGGCAATGGTTTGTAAGTCATTTCAAGCAATGAGGTAATTCTGCACAGGAAGTTGTAGGAACACAGGCCAAATGGGAGTGAAGAACTGAGAACTCGTGTAAATCCAGGTTCCCAATATTATTATTGATGATAAGTAACTGAATTATGCAGTTGTGAGTCCAAGTTGTTTGGTTTCATAACATAATTCTCTAGTAATTAAGCAATTGTTTAGGTGCTTCTTAAACTATCAGGATAATATTTTTGTTGTTCAAAAATTCAAACCATTCTATCAGTGTAGGACTTTCATAAATGGAAATTCATTGTGATGTTAAATGAATAAATAAGAGAGGGCCTAGGAAATACAAGTGAGATTTGTATATTATAAACCAAGAATATGATTAATCCAATTTGGTACACTTGAGATATTTGGAAAAACTAAAATAATTATAGTAATTTTTAGAAGTGTAGGAGGAAAAAAGTAGAAGAAAGAGCGGGTGGAGGAAGAAGGTGAGGGGAAAGAAGAATGTTTCTTTTCCAATTATTTCACTCTGAAATACAATTTATATAGGAAAGACAGGATACATTCTTGATTTCTTTCTGCCCTTTGTTTATCAATTTGCTAATCAATTAATTGGTGCCCTAGTTAAAATAGATAGATATCTTCAAAATAATACCTTTTTCCAAGTATCATCATGAAGTAATGAATTTTTATGATATGTTTTTCAGTTGGTTGCATTTTGATGTGCAAATTGTCCTACCTTAGGCCAACTGCTCCTAAGTCCTTATGACATGACCCCTATGTCTTATACAGCTTCCTTATTTCTAACAGAGTAAAACATCCCTAGCTTACTTTGTAAGTTTCAGACCCTAGAATTGGAATCAATCATTTTTCAAAGGATGCCTCATTCCTTTTATTGAGAAATTCTATCTAGCTACCATAGTCTGGAAGATATGGGTGCTCATTGCTATGGGGTTTTAATGGCTTCTAGGACTTTTCAGTGAACAGAGCAAGAAAAGTTTTATTTTTTTAAATGTTGAGTAAATCATAAATTCTTACTGCATTTCTAATTGTAATTTAAAATTACATGGTTTTTACTTCTTTGATTTTTGTACTAGAGTTTCTTTTCTCTTATTTTGAAAATATTGATTTCAAAAAGCATTAACATAATTACTTTTTTTACCTATCCCACAATAAACCTCTAATAATCTAAAGAAAAAAAAAGAGCTGGTTTGGGATGCCAGCGGCCCCGGTTCAGATCCCACATATGAGGGCCAGTGACACTGCCCTCTACAGCTAACAACAGCTCCACCTGGACCTGGGCTGTGCAAGTCCCTGCGATGGTGTAGGCTGCAGCCCCTGCTGCAGTGGGCTGCCATAGGCTACAGTGAGTGGCCAGCAGCCAGCGTGAGTGGCCGGCAGCCAGCGTGAGTGGTTGGCAGCCAGCATGAGCTGCCAATAGCCGCTGTGAGCGACCACCCCGGTAACTGATCTGACTCATCCCGGAAGAGTGCAATGATGATGCCAACATGGGCCAATGAAGCAACATCCTCCGCAACTAGACTGAAGAACAAAAATGACAGCAACTTGTCTGTTCCCCTTCCCCGATTCCCCAACGCTGTTCCCCTACCCCAATTTCCCAATAAAATCTTTAAAAAAAAACTTGGTGGACTGAAGATGTGGAAGTTCAAAGTAAACATAATAGAAATCAGCTCATTAATATTAGTCAAGATCAGCTGTTAGGAAGAGGGGCTTGGGAAGGATCAGACCAACAAATTGCAATGGTTAATCAGGCTATCAACCAACTGAGAAAGATTTGCTTAAATGCATGGAAAAAGATTGAGACTGAAGGCAAGACCAATAGTTCTTTTAGTAAAATCTTACAGGGTTCTACCGAGCCCTAAATGGAATTTGTGGCTCACCTACAAGATGTAGTCCAGTGACAAGTTTCTAATGAACAAGCCGCTGAAATCATTCAATTAATCTTAGCATATGATAATGCAAATAAGGACTGTCAGAAAGCCATTGGAAATCAGAAAGGAAAAACAGGCCTGACTGATTACATTTGTTTGTGTCAGGAGGTAGGAACAGAACAATTTAGAGCTAATATGTTGGCTCAAGCTATGGCAGAAATTACAGTATGCCAGAAAAAGTATTCAGACAATTGCTACAATTGTGGAAGAACTGGTCATACCAAAAAGGATTGTAGGAAGAAGAATAATAATACAACTGGCTCCCACCCTTCTAATCCTATTAACTTAATGGAGTCAAAACGATCTCCACTATATCCAAGATGTAAGAGGTAAACATTGGGCCTCTGATTGTAAATCTAAATTTCATAAAAATGGCACTCCATTACAGGGAAACTTATCACAGGGTCAGCCCCAGGCCCAGATAACAACTGGGGCTTACCTGAATCAAACAGCTCCTCAGAATTACCAGGCAGTGCCTCGTCCTCCAAACTTTCAGTACAGCAATTAACTCCAGCCATGGAAAGCAGCATAGCAGTAGATATTTGTTCTACACAAGATATCCTGCTGCTCTCTGGTCAAATTCCTTTACCTGTGCCTACAGGCACCTTTGGACCCCTTCCCCCAGAAAGCGTGGGACTTGTCCTTGGTTGATCTAGTTTAACATCAAAAGGAGTTTTGATACTGGTTCCAGTTCATACTGGAATTATTAATTCGGATTATGAAGCTGAAATTCAAATCATAATGTCCTCATCTGTTCCTTGGACTGCTAAAAAAGGGGAACGAATTGCTCAATTGCTTTTACTCCCCTAAGTCCTCCCAGGCAATAAGGGAACTCAAAAGAGACAGGGAGGATTTGGAAGTAGCAGTCAAGCAGGAATTTTTCTAACAGAAAAAGTTTCAAGAATTCATCCAGTTTGTCAAATTGAGATAGAAGGCAAAAAGTTTTCAGGTCTTTCAGATACTGGTGCAGATGTATCAATCATAAATTCTCAGGAATGGCCACAAAACTGGAAAATACATGGGCTGGCCGAGTGGCGCAGTGGTTAAGCGCTGGTTTGGGAAGCCAGCGGCCCTGGGTCGGGTCCCACATATTAGGGCCAGTGACACTGCCCTCAAAACCCACCCCCCTCAAAAAAAAAAACTGGGAAGTACAAAAACCTGATATTGATATTGTTGGTGTGCATCAAGCTTCAAGCTTATGCACAAGTGTCTGTATTTTTCCTTGCCTAGGTCCTGAAGGTCAAAAAGGATTTTTACAGCTCTATGTTGCTGACATCCCAGTTAATTTATAGGGTTGCTATTTACTTACACAATGGGAAGCAGAAATTTGGATTCCACCAGGACAATATAGTCCTCAAAGCCAAAAAAATGAGTCAGATGGGCTATAAGCCAGGATAAGGTCTAGGAAAATCTAACCAAGGAATCAATCAACCAATTTAACCCTCTGTTCAGCAAGAAGACAAGAGCTAGGCTATAAATCAGACATCCAGGATCCTTTTTTTTTTTTGGAGGGCAGTGTCACTGGCCTTCATATGTGAGACCTGAACCGGGGCCGCTGGCTTCCAAAGCCAGCACTTAACCACCGTGCCACTCGGCCGGGCCCCAGGATCCTTTTTCGTATGGGCCACTGTTCAACAGCCTTGGATCCCCATAGCCCTAAAATGGACACATGATAAGCCTCTCTGGAATGAACAGTGGCCCCTCTCTCAAGAAAAATTAGACACGTTAACCGACTTGGTACAGACTCAGTTAGAACAAGATCATATAGAACCTTCCACTAGTCCCTGGAAATCTCCACTATTTGTATTTAAGAAAAAAATCAGGCAAATGGTGAATGCTCACTGATTTGTAAGCTTTGAAATGCTGTAATTGAACCTATGGGAGCACTTCAACCTGGACTTCCACAGCTTTCTATGATTCCAAAAAATTGGCCTTTAATAGTAATTGATTTAAAGGATTGTTTTTATAACATTCTTCTGCATTCTCAGGATTGTCTTTGATTTGCATTTTCTATTCCATCTACTAATAATAAAGAACCAATAAAGATATATATCAGTGGAAAATCCTTCCCCAGGGAATGTTAAATAGTCTAACTATATGTCAGCTCTTTGTAGACTGAGCTCTTCAGCCACTTAGAAAAAGTTTTCCAAATTGTTATATTATTCATTATATGGATGACATTCTTTGTGCAGCATCCTCTACAGAAAATTTAAGAAAATGTTTGGGTTTTTTTTGTTCTTTTTGTTTTCTTTTTTTAAAAATTAGTTTCAGGTGTACAACACAATGCAATAGTTATACTCTTTACCCCCCAAACTGACCACCCACCTTCCCCAGTTCGCCACCCCACCCCTCCCCCCCATATCATACATATCCACCACAATTCCTTTGACTCCCTTCCACTGTATACTCCACATCCCATGACTGTCTATATATTCAGTTACAGTTGGCATACAAAATCAGTTTCAGGTGTACAGTGCAGTGATCATGCCTCTAATCCATCCATGAAGTGGTCTCCCTAACAAGACATGGGACTATCTGAGATGCCACAAAATTTTTACAACATTATTATATTCCCCGAAATGTGATTCATATCCCTGTGGCAATATTGTAGTTGTCTATTTATGCTGTCTAATCCTTTCCCCTTCGCCCTTATCCCCACACCCCTCCCAACTAGCCACCCTCAGATTTTCCTCTATATCTATGAGTCCCTTTACTTTGATCGTTCATTCAGTTTTTCAGATTCCACATATAAGTGAGATCATATGGTACTTGTCTTTCTCCGACTGACTTATTTCACTTAACATAATAGTCTCTTCACAACATTATCAATTACATTCCCAGAACTGCCGCCATATCCCTGCGGCAACATTTTAGTCACCTACCTATGCTGTCCAAAACCTTCCCCCTCTCCCTCATCCCGACTCCCTCCCAGCCAGCAACCATAAGTTTTTCCTTTATATCTGCTTCATATGACTTCAATCTTCTTAAATTTACTGAGACTTGTTTTGTGGCCTAACGTGGTCTATCTCGGAAAATCTCCCATGTGTATTTGACAAGAATGTGTATTCTGTGTTTTCAGGGTGAAATGCTCTAAAATTATCAATGAAGTCCAGCTGGTCTAAAGTGTCATTTAAGGCCTCTCTTTCTGCATTGATTTTCTGTCTAAAGGGTCTTCCATTGGTGACAATGGGGTGTTGAAAACCCCTACTATGATAGTGTTACTGTTGATCTCTGTCTTTATGACTGTCAAAATCTGTTATGTATAATTAGGATTTCCTATGTTGGGTGCATAGAGGTTCATTAGGGTTATAGTGCCCTTCTTTGTCTCTTACTGTAGTCAATTTAAAGTCTATTTTGTCCAAAATAAGTATTGGTACCCCAGCTTTTTTTTCTCATTTCCATTTGCATGAAATATTTTATTCCATCTGTAAACAGCATATACATGGGTCCTATTTTCTTATCCACTCAGCCACTCTCTGTCTTTTGATTGGAGCATTTAGCCCATTCACATTTAAAATGATTATTGATAGGTGCATATAGATTGCCATTTTGTTATTTGTATTCCTGGTCTTCCTGGGTTAGCTTGTTTACCCCTTTCTTTTGCTTATAAAAGTCATTTTAACATTTCTTGCAATGCTGGCTTGGTGGTAATGACTTCCTTAAGCTTATTCTTTTCTGAGAAGCTCTTTATTTCTCCTTCAATTTTAAGTGATAGCCGTGCTGGGTATAGCAATCTTGGTTGTAGGCCTTTATTTTGTGTCACTTTGAATATCTCCTGCCACTCCCTTCTGGCCAGCAGAGTTTCTGTAGACAAGTCAGCTGTTCGTCTAATAGGAGTTCCTTTGTATGTAACATGCTGTCTTTCTCTTGCTGCCTCTAGGATTCTGTCTCTGTCTTTACCCTTTTTCATTTTAACTATGATGTGTTTTGCCGTGGACCTGTTTGGGTTCAGCTTGTTTGGAACCCTCTGCACTTCCTGGGCATGTATGTTGATTTCCTTCACCAGGGTAGGGAAGTTTTCAGTCATTATTTTTTCACATACATTCTTGACCCCTTGCTTCTTCTCTTCTTCTTCTGGTATTCCTATGATTTGAGGTTGTTGTACAGCATCTTCTCCCATAGGGCTCTTAAACTATTTTTGTTGTTTTTTTATTATTTGGTCTTTTTGTTGTGTCAACTGGGTGATTTCTGCTATTTTGTCTTCCAAATCACTGATCCGGTCCTCTGCTTCATCTACTCTACTGGAGATTCCTTTGAGTGTGTTCTTCATTTCAGTTATTGTATTCTTTAGTTGTAACTGGTTGTCTTTTATGATTTTTCTATCCTTCCTTATGTCCTCACTAAGTTTGTTAAACATTTTTTTTTTTAGCTGAGCCTTCCTGCCACCTTTTGGCAGCTCAATAGAAACTCAGCTTGGATTGGCATCGAACTGCCATTGCTAAGAGCTCAGCTCGAACTCTTGAGAGAGCTCTAAACCAACTGAGCCACTCGGCCAGGCCTCTTGTTAAACTTTCTTATCATCAGTGTTCTAAACTCTGTCTCTGAAAGGTTGGATTTCTGTTTCATTTAGTTCAATTTCTAGAGGTTTCTTCTGATATTTTTACTTGTGACATGTTTCTTTGTTTCCTCATTCTGGCTGTCGCTCTGGGATTGCTTTGATGTATTAGATAGGCCACCAGGAGCGCTCCGGCTGGATCACACAGGTACACAGCTTACGGCCCAACACTCCCAGGAGAACTCCCAGTCTCAGCCTGTCCCAATCAGCCGCTTGGAGACCAGGCCAAGCAGCCCGACAGCCAATCACCAGACTGGCAACTCTGTAAGTGCAGTGTGGAGAGCCGACACCCGAGGCGGCTTGTGCAGTCCCGCATCTCAGTGAGCAGGTTGTTGGAGCCGGAGCACACCCACCAGGAGTTTCCCTGGCAACACAGGACAAGCCGTGTTGTGGGTGGAGATCTGAGGCAGCTCATGCACTCCAGGGTCTCAGCAGCATGTCGGAGCCGCAGGGCACCCGCCCAGCATTTCCCTGGCAACGCAGCATAAGCGGGGCAGAAGGTGGGGATCCAAGGCCGCATGCGCAAGTGCCCACATGCATGCACACATGCACTTCTGCTCCAATTCCACCAGACCAATGAGGTCCCGGACCTGACCCTCTGTGGGAGGGACCAACCCTGACAAAATGTTGCCCTCCTGTGCACCACTTGCACGCAGGCACCACACCAGGAGAACAATAGTCCAAAAACCTCCAGCCTTTGCACCAAAAGTGCTCAGTCCAGTCCATCCCTATAGGCTCCTGGGCCCGGCTCACACAGCTACTCCCTCCACCAGGAACCAGGTAAGTGCTCACTGGCGAGCAAGCCTGTGCACCAGCCCCACTGATTCTCTAGCTGCTCTTAGCCTCACTGAGGTGAGCAAAGAGAGTCCTCACTAATTTACTGCCAGCTTTCTTGGAACTCCTCTTCCCGGCAAAGGAACTCTGAGCTGGTAAGCTTGGTGTGCGGCCGGAGGGTCTCTCCCCCAACCAGAGAAACCTCCCCACAGCTGGGGCTTCCCTCACGGGGTTCACCCTCTCTCGTCTCCACCCCTCCTATCAGACTTGATGTGGCCTCCTCTTTAAGTTCTTCATTTACTGGTTCTGTTCATCTAGTGTTCTGAGGAGTCCAGGGTTGAATGCTGTATGATTTGTTTGTAATTTTGGTGTGATCCTGGGAGGTAGTTAGCACAGCATCTGTCTATTCTGCCATTTTACCTGAAGTCCCCTAAAATGTTTTGATTTGTTAAAAGAACAGCTTGACTATGCAGGACTTTACATATGTCCAGATAAAATTGAAACTACTACACCAGTTCAATATTTGGGAACAATTGTAGACAGACAGACCATTAGACCTCAGAAAGTTCAAATAAGATGAGATCAAATTGCCACCTTAAATGATTTACAGAATTTGTTAGGAGATATTAATTGGCTACTTCCTACTTTGGGTATTCCCAGCTATGCTCTCAGTAATTTATTTAGTCTTTTACGAGGACTACCTCAACTAGATAGTCCTCGATGTTTATCCCCTCAAGCTAATCAGGAGTTGGAATTTGTAGAACAGAAAATACAAGAAGCTAAAATTCAGTGCATAGCTCCCACACAACCGTTACAAGTCTTTATTTTCCCGACTCAACACTCGTCTACGGCAGTGATTGGTCAACAAAATTACCTAGTAGAGTGGCTTTTCTTGCCTAACAACACTTTTTTGTTCTTGAGGGCAGGGTCACTGGCCCACACATGTGGGACCTGAACCAGGGCCCCTGGCCTCCCAAACCAGCGTTTAACCACCGCACCACTCGGCTGGCCCACCTAACAATTTTTTTCTTTTTTTTAGAGGGCAGTGTCACTGGCCCTCATATGTGGGATCAGAACCATGGCCACTGGTGTCCCAAGCCAGCTCCCAACAACCGTGCCACTTGGCCGGCCCAGCCTAACAACTTTTTAAAGTCACTCCTGAGCTATGTAGAATTGATTTCGGAACTTTTATCACAAGCTTGAACTAGAATTTTACATCTCAATGGACAAGAACCTACTAAAATAGTAGTACCACTTAAGAAACAACAAATAACTCATATAAATAGTCATTCTGACTCATGGCAGTTTGCTATAAGCAATTTTTATGGTATAATTGACAATCATTATCCAAAAAATAAGCTGTTTCAGTTTCTTGAAAAAACCAATTGGATTTTACCTAAGAAAATTAAACAAACTCCGATTCCTCAGGGAGTCACAGTTTTTACTGATGGTTCTAGTAATGGTAAAGCAGCAATTGTTAGTGAAAAAGGCAACCAGATGATTCCAACTAACTGCACTTTGGCTCAGAATGCTGAATTAATTGCTGTTTTAACTGCTCTAAAAGAATTTCAAGATCCTATAAATATTGTCTCTGATTTAGCTTACATGGTTCATACTGTACAAAATATTGAGAATGCATTGCTTTCTCACAATTCAAATCAATCTCTTCAAATTTTGTTTTCTCAACGTCAGCAAACTGTGAGAAACCGCCAACATCCACTTTTTATTACACATATTCGAGTACATATGCCCCTACCTGGTCTTATGACTCATGGCAATGCTATTGCAGATGCCTTAGTGGGGAGGGCTCATGTTGCCGAAGCAACACATTTACATTCTTTCATACCAATGTTGGTGGACTTCATTCTCACTTTTCTATTACTAACAAACAGGCTAGCCACATTGTTCAAACTTGTCCAACTTGTCAAATTATCAACTCACCACAAGAATGCCCTGAAGGAGTAAATCCTTGGGGTCTTGTTCCCAATGCACTGTGGCAAATGGATGTGACTCACATCCCATCATTTGGAAAATTATTGCTTGTGCATGTTACCACAGATACCACCTCTGGCTTTCTTGTAGCTACTGCACAAACTGGAGAAACTGCTACTCATGCTTGTTGTCACATGACTATGCTTTTCTATCATGGGGCTCCCTGTAGTGATAAACATAGATAATGGCCCCGCATATACCAGCTCTAAATTTGCTCAGTTTTGTGATACTTGGAAAATCACTCATAATACTGGCATTCCATATAATCTACAAGGACAAGCCACTGTTGAATGAGCCAATGATACTTTGAAAAACCGTTGTATAAACAAAAGGGGGGAGACAAGCTGGAACCCCCACAGATACAATTGGCTAAAATCATATTTACTTTAAAGATTTCAAAATTTATCTGGTCCAAATAATGAATCAAACATTGGGTGTACTGCTACAGAAAAACATTTTAATAATCAACACAGTTCTAAATTATTGGAAAATGTCCCATCTGGTGAAAGGATACCCAAAGCAATCAATGACATTTGAAAACTTTATTAACATGGGGAAGAGGTTTTACTTGTATCTTTCCAGGCCCAGAAAAGCATCCTTTGTGGACACCTGACAGGTTCACGAAAGAAATGAATTGCGTGGATCACGGGTAATTCCCAAAGAAAAAGAAAATGATACCTTGAAAGATATGTTTATGATGTTTGGAAAAAAATTTGAAGTACAGGAGGCAAGCACTCATAGCTTCCCTCCTCCTATTCCTCCGTGTACCCATCAAAGTAACTGGATTGATGGACAGTCCGATATTCATTGGGAAGAGTGTTAAGGGAGTATGGATTGGGTATTATTTAATGATTCCTATGGAACAGTAATAGACTGGGGCCCCCATGGGGATACAGTCCTTAATTGCTTCAATTACCAACTTCTCAGATGGTGGGTACGTACCTGTAATTCTTCTCAGATTATTGATACTCAATCCTATTAAAAACAAATAAATAAATAAAAATAATATATACTTTTCAATTTGAGGAAACTAAAGCAATTTATTTACAGACATGTCTTAAAATTCCTTTTGTTTTTCTAGTTGGAACAATGACAGTAAATTTAACTACAAAATTAGTAGAATGTGATCAATATAGATTATATACTAGTATCAATTCTTCTCTTCATAATGATCATAATCAAATAATGATTCTTGGGCTGGCCGAGTGGTGTGGTGGTTTAGAGTGGGCTTGGGACACCAGCAGCCCCAGTTTGGGTCTCACATATGAGGGCCAGTTGACACTGCCCTCTAAAAAAAAATAAAATAAAAATAATGATTCTTAAGAGATGGCGTGGATTATGGATCCCCATCCAGGCTCCTAGAGTTTGGGAAGGTACTCCTACAATTCATATAGTTCTTCAATTATTAAATAAAATTTTACATAGAACAAAAAGATTTATAGGACTTCTGATAGCTGCAATCGTGGGAATTATTGCTCTTACTACTGTTGTTGCTGTTTCAGGAGTGGCATTACACCAAACAGTACAGACCACTGAGTTTGTGCAACAGTGGCATGAGAATGGTAGTAAACCTTGGAATCAACACATTAGAATAGATCAAGAAATCAATGTTAGATTAGCTGATTTAGAATCTACTATTGTGTATCTTGGTGATCAAATAGAAAATTTACATACTATGATTACTTAAAAGTGTGATTGGAATGTTTCTGCTTATTGTGTAATTCCTTATGCTTATAATCAAACTTGTACACCATGGTCTGAGGTACAAGCTCATCTTTTGGGACATGTTCCCAACCTCAATGTGGACATTCTTCAATCACAAAAAGAAGTAGATCAGATGTCCAACGCCAAACTTCAACTGCTACCTGGAGAAGAAGCACTCTCCGTGGCTGTAGATGGACTTTCTCATTCAAATCCAACAAATTGGATAAAGACTTTGGGTGGAGGGTTTACTGGTGTGATTGCTGTTTTGCTTATCATTTTGTGTTTATTCTGTTAAGTCCTCAGAAATGGACAAACAGCCCTCAGATGGGCAGTAAAAGAAGAATCCGCAAGGTCTGTGTTTCTCATACTTCAGAAAGAAAAAAAAAAAGGGGGAAATGTGGTCATACAACAGCCTAGCCATCCGCCCCCATGCACCGGTCCTTAATAACAGATCCTCACGGAGATAGTACTTTCACTATATTTATGGCAATTCCCAATGGGAGCCCAAGAAAGAGGGCAGGCTAGTCAAAGATGGGTATTACCCTAAGCTGTCAATAGGGCAACACAAGCCAGACACTGTCCAGGGCGTACCATGGGAGGAATCATGGAGGTGAAGAATATGGGCAGAAGACTCCTTGTCTACAATGCTAACAGCCTGCCTGAGAAGTGAAACCTGAACAAATGACAACATCTGTCTTCCATGCATTCTTGCCCTTAGACCTCTTAGTGAGCAGTTTCGGTCTCCCAGGAGGTGCACGTATACAGGTCATGGGACTTTTGGTAAAGGCAGCCTGCAGGCCATAGGGTGATTTGACTTAGAGCTAAGTTCTCTGGAATGCTGTATGTGACTTACTGACTGTGGAAAAATACAATGCTACTTCCTTGTGTATATCCCAATAAAAGCCGCAGTCAAGCTCTATTCGGGGCTCTTTGTCCTAGAGCCACTGAATCCCCTGGCTAGCACTAGTTTTAAACTATCCTTTGTCTCTTGCCTATCATTTCTGTTTCTTAATCTCCATCAGCCCTCTCAAAGTGCCCAACCCAGTCATGCTTGATGTGACATATTACCTCAATGATCATATCCCCGATTAAATGAGAGGTTTCCCTAAGCTTAGTTTGCCATTGAAGGAACTGGTAAATTGGTGTTGCCCCAAATTCCTTCCCCAGCTTGCAAAAAAAACAACACCTGAAGACTAGGGCCCTTGACCCTCATAGCTATATCCTTTCACATTTCTCAGTGTTACAGAATCCTTCTCTTGGTTTTAACCTCCTCTCTTTTACTTTATTTTCCTTCCACAAAGAGGCCTGAGCTCTTTTAATCTTTTGTCCTGATGGCTCTAAACAGCCCTTCAATCCAATCACTAATCTTTTGTCCTGATGGCTCCATAACAGCCCTTCAATGCAATCACTCTAGTTAACATTCAAGTGTACTTATTTCCTTCTCTAAATAGTTCCATTTAAACCACAGAATGGTAGCAAGGTCACATATTGAATAGAAGGACCTAGACAATGGGGAGAACATTTATTCCCATCAGGTATACTCAGATACAAAAATCTAGATTTATGCAACACAAAAATTAAGTGATAATTTTTCATTTTACAGAAGGATTCACCACGGGATTCCTTTAAATAGCTGGTTCCCTTAGTGCATGTTACAGTGGTATTCTGTTGGGAAAAATCTAATCCAAGTGCAAGTTTCCAGAAAATAAGCAATTATTATGACACCAGGTAATTTTTTTTTGAGGGCAATATCACTGGTCCTCACATGTAGGACCCGAACCAGTACTGCTGGCTTCACAAGCCAGCGATTTAAGCACTGCGCCACTCGGCCGGCCCAACACCAGGTAAATTTTGTAGATTTGTTCTACCTTGAATATAATTTTTTAATAGACTCAAGGGAGTTCCAGTCAAGATGGCATAGTAGGTAAATGCTGTGCTGACCTTCTTTTATGGCCACATTAAAATTGCAACTAAACTACAATACAAACATCATTGAGAATCACCTGACAGCTTTCTGAACCAAAGCCCTACAACTGAGGAATACAGAAGATGCCAACTCAAGACTTGTAGTAGAGGCAGAAATGTGAAACAGGCTAGTCCCACACCCACGTGTGACCATTAAAAATCAGGAGAGATATCTCAGCTGTGGAAGTCCTCCCCTGCCACCCTGCAGAAGGAGCAAGATGTCCCAGTGCCACACCATACTCTCCAGCCTAGGGTTCAGGTACCAGGGTGAGAACTTCCCATAATTTCTGGTTGCAAAAACCAGCAGAGATTGTGGCTGAGTGAGACAGAGTGTGGCTGAAGTCCCAGGCACTCCTCTGACAGAGACAGAGCATGGACTTACTCACCAATGGAAGCAATAGTACTGAGCTCCAGTCACGGTGTAGCAGCTGGAGTGGCAACAGGGACATAAGGGAGAGAACTCCATTGTCTAGCCACAGGCCAACAGCTGTAGGGGCAGCTGTAGGAGTTGGTGGGAGCCATTGTTTCTTTGTGGAGTCCTCCCCCTTCCAGGCAAACAAACCCAGGCAGCTGCCATATCTGAGTGTCCATCAACTGGTTGACACCATTCCTTTGCCATGTCCTGGTGATTCTGTGATCCCAACACATCCAACTTCCTGGCACATGCAGGCAACCTCAAGTGGCTTTTTTGTACAAACTATCTGCCTTGGCTCATGCTTCATATTATTCTGGAGTCTCTCAAAGGTTCACAGAACCCAGATAAGGAGCATCTGGCTTCAGCATGCTCTATACATCTAAATGAGTACCCCTAAGAATGGCACTGGGGGCAGCCAGCCTTCATTTGAAGCTTGGCCTCTCAAGGCACTTACTTGCACAGTGCAGGCAGTGACCATCTTTGGATTGCTTTGCGGCTAATCCAGGGTGGCTCTTAGTGAGGAATGGACTGCAGCTGAACTTATCTTGCAGTACATCTCCTCCCAGGTAGCCCTGGGCTTGATGCACCCAGTGGTCACCTTCAAAACAAGCTGGCACATAAAGCAACTGCCTCCAAGGAAGATCCACCCAATGGGGAAATTAGGCAGGCACCAAATCCCTGCAGAGGCAGATCATGCTCTGTAGAGTCAGCCTCTGTACCACAACTTCCCCACTGCAGTCACAGCCAGTCCTCACAACTACAGCCCAAGTTTCAATCTGTCCCGTTGACATGCAAATAGCAACTAAGGCTCAACTGGAAAAGGAGGGCACACACAAACCACACAGGAAACACACCTGGAGTGTGCAGTTCAGGTGATGAGTAAGACTGCCACTGAGCCCCACAGCACACCTACTACATAAGGCCACTCTATTAAGACTGAAAGACATAGAAACCCTATCTAATAAATAGAAACAAACACAGGGAGCCAGCCAAAATGGGGAGAGAAATAACAAAAACAACAAAAACCAAATGTGTCCTAAATGAAAGTTTGGAACAGAGCTCCAGAAAAAGAACTAAACAAAATGGAGACAAGCAATCTACCAGATGCACTGGTTATAAGGCTGTTCATTGATCTCAGGAAGAACTTCAACAAAGAGATAGGAAACAAAAATGGAGATAAAAAGATAAAAGAAGAATCAGTCATGGGCCAGCCGAGTGGCGCGGTGGTTAAGCACTGGCTTGGGAAGCCAGAGGCCCCGGTTCAGTCCCACATAAGAGGGCCAGTGACACTGCCCCCCCCCAAAAAAAATAAGGCAGTCAGGGAGAAATAATACAATAACTGAAATGAAGACTACATTACAGGGAATCAACAGTAGATTAGATAAAGCAGAAGATCAAATCAACAGTTTAGAAGATAAGGTAGCAGAAAACACTTAATCAGAATAGCAGATAGAAAATAATAATCCAGAAAAAAAAGAGGACAGTTTAAGGGGCCTCTGGGACAATATCCAGTGTACCAACATTGGCATCATAGGGATACCAGAAGGACAAGGGAGAGAGGAGGGGATTGAAAACCTATTTGAAGAAAAAATGACAGAAAGCTTCCTTCACCTGGAGAAGGAAATGGATATTCAATCCTAGGAAGTACAGAGAGTCCCAAGGAACATGAAACAAAAGAGGCCCATACAAACACACATCACATCCAAAATGTCTAAGGTTAAGGACAAAGAAAGAATCTTAGAAGCAGCTAGAGAAAAACAGTTAGTTACTCCCATAAGGCTGTCAGCTGATTTCTCAACAACAACAACAACAAAAAATTGCAAGCCAGGAGAAATTGGCACAAAATATTCAAAGAGATGAAATGCAAGCACCTACAACAAAGATTACTCTGCCCAGTAAAGCTACCATTAAAGTCGAAGGAAAGATACAGAGAATCCCAGACAAGGAAAAGCTAAAGGAGTTAATTCACCACCAAACCAGTATTACAAGGAATCTTAGAGGAACTCCTTTAAGATGAAAAAAAAATATCAAAAATATGAATAAAAAAATGGCAATAGCTACATACCTATCAACAATTGCTTTAAATATAAATTGACTAAGTGCTCCAATCAAAATATTGCGGTGCTGAACGGATAAGAAAACAAGACCCTTACATATAATGCCTATGTAAGGGGATGAAAAAATATATTGCATGAAAATGGAAACAAACAAACAAACAAACAAAAAAGCTGGCAGAGCGATATTTATTCCAGACAAAATGGACTTTAAAACAAAGTCTCTGACAAGAGACACAGAAGGACCTAGTAATCCCACTTCTGGATATTTATCTGAAGAAACCGAAAATGCTACTTTGAGGGGACATGCTCATCCATACGTTCATTCCAGCATTATTTACAGTAGCCAAGGTATGAAGGCAATCTGGGTGTGCCTGAATGGATGAATAGATAAAGAAGAGGGGGTACATATATACAGTGGAATGTTACTGAGCCATAAAAAAAATGAAATCCTGCCATATACAATGACATGAATGGTCCTAGAGGGTATTGTACTGAGTGCAGTAAGTCAGACAGTGAAAGACAAATGTCCTATGATTTTACTTATAAGTGGAATCTAAAGAACAAAATAAACAAACAAACAAAACAGAAACAAATTCACAGACACAGAGAACATTTTGATGGCTGCCAGATGGGAGGGGTGTTAGGGGTGGGTTAAAAAGGCAAAAGGATTAAGAAGCACAAATTGGTTGTTACACAGTAGTCATGGGGATGTAGCGTATGGCATCAGATGGGTCACAGATTTATCAGGGTTATAGATGAGAGGAATGTTGTGGTCAGGGTTAAAAAGGTGAAGGGGTTAAGAAATACAAATTGGTAGTTATCAAATATTCATGGGGATGTAAAGTAAAGCATAGGGAATATATTCAATTATATGGTAATAACTATGTATAATGCCAAGTGGGTACTAGTCAGGGAGATCACTTCTTAATTTGTATAAATGTCTAACCATTGTGTTTTAAAACTGAGGTTAATATAAAATAATATTGAATGTCACTTGTAATTGAAAAAGTCAAAAAAGGGGGAAAGATAAAGGGGAGTAAGCGGTTCAAAGTTCCAGGCATAAAACAAATAAGTCTCAAGGATGTAATTTGCAGCATAGGAAATATACTAATAGTGTGGTATGGTGTCAAATGGTTGCTAGAATGATCACGGTGATCACTTCTTTGGCATAGGGAATATAATCAATAACATAGTAATAACTCTGTATAATGCCAGGTGGGTACTGTTGAATAACTATGATGCAAACCTGAAACTAATATAACATTGCATGTTAGCTATGTTTTAATAAAAATCTTAACAAATAAAAATTAAATTAAAAGAAGCTCAAAGTTATTATATACAGCATGATAATACAATAATCCTAAAGGGAAGTAAGGTTTTGAGTGAGATCAGTATTTCTCCACAAACCACCCACAGTGAAATCTTCCATGGTACTTTTAAAATACAAACTCTCTAGGGAAAAAGCCTGAGAATCTGTATTTTAACAAACTTCTCCAACTGATTATAATTCACACTGATGTTTCTGAGAAACATTGGACTAGATTACATATTTCTTGCTTGAATCTTCCATGCTTGTCTTTCCTTGGCTTTAAGGAAAAGCTCATGACCTTAACAGTCTGGACATTTATCACTGAGGAAAAAGAGATACTAATATTGGAATTGTAAAGAAGGGGGTATTAAGCAGCAGGATTGGTGAACCTGGTGAATATATGTTAGTATGTGTTTGTGTATATAAAGAAACATTTCTTAAAGTACATAAGGAAAAATCTGAAGAATGTTCTTATATACACCCTTTTAACTTCTTTTGTTTCTGACCTTATATGACATGTGAGCAGATATTATGCAACGACTATGGCTGTTTCAAGTTTTGGCATCCTATGCTTTTTTTTTTTTTTTTTTTTTTTTTAGCTGAGCCATTTTGCTACCTTTTGGCAGCTCAGCTTGGGCCAGTAATTGAACTGGCGACCCTGTTGCTCAGAGCTCACATTCTTGAGCAAGCTCTTAACCAACTGAGCCACTCGGCCAGCCCCCATCCTACGCTTTTTGACAATGCATTCCCAAATAGTCTTGTATTGGGTTGTCAAAAAAGTCATATGATGCATGTTAGCAACATATGGCACTAGTTCATTTTTGGAAGTATTAGAGTCATTCACATCTATGTTATTACTATGCCATTTGACAGCTGACAGTTCTAGCTTCATTCTAAAAAAAATTGAACGCTTTGGTTGAGTTTTGGAGGTTTTACAAGTTGTAGATGGAAGACCAAACTGTGCATTTTTGCTATATTTTACTGTTTTACATCCATAAAGGGAAGAACGTGCTTCAAGCCTGTGAAAAGTTTCATAAACTTTATGGTGACAATGCTCTACAAGAACATCAGTGCCAGGGGGCCGGCCGAGTGGCGCAGTGGTTAAGCGCTGGCCTGGGAAGCCAGCAGCCCCGGTTCGGTTCCACATATGAGGGCCAGTGACACTGCCCTAAAAAAAAAAAAAAAAAAAAAAACATCAGTGCCAATGATGGTTCACAAAATTCCATGCTGGTGATTTTTTTTCCCCTTAGCTCCACTTTACTCTTTATATCTTTTTTTTTTAACTTATATATGGCAATGTGCATACATCTTTTTTTTTTTGAGGGTAGTGTCACTGGCCCTCATATGTGGGAACAGAACCGGGGCTGCTGACTTCCCAAGCCAGCACTTAACCACCGCGCCACTCAGCCGGCCCACATCTTTTTTTATTTATAGCCTGTATCCCTTTGTTTTTTTATTATTTTAAAAAATCTTTTATTGTGAAATAAACACTTTTTAAAAATTAGTTTCAGGTGTACAACACTGTACTTTTTACCCCTCAAAGTGACAACCCCCTCCCCCACTTTGCCACCCCTCTCCCCCATATCATACAATTACATATCTATTACAATTCCCGTGACTCCCTTCCACGCTATAATCCACATCCCGTGACTATCTATATATTCAATTACAGTTGGCATAAAATATTATACAACATCAGCTTCAGGTGTACAGTGCAGTGATCCAGCCTCTACTCCATCCATGAAGTGGTCTCCCTAACAAGACATCTGACCATCTGACACCCCACAAAATATTTACAACATTATTAATTATATTCCCCGAACTGTCTTTCATATCCCTGTGGTAATATTGTAGTTACCTATTTTTTGCTGTCTAATCCCTTCCCCTTCTCCCTAATCCCCAACACCCCTCCCAACTAGCAACCATCCGTTTTTCCTCGATATCTATGAGTCTGTTTCTGTTTACTTTGCTCATTCATTCAGTTTATCAGTTCCACATATAAGTGAGATCATATGGTATTTGTCTTTCTCCGACTGACTTATTTCACTTAAAATAATAGTCTCTAGGTCCATCCATATCATTACAAGTTGTACGATTTCATTCTTCTTTATAGTGGAGTAATACTCTATTGTATAAATGTACCACAGTTTCTTAATCCAGTCATCTACCAATGGGCATTTTGGTTTGTGCTGGTGATTTTGAACTCAATGAAGCTTCTCGGTCAGGGAGGCCCACCGCGGTTGATGATGACAAAATAAAGGCATTGATCGAATCAAATCCACATTACATGACACGAGAGATTGCAGAAACATTGAACATCCATAATTCAAGTGTTCACGACCAACTGAAGAAGCTGGGATACATAAGCAAGCTCGATATTTGGGTTCCGCATGAACTCAAAGAGGTTTATTTGACAGCAAGTATAAACATCTGCAATATGTTAATTAAACAAGAGGAAAATGATCCTTTTTTGAAGCTACTGATAACTGGTGTTGAGAAGTGGATTGTTTCCAACAAAGTGGTGCAAAACGGTCTTGGTCCCAATGTGATGACTCGCCTCAAATGACATCAAAAGCAGATATTCATCAGAGGAAGGTTATGCTCTCAGTTTGGTGGGATTTTAAAGGTATCATGTTTCTTGAGCTCCTACCAAGGAACCCAACAATCAATTTGAATGTGTACTGTTGGCAATTGGACAGTTTGAATGAACCCGTCATCCAGAAATGTCCACAGCTTGTTAATTGTAAAGGAGTTGTGTTCCATCATGACAATGTGAGACCACATACAAGTTTGATCGTCCATCAAAAATTATTAGAGATTGGATGGGATGTGTTTACTCACCCACCATATTCACCTGAACTTGTGCCATCAGATTTCCACTTGTTTCACTCTCTTCAAAACAACGTGCATGTTATAATGTTCAATTCAGATGAGGCTGTAAATCAGTACCTTGTTCAGTTTTTTGCAAATAAAGACAGGTCCTTCCTTCCAGGAATGAGGAATTATGAAGCTCACTGAAAGATAGCAAAAGGTTATTGAGTAAAATGGGCAATATATCATTGATTGATCTTTGTTCTTCATATAAATAAATTACCTTTGAAAAACATAGAAAAAAATACCTCATGACTTTTCTGACAACCCAATATTAAGGGAAGCATTCTGTCCTTCATAGAGTCCTACATTTTTTTTGTTGTTGTTGTTGTTATTTGTTCTATTACACTCATTTGCTCTAACTCATGTCAAAAAAACTCAGTCACCCTTTGAATGCTAAGTTATTTGTAAGTCATCATGTCAAGCTTTTAATAAGATTTGGCCATAGTAATGAGGGGACTGAGTTAACCAAGAAGCTATTAGCAGATCCAATGTGATAAGAAGTGACTCTCTGACTCAGATAAGAAAAATGAATATGAACAAGTACAAAGTGAACATACCTGTTAAAACCATTACACAGATCAATAAAGATAGCGTTAGAAGCCACCAGAAATTCCCTTTACTCTTTATACAGTAAGTCCCCAACTTACAAACATTTGAGTTGTGAACTTTCACAGATATGAATGGACCTCACATTATAAACATTCATAGATACAAACAAATCATGGAAGTAGCTCATGTGTCTGCTCTTGTCAGTTCACTGCATGCAATCCCCTATATGGCAGTTGGTGTACTGTTCTGTACCACCATTTTAAGGTAACTGTAAAAATAAAAATAGTTTATTTACAGTATTTTTTGTGTGTATAGTTTTTCTATGCTTTACATTGTATATTTGTGTCAAAGGTGTATAAGACTCTCTTTGTCAGACTTACAAATGAATCTGACTTACGGACACTCTCCTGGAACGGACCTCATTCATAAGTCGGGGACTTACTGTATTTTTTTTGCCCAGTCACCTCCCCAAAGGTAACTATTATTCTGATTTCTAAATCCAGTGCCAATTTTGAAATTTATGAAATTTAAATCATATAGCTTTTATACTTTTGAATATAGATTATTTTATTCAATATTGTTTATTCCAGATATACACACTTTATATGTTGCAAAATTCACTGGGTTTTTTCCATACTCACTTCCTTAATAGTGTCTCCTTTTGAACGAGAAATTTGCAATTTTAATAAATTCCCATTTATTTTATTTTATTTTCCTTCAGGTTAGAAGTCTTTCCTTACCTCAAGGTCATGAAGTTATTGCTGTATGTTATTTTTGGAAGTTCTGTTGTTTCATTTCACATGTTGGTCTACAAATACCTCTTGAAATCATTTTTGTTCATGGTGTGTGGTAAGTGTCAAGTTTCACTTTATTCTCTCTGTATATCTAAGTGGTCCAATGATTCATTTTCCCATTGCTTTCCAGCACCACATTTGTCATTAATTGAGTATCCATATATGTGTTGGTCTGTGTCTGGACTTCATGTTATGTTCCATTGATTTCTTTGTACCAATACCACACTGTCTTAATTATTGTGGTTTCACAATAAGTACTAGTTATCTGATAACATAAGTACTCCAACATTGTTTTTCTTTCTCAGCATTTCCTTGACCATTCTTGGCTCCTTGAATTTCCATTTAAGTGTTAGAATTATGTTGCTAATTTTCACTCAAACACTAGGATTTTAATTGGAATTGCATTAAATCTATAGGTAGATCAATTTGGGAGAATGGATATCTTTAAAATATTGAATCTCCCAGTCTATGAACTCTGTGTACGTTTACGTTTATTTCATTCTCCTTTAAATTCTACCAGTAACATCTCAGGGTTTTTATGTTTAGAGAATATTTTTCATCAGATTTATTCCTAGGTATTTGTTTTGTCTTTTCTGTTGTTGTTGTAAATGGTACCTTTAAAAATCTATATTCCTATTATTTGTTGATACTACATAGAAATACAATTTATCTGTGTATATGGACCTTGTATCTACTCATGGTGCTAGTTATTAATGATCATAGTTTACTTTTAGATTCCTTTATATTTTTTATATATGCAATTCTGTCATATGAAAATATTGAGAGGTTTGTTTCTTCCTTTCCAGCCCTTAAGTTTCTACTTGTTTTTTTCCCCCTTGACCTCTTGCTCCAGTGAATATCTTGAATAAAATACTGAATACAAGCAGTGATGGGAGACATTCTTATATTAGTGCTGATCTCAGAGAAAAAAAGCTTTCAGCATTTCACCTTAAAGTATTATGTTTGTTGGAAGTCTTTTGCTAGATGAAGATGCTATGCTCCTTTTTATTATTAGTTTGCTAAGAGTTATTTTAAAAAATTATGAATGAGGGCCGGCCAAGTGGCACAGTGGTTAAGAGCTGGCTTGGGACGCCAGCGGCCCCGGTTCGTGTGTGTGTGTGTGTGTGTGTGTGTGTGTGAATGTGTATGATGGGAAAAGGGAGGGGACAGCAAAAATCCCTTGTTGAAACCTACTCTGTGTTAGATACCATGCCAGATTCATTCACATAGTATTTTTAAAAGGTTTTTATTAAAATATAACTAACATACAATTTTATATTAGTTTAAGGTGTATACAATAGTTATATAACATTTATATACCTAAAGAAGTGATCATCATCATAGGACCAGCAACCATCTTTCACTGTAGCACACTATCACAATTTTATTTATTATATTCCCCAAGCTGTACATTGTATCCCCATGACTCATTTGTTCTGTCCCTGGAACTTTGAACCTCTTATTATCTTTACCTTTTCCCCCCTTTTTTTAAATTTTCAATTACAGTTGGCATTTCATTCACATCGTATTATCTAGTTTGGTTGGAGACAGGGGTTGGAGGAATGGGTGGGGAAGGGGATTGAAGGGGACAGCATATCTGTACTCTTTATGCTTTATGTCGCTTGGACTTTCCATACAGAAGAAAAACTCTGAGATATTGGCCTAGAAATCCTTAAAGGCCCACTAATAGTAACATGTAAGAAACAGCACATTTCTTAAACACAGCTAGGTAGCTTTTTAAATTAAGTTTTTAAATGTATAATATAATAGATCATAATTTCTAGGTTTTAAAAGGTTAGCTTCTTACCTGTAGTACAAGACCCATTACTTCGGGTTGTATTTAAACAGCTAGTTGTCCAAATGAACAAAAGTAGGACATAAATAAAAATATTCATATCCAGGGCTTGGTTCAAATGTTTCTTCTACCAAGGAAACTGCTGTATTTAAATGGTCTGGGGGTTTATGACATCATTGCTTTGTGTCATAGTCTGACAGCATAATCTCACCATGGAGAAGCATGAGCTTCTGTGTAAATCCAATGAAGTGTATTAGATTTTATAATCTAATATATGGGGTACCACTGAAGAGTTTCAGGCTAGAGAGTGATAAGTTCTGCATTTTAGAAAAACTACCCTGGCTGCCGTATAGGGAATACATTGGAGGGTCACATGTAGAGGAAAGTAGTAAGCCAATTAGGAGGCTGTTACAGGGGTCCAGATAATAGAGGACAGGAGCTTGACGCAGAGTGGTGGTGGTGAATGTGGAGAAAAATCAGTGAATTTGAGAAACATTTTGATGGCGGGTAGAACTTGATGATGGGTAGACTATGAGGGGGAGAGAGGTAGCAAGGATGACTCACTCATTCAACAAAAAAAGTGTTGAGTGTCTATTGTGTGACAGGAAGCTTTGCACTACGTACAGAGCATTCAAATAGACATAGTTCCTGCCCTCAAGGAGTTTTGAATCTAATGGGAGAGACAGACATGTATCTAACCAATCACTAGGCAGTGTGGGTATGCAGGCTGTGATGTCAGAGGGCACATGGTTGCCGGGGCACACAAATGGAGTATGTATGTATGTAGAGTTGAGACTCCTGCACGAGATGACCCTTGAACTGAGATGGGGTTTTTAATGGGTTTTTTTGTTTGTTTGTTTGTTTGTTTGAGGGCAGTGTCACTGACCCTCTTATGTGGGACCTGAACCAGGATCACTGGCATCCCAAGCCAGCTCCTAACCACCATGCCACTCGGCTGGCCCTTTAATGTTTTTTTTTTTTAGTTTGTTTTTAATGAGAGTAGGAATTCTTTGAAGCCCAAAAGGAAGGAAAGAACATTGCATTGCAGACAGAAATCAATATTTGTGAAATATGGCTGAGGAACCTTCATGTCCATACGGCCAATATGAATAATGTGGGGAGGGGATAGCTAGAAATAAAGCAGGACTGAGTAAGCAGGGTAAGCCTTATACAAGGCTTGTGTGCTAAAGGCCTTTCTTTAAGTCTATTTTCTCATCACTCAAGTGAATAGAAAAGAGATGAAAGAACAGAGTCTATCAGGGTAGCAGTCTTTGAAATTGTCATTTAGGGACCACTGGAATAGAGCAAAATTAAATAGTTTTGGAAAATACAACTCACTTTTACCACAAAACTCTAAATAATCCTGCTCCCCAAATATCTTTTAGCAGTACAAAGGTCAGAACATGTTATTTTTACACAATGTTATACATCAATTATACCTCAATAAAGCCAGGGAAAAAAACCCTGAAACAGGAAAATATTATTTTATTCCTTTTTAAATAAAATGATCTTAATTTGGGTGATGCTTATAAAATGAAAGACTGTATCTCTCAACTCTTTTTATTTTATTTTACTATTTTATTATTCTTAATTGGGGAATTGCAGGGAGGGGAACAGTGTTGGGGAATTGAAGAAGGGGAACAGCCAAGTTGTTATTCTTCAATCTTAGTTGTGGAGGGCACCAGTTGCCATCTGACTGCCCATCAGCAGCTTGTGGCCTCCAAGCTCAAGGTGCTGTGTTCAATCTAAGTTGCGGGTGGGCATAGCCACCAACCCATGTGGGAGTCGAACCAGCAGCGTTGTTGTTAAGAGCGCATGCTCTATCCACTGAGCCATGAGGGCGGCAGCTCAGCTCAAGATGCCGAGTTCAGTCTTAGTTGCGGGCAGGCATAGCCCACCATCGAACAGGCAATCTTGTTGTTACACCAGCTGAGCCATCCTGCCACGTGTTGGCAGCTCTGCGGCTGCTGGGGCACAGCATCACTGGCCCATTTTTGAATTGAACCAGTGGCCCTGTTGCTCAGAACTAACGCTCTTAAGCTAATACTTAACCAACTAAGCCACTCTGCAGGCCCCTCTGTTAACTCTTTTTAAATTGTTTTCTTTTTCCTATTGATTGATAGTTGATAGACAATATCTTAAAGCCAGCATTTCAGAAATAGCTTCCCAATTAATTTGAACATTAACTTCATATTTACAATGGATACAGAAACTACTTTTTCTCCCCTTTAACATAGACTTATATGATTTCATTTGTAGGTTCACATGACTGGCATGTTAGAATTCATTTCACTCAGAAATTCTGGAGTTGAATTTTGATTAAAATTGTGCATAATAGACGTAATTTAAAATCCCATTTCTTGCTTCGGTCGTTGTCATTTTTTTGTTGCCAGAACTAGGCTGATGCCCGATAAGACACTCACCTCTGTCACAGAATTTAAGTGGAAACCATATGAATAATATTTTAGTAATCAATATAATGTATTTAATGCAATATTTAAAAAATCAAAATTAGTGCAAAAAAATCCATAATGTGCAAAATATCAGCTCTTTTAAATGAAGTCAGAATCTGACTGTACTTGCTCTCATCCTGGCTCTACATCTTTAGCCTGCAGGGCCATCCTTATGCTTGTCCACTTTCAAAAGCAGAAGAGCAGGGTCCACGGAATCATCCCATGCTTCTAAACAGGACTGTGTAGTCCCCAAAACCCCTAAAAATGTCTCTAGATCATCAGCTCCCAGACTCTGCTCCTGGGCTGCTGTTTGATGATTCTCTGTGAAGAATGTCTCTTCCTAGTTCCCCTCCTTGGCTCTCCAGAGCTGAAGCCTTGCCACTTTTCTGATATCCCCACTTTGATCTGATTGTCTTGCTCTCAGAGTTTGGCCGGCACCGTTGCCAGTGGAATCAAAAGTACCCAATGTCGTCCTTGTCCCCACGTGGCAAGTTGAAATCTCAGGCCTTCTTCCACATGAGACCAGGGAACCACCTCTGTGGGGTTGTCTCCTCATGGCTTTCTACTGCCCTCCGCTGGGCCTCAATTGACAGTGCAATTCCATCTCAGCTGACTTCTTTCCCCTTAGATTTTTTTTCCAATTCAAAAATAATAATAATATATGCACCTTATAAAAATTTCAAACCACACAGAGGTATTTCAGGTTTCCTTTATGCCTTCAGTTCTTCTGACCCGTTGAAAATTTCTCTAAATATTTCTTACTGATGTCCTGCCATGATGCCTGAAATCTTCATCTTTATTTTTCTTTTCATTTCACAATCCCTAAGAGTTATAGTAATCTATTCTCATTATGAAAAACCAAAAAATACAGAAATATATAGAATAAAGAGGTATGGAGGCCCTTCCTTCACTAGCAAACTCCTTGCCCATTTCAGAGATAATGACTAAAAAGTTTCATGTGCATCTCAGACCAATTTCTACACATTTACATACATATGATGTACATGATGCACACATACACTAAACATGAATGGGATCATTCTGTAGGTGTTCTTTTTCAGGGTTTTAAAAATTACACAACTATGTGTACACCTATGTGTACAACTATGTTCATAGCAGCATGATTCATAATAGAGAAATGGTAGGAACAATCCAAATGTCCATTGAAAGATGAATAGATGAACAAAATGTGGCAGAGTCATACAATGGAATATTATTCACCCTGAAAAAGGAATTCAATTCTGAGACAAGCTCCAACATGGATGAACCCTGAGGACAGTATGGATGAACCTTGAGGACAAATAAGCCACTCACAAAAAGCCAAATAGTGCATGATTGTACTTCTGTGAGGTTCCTGATTCATAGAGACAGAAAGTAGAATGATGGTTACCAGGGTCTGGGCAGAGGGGATTATGCATAGTTATTATTGAATGGGCACATAGATTCACTCTGGGATCTTAGAAAATTTCTGTAGATGGATGACGGTGATAGTTGAACAACACTGTGAATTTATTTAACACCAGCGAAATGTATACTCAAAAAGCATTAAAAATTTTGTTATGCATATTTTACCACAATAAAAAATTGAAAAGAATTGCACAGCTAATATCTAAGTGATTTCCTTTCAAAGAGAACAAACTGATGGTTGCCAGAGGGGAGGAGTGCTGGAGAGCTGGGTGAACAGGGTGAAGGGATTAAGAAATACCAATTGGGGCTGGCCGAGTGGCGCAGTGGTTGAGCGCTGGCTTGGGAGGCCAGCGGCCCCGGTTCGGTCCCACATGTGAGGGCCGGTGATGCAGCCCTCAAAAAATAAAAAATAAAAAAAAGAAATAGAAATTGGTAGAAAAAAAAACAAAAAAAATAAATTGGCAGTTGCAGAATAGTCATATGTATGTAAAATACAGCTTAGGGAATATAGTCAATAATATGGTAATAACTATGTACAGTGCCAGGTGGGTACTACACTAATAAGGGGGATCACTGCATAAAGTATATAAATGTATAACCACTCTTTCATATACCTTAAACTAATATAAAATAATATTGAGTGTCAAAAATAAATAAAAGAGTCAAAGCCCAGATAAAAGAGAAACAAAAAAAGGAGTCAAAGGTAAACATATACAGTGTGAAGCATAACTGACACCTTTAACCACTTTCTCTCCTCAATCCCATTCTGCTGTCCCAAGGTAATGGCTTCCAAACAGCCTGGTGTGTGTTGTTGGAGTTTCTTTTCTGTGTATTTACATACATCACAGAGCATAGGTCTGGAGGTAGACTGGATAAAAATCCTGGATCCACCATTTACCAGCTTGGTCACCCAAAGGCAAGTTAAGGTTTCTATACCTTAGGTTTCTCATCTGTAAAACGAATGCAGTGAAGATTAAATAGTGCATGTGGAGCACTTAGCGCAGTACCTAGCATATAATGAATGGTCAAGAAATGTTAGCTATTACTACTGGATGTGGTGTCCATCTTTAGAGAGTCAGCAAAGTAGGCAAGCAGGTAATATTTGTAACATTAAAAATAGAAACCAGGGGGGTTGGCCACATGGCTCAGTTGGTTAAGAGTTGGCTTAAGAGCACGAGCTCTTAGCAACAGGGCTGCGGGTTTGATTCCCACTTGGGCCCGTGACGCTGCTCCCGAGCTGAACTGTCAACAGGTAGCAGGATGGTTCAGCTGGTGTATCAACAAGATTGCTGGTTTGATGGTGGGCTATGCCCACCTGCAACTAACACTGAACTCGGCACCTTGAGCTGAGCTGCCTCCCGGATTGCTCAGTGGTTAGAGCGTGTGCTCTTAACAACAAGGCTGCTGGTTCAACTCCCACATGGGATGGTGGCTATGCCCACCCGCAACTAAAACTGAACACAACACCTTGAGCTTAGAGGCCATGCGCTGCCCACGGGCAGCCAGATGGCGACTGGTGCCCTCCACAACGAAGATTGAAGAACAAGAACTTCGCAGGTCCACTTCCCCAATTTTTCAACACTGTTACCCTCCCCCAATTCCCCAATTTAATAAAAATCTTTAAAAAAAAAAGGCAGAAACCACGGATCGGAAGGCTTTTGACAATGGGGAACCAAAAGGGCAGCAGAAGACCTGAAGAAAAGAAAGTGAGTGGCTGCCAATCAAATCTAGCATCCACCTTTATAGAACAAAAAGTAGAAGAGATATAAGGAAACGTGGACACATAGTAATAAAGGAGACCTTTTTTATTTTTCAATTACAATTGACATTCAATATTATTTTATATTAGTTTCAAGGGTACAGGACAGTGGTTAGACATTTATATAATTTATGAAGTGATCCCCCCAATTAGTCTAGTACCCATATAGTAAATATCAGTTTGTTATCTGTATCTACGAGTCTGTTTCTGTTTTGTTTGTTCATTTATTTTGTTGTTTAACAGTTTATTGAAGATATTTTGCATCAATGTTTATCAGGGATATTGGCCTATAATTTTCGTTTTTTTGTAATGTCTTTGTCTAGCTTTGGAATTAGGGTAATGATGGTCTTATAAAATGAAGTTGGGAACCTTCCATCCTCTTGAAATTTTTGGACTAGTTTGAGAAGGATAGGTGTTAATCCCTATTTGAATGTTTGGTAAAATTCACCTGTGAAGTCATCTGGTCCAGGACATTTGTTTGTTGGGAGTTTTTTATCACTGATTTAATTATGTTAGTAGTAACTGGTCTGTTCAGTTTTTCTGTTTCTTCTTGATTCAGTCTTGGAAGATTGTATACTTCTAGGAATTTGTTCACAGATTATCTTCTTCCAGATTATCCAATTTGTTGGTATATAATTGTTCCCAGTATTTTCTCATTATCCTTTGTATTTCTGTAGTGTCAGTTGTCACTTCATCTCTTTCATTTCTGATTTTATTTGTTTGGGTACTCTCTGTTTTCCTTGGTGAGTCTGGTTAAAGGTTTATCAATTTTGTTAATCTTTTCAAAGAACCAGATTTGGTTTTATTGATCTTTTCTATTGTGTTTGTAGCCTTTATTTCAGTTTTTTCCACTTTGATCTTTATTATTTAGGTATAGGGTTAGAGTCTTTACTTTATATTTTTCTTATTTTTTAAGGTAGGCCTGCATTGCTATGAATTTCCCTCTTAGGACTGCTTTTGCTGTGTACCATAGATTTTTGGGTTGCTGTGTTTTCATTTTCATTGTCTCACGGTATCTTTTGTTTTATTGGGTTTTTTTTGAGGGCAGTGTCATTGGTCCTTATATGTGGGACCCAAACCAGGGCCGCTGGCTTCCGAAGCCAGCACTTAACCACGGTGCCACTCGGCCGGCCTTCTCATGGTATATCTTTTGATTTCTTCCTTAATCTCATTGTTAACCCATTTATTGGGCAGGCTGATTGGTGTGGTGGTTAAGAGCCTGGCTTGGAATGCCAGCAGCCCCAGTTCGGTCCCACATATGAGGGCCAGTGACACTGCCTTCAAAAAAAAAAAAAAGGAAAAAAAAAACATTTATTGTTTTGTAATATGGTATTTAGTCTTCATGTGTTTGTGTGTTTTTCAGTTTTTTTCTTGTAATTGATTTCTAGTTTCGTACCATTGTGGTCAAAGAAGATGTTTGATATGATTTCAGTATTCTTAAATTTACTGAGACTTGTTTTATGGCCTAATATGTGATCTATCTTGGAAAATGTTCCATGTGCAATGAAAAGAATGTATATTCTGCTGCTTTGAAGGTGAAATGGTCTAAAAGTATCAGTTAAATCCATCTGGTTGAGGATGTCACTTAAGTCTGCTGTTTTCTTGTTGATTTTCTGTCTGGAAGATCTGTGCATTGGTGGACTGTTAAAATCCCCTACTATGAATGCATTACTGTTGATTCTCCCTTTATATCCATCAATATTTGATTTATATATTTAGGTGCTCCTATGTTGGGTGCATAAGTGTTTACACGGGTTACATCCTCTTGTTGGATTGATTCCACTATCATTATGAAAGGTCCTTCTTTGTCTTTATAATCTTTGTTTTAAAGTCTGTTGTTTAGTATAAGTATTGCTACCACAGCTTTTTTTTTCATTTCCATTTGCATGAAATATCTTTTTCTGTCTTTACTTTCAGTCTGTGTGTGTCTTTTGTTCTGAAGTGCATCTCTTGTAGACAGCATATGTAGATGTCTTGTTTACTTATCCATTCAGCTACCCTATGTCCTTTGATTGGAGTAGTCAATTGATTTATATATAAAGTAACTGTTGATAGATCTGTAGCCATTGCCATTTTATTATTCATATTTTTATCATTTTCTTGTTCTTCTTCATCTTCTTAAAGAAGTCTCTTTAACATTTCCTGTAATACTGGTTTGGTGGTGATGAACTCCTTTAGCTTTTTATTGTCTGGGAAGCTGATTATCTGGGTAGACTATTCTTGGTTGTAGGTCCTCGCTTTTCATAACTTTGAATATTTTATGTCTACCCCTTCTGGCCTACAAAGTTTCTGTTGAGAAATTAGCTGACAGTCTTATGGTATCTCCCGTGTAAGTAACTAACTGCCTTTCTCTTACTGCTTTTAAGATTCTATCTGTGTCTTCAAACTTTGGCGTTTCTTTCTTTTTTTTCTTTTTAGCTGAGCCATCCTGCCACCTGTTGGCAGCTCAGCTCGAGCTGGGCATAGAACTGCTGTTCCTCAGAGCTCAACTCGCACTCTTGAGCGAGCTTGTAACCAACAAAGCCACTGGGCCAGCCCAAGGCGTTTCTTTTTTTAAATTAAATTTATTGGGGTGACAATGGTTAGTAAAATTACATAGGTTTCAACTGTACATTTCTATTGCACATCATCAATATATCACATTGTGTGCTTACCACCCAGACTCAGTTTTCCTTGCATCACCATCTATTTTCATTATGATGCATCTTGGTGTGAGCCTTGTTGGGTTCATCTCGTTTGTGACTCTCTGCGCTTCCAGGGCTGTATGTCTATTTCCTTTGCCAGGTTAGGAAAGTTTTCCATCATTATTTCTTCAAATACTTTCTCAATCTCTTACTCTTGCCCTTCTCCTTGGTATCCCTATAATGTGAACGTTGTTAGGCTTGATATTGTCCCAGAGGTCCCTTAAATTACCCTCATAATTTTTATTCTTTTTTTTTTCGTTTGTTTGCTGTTCTGATTGGGTGCTTTTTGCTACCTTGTCTTCCAAATCACCGATTTGATCCTGTACTTTATCTAATCTGCTGTTGATTACTTCTAGTGTATTCTTCACTTCTGACTGGTTCTTTTTGATAATTTCTATCTCATTTTTTATGCTCACTGTGTCATTGTTGACATTCACTAAGTTCCTTGAGCACCCTTATAACCAGTGTTTTGAATGGTGGCCTCCATTCATTTAGTTCTTTTTTTCATACATTTAGTTCTGGAGTTTTCTCCTGTTCTTTCATTTGGGACATGTTTCTTCATTTCTTCATTTTGGTTTCCTCTCTGTTTGATTTCTATGTATTACATATCCCAGTCTGGGCTGGCTGGCCTTATGTAGTAGGTGTCCAGTGGGGCCTAGTAGCACAGTCTCCCTGGTCACCTGTGCTGAGTGCTCTAGGAGTGTCCCTTTTATGAATTGTGTGTGTCCTTCTGTTGTAGTTGAACTTTGATTGTGATTGATATGTCAGTGGGTAGGATTGATCCTCAGGCTGACTGGCTCTGAGGATTGGCCATATCCAGAGTATATGAGTTGCTGTGTGGCGGCTGACCCAACAGAGTGGAATTGGTCCCAGCACACTCCGGTGCCTGCCAAGACCACCCTTTTGGTGTGCTACTTGTGGGGCTATTTGGGTGGTGCTCTGTTGTGCTCTGAATCCAGCCACCAGATGTGTTTATTCTGGGGTCTTTTGAGCAGGGCTCCAGTGCATGATCAGCCACTGAGTGTGACTGGCCCAGGATTACCTGGCAGGAGCTACAAAGTAATCTGCAGTTTATCACTGCCTGTGTTGGACCTGGAGGCTTTTGGGAGAGGCCATGCTATGAATGGAGGCCAGCTGCCAACAGGATTAGACCTCAGGCAATTCAGCATAATCCCCAGAGCATTCCAAGACCTGCTGCTGCCTGCCAGCTTCCCATAAGGCTCATCCACTGAAAGAGCTTATGCAGTACATGAATTGGGTGAGGTGGGATCTCAGGGAGTCTCCAGAGTAGGGTGAATGATGTTAACAAGGTTAATGTAGATTCAGATTTGGAGCCAGTGCTGAACCTGGGTCCACTCAGCAAAAGGGTCAGACCATACCAAGGCCAGCTGCAGCCCAGCTTGTGCCTGCGGACCCCTGAGTGTTGTCCAAGAAAGACTGCAGCATGGGCTGAAGCTGGCTGCCTGCTGCCAAATGTCCCTCAGGCAGTGTTCAAGCAGAGGCCAGTTGTTTGTTCCTGAAATAGCCTCCTACTGAGTGCAAGTTGGTGGAGGGAGGGTCCCAGGGAGTCACCAGCATGGAGTGAGGGGATTTCACCCCACCAATGCAGATTCAGGTTTGGCCATGTTAGGGTAGGTTCAGCACAGAAAAGATGGTGGCTGTCCCTATAGCCCTCGCCTTGAAGCCACCCACTCAGTCTGTCCCTGTATGTCTCTGGAGCCTCCTGAGCTGCTGTCCCTCTGCCAGAGCCCAGGGTAAGTGCCTGTAAGTGAGTGAGTCTGTACACAGGCCCTTTAAGAGGATGCTTGTGTTTCCAGTAGCTCTCCTTCTCAACCAGACAAATGGAATCTTTGATTATACACAGTGAGATGTTGTGAGGGCTCCTCTTCCTAGCACTGGTGCTTCAGGCTATGAAGTTTGGTATGGGGCTGGGACCCTTCACTCCTCAGAGAGGACCTCCGGAGTGCAGCTAAGAGATACCTCTGGATTCTCAACCACCACACATGAGTGTGCGGCCAGCCCTTTTCACATCACTGCCTCTCCTCCCAGGTTCAACTTCTTATTTATATCCTTAGTGATAGGACTTCTGTGCAGTTAATCTTCAGATGGTTCTCCAGGTTGATCTAAAATTTAGCTGTCATTTTAATATGGTCACAGGAGGAGGCAAGCACAGCATTTACCTACTCTGCCATCTTCCCCAGACTCTCCAATAAAGGAGACTTTAATACACTACTGTCAATACAAGACAAATCAAATGAATATAAAGTTATTAAAGAGACAGAAGACAAACAACATAATCAACAGAGTGGAATATATGTATGAAAACCACTTCACCTCACATCAACCTGGTCATGGTAAGGGCTAGCAATCATAGACTCCCTCATTCTTGGCCACTAGATTGGGCATGTGGCTCAGGCTACACCAGTAATTATTTCCTATCTCTGGCCATAATGATTGGTTTATAGCTAGCCATATGATTCAGGGTAGGCCAGTCAGAAGTCTTCACCAAGTTTTTTTTAAACAATTTGGGCTAAGTATTTCCTTTACCACCACTGGCGGTCAACCTGGCAAGGATGTGAATTCAGAGTTTCCTGTGCCATGGCCCCTGCTGGCAGGAGTAAGCTAATTTGAAAGAATAAAACCCACATAAAGAGAAACATAAAGAAGAAAGATGGAGAGAGTTTTCCAGAGAGAGTCACAATTCCAAAGGTTCCCGAGGCTATCTGCATCCATGCCACTTTGGTGGTTTGATTATATGTATCCACATATTTCCTCTTTTGACTCACTGATTGAAACTGGACTTCGTTGATATTTTTATTTATTTATTTATTTATTTATTTATTTATTTATTTATTTATTTATTTAGGGCAGTGTTCACTGTCCCTCATATATGAGACCCGAAACGGGGCCACTGGCATCCCAAGCCAGTGCTTAACCACCACGCCACTCAGCCAGCCCTTAATTGATATTTTTAGAGCATTTCACCCTGAAAAAAACAGAATATACATTCTTCTCAATTTTACATGGGACATTTTCCAAGATAGACCATGTTAAGCCACAAAACAAGTCTCAGTAAATTTAAGAAGATTGAAATCATATCAAGCAGATATAAAGGAAAAAGTGATAGTTGCTGGCAGGGAGGGAGTGGTGATGAGGGAGAGGGGGAAGGTTTTGGACAGCTAGGTGGGTGACTACAATGTTGCCGCAGGGATATGGGGGGCAGTTCTGGGAATGTAATTGATAACGTTGTGAAGAGACTATTATGTTAAGTGAAATAACTCAGTCGGAGAAAGCCAAATACCATATGATCTCACTTATATGTGGAATCTGAAAAACTGAATAAACGATCAAAGTAAACAGACTCATAGATATAGAGGAAAAACTGACGGTTGCTAGTTGGGAGGGGGTTTGGGATGAGGGAGAAAGGGAAGGGATTAGACAGCATAAATAGACAACTACAATATTGCCACAGGGATATGAAACACAGTTTGGGGAATATAATAATGTTGTAAAAATTTTGTGGCATGTCAGATAGTCACATGTCTTGTTAGGGAAACTATTTCATGGATGGAATAGAGGCTTGATCACTGCACTGTACACCTGAAGCTGATGTTGTATAATATTGTATGCCAACTGTAACTGAATATGTAGATATTCACGGGATGTGGAGAATACTGTAGAAGAGAATCAAAGGAATTTTAATAGATATATATGATATGGGTGGGGAGGAGTGGGGTGGTGACCTGGGGAAGGGGGATTGTTACTTTGAGGGGTAAAAAGTGTAACTATTGCATTGTGTTGTACCCCTAAACTAATCTTTAAAATAGTGTTTATTTCACAATAAAAGATTTAAAAAAAAGAAATCCCACAACTAAAGATATGTACAAAATACCACATTAAGACTGGTAAAAGGGACAGATATGTGGAATGGTCTGCTGCCACAGGAATGTGTTGTGGTTGAAAATAAGGATGGCTACCTTGGCTGTGGAGGTCTCCCCCTAAGGATTGAAGGGTGGCAGCCTCACACTAGACTCTCCAGCCTACCTTTCCAGTTCTGTGAAAAGAATTCCCTGCAACTTCTGGCTGTGAAAACCAGTGGAGATTGTGGCTGAGTGAGACTGAAGGTGACTCGTGTCCCCAGCAACCCTCTTAAAGACCCCACATACAGATTTTCTCACTGAAGGATTCACTTGTTCTGAGCACCAGTGTTGGGCTGGTAGCTTGAAAGTTGTGAGGAACATATGGGGAGGGACAGAATTGCCTGGTTTTATGGTGTTAGCTGGAGGGATAACTTTCTCCCAGATTGAAGTGCTGCCTGTAGCCACTGTTCCTTTGTTGAGACTTCCCCCCTCCCAGCTACAGTTGCAGGTGGCTGCCATAGGAAAGTCTCCAGCAATGTGGCTAACACTGATCATCTTGTCTTGGTAATTCCCTAAAACCCTGCCCTACCCATCTTATGAGCCCATCCAAGCTGCTTTCAATGGATTTTATGTACAAATGGCTTGTCTTGGCTCATATAATGGACTTTCTTGAAATTTCTCAGAAGTTCACAAACCACAAAAGAGCAGCTTCTGGCCTCAGTGTTCCCCAGACATCTTTATGAGCAGACCCAAGCCTGGCTTGGGGTTCAAGGCCTGCAGGCACTTTTAAGCACAGCACAGTTGGCAGCCTTCAGTGAATTGCTTTGTGGCTCATTTTAGGTAGCCCCTATCAGGACACAGGCACCAGCTAAACTTGGCCTGTGGCAGGAACACTCCAAGGAGGCACCAGGTCCCGCACACCTGATAACAAGCTTCAGACTCAGCTGGAACACCATCCTGCTGCCTCTACAGATGACACACCCAAAGGGAAGACTGGGCAAGCACCAGAGACCTACTAACATGAATCCAGATTCATAGAGTTAGCCCTGTACAACATCTACTCCATTGTTGGCATGGCCAGTTGTCACAACTAATCAGACCAAGGGTCAGTCCTTCTCACTGATGTGTAAAGAGAAACCAAGGCTTAACTACAACAGGAGAGCATACACAACCCACATAAGGACACTACTGGAAGACCTGACTCAGATGATGAGGGAGACTGTGTCATTGTACCCCACAGGAGACCTACTACAAAAGGCCACTCTACTAAGACCAGGAGACATAGCAGCTATACTTAATACATTAAAAAAAACACTGGGAGGTAGCCAAATGTGGAGATGTCACACCTGTGATGTCACATTTGTGAAAGATGTCACAAATGAAAGAACAAAAAAAAACCTAAAAAAGAAAAAAGGAGACAAACAATCTACCAGATGAAGAGTTCAAAACATTGGATATAAGGATGCTCAATGATCTCATTAAAAACAAATATATAGGAAACATAAAAATAGAAAAAGAACACATAAAAAAGAATCAGTCAGAAATGAAGAATACAGGGCCAGCTGCGTAGCTCAGTTGGTAAAGAGCTCGCTCAAGAGTGTGAGCTGAGCTCTGAGCAACAGCAGTTTGATGCCCAGCTCGAGCTGAGCTGCTGCTAAGCTGCCAACAGGTGGCAGGATGGCTCAGCTAAATAAAAATAAAAAAAGAAATAAATAAATTTAAAAAAATAAATGAAGAATATAAAGATTACACTAGAGGGAATGAACAGTAAATTAGATGAAACATGGGATTGAACCTGGATTTAGAAGATAAAGTAGCAGAAAACAACCAATCAGAACACCAAAAGGAAAAGGCATCCAAAAAAAATGAAGATAAATTAAGAGACTTCTGGAACATTATCAAATGCACAACATTCTCATTATAGGTGTACCAGAATGAGAAGAGAGAGAGTAAGGGATTGAAAATCTATTGGAAAAAGTAATGGAATACTTTCCTAACCTGCTGAATGAAATAGACATACAGGCCCAGGAAGTGCAGTGTCCTAAACAAAATGAACTCAAAGAGGCCCACACCATGTCACATCATAATTAATATGGAAAATTTTAAAGACAAAGAGAGAATCTTAAAAGCAGCAAAAGGAAAGCAGTTAGTTATCTACAAGGAACTCCCATATGACTGGCTCCTGATTTCTCAACAGAAAATTTGCAGGCCAGAAGAGATTGATATGAAATATTCAAAGTCATGAAAAGGAAGGACCTACAACCAAGATTACCCAGGAAAGCTATCATTTAGAATCCAAGGACAGATAAGAAGATTCCCAGATAAGAAAAATTTAAAAAAGTTTTTCATCACCAAACTAGTGTTGCAAGAAATGTTAAAGGGATTTCTAGAATAAGAAGAAGAAGAAGAAGAAGAAGAAGAAGAAGAAGAAGAAGAAGAAGAAGAAGAAGAAGAAGAAGAAGAAGAAGAAGAAGAAAGATCAAATATATGAAAAATAAAATGGCAATAACTACATATCTATCAACAATTGATTAAATGTAAATGGAGTAAATGCAGGACCCTTACATATGCTGCTTACAAGAAACTCACTTTAGATTGAAAGACACATAGAGAATGAAATTAAAGGGTTGAAAAAAGATATTTCATGAAAATGGAAATAAAAAGAAAAGAAAGATACCTGGAGTAGCAGTACTTACACCAGACAAAATAGACTTTAAAACAAGGGCTATAACAAGAGACAATGAAAGACCCAGTAACCCCACTTCTGGGTATTTATTAGAACAAGCCCAAAACACTAATTTAAAGGGACATGTACATCCATATATTCACTGCAGCATTATTTATAGTAGTCAAAGTAGGGAGGCAACCTGGGTGTCCATCAATGGATGAATGGACAAAAAAGATGTGGTACATTTATACAATGGAATATTACTCAGCAATAAAAAAAGAACAACGTCTTGTCATTAGCAACAAAATGGATTGACCTAGAGGGTATTATACTGAGTGGAGTAAGTCAGACAGTGAAAGACAAATGCAGTATTATCTCACTTATTTGTGGAATCTAAAGAAGAAAATAAATGAACAAACAGAACGGATATAAATTTATAGACATGGGGAGCAAACTGATGGTTGCCAAATGGAAAGGGTTTGGAGGGGATGGGTGAAAAATGAGAAGGGATTAAGAAGTACAGATTGTTATTTACAAAATAGTTATAGGGTTGTAAATAATAGCATAGGGGCCGGCCGAGTGGCGCGGTGATTAAGCATTGGCTTGGAAAGCCAGCGGCCCCGGTTCGGTTCCACATGTGAGGGCCAGTGACATTGCCCTCAAAAAAATATAGCATAGGAAATACAGTCAGTAATATTGTAATAACTATGTGTGCTGTCAGATGGGTACTAGATTTATCAGGGGGTTCACCTCATAAGTTATATAAATGAATGTTAGATCACTACACTGTATACCTGCAAGTAATATAATATTGTATGTGTACTGTAATTAAAAAATAATTTTTTTTGAGGCCAGTGTCACTGGCCCTCACATATGGGACCGAACCAGGGCCGCTGCCCTCCCAAGCCAGCACTTAACCACAGCGCCACTCAGCCGGCTCCATAAAATTATTTTTTTAAAGTCTATTACTCCATAGTCCTCAAATAAAGGGTGCTGAGTAAGCTTAGAAATTAGATCAGCAGTTTTCTTCTAGCTCTGTGGCAGTTGTTCTATCATAGTGCAGCAATCAGTCCCCTAAACACTAGCATTGACATCTTTCCATATCTTGGTTAGTAATCATAGCAATAGGAAAGATCATGTTTGTTTGGAAAGGAAAATTTTTATAGAGGAGTTTACATTTCAGCTGAGCCTTGAAGGATATGTGGAATTTCTATAGAGATTTAGAGAAATAGCATCGAGAAAGAAGCAACAGTAGGACTAAAGGCATGAAAAGGATAGGACAATGTTTCTCAAACTTTACTGTACATCAGAAACAATTAAAGAACTTTTAAAACATGGAAAGAATAAAATTCCATCTGCAGAGATTTGCACTTAGTAGGTTTGAGGTTAGGTCCAAAGATTTGCTTCTTTCATAGGCTCACACAGTGATCCTGAAACAGGAAGTTTATAGACCATACTGGTTGAAACACAGGTTGAAATAGGAAAGAAAAAAAAACCACAAAACTATTCTATATGAAAAAAATTAAAAAGATGCCAAATGCTAAGAGATTTTGTTCATTGTTACATAAATAACAAGGATATTATGTATTTATTACAAAAAGAGGTTATTTATTACATTGGTTAAGAGCTGGCTTGGGACACCAGCAGATCTGGTTCAGGTCCCACATATGAGGGCCAGTGACACTGCCCTCAAAAAAAAAAAAGATTTATAGGAAGTCATTTATAACATTTGAGAGAGTAATTAGAAAGGTAAGACTAGCTTTATTTAAGGGAAAATAGGTGTTCTTTTCCCACAACAAGGTGAAGCTTTTAAAGGTATGGTGCACAATCCCAGGAGCTTTCCTCCACTCTTGTTTTGAAGAAAGTAAGATTTGTGGACTAATGTTTTATAATTCTTCTTACTCTCAAAGCTTCTCCATGAACTCTCCCCTGGCTGTGAATCCTATCTCTTATTTCTCGTTTATTCTAAAAAAATGTAAATTGGATCATGTCTCCATTTTGTTTAAAACCTTTCAAAGTCTTCTTATTAGAATTAATTCCAAATCTCCTTTTCTTTTTCTAGGGCTCTATCATTTAATCTGACCCCAGCCTCTTCTCTAATCTTATCTCCTACCACTTTGCAGTGTTCCCTATACTTTAGCCATATTGCTCTTCTTTCTGGTCTGCTAAAATTTCAAATTAATTTCCCAAAAAGGCCTTTGAATTTGCTTATTTTCATGCCTGGTTTCTGTTTGTTTATTTGTTTTTGTTTGTTTGTTTGTTTGTTTATTGAGGTGGCAATGGCCAGCAAAACTATATAGGTTTCAGGACGGCCGAGTGGCGTGGTGGTTAAGCGCTAGCTTGGGAAGCCAGCGGCCCCGGTTCAGTCCCACATATGAGGTCCAGTGACACTGCCCTCAAAAAAAAGAACAAAACTATATAGGTTTCAAGTGTACAATTCTATAATTCTTCATTTATATATTGCATTGTGTGTTCACTACCCAGAGTCAGTTATCCTTCCACCACCATATATTTGACCCCTTTTACTCTCTTCTACCATCCCCATCCCCTCCATACCCTCTGGTAACCACTAAACTGTTTTCTGTGTCTATGAGTTTTTGTTTCTTTATTTGTTTGTCTTGCTCCTTTGTCATCTTCCATTTTATATACCACATATGTGTGAAGTCATATGGTTCTCGACTTCTGTCTGACTTATTTCACTTAGCATAATAATCTCAAGATCCATCCATGTTTTCACAAATGGCAGTATTTCATCTTTTCATGTGCCATAATAGTATTCCATTGTGTATATATACCACATCTATTTTCCCCCATGACCCTGATCTCTGCCTGCTCTGCCTGGCAGGCTCCTTCTCACCATTCAAATCTCTGATCAAATACTATTATCTCAAAAAAAAAACATTCTCTTACAATACTGTATAAATTTTCAATCATCTTCATTCTTGTTACCCTTTATCCTATCACTCTACTAAATAACTATCCTTCATATTGCCCACATAGTCTAAAATTTTATTTGTCCTGGTTATTTTTTTCCCTACTAAAACAAACTCTGTAAATTCAGGGACCATCTGTTATTTTAATTGCTGAAGTTCTTGTGCCTTGGAAAGAATTATCATATAGTGTCAATATATATTTGCTGGAAAAGAAATTAGTAAGTGCTACCTAAATTCTCTCCTAGTCAAATATTTTGAAATATCTCCATTTGTCAAAAAATACATGAATTTTTATCTTTCAGAGAGACATTCCTAGTCTAAAGCTCCTAGAGGCTTTTAAAAAGAAATATACTCCTGAGAAGAGTAATGCTTTAAGAATGATCAGCTTTGTATAATTCCAGGTCAAATGTTGAAAAGGTAGAATTTTCGGTGGAGAGCAAGATAGGAGGGAGTTGAGGGGAACATTCTGGAGAAAGTTTCCATTCTAGGGAAGATAGACCTAACTGCATTACCACAGTTGCCAATCCAGACATGTGTGCCTTGAGAGAATAGAAGGAAGTCTTAGAATATAAATTGTGTGGACTTCCAACTGGGCCAAGGGCCAAATCTGGAATTTCAATTTGTAAGCAGTTTTCATTTCACATCCAGTCTCAGAGACTTCCCTCCCTTCAGAAAACTGTCTTTTCAAATTCCAGGGACTTATTTGTCATTTTCTTACATGCCACAACCAGTTGTGTCTAATGCATTTTCCTGTTGACATAATGTAATCTGCCATGGCATATGCAACAATGGTATCTTGGTGACTCACAAATGGGAGATGACAGAGGGTTGGATTCTGGAGAAGTGTGATGGCACATGCATATGCTGACAGAATCTTAATGACCAGATGTTGTTCCAAACCTTCATTTATGAGCTGAAGCTTTAGTGGATGGATTTATGCCTTTAGTGTATATTGTACATTTAGCAACACAAACTGAGAACATGCTGTGAGCTGAAGGCACCATTGGGACCTGTCACCCAAGCCCTCAAGATGGTTACCAAAATATTAACACTAATAACTAATATTTAAATGGTGCTTACTCTGTACCAAGCACTATTTCTAAGTGTTTCACATATGGTAGTTTACTTAATCTTCACAATTCTGTGAGGCAGACAAGACTATCATCACAGAGGCACAGAGGAAACTGAGGTACAGAGTGGGTAAATGAACTGTTCAAAGGTACACAGCTACAGTAATAGAGCACATACTGAATCTCAAGTCTGACTGACAAACCTGAACTCTTTTTTTGAGGGCAGTGTCACTGGCCCTCATATGTGGGACCGAACCAGAGCCGCTGGATTCCCAAGCCAGCGCTTAACCACCATGCCACTCGGCCAGCCCAAAACCTGAACTATTAATAATGATTCTTAATATCCTATGTTTTATTGGTAATCCTGGCAATAGCTGTGTTATAGTAGTGGTGGTAATAATAATAACAGTGACAATAACTGTCATTGTTTTGTGCATTGACGTGTGCTAAATACTTTATCTGTATTATCTCATTTAAAGCTCACACTAGTTCTATAAAACAAGTACAATTTGAATCCTTGTGTGATAGATGGGGAATGTGATTCTCAGAAAGTGTACATTGTTTTTCCCAAGGTTTTCTACCCAAAAAAGTTGGACAGGAGTTGAACCCAGGATTATCCAAACATGGTACCTCAAAAAATCAAGTCCTTTAACCACAAGTCCTTACTTCACTTAGCTTATAAGCAAACATGTAAAGATTTCTTTTGGCCTACAATGAGGCCCTCTGACAAGGTGGGAGAAATCAGTGACTCACTCTTCCTCTGCTGTGTGTGGATAGGGAGCCTCAGAGTACACACATTGACATTGCATTTCACACATCCAGCCAATTAGTTAAAACCAGCAGTCTGTCTAAACTTGGGCCCTGTGGGAGGAACTTCTGTGAAATTTCCAAGGCAAGCCTTCTCTCTTGTTTATGCAAGTCCAGCTTTCTCTTTGCTGTTCTTCTTATACAAAGATAATACAACCCACCTACTGTCCCTAAATGTTACTTCCAACTCATTCCCTTGCTGTAGGGATGGAAAAAGCTGATACTCCCTATTTTGTCTTAAAACAGCTGGTAAGATTAGGGACTCAGGATGTAGTAAGTGTTTAGGGTCCCAGTCTTATCCATGGTTAAGGTCTGAGGTAGTGATGATGATAAGAGTAAACTCATTCTCTCACAGGGGGATTATACCCAGACTTAATAATACTGCCCTTTAACTAGCCAGTCCCAGTGAGGCAGCAGGGACTTCAATTTTCTGGTCTAAGTGCCATTTGCAATGCAATTCATATTCCTTAATATATTTTTCTGCTTCTACCTGCAGCCATATATTTGAGTTCCCTGCTTCTTGTACCCTTCTTTGAAATGTGCAGTGAAATGAACTTGTTTTATTTCCTTAACACATAGCAGTCAGCAACTCCCTGTTGGTGGAGTGAGACAAGGCAAGGGTAGGGCATTCCAGCCACCTGCCTATTGAGATATGGCTTTTATAAATCCTTTCGAACCACCTCCACCCAAGTGATCAAGTAACATCTATATAAGGCTTATCAAAGTTAGAAACTAACTCCTTTCCCCACACCCAATATAAATATTTCTTTATCTATCAGATGGGGAACATAGCTTTGACTTCAGTGGGAAGCTGCTCTTTGCATGACCCCAGCTTTTGTTTCTAATTACTTTCCTTTGACACTAGCTGCACTTCACGGCCAGGGGAACACTAAGGATGGACTTAAATGGGCATGTTGCTTTGGTTTTATAAAGTAGCAGCAATGCCTTTTTGCTGTTCCTGCAATATTAATGTCAGTGCTTTCCTAGGGAAAACAATCTTTTATTTTCCACTTTTTTAAAAAATTAGTTTCAGGTGTACAACACAATGCAATAGTTATAATCTTTACCCACAAAGTGACAACCCCCCTCCCCCAGTTCACCACCCTACTCTGCCCCCATATCATACATATCTATTAGAATTCCTTCGACTCCCTTCCACAGTATACTCCATATCCCGTGACAATCTATATATTCCATTAAGTTGGCATACAGTATTATACAACATCAGCTTCAGGTGTACAGTGCAGTGATCAAGCCTCTACTCCATCCATGAAGGGGGTCTCCCTAACAAGACATGTGACTATCTGACATGCCACAAAATTTATACAACATTATTATATTCCCCAAACTGTGTTTCATATCCCTGTGGCAATATTATAGTTGTGTATTTATGCTGTCTAATCCTTTCCCCTTCCCCTTTATCCTCACCCACCTCCCAACTAGCAACCGTCAGTTTTTCCTCTATATCTATGAGTCTATTTAATTTGATCGTTCAGTCAGTTTCTCATACTCCACATATAAGTGAGATCATATGGTACTTGTCTTTCTCCGACTGACTTATTTCACTTACCATAATAGTCTCTTCACAACATAATCAATTACATTCCCAGAACTGCCCCTACATGCCTGCGGCAACATTGTAGTCACCCACCTACGCTGTCCAAAACCTTCTCCCTCTCCCTCATTGCCACTCCCTCCCAGCCAGCAACAATCAGTTTTTCCTTTCTATCTGCTTGATATGACTTTAATCTTCTTAAATTTACTGAGACTTGTTTTGTGGCCTAACGTGGTCTATCTTGGAAAATGTCCCATGTGTACTTGAGAAGAATGTACATTGTTTTTTCAGGGTGAAATGCTCTAAAAATATCAACGAAGTCCAGATGGTCTAAAGTGTCATTTAAGGCCCCTCTTTCTGCATTGATTTTCTGTCTAAAGGGTCTGTCCATTGGTGAAAATGGGGTGTTGAAGTTCCCTACTATGATAGTGTTACTGTTGATCTCTGTCTTTATGTCTGTCAAAATCTGTTATATGTAATTAGGAGTTCCCATGTTGGGTGCATAGATATTTATTAGGGTTATAGTGCCCTTCTTTCTCTTTTATTGTAGTCATTTTAAAGTGTATTTTGTCCAAAATAAATATTGGTACCCCAGCTTTTTTTTTCTAATTTCCATTTGCATGAAATATCTGCAAACATTATGTACATGTGTCCTATTTTCTTATCCACTCAGCTACTCTCTGTCTTTTGATTGGAGCATTTAGCCCATTCATATTTGAAATGATTATTGATAGGTGCATATGTATTGCCATTTTATTTGTATTCCTGGTCTTCCTGGGTTAGCTTGTTTACCTCTTTCTTTTGTTTAAAAAAGCCCTTTTAACATTTCTTGCAATGCTGGCTTGGTGGTAATGAATTCCTTAAGCTTATTCTTTTCTGAGAAGCTCTTTATTTCTCCTTCAATTTTAAGTGATAGACGTGCTGGGTAGAGCAATCTTGGTTGTAGGCCTTTATTTTGGGTCACTTTGAATATCTCCTGCCACCCCTTCTGGCCTGCAGAGTTTCTGTAGACAAGTCAGCTGTTAGTCTAACAGGAGTTCCTTTGTATGTAACCTGCTGTCTTTCTCTTGTTACCTCTAGGGTTCTGTCTCTGTCTATAACCTTTGACATTTTAAATATGATGTGTCTTGGTGTGGACGTGTTTGGGTTCAGCTTGTTTGGAACTCTCTGCACTTCCTGGGCATGTATGTTGATTGCCTTCACCAGGTAGGGAAGTTTTCAGCCATTATTTTTTCACATACATTCTCCACCCCTTGCTTCTTCTCTTCTCCTTCTGGTATTCCTATGAGTTCCAGATTGTTGTGATGCATCTTGTCCCATAGGGCTCTTACACTATTTTCTTTTTTTTTATTCTTTGGTCTTTTTATCGAATCACCAACTGGGTCATTTCTGCTATTTTGTCTTTCAAATCGCTGATCCGGTCCTCTGCTTCATCTACTCTACTGGTGATTCCTTTGAGGGTGTTCTTCATTTCAGTTACTGTATTCTTAATTCTAACTGGTTGTATTTTATGTTTCCTCTATCCTTTCTTATGTCCTCACTAAGTTTGTTAAACATTCTTATCATCAGTGTTCTAAACTCTGTCTCTGAAAGGTTGGATCCCTCTGTTTCATTTGGTTTCATTTCTAGAGGTTTCTTCTGATCTTTTACTTTTGACATGTTTCTTTGTTTCCTCATTCTGGCTGTCGCTCTGGGATTGCTTTGATGTATTAGATAGATCACCTGAAGAGCACTCGCTGGATCACGAAGGCACACACCTCACGGCCCAACACTCCCAGGGAAACTCCCAGTCTTAGCCTGTCCCAATCAGCTGCTCGCAGATCAGGCCTAGCACCCCGACTACCAATCACCAGCCTGGCAACTCTGCAAGTGCAGTGCAGAGAGCAGGGACCCGAGGCGGCTTGCACACTCCCACATCTCAGTGAGCCGCCTGTTGGAACCAGAGCACGCCCACCAGGCATTTCCCTGGCAGCGCAGCACAAGCCCTGCAGAGGGTGGGGATCCAAAGTGTGAGCAGCCTGTTGGAGCCGGAGGGCACCCGCCCAGCTTTTCCCTGGCAACGCAATATAAGCAGGGCGACAGGTGGGGACCAAGGCCGCATGCACGCACACACACACATGCACCAGACCAATGATGTCTCGGACCTGATCCTCTGTGGGAGGGCCCAACCCTGACAAAATGGCGCCCTCCTGTACACCACTTGCATACAGGCTCCACACCAAGGAAACAATAGTCCAAAAACTTCCAGCCTTTGCACCGAAGGTGCTCAGTTCAGTAGGTCCGCGTAGGCTCCTGGGCCCATCTCACACAGCCACTCCCTCCACCAGTAACCAGGTAAGTGCTCACGGGCGAGCATGCCTGGCCCCACTGATTCTCTAGCTGCTCTTAGCCTCACCGAGCTGAGCAAAGAGAGTCCTCACTAATTTACTGCCAGCTATCTTGGAACTTCTCTTCCTGGCAAACGGACTCTGGGCTGGTGAGCTTGGTGTGCGGCCAGAGGGTCTCTCCCCCAACTGGAGAAGCCTCCCCACAGCTGGGGCTTCCCTCACGGGGTTTGCCCTCTCTCATCTCCGCCCGTCCTACCAGACCCGATGTGGCCTCCTCTTTAAGTTCTTCGTTTAGTGGTTCTATTCGTCTAGTGTTCCGGGGACCTCCAGGGTTGAATGCTGTGTAATTTGTTTGTAATTTTGGTGTGATCCTGGGAGGTAGTTATCACAGCGTCTGTCTATTCCACCATTTTACTGGAAGTCGAAAACACAGTCTTTTAAGCCTTAAAAAAAGGCATCAATCTTTCCATGATAGCTTCTGCCACAGCGCTACAAAAGACTTCAAACCTGGACTATTGGTGGCAGAAGGAAAGGAATTGTGAAGTTGATTCCAGGAAGATGGGTAGGATAGATGACATGTCTGCCCATATAGGAAATGTACCATTGTCAACTTCCATTTTAAACTTTGGCTATTTGCAAAGAAACAGTATTCTTCTCATTTGGAGCCTTTGTCCTGCTGTACAGGCTACACCCCATGTGGGGTTTTGTATCTAGGCTGGTGACTTTCAAGGGATGGGCAAGTTTGTTACTGTGTGTGTGTTTGGAAGATAAGAGGTCGGGGGAGCAGTGTGAGGGAAAGAGTGTATCAAAGCAGGGCAGGAAATACACATTTCTTTAAAAAATGATATAACAATTTTAATGGTAAAATGCAAAGTTTGACAATTTTTTCTTGCCTGATGGAAAACAGTAACATGAAATGACTAGCTTCCCTATGTCATGGATTCTCAAACAGATGACAAACCCCCTTAAGATTTATCATGACAAAAGGGAAAGATATCTTTTATGTTTATAAAAAGAGGTAAGAATTAAAAGCAAATAGAAAAAAAATCAGCTTATTTTTAAATTTTAAATAATTTTTTTTCAGTTACAGTTGACTTTACTTGTTATTTCATATTAGTTTCAGGTATAAAGCATAGTGTTATATATTTATATAATTTATGATTAGTCTAGTACCCACCTGGCACTGCACATAGTTGTTACAACATTATTGACTGTATTACCTATGCCATCCTTTACATCCTTTTTAGGGCTTTCTTACTCATTCATTTTGCCTGACTGGTGGCCCTTTGAGTTCACGGGTGCCCTGAATAAGATAACTGGGAACAGTGCCTTGGCAGACAGCACTTTTGCCCTCTTTAAGAGTTGAGCTCAGGATTTATTCATTCATAAGGTCTATGCTTTTATTTTCCCTTTGCATTTTCTTTTTACCTGCTTTCTCTTTTGACTGCTCTAGCCTTGTTTACTCTTCTGGTTGCTGTTGAATCCTGTTGTCTTACATTTGGTGACTTCAGGGCACCTCTGTGTGTGTGTGTGTGTGTGTGTGTGTGCGCGTGTCTGTTTCTCTATGTCTGCCTACTTGTCTTGTCTTTCTTTTTATTGAGGTCTGTCTCTTTGGCTCTGTCACTCTATCTCCTTTTTTAAAAAAAATTCTATCTGCAAAGTCTTTTCCACAGAGTTTTCATGAGGACTGTCTTTATGAAAGTGCCTTGAAAACCACAGCCATTATACAAATGTAAAGTGGTGTCATTATTATCAGTTCTGAAAGTATGTCAAATCATCAACAGTTATTCATAGAATAAAAGATGATATCAGTGTAATCCCACTGATAGGCCTTACAAACCATCATTTGGTTTGATGGGAGTATGGAATGGAATCAACGAATATCAGTAAAATTAGTGAACCTGTATGTTTTCAAAAGTATGTGTGAGAGAGTCAACTTTGTTATAATCCTGTTACTTGCTATGTACTACAGTTTCTGCCTGAAATTAGTTAGATTTTGCCTGATGTTCATTAGCTTTTGCATTTTAGCCAGTCAATCTGGATACAGAATACAGATAAACTGTGGCCTAGTAATTCTAGGAGGCTCAAACTTAGTATAAGGGTTAGAAGATTGAAGTGGCAGTACACAGAGACAAGGGAGGAAAATAGCAATTAAAGCCTCTAGCAGATGGAATAATAATAAAAACTACCTGAGATATTTATACATAATTAATATCAGTAAACAAATCCCGAGCCACCTTACTCTATCACCAAGGCAACATGGAAGAACACATGTAAGGGTACTTCTGTACGTCCTTACAAACACTACCTCCTCACGTTACTTATGGCTTGTGGCATATCAACATAAAAATTATTTCTTGTGCTGAGTACTTATTTTGTGTCAGGAATTATGTTAAATTATTTTCATCAAACTCATTTAATCAATCCTCAGAATAATCTTATGAAAGAGAGAAGTATTATCATCATTCACAGTTTACAAATCTGAAAACAGACTCGGAGAAGTTGAACTCCCTTCCTAAAGTCCAAAACTTTCAACATGGATTCAAATGCAAACCTTTTTTCTTTAGATCACGTACTCATCTCTTTTGGCTCAATGACCTCTGCTTTCCCAGATGCATTGCCTTTACTTCATAATGTTTCAAAATAGTCTGGGGAGAGAATTGTTGTCTCTCTACACTACAACAAAAAAACAAATTGTTGTAAGACCCATAGAGGGGAGTTATTTTCCCATGGTCCATCCTCATTGAGAGCATCTTTCTTTCCTGTGGAATACATCTCAACTTATTTTCTTTCTGAGTAGCCAGTATATCTGTCAATGTAGCCCTGTATATGAGGCAAAGTCCTGAGTTTGATGAAATCCATCCTGTCCCTGTGCAATGCATGTGCAATAAATAAGTAAAGGACAGAAAATGAAGGATTTGAGGGAGGGACCAGAAAATATGAAGTCATTGGTGCAATTGCTAATATAACAGCCTTTGGGAGCAAGCATTGTAGAGAAACATGCCAGTGAGTGCACTTGCTTCTTATTCTTTGACTGTGGTCCCACAATCCAAAGATGGCACAGAGCTTTGTGGCCATACTGTATGAATTACATCCTCTCCCCATCCCAAATTTCACTTGAGGTTTTTCCATGAAAAAATTTCATGCTGCTATATATCTATCTACCCATTATTCTGTCCGTTACTGAATATCTGCTATGTGCCAAGCACTGTGCACTGAATATTGTCTTTGTAATTGCTGCATTTGCTACTGCATTGTAGATGGTGAGATTAGAATGGGACATTAATCTATTATCTGTAGGAATAGGCCTTTATGAGTATTTAATGTAGTGCATACAGTTTTTGCCAACTTACTTTGGTTAGTTGGTCTGCCAATTTTGGATCACCATTGCTTAGGCTGCATTTTTCTCCATCAGGGTCAATGACATCTGCCTTTTCAAATAGATTTTGTTTCCCTTGGTCTGAACTAATGTCATCTTCTTCTTTTAATGAATTGTCTGAATTAAAACTCTCAATTTAATTTTTTTCCAAAAGTTTGGCATGATACCACTGCTTCAAAATCACCTACAATAATTCTTGTTAAAGGGCAGATTCCTACATCCCATCTCAAATTTAGGGGATTGGAATCTCTAAGAAATTGTAACTTTGAATCTCATTCTTATCATACTGATGTTAAAGGGCCCATGTGCCTTAATTGGTTTTCTGCCTCTACTCCAGACAGACACCTGAGTCTTCTTTGATCTTTTTGTTTTCCCACTTCCAGGGGAGTTTAGTGTCTCCAGGGGATGCTTGAGAGGATCTTTTATGTACTCAGGAATTAACTGCTAGCTTTTTAAGAGAAATACTCTGAACCCAATAAGGTAATTAAAGCAAAAGCATATCACCTATGCCCTGAGGAGTTCAAGGGTAGTTAAGGATAAAATGTGTGGACAGTGCCTCTCATGTACGTAAGAGGACTCTATAACTAGATCTGAATGGTAGCCTATAACCCATTCACTAACAGCATGTCTCTCCTTTCAACCTCAAGTCCATAGTCCATGAGCTTGTCAGTGGGGTGAATTTCTGCATCCCAGTTCATCAGCTCCATTGAAATGTACTGGCTGATTAGCAGGAGATGTGTTTACCTACAAAATAAACTTACAAGCACCTGGCCCTAAAAACAGAGATGGGAAAGTGAAATTGATTTCATTTTCTAAGTGTTATGGCTAAAGGTTGCCAGTGTACAGTTAGGTTGCAGGATAATATTATCTTGGACCACACCCTGCCTCCCAAGATCATGTGCAAAGTATGCCTAATGAGATGCTGAAAATATAATAATCTCATAATAGAGAGGTTCCAAGCTGTAGAGATGCCCTGAAGATGTTTAATGCAGTTTGTGCACTGAAAAGGCATCACTCACTGTCACTTGAAGTTACTGGCCTTAAAAATTTCTAGTGATGGATGTATACACAGAAGTCCAAATATAATTTAAATTAGAAAAAAAAACTGGCTCAAGGAATCACTTTGTTTTTCTCAGGTAATAATAATTCATAATTCAAACGGGAATTTTTGAGAATGGGAAGGGGCACTATTGATGAAGCGAGAACAATAGGCAAAAGCTGCTATTAGAAAGCAAATATAACTTACATGCCAGTTAGCCTTAGCAGGCAAGTTCTGACATACAGTAGTATCCTTTCCTATCGCAAGGAACTATACCAGTCAGTATTTTGGAATGCAGAAACACAAATAGATTTTGGAAGAAGAACAATAGAAAACCAGCCTTTTTTTTTATCAAAAGTGAACACTGGGAATATGATGATAAGTGACTGGATGACCCATACACCATGGAAACAGTGTTTTTCAGCTGATAACAACCAAGTAAAAATTATGAATAGTAGTCTATTTGGGACCATCTACTAAACAGTTAAATTACAAAACATAACCTTAGAATTCATATGGGCTATTTTAGGCTCAAGTGAGGCTCGAGAATTTGGGGAACTTGAAGCCCAGTTAATCTCAGGGAGACACTTTACCCTTCAATTGTTTTCATATATTATTTCACACACATAATAACATACTCATACATGTTCTCAAAAGCACAAGAGCTCATGTACACATACACACATATATGCACACAATGCACACTGTATAACAGCAGTGACCAAACTCAGCCTGATGGTAATGTAAATGGAGATATCAGGATCTAGTGAAAAAAGAGTATAGCCCAATGTCATACATCCACCATGGAGGGATATAATTCTGTTTACCTTCTTCTGCAGTGTACTCACTGATTAGCAGGAGAATCTATATCCATAGGGATGGAGGGAGGAACCTGATATGAACCGTCTCCTTTATTCATACCTTGCCTTATTCTCCATTACCTTTTCTATTTTCTACCCAATAGACTAGATCTTTAACATTCAGCAAGCTGACACAAATTTCCAGCTGAGTGTTTGCCTTCCTGGCACAGAGAGGGTATAGTTGAAATGGTTATTGTATGCAAATGCAGGGTTGAATGACCCCTCATAGAAAGCCAATGCTACACTGAAAATTGTAATAACTCCATTCTTTGACTTCCATGGGTCCCTTGAGGACCCTCTAGCCTCTGTGTCACCCATCCAAGTGAAGTTTGCCCAAGATTTAGCTGACTTTTGTAGGGGATTATTTTTATAAGTTGATAGTAAACCTTTAGGAGCTGATGTGAACAGAGTACTTAATATTGATTGCCTGTCTGTAACATTGGTATCTAGAGCTTAGACTGCTTCAAGGATATGAACTAAGATTTTGCAGATATTTTGTAGCTCTTAATTACTCCTTTCTTTCCCACTGTCCTCTCCAACAAGAAGTCTAAAGTTGCTGGGTGATGAGGATATTGTTTTATTTTGTTTTAGAATCCTAGGGCCACTCAGCATTGTCCCTTACCCTTCTGGTAGACCCTGAGAAATGTAAAAGTTATATCACAGGACCATAATACTTTGCAGTATGAACACAATAAAAAGGCCAGCTTGTCTAATCCCTCCTTCTGCAGATGAGATCTCCTGCAATTGGGGCACTCCCTTAGTTAGGCTCAAATTTGGCTTTGAGGATGTGGCAGTCTAGCTGAATTAATTTTAGGAATATTTATCCTCTTACACTTTTTCCTTCTTTTAATCATTATAATCCTCTTCCTTTTCATCACCATTTCCAAAGCTAGCCACAGTACTTATATTCATGCATACTTTCATAACTGTCAGGATTTAATCAGGTAATGGCTTCCTCTTGCTTCTATTTTCCATATCCAGAAGTGGGAGTTTCAAAGGCCTCCTGTTTCCCAAAATTAAATTAAACAAAAAAACCCTACTTGCATTTCTCTACAAACTCATTCCAGTATGTGGGAAAATATAAAACACAGGCTCCTTCTGAGCCACAAGGAGCCTAAAAGGTTTGTTTTTTTCTTTTGGCCCTCATATGTGGGATCCGAACCAGGGCCGCCGGCGTCCCAAGCCAGAGCTTAACCACTGCGCCACTTGGCCGGCCCTAAAAGGTTTGAATCTACCAAACTACTGGATAGATAACCAGTAGTTTCTACGCATCTCAGAACCACACCAACATGCAAAACCTCCTCAATTTTTTATTTCTCCTTATTAGAATTCATCCCTGCCTCAGAACTTGCTTTAAGTTCTATTTAACAGAAATCTCTTTATTTCTGGTATTACTGTACCTGTCTCTCTCCTCTATGGGATTGTTCATTGCTTTAAGGGGGGCAATGATTTAGTTACCCTTATGTCTCTATCCATACCTGTAGTGTCTGACACACAGAGGTATCCCAAAAAATTTGTTGAATTGAGATTCAAGACATTTAAAAAATGGTCTGTCTATCACAAACCAGCATGGTGCTAGATACCACAGTGATTTCACAAACAGCATATATAAATTACTGATTATAAACTCCTTTTTAAAATTAAAATACAATAAGTGCCAGCCAAGTGGCAAGGTGGTTAAGCGTTGGCTTGGGAAGTCAGTGGCCCCAGTTCGGTCCCACATATGAGGGCCAGTGACACTGCTCTCAAAAAAAAATGTAGTGTCTACTAAATTAAAATACAATATACCAAATGCCTCTATTATGTTTCAGGTATTAAAAAAAGAGCAGGGATTTTAATAATTGTGGTTTGTGGAGATGTAACACATGTAATATAGATGTTATGTCATATTATGGGCCTAGACAATTTTACTTTTTTATTGACTAAACTTCTACTTTCCACCCACATAGCAACCTCAACTCAAATGCACAAAACTCCAAGAGCAAATATATGATCCTCCCCTCTAGATCTATCCCTTTCCAGATCCCCCAACACTCTCTTCCACCTCAGCTCTGATATGTCCCCATATCTCCCATCACATAGCAATAGGAGAGGACTCATCTACCTATTATGGGTGGGAAACGTAAAATCAAGGAAGACTTTCTGGAGGAGGCTGAGTTTAAGCTGGGCCTTGAATGATACATAGAGATGTAGTGAAAGGACAATCCAGAAAGAGATATTAGTAAGAACAAAAAATACAAATAGTGTAGGGAACTGGTTACCAACTTTACTTTGAATTGTGATTAACTACTTTTTTAGGGTCATTATAAAAAAGCAAGTTCCTGGCATCCCTGTCTGTCTCCAGAGATTTTGATTAAAGAGAGGTTTTTATAAAGAAGCTCAGTCTTTCCAACAATCTCTTCTACACACTTGGTCAAATTTGCGTTTTCTATTTCAATGACTTCCTCCATACTCTTTCCTAACATTAGGCTGTTCATTTCCTTTCCCTTTCCCTAATCAAGCCAGACCCATTAATGACACAGTGCAATTCTCATCCCTTTCCAAAAGACCTTCTTGATTAAAACTGCTAGATGTTTAACCTCTTTTGTTCTGAACTCTGATATGAAGCACTGATTGGCCCAACCAAGCATTTGGAGACTGGTCTTAACAGATTCTTTTAGACAGTGAAAGTTAAAGGTTGAGGAGAATCCAATCATTTTTCAATTTTTCATACTACTTTGCACAGTGTCCTATACAGAGTACACACTCAGTAAATATTTATTAAATAGATTTGGTTTAAGGTTGCAGACTGACCTTAACTATTCTTTTCACTTGGTTGAAATGGGGAGTTTTGGGTCCTGAGTCTATGTGCAATCATAAGAATATCAATAATGGGGGCCAGCTGAGTGGAGCGGTGGTTAAGAGCTGGCTTGGGACACCAGTGGCCCTGGTTTGGATCCCACAATGACCTCAAAAAAAAAAAAAAAAAGAACATCCATAATGGAAATTGAGCATCATAAAAAGGGAATGAATGAAAACAGACTATCTTACAGATTTTCTTGCTTGAGTGTTGACCTGAATGGTTTATGATGGAGCTAGAAACTTTTATGAAAAGCTTCATGGCAAGAAGAAGTACCCATCTTTATAGTAGTGATTTCCCTATTTTCTCTATTAAAGTTGTTAAAGCAAGAAAGCTATGACAAATATGTAGGAGTGTGTGTGCACACACGTGTGTGTGTATAAGCACATGCTTGTCTTTGCACATTGAAGTCATTATTAAATTGCATTCTTCACCAGCTCACACGACACTGTCTGTGAGGGAGTTTTTAGTCAATAAACAAATAATTGTATTGGAACACCCTCCCTACTCACCTGATCTGGCCCCCAATAACTTCTTTCTTTACCCGAAGATAAAGGAAATATTCAAAGAAAGACATTTTGATGACATTCAGGATACCAAGGATAATATGACGACAGCTCTGATGGCCATTCCAGAAAAAAAAGTTCCAAAATTGCTTTGAAGGGTAGACTAGATGCTGGCATCAGTGCATAGTTTCCCAAGGGAAGTACTTCGAAGGTGACCATAGTGATATTCAGCAGTGAGGTATGTAGCACTTTTTCTTGGATGAGTTCGTGAACTTAACTGCCTGGCCTCATTTTAAAGCTGAGACCTGGGTCGGCCAGTTGGCTAAGAGTTAGCTTAAGAGTGCCGGCTCTGAGCAACAGGGCTATCAGTTCAATTCCCACATGGGCCAGTGAAGCTGCACCCTCTACAGCTAAGATTGTGGACAACAGCTCGATCTGGAGCTGGGCTGCTGTGAGTGGCCGGGGATGGCGTAGGCTGCAGTGGGCTGCTGTGAGCTACCATGAGTGGCTGGCAGCCGGCGAGTGTGGGCAGGCAGGCGGGAAGAGCCTCCGTGAGCAGCCATCCAATGGCTGACAACTGACTGTCTCAGCCAGGAAGAGAGCAATGATCACAATACCAACATGGGCCACCAAAGCAGCGTCCTCCACAACTACTCTAAAGAACAAGAGGACAACTTGGCTGTTCCCCTCCCCCAATTCCCCAACACTCTTCCCTTCCCCCAATTCCCCAATAAAATCATTAAAAAAAAACACACAAAGAGTTACCTTAAGAGCGCGAGCTCTGAGCAACAGTGCCGCTGGTTTGATTCCCACATGGGCCAGTGAGCTGCGCCCAAGCTGAGCTGCCAACAGGTGGCAGGATGGCCCAGCTGGTGAGAGCATGTACTCCTAAAAATAAGACTGCCTGTTCAATGGTGGGCTATGCCTGCCCACAATTAAGACTGAACTCAGCACCTTGAGCTGAGCTGCAGCCTGGATCGCTCAGTGGATAGAGCATGCACTCTTAACAACAAGGCTGATGGTTCGACTCCCACAAGAGATGGTTGCTACACCCACCCGCAGCTAAGATTGTAACACAGCACCTTGAGCTTGGAGGCCATGAGCTGCCGAGAGGCAGCCAGATAGCGACTGGCGCCCTCCACAACTTAAGATTGAAGAACAACTTGGCTGGTCCTCCTCCCCAATTCCCCAACCCTGTTCCCCTCCCCCAATTCCCAATTTAAAAAAAAAAGAAAAGAAAGCTGAGACCTGTTGCTCTGTAAGTCTACACAATTTGTATTAAAGTTTTTCCCACTCTAAAAAAATAAATAAATAAATAAATTGCATTCTTTATGTTATCTTGCACTAGAATTCTTGCATCTTTAATAAAATTCACAACCAGGAATTCATGTCAGCCATTTTATTATTTTGTTTGATAGCACCTCTGAGGGTGAGGAGAGTTCTTTGATCTTTTCTGAAATTTAATATTTATTCTTTATATTTGGGCAGAAGGTAGATGTCTGTTGAAGTCCAAGAAAGAATTCTGGATCAGTTACCAGTCACTGAAATATGTAGTGACTCTTAATTTCTCAACTAATGCCATAAACCTGAACACTTTTTATATCATTCTGTTCCTGAATCACCCTCTCACTAGAAGCTTGAAAGTTGTTATTGGGATCAAGGGTGGATTTTTTGAATCAATGTCAAAGTTTTTATGCATTTTTTTTGGTACAGGAAAATCTCTGAGTATCTGGTTTCCTTCTCCTTTTGGAGACATGGGAAAATTGACTTTAGGCAATGGTATATGAGCAGATATTACATGAGCCAATTCAGCATAGTTGTGATTAGTCACGGGCACTCAACTCCCAAACTTCTCTTCCACTGCTGACAAGATTGTGCAGACAGGTGTGCTATGGAAGTCTAATAATAAACTATCACATGGAAAAGAGCTACTGTGGAGAGTCATCTGATCCTAGAGCACATTTTCAATGACTGAAATGTAAACATACTTTTGCTGCTCGAAGTGACTGAGAGTTAAGGATTATTTGTTATTTCAGCATAGACTATCCTATCCCACTATAAGCACCAAAGAAATACTGTTCTTGCCCTGGTGGGGATCACGTTCAGCTAAAGAAATATAACAGTTATTTCTCTCTTTAGTCTGCATGAGTTCACTTATTTAACCCTTAAATAGCATGAATTGTGAATGGCCAACACAATGTCATCTTCTTAATAAATTAACAATATCCAGCATTTCGAGTCAGCCGAGTGGCACGGTGGTTAAGCGCTGGCTTCAGAAGCCAGCGGCCCCAGTTTGGGTCCTACATATGAGGGCCAGTAACACTGCCCTTAAAAACAAAACAAAACAAAATAAAAACAATATCCAGCATTTCAATAAAACTTTCCTGCTGAGCTGTGTTTTTGAAATGAGGTAGAAGGACAAATTCTTTGAACTCATTCCTACTATGTTTGGTACATACTAAGCATCAAAAAAATACACATATTTGCTCAACTTTTTGTGTTATGGGAAAATCCTATTCTAAGGAATCCGGCTATATTGGACCAGGTGGATCCTTGGAAGAATTGTAATATCAGTGAGATTTGTAACACTAGAGCTTCTCCTCTCCTCTCCTTTCCATCCTCTCTGTTCCCTAAATAATTCTCTCCCTTTCTCTCTTCATTTCCTACCAGTTACGAAGAATTTGTATCTAAGTTCCTCAACTCGGGAAAGTCAGTGATAATAATAAAGAAGAAATGAGGTTATGTGTTACCTTTCCTAAAGAGAGTTGTATTTTGTTAAGGTAAGCAGAGGTTCTCAAAGTGTGCTGCCTGACTTGTATAGGAAGCATCAGCATTATGTGAAAACTTGCTGGAAATCCAAGTTTGGGGGCTCTATTACAGACCTACTAAATCAGAAATTCTGAAAGTAGAGCCTAGTTATCTTGTTTTTAAGTTTAATACACATATATTTTTAAAGATTTTATTGGGGAATTGGGGGAGGGGAACAGTGTTGGGAATTGAAGGAGGGTACCAGCCAAATTGTTCTTCAGTCTTCCTTGTGGAAGGCGCCAGTCGCCATCTGGCTTCCTGTTGGCAGCTTGTGGCCTCTAAGCTCAAGGTGCTGTGTTCAATATTAGTTGTGGGTGGGCATAGCCACCATCCCATGTGGGAGCTGAACCAGTAACCTTGTCATTAAGAATGCACCCTCTATCCTCTGAGCCATCTGGGTGGCAGATCAGCTTAAGGTTCAGAGTTCAATCGTTAGTTGAAGATGGGCATAGTCCACCATTGAACAGGCAATCTTGTTGTTACACCAGCTGGGCCATCCTGCCACCTGTTGGCAGCTCAGCAACAGCTCAACTAGGGTGCAGTGTTCACTGACCCACATGGGAATTGAACCGGCAGCCCTGTTGCACAGAGCATGCACTCTAAACCAACTGTACCAACTGAGCCACTCAGCTGGCCCTAATTTTGATAGTTTAATAAAGCAATTTGTGTTTTAAGAAGCACTCCAGGTGATACCATGATGCTGATACATTAAGTTTCAGGACTTAAAGTAGAAGTCAGAATTTTTTTTAGAACTTTATGTAACATAATACATTAATGTTGGGGGTAATAAATTTGTGTTTGGGGATTTCTCAATCTCCCTCACAATATCATCACTATGTAGATAAGAATTTGCCTATGTGACTTGCATACTTAGTCAGATTCTGAATGCAAATCAAGGTATGACGCCATACATCTAACCTTATGTATGTGTAGAATAAGTTGTAGACTAGTAGACATGATTTCAGGATTGCTAGAAAAAAACAAAGACTTAGATTTACTGCTTGTCATATTCTCTGAGATTTTATCAGTGGAGATTGATTTCATAGTTTCCTATGAAAATGTTAATAGTGTTTAGAGGGGTATACTTTCTACCAGTATCAACCAATACTCAGCTAAAAACAAGAACCTATAGACCAGCCACAGTGGGACATCGAAAATAGGAGATAGGGTCAAAGACAAATGTTACTAATTGTGGAACATTGGTCCCATCTTGTGTACCATACCTAGTGATGCTGCCTTTTCTTACTGTGAGCCTGAGAGCCCAAAGTAAAGTACTGATCTAGGCATATTTTCTTTCTTGTTTTTTAAGATTTTTATTGGGAAATTGGGGGAGGAGAACAATGTTGGGGAATCAGGGAAGGGGAACAGACAAGTTGCTGTCTTTTTTTTTAAGCTGAGCTATCCTGCCACCTGTTGGTAGCTCAGTGGCTGCTCAGCTTGGGCCGGGAATCCAACCGGCAACCCCGTTGCTCAGAGCTCACAATCTTGAGTGAGCTCTTAACCAACTGAGCCACTCGATTGGCCCTAAGTTGCTGTCCTTTTTGTTCTTCAGTCTAGTTGTGGAGGACGTTGCTTCACTGGCCCATGGTTGGTATTATCATTGCACTCTTCCAAGGTGAGGTAGTCACTCGCTGGCCATTGGACAGCCACTCACAGTGGCTCATGGCAGCTTATGAAAGTGCATGCCAGCCGCCAGCCAGCCCAACTTCAGCCTATGCCATCACCCACGACTCACGGTAGCCCAGGGCCAGGTTGAGCTATTGTTCACTATCTTAGGTGTAGAGGTTGCAGCATCACTGGTCCACGTGTGGGATCTGAACCAGGGCCCTGTTGCTCAGAGCTGGTGTTCCAAGCCAACTCTTAACCAACATGGCAGTTGGCTGGCCCCCTAGGCATATTTTCTATACCTCTCATTTGCCAGTATTTAAAAAATAATCTATACAGTACATTTGTAACCCTTTCATAGATACAAAATACAGAATTACAAGTGAGTATTTATATTTCAATAATAAAAAATCATATTAATTCTAGAGTGCAGGGAGAGAGTATAGTATAGGCTTTCTAGGAATGGACAAAGAGTCATTTGAAATTAAATTACCATATCCTGTGCTGAGCAATTCTCAAACCACATGCTTCACTCAGCCCACAGATCATTAGAAGAAGGTAAATTAAAGTTAAAAAGAAAATTTTCAAAGTTCCAGGGACTAAACATAGCTGACATGCCCTTTAGCCTACAGATAAATGTTTCCAGTGGATAAATACTATCATTTGACAGTGCAGGTGCACAACATATTATTGAACAGAATGTGTTTTTATCTTCTTCTCAAATACTTCAACATTTACTATTTATAATTCAAACAACTTTCAGCAATCTGTACATCTCTAAATATAAGTGAAATATTTGTTTTGGCTATTTGGGTGAGTTCATGAGAGAAAGGCCCCATAAAGACTTTGATCTGTATCACTTGGAAGGGTCTGATGCCAAAAAGCCATTGTAATTCAAAGCATAGAACATCACCTACATCTAAGCACAGAAATATGCATGTGGTAACCATTTGATTCTCAGTTTACTTTGCTAAGTATGGGAAAATGCAAGACACTTCTACGATTTTTTTTCTTTTTAGTCTAGCAGGAGTGAATGCTAAAACAACCAAAATTTAGTGTCAGATAGCAAAAAGTACTGTAGAAGCTTTTTTCAAAAACACAAACTAAATGCGCTGGCCTGGGAAGCCAGCGGCCCTGGTTCGGTCCCACATATGAGGTCCAGTGACACTGCCCTCAAAAAAAATAAAAAAAACACAAACTAAATAAGAAATGTCATTAATTAAAATATTCAGCATTTAAGTTTGTATTTTTATTATTATTTTTTATTTATTTTAGTTAGCTTCAAGTGTACAACACAGTGCAATAGTTATTCTTTTTACCCCTCAAAGTGACAATCCCATCCCCCAATTATCCACCCCACTCCTCCCCCAATACCATACAATCTGTTACAATTCCTTTGACTCCCTTCCACCGTATAATCCCGTGACTATCTATAAATTCAATTACAGTTGGCATACATTATTATACAACATCAATTTCAGGTATACAGTGCAGTGATCAAGCCTCTACTCCATCCATGAAGTGGTCTCCCTAATAAGGCATGTGACCATCTGACACCCCACAAAATTTTTACAACATTATTATATTCCCTGAACTGTCTTTCATATCCCTGTGACAATACTGTAGTTATCTATTTATGCTGTCTAATCCCTTCTCCTCCTCCCTCATTCCCACCCCCCTCCCAACTAGCAGCCCTGTATTTCCTTTATATCTATGAGACTGTTTCTGTTTCCTTTGCTCATTCATTCATTCATTCATTCAGTTTTTCAAATTCCATCCATGAAGTGGTCTCCCTAACAAGACATGTGACTATCTGACATGCCACAAAACTTTTACAACATTATTATATTCTCCAAAATGTGTTTCATATCCCTGTGGCAATATAGTGGTTGTCAATTTATGCTGTCTAATCCCTTCCCTTTCCCCCTTATCCCCACCGCCCTCCCAACTAGCAACCCTCAGTTTGTCCTCTATATCTATAAGTCTGGTTAATTTGCTCATTCATTCAGTTTTTCAGATTCCACATATAAGTGAGATCATATGGTACTTGTCTTTCTCCGACTGACTTATTTCACTTAACATAATAATATCTTCACAACATTATCAATTACATTCCCAGAACTGCCCCCATATCTCTGCGGCAACATTGTAGTCACCCACCTACGCTGTCCAAAACCTTCCCCCTCTCCCTCATCCCCACCCCTTCCCAGCCAGCAACCATCAGTTTTTACTTTGTATTTGCTTTGATATGATTTCAATCTTCTTAAATTTACTGAGACTTGTTTTGTGGCAACATGTTCTATCTTGGAAAATGTCCCATGTGTACTTGAGAAGAATGTATATTCTGTTTTTTCAGGGTGAAATGCTCTAAAAATAACAACGAAGTCCAGCTGGTCTAAAGTGTCATTTAAGGACACTCTTTCTGTGTTGGTTTTCTGTCTAAAGGGTCTGTCCATTGTTGACAATGGGGTGTTGAAGTCCCTTACTATGATAGTGTGACTGTTGATCTCTGTCATTATGTTGTCAAAATCTGTTATATGTAATTAGGAGTTCCTATGTTGGGTGCATAGATGTTTATTAGGTTTATAGTGCCCTTCTTTGTTTTTTATTGTAGTCTTCATTTTAAAATCTACTTTGTCCAAAATAAGTACTGGTACTCCAGCTTTTTTTTTCTCATTTCCATTTGCATGAAATATCTTATTCCATCTATAAACAGCATATACATGGGTCTTATTTTCTTATCCACTCAGCTACTCTCTGTCTTTTGATTGGAGCATTTAGCCCATTCACATTTAAAATAATTACTGATAGGTGCATATGTATTGCCATTTTGTTATTTGTATTCCTGGTCTTCCTGGGTTAGCTTGTTTACCCCTTTCTTTTGTTTAAAAAAGCCCTTTTAACATTTCTTGCAATGCTGGCTTGGTGGTAAAGAATTCCTTAAGCTTATTCATTTCTGAGAAGCTCTTTATTTCTCCTTCAATTTTAAGTGATAGCTGTGCTGGGTAGAGCAAACTTGGTTGTAGGCCTTTATTTTGTGTCACTTTGAATATCTCCTGCCACTCCCTTCTGGCCAGCAGAGTTTCTGTAGACAAGTCAGCTGTTAGTCTAATAGGAGTTCCTTTGTATGTAACCTGCTGTCTTTCTCTTGCTGCTTTTAGGATACTGTCTCTGTCTTTAAGCTTTGCCATTTTAACTATGATGTGTCTTGGTGTGGGCCTGTTTGGATTCAGCTTGTTTGGAACCCTCTGCACTTCCTGGGCATGTATGTTGATTTCCTTCACCAGAATACAGAAGTTTTCAGTCATTATTTTTTCACATACTTTCTCCACCCTTTGCTTCTTCTCTTCTCCTTCTGGTATTCCTATGAGTCGCAGATTGTTGTGATACATCTTGTCCCATAGGGCTCTTACACTATTTTCATTGTTTTTTTATTCTTTGGTCTTTTTGTTGTGCCAACTGGGTGATTTCTGCTATTTTGTTTTCCAAATCACTGATCCGCTCCTCTGCTGGTGATTCCTTCGAGTGTGATCTTCATTTCAGTTATTGTATTCCTTCATTCTAACTGGTTGTTTTTTATGATTTCTCTATCCTTCCTTATGTCCTCACTAAGTTTGTTAAACGTTCTTATCATCAGTGTTCTAAACTCTGTCTCTGAAAGTTTGGATCCATCTGTTTCATTTAATTCCATTTCTAGAGGTTTCTTCTGATCTTTTACTTTTGACATGTTTCTTTGTTTCCTCATTCTGGCTGTCTCTCTGGGATTGCTTTGATGTGTTAAATAGATCACCAGGGGAGCCCTGGCTGGATCATGCAGGCACACATCTCACGGCCCAACACTCCCAGGAAAGATCCCAGTCTCAGCCTGACCCAATCAGCCACTCGCAGATCAGGCTGAGCAGCCGGACAACCAATCACCAGCCTGGAAACTCTGCAAGTGAAGTGCAGACAGCAGGGACCCCAGGTGGCTCTTGCACTCTCGTGTCTCAGTGAGCAGCCTGTTGGAGCTGGAGCATGCCCACCAGGTGTTTTCCTGGCAACGCAGCACAAACCGTGCGTAGTGTGGGGATCCGAGGCGGCTCGTGCACTCCCGGGTCTCAGTGAGCAGCCTGTTGGAGCCAGAGGGCACCCACCCAGCATTTTCCTGGCAGCGCAGTATAAGCGGGGCGGAGGGTGGGGATCCAAAGCTGCATAAGCGTGCACGCACACATGGTCTTCTGCACCAATTCCACCAGACCAATGAGGTCCCAGGCCTGACCCTCTGTGGGAGGGCCCAACCCTGACAAAATGGCACCCTCCTGTATATCACTTGAGTGCAGGCTCCTCACCAGTGGAACAGTAGTCCAAAAACCTCCTGCCTTTGTATCAAAGGTGCTCAGTTCAGTCCGTCCCCACAGGCTCCTGGACCCGGCTCACACAGCTACTCCCTCCACCAGGAACCAGGCAAGTGCTCACTGTTGAGCAAGCCCGTGCACTGGCCCCACTGATTGTCTAGCCGCCCTCAGCCTCACCAAGCTGAGCAAAGAGAGTCCTCAGTAATTTACTGCCATCTAACTTGGAACTCCTCTTCCCGGCAAAGGAACTCTGGGTTGGTGAGCTTGGTGTGCAGCCGGAGGTTCTCTCCAACAACCGGAGAAGCCTCCCCACAGCTGGGGCTTCCCTCACGGGGTTCGCCGTCTCTCATCTCCGCCCCTCCTACCAGATTTGACATAGCCTCCTGTTTAAGTTCTTTGTTCAGTGGTTCTGTTCCTCTAGTGTTCTGGGGACCTCCGAGGTTGAATGCTGTATAATTTGTAATTTTTGTGTGATCCTGGGAGGTAGTTAGCACAGCATTTGTCTATTCCCCCATTTTACCAGAAGTCCTCTATTTTTATTATTTTTTTATACTAAAGTATATTGGGGTGACAACTGTTAAGAAATTTACATAGATTTAGGTGTACAATTGTGTAATACATCATCTATATATCACATTGTGTGTTCACCACCCAGAGTCAGTTCTCTTTCCATCACCATTTATTTGGTCCCCTTTACCCTCATTTACAAACCCCCCCTTCCCCCTTTCCCTCTGGTAACCATTAAACTGTTCACCGTGTATATGAATTTTTGTTTCTTTATTTGTTTTTCTTGTTCCTTTGTTGTTTTCAGTTTTATATCCCACATAACAGTGAAATCATATGGTTCTCAACAGCATTTAATTTTTTAAAAAATGAATGACCTGACTCTGGCTAGGGCATTGCCTTCCTAGACCTTCTACTTCTGGGATGGCTTAGGTGAAGTTAATGACATAGAAGATAGATAATTTGTCTCCTGGTCAGCAGCTGGCCAAATATTGGAATAAATCAACCCAATAACAGCAGTTCTACAGTCACAAACCAAGCCTCGAACATAGTCATTTTCAGAGCTCTGTTGCTTTGAGTGTGCAAAGCACTTTTCTTGTGTTGAAGATGGGCCAGGATAGCTGTTTTAGAGAGGATGGCTTTAATTTTTTTCTTCACAAATATTTCCTGCGAATGACCATGGGTAGGGACTAAATTCCCGTAAGAATCATGAATTTTATGCTCAGTAGTCAGTGTGGTTGCCTAAGTCCAGAGTCCAGCTCTGGGGTCAAAGGAAGCCTAGACTCTGAGCCCTCAATCACATCTAAGTTTCTGGCCTGTGTTACCCATTGAATGCAGGCATTTATTTTTCCTTACTGATGTGTATGCATTTGAAAAGTACTCAGCAGATGAGGATAGGAAGCCACATAACAGCATCAGCTACTACATAATGTGCTCTTTTTAGTCTATATAAAAAATATCCCTAGGTCTTGGAATAAGATACTAGACTCACATTTCTTATGCTCCTGTGAATGTCCTTAGGGGCCTCATGGCCTTATTGCCAAATATGTACGTCAACATATAATCTACTTGCCATGGTAGCTGGATGTGTTTCTTAGGGTATAACACTGGCTTACTCACCCACACTGACACAAGCACCCTCTGGAATCATATTATGATATTCGTGAGGCCATTCTCCAACCTTCATCACTATCTTGGGAGAACAACTATAGATTCTCTCTATGACTTTGCATGGTTAGGTGAAGCAAGTCAAAGCTTGCAACTCAGAGCCAATTGTGTATACAGTGATGAAAAAATACACACAAGAAAATAGAAATATCCCTAACATTCAGCATGCAGTATAATTGTCACTTAGCCCCTGCCATCCTGAATGTTCTTTGTTGCCTGTTTTAGCAAAATCCAAGTGTCACCTATTTAAAAAGAACCACTAGTAAGTGCTGGCTTGGGAAGCCAGCAGCCCTGGTTCAGGTCCCACATATGAGGGCCAGTGACACTGTCCTCAAAAAAAAAAAAAAAGAACCACTAGTGTTAACAATTCCACCTGAACTACTTTTTAAAAAATATTTTTATTGGGGAATTGTGGGAGGGGAGAAGCCAAGTTGTTGTTCTTCAATCTTCATTGTGGAGGGCGCCAGTCACCATCTGGCTTCCCGTTGGCAGCTTGTGGCCTTTAAGCTCAAGGTGCTGTGTTCAATCTTAGTTGTGGGTGGACATAGCCACCATCCCATGTGGGAGTTGAACCAACAGTGTTGTTGTTAAGAGTGCTTGCCCTATCCACTGAGCCATCCGGGGGGTGGCTCAGCTCAAGCTGCTGAGTTCAGTCTTAGTTGCAGGTATGCATAGCCCACCATCGAACAGGCAATCTTGTTGTTATACCAGCTGAGCCATCCTGCTACCTGTTGGCAGCTCAGTGACAGCTCAGCTTGGGTGCAGCATTTACTGGCCCATGTGGGAATCGAATCAGTGGCTCTGTTGCTCAGAGCTCGCTCTCTAAACCAACTCTTAACCAACTGAGCCACTCGGCCGGCCCTCCACCTGAACTCTTAATTCTCCTGAACACCCTTCAAAAGAAAAGGCCATATTCAGGATTTTTGATACAGTTACATTTAAAGAAAGAAAGCAGATCAGCCAAGTGGCTCAGTTGGTTAAGATTAAGCGAGCTCTGAACCACAGGGTTGATGGTTGGATTCCAGGCCCAAGCTGAGCAGCTGCTGAGCTACCAACAAGTGACGGGATGGCTTAGCTAAAAAACAAAAAATACAGAAAGAAAGCAACTAGCTATTCTGCTTCTGGAGCATACCCACTTTTTGAAAAGCGAATCTAGCATTTCTGATTTAAAGGAGTTGGTCATGATACCCCATTAAACCAAAGCAACAATACATGAGGTTCCTGTCATGTCGCATCCTGCATGACTGAGCAGTGAGAGTGGAGAAGAGATGGTGAAAGGTTAAGAAAGAGAGACAGAAACAAATAAGAGAAAGATGCAGTAGGTGCCAGGGGACTTCAGCCTCATGGACTGAGAGCCCCAAATCGGGCCTGACTGCTCCTTTTATTTGTCTTACAAATAAGAAAAGATCAATGTAACTTCCACAGTCTTTGAGTCTCACACCCAAGAATTTAGCTCAGGTCCTAATCTCCCATGTCTGCAAGCTGCCATCACTGAAGGTATTCTCATGCACCTCTTAGAAGTCAGAAACGTCCTCTGCCTAGGCTTACTGATAAGGCTTACTTACAGGGAGGACAGGTATTATCACATCAATAGGCCATTTCACATGCAGGATGCCAGAACCTGAAGCAAGTGGTCTATGTCCTTCTTCTCTACTCCGTGATTCCTGCTATGGCTCCCTGCAGCTGTACCTGGCTTAGGTTGTTCCTCACTTGAGGAATATTACCCATCATTGACTAATCAGCCATCTTTTAGGGCCCTGTAGGGATACATAAAATAAGCATAATATTGAAGTAATGATCTGTCTTTATGAAAAGGTGAATGAGGGCAGGTAGTGTGACGACACTCTCACGCATTGAACATTTTATAGGTTTCTATATTTCTTACCAGATTGGGTGGACCTGGCATAGGATGAGAGCTCATGATGGCCTCCCTTTCTGCTTAACATGCCTACCTCAGCCAGAAACTCAACAAAATGTGGTTGAGACTGGTACTGGGGACAGGACTAGTTATAATTAATATTATCTAGCTCCCAATTAGAGCCTGGATATGTCACCTGGGAAACTCTTCTTTATTACTCGACAAAAAGATATATATATATATATATATATATATATATATATATATATATATATATAACAAAACTCATATGTGTGTGTGTGTGTATATATATATATATATATATATATATATATATATATATATATATATAGTTTCTTTAGACTTTTGAAAAAAACAACGAAAAACAGTCATTTTCCACCTGACCTATTAATTTTAATGTCCCATGAGCAAACAACTTCGGATGGTAAGATCCAGCTGGCAGTTGAACCTATAATAAAATTCACACTCTGACATGGGCTCAAAACCACTAGGAGAGGTGAGATACATAGCGGGGAAAGAAGTTCTCCACTTTCTGAATTTGAAAATTGCCACTAGCTCTTTCTCCACCATCCTGGGAATTATAAAAGCTAACAGAAAGCGCTAGCTCCCAACACCCAACCCTTCTTGAATTGGGGATGACATAGGGTGATATGACCAAATTGTGTCACTCCCTCTGCTCTTCTAATAATTCCTCTCACCCCAAGAATCAAGTGATGTATTTTTGAAATATATACATTTTTTGTATTATTAGTTTCAGGTGTACAAAACAACATAATTATTAGACATTTACACACCTCATAAAGTGATAACCTTAAAAATTCTACTACCCATCTGACACTGTACATAGCTATTACAATAGCATTGACTACATTCTCAATGCTGTACTTTACATCCATATATATAAATAAATTAAATATATATATATATATATATATATATATGATAGTTGACATTCAATGCTATTTTATATTAGTTTCAGGTGTACATCACAGTGGTTAGGCATTTATATAATGTATGAAGTGATCCCCCTGATAAGTCTAGTGCCCATCTGACACCATACATAGTTTTTTACATTATTGATTATATTCCCCATACTGTATTTCACATCCCTGTGACTATTTTGTGACTACTAATTTGTACTTTCAATACCTCTACCTTTTTCACCCTGCTCCTCAACACAACTCCCCTCTGGCAACCATCAGTTTGCTCTCTGTCTCTATGAGTCTCTGTGTTTTGTTTGTTTATTTATTCTATTCTTTAGATTCCACATGTAAGTGGGATCATATGGTATTTGTCTTTTTCTGTCTGACTTGTTTCACTTAGCATCATATTTTCTAGGTCCATCCATGTTTTTGCAAATGGTACGATTTCATTCTTTTTTATGGCAGAATAAACACCTTCTGATTCATTTCCTCCACTCCCCTTGGCTACTATGATAAACTCATTTGAATGAAGGTGTTAGTTAATGTCAGATGATGACAATTCATTCCTATTACGAGGCATTTATCTACTTCTTTGATGGGCCTTTCATGCCTTAACACAGGATTAAGAAATTTGGAGATTTTGAGTCAATTCAATAAGGACTTGGATTAGTATTCTGGAACAGAGGATTTTTAACTGTCTTATCCAGCTACTCAAGAGTGAATTATTTATGGGTCAGCAGGGTGTCTCAGTTGGCTTAAGAGCATGAGCTTTGAGCAACAGGGCCCTCGGTTTGGTTCCCACATGGGCCAGTGACACTGTGCCCTAGATGAGTCTAGCAACAGGTGGCAGGAGGGCTCAGCTGGTAAGAGCACATGTTCATAACAACAGCACTGACTGTTTGATGGTGGGCTGCACCCACTCACAACCAAGGTTGAACTCAGCACCTTGAGCTGAGCTGCAGCCCGGATGGATCAGTGGAGAGAGCATGCACGCTTAATAAGAAGGCTGCTGGTTCAACTCCTGCATGGGATGGTGACTATGCCCACCAACAACTAAGGTTGAACACAGTACCTTGAGTTTAGAGGCCACAAGCTGCCTATGGGAAGCCAGATGTCAACTGACACTCTCCACAATGAAGACTGAAGAACACTGTTCCCCTCCCCCAATTCCTCAATAAAATCTTTAAAAAAAAAGAGTGAATATTTTAGGATCTTTCCTACCAATAAATCCTCATATGTTGCCCTACACACTCCTGCAGCCCCCCAAACCCCATCAAGCAGAAAATGAATGAAAATCAGCCCAGAGTTTAACTCTGCTGGTTTCAATGCACAAAGCCTTAAAATTCCGAGTGAAGGAAGAGTTAATAAAAAAATTTGTGTAGCCTAGTATTCCCCACTCATAGTTCCTTCTTTGCTTTTTAAGCAGAGACTTGACATTTCTAATTAGGAAGTTTTACATCCAGGCAAGCGGAATTTACCCCCAGCTGGGAAAACATGGCTTAGTAAGAGTTTGACATCAGCTCTCATTGATCTGAAGATTATCTCCCCTTTGAGAATGAAGAGCATCTGGGAGACTGAGGAGGGGAAACAAATGTGGGAAAGTGTGTGAAAAGGCTTTCCTTGACTTGGTGGTTAGGCTGATGAAGTCTGGCAAGCAGAGACTTGGGAGCAAAAATCATTGTTTTCTTTCCCCTACTGCAGCCTTCCTCCTCTAGCTCTCCTTGTCAATATTTCAGAATCTGAACTTGCTAAAGTAAGGCAAAGAACTTGTTGATTACAGCAATTGGAAAGATTTTCACATTGTTTTAACTATGCTGACAAAATGGCTTATTGCTTTGTGGTTTTCAGTGATTTGGCAGGGATATTACAGGATGTTTGAGTTAGATGGGGAGAGCACTCAGGAAAGTGCATTACCTAAATTTCTGTCCCAGGACAAAGTGTACTAATATTCCTACTAAAATTATCATCATTTGGGAAGTTTACTTCCAAATTGGGAACTATATAAATGTTCTCTTCCTAGTATTTTTTTTTCTTCGCACCTTCAGTTAGTACCTTTGACATACCAGGATTTTCCCATTAACCTGTGACTTAACTTTGTGGCTTAGGAACATCATGTCATGTATTTTATGTCCACACTGAGTGCCTGCAAGTTGCTTGGCTCACTTTGCATACAGGATGCCTAATGGTAGGATGTAGCTTCCCTGTACTGGAATGCCCTCTTTACTAAGGAGGAAACTCTGGTCCCCAAACTTCCTATCCCAAGAGTTTGGAGTCATCCCTGGAAAGTGCAGTCCATGCTTCTCATTCCAGACCTATCTAGAGGCCACTCTACTCTCTCTTGGTGAGATAGGAAAATTATAGGGAGTCAGGGAATTTGCCATGGTAGAGGGAATCAGGGTAGAAACTATAAAAAAGCTTTGGAAATAATTTATTAGCTAACAGACAGGTTTAAATCACATGACCCATCAGAGTGACAAACTCAGGTGAGGGAGGAGAAAGGTCACTTTTTCCCAGTCAGGAATTCCAAGGTAGAATGCATATATCTAAAGAGGTTTCTTAACATAGCATAAGACTGTCAGGAGTTTTTTCTTTAAAGACAGTCTCCAGGAACATGCTCCTCTCAGAACAGAGACAAGGATTAAGCTGATTAAGCTCTAAGGAAACTAGGCATTTGGAGGAAACACCTCCTCTGGGCTGAGCAACAAATGTGGCCACACAAGGCACCAGCCAGCCTCCCTCCCCAGACATACAAAAGGTATAAAAACCAAAGCTTTTGCCCTAACTAGTGGGCACCCCAGTTGGGACCCCCTCTGGTTTTGAAAGCTATTACTTTCTACTCTAATAAACTGTCCTCTGCTGTAAACTTCACCTCTCTGGTCTGTGTCTCCATTCTTCAGCTTCACGAGACTGTGATCCCGGCACAAGAAACATCCTACATCTTTGGGACCACCATGCTCTATTCCTCACTGTGCTGTCAATTTGAATGGTGATGTGGCATACATGGTTAGCTTTGTGTTGAGCTCCACTGCATGGCTGTTCTTCAGTGTGTTGTAACTCTTTAACTGCTAAATCATGTGAGGTTGCTAAACTCCCATACATCAGAGTTCTCCTGACAATCCTTGTCAAGGACTCTACCCTCAGGGCTACAATTGATTCCCAAGAGATCTTGACAGTGCCTAGAGATAGGACTTTTGAGGGCTGGATCTCCCTTTGCTTGGGATGAGTTCTTATATGGCCTTAGGAGTTGTAGTATTCCTTTGGTTACCTCTTTCTAGAGGATTTTCTTAACATTTATATAGGGAATGTGACAAGATTACCATCCCCAAGTCTCTAATAAACCTTAGGATCCTTTGTAGATTGACAGTGCCCTACAATTCCAGAAGATAAACAAATTTGACTATCACAAGGACCTAGGCCTAAACTGATAAACATATTAATTGAAGAGGACCTTGCTGCTACAGAGTGCCTTATAAGTAAACTTTCAGAGATAATGACCTTGCTGCCTTTGAGTCATAGCTTTAACATAGCTAAGGTAGTAAGGAGGTTTATGCTGAAGGAAATAGAACTGAGAGGCTTTAAATGGCCTTAGAAGTCCCTTGAACTATTTTAAGTGGTTAGTCACCTTCATTTCCAATATATACAATCAATTTGTACCTAGAGATAAAAGGATTGAGGATGAAACAAATGAGAGAAGTGGAAGCAGTAGATTTGGTATACCAAGAAAGGACCCAGGGTTCTTTCTTGAGGGGTCAGGGTCAGGGTCAGGTGGGTATCATAGTTTAAGGAAGACTCTATGTCAACATTAGCTGAAAAAGCCAGTGTTGAAACAGTCATAAAATGTGAAGAGTTGGGCAAGTTCTGAGTAGGAAGCCAGTTCTACAAGAAATAGGTAATAGAACAATCATAGAGCTAAATTAAGTGGCAGGATCATAGCCTTGGAAAATATTTGGCTATTAGGTAATCTTTAACAGTTAGAAGAACAGAATAAAGCAGATGATATTATATAATGTTAGCCAACTAGTTAGGAGCCAGGAATCAGAGATATCCAAACAAGCGAGTTAGATAGAAGAAGACACAATTTAAGGCACCAGTATCATGAGATAGAGTGATGAGTCAGCCTGTGAGCTTTGATATATTTTCTATGAAGGGAGAACCCAATTTTTCTAAGTCTAGGTGTTGAGTTAGAAATAATTGGGGCTGGCTGAGTGGCACAGTGGTTGAGAGTTGGCTTGGGATGCCAGCGGCCCCGGTTCAGATCCCACATATGAGGGCCAGTGACACTGCCCTCAAAAAAAAAAAGAAATAATTGAAAGCTGCTGACGAGTGGGGAGTGAAAAACTGAAGTGACAGGGAATTCCTCAGAGAGCTTGATTTACCTATTTTCTCTTCCTTCCAAAAAGTAAAATGTCCCTTTGTCTAGTGCATGGTACATAGTAAGCATTTTGTTAATGTTGAATAAATAAATGATTATTTTATTAATAACATAAAGACATTAAGAATAAATTTTTCTGCTTTAATTACAAGAGTTATTTTTTTTAAATAACTAAATCCATGAGGGCAAGGACTGTGTCTACCCACTACCCTCACTGTCTAGTACAGTGCCAAGTTCATATAGGGTATGAGATTAATATTTGTTAAATGGATGAATGTAAAAATGTATAAGGATTCCAGTTGGATCCCATGGGCTGAGGCCCAACTTGGTACCTATTTAATAGTACTGTACCATGTTCTTGGTATTTTCTATTCTGGTGTTCCTATAACATGATAGAGGGCAGGGGAGATTCACACAGGGTTCTTTAACTTGTAAGTTAGAAGATGGGAATAGTATGCATTTTATCTGGGCAGAAAAAAGAGCCTTCTCTCTTGGGCAGAGTGCACAGTTGTACTATCTATAAATCTTACAGCATACAATATCTTTTGAGGATGGTAGAGAGGGTGCTGGGGTAGTGACAAGTAAGGTTAAAATATAATTCAGTCTATTTAAGTTTGATATGCACAGGGCACTTCAGGAATTTATAGCTATGTTGTAAAATATTACATACATGTGGATACTACATTATGCATCATGTTTCAAAGGACTTGAAGCCACTTTATAATGATGACTGTAGTTTTACAATTCACCTTGGTGGTAAGCAGAATAAATTACCATTAGGAAGAAATAAAGGATATGAATTCAAGCCGCTAAGCTGCCAACAGGTGGCAGGATGGCTCAGCTAAAAAAAAAAAGGATATGAATTCAAGGTGGGCCTAAGTTATCAATCTAAAATATGCTTGTACTTTACTTTTCAGGATAACAGGCAAATATGATATACTGATTCTCCTCCTCCTCCTCCTCCTCCTCCTCCTCCTGCTTCTGCTTCTGCTTCTTCTTCTCCTTTTTCCTTTCTCTGTTGAAGTGAAGATAAGGAGAGCTGGGGCAGAGGGAAGAACTGTGCAGTCAACCAAATTGTTCTTAGAAGTTTCAGCCTTCACAATTTGTTCCCTTTGTCCTTTGAAGTACTCTTCTCTTTCAAGTTCTCAGTATGCTGCTGCTTTTGACCTTCCTCCCTTGATTAACCATGAAATAATTTGATCACTTTACTTTCACTGCATTCCTGTGATGATGATTTTTCTGCCTGATGTTGTTTGTACTTCACTTAAATTTAAATAGATGGCTTTTGAGCATTTACTACATTGAAGGTACCAACTGGGGTAGATGTAGTGGATATATAAGCTAATAGGTCATAGTCCCATCCTCATGAAATTAACAACTTGATTTTTAAATGGAATAGATGAAAGACAGTCTTCAGGATAACTCAGAGATAAGGCTGTAAAACATGCTATAAACAAAATTCAAATGAAATGTAACAGGAGTATGCAAAAAGTGGTTTATTCCTAGGAGGTTTTCAATTGGCACTTGAAAGTTTATTTCCCAGCAAATAAGGATGTTGAGAAAGGGCATTATGAGTAGAAGGGAAAGTAAGGGATAGGTCCACTAAACGAAAAGCATAGGACATGTTCCAAGAACAATGAGGAGTTTCATGTGGTTAGAATGTAGAGTACATGAAAAGCGTGTTATGAGAGATGATACTAAGCACTTTGATTTTTAAGAAGACTAGTTTAATAAATTTCATTCTTTATGGAACAGAAACCCATCAATCATTTTGGAAGGGGGGCTCCAAATTAGGAAGGTAAGTCAAAATGATTATGAATGTTGGGTTGAAGTGGGGGAGTGTAAAGGATGGGAAACAGTTAAGAAGCTACTGTAATTGTTCAGGTGATTTGTGATGATGGCCTGAACCAGTCTACTGGCAAAGGAAATGGAAAGGTGGGACAAATTAAAAAAAAGGAGATCTATAGAATTTTAGTGACTAGATAGAACTAATACATGAAAGAGAGGGGAAGCTTTAAAGTGATACCTTACATCAATCCTGATCAATTGGTAGAAGAATAATTCATAAATCAATATTGGAATCACTGGAGCAGTTTGTTGGAGGTGATAGGTGATGAGATCAGATTGGGACTTGTTGAGCTTAGTAGTTACTTTGTATTCAGATTCAGGTACTCAGAAGGCAGCTGAAAAATCTTGCAGTATGATTCTCAAGAGAAAATTCTGAGTAAAATAAATGGATTTTGGATATATTATCATAGATGTGACCAATTACTCTATAAGACTGGTAGCATCACTAAAATTGGGGGTCTAATATGAGAAATGAAGACTGAGGACATTTCCTGTGGAACTCCTATATTCAGGAAATTGGAAGAGGGAAAAGAGCTCAAGAGGAAGATTGAGTAAGAGTAATCAAAGAAATGTGATAGTGAGTTAAGTGCATACTCAATAGCCCATCTATTTCTTGGGTGCAGGATCTTCATTATTCTCTCTCAACATACTAACTGCTTGAGAAATACTTGCCAGATGAATGAATTAATATCACAGAAGCCAATGGGGAGGACTACTTTTCACAGGGGATAAAGGCTGACAAATGTGTTCTGAAGTTGAATAGAATTGCACCTGGGAATGACACTGGATGTGGTGATAAAGAGGTCATTCATTGGTAATTTGGTCAGAACAGTATCTGTGGAGTGGTGGGGGCAGAACAGATTAATTTAAGTAGTGAATTGGAATTGTACATGAAGAAGTAGAACTGAGTATAAAATACTCTATTAACAAAAATTCGGAGTTAAGAGAATGAGAGCTATGTTATGTCCCTTCCCATCCCCACATTGGAAAAAATTTTTCACAAGAGGTTTCTTACATTTAATAAATATCCATTTGTTGTCTAATATTTCCTAGACACTTTGCTGGATGTTGAAATATTTTAATTACAGAAAGATTTGAACAGATTTTCAGGCCAAAGAGAAGGAATCAATTGCAAATAAATAAGACTGAAAATGTAAGAGGCAAAATGGTTGAACTCACAGAGTAAGGTATTAGAGGATGACAGAAGAGTTAAAAGAGAGTAGAGATTCATAGATTAGTCTTCAAAGAGGTGAATACTTCCTCCTTTGAAATAAGAAGAATTAAAGGAAAGAAAGGTAAAAATAAGGGGAACTTTTGAAATTGGATCACTGAAAGCTGAAATAATTCATATGAAAGCTTTCCACCTTCAGAAAGGCAGATAGAAGAGGTCATCTGTTGAAATTGAAGGCTTTGGGTCCTTGAGAAAAGGGGAATACCTTTGGTTTAGGTACCTTGAAGGATTCAACAAGTAGGCTGATCTGGTGAAAAATAAAACATTTTCAATCAACTCTGAATGCCCAATTGAGTTTGAACAGTAAGGGCTCATGTAAAAGAGCCTATTATAATATTCACATAATTTTACCCAACAATGATTAGTCCTCTAGTATTAGGAAAGGAGCAAATGCACATTTGAATAATCCTTTTTTTTTTAAAGAGAGGCATTCTTTCTTTCTTTCTTTCTTTCTTTCTTTCTTTCTTTCTTTCTTTCTTTCTTTCTTTCTAAATGGGGAATTGGGGGAGGGGAACAGTGTTGGTGCATTGGGGAGCGAAACCAGCCAAGTTGTTGTTCTTCAATCTTAATTGTGAAGGACACCAGTTGCCATCTGGCTGCCCATCTGCAGCTCATGGCCCCTAAGCTCAAGGTACTGTGTTACAATCTTAGCTGTGTGTGGGCATAGCCACCATCCCATGTAGGAGTCAAACCAGCAGCCTTGTTGTTAAGAGCACACGCTGCCATCCGGGTGGCAGCTCAGCTCAAGGTGCCAAGTTCAGGCTTAGTTGTGGGTGGGTGTAGCCCACCATCAGACAGGCAGTCTTGATGTTAGGGGCATGTGCTCTCACCAACTGAGCCATCTTGCCACCTGTTGGCAGCTTAGTGGCAGCTCAGCTTGGGCGCAGCTTCAATGGCACATGTGAGAATCAAACTGGCAGCCCTATTGCGCAGAGCTTGTGCTCTTAAGCTAACTCTTAACCAACTGAGCCACTCTACTCGCCCCTGAATAATCTTAATAAACAGCTGAATTAGGGGTTTGGTGGAAACACATATATGAAAGTCAAAGGGTAGAGGGTTTTGAGGGTACTGGTGAGAGAGAAAATGATTGAATATATTTTTCCCCCCAATTTGTTGAATATCTTCTATGCCAAACTCATTGTAGTAGGTACTTTTTCCTGCATCTTTAAATTTAAATCTCAAGATATACTTGGAAGATGAGTTTGTTATTATAGCATCCAGTTCATGAATAATAAAACCTTGGCTCAGAAAGGGTGCCTAAATTTTCTCAGCTAGTTAGAAGGAGAGCTGGAATTTAAACCCCTCAAAGTTATTGTCCTACTGTTAAAAAGATATTAGGTGAGTGTGGGGTAAGGAAATATGATATTTGGAAGCTAGAGAGGCTTTTCCTTCTTCCCCAAAATAGTTAAACACCGTCTCTCTTGCTACCTCTGTAGGTAGCTCCTTTACAGTTAGGGACCTGCGTCAAAGAATAAGTCAGTTCCTATGGTTGCCCTTCTTCTACTTGCCAGGGTGTTATGTTTTAGATTCCTTCAACTTTGAAATTAGAATGACCTGGGTTTGAATCTTCCTACATACTAATTGTGAAACACAGAGTAGCTTACATAACTTTTCAGGGCCATAGTTTCCTCTTTTATGTAATTGAGGCAATGACTACCTCATAGGGTTAAGCAAGATGATATCCATCAATCCCTTAGCAGAGTGTTATATGAGTTTGGTAAATGCCATTATCATACAAAACTGTCTATTATAATTACTATTACTTTTTCTTACTTTATTAACACTAGACTCACCTTCTCACATTGCTCTGCCTCAGGATTCTTAGATGTTGGGGAACATACCTCCCAGAACTGTGATCATATTCATTTCCAATCCCTGGGGCAATTAAAAATTCTTTGGTCCAGAATATCAGGTGCTTCAGATTATCCTGCATCCAGGTTATTTGAGAGGGACTCTTGAGGTTTGGGGTTAGGACATGAGAAAAGCCAGACACTTTGGCTGTAAGTAGGTGAAGCACAGGGAGTCTTAGTTCTAGAACAAGGCAGGAAAGCACAGTTGGTTGCAGGGTAAGTTCATATGGTAGTGGCTAATATCTGAGACCTTTGTTTCCTTTAGTTTGTGTAGTGAAGATGATGATTATTAAATGGGTTCAGTGTAAAATATCCACAGTGATGCTAAAAAACTGAAATTGCAGAGAAATTAATGAAGGGAAAGTCATTACTCTCTGCTTTTCAGTGCTTTCTTGATGTGGTTCTTTCCTCATTTTCCAAACGTATTCCTGCTTTACACTTTATATTCCAGCAGCAGTGAGTAGCTTGCCTTTTCCTCACACACATTCCACAATGTTGGTGCTGATACTATGCCGTTGCTTCTATAATCTGTTTGTACTGACTCCACTCCCATTCTTTCCCTAGTATACTCCTATTTCTCCATTAAAAATCAAGTTGTGGGGCCAGCCAAGTGGCACGGTGGTTAAGCGCTGGCTTGGGAAGCCAGCGGCCCCTGTTCAGTCCCACGTGTGAGGGCCAGTGACACTGCCCTCAAAAAAAAATCAAGTTGTGTGTGATATATAGATGACGTGTTACAGAATTGTACACCTGAAATCTATGTAACTTTGCTACCAGTTTTCACCCCAATAAACTCTAATCAACAAAAAAAAGAATCAAGTTGTCTACTCTTAATTCCCAGACTAGATTGTGCTCTCCAATATATTGTACATATTTGCACCATGGTACTTCTAAATCACTTTATCAGTTTGTCTTCTACCTCTGGACTTTGAGGTCCTAGAGGATGATGTATTCTTTACCTTTGTACTCATAATATTTAGCACAAAATTAATGTTTAATATGTTTAAAACCATGAGTTTGCATGTAACATAGTAATAATTATGTAGATCATTTAATGTGCATTGGATAACAACTTCATTGAAAGTTTTATTTGGTTACATAAGTTATCTCTCTGCTTGATCAGTCTTCATAATTTGTTGCTAATATAGCATGACTGTCTGCTCAGAACTTAAGCAAATTACTGGGAACACTGCTTACAAGGTGCACTTTTTATTTATAGTCACTTTTTCTTTAACTTCTGGGGATTTCAGAATTGCTGTATACTATCAAGTTTGGAACAAAACCCCGAAGAACTCAGCCTCCTGTAAAACAAGTTATACATATATAATACTTAAATAGCCACATTTTATTGTTCAAGTAAAAGCTGATTTACCTGGCTTCCTATTGCCAATAACTCTCCATTCAGTGGTCCCTTCCCATGCCACTATTCAAAAATAACTAGTGTTGGCCGGCCGAGTGGCACGGTGGTTAAGCGCTGGCCTTGGAAGGCAGCGGCCCCGGTTCGGTCCCACAAAAGAGGGCCAGTGACACTGCCCTCAAAAAAAAATTAAAAAAATAATTGGTGTTCATAACATGAGACCTGAGACCCTGTGGCTTTATGAAGTGCCTTCTGAATCATCAAAAGAAATTTCAAAGTCTATTCAGTCTTGCTTCAGTATAGAATACATTTTCTCTTTCGTTCTTTGAAAGTTGTCTCATGCAGAATGGTAATTATCAAGTAGAATCTTAGATTAACCATATCCCTTCAACATGCCAGAAAGCAGATTTTTTTAAACAGGTCTGATGACAGAAATTTGATTATTGTGTAGAATTTAAATAGCATGCCAAGTATGATTTTTGTCTTTAAAGTTAGGAACCTAGATACTATTTCTTTTCTATCAGAGAGAGTTATTTTAAGGATTAGTTCAATGTTACCTGAATCACACCTCTGGCCTTTCACAGAAGGGTGCTATATGAGTGCAATATCACCAAGTGAAGCAGGCATCACTTCTTGTAGTCAACATTGAAAAAAGCCTTACAGGTTTTCATGTAAGTGATGATGATATTTTTCCTCTTACAGTTAAGGTTGACCATGTCTTTCTTCAACTGGCTATAGAATTTTAAATAAGTGTCTTGCAATGCATGCTTTTCCTCAGCTCTGTGACTGGCATTACATTATGTTGAATCTTGGAGAGAAATTAATACTTTTCAGTTAAATGAGCATGACTCCAGATAACAGGTTAATGTCATTTTTGGGAGAGTGATTATTTCCTTCTAGGCAATATGCTTATACATGACAAATATAACATTAAATGTTATAGTGTGTCCTTTGGCTCAGGTGTCCAGTTCTTTCACAGCCAACTGAGCCCAAATGATAATATAAACCAAGCTTCAGCAGCCCACCCTTCTGGGAGAACAGTTTTTATTTTATTTTATTTTTTTGGAGGGCAGTGTCACTGGCCCTCATATGTGGGACCCAAACTGGGGCCGCTGGAATCCCAAGCCAAATCTTAACCACCGAGCCACTTGAATGGCCATGGTTTTTAAAGGATTTTATATGGCCTTACTGATACCCCATAAGATATTTACTAAAGTGTCCATAGTATAGGCAGATTAAGTTAAACCGATTTTCTTCCCTGGGAAAGTGGATTCAGGACCATAGATTCCAACTACTCTTTTTGTACACTTAAACTGGTATATCATGTGAGGCTGAGGCTGCAGTAGCCTAATTTTGGCTGTGTGCACATGGACCAGGGGAAGCCAGGAGGAACAAAGTGGGGGAGAAGACAGTTTCTATGATGGAATAAATGTTTTTGAATGTTTATGTTCCCTCCAAAATTCATACATTGGAGCCCTGACCCCCAGTGTTATAGAATTTGAAAGTAGAGCCTTTGGGAAACAGTTTAGGTGAGGTTATGAGCGTGGATCGCCATGATGGAATTAGCATCCTATAATACTAATAGGAGACCAGAGCTCTCCACCATGTGAGGATACAACAAAAAGGAAGATATCTGCAAGTGAGGAAGAGGACTCTCACTAGGAACCAAATATGGCAATGCCTTGACCTTGGATTTCCTATTCTATAGAACTGTGAGAAATAAATAATGCTTAAGCCATCCAGTCTATGGTACTTTGTTGAAACAGACCAAGCTTGCAAAAAAAAAAGTATACACATTTTAAGAAAGAAAAAAACTGTATTAATATATTCCGATAACAAAAAATGAATACAAGTCACGTTTGACTTCTGCAATTACACCAGGTGCTCAAAGTGGTTACCGTCAGTATCCAGACACTTCTGATTTTCACAAAGTACTGCTTGAGCAACTTTGACCAATGTGTTAACATCTCTTAAAATGTGTATACAGTTTTTTTTTGGCACCCCCGATATATAACATACATATATGTGTGTATATCTAGATAGATAGATAGATAGATAGATAGATAGATAGATAGATAGATAGATGATAGATAGATAGATAGATAGATAGATAGATACACATAGATATAGAGACAGAGACAGACAGAGGCACATAGAGATTAAGAAACAAGAGACCATTTGATTAACCCCTGAACCCTCCAAAAAAGAGATAAAAGGGGTCTTTGATCTGGTCAGCTTTGCAGTTTCTGGTTCCACATCCTCATAAATCCTGCCTATGCTACCTAACCCAGGGTATGTGACATATTGCTATATTATAATAAACTCTACCACCCTTTTTGGTCTTGGCAATTTTAATTGACTTTTTGCTTCTTGTTCCCTTATACACTCTAAATAAGATAGCCATTGATTTTTATCTTGATATACACAAAAGAGACAAAAGTAAAAATAATACTTTAAATATACTTTAAACTGGGTGGATATTTTATATTGACACTTTGTCCACTGCTTACAGAGATAATATAAAGAACTGACCTTTATGCATGGACTACTTCGTAGAAAATATTTTAAAAAACCAGATGTTCAATTTGCTTTTTTTCTTTAAAGATTTTATTGGGGAATTGGGGAAGAGAAACAGAGTTGGGGAACTGGGGAAGGGGAACAGACAAGTTGCTGTCCTTTTGTTCTTCAGGCTAGTTGTGGAGGACGTTGCTTCAATGGCCAATGATGGTATCATCATTGCACTCTTTTCGGGTGAGGCAGATTGGTCGCCAGCCTCTGGATGGCCGCTCACAGCAGCTCTTTCAGCTCACACCCGCTGCCAGCCACTCATGCTGGCTGCCAACCACTCTCTGTAGCCTATGGCAGACCACTGCAGCAGGGGCTGCAGCTATGCTATCCCGGGGACCCACAGCAGCCCAGCTCCAGGTGGAGCTGTTGTTCACCATCTTATCTGTAGAGGGCAGTGTCACTAGCCCTCATATGTGGGATCCAAACTGGGGCCGCTGGCTTCCCAAGACAGCTCTTAACCAATGCACCACTCGGCCGGCCATCAATTTGCTTTTTATACCTGAACATTATTGAGAATTATGCTGATTTTCCCGCATTTGGGGAGATCCGTGCATGTTTAATCTAAATGCTGTGGGACAGTACTTTCTATGAATTTATATGTATACACACACACACACATTACCCCATTTATATCCTTAGTAAAGATATTTAAAGGTCATGTTGCCCTTATGATTTAGCACACTATTGCTAGAGATCTTTAATTAAAAGGTCAGATTTCTCATTTTCCTCTGGTGACTTATAATTATTTTCATTATCAATTAACTGAATTTATATTACTTACCAAAGCTGGATTTAAATAATTATTTAATGTCTAGATCTGTGTAAAGATTCATTAATTCTGCAGGCAAAGTTCTACTTAATATTAAAATATTTCATTTTGTTAAATAGCATTGTGAGAAATCTCAAAGGAGTATTTTAATCAGTACATTTTGTCTCTCCCTTTGACCTTTTGAAATCCATACCATCTTGAATTTCTTGATTCTTAGAACTAGAGCTAAAGCCACATTTTGCTTTGGTGCCCAACCCATCCCATTGAAGCAACATTTCACTTACCAGGCCCATCCCAAGGACCTCATGCTTCAGACTCCTCCTGGCTATTTGAGGTGCTGTCTTTTTAAGCTCTGCTCTCCTCTCAGGTCCTAGTATTTACCACTTGCTACCCCATATTTTCATACAAAATTATAGTGGCTACAGTCTTAGCATATCGGGGCTTTGTTTTATCTGCTGTGATCCTGTGGTAAATCATCTATTGTGAGAGTGTCCATAACTACAGACGATTTCACAGATCTTCTACCCTGGTGCAACTGAAATTGAAATTGGAACTGGAATTCTTGTCTCATTGATATGTAATGACTTAACTAATAGAAATAAATGACAATCAATATTTAGGGATTTCGTGTATGAGGTCGGCCAAAGTAGACTCCTATAGGACTTCCTACTTCACATGGCAGAAGTCTCTGTTCCTTTTTGAATCATAGTGTGGACTCTGGGAAACAAAGACAGAAGTGACTTCATAGTGGTGAAGAGAAAAAAACTAGAGCTGGAGCAGTTGGAAATAATCTTGTTATCTGACACTCTAGTGAAATCCTTGCTGTGCGTTATAATTTTCTTCATTCATTCATTCAACAAATCTTTACTGAACATCTACTCTATTTTACTAGGCATAGTGCTCACTGCTAGGTGTATAATGATGGTAAAACACATACTTTGCCATCAAGGACTATGCAGCTAGGGAGGGAGAGAGAAAAAATATACAATTATTTTCATGCTATCATGTTATGTGATCATTGCTGCTGATAGAAAAAACATAAAAGAGGGTTACCTAATCTATACCTGGGTATTTGGGGATCACTTATAAACAAAATGACCTCTAAGAGAAGATTTAAAGGATGAGGAGGAATTAGCCAGGTGAAGTGTGTGTGTATGTGTGTGTGCATGTGTGTGTGTGTGTGGGGGGATATCAGCAATGAGATTTCTCATTTACAGAGAGAGAGAGAGAGAGAGAGAGAGAGAGAGAGAGAGAAGATAAAAGTACATTGCAGGTAGGGGAAAGAGGAGGAAGAGAAAGTTCAAAGGCTTTGAGTTCTTTTAGGCTATAGAAATTAATTTGGCAAGGTTATAGCATAGACTACAAGGATAGGCATAAGCAATAAAAGAAACTGGAAATGAAACAAGGGCCCAGAATGTGACTTTTTATGCCATACTAAAGGTTATGGATATTATCCAGAGGACAACGGAATATTTTTGAAAAGTTTTAAGCAGGAAAGTTGTACCATCATTTGACTTTCAAAGAGTCACTTTGGTTGCTCAATGTGGGATAGATTTAATTGGGGCAATGGACAATTGTGGGAAACTAAAGGCTCTTTTAGTTTGCCAAGTGATGGCAGTGGCATTGGGAATCAAGAGAAATGAATTGATTCATAATATATTAGAGTTGAAGTGTAAATTTTGAGGCCATCCCTGTCTAATGTCTATGAAAATAAGTAGCACAGAGTAGGTGTTCAACTAATATTTGTGAGTGAGTGAATCATGGTGGCTAGGTGAAGTTTTGGTACATACTAAAACTGGTGTTGGAATGAATAGAAAGAAAAAGGAGGAGAGGACCTAGGACTGGACCAGGGGCTCTGCTCATGTTTATGGAAGGAATAAGTCAATAGAAAAGTTAAAGAAGAAATATGAATGAAGTATGATGAGAACTGTGGAGAAGAAAAATGGAAATTGGGGTTGAGGAAATAGAGACAGAAAGTATAGTTTTTTTTTCTTTCAGGATGTTTGATAGATTGAAGTATATGAGAAATAGAACTCAATACATAGAATGGCCAAAGGATAGATTATTTTTAATGAGTGAAGACAGAGTGAAGACACTGTTTACATTTTAAAAATCAAAGGGAATAAACAAGAGAAAGCAGTTAGGTGGCAGAGACAAGTTAGATAGGAAGGTGTCAAGAGCATTGCAGTAGCAGAAAAATGACACCCCCTCCCCAAGATAGTCACATCCTAATCTCTGGGACCTAGGAATGTGTTACCTTCCCTGGCAAAAAGGGCTTTGCAGGTGTGATTAAGTTAGAGATCTTGAGATGAAAAGATTATTTTGTATTATCAGGGTAAGCCCAGTGTAATAACAAGGGGCATTAAGGGAGGAGATTGATGAGAAAAGCAGAATATCAGAGTCAGAGCTTGATGTGGAGATGCTATCCTGCTGGTTTTGAAAAAATGAGGAAGTGGTGCAAGGGTCAAGGCATGCAGGTGGCCTCTAGAAGTAGAAAAAGACAAAAACTAGATTTTCCCCTGGAGCCTTTGGAGTTGAACACAGCTCGGCCAACACTCTGATTTTCACTTAGTGAGATCTGTGTTGGACTTCTAACCTTTAAAACAGTAAGATAATGGGCCAGTCGAGTGGCGCAGTGGTTAAGCGCTGGCTTGGGAAGCTAGCGGCCCTGGTTCGGTCCCAAATGTGAGGGCCAGTGACACTGCCCTAAAAAAAAACCAAAACATTAAGATAATAACTGTGTATTGTTTTAGCCATTAAGTTTCCAGTAATTTGTTGTAGTAGAAATAGGAAACTAATATGAGGTAGGACAATTAAGTTCGTGAAATCATCTTAGAAAAAGTGCTACATACCTCTTTTTTGAATATCACAAAGTACTCCCCTTGAGAAGCTATGCAGAAGCTATGTACCAATGCCAAAACCTAGTCCACCTTTCAAAGCAATTTTGAACTCTCTCTGGAATGGCCATCAGAACTGTCATCTTATTACCCTTGATGTCCTGAATGTCATCAAATGTCTTTCTTTTAATATTGCCTTTGTCTTTCGGTACAGAAAGAAGTCATTGGACGCCAGATAAGGTGAGTAGGGAGGGTGTTACAATACAGTTATTTGTTTAATAGGTAAAAACTCCTTCATAGACAGTGCCATGTGAGCTGGTGCATTTCCATGATTCAAGGGCCATGAATTGTTGGTGAAAACTTCAGGTCATCTAACTTTTTTTTTTTTTAGCTGAGCCATCCTGCCACTTGTTGGCAGCTCAACGGCAGCTCAGCTTGGGCTGGGCATCAAACTGCTGTTGTTTAGAGCTCAGCTCGCAATCTTGAGTGAGATCTTAACCAACTAAGCCACTCGGCTGGCCCCCAGGTCACCTAACTTTTTCATGCATTATTTTCGGCACTTCCAAATAGTAATCTTGGTTAACTGTCTTTCTAGTTGGTACAAATTCATTATGCATAATTCCTCTAATATTAAAAAGAAGGTTAGCAACATCATTGCAACAAGTTCAAGAATGTAATTGTCAGTCTTCGTACAGGCACAAATGGAGCTGTGTGCCTTAAAAAGAGGACTATATCTTCTTGTGAACTGAAGAAAGCACACAGTGAATAATGCAACAGGGAGATTCCCAGGTGTAAAGAGTGTTTTTATGTGTTCAGACAGGCTCTTTCAAAAACACTGGAAGTTGAAGTGAATGAATCAGGACTAGTCAGAAACAGGCATTATGCATCATTGGTTTTGATCATTTTAATGTGTACTGGCTTTATTTTAAAAAGCATATTATGCAATGATTGAAATACTTCAAATGCTCATGCTGCTCAGAAGGATTATTATTATCATTTTTTTAAAAGATTTTATTGGGGATTTGGGGGAGGGGAACAGCGTTGAGGAATAGGGGAAGGGGAACAGACAAGTTGCTGTCTTTTCGTTCTTCAGTCTAGTTGCAGAGGACATTGCTTCACTGGCCCATGTTGGTATCGTCATTGCACTCTTCCTGGATGAGGCAGATCGGTCGCCAGTCTCTGGATGGTTGCTCACCATGGGTATTGGCAGCTCATACAGGCTGCCAGCCGCTCACGTTGGCTGCCGGCCACTCACTGTAGCCTATGGTAGCCCACTGCAGCAGGGGCTGCAGCCTACACCGCCAACGGGGCTCGCACAGCCCAGCTCCAGATGGAGCTGTTGTTATCTGTAGAGGGCAGTGTCACTGGCCCTCATATGTGGGATCTGAACTGGGGCTGCTGGTGTCCCAAACCAGCTCTTAACCAATGCGCCACTCGGCTGGCCCCAGAAAGATTATTTTTGAAACTAGATTTCCCACTACATTTTAAACTCCTTGAGGGCAAGGAATACACATGTCTTTTTCACTATTACATTCCGTGCTTAGCACAATGTCTGGCATGTCACAGGTCTGATAAATAGTTGCTAAATAGATGAGTAAAAGGAAGGGCTTCACCAGAGGGAGTCTCTAACATATTAAGAAACATTTAATGTTGCCATGCAGCCGCCCAGCCATCTGTTCCCCCACACTGATCCCTAAAAAAGAGGTGGTGTGTCAAATCCCATGAGATTGGGAGGAATGATTCCTGTAAAGCTTCCTAAGGAGGCATCCCAGAAAGCTGGGACCCAATGGAACAATGTGGGTTGACTCCCAATCCCCTTACCAGTAGGTTTACAGATAAATCATTTTTAGTGAGTTTTTAGCATAACAAATTTATCTCCTGTGGATGTGTACAAAAACATAGCATTTTGGGGGGAAAAAAATGGGACTTTCAGTAATAGCAGCCTGCAGGCATGGCTGATCTGGCTTAAGCAAGTTCCCAGGCATGAGACTCACAGACTGCAGAATAAACAATCCCACTTCCTGGTTGAGGTATCTATAAAAGCTACGTGTTGACCCACTTTGGGGCTCAGTCCTTGAGACTTGATTCCCCTGGCCTGCTTGTACTCTATTCCTGGCTCCTGTCTTTCTTAATCCTTTGCCTCCCTTTCTCATTTCTCACTGCTCTTGTTATGCAGGACGTTACATCTGGCACCCAATGTGTGGCTGGAGAGGGAAGGATGACTACAATTTGAAGCTGAAGAAGAAATAATGGTGAAAGGGCCCAGGAGGTGTCACGACAACTACCAGACAAGGAGGTAAGGAAGATCCCGGATAATTTAACCAGGGTAAAGCAGACTTCACTAAAAAACTTTTGTATGAAAGAGTGTGAGTGTGTGAGTGATTGACTATAATTCCATGGCTTTGATTATGGAACTTGTTTAGGCCCTAATCTGCGATAGCAGCATCGTAAGGCAAAACGGTGACTTGACGCTTATCAGCATCAACAAAGCCCGGGGTTTATATTGGTGCACCATAGCCAAGACGGAAATTAAAATCCCGCGAGGGAATCCCACGAGGGACATGGCCAGATGGGCATCTGAGTGAACTTTGAGTGAAACTTTTTCTTTTTCTATTTTTAGTCTAATATAGGGAATACTGAAAGCCAATACCGGCCCTATATTTGCCTGCTTAAGCAGTTTCTTAGGGATGGGGGAGCACGAGTTTCAGATCAGAAATTAGAGGAACTTTTAAGGATAAATGAAACACATTGCTCCTGGTTCCCTAATATGGGAACATTAGATTTAAGAACACGGGAAAGATTAGGTAGAGATCTGCATGTGTTACATTGTGAAGGGGTTTCTATCCCGTAACAATTTGGACTACTTGGAGACTGGTTCTGTTAGTTTTAGAGTCTTTGCATACCGACACAGAGGATGAGGGGGAGGAGGAAAATGATCCTAGGGCAGAGGATAGGGAACAAAGATGGAAACCAGAGGAGAGACAGGAGGAATCTGTGGTAGATCCTAGAGTAGTCCCACAGACCTTGGATCCATTGTTGGAGGAGTTTCATCTGCCTCCAACCCCTCCATTGCCTTATCTGCCTTCCCCCCCCCTCCATCAGTTACAGCCTGAGAGCATAATCCACCATTGTCTCAGGTCAGAAGGAATAATCTGTTACTAACTTCCTGAGGCCCATGAATCTTTTGGAAAAGCTTGGGTCCCTCTTTCCACAGTGGAAAACAACAGGCAATATGACAGGTATACGACAGGCAAGACTTGAAGTTGACTTAGATGCTTTAGCTTTTCCAGTCATTATTCATGAGAGAGTTGCTCCAGGCACTAATGACCAACATCCAAATGGAGTTTATGAACATCAAAATGAGTCTTTGCCTTTTAATATCCTTAAGTAATTAAAAGTAGTAGTAACACAGTATGGTCCTAATTTGCCATACACCATGGGCATCATTCATAATTTGGCTGATGGACATCAATTAATTCCTGTTGATTGGCAAAGTGTGGCACAGACCAGTCTCTCGACTGCTCAGTTTTTACAATTTAAAATTTGGTGGATTGATGGCGCAGAGACCCAGAGCAAACATAATCAGGCTCATAATATTGCTATTACTCAGGATCAGTTACTAGGAAGAGGTGATTGGGAATGTACACACCAGCAGATAGGCATGACTGATCAGGCCATGACACAGCTAAGAAGGGTTTGTATAAATGCATGGGAGAAGATAGAAACAGAAGGAAAAACTCCCAGTTCTTTTAGCAAAAATTTGAAAGATCCTACCGAGTTTGTGGTTCATCTGCAGGATAGTATAAAAAAGCAGGTTGCTAATTCAGAAGCTGCTGAGGTAAATCAATAATTCTTGCTTATAATAATGCTAATGATGATTGCAAAAGGGCTATTGGACATATGAAAGAAAAAACTGATCTGAATGGTTATATTCGTTTGTGTCATGGAGTTGGAATGGAGCAGTATATGGGCCGGCCGAGTGGCGCGGTGGTTAAGTGCTGGCTTGGGATGCCAGCGACCCCGGTTTGGGTCCCACATATGAGGGCCAGTGACACTGCCCTCAAAAAAAAATGTATGGAATGGAGCAGTATAAAGACAATATGTTAGTTCAAGCCATGGTCAGAATTAAGATTGGTTGGAAAAGTTTTCTGGAAACTGTTACAATTGTGGAGGAACTGGTCACACTAGAAAAGAATGCATAAACAAAAATAGAAATGGCTTCCATCTATCTAATGCTTCTGCCCCTATGGGACCTAGACAACCTAGGTTATGTCCCAGGTGTCAAAAAGGAAATCATTGGGCCTCTGAATGCAAGTCAATTTTTCATAAGGATGGCACTCAGATTCAGGGAAATGAGAGGAGTGGCCTGCCTCAAACCTCAAAAACAACAGGGGCATATATGATCCAGGCAGCACCTCAAAAGTATCAGGCTGTGCCTCCTCCCCAAAACTTTCAGTACAGCAATTAAGCCCTGCCATGGAAGGAAGTGCCACAGTAGATATCTGCTCAACACAAGACATTCTGTTACTTTCTGATGAATCTCCATTTTGTGTGCCAACAGGAAGTTTTGGACTGATTCCCCCAAATACTGTTGGACTTCTCATCGGTTGCTCTAGCCTAACATAAAAAGGAGTCACAGTTCACACTGGTATTATTGATTCTGATTATGAAGGAGAGATTCAAATTATAATGTCCTCATCTGTTCCCTGGTCAGCAAAAATGGGAGCATGGGTTGCACAATTACTCCTCCTCCTGTATACTCTCCCAGGAAAAAGGGGAAAGATAAAAAGAAGAACAGGAGAATTTGGAAGTACAGGTCAGGCAGGTATCTCTCTAGCAGAAAAAAAATCTCAGGAATTCGCCCTGTTTGTCAAATTGAGATTCAAGGCAGAAAATTTATAGGTCTTTCAGACACAGGAGCTGACGTTTCCATCATCAGCTCACAAGAATGGCCCAAAAACTGGAAGCTACAGGAACCTAACATTAATATTATTGAGCAGGCAGAGCATCAGGTTTATGCCAAAGTGTCTGCATTCTTCCCTGCCTTGGACCTGAAGGTCGAAAGGGATTCTTAACAACCCTACATTGCTGGCATTACAGTTAATCTATGGGGAAGAGATTTACTTACAAAATAGGAGGCAGATATTTAGATCCCCCCAGGGCAATATAGTCCTCAAAGTCAAACGTTGATGAGCCAGATAGGATATCAGCCTGGGAGAGGCTTAGGAAAATTTAACCAGGGAATTACTCAACCTATTCAGCCCTTGCCCCAACAAGGATGAAAAGGACTGCGTGTTAGGTCATAAAATCAGGAGCCTTTTTTGTAGGAGCCACTGTTTCAAAACTATGGACTCCCATAACTCTTAAATGGACTAACAACAGTGACCCCTCTCTAAAGAAAAATTAGAGGTATTAACAGAATCAGAACAGACACAATTAAAAGAAGACCATATAGAACCATCTACTAGCCCCTGGAACACACCAGTATTTGTTATTAAATAGAAGTCAGGGAAATGATGAATGCTCACTGATCTCTGAGCAGTTAATGCTCTCATTGAGCCCATGGTGCTTTACAGCCTGGACTCCCACAATCATCCATTATTCCCAAAAATTGGCCTTTAATAGTAATTGATGTTGTTCTATACAATCCCTTTGCATCCTCAAGAGTGTCCTCGATTTGCATTTTCTATTCCCTCAACTAATAATAAAGAACCTTGAGGAAATATCAATGGAAAATTCTGCCTCATGGAATGCTTAATAGCCCAACCATATGTCAGTTTTTTGAAGCCAGAGCTGTTCTCCCTGTAAGAACTGAGTTCCAGATTGCTATATCATTCATTACATGGATGATATTCTGTGCTGACACTTCCATAAAAAATTTAGCAGCATGCTTTGAGACACTTAAAAAACAACTTGATTCAGCAGGACTTTGTATCACTCCAGATAAAATTCAAACCACAACACCAGTAAAATATTTCGAGACTATTGTGGATAGACAGACTATTCAACCTCAGAAAGTTCAAATAAGAAGAGATAAAATCACCACCTTAAATGATCTACAAAAGCTTTTAGGAAACATTAATTGGCTATGCCCTACTTTGGGCATTCCCATGTATGCCCTCAGTAATCTATTCAGTTTTTTACAAGAACCACCTCAACTAGATAGTCCTCTCAATCTAACCCCTCAGGCTAGTCAAGAATTCGAATTAGTAGAACAAAAGATTCAAGAAGTTCAAATTCAGTGTATAGATCCTTCTCAACCTTTACAAATTTTAATTTTTCCTACTCCGCACTCACCTACAGTGGTAATTGTTCAGCAAAATGACCTGGTATAGTGGCTTTCCTTACCTAACAAACTTATTAAGTCACTCCCGAATAATGTGGAATTAATTTCAGAACTCATATCATGGGCTTGCACCAGAGTTTTACACTTAAATGGACAGAAACCTAATAAAATAGTAGTGCCTTTTAAGAAACAACAAATTTCTCATTTGAATGTTCATTTTGAATCTTGCAAATTGCTATCAGTAATTTTTATGGCACTATTGATAATCATTACCCTAAAAATAAATTATTTCAGTTTCTTCAAAGGTCAAATTGGATTCTACCTAAAAACCTCCAACAGGAGCCTATTCCTCAAGGTGTTACAGTTTTTACTGATGGCTCTAGCAATGGTAAAGCAGCAGTTGTCAGTGACAAAGGCCAACAACTTATCTGCACTAACTGCACTTCAGCACAAAAGGCTGAACTAGCAGCTGTCTTAACTGCTTTTAAGAATTTTTCTGGTCCTTTAAATATTGTTTCTGATTCTGCTTATGTTGTCCATACTGTTCAAAACATTGAGATGGTGTCCCTTTCTCATAATTCTAATCCATCTCTGCAGATTTTGTTTACCCAACTTCTTAGGTTGTAAGAAACCACCAACATCCATTTTTTATTATGCACATACATGTGCATACTTCATTACCTGGTCCTATGATCCATGGCAATGCTCTTGCTGATTCCTTGGTAGGGAGCATTCATGTTACTGGGGCAACACAGTTTCATTCTTTAACTCATATCAATGCTGGCGATCTCCAAGCCTGATTTCCCATTACTTATAAACAAGCTCGACAGATTGTCCAAACTTGTCCTACTTGCCAAATTATTAACGCACCACAGGAGTGACCTGAAGTGGTCAATCCTAGGAGTTTAGTCCCCAATACTGTCTGGTAAATGGATGAGACTCTGGTCCTGACCTTCTGACGCTTATCATTTGTGCATGTCTCTGTTGATACTGCCTGGGGCTTTCTTGTAGCAACTGCCCAATCAGGAGAAACCTCAGCACATTCCTGCCACTATCTGCTTGTCTGTTTTTCACCATGGGACTCCCTCAAGTGATTAAAACAGACAATGGCCCTGTTTATATTAGCACAAAGTCTACTAACTTCTGTAAATTGTGGAAAATTAATCATACCACAGGAATTTGTTACAATCCACAAGGCCAAGCCATTGTTGAACATGCTAATGCCACTTTTAAAAAACAACTTGTAGATTGGTGCAGCCACTATGGAAGTCAGTATGGAGGTATCTCAAAAAACTGGAAATGGAACTACCTTTTGACCCAGCAATTCCACTCCTAGGCATTTATCCTGAAAAACCCAAGACTTAATTGGAAAAATTATATGCACCCCTATGTTCATTGCAGCGCTATTTACAAAAGGCAAGACTTGGAAACAATCAAAATGTCCATTGGTAGACGACTAGATTAAGAAAGTATTATATTTACACAATGGAATATTATGCAGCTATAAAGAGGAAAGAAATCGTACCATTTGCAATGATATGGATGGACCTAGAGAACATTATGTGAAGTGAAATAAGTCTGTCAGAGAAAGACAAATACCATATGATCTCACTTATATGTGGAATCTAAAGAACTGAATAAATGAGCAATGTAAACAGAAATAGTCTTAGAGACACAAAGAAAAAACTGATGAGGGCTAGATGGGATGGGGAGGGGAGAAGAGGAAGGGACAAGGCAACATAAACTGATAACTACAATACTACTGCAGAGACAGAAGAGACAGTTTAGGGAATATAATCAATAAGGTTGTAAATATATTTTTTTAGGGAAACAGACAGATGCATGTCCTTTTAGGGAGATCACTTCATGAACGGTGTAGTGGCCTTACCACTGCACTGTACATCTGAAGCTGCCGCTGAACAATATTATATGTCAACTATAATTTAACACATATATAGTCGTGGGATGTGGAATACAGTGTGGGGATGGAGTCAATGGAATTGTAATAGATATGTATGATTTCGCGTGTGGGAGGGCAGAGGAGGGGGGAGGGGGAGTCACTTTGTAAGGTGTGAAAAAAATAACTATTGCATTGTTTTGTACATCTGTAACTAATAATAATAATAATTAAATTAAATTAAAAAACCAACAATTTCAAAAACAAAGAGGGGGAGACAGGAAGGACACCCCCACAGGTACATTGGCAAAAACTATGTTTACTCTGAATTTTTTGAATTTCTCAGGTTCATGTAATGAACCACACCTTGGACAAACTGCCACAGAACGGTATTTTATTAATTCTCAAATCCCGAAACCTATGGAGAATGTTCCAGTTTGGTGGAAAGATATTCAAAATAACCAATGGCATCTAGGAACCTTACTAACATGGGGATGAGGTTTTGCTTGTATTTCTCCAGGCCAAGAAGAATGTCCTTTGTGGGTACCTGGTTGGTGTATCAAACCTTACCATGAAAAACAGCCCACTGAAAATCGACCTGATTGGCAGCCAAAAGAAGAAAAACAACCAGTGGAAGAGAGAGTATAGATGGCTGAGAAAATATTAATTGATGAGAAAATCCCCAAATCTGAGACCAGTATGCTGGTGTTCATGTTGACAGTCCTTTCCATTCAAGGAGTAGTTCAGATGTCTACACCAAACTCTAGCTCCTCCCTGGAGAGAAGACATTCTCCACGGCTGCAGAAGGACTCTGCTTTAAATTCCATTAATTGGATAAAGACTTTGGTTGTAGGGTTTGCAAGTATAACGGCAATTCTGTTTATTATTCTCTGTTTATTCTGCTTTGTCTTCAACTGGACAAAAAGCCCTCTGACAGGCACTGAATGAAACACCCACAAAGTCTGTGTTTCTCATACTACAAAAACAGAAAGGGGGAGAAGTTGCCACACAGCTGCCCAGCCATCTGTTCCCCCACGCCAATCCCTAAAAGAGAGGAGGTGTCTCAAATCCCATGAGATTGGGAGGAATATTCCTGTAAAGCTTCCTCAGGGGGTGTTCGGGAAACCTGGGACCTGAGGGAACAATATCGGTTGAGTCCCAGTCTCCTTATCAGTAGGTTTAGAGATAAATCCTTTTTAGTGAGTTTTTAGCATAACAACTTTATCTCCTGTGGTTGTGTGTGTGTGCGAAGGCATAGCATTTTTTGGAAAAAATGGAACTTTCAGTAATAGCAGACTGCAGGCATGGGTGATCGGGGTAAGCAAGTTCTCAGGTATGAGATTCACAGACCCTGGAAAAAACTATCCCACTTTCTGGTTGAGGTATCTATAAAAGCTATGTGTTGGTCCGATTCAGGGCTCAGTCCTTGAGGCCTGATTCTCCTGACCCGCTTGCACTCTATTCTTGGCTCCTGTTTTTCTTAACCGTTGCCTCCCCTTCTCATTTCCCACTGCTCTTGTTAAGCCAGATGTGACAATTTAATACATGCTTTTACTTACACACAGGTTTTTATGAAGATAGCTTTTGTGTAAAGAGGGAGATACAAGCAATTGAATTTATCATTAGTCAACCTATATAGAGCATTTCTGTCTTTCAGTCTCTGCTCTAGGAATATTTTTAATGAGTGAAGATATGAGCATTGGTTTTTGTTTTTGTTTAGTTGAGCCATCCTGCCACCTGTTGGCAGCTCAGCAGCAGCTCAGCTCGGGCTGGGCATTGAACTGCTGTTGCTCAGAGCTTAGCTCGCACTCTTGAGTGTGCTCTTAATCAACTGAGCCACTCGGCCAGCCCCACATGAGCACTTTTTTAAGTCCAATAATCAAAGGGAAGAAACAAGAACCAAGAGAAGGCATAGCTAGGTAGCAGAGATAGCAGTGAACAAAACCAAGTGCCTGTTCTCATGCAATGTATAGTATTTTTAGGGGAGAGAGACAATAAACAGATACACTATGGATTCACAAGTACTCTGTACCTCCTACAAGGAGATGATATTATAAAATATTAATAGGATGTGAGTTTTGAGTGATTTTCCAAAAAGGGGGGCATTTGTAGCCATCCATATTCTTATATGCCCCCCCTTTTATTAAGTTCTACATAGCGTGGTTACTGAATAGAGCAAATGAGGAAAATTAGTATTTGTTGAATACAGTCTATGTACCAAGTGCCGTCACTGTGCTAGGTGTCCTCTTTCTCTTTCTCTCACACCTACCCACCAAAAATATATTTACAATTTACTATTTCAAGATAAAGTTAAAAGCAGTTTACATAAATTATTTTCTGTCATTATCCCTATTTTAAACGTGAAGAGACAGGCTCAGAGATGTAAGTTAATTGATTGGGATCACACAACTAGTAAATGGTCGATACAAGAGTTGAATGCTTGTTTAACCACCAGAACCCATTACACACAAGCTATCACAGGTATGTGTTTAGCTCAACTGAAATTGAAAACATGACCTAAACTTCAACTGTGTATTTTTTTTTTAAAGATTTTATTGGGGAATTGGCGGAGGGGAACAGCGTTGGGGAATCAGGGAAGGGGAACAGACAAGTTGCTGTCTTTTTGTTCTTCAGTTTAGTTGCGGAGGATGTTGCTTCACTGTTGGTATCGTCATTGCGCTCTTCCCGGATGAGGCAGATCGGTCGCTGGCCTCTGGATGTCGCTCACCGCGGCTATTGGCAGCTCACGCTTGGCTGCCAGCCGCTCACGCTGGCTGCAGGCCACTCACTGTAGCCTATGGCAGCCCACTGCAGCAGGGGCTGCAGCCAACACCATCACAGGGGCTCGCACAGTCCAGCTCCAGGTGGAGCTGTTGTTAGCTGTAGAGGGCAGTGTCACTGGCCCTCATGTGGCATCCGAACCAGGGCCGCTGGCATCCCAAAACCAGCGCTTAACCAATGCGCCACTCGGCCGGCCCCTCAACTGTGTATTTTAGCCAGCTACAGTAAAAGACTGGATTTGTCCATTTGAATTGGACTTATAACAAGCAATTGCATGGCATAATACTGCTGCAGAGGAAGGACTTGGTTCAATAAACCAAACATTTTGAAGGTGTCGCAGATATTGGAGAAGTGAAGGAGCACCAGTACTGTCAAGCCCAAGTCTGCCAATTGGTTAACTAGTGTATCACTCTAGAGGATATTTCTAGAATGTGTCTCACTGAGCCATACCTTTTTTTGGGCTCCTCTTCCTGTCACAAGCTTTACCTTTGTCTTACTTTCTGATTTTCTGGCTTTCACGATTTCATTGATTGCCTGGTCCAGCTCCCTGGTGTAATACTGTGATTGAAGAAGCATTACAATCAGTCTCTGGTCATGAGGAGGGGATGGGCCTCAGATGTGGGAACCAGTACACCACTTTTAATTAGCTGCAGCTGATTTCCCGTAATCTAGGGGCATTTCTGGAGTGCTGCAGCTCAGGTCATTTTAATAACAGGCTACATTGACTGAGACCTCCCATCCCCTGAGGGGAGTCTGTCTAGTTTGAGCTAACTAAGCTGATGTGATTAAGTGTGGGGGTTTTGATTGGTTGACTTTGACAAGGCTAATTTAATGGTGTCAGGCTAGGGTTTCCTGAGGAATTGCTTCTGTCTCAAAATTGAACCACAACTTGACATGTCTGGGAACTTGGGATTTCCAGGATGTGAGGCTGAAGGAATTAATTTTAATTGGCTAAAAGTAAAGACTGAGAAATTTAGAATACCACACAAGCTCTCATTATCTCACCCAAACATTTGTTTTCCTATTGTGGACCCTAATTTAACTGACATCTGCATGCTCTTCAGACCATTTTAATCTTTGCATTGGTTGCTCCCAGCCATAGTAGTTTCTTGACCTCACTCTACCCTACAGGATTCATACCTGAGCCATGTTTTACTCAGGCATCCTTAATAGAGCCTCTAAGTAGGATATCTGCAGTAAGGATGGAAGGAGTAGGGGAAGTCAAGAGTGGGCTTGATGTTTATGCTATGTACAATTAATTATTCATTTCAAAAAAATGCTATAACATTATGTCCTTTCTGTGTAGTGAAAACCTATGGGTCCTGCCATAAAGATGGAGTTCAGTAGTTGCTTAATTACTGCAAGCCTGCAGTTTGTTGGCAATTCAAAGAATTTCCAGGCTACTTTGCCTATGAAAGTCAGAGACAGTCTTAACATTGTGTGTGATGGAGCATCTCTATGTCCATATTTCTTGTGTTTGTGGGTTACTAACCATTTAGCATTATATATAAGAACATATTAAATGCTGTATCAAGGCTTGCCTGGGCAATCCTAATCAATGTTTAACCTCTGACAGGGAACTTTGGATAGTTTGGGAAAGGGTGGGGCTGTCTGAGATAAGGGAAGTTGATCTCCTATTGTAGGAACCTCTATTTTGAGCAATCAGTTATTAACACCCACTTCAAAGCACGTAAATGGACCCAGCTTTCCACAGAACTAATTCCACAATGTACTTCCATCATCAGTAGCATCTTGCTAATGATGCAGACCTTTAAACTGTTTTTTAAAGGGCATGCCTATCTGTTGAATAAAAATTGTTTCTGAAGAGGAGCAGATGTGTTACTCAAACTCAATTACTTGGGTGATTCTATAATAATTGTGTGCCAGATCCATATGCTTTTACCTTACTCTGCTACCATCTTATAAAAGTCAAAAGTAACATAAAAACTGCAATGACCCATCCTGCCTAAGAGTCCACCAGTAACCATGTCAGTAAAGGACAGATTCTGAGGAACCATGGTTGCTTGTGTGATCCTCTCCTAGTATTTCTAACATCCTGAAATTCAGGAGAAACAGCCAGCCAGGCATATACAATATTCCATGCACTTTCCTGGATACAGTATCTTCCTTATGAATTAAAATTAAGAAAGATTGGAAGGGGCCGGCCGAGGGAAGAGGCATTCCACGATGGCTGGCAGTAGAAATTAGTGAGGACTCTCTTTGCTCAGCTCAGTGAGGCTTAGAGAGGCTAGAGAACCAGTGGAGCCAGTACATGGACTTGCTTGCTTGTGAACACTCACTGAGTTCCTGTTGGAGGGAGTTGCTGTGTGAGCGAGACCGAGAAGCCTGTGGGGATGGACTGAACTGAGCACCTTTGGCACGGGAGCTGGAGGTTTTGGGACTATTGTTCTTCTGGTGTGGAGCTTGCACACAAGTAGTGTGGAAGGCGCTATTTTTTCAGGGTTGGGACCTCCCACAGAGGATCAGGTCCAGGACCATATTGGTATGGTGGAATTGGCACAGGAGTGAGTGTGTGCATGCTTGTGCATGCGGCCTTGGAGCCCCACCCTCCGCCCTGCTTGTGCTGCATTGCCAGGGAAATGCCTGGCTGGTGCATTCCGGCTCCAACAGGCTGCTGATTGACACACAGAAGTGCGCGAGCTGCCTTGGGTCCCTGCTCTCTGCAGTACTTGTGCAGAGTTGCCAGGCTTGTGATTGGTTGTCGGGCTGCTTGGCCTGATCTACCAGCTGCTGATTGGGACATCTAAGACTGGGAGTTTTTCTGGGAGTGTTGGGCTGTGAGCTGCGTGCCTACCTGATCTAGCTTGGGCTTTTGTGGTGATCTATCTAATACATTGAAGCAATCCCAGAATGACAGCCAGAATGAGGAAAAAAAGAAACGTGTCACAAGTAAAAGATCAGAAGAAACCTTTTGAAATGGAAGTAAGTGAAACAGAGGGATCCAAACTTTCAGAGACAGAGTTTAGAACACTGATGATAAGAATATTTAACGAACTTAGTGAGGACATAGGAAAGATAGAGAAATTATAAAAAACAACCAGTTAGAACTAAAGAATACAATAACTGAAATGAAGAACACACTCAAAGGAATCACCAGTAGATTAAATGAAGCAGAGGATCGGATCAACTACTTGGACGACGAAATAGCAGAAATCACCCAGTTGGAGCAAGAAAAAGAGAAAAAGAATCAAAAATAATGAAAATAGTTTGAGAGCCCAATAGGACAACATGAATCAAAAAAATCTCCGTATCATGAATACCAAAGGAGAAGAGAAGAAGCAAGGGGTTGAGAATGTATTTGAAAAATTAATGACTGAAAATTTCCCTACCCTAGTGAAGGAAATTGACATACAACCCCAGGAAGTGCAGAGAGTTCCAAACAAGCTGAACCCAAGCAGGCCCACACCAAGACACATCCTAGTTCAAATGGCAAAGGTTAAAGACAGAGACAGAATCCTAAAAGCAGCAAGAGAAAGACAGCAGGTTACATACAAAGTAACTCCTATAAGACAAACAGCAGACTTTCTACAGAAACTCTGCAGGCCAGAAGGGAGTGGCAGGATATATTCAAAATGATGCAAAATAAAGGCCTACAACCAAGATTGCTCTACCTAGCATGTCTATCACTTAAAATTGAAGGAGAAGTAAAAAACTAGTCAGAAAAGAATAAGCTTAAGGAATACATTACCACCAAGGCAGCATTGCAGGAAATGTTAAAAGGGCTTTTTAAAGGGGTAAACAAGCTAACCTAGGAAGACCAGGAATACAAATAACAAAATGGCAATACATATGCACCTATCAATAATTATTTTAAATGTATATGGGCTAAATGCTCCAATCAAACTCAGAGAGTGACTATTTAAGACAGACTCATCTCAGTTCAAAAGACTCACACAGACTAAAAGTAAAGGAATGGAATAAGATATTTTATGCAAATGGAAATGAGAAAAAAAGCTGGAATGGCAGTACTTATTTTGGACAAAATAGACTTTAAAATGAAGACTACAATAAAATACAAAAAAGGGCACTATAATTCTAATAAACATCTATGCACCAAACATAGGAGCTCCTAATGATATAAAACAGATTTTGACAGACAAAGATAGAGATCAACAGTGACACTATCATAGTAGGGGACTTCAACATCCCGTTGTCACCAATGGACAGATCCTCTAGACAGAAAATCAACACGGAAAAGATGGCCTTAAATGACACTTTTGATTAGCTGGATTTAATTGATATTTTTAGAGCATTTCACCCTAAAACAATAGAATATACTTTCTTCTCAAGTGCACATGGGACATTTTCCAAGATAGACCACAAAAAAAGTCTCAGTAAATTTAAGAAGAGTGAAATCATATCAAGCAGATATAAAGGAAAAACTGATGGTTGATGGCTTGGAAGGAGTGAGAATGAGGGAGAGGGTAAGGTTTTGGACAGCGTATGTGGGTGACTACAATTGTATAGGGGGCAGTACTGGGAATGTAACTGATAATGTTTTGAATGCTATATGGGGTGTCAGATGGTCACTTGTCTTGTTGGGGAGACCACTTCGGGGATGTGGCAGAGGCTTGATCACTGCGCTGTACACCTGAAGCTGATGTTGTATAATATTGAATATTAACTGTGATTGAATTTATACATATAGTCATAGGATGAGGAGTACAGTGTGGGAGTGGGTTCAGGAGAGTTTAAATAGATATTATGATGTGGGGGAAGTGGGGGAGGGGCATTGTCACTTTGAGGGGTGAAAAGTATAACTATTGCACTGTTGTAAAAATAAATTTAAAAAATTAAATTAAGAAAGATTAATTAGTTTGCTGCTGTAGAGCATGTAGAAGATGACTGATCCCATGATGCATGTAGAGAAGCTGCTACAGGCTTGTGATTCATTGCTCTGTCAGTAGTGTGAGATGTGCTGTATGAAAATGCAATATAAATGCAAATACAAATACAAACACCACCTTCCCCTGTTGGCTAGTGATAAGTTGCTCATCCAGGTGAGACATTAAGATTTAAAAGCAGAAAAGTTATAGCTAGGAAGGGAAAAAAAAACATAATTACTTAGCAAACAAAGTTTCCTTTTCAAGAAAGTCATTAAAGTGCTTGTTGCCCCCTCCTACAACAATGACAATATTCACACAGCCTAAATGGGTAGGGTATACTTAGAAATGATGCATTTTTGCAATTAGGATGGAAAAATTCAGAAATAGGATTGGGACATGGTTGATTTAATGTGTCAATATGAGTGTTTTCCCTATAAGTGAGCAGTGCACAACCAACTTGCCTCTTATATGGGCTCTAGTCATTGGCTCAATAACGACTTTGGTACTTATCTTTATATAATTCCTTCCATTCTTCAAGTGTTTTAGATGCAGGGAAGACAAAAGCAACAATGAAGCCAAGGGGATGCCTAGCCATGTGCTTGACACATTCTAAAGAGAAAAGGGATTTGCAGAGAGCCATTTTTTAAGTCATGCTTCCCAACTGTGCTACAGCTTGATGGCTTACTATTATTATTATTTTTTTGAGGGCACTGTCACTGGCCCTCATATGTGGGACCCGAACCGAGGCCACTGGCTTCCCAAGCCAGCGCTTAACCACCGTGCCACTTGGCCAGCCCAATCACTTACTATTGATATATAAAGAGGTCCCATATGATGAATGTGAAAGAAGAATGAATAATGGAATCGTAAAATTTTAGAACTGAAATGGGCTTTAGAGGATTTTCCTATTGTTCAAGAACTGAAAAATTAGCTAGACCTTGTCAGTAGTAAAGCTTTTCAATCCAAACATCATTTTTGCATAAAAGCCTGAAAAGCCTCGCTTGGGTTTCATCTAGTCTAGAATTGCAAAAACTGGAACCCAAACCAAAAAATGTCTAGATGGTAGGTCAGCTAATCCTTCATGACATCATCCTCAAAGCTAAGAGATCTCTAAACAACCAACATTTCCCTTTATAACCCATTTGACAGATGACACTCACTGAATTATTGAAACTCTTCTTGAACCAGTTGATATTATCTGCCTGCCTCCTGTCTTGGGACATTGTGCTAACTAAAATTTCAGTTTATTGGTCCCAAACTACTTTCCTAGAATTTCACATTTAGAGTATGTCTGGGAAGCTTATTTTCAATCTTCTGGGAATATGTGAGTCTTTCCTTTCAGACTCATGTGCAAAAACAAAACAAAACAAAAATCAAAAAATATATCAACAATGTCATTCAGGCACTCAGTTCTGTCAGATTCCTCTGCTTAACACTTGAAGTGACTTCTAATTCTCTATTGTAGCTGAACAGGATTGGTCAGTTTGGCATGCACAACCTTATACTCATTTACTTATTAATCATCTATATCAGGGTTCAGCAAACTGTGTCTTATGGGCCAGTCCCCTTTTTGTAAATAAGGTTTTATGGGAACACAGCAATGCTCTTATTCATGTATTGTCTTTGTTTGTTTTCCCACAACAGTGTAGAGTAGTTGCAGCAGAGATTGTGGCCCACAAAGCCAAATATATTTAATATATGGTTCTTTACATAAAAATGTTGATAGCATCTTCTCTGTAGCACCATTTTCAATTGGAAATTTACCACACTCTCATAGGAGCTTTTTAAAAGTACAGATTGCTAGAACCCTGCTTTGGTCCTATTGAATAAGAACATTTGTGGGTAGTTCTTGGGTTTCATGTTTCAAAAAATACTGATATACTTTTGTTGTGAAGCACTGCTCTTTATGAACATTTGAACTTAAAAGGTCTGACAATTACGTCCTTGAACTTGCCACCATGGGCTTACATTTGCAGCATTGTACAAACAGCTCAGTAAGGTTTCATAACCTTGGTATATCAGTGACTGACAGCTTTGTTTGTGTCAACATGTGGTGATATCTTGCTGAGTGATATTCATTATTGTTGTTGCATGTTTTTGTGTACAGTTGTACGAATGTCTGTGTTTGAATTAGAGCAATGACCAAACACTAAATTTCTTGTTAAACTTCGCAAGGGTAGAAGTAAAATGAGGGACATATTATTCCAAGTTTATGGGGATAATGCATGAAGAAAATGACAGTGTACAAATGGATTAAACATTTTTCTTTCTTTTGTAAACATTTTTCTGAGGGGAGAGAACGCTTCACTGATGAAGAGAGGTCAGAGCAGACAGTAACAAGCATTACTGATGAAAACATTGCAAAAACTCATCGAATTGTGCATCAAAATTGTCAGCTGAGCAAGAAGCATAGCAGACAAAGTAAACATTCATAGAGAAACAGTTAGGAAAATCTTAATTGAAAATCCTGGCATGAGAAAAGTGTGTGCAAAAATGGTACCAAGGAAGTTCACTGAAGAACAAAAGTAAAGGAGAGTAAACGTTTGCCAAGACCTTTTGGAGAGGGAAGATGATGTTTTGGGCCATGTTATCACTGGTGATGAAACATTGGTGTACCAATATGACCCTGAAACAAACCATCAAATGGCACAATAGAAGTCAGCCAATTCTCCACAACGAAAAAAGTTCCATCACTCCAAATCAAGAGTCAAAATGATGTTAACCTTTATGATATCAGAGGGATTATTCATTATGAATTTGTACCAACTGGAGAAAGAGTTAATCAAATATACTATTTGGAAGTGCTGAAAAGTCTGCATAAAGAAAGTTAGACAAAAATGACCTGAACTTTTTGCCAACAATTCATGGCTCTTGCATCACAACAATGCACCAACTCACATGGCAATGTCTGTGAGGGAGTTTTAAGCCAGTAAGTAAACCAATAACTGTATGGAATACCCTCACTACGCACCTGATCTGTCACCCAGTGACTTCTCTCTGTACCCAAAGATAAAGGAAATATTGAAAGGAAGACATTTTGATGACATCCAGGACATCAAGGGTAATACAATGACAGCTCTGATGGTCATTCCAGAAAAAGAGCTCCAAAATTGCTTTGAAGGATAGACTAGGTACTGGCATCAGTGCATAGCTTTTGAAGGAGAGTGCTGAAAGGGACTGTAGTGATATTCAGCAATGAGGTATGTAGCACTTTTTCTCGGATGAGTTCTCCACCTTAATTGTCAGACCTGGATAACAACAGCTTGTGGGTACAATTTGAGTGGTTTTATAAATAACAATATGAATGTCACTATTTCTTGCTAGATTTATCACCTAAGATCTCAATAACCCCTCTGAAGTCACACCTAAGATATGATTGTAAGTTCCCATGTTTTTCTTTGTTTGTTTGTTTGTTTGTGTGTAGTTGAATAAGTTTTCCATTGCTATTTGCCACCTGCCACCAATAATCATTAAATATTCATTGTGAATATTCATGTCTATAAAGCACTTTCCCCTCTACAGGTATTTCCTTGTCGGCCATCTACCTTTGTTTTCTCTCACAACTGATTAACCAGAAGCCCCAAAAGGCACTATGTTTATTGTCAAACAGGAACCAATCCTCACTTTCCCCTCTGTGCTCCACAATATTACAGGCACACTCAGGTACTTATGATGATGTTCCAACATCTTACTTGGATCTGAGCAAAACATTTTGGTTTTACTTGTTCTCCACAAGTCTCAATCATTAATGCAATATGGACTGGGTCAAGAAACAAGCCTGATGTACTCAGATTCATCCACTCTTTTCTTTTCTGTGAAGCTTGTCACATCTGGTTACTTCACTACTTAGAAAGAATTCTCTCCTAGAAGGTTACTCAGGCCCTCAAATAAGTAGACCGCCAGTTCCCCAGGCATGACAAGGTGTGTCAAAATCCTATGTTAGGCTCATGCTGGGAATCCTTTCACTTCTCAGCCCTCCAGCTCTTACACCTCAACCCATAAAAGACTTCTTTCAAAAATTTCAACTCTAATTAGCATGAAGTTGAAATCCGTAGACTGTTCCCATGTAGATTTGTTCTTATCAGGAATTGAGTCACACATTCCTGAAGGAAAGAGATGGCTGGGTTATAGAAGATAATAAATTATATGTTGAGAAATATTGCCAAAGTTTAATGTGTCTAGGGAAGGCTGTTCAGGGTGTTTAAGGTTTTTAGAAATTATTTTGAGGAGATATGAATATTTAAACTCAAGAAGATGAGGCAAAGGGGAGATATAAGTGATATCTTGAAATATTTGAAAGTATGCCATATAAAATGTTATAACTTGTTCTTTGTAGCTGAGTTGGACAGAACTGAAACCAATAAATGAAAGCCAGAATGACACTGAGTTAAATTCAATCTAGAAAAAGGACTTTGTGACATTAGATCAGACTGTTGTGAGAAGTAGTGAATTAGTTACTGTATATGTCCTAGTTAAACCCAGATGGTCAATTGCCTGGGATTTAGCACGTGGGGCTTCTACACTGGATGAGAAGTTTAAATAGATCTAAGATTTCAAATTGTGCTCTGAGAGCTCCTAAATTTTTCGACATCAATTCATCTGAAGCAGCTAGTTAAGGAGTGGGGAAGGTAAGACAAAAGAGATAAAAGTAAATTTAAAATAAAGCTGAGAAGGCAAAATGATATTGTAGTCATTCTTGAACACCATTGATGCCCCAGTCTCTAGGACACCATTTTTCATATAATATGTACTCACTAAATGATCAGTGAATAGATGAATGAATGAATGAGAGAAAATAACATTACCAATAACAACAGCAAAATAATAGGTTACAAGAAGAATAAAGGAATGCCAGCAGTATGTGTTTGTGTGTGTGGAGGGAGGCAAGTGTGGAGGAGCAATGATTTATTACTGAAGATGCCTGGAGTACAGCAAAGTGATTTTTGAGGCGAATTTGAGTTTTGAAGGACATTACAAATATAGAATACCAGAGGGTGTAGTAAGAAAAAGCAGAACAATGCAAATTCCATAGGATCAGGTTTCTTACCTACCTTGTTTACTTCTATATTTCCAGTACATTATAGAGTTCTTGGCATGGAGTAGATGAATTAATAATAACAAATAATAATTTGTTGAATAAATACATGTATACATGTGGGGTGATGAAAATTAGTCGTGTGCAGAGCACAATGTATTGGTCTTAGAATTTCAAATTTGAAAGGACAGTAGTTTTCAACTTGTTTTCAAACTTCCATCTTTAAATGATATTCTAGAATTTCCCTTTTCTGGATAACCATCCCTAACACCTCCAACTATTATTTATATTATATTTTGCTTATGCCATTTGCTAGCTGTGTGTCCTTTGGTAAATTCATGATCACTCTGAGCTTCTGTTTCCCTATTTGTGAAATAAAGATAGTAACAATAATACCTCATACAGCTGTTCTGAGGATTCAATTAGATAATTTGTGTAAAGTGTTGGCATGGAATAGATGCTCTTTTTTTTCTTGCAAAAGTCTAACATGGTAGGTATAGTGGAGTCACCCAGACATTGGTTCAGATATCAATACCACATGTTATTAGCTGTTTGAACTTGGACATGTATTTAATATCTCCAATCGTCAAACAATAGTCTTGCTCAAAGGACTTTTGTGAGCACTAGATGTGATAATACATATAAATTATTAAGTGCAGCACCTTATAAGTGCTTAATAGGTGGTAGCTTTTGTGATTATGATTATATGTTCAGATCCCAAAGGTTTCTATCTTGATCTTCTCCTGAACACATTGCCAGTTGGTGCACAGCTTTCTGAAGGAGTGGTGGCCAGAAGTCAATAGAATATGACAAGTGTGTTCTGACCAGAGGATAATGTTTAATACTGTGGGTTAGGCTGCATTAGTTTTTTCTGTTGTTTGATTTTTGTTTGTTTGTTTGTTTGTTTGTTTTAGTGGTCCTTGATCAATGCTGATTCATATTGAGCTTACTGAGAGGAGCATTACACACAATGTTAAATCATACACTCCCTACCCTTCTCTTCCCTTTGTGCATGCTATTTCTTAGACAAATATTCACAACATTTTGCAGATTATAGGTCTCATCTATTTATTTACTAGGCATGGACCAGCCAGTTAACTTTAGTGCACTCAGCTTCCCAATCGTAGGATGGGCACAGTAGCTTATATCTACCTGAGGATGGTGTCCAAACAGTTGATAAATTTGAAAAGTTCTTGAAGATTTTCTACAGGAAATGAAGGAAAATCTGTTACATGAAATAATAATGTTTTTTTTTCCAGAATGTTTAGTTATATTTCATTGCTTTCTCTAAATATACACTGGAACAATTCAGATGTTTCCAAAGGACATTATTTAATCAACAGGCAACTAGGCTTGCCCTGGCTAGCTGCACTAATAGCACTTGTCTGGTACATTGAAAAGCACATTACTGGGCTTCTGGTAAGGCGGCGGAATAGAGGGACACTATGCCAACTGCCTCCCAGGATCACACCAAAATTACAAATAATTTATACGACATTTAACCTCGGAAGTCCCCTGAACACTAGATGAACAGAACCTCTAAATGAAGGACCTAAAGAGGAGGCCACGTCAAGTCTGGTAGGAGGGGCACAGTTGAGAGTGGGCGAGCCCCATGAGGGATGACCCTGTGGTGGGGAGGCTTCTCTGGTTGAGAAAGAGACCCTCTGGCCCCATACTGAACTCACAAGCCCAGAGTTGCTTTGCCAGGAAGAGGATTTCTACAATAGCTGGCAGTAGAAATTAGTGAGGACTCTCTTTGCAAGGCTTGGTGAGACTGAGGGTGGCTGAAGAACCAGTGGGGCAAGGGCATGGGTTCGCTTGCCGGTGAGCACTCACTCGGTCCCTATTGGAGGGAGTAGCTGTGTGAAGTGGGCCCAGGAACCAGCAGGGATGGACTGAACTGAGTCCATCTGAGCCTTTGGTGCAGATGGTGGAGGTTTTGGGACCATTGTTCCCCTGATGTGGAGTTTGCACCTGAGTAGTGTACAGGAGGGTGCAATTTTTCAGGGTTGGGCCCTCCCACAGAGGGTCAGCTCTGGGACCACATTGGTCTGATGGAAGTGGTACAGGAGTGTGAAAGTGTGTGTGCATGCAAATGCCAACTTGGTGCCCCACCCTACTCACAGCTTGTGCTGCATTGCCAGGGTAACAATGGGTGGGTGCGCTCTGGCTCCAATAGGGTGCTCACTGAGATACCGGAGTGCGCCAACCACCTTGCATCCCCACCCTCCGCACTGCTTGTGCTGCATAGCCAGGGAAATGCTGGGCAGGTGTGCTCCGGCTCCATCAGGCTGTTCAATGAGATGCAGGAGTGCCGAAGTCATCTTCGGTCCCTGCTCTCAGCACTGTTTGTGCAGAGTTTCCAGGCTGGGGATTGGCCGTTGGGCTGCTCAGCCTAATCTGCGAGCGGCTCACTGGGATAGGCTGAGACTGGGAGTTTTCCTGAGAGTGATGGGCCGGGAGTTGTGTGCTTGCGTGATCCTGTCAGGGCTTTCCTGGCGAGTTTGTGTGGGCTTGTGCTAGTGCGGACAGCATGCTGTTCTGACTTGGTGAGGTCCACTGACCACGTGCAGTGGTGCCTTGAGGGCCTGCTTTGCCCACCTACAGCTCTGTTGCCAGAGGCACCCTGAGCCCCGGTTGCCTGGCGCCCACCTCTGCAGGCCACAGAGGGTTTTTTACAGCAGCATACAAACCGCTACTACCTGTGAAGATTTTTGGTAGTGAGCACAACTCCAGAGCACACAGCAGCTAATTGCAGAAAGCTCACTGCAAGCCTGAGAGGGAGGCCTACGCATAACACGTTAAGCCCTTCCCTCCATCAGCTGGTGCTGAGTCACCCAGAGACTCTCTAGTGCTAAGCAACTGGTCTACAGATTAAACAGGACAGAGTCCCCCACCACACTTTTTTTTTCTTTCTTTTTTTCTTTTCATTTTTCTTTTCTTTTTTTTTCTCTGCTTTCTAGGTAATCTATCTAATACATCAAAGCAATCACAAAATGACAGCCAGAATGAACAAACAAAGAAACATGTCCCAAGTAAAAGATCAGAAGAAACCTCTAGAAATGGAACTAAATGAAACAGACGTAACCAAACTTTCAGAGACAGAGTTTAAAACACTGATGATAAGAATGCTGAAGGAACTTAGCAAGGACATAAAGATAGGGACACCATAAAAACAATGAGTTAGAACTAAAGAATACAATAAAACTGAAATGAAGAACACACTCAAAGCAATCGTGAGTACATTAGATGAAGCAGAAGACTGGATCAGCGAATTAGAAGATAAAATAGCAGAAATCACCCAGTTGAAAAAACAAAAAACGAATGAAAATAGTTTAAGAGACCTGTGGGACAAGATGAAGTGCAACAATAAATACACCATAGGAATACCAGAAGGAGAAGAGAAAACGCAAGGGATTGAGAATCTATTTGAAGAAATAATGAGCGAAAACTTCCCTACCCTGGTGAAGGATATCAACATACAAGCCCAAGAATTGCAGAGAGTTCCAAACACACTGAACCCAAACAGGCCCACACCAAGACATCTCACAGTTAAAATAGCAAAGCTTAAAGACAAAGACAGAATCCTAAAAGCAGCAAGAGAAAGACAGCAGGTTACATTCAAAGGAACTCCTATAAGACTAACAGATAACTTTTCTACATAAACTCTGCAGGCCAGAAGGGAGTGGCAGGAAATATTCAAAGTGACTCAAAATAAAGGTCTACAGCAACCAACATTGCTCTACCCAGCATCGCTATCACTTAAAATTGGAGACATAAAGAGTTTCTCAGAAAAGGATAAGCTTAAGGAATTCATTACCAACAAGCCAGCAGAGCAGCAGAGAGGGAAATTTTAAAACGGCTTTTTTAAACAGAAGAAAGGAGAAAACAAGCTAACCCAGGAACATAAGAAATACAAATAACAAAATGGCAATGAATATGCACCTATCAGTAATTATTTTAAATGTGAATTGGCTAAATGCTCCCATCAAAAGACATAGAGTGGCTGAATGGATAAGAAAATAGGATCCATCCATATGCTGTCTACAAGAGACTCATCTCAGATCAAAAGACACAGAGTAAAAGTAAAGGGATGAAATAAGATATTTCATGAAGGTGGAAATGAGAAAAAAGCAGGAGTAGCAATACTTATTTCAGACAAAATAAACTTTAAAATGAAGACTACAATAAAAGACAAAGAAGAGCACTGCATAATAATACATGGATCGATAAACAAAAGACATAACCCTAGTAAACATCCATGTAACCAATACAAGGAGCTCCTAAATATATAAAACAGATTTTGACAAACATAAAGACAGAGATCAACAGTAGCACTATCATAGTAAGGGACTTCAGCTCCCCATTGTCACCAATGGACAGATTCTCCAGACAGAAAATCAACAGGGACACAGTGGCCTTAAATGACACTTTAGACCAGCTGGATTTAATCGAAATTTTTAGAGCATTCCACGCCAAAGCTACAGAATATACATTCTTCACAAGTGCACGTGGAACATTTTCCAAGATAGACCACATGTTAGGCCACAAAACAAGTCTCAACCAATTTAAGAAGATTGAAATCATACCAAGTGTCTTCTCTGACCGCAAAGCTATAAAACTAGAAATCAAGTACAAGAACAAAACTGGAAAACACACAAATACATGGAGGCTGAATAACATGCTACTAAATAGCCAGTGGGTCTAAAATGAGATTAAGGAGGAAATCAAGAGATATCTCGAGGCAAACGAAAAAATCAACACGACCCAAAATGTCTGGGATGCAGTGGAAGCATTCCTAAGAGAAAAGTTCATAGCAGTGTAGGCCTACCTAAAGAAGGAAGAAAAATCTCAAATCAACGAATTATCTTTACAAATAAGGGAACTGAAAAAAAGAACAGCGAAACAAGCCCAAAGGGAGTACAAGGAAGGAAATAATAAAGACCAGAGCAGAAATAAATGAAATAGAGACCAATAAAACAATACAAAAGATCAATGAAACCAAGAGTTGGTTTTTGAAAAGATAAACAAAATCGACAAACCCTTAGCCAGACTCACCAAGAAAAAGAGAGAGAGGACCCAAATTAATAAAATCAGAAATGAAAGGCGGAGAAGTGACAACAGATACCACAGAAATACAGAAAATTTTAAGAAAATACTGCAAGCAACTATATGCCAACAAATTCGACAATCTGGAAGAAATGGATAAATTTTTATACGCATACAATCTACCAAGTCTGAACCAAAAAGAAACAATCTTTGAACACACTGATTACCACCAAAGTAATTGAATCAGTAATCACCAATCTTCCAACAAACAAAAGCCCTGGACCAGATGCCTTCACAGGTGAATTTTACAAAACGTTCAAAAAAGAATTAATTCCTGTTCTCCTCAAACTATTCTAAAAAATACAGAAGGAGGGAAGGCTCCCAAACTCTTTCTATGACGCCACTGTCACCATGATTCCAAAGTCAGACAAAGATATTCCAAAAAAGGAAAACTACAGGCCGATATCCCAAATGAATAGGGATGCAACAATTCTCAACAAAATACCAGCAAACCGAATTCAGCATCACATTAAAAAGATCATACACCATGATAAAGTGGCATTCACTTCTTTTATGCAAGGTTGGTACAATATCCAAAAATCAATTAATGTAATATATCGTATTAAAAAAATGAAACATAAAAATCATATGATCATAGCAATAGATGCCGAAAAAGCATTTCACAACATCCATCAGGCATTTATGATAAAAAAAAAACTCTTAGCAAAGTGGGAATAGTGAGATCATATCTGGACATATTAAAGGCCATATATGATAAGCCCACAGCAAACGTTGTACTCATTGGGAAAGGCTGAAAGCTTTCCCTTTAAGATCAGGAACAAGACAAGGCTGCTCACTTTCACCACTTCTATTTAACATAGTTCTAGACGTTCTAGCCACAGCAGTCAGACAACGAAATGAAATAAAAAGCATCCAAATTGGAAAGGAAGAAGTAAAAATTGTCATTATATGAAGATGACATGATACTATATAGACAGAATACCAAAGGCTCCACCAAAAAAATGTTAGATCCGATTAAATGAATTTGGTAGGATAGCAGGATACAAAATTAATATTCAGAAATCAGTTGCATTTGTATACACCAATAATAAAATATAAGAAGAAGAAATCAGGAAATCAATCCCTTTTACAATTGCTTCAAAAACAATAAAATATCTAGGAACAATTTCAACTAAAGAAGCAGAAGTCCTGTACTCAGAAAATTATGAAACACTGAAGACAGAAATCAAAGAAGATACAAATAAATGGAAATACATACCATGTTCATGGATACAAAGAATTAATATAGTTAAAATGTCAATACTACCTAAGGCAATATATAGATTCAATGCAATTCCAATCAAACTACCAAGGACATTTTTCTCAGAAATAGAAAATGTAATTCTAAAATTTTTATGGAACCACAAAAGACCCTTAATTGCCATAGCAATCTTGAGAAATAAGAACAAAGTGGGAGGCATCACGCTACCTGACATCAAAGCATGCTACAAGGCTGCAGTAATCAAAACAGTATGGTACTGCCATAAAATCAGACACATAGACTAATGGAAGAGATTAGAGAACCCAGGAATAAACCCATCAACCTATGGTCATTTAATCTATGACAATGGAAGCAACAATTTACATTGGAGTAAAGATAGTCTATTTAATAAAAGATGCTGGGAAAATTGGAGTGACGTGCAAAAAATGAAAATCGACAACCTACTTACCCCATATATGAGAACAAACTCAAAATGGATTAAAGACTTAAATGTAAGGCTTGAAACCATAACTCTCCTGGAAGAAAACATAGGGAGTAAACTTGCAGACATTACTCTGAGTAATATTTTTAGTGATATATTCCCTCAGGCAAGGGAATTAAAGGGTAAAAATGATCATATGGGATTACATCAAACTTAAAAGTTTTTTCACAGCAAAGGAAATCACGTGGGACCAGCCTCCGCGAGTGCAGGGGTTCCTTCAGGTGGAGTCAGTGTTGGCGAGGGGAAAGAAGGGCGGGGAGACACCGGGGGAGTTTCAGAGTAGTGTTACACTTAATGTTACAGCATGCCCCCTTTTATAAGGACTTTTGACCATTATCCAATCATAAGTTAAGTTCCACATAGTGTTGATGTATTTTTCTTTTTAAGACTTTTACAGTCTTTACTTCCTTGTAATTGTTCTCCCCAGGGTGAACTGTGACCTTTTCTACCTTTAAGGATAATCTCATCTATGATAATCTCTTTGTGACTCAGACTCAGTTTCTACATATCATCTAAAGAATGGTTACTATGACTAACTTGACTATCTAGTCCCAAATTCTAGCAGTAAGACTCACAGGGCATATACTTGAACTATTAGCATCGGTTTCTCAGTCCAAGCTTCAGTGTCTGTTGCTACAACAATGTACAAGGCAAAGAATCCCATTAAGGCTATTGATTAACATAGCTCATGGTCAGCTATTTGTCTCTTATCGGAACTCTCATGGTCTGGAGACCTTTAGTCTCCAAGGAGAATTTTCACTGTGATTATCTTAGGCAAGCGAGCTCAACAGATTGATGTTATCATCAGTTTATCACAGGCAGGCTTTTGGCCTATATGGCCAGAGGTCTGAGCCTTTGTTTCCAAGAGGCTTGAGTTCCCCCTTTTTCTCAGTCCTGGGGTCCCCACGGAGCTACAGTCTGGCTTGGGTTGTTTCTCCTTTAGGAAATCTTACTCGTCATTGACTTGCATAGCCATCTCTCATTGGAGTACCACAGGCACTTGCCATAAATGCAGTGAGTGTACTGTCTCCCACAAGAGCTGATGTCGAGGAATGACACATGGGCTCACAGGAGTGGAGACTATAACTGACCATGAAACCTTGTCACATATTGGGGTGCTGACGGCTCCCAACAAGAAATCATCAATAAAACAAACAACCCAATTAAAAAAGGGCAGAGGATATGAGGAGGCATTTCTCTAAAGAGGACATACAGATGGCCAACAGGCATATGAAAAAATGTTCAACCTCACTAATCATCAGAGAAATACAAATAAAAACCACAATGACATAACACCTTGCTCCAGTCAGAATGGCTATCATCAATAAATCAACAAACATCAAGTGCTGGCGAGGTTGTAGAGAAAAGGGAACCCTGGTGCACTGTTGGTGGGACTGCAAATTGGTGCAGCTGTTATGGAAATCAGTATGGAGGTATCTCAAAAAACTGGAAATGGAACTACCATATGACCGAGCAATTCCTCTCTTGGGTATCTACCCAGAAGCATCCAGACACTAATTCAGAAAAGTATATGCACCCTATGTTTATTGCAGCGCTATTTACAATAGCCAAGACTAGGGAAGAACCAAAATGCCCATTGATAGATGACTGGATTAAGAAACTGTGGTACTTTTATACAATGGAGTATTACTCCGTTATAAAGAAAAATGAAATCATACAATTTGCAACGATATGGATGGACCTAGAGACTATTATGTTAAATGAAATAAGTCAGTCGAAGAAAGACAAATACCATATGATTTCACTTATATGTGGAATCTGAAAAACTGAATGAATGAATAAAGTAAACAGAAACAGATTCATAGATATAGAGGAAAAACTGAGGGTTGCTAGTTGGGAGGGGGGCGGGCATGAAGGAGAAGAGGAAGGGATTAGACAGCATGAAGAGGGAACTACAATATTGCCACAGGTTTATGAAAGACAGTTTGGGGAATATAATTAATAATGTTGTAAATATTTTGTGGGTGTCAGATGGTCACATGTCTTTTTACGTAGACCACTTTATGGATGGAGTAGAGGCTTGATCAGTGCACTGTACACCTGAAGCTGATGTTTATATTCCATGCCAACTGTAATTGAATATATAGATATTCCTAGGATATGGAGTATACTGTGGAAAGGAGTCAAAGGAACTGTAATAGATATGTATGATATGGGATGGGGAGTTGGGTGGCAAATTGGAGGTGGGGAGTTGTCACTTTGAGAGGTTAAAAGTATAATATTGCACTGTATTGTTCACCTGAAACTAAGAGAGTATGCTTGAGAGAAAGACAGAAGCAAAGAGAAAAAACACACATAGATAGTCACAGACCCAAAAAGCAGAGTCAATCTAAGAAAGACAAATTGGGTCAGAGACAGATTGAGAAGAAAATACGCAGGGAGAGATGGACCATGAAGAACTCTATAACTCTCTATATTTATGCACAAGTCTTCTTTGGCTGGAGTTCAGAGTGAGACACACAACCTGCCATGGAGACACATAAACCAAGAGCACAATGTGTACTGCAAAATGTCATTGTTCTGCTGAGAGACACTGGAGGTGCATGGAGCATGTGGGGGAATTTATAATCCTAAATTACTGTAACACATGCAATGCCTCTGGAGTCACCAAAAAAAAAGTCAGCTTTCCCATGCAGTATCCAGATCATAGGATGAAAGATATACCTTGTTTTAGAGAGCCCACATAACACAGTGAAACTTTTTTTAACTGGGCTGGTTACTAGTTGTATGATTTGATAGGCATATTCACTCAGCAGAGATAGTAAAAAATGAAGGGTGCAGATTTTGGTTTACTTTCTTTTCTAAATTCCACCTGAAATTACTGATTACTTCAATGAGAGTAAGAACAATATACAATAGTCAAAGTATTTGAATTATATTTGAGCATCTCTTATAAGTGAGTACCTGAGCAATTGCTCAGCTAGCTTTTGTGTCTACTCCTTACCTGTGCTTCATAAAATAGGTTTTGTGGCTGAAATAGGAAGGTTTCTGTAGCTACATAGCCCAGCAAACCCCATTGCTTTTGAATAGTTTCTTTGTCAGCATTTTCCCAGTTTTGATTATCTTGCAGGGCGACAAAGGGTAAGTGGCAGTGGAGGACTGGAGATGGAAGACACAGCATACTGACAGAGGTAGTTTCCTTTATAGCAGACCTTTCCCTAAGCAAAGAATTTGTGTCCATTAATATCACCAATGACCCTCTCACAAAATCCATTCAAATGAACTAAAAAGATGCCCAGTTTTAATTAGAGGGTTGGAACCCTTGTCCTGTCCTTAATAATCTCTTGTTGCTCTCCTTTTTCCATGCTGCATCCTTTTATCACATCCTTTCTCCCTTCTCACAGTCTGTGTGTGCCTAGATCACAGCCTCAAACCTGAAGCCCACTTAACATTTTCCAAATGCTGTACTCACAGCATTGTATCCAAAGAATAATTGGTATTTCCAGAGTCTATGCAAGCCCACAGCCTATTCTATTTTTCTTTGATAATGGGACTAAGCCAGGCTGGCTAGTTAATGAACCAATTATTTTAGAACAAGCCATTACATGTGAATACATAGCTCTATAGCTTTGGGATTTTATTTTACTAAGGGCTTGCCTTTTCCATGAGGAAACTTCATCAGAGTCAGAGGACAGCACTGCAGCATTTGAAGCAATGTGACATGTGGATATTTTGAGCCCTCCCAAAGATAAAGCAGGAAACTTTAAGGAAGAGGTTGTTCTCTCTCTCTCTCTCTCTCTCTCTCTCTCTCTCTCTCTCTCTCTCTCTCTCTCTCTCTCACACAGACACAAGCATATATATACACGCAAACTTTAATTTTAATTTTTAACATCCTTTAATATGATATAAAACTTGGAAAATGCACCTACCCTCTGCCTATGTGATTCTAATAAAATAATCATGGGTATGTGGACAAAGATTAACTTGAAAGAATGTTCAAGCAATGTTTTTAATTGAGGAATCTTTAAAAATCCTAAATGTCAGGCTGGCCGAGTGGCGCATTGGTTGGAAGCTGGCTTGGGATCCCAGTGTACCCGGTTCAGAACATACATACAAAAAAAAAATCCTGAATTATATACAAATATTGTGATTATATCTCATGGATCCTGTAGGACAGGAATTTTGAATGGCATCACAAATACTGTGATATCAAAATAATAAATAAAATGGGAAAACATTTTCATGCATATTAAGTAAAAAGTACAGGTTACAATCAGTATGTATTGTGAGCTCGTGTGTGTGTGTGTGTGTGTGTGTTTGTGTGTGTGTGTGTATAGTTATTAATGAATGAGTAGATATACACCGAAATATTTGAAGTGATTTTCTCCGGGTGTTTGGACTATTAAAGACTTTCATTTTTCCAAATTTGTATTTCGAGTGATTAAATACTATAACAGCTACCTTTATATAAATCCCTCAAAATTTACAATTATTTACATTTTGTTACTTTATTTCATCTTTATGGAAATAAAGAAAATAAAACATTACTAAGAACATTATCATCCCTATATTCTTCCCTCACCCTCTTCATCCTGAAGCATACAAAATAATAAATTTCTTATACTTTTTTACAATCAATATAGGTAGTACTTATTTTCTTTTTGTCTTCATTTTTTCATTTGTTACAATAAAAGAATATTGTTTTGATTATGAGCAAAAGTAATTACATTTTCCGCCATGATGCATTTACATTTTGATTTAATTTGCAGGAACATTGTATATAAATGACCTCTTCCTGACATGAAATTCTATTCATTAAAGTATAAGCTGTATAGATTGATCTAAGTATATCTAGGTATATCTTGCTAACTGACATTGTCATTTATAAATTGTGGGATCTTAGACAAGTTACTTATCCTCTTTGTCCTTCAGTTTCTTCATGTATGGAAATAGCAACAGCTTTCAAATCATAGGGTTTTTTTGGTATAGATTAAATGAGATAATACATGCATTTGGACTAGTGTCCAGAACATAAGGGGTTTTCAATAAAATGCAGGTATTATTATTATTATCAACATCTTTACCAATCTAGAAGGAGTGAAATAGATTATATGGTAGTTTTAAAGCATGGCCACAAATTTTTTGACCTTCTTTACATTGAGATATGGAATCTAGGTTCCTTCTCAATGAATTTGGATAGACATGTGACTGCTTTGAAAAATAAAGTGTGGTGAAAATTGCATTTTATGGCCTATGAAACTGAGGGTTTTTTTGTTTGTGTTACTAGTTACAGGTGTACAAAACCATGTAATTGTTAGATATTTACACCTCTCACAGAGTAATAGTCCCTCTTCCTCAATCTACTACCCCTATAATATCATATATAGTTGTTACAATTCCATTAACTCCATTCTCTATGCTCTACTCCACCTCCCGTGTGAGTGTGTGTGTGTGTGTGTCTGTGTGTGTGTGTGTGTGTATATATATGACATTCTATATTATTCAGCTTCATCTTCAGGTATACAGCACAGTGGTCAGATATCTACACAGTCCATGTAGTGGTCTCCCTAATAAGACAAGGGTCCACCTGACCCCTTACAAAATCTTTACAACATTATTGATTATATTCCCCAAACTGTATTTCTTATCCCTGTGGCTATATTATAATTGTTTTAGTGTTTTTAACCATTATTTTTTTAAAGATTTTATTGGGGAATTGGGGGAGGGGAACAGTGTTGAGGAATTGTGGATGGGGACCGGTCAAGCTGTTGTTCTTCAATCTTCGTTGTGGAGGGTGCCAGTCGCCATCTGGCTTCCTGTTGGCAGCTTGTGACCTCTAAGCTCAAGGTTCTGTGTTCAGTCTTAGTAAAGGGTGGGCATAGCCACCATCCCATGTGGTAGTCGAACCATCAGCCTTGTTGTTAAGAGCACACACTCTATCCACTGGGCAGCAGCTCTGCTCAAGGTGCCGAGTTCAGTCTTAGTTGTGGGTGGGCAAGCCCACCATCAAACAGGCAACCTTGCTGTTATACCAGCTGAGCCATCCTGCCACCTATTCGCAGCTCAGCAACAGCTCAGCTCAGGTGCAGTGCTCACAGGCCCATGTGAGATCGAACCAGCGGCCCTGTTGCTCACAGTATGTGCTCTAAGCCAACTCTTAACCAACTGAGCCACTCTGCCAGCCTTGTAATTATTAAATTGTACTTTCTTTTCTTTTTTGTAAGATTTTATTGGGGAATTGAGGAAAAGGAACAGTGTTGGGGAATTGGGGGAGGGGAACAGCCAAGCTGTTGTCCTTCATTCTCAGTTGTAGAGAGTGCAGCTAGCTCAACTACAAGTCCAGTCGCCATCGGGATGCCCATTGACAGCTCGTGGTTGCTCAGTTCAAGGTGCTGTGTTCAATCTTAGTTGCGGGTGGGCATAGCCTACCCTCTGATGTGGGAGTCAAACAAGCAAACTTGTTGTTAGAAGCACATGCTCTCACCAGCTGAGCCATACTGCCACCTGTTGGCAGCTCAGTAGCAGCTAGTCTTGGGCAAGCATCACTGGCCCATCAGGGAATCGAACCAGCGACCCTGTTGCTCAGAGTTTGCACTCTCGACAAACTGAGCCACTTGGTTGGCCCCCAATTTTTTACTTTCTAATACATTTATCTTCTTCCCCGTCCCCACCCCTCCCACCTATCAACCCTCAGTTTTTTCCCCCTATATCTCTCAGTCTATTTCTTTTTTGTTTGCTCATTTATTCTGTTCTTTAGATTATATATATATATATATATATATATATATATATATATTCCCCTATGTTTATATACAGCAATATTCACATAGCCAACGTATGTAAAAAACTGAAATGCCCATTGATAGAAGACTGGATTGAGAAACTGTGGTATATTTATACAATGGAGTATTACTCTACCATAAAGAAGAATGAAATATTACCATTTGCAATGACATAGATAGACCTAGAGAATATTATGCTAAGTTAAATACGTCAGACAAAGTCTGAGTTTTAAAAGCCACACAATTTTCTCTTGGAACACTCTGAGGCAAATCTTGTAAGAGTCTTTTAAGAAGTCAAGTGTTGGGACACTGTTATGCTAGAAATGTCACATGGGTGTTCTGGTATCAACTGAACCTGGCAATTGTGCCATCACCACCAAGGCACTAGGTGTGCGAGTGAAGCTATCTTGGATCCCCATCTCATCCCATTCAGCAGCTCAGTATCACTAAATGAACCCCAAATTCCTGCCATGGGGAGCAGAATAAATGCCCAGCCAGCTTTGTCCAATTTCTTGACCTTCAGGATCCATGCAATACAATAAAAATGATTGCTCTTTTAAGCAACTTCATTTTAAATAGTGTGTTATACAGCAATAGTAGCTGGAGGAGATTTTACTACTAGTAGGAAGGACTGCTCTAAAAATAAAAACTCCCCAGCATGTTTTTGGGGCCAGGCAGCAAATGAAATCTACAAAGACCTACAGGAGACTACTGTTAGGTGCCAATTGGTTGCTGTGCCTCAAGGAGGCTTTTAGTGAGGGCTTAAAGAAAAGCAAGGGATATGTTATTGGAAGTTAGAGGAAAGGAGCTGGGTTGTTGTTGTTTTTTTGCAATGGCAGAAAGTTTAACAAAACAAATAGAAAATTTACTTGAACTGATGAATTTGGCGAAAGACATCTCCATTAAGAATGTTGAAGTTAAAAGTTTTTTCACAGCAAAGCAAATCATCAATAAAAGAAAAAGGCAGCTGGGCCGGCCAAGTGGCGCGGTGGTTAAGCTCTGGCTTGGGAAGCCAGCGGCCCCAGTTTGGCCCTACATATGAAGGCCAGAGACACTGCCCTCAAAAAAAACACCCAAAAAAACCCAAAGTTTTTGGGCCGGCAGAGGAGCTCAGTGGTCAAGCGCTGGCTTGGGAAGCCAGCAGCCCTGGTTCGGGTCCCACATATGAGGGCCAGTGACACTGCCCTCAAAACAAATCAAAACAAAACAAAACAAAAAACAAACAAACAAAAAAACCCAAAAAGGCAGCCTACTGAATGGGAGAAGAGATTTGTCAACGATATATCTGATAAGGGGTTAATATCCAAAATTTAAAAAACACTCATGAAACTCAATACCAAAAAAACAAACAACCTAATTAAAAAATGGGAAGAGGATATGAAGAGGCATTTTTCTAAAGAGGACATACAGATGGCCAACAGGCATATGAAAAAATGTTCAACCTCACTAATCATCAGAGAAATGCAAATAAAAACCTCAATGAGATACCATCTCACTCCATTCAGAATGTCTATCATCAACAAATCAACAAACAACAAGTGCTGGTGAGGGTGTGGAGAAAAGGGAACCCTGGTGCACTGTTGGTGGGACTGCAGATTGGTGCAACCATTATGGAAATCAGTATGGAGGTATCTCAAAAAACTGGAAATGGTTCTACTATATGACCCAGCAGTTCCACTCAGGTATCTACCCAGAAGAATCCAAGTTGCTAATTCGAAAAAATATATGCACCCCTATGTTTATTGCAGCACTATTTACAATAGTGCTTGGAAATAGACTTGGAAAAAAACTGAAATGTGCATCGGTAGATGACTGGGAAAGAAACTGTGGTACATCTATACAATGGAGTATTACTCCGCTATAAAGAAGAATGAAATAGTACCATTTATTAAGTGAAATAAGTCAGTCGGAGAAAGAAAAATACCATATGATCTCACTTATATGTGGAATCTGAAAAAGTGAATGAACGAGCAAACAGAAACAGTCTCATAGATATAGAGGAAAAACTGATGGTTGCTAGTTGGGAGGAGTGTAGGGGTGTGGGGATGAGGGAGAAGGGGAAGGGATTAGACAGCATAAATAGGTAACTACAATATTGCCACAGGGATATGAAAGACTGTTTGGTAAATGGAATAATGTTGTAAATATTTTGTGGGGTGTCAGATGGTCACATGTCTTGTGACCACTTCATAGATGGAGTAGAGGCTTGATCACTGCACTGTATACCTGAAACTGATGTTGCATAATATTGTATGACAACTGTAATTAAATACATCGATAGTCACGGCATGTGGAGTATACTGTGAAAGGGAGTCAAAGCAATTGTAATAGATATGTATGATATGGGGAGAGAAGTGGGGTGGTGAACTGGGGGAGGGGGGTTGTCACTTTGAGGGGTAAAAAGTATAACTATTGCACTGTGTTCTACACCTGAAACTAATTTTTAAAAAATGTTTATTGTTTGTTTCATAATAAAAGAATTTAAAAACTAAAATAAAATAATAGAAGAATGTTGAACTTAGGGCTGGCTGAGTGGCTCAGTTGGTTAAGAGCTCGTTCTACGGTGTGAGCTGAGCTCTGAGCAACAGCAGTTCCATGCCCAGCCTGAGCTGAGCTGCCACTAAGCTGCCAACTGTTGGGAGGATGGCCAGTTGCTTAGAGAGCCAGCTCTGAGCAACAGCATTTGTTGTTTCAATTCCCACATGGGCCAGTGAGCTGCCCCCGAGCTGAACTGCTGATGAGGTGCCAACGGGTAGCTGGAAGGCTCAGCTGATGAGAGTGCCGGCTCTTAATAACAAAGTTGCCAGTTTGACTACTGCATGGGTGGTTTGCTGAACCCCCACCCCCCAACTGGATTAAAAGCAGTGACTAGACTTGGAGCTGAGCTGTGCCCTCCACAACTAAGATTGAAGGACAACAACTTGACTTAGACTTGATGGGTCTGGAAAAACACAATGTTCCCCTTCCCCAATTCCCCAACACTGTTCCCTTCCCCAATTCCCCAATAAAATATTCTTTTTAAATGTTGAAGTTATCCAGGGGTCCCTTTTAGTTGCATATCATACTGTATAAATAGAGATGAGTTAAATAAAGCGCTTTTCAGTTCTCAATATGACTTTGAGAAAATACAAAAGAGCCAGTACTTAATGGATTAAAAAAATAAAACTATTTCTCATCTCTGGTCAATAAAAGTGGAAGACTCTCAGAGTAAGAAAGGACGTTAAAACAAAAGTCAGATCCAAGAAATATGGTTCCAGGGCAAAAAAGAAAAAGAAAAAATGAAGCCAAGGGTATGACCATAGAAGTCTTTGTTAAGACTTAAAAAGATATTTAGATGCTGCCTCATAGACACTTTAAGACAGACAAGGGCCAGCCGAGTGGTGCAGTGGTTAAGTACTCGCTTGGGAAGCCAGCGGCCCCAGTTTGTTCCTACATATGAGGGCCAGTGATACTGCCCTCAAAAAACCCCCCAAAAAACCCAAAGTTCTTTGGGCCGGCCGAGTGGTGCAGTGGTTAAGCGCTGGCTTGGGAAGCCAGCGGCCCCAGTTCGGGTCACACATATGAGGGCTAGTGACACTGCCATCAAAAAGAAAAAAAAAAGACAGACAAGGATCCAGCCTCACAGACAACACAACATATTGAAAAGATTACTTTAAACAATTTGGGGGTATGACTTTTGTCTAATGGAATAGATAATAAATTCATACAAAGTGAGTGAAGTTTTAAAAACAATTATATCAGCTTGGACTGCAAGGGACAGAGACTACATACAACTTAAAAAGAACCTTGAGGTTCCAGTCAAGATGGCGCGGTAGGTAAAGGTTGTGCTTACCTCCTCCAATGAACACATTAAAATTGCAACTAAATTATAGGACAGTCAACATGGAGAACCATGTGAAGACTAGCTGAACAGAAGTCCTATAAGTAAGGATATAAAGAAGAAACCAGGTGGAGACTGGTATAAACAGCAGAGATGTGAACTGGGCTGGTCCCACACCCATGTGTGGCAGTTAAGAATCAGAAGGAATATATCTGCAGAGGTTTCCCCTAAAAAGTGAGGGATCCTAGCCCCACACTGGGATCCCCAGCCTGAAACACCAGTGCCAGGAAGAGGAGCCCCCACAATGTCTGGCTGTGAAAAACAGTGGGGGTTCCATCTGTCCAGGTGAGACAAATGGCTGCTGGAAATCCCGGCATCCTCTTACTAAGCCCACATATAGACTCACCCTCTCTCAGGCACTCACCATAGGCTCTGGCAAAGGGAGAGCAGCTTGGGAGTTGCCAGAGACATATAGGGAGATGCTGAGTTGAGTGGCTTTAGGACAAGGGCTGGAAAGAAAGCCACCATTGTCCCTGTTTTGAGGCCTCCTCCCATGTATCCAGCAGGCAGGCATCATCTTTCCTGTACTGAGCCCTCTTCCCACATGGCCAAATCTGAATTTTCATTGGCCTGGTAATATTTGCTAACTCCACTGTGCTGGTTTTTGGACACTGCTCCACTATCGGAGGCTTTTTTAGCTGTCATCGGCCAGTGGGCAGCTGGGGTTCACCCATGGGGCACACTGGCTTGGACAACTCTCAGGGGTCCAGAGACGCCAGGTAGGGGGTGGCTGACTTTTGTCTTCACTGAGACTTTTGAGTGGCCCTAGGCTTGGCACTGACACAAAATCTGAATCTGCACTAACCTAGTAAACACCACTCGACCCACTGTGGTGACTCCCTGAGACCCCACCTCAGCAAAATGGTGTACACACTTGAGACTCTTTCAGTGGCTGATTCTATGGACAGCTGGCAGGTGGGTGCAGGCCTCGGGGTATGTTGGGCCTTTTGTTGAGATGCCCCAGGCACAATACTTGGGGCTCCCATCCTGTCTTTGCAGTGTGACCTCTCCCAAGTGCCTCCAGGCCCAGTACAGACAATGACAAACTGTGATTGCTTTTGCCAGGTAGCCCCAGGATAGTCATGGACAACAGCTGGCCTTAACCTACATGGGAGGACTTACCAAGAGGCCCCAAATCAAACACAAGGGGTGGCTGGCTTCAGAAGACAACAGAGCACCAGCAATGACCGACAAGCAGCACACCAAAATGATGGTCACATCTGGCACCAGAGCCTGCTGTGGTGAATCCTGCTCCATGGCATCAGCAACCATATATCACCTCATATGCTGTGGTCGTGGCCAATAATCATAATCAGTAAGCCTGACAGTGAACCCCACACACGACATTTCAACAACAATCAAGGCTTAACCACAATATGAGGGCACACACAGCCCACACAAAGGACATTCCTGGAGCACCTGGCTCAGGCGACAAAGGAGCCTGTGCCACTGGACCCCAAAATACAACCCCTACATAAGTTTGCCCTGCCAAGCTTGGGGGACATAACAGATCTATCTAATACATAGAAACAAACACAGAGGGCAACCAAAATGAGGAAACAAAGAAACATGCCCCAAATGAAAGAACAGGAGAAAACTCTAGGAAAAAAAACTAAAATGGAGGTAAGCATTCTAACAGATACAAAGTTTACAACACTGGTTATAGATTTCCAGTCAATATGGGAGAGTAGGTAAATGCTGTGCTTGCCTCTTCTCATAACATCAAAATTACAACTAAACTACAGAACAACCATCATTGAGAATCATGTGAAGTCTAGCTGAACACAACTAAGGACATACAGAAGAAGCCACCTTGAGACTGGTAGGAGTGGCAGAGATGACAAACTGGCTGGTCCAAAACCCATGTGTGGCAAAAAAAAAATCAGTAGGAATGTATTGGCTGTGGAGGTTCACACTGAGGAGTGAGGAGTTCCAGTCCCACACCAGGCTTTCCAGCCTAGGGTTCCAGCACTGAGAAAACAACTCTCCACAACTTCTGGTTGCAAAAATCATCAGAGATTTTGGTCAGGTGAGATGAAGGGTGGTTGGAGTCCCAGGGCCTGCATATGGACTTACCCACTGCTCAGCTCACTTGCTCTGAGCTCCAGCACTGGGGCAGCTGCTCAAAAGATGCCAGAGACATATGGAGAGGAACTGAGTTTTCTGGAATCAGGACAAGAGCTGGAGAAGCAGCTTTCTCCAAGACAGGTGTGTTGGTAGAATCCATTGTTTCCCTGTTGATCCCTCCCTAATCCTGGCATGCAGACACAGGCAGATTCCATATCTGAGTCTACATCAACCTACATAACATAATTACTTTGCCTGTCCCAGGTTATTCTGAACATCAACCAACCCAAATTTCAAGCACATCCATACCATATCCACTGGCTGTTCCATACAAACATCCTGTCTTGACTCATGTTGTGGACTTTCCCAAAATATCTCAAAGGTTCACAAAACCCAAACAAGCTGCTTCTGTCCCCAGTGTCCTCTGTTCCTCTTTTTGAGCAACCACCGCCTGGCACTATTGCACCTGGCTACAGTTTTTAATGTGGCCTCTGCCAGAGACTTCCAAGCCCAGCACTAGTGGCTGCCATCTGTGATTGCTTTCTGGCTCATGCTAGGTGGCCACAGGCAAGAATTAAGATACAGCTGAACTTAGTCTGTGGAGGGAAAACTGCCAAGAGACAGCAAGGATGGCACATTATGTGGCCAGCCTCAGACCAAGCCAGAGCATCAGCCAGACACCTCTATGGATGACTCACACAAAAGAGAGACTGAGCATGCACCAGAACCCTGTTAAAGTGAATTCTACTCTGTTTTGTCAGGCCATGCACAACAGTTCCTCCACCATAGTGTTAGGCAGTCCTTACAACCAATCAGCCCAAGGGTCAATCCCTCCCATTGATGTGCAAAAACAACCAAAGCTCAACCAATAAAAAAGTGCACACTGAAGACACAGAAGGGACACACCTGGAGCACCTGGCTCGGGTGCCCAGCGAGACTGTGTCACAGGGCCCCAAAGGACACCTCCTACATAATGCCACTCTACTAAGACTGAGAGATATAGCAGCCTTACCTAATATACAGAAACAAATGCAGGGAGGCAGACAAAATGGGAACACAAAGAAACATGCACCAAATAAAAGAACAGACAAAGTTCCAGAAAAAATACAAAACAAAATGGAGAAAATCAATCTATCGGACACAGAGTTCAAAACACTGGTTATAAGTATGCTCAATGATCTCAGGGAGAGCTTCACCAAAGGGATAAGAAACATAAAAATAGAGGTAGAAAACATAAAAAAACCCAGTCAGGGGCCGGCCGAGTGGTGCGGTGGTTAAGCACTGGCTTCGGAAGCCAGTGGCACCGGTTCGGTCCCACATATGAGGGCCAGTGACACTGCCCTCAAAAACAAAACAAAACAAAACAAAACAGTCAGAAATAAAGAATGCAATAACTGAGATGAAGAATACATTACACGGAATCAAAAGCAGGTTAGATGATGCAGGAAATTGAATCAGTGATTCTGAAAATAAGGTAGAAGAAAATCCCCAATCAGAGCATGAACAAGAAAAAAAAAAAAAGAAAGAATCCAAAACTATGAGGATAATTTAACAGACCTTTGGGACAACATTAAGCATACCAACATTTGCATAATAGGGGAACCAGAAGAAGAAAACAGAGGGCAAAGCAATAGAAACCTATTTGAAGAAATAATGACAGAAAACTTCCCTAACCTGGTAAAGGAAATAGATATACAAATCCAGGAAATGCAGAGAATCTCAAAAAAGATGAGCCCAAAGAGGCCCACAGCAAAACATATCATATTTCAAATATTAAATATTAAAGAATCTTAAAAGCAAGGAGAGAAAAGCAGTTAATCACCTACAAGGGAACTCCCATATGACTGTCAGCTGATTGTTCAATAGTATCTTTTTAGGAAAGAGGGGTTTGGCATGAAATATTCAAAGTGATGATAGCAAAGGACCTAAAACCAAGATTACTTTGCCTAGCAAAACTGTAATTTAGAATCGAAGGACAGATAAATGGTTTCCCATAAAATAAAAAGCTAAAGGAATTCATTATTGCCAAACAAATATTGCAAGACACATTAAAGGGTCTTTGGAGAAGAAGAAGACGAAGACGAAGACGAAGACGAAGACGAAGACGAAGAAGAAGAAGAAGAAGAAGAAGAAGAAGAAGAAGAAGAAGAAGAATTAAAAAAATGAATAATAAAAAAGCAATAACTACATATCTATCAGCAATTATTTTAAATGTAAATGGATTAAATGCTCTAACCAAAAGATAGGACGGTTGAGTGGATAAGAAAATGAGACACTTACATATGTCACCTGCAAGAGAATCACTTCAGATCCAAAGACACACACAGACTGAAAAAAAAGAATGGAAAAGGATATTTCAAAAAAATGGAAACAGGGCTGGCCAAGTGTTGCGGTGGTAAAATGCTGGCTTGGGAAACCAGTGGCCCGGGTTCTGGTCCCACATATGAGGGCCAGTGACACTGCCCTCAAAAAAAAAACAAACAACAACAAAAAAAAATGGAAACAAACAAACAAGCTGTGGTAGCAATACTTATACCAGACAAAATAGACTGTAAAACAAAGCCTATAACAAGAGATAGAGAAGGTCCCAGGTGTCATACTTCTGGGTATTTATCCATATAAATCTAAAATGCTACTTTGAGATGATGTGTTCATGCATATGTTGATTGCAATATTTTATACAATGGCCAAGATGTGGAGGCAGCCTGAGTGTCTTTCGATGGAAGAATAGATAAAGAAGATATGGTACATGTATACAATAAAATATTCTTTGGCCAGGGAGAGAACGGGTTTTTGCTATCTGCGGTGGCATGGATAGACCTGGAGGGTACTGTGCTGAGTGGCTTATGTCAGACAGAGAAGGACACATACAATGTGAGTTTTGCTTATATGTAGACTATAAAGAACAAAATAAATAGACAAAACAGAAACAAACTTACAGATACAGATAACATTTTCACAGTTGTAAGATTGGGGGAGGTTTGGGGGAGTTGTTGAAAAAGGGAAAGGGATTAAGAAGTACAAATTGGTTGTTACAAAGTAGTCATGGAGATGTAGGGTACAGCATAAGGAATATATTCAATGATATTGTAATAACTATGTATGGTGTCAGATGGGTAGTAGATTTATAGGGGTGAACGATGGGAGGAGGCTTGGGGGGGCAGGGTTAAAAAGGTATGGGAATTAAGGAGTACAAATTGGTAGTTATAAAATATTGATGGGTTTTTAATTAAAGCATAGACATTATAGTGAATAATATGATAATAATTATGTATAGTGCCACGTGGCTAGTAGATTAGTCAAAGAGATCACTTCTTAAATTATATAAATGTCTAACCACTATACTGTACACTGGAAACTAATCTAATATAATATTGAGTGTCAATGGTATTTGAAAAATTTTAAAAGCAGGTTAAAAAGGGGAAGTAAAAGAGAGGTTAAAATTTCCATCTATGAGACAAATTAGTCATGGTGATGTAATGTACAGTATAGGGAATAAAATCAATTATATTGTGATACCATGGTACAGTGTCAGATGGATGTTGGTCTTATCATGGTGATCACTTCTTCAGGTATATAAATGTTGAATAACTATGGTGTACACATGAAACTAATATACTACTGAATGATGAGGGGCAATTAAGTTCACAAACTCATCCTAGAAAAAGTGTTACATACCTCACACCTGAATATCACTACAGTCACCTTCCAAGTACTCCCCTTGGGAAACTATGCACTGACATCAGCACCTAGTACACCCTTCAAAAACAATTTTGGAACTTTTTATCTGGAATGGCCATAAGAGCTGTCCTCGTATTGCCCTTGTTGTCCTGAATGTCATCAAAATGTCTTCCTTTCAAAATTCCTTTATCTTCAGGTAAAGAAAGAAGTCATTGGGGGCCAGATCAGGTGAGTAGAGAGGGTGTTCCTACACAGTTATTTGTTTACTGGTTTAAAACTCCCTCACAGACAGTACCAAATGAGCTGGTGCATTGTCATGCAAGAGCCATGAATTGCTAGTGAAAAGTTCAGGTAGACTAACTTTTTCGCGCAGCCTTTTCGGCATTTCCAAATAGTAAACTTGGTTAACTGATTGTCCAGTTGGTGCAAATTCATAATGAATAATCCCTGTGATATCAAAACAGGTTTTTTTATATTTATTTATTGTTAATTAGTTTCAGGTGTACAACACAGTGCAACAGTTATACATTTTACCCCTCAAAGTGACAACCCCCACCCCCAATTCGCCACCCCACTCCCCCCCATATCATACATATCTACCACTCTTCCTCTGACTCTCTTGCACAGTATAACCCACATCCCGTGACTATCTATATATATTCAATTACAGTAGGTATACAACCTCCGCTTTAGTTATACAGTGCAGTGATCAAACCTCCACTCCATCCATGAAATGGTCTCCCCAACAAGACCTATGACCATCTGACATTCCACAGAACATTTACAACATTATTAATTATATTCCCCAAACTGTTTTTCATATCCCAATGGCAATATTGTAGTTGCCCACCTTTGCTGTCTAATCCCTTCCCCCTCTCCCTCATTCCCATCCCCCTCCCAACTAGCAACCCTGATTTTTCCTCTATATCTATGAGACAGTTTCTGTTTACTTTGCTCATTCATACAGTTTTTCAGATTCAACATATGAGTGAGATCATATGGTATTTGTCTTTCTCCGACTGACTTATTTCACTTAACATAATAGTCTCTAGGTACATCCATATCATTGCAAATGGTACGATTTCATTCTTCTTTATAGCGGAGTAATACTCCAATGTATAAATATACCACAGTTTCTTAATCCAGTCATCTACTGATGGGCATATTGGTTGTTTCCAAGTCTTAGCTATTGTAAATTGTGCTGCTATGAACATAGGGGTGTATAACATTTTTTGAATAAGTGTCTTGGTTTTTTCAGGATAAATACCTAGGAGTGGAATTGCTGGGTCAAACGGTAGCTCTATTTCTAGTCCTTTGAGATACCTCCATACTGACTTCCATAGTGGCTGCACCAATCTGCAGTCCCACAAACAGTGCAGCAGGGTCCCCTTTTCCCCACAGCCCCGCCAGCACTTGTTGTTTATTGATTTATTGATGATAGCCATTCTGAATGGAGTGAGGTGGTATCTCATGGTGGTTTTTATTTGCATTTCCCTAATGACCAGTGAGGTTGAACTTTTTTCATATGCCTGTTGGCCATCCGTATGTCCTCTTTAGAGAAATGTCTCTTCATATCTTCTGCCCATTTTTTAATTGGGTTGTTTGTTTTTTTAGTGTTGGGTTTCATGAGTGTTTTTTAAATTTTGTATATTAACCCCTTATCAGATATATCATTGGCAAATATATTCTCCCATTCAGTAGGCTTCCTTTTTGTTTTATTAATGGTTTCCTTTGTTGTGAAAAAACTTCTAAATCTGATATAATCCCATATGTTCATTTTTTCTTTTACTTCCCTTGCCCGTAGGGATGTATCATTAAAATATTGCTCCGGGTAATGTCTGCAAATGAACTCCCTATATTTTCTTTTAGGATTTTTATGGTTTCAGGTCTTACATTTAAGTCTTTAATCCATTTTGGATTTGTTCTTGTATAAGGCGTAAGGAGGTGGTCCAGTTTCATTTTTTTGCATGTGTCAGTCCAATTTCCCAGCACCATTTATTGAATAGACTATCTTTACTCCAGTGTAAATTCTTGCTTCCCTTGTCATAGATTAACTGTCAGTAAATGCCTGGATATATTTCTGGGCTCTCTGTTCTGTTCCACTGATCGATGTGCCTGTTTTTATGCCAATACCAAACTGTCTTGATTACTGTAGCCTTGTAGTAGGTTTTGATGTCTGGTAGAGTGATCCCCCCGACTTTGTTCTTATTTCTCAGAATTGCTGAGGCTATTCTGGGTCTTTTATGATTCCATATAAGTTTTAGGATTATATTTTCTATTTCTGTGAAAAATGCCCTTGGTAGTTTGATAGGAATTACATTGAATCTGTATATTGCTTTAGGCAGTATGGACATTTTAACTATATTAATTCTTCCTATCCATGAGCATGGTAGGTGTTTCCATTTATTTGTATCTTCTATGATTTCTTTCTTCAGTGTCTTATAATTTTCTGAGTACAGATCTTTCACTTTTTTGGTTAAATTTATTCCTAGGTATTTTATAGTTCTTGATGCAATTATAAATGGGGCAGTTTTCTTAATTTCTCTTTCCATTAGTTTATTATTGGTATATGCAAATGCCACTGATTTCTGAACATTGATTTTATATCCTGCTACTTTACTGAATTCGTCTATCAGTTCCAATAGTTTTTTGATGGAGTTTTTGGGGTTCTCTATATACAGTATCATGTCATCTGCATATAATGACAATTTTGCTTCTTCCTTGCCAATTTGGATGCCTTTTATTTCTTTTTGTTGTCTGATTGCTGTGGCTAGAACTTCCAGCACTATGTGGAGTAAAAGAGGAGAAAGTAGACAACCTTGTCTTGTTCCTGATCTTAAGGGGAATGGTTTTAGCTTTTCCCCATTGAGTATGATGTTAGCTGTAGGTTTATCATATATGGCCTTTATTATGTTGAGATGTGATCCCTGTATTCCTACTTTTCTAAGGGTTTTTAACATAAATGGCTGTTGGATTTTGTCAAATGCGTTTTCTGCTTCTATTGAAATGACCATGTGATCTTTATCCTTCATTTTGTTGATGTGGTGTATCACATTAATTGATTTACGGATGTTGAACCAGCCTTGCGCACTAGGGATGAATCCCACTTGATCATGATGTATGATCTTCTTAATATATTGCTGAATTCTGTTTGCTAATATTTTATTGAGAATTTTTGCATCTATATTCATCAGGGAGATTGGCCTGTAGTTTTCCTTTTTTGTGATGTCTTTATCTGGTTTTTGAATCAGGGTGATAGTGGCTTCATAAAAATAGTTTGGGAGCCTTCCCTCCTTCTGATTTTTTTGGAATAGTTTGAGAAGAATAGGTGATAGTTCTTTTTTGAATGTTTGATAAAATGCACTTGTGAAGACGTCTGGTCCAGGGCTTTTGTTTTTTTTGGGAGCTTGTCAATTACTGATTCAATTTCCTTGGTAGTAATCAGGGTATTTAGATTTTCTGTTTCTTCTTGTGTTAGCTTTGGAAGGTTGTATACTTCTAGAAAGTTATCCATTTCTTCCAGATTGTCAAATTTGTTGGTATATAGTTGCTCATAGTAATTTCTTAGAATTTTTTGTATTTCTGTGAGGTCTGTAGTCATTTCCCCTCTTTCATTCCTGATTTTGCTAATTTGAGTCCTCTCTCTTCTTTTTTTTTCCTGAGCCTGGCTAGAGGTTTGTTAATTTTGTTTATCTTCTCACGAAACCAGCTCTTGGTTTCTTTGAACTTTTGAATTGTTTTTCTGTTCTCTATATTGTTTATTTCTGCTCTGGTCTTTATTATCTCCTTTCTTGTACTCCCCTTGGGCCTCTTTTGCTGTTCTTTTTCCAGTTCCCTTAGGTGTAAAGATGACCTGTGGATTTGAGATTTTTCTTCCTTCTTTAGGTAGGCCTGCACTGCTATAAACTTCCCTCTTAGGACTGCTTTCGCATCATCCCAGAGATTTTGGGTCGTGGTGTTTTCATTTTCGTTTGTCTCGAGGTATCTTTTGATTTCCTCCTTGATCTCATTTGTGACCCACTCACTATTTTGTAGCATGTTATTTAACCTCCACGTATTTGTAAGCTTTCCAGATTTCTTCTTATAATTGATTTCTAGTTTTATAGCATTGTGGTCAGAGAATACAATTGAAATGATTTCAATTAACTTAAATTTATTGAGACTTATTTTGTGGCCTAACATGTGGTCAATCTTAGAGAATGTTCCATGTGCACTTGAGAAGAATGTATATTCTGTAGCTTTGGAGTGAAATGCTCTAAAAATATCAATTAGATCCCACTATGTCCGTGTTGATTTTCTGTCTGGAGGATCTGTCCATCGGTGAAGTCCCCAACTATGATAGTGTTACTGTTGATCTCTGCCTTTATGTCTGTCAAAATCTGTTTTAAATATTTAGGAGTTCCTATATTGGGTACATAGATGTTTACTAGGGTTATGTCCTCTTCTTGAATTAATCCCTTTATTATTATGTAGTGCCTTTCTTTGTCTTTTATTGTAGTGCCCATTTTAAAGTGTATTTTGTCTGAAATAAGTTTTGCTACTCCTGCTTTTTTCTCATTTCCATTTCCATTAAATACCTCATTCCATCCCTTTTCTTTCAGTCTGTGTGTGTCTTTTGATCTGAGATGAGTCTCTTGTAGACAGCATATGCATGGAATTTTTTTCTTATCCACTCAGCCACTCTTTGCCTTTTGATTGGAGCATTTAGCCCATTCACATTTAAAGTAATTAATGATAGGTGCATATATATTGCCATATTGTTATTTGTATTTCTTGGGTTAGCTTGTTTTCCCCTTTCTTATGTTTAAAAAAGTCCTTTTAACATTTCCTGCAATGCTGGCTTGGTGGTAACGAACTCCTTAAGCTTATTCTTTTCTGAGAAGCTCTTGATCTCTCCTTCAATTTTAAGTGATAGCTGTGCTGGGTAGAGCAATCTTGGTTGTAGACCTTTATTTTGTGCCACTTTGAATATCTCCTGCCATTCTCTTCTGGCCTGCAGAGTTTCTGAAGAATAGTCAGCTGTTAGTCTAATAGGAGTTCCTTTGAATATAACCTGCTTTCTTTCTCTTGCTGCTTTTAGAATTCTGTCTTTGTCTTTAAGCTTTGCCATTTTAACTATGATGTTTCTTGGTGTGAGCCTGTTTGGATTCAGCCTGTTTGGAATTCTCTGTACATCCTGGGCTTGTATGTTGATTTCCTTCACCAGGGTAGGGAAGTTTTCAGTCATTATTTCTTTAAATACATTCTCAATCCCTTGCTTCTTCTCTTCTCCTTCTGGGATTCCTATGGTGGTAAGGTTGTTGCGTTTCATGTTGTCCCAGAGGTCTCTTAAACTATTTTCATTCTTTTTTTCTTTTTGTTGTTCTAGCTGGGGGATTTCTGCTATTTTGTCTTCTAATTCACTCATTCGCTCCTCTGCTTCATGTATTCTATTGGTGATTCCCTCGAGTGTGTTCTTCATTTCAGTTATTGTATTCTTTAGTTCTAACTGGTTGTTTTTTATGGTTTCCCTATCCTTCTTTATGTCCTCGCTAAGTTCCTTAAACATTCTTATCATCAGTGTTCTACACTCTGTCTCTGAAAGTTTGGATACCTCTGTTTCATTTAGTTCCATTTCTAGAGTTTTCATCCGGTCTTTTACTTGGGGCATGTTTCTTTGTTTTTTTCAATCTGGCTGTCGTTCTGTGAAGGCTTCTATGTATTAGTTAGATCACCTAGAAAGAAGAGAAAAGAAAAAAAGAGAAAGAAAAAAAAATAGGTGGGTCGGCTCTCTGTCCTATTTAATCTGCAGACGACTTACTCAGGGTCACAGTGAGCTTTCCACAGTTAGCTGCTGTGTGCTCTGGAACCGTGCTCACTACCAAAAAAAAATATCTTCACAGGTTGTTGCAGGTTGTCCGTTACTGCAAAAAAAACAAACACAAAAATAAAACCCTATGTGGCCTGTCGAGATGTGGGCCAGGCACCGGGGTTTCAGGGTGTCTCTGGCAACACAGCTCTAGATGGGTGGGGCAGGCCTCCAATGCACCACCTGATGTGGTCAGTGGCCCCCACCAAGTCAGAGCAGCATTCACTCTGCACCAGCAATCAGTCCACAGAAACTCGCCTGGAAAGTCTTGATCGGATCATGCAGGTGCACCGCTCCCTGCCCAACACTCTCAGGAAAACTCCCCTTCTCAGCCTGTCCCAATCAACTTCCCTCAGATCAGGCTAGGCAGCCCAACAGCCAATCCCCAGCCTTGCAACTCTGTACAAACAGTGTGGAGAGCGGGGACCTAAGGGGACTCGTGTACTCACGAGTTTCAGTGATGCAGCTGGACAGAACCCGACCTGCATTTCCCTGCAACAAAGCACAAGCAGGGCGGAGGTTGGGGATCCAAGGCCATATGCGCAGGCACGCACGAACGCACGCATGCACTCCTGTGCCAAGTTCACCAGACCAATGGGATTCCAGATCTGATCCTCTGTGTGAGGACCCAACCCTGACAAAATGGCGCCCTCCAATACACCGCTCCTGTGCAAGCTCTGCATCACTGGAACAATGGTCCAAAAACCTCCAGCTTCTTCACCAAAGGTGCTCAGTTCAGTCCTTCCCCACAGGCTCCTGGGCCCGGCTCACACAGCTACTCCCTCCAACAGGAACCGGGTGAGTGCTCACTGGCGAGTAAACCCGTGCCCCGGCCCTACTGGTTCTCCAGCTGCCCTCAACCTCACTGAGCCGAGCAAAGAGAGTCCTCACTAATTTCTACTGCCCCCTATCGTAGAACTCCTCTTCCTGGCAAAGCAACTCTGGACTGGTGAGCTCGGTGTGGGGCCGGAGGTCCTCTCCCCCAACTGGAGAAGCCTCCCCACACACCTGGGGTGTCCCTCACGGGTCTCTCCCTCTCTCATCTGCGCCCCTCCTACCAGACTTGACTTGGCCTCCTCTTTAGGTCCTTCGTTTAGGAGTTCTGTTCATCTAATGTTCAGGGGACTTCCGAGGTTAAATGTTGTATAAATCATTTGTAATTTTGATGTGATCCTGGGAGGCAGTTCGGTGAGAGTCCGTCTATTCCACCATCTTACCAGAACTCCCTGTTTACTTATTGTATTGAGTTCCTCATCTCCAGTATTTATAGTTGGTTCTCTCTTTTTTTTTGTATTTCAATCTCTTTGGTAAGTTATTCATGTTGTTCATTAGTATTGTTTCTGAGTTCTTTAAACTACCTATATGTGTTTTCTTGCATCTTGTTAATTTTTTTTCATAACTGCAGTCTTTACTTCTCTGTCAATTCCGATATATCCATGCGTTTAAGTTTATTTTCTGGAGAATATTCAGAATATTGTCTTGTTACTTTAGTTATTCAAGGCAATTAATGAATTATTATTTCTCTTCCTTAGCATCTACAGAAGTGGGTTCTGCAATAGGTTGATAGGAAGATGTCTTTCTTTGTCTTTCCAGTGGATGCTGGAAATATTTTATTTTTTCTCATGCTGCAGCCTTTTTTATTTTCTCTCACACTGTAGTGTTTTATTTTTCCTTGTGCTGCTCCTGCTTCTCACATAATGGGGTGTTTCCTGGAAGGGTGACTTCTCTGTGAGCAGGTTGCCTGGGTCTCAAGGCACTGCCCCCATGAGAGGATTTGCTGGGTGATAGATTTCTGAGCTTCTGAAATCCCAAATGCTGCCCCTTCAGCCCGATGGAGAGCCTGTATGTGTCAGCAGTTCTGTTTGCCCTCACAGGTATCTTCCCAGAAAATGGGTTGGGGGTCAGCTGTTAGAAGCATTGGTGTGTTTTTGGCTCCAAGCAATGGAGACTTCTAACTCACAGCTCTCTCACCCCTACAACTATTTTTTTATTGCTAGAATTACTCATACTGTACATCTGCAGCTCTGAGACTGTCTAGTTTTCAGGGCTGTAGATATTCTGTTCTTAATCTGACACTGCTCTTGTTTCTTCTGAAGCCTACTTCTAATCCTTGGAGGGTGGAAGCCCAGCTCTGGGAGTGTGACTGTAGAGTCAGCCAGGCTCCATTTCTTTGTTTTCTGTTTTCTGCTTGGCAGTGAGGGCTCAAGCCACAGTACTCACCCTTCTATATTCAATTTTTGCTCCAAGATCTCTGCCCTGAATGCTGAGTTAAGCTGTATTACATGTTTATCCCTTAGGCAGGACTGTGGACCACAGGGAGTTCACCTGTAGAATGAATTCTTCCCCCTCTTTAGACTACAGTGAATTCCAGATTCCATCCTGCAGCCTGCAGTCCACATCTTTGCACTTTCCCCATTCTTCTTCCTTTGCTCGCCTGATTTGCCTACCTTCAGATGATTCAATGCACAGATATTTCAGACATGCTTCTGTGTTGCTTAGGTTATCCCTTGTTGAACTATAGCTGTTTAGTTTGTTGTAACTTCCATGGGAAATTTCGAGAAGAACTCCTCATTCTTCCATGTGTGTGATGTAGTCCCATCTTCTTTTTAATTTATTGAGACTTGTTTTGTAGCCCAACATGTGTTCAGTTTTGGAAAATGTTCCTTGTGCACCTGAAAATAATGTATATTCTGCTGCTTTGAGGTGAAATGCTCTAAAAATATCAATTAAGTCCATCTGGTCTAGTGTGTCATTTAAGGCTACTGCTTCCATGTTGATTTTCTATCTGAAAGATCTGTCTACTGTTGTCAGTGGGGGTTTTACAGTCCCCTACACATGATTGTGTTACCATTGATCTCTGCTTTTACGTTGGTCAAGAATATATGTATAGGGGGCCGGCTGAGTGGTCCGGTGGTTAATCGCTGTCTTGGGAAGCCAGCGGCCCTGGTTCAGGTCCCACATATGAGGGTCAGTGACACTGCCCTCATACACAAAAAAAAGTAATATATGTATAGGGCTGGCAGAATGGCTCAGTTGGTTAAGAGTTGGCTTAAAGCACAAGCTCTGAGAAACAGGGCCACTGGTTTGATTCCCACATGGGCCAGTGATGCTGTGCCTGAAATGAGCTGTCATTGAGCTGCCAACAGGTGGCAGGATGGCTCAGCTGGTGTAACAACAAGATTGCCTGTTCAACGGTGGGCTACACCCACCCACAACTAAGACCTATCTTGGCACTTTAAGCTGAACTACCACCCAGACAGCTCAGTGGATAGGGCATGTGCTCTTAACAACAAGGCTGCTGGTCCAACTCCCACATGGGATGGTGGCTATGCCCACCTGCAACTAAGATTGAACACAGCACCTTGAGCTTAGAGGCCATGAGCTACTGACCGGAAGCCAGATGGCAACTGGCGCCCTCCATAATGAAGATTGAATAACAGCAACTTGGCTGGTCCCCTTCCCCAATTACCCAACACTGTTCCCCTCCCCAAATTCCCCAATAGAATCTTTTAAAAAAATGTTCCTATGTTGTGTCAATAAATGTTTACTGGATTATTGGATTGATTTCTTTATTATTATATTATGTCCTTTTTTGTCCCTTATTATACTTTTCATTTTAAGTCTGTTTTTTCCTATATATGTATTGCCACTGCAGGTTTTTTTTTTTTCCATTTGCATGACATATCTTTTTCTTTCCCTTTACTTTTAGTCTGTGTGTATCTCTCAGTCTGAGGTGGGTCTTTTGTAAACTGCATATGCATGGGTCTTCTTTTCTTATCTATTATCTACCCAATGTTTTTTGATATTATAGGTACATAATCATTGTACAATTTTACATGTGTACAATTTACCGGTAAAATGATTATTGATAGGTACATAGTCATTGACATTTTATTATTCACGTTTTTTATCTTTTTCATTTGTTTTCTCCTTTCTTCTGCTTAAAGGAGTCCTTTTAACATGTCTTGTAATGCTAGCTTGGTAGTAATGAATTCTTTAGCTTTTTCTTGCTGGGAATCTATTTAACTCTCCTTCAATTTTAAATGATAGCCTTGCTGGGTAAGGTAAAGTTCCTTGTAGGCCCTTGTTTTCTTCATATTGAATATTTCCTGCCATTCTCTTCAGGCTTGCAAAGTTTCTGTTGAGAAATCAGCTGATAGTCTTATGGGAGTGCCCTTGTAAGTAACTAGTTGCCTTTTCTTGCTGCTTTTACTATTTTTTCTTTGTCTCTAACTTTTGCCATGTTAATTATAATTACTGTGTCTTACTGTGGGCCTGTTTGGATTCATCTTGTTTGGGACTCTCTGTTCTTCCTGGGCTTGTATGGCTATTTCCTTTGCCAGGCTAGGGAAGTTTTCATTCATTACTTTGGTAAACAGGTGTCTGATCCCTTGCGCCCTCTCTTCTCCTTCTGGTACTCCTATAATCCAAATATTGTTAGGCTTGATGTTGTCCCAAATGTTCATTAAACGATCTTTTTTTATTCTCTCTCTCTCTCTCTCTCTCTCTCTCTCTCTCTCTCTCTCTCTGTCTCTCTCTCTCTCATTTGTTTTCTGCTACCTTGTCTTCTAAATTGCTGATTCAGTCCTCTGCTTCATCTAAGCTCTTGTTGATTCCTTCTTGTATTCTCCATTTCAGTTATTGTATTTTTTATATCTGACTGGTTCTTTTTTATGGTTTCTATGTACATTTTTATGGTTACTATCTCTTTGTTGAACTTCTCACTAAGTTGCATAAGCATTCTTATAACCAGTGTTTTAAACTCTGTCTCTTGTACTTTGGTTGCCTGTATTTTGTTTAGTTTTATTTCTGGAATTCTCTGCTGTTCTTTTATTTGGGAAATGTTTCTTTGTTTCCTCATTCTGCATGTCTCTCTGTAATTGCTTTTAGGTATTAGGTAGATCTCCTATGTTTCCCAGTTTTTGCTGGGTGGTCTTATGTAGTATGTGTCCTGTGAGTTTCAATGGCACAATCTTCCTGGTCTCCTATGCGTGTGTTCCAGGCATGTCTTTTGTGTGTGTTCTCTTATTATAGTTGAGCCTCGATTGCTTTTGTCATGTCAATGGGTGAGATTGACTCCCAGGCTGACTGGCTGCGGGTTGGCTATGCCCATAGTGTATGTATGAGCTGCTGTGTGATGGCTGACCTCTCTGTGCAGGGTTTGCCTCCATGAGCTCTTGTTTCTGTTAAGTCTACCCTTTGGGTGTGCCACTTCTAGGGATAACCAGGCAAGTCTCTTGTGTGGTCTGAGGCCAGTTTCTGGTTGTGTTGGTTTCTGGTATCTCTTGAAAGGGGTTCCCTTGTAGTCCTATTTCAGCCTTGTCTGTGACAATCTCAGGGCTATCTATTAGGAGCTATGCAGCTCTATGTCTCTGTCTGTACTGGACCTGGAAGAACATGGGGGTGGCCTCGCTGTGAACTCAGTCCTGCTTCGACTAGTATTGGGACTCTGGTAGCTTACAAAATGGCCCAGAGTCCCATGTACCTTTTGTCACTTGCTGACTGCCCATAAGGTTCAGCCATTGAAAGATCCTCCTCATGTGCATGGGCCATGCTAATTGACCTGATGTTGTGAATGCCCCAGCAGTGCAGTACTTGGTGGGCAAGACTGAGTCCCAGGGAGATATGTGGTGTGGGTCATGATTTTTATAATGTTAATGTGGTTTCAGTTCTTGCACTGGTGCTGGGCCTGCTACTGCTTCCAAAAAATGCCCTGAAAACACTGTGAGAAGCCACTGCTTGCCTCCATCTTGTAAATCCCCAACAGCTGCCCAAAAGTCGCTGAGGCAAGATTTTAGGTCAACCAGTATTTGTGTTAAACCAGTATCTGTGGGTTTGGGGGGTCAGCCTGTTTTGCCTCTCCAACCCTCCTCTCAGTCTCAATGTGGCCTCTTCTTTAGGTCCTTAGTAATAGGGGTTCTGTTCAGCTAGTCTTCAGATGATTCTTGAGGTTGATTATTCTATAATTTATTTGTAATTTTGGTGTGATCTTGGGAGGTAGCAAGCAGTGTTTACGTAATCTGCCATCTTGGGCCTCCATAATCTAGTTTATTTTCATTGTTGTCAGATAATTTGCATTTCTCAGAGCTGAGTATTTTTTATGATTATTAATCACATTATTTTTTGTGATCGTCATAAAAGAAATATGGTATTATATAACAAAAAAGTGTAAACCTAAATCACAATGGAGTTTGATAATATGCAGTAAAGTGTATTCATAATCCAAAAAAAAAAATGGAACTAGCCCATAGCAAATGTTAATTATGGTAACAAACTTCTGAGAAACATCACATATTTGAGGCACAGGCAAAAAAACTCTGAATTTTATGCCAGTATTATTTTATAAACCAAATGATATTTGTTTTGTCTCAGAAAACAATATATGGTTTTTAAGATTAATTAATTTTTAATTAAATCTTCTTTCTGAGTTTAGTAAGTCAGGACAATGAATAATTACATTAATGGATCTTCAAATATACTTATATAGCTAACATAAAGTCACCTAAGATCTTATTTGGTGTTTGCAAGCTGGAATTGTACTTCATGATTTATGTTGTATGAAGAAACAGACAACCCATGTTTGTTCTTTATTCAGTAAATATTTTTTTTTTGAGGGCAGTGTCACTGACCCTCATATATGGGACCTGAACCGGGGCCGCTGGCTTCCCAAGCCAGCACTTAACCGCTGCACCACTCGGCCGGCCCAGTAAATATTTTTAAATCATCTGTTTTGGGAAGACACTGTATTAAGTGCTGGAGATATCATGGTGATGACTAACACAGATGTGATTTCTGCCTAAAGTCTAATAGGAAGTCACTCACAGAACAAGTAATTACAAATGACTTGAACATTAGTGAGGACAGCTCACGATGAGGTTTAAAGCTATCCTCAGTGTATACACATCAGCTTTGTGACTTCAGACAAGTTACCTTCTCAGAACCCCAGTTTTTTATTTTTTAGCTGAGCCATCCTGCCACCTGTTGGCAGCTCATTGGCAACTCAGCTCGGGTTGGCATCAAACTGCCGTTGCTCAAATCTCAGCTCACACTCTTGAGCGAGCTCTTAAACAACTAAGCCACTCGGCTGGTCCTTCAGTACCCCCTTTTTTATTTTTTAATAAACAAATACCAAATACTGACTCACAAAATTGTCATGATAATAAAATAATATATTTGATAGAAAAGTACTTTTTAAAATGCAAGGTAAACCATACATATTTGTGCTACTGCTGTTTGTCTTTACATACATTCATTTGTTTGAGAAGTTGGCAGGCATACTTAGGCCATTTAGATTCAGAGACCTTTTATTTGTCCCTTCATTCCTATGCTTGGACACCAATTCTCAGATTCCTTTATTTACATTACTCTTTCTACTCACAGTGCCCACTGAGCACTCCCCTTACTGCCAACAAGGTCTGTTTGACTAGGTTAGTACTATGAGTTTCAGGGCATTAATTGTTTTAATGTTAGGATGTTCCTTGAGTGGCTCCCTCATACATTTATCATCTCTTTTTCTTAATTCATTCTGTTAGTTCAGTAGGTAATGATGATTTTGCAAGATTGTGGCATTGCCATTATTTCCAGTGGTATACTTGGCCTTAAGTTTACTTTCTATCAGCTCCTGTTCTTTTAACACAGACTTGAAACTACAGAATACTCACATTACCTTCTTGGAAAAAAAGCAACTTATAGAAGACTGATTATTTTAATGAAAGTGGACCTGAAATGGGAATAGGATGATATAAAGCACAATGAAAGGACTACTATGCGAGTTTACTTCCATCTCAGCATATCACCATCATTCATTTTGCTAATAAGTTTGCAATTCTCTACTATTAGTCACTCTTTAAAGCCAAGGCATCGAAATTAAGAATTCACAAAAAATGCTTTTAAGAGAAGATGAGTAAAATCAGTAATATGCAAATGTGTATACATATAAGTGCACCTGGCATTTCCTTCTCTATTATATGCAATATTATCTCTAGACAAATGGAGAAAACTCAAAATATCATGATCTATGTAGGTGATCCTTTGTATACCTTTTATTGTGTACATTCACTGGTTGTGAAAAAGTCAACTTGGGATAAATTATAAAGAGGTTCTTGATACATTGAAGGTTAGAAATTTTGAAGCAAAATACAAATGGAAGAACCTCCTATGATACCTCAGTCTTATATGGATACTTTTTGATTCAAAATGGATCCTCTTTCATGGTGAGTTAGAAGCTCTAATTTTTACCTCTCTTTATTTTTCTGTAAACACAGACATCCAAGAGTTGCTTGGTAATTATCTGTTTTTTGTTTGTCTCCTTTCCCCCATCATGTTTAATTTCACAAACATTTTCCTGAAAATGAGGTTGGATAAAATTGAAATGTGTTGTACCTCATCTGTCACTACATATTGAAATGAACTCACAATCGTGTACAGATTGTATAACACTTTTAGCTGAGTCTTATTTCCTTCCCTTAGATGATGCTAATAGGGTTGAAAGAAAAACATGATTATGTAAGATTATTATTATGGTATTCTATAAAGGTCTGGAGTCACTTGAATGGTTTTTAAATTTAAAACAATTGTGTTCTTTGAGAAGTCTATATTACTGTCACAGAAATGACAATTTATTTCTTATATCAGCTGGAGTCCCAAGACATTTACCTTCTTTTCTATTCTTCTTCTTTATCCTAGAGACTTATTAAAATCTCTTCAAAATAATGTCAGTGCCAATGAATAAAGAGAAATCTTATTTAATGCAAGTATTGGAAAATATTGGTTTTCCTCTCAGATAAAAATAGTCTTGTTACCTATTTAGATTGTGGCTTGATTATCAGTAACACATTTGTAAAGGTGTAGCATACGCAGACTAGAAAAACTATTGTTGAAGCCTTTTAACATGAGGCATATTGCTTAACTTCTCTGCTACTCTGTGGACCAGAACCTTAACTGAAATTTTCAAGTGGGGTTCACCTGTTCTAGGTAGTTCTCAACAAAAATGCCACAAGAGTTCTTTAAAACCTACCTTTAGGAGACAACAAAAAGTTTAGCTAGGTATTATTAAAACTCAATGGGACTAGTTTCCTAAATGGTTAAGAATATGTACATACAAAGGCCAGCGGAGTGGCTCAGTTGGATAAGAGCTCACAACAGGTGGAAGGATGGCTCAGCAAAAAAACCCAAACCAACAAACAAAAACAACAACAAAGAATATGTACATACAACATGCTGTAAATTATGGGATGTGGTGCTGTAATGGTAATATCTAATTTCCATGAACAATATTTTTTTTTAAAAAAGAAGACTTTAACTACTTGAAAATAAGAAAATTTCTATGTTTTTATCTGATCCACATTCCTTTAATCTCGGAGTTGTCCAAGTTCTTCTGATCCACATTTCTTTAATCTTGAAATTGTCCAAGTTCTTCTGATCCTTGTTAGAGTGCCCTGAACTATTCTTGTCCTGTTCTGCTCTGCCCTGGGGTCATTCTGTCATAACACCTTATTTCACCTTTATAGGGTACCTCTTTAGTGCAGTAGGTATTGTATGTCTTAAATTTCAGCCTCTGATTAAACACTTGCTACAAAATCATTTTCAGTTCAGAGTATTTATCAATTTTAGTCCTAAAGAACACTGGATTCCCTCTAAAATGCCCCCTGTACTTTACAGACTATACCGGGAATGATTTCTTTTATGTTTCTTTGGCCCTTTGACTTTCTATTTCTCTCTCTTGTGAATGTTTCATTTTTTCTGGGAATCTGCCTCTGTCCACATTGTGAAGATGAAAACAGTGTTTTAAATTCTCCACTTATGGTGTAGAAACTGATTTCCAGACTAGATACAAATTGTAATGGATGGAGCTTGGATGCCATAACATTCCCTATTTAACACTATTAAACATACCTCACTGTGACCCCTGCCCAGCAAAAGCAGTTCAGCACTTTATTTTTTTATACCCACTGTGACATGAACTACGCTTGATCTCAGTGACACATAAAACCAGACATGATTTCTTCTGCTTTCTTGAAACATAACTCCAGATTGAGACTTAGTACTCTTAGATCTGGAGGAAAGGACAAGATACCTTGAAATGTAATACTTTTTTTTACCTACTTAAATATGTTTCTTGAGGTAGTGCCATTTGTAATTGAGACTGCAATTAATATATTTTTGCAGATTCTTTGACTGGTTTAATGGTCACACTCGTCACTACTTGGGCAAAACATAGGGGCTAGATTTAAAAATATCTCTGCAATTAGATGAAGATATTTGCATGGAACATCCAATTAAAAGCCCCAAACAACTAGAACCCAATTAATTGCACTCTTCAATTAATTAGAATATTTAAGTGATGCATCAGGTTTAGGAGAAAATGATAGCTAGCTAGAAACAAATCCACATGAAGCATCTAGTGAATGACATATTTTTTCATTCCTTAGCTTAGCATTAGGCACTGAGTATAGTGACAAAGGACGCAATCCTTGTATTCAAATAGAAACAGACAAATGAACAAATGAATGATTATGAGGAAATATTATAAGTGTGGACCCAAGCACAGAAAGTTATAGAATACACAGGATAGATAACTATGGGGATATGAAGAAAAGCTTCCTGAGGTGGTGATATATGAAGTTAATTTTGAAGGACTAATAGAAGTAGGCCAAGTGAAATGGTACTAAAAGGGCACAGTATGTCCAGGCAAAGGAAAATAATGAGGAAAGAAGGCATATACATAGTAAGAATTGCAAGTAGTTCAGCATGGCTGCAGCACACAGTAAGACATGGAAATGGAAGTTGGACTTGTATATAGAAGCCAGATTGTTAACGCATATGTATGTAAGTTTAAGTCATTTAGAATATATCATGAAGGCAATGGAGAGTTACTAAAGATTTTTCACAAACAAGGGTGATGGCTGTATTTGTATTAGAGAGATACCTGTGAAGTAATGTAGAGGCTGGATTGGAGAAGTTAAGACAGGAGGAAAGAAAAATAATTAGTTGCTAATGTATTAGACCAGGTAATAAATGAGTAGGTGATAGTGACAATGTAAAGTGTGGGTGCAGATATTCTGATAATAAGAAAGATTTATAAGGTTGGATGGACAAGACATGGTGAATTTGATGCACAGAATGTGATATAGAAAGTAAGAATATGGGCTGGACGAATGGTTCACTGTTTACGAGTTGGCTTGGGAGAGCGATTTCTGAGCAGCAGGGTCACTGGTTTGGATTCCACATGGATCAGTGACACTGTCCTCTACAGCTAAGATGGTGAACAACAGCTCGACCTGGAGCTGGGTTGCCTTGAGTAACTAGTGACAGCATAGGCTGCAGCAGGGTTACAGTGGGCTGCCATAAGTTACCTTGAGTAGCTGGCATCTGGCATGAGTGGCCAATGGCATACTGTTGTGAGCCACTGTCAGCAGCCATCCAATGGCCAATGGCTGATCTCCCTCAACCTGGAAGAGCGCAATGATCACAATACTAGCATAGACCAGTGAAGCAATGTCCTCCACAACTAGACTGAAGAACAAAAGGACAGCAACTTGTCTGTTTCCCTTCCCTGATTCCCAAATGCTGTTCCCTCTCCAATTCCCCAATAATATCCTTAAAAAAAAAAGAATACAAGCAGGTTAGGGCATGAGGAAGATAATAAACTCACTTTTGTATAAGACAAAATAGTTGGAGGTGAAAAATCACACTTTACATAGTCTTGGACTTTGGCCAATGGCATACAGTAAAGATGATCTTACAGACTCGCACCAGACTCTCTTAGCAGAGACTCAAGTGTGTTCACTATACCAGAGCAATTAAAGAAATTCTCAGATTAAACTTCAGTTGTCCAGCAATTTAATTATCCAGAACTCACCATTCCCTTAGCATCTTACTTACTGAAGCTTTATTGTACTTCACAGGACATAAATCTATCCTGCAGTCAGATATTCTATGATGTTACTGTCACTATGACCTTTATATTATATTTAATAATTATGTTTCCTTAATTGCTGCCAAGGAGACAAGAAGCAATACTCCACTTTACAAGTGACCAAGTTCTCTTGAGTTTGACTTTCACATTCTCAGTTACCCAACAGAGTAGATCTGTTGTTTTTTTTCCTTGACCCTTCATTAATATTCATTACTGATTTTCCCAGAAGAATGTCAAAGCAATTACATCCTACCTCTTATTTCATCCTCTATGAAAAGATCACAAATGTCTTCTCAGGGCACTACAAAATCAAGGGTTGTTTACACCAATTATACAACTCAACATTCTTTTCTCTATTTTTCAACATAAAAGTTTGAAATGAATCCTGATGAAAGTGCTTCTGTGACTTTTGCTCTGTGTCAAGTTCTAAACTTTCTAATTCTTTCCAAAGAGATTCTTTTACAGTTCAGCAACTTGGGTACAGCCTCTGGTAAACAAAATGATGCGGAAAGGAGTTCAAATTTGTGGGATTACCTAGTTACATTTCCAGAAACTAGTGAAAACTTTTTTGTTTCTCTTGCTTTTACTGAATTTTTAGAGTATCTAAATCTACATTGTTGCTCAATGTGTCTTTGCTAGTGAATCAAATGAATTTAATGTGATGTTTCCTTTGATGATTATCTTTCATGACTGCTGTCATTATTCTGAGCTCTATTGATCATTGTCAGTTAAAAATTAAAAGAACATGGAAGCAGGGTCATACAAAGGTTGAATTGACTCATCATTCCATCCTTTACTAACTATGTGACCTTAGCTAAATCGTTTAAATTTTATGAGCTCCCAGTTTCCTCATATGTAAAAAGATGCCATATGATCTCACTTATATGTGGAATCTAAAGAACTGAATTAATGAGCAAAGTAAACAGAAATAATCTCAGAGCTATGGAGGAAAAACTGATGGTTGCTAGATGAAAGTGGGGCAGGGATGAGGGAGAAGGGCAAGGAATTAGACAGCATAAATTGGTAACTACAATATTGCCACAGGGATATGAAAGACAGCTTGGGAAATATAATCAATAATGTTGTACAGATTTTGTAGGATGTCAGATGGACACATGTATTATTAGGGGGTTCACTTCATGGATGATGTAGATGCTTGACCACTGCACTGTACACCTGAAGCTGAATAATATTTTATGCAAATTATAATTATATATATATATATATATATATATATATATATATATATATTCATGGGATATGGAGTATAGTATAGGGAATAGAGTCAATGGAATTGTAATAGATATACATGATGTCAGAGGTGCAATAGATTGGGGGAGGGGGATTATTAATTTGAGAGAGGTGAAATGTATAAATGTTACATTGTTTTGTACACCTGAAACTAAGAAAGAAAGAAAGAAAGAAGAAAGAAAGAAAGAAAGAAAGAAAGAAAGAAAGAAAGAAAGAAAGAAAGAAAGAAAGAAAGAAAGAAAGAAAGAAAGAAGATATAGTGATACACACTCTGCTCTCCCATTGAGTTTGGTGTGGTTTTCAAACTGGGAAAGTATTTTAAAATTTTCAAGGCACTAACATACGTAATTTGGTAGTTTGGACACATATTTAAAGGGTTTGGGGGAAAAAATGCTGTTCTCTGAAAGACATAATAATATATGGTGATATGGCAAAGTTATGTAAAATCAAAGATATTTACAGAAATTGAGTTGTTTTTTTTTAAAAAAATGACAGCTAACATTTATTAGATGCTTCTTATATGCCAAACACTCTTCTGTATGCTCCGGATGAATTATCTCAATTTCTGGTCACAAGAGTGAGTTAGGTATTATTATTAGAGGAATTTTACAAATGAGACGTGCCCAATTTACCCAGAAAGTCAGTGAAAGAAACAGATTATACAAACTTGGGCTTGATCAAAAACCCATGATTTTAAACAAAATATGGTTGGGTTTATAATCTTCAATGTGGTTGGGCTTCATAATCTTGTTATATGCTTGTTTTATTTTGATATGTCAATTATTTTTCAACTATATTAGAGCAGAACAATGTAAGTTAATTGGGGTACCAATTTTTACAGTGTGTAGAGAAAAAGATAGAAGTCCCAGCAGTCATACAATCCAGTGGAAATGATGGTTCCTAAATTTTAGAAATTACCTAGTTCTCTAGTTTCTGTGTCAACTATAGGAATAGATTTTACAAAACCTAGAACAGATACTCCAAGATAAAACACTTGAAGCAACTTTTGTTCACTAACTTTTTAAGTCCTGGAAGGAAAGGAATATATGCCTGTCAGAGAGGCTGGATCATAGTTGGTACCCAATGAATATTTGTTCTTCTCTCTTAGTTCTCAGCAGAGTTTTTGTCTACCCTGAAACCTTGTTGACTGTGGCTAGTTGTATAGTTAAGCAACTCTGCAGAAACTGGAATAAAATGAGATTCATATATAGTGTTTATGTCTACCAAGTCATTCTTAAAATTTTCTTAACACAAGAGGATTTATATTTAATTAATTATGAAGCATGACCAATATATAGTTTATTCTGGGGAAAAAAACAACCTTTGGTGGATAGATGTTTAAGAAATATAAGGTGTGTCACATTGAAACTAAATTTAAACTGAGTATTTTTAGATGAAGTCATTTGGATTTGGATAACTGGAAGCAATCTTGAGAGTTCACATAGTTCAACCCATCTTACTTTCCATTAGCTCTGAACCTAAACTTTGCAAAAATCTTTGGGAAATTACATGTTGGTTAAGACTAGTTGGAAAGGCAATTTCTGGTGAAGATGGCAGAGAAGGTAGACACTGAACTTGTACCCACTCATGACCATATCAAAATTACAACTTAACAACAGAACAACCATCACTAAGAATCACCTGAAGACTAGCTGAATGAAAGTCCTACAACAAGGACATACAGAAGAAACCACCTCAAGACTAGTAGGAGTGGCAGAGACACAGAACTGGCTGGTCCAAAACCCAAGGGTGGCATTTAAAAATCAGAGGGGATATCACACCTGCAGAGGTCCATCATGAGGAGTGAGGGGTTACAGCCCCACACCAGGCTTCCCAATCCAGTGCTGAGAAGAGAAGGCCCCACAACTTCTAGATGTGAAAAACTGGAGATCATGACTGAGTGAGAAGTAGGACTGATGGTGTTCCAGGCATTCCTTTTAAAGAACCCATGCATGAACTTACTCAATGATGAACTCACTTGCTCTGAGATCCAGCACAGGGCCATCAGCTCAAAAGTCACTAGGGACATAAGAGGAGGAACTGAATTATATGGATGAAGGGCAGGGACTGAAAGGACATCTTTCCCCCAGACAGAAGTGCTGGTAGAATCCATTGTTTTTTGCTGAGCCTTCCCACTTCCTGCTATGCAGACACAAGTGGCTACCATATCCATCTTATCCATCTCTCCATCAAACTAACACTCTTTGCCCTGCCCTGGTGATTGCCTGAGACCCCGCCTCACCCAAATTTTGGGCCCACCTAAATTACTTCCAATGGATTTTCCATACAAAAGGCCTGTCTTGGCTCATGCAGCGGACTTTCCGAAAATATATCAAAGGCTCACAAAAACCAAACAAGCAGCATTTGGTCATATCATGCCCCATAACTTGTGCTGAGTAGCCGCAAGTTTGGCACTAGTGGCAGCCAGCCTTAATTCATGCCATGGCCTCTCCCATGCACCTCCCAGCCCAGCGCTGGTGGCTGCCATCTATGAATTGCTTTGTGGCTCATGCCAGGTGGCCTCATGTAGGGTAAAGGCTGAGGCTGAATTTGGCCTGTGGCAGGGCTCCTCCCAGGAGACCCCAGGGCTGGTATGACCCATAGCCAGCTTCAAACCAAGCCAAAGAACTACCCAGTTTCATCCCCATACAGCACACTCAGAGGGCAAATTGTACAGGCACCAGAGCCCTGCTAAGGCAAATCCTCCTCCATTGGGTCAGCCTCTGCACAAAAACACCTCCACTATAGTCACAGCTGGTCCTTATAACAAGACCATTCTTCACAACCAATCAAAGATCAATTCCTCCCATTGATGTGCAAACAACAATCAAGGGTCAACTATAGCTGAAGGGCACACACATTACATGCAAGGGATGCACCTGGAGCACCCAGCTCAGGTGACCATTAAAACTGGGCCACTGGGCTCTACAGGACATTTACTACATAAGGCAAGACAAGCCATTGTTGAACGAGCCAATGCTACTTTGAAAAACCAATTATCTAAACAAAAAAGGAGAGACAAGCTAGAACCCCTGCAGATACAATTGGCTAAAGATATGGTTACTTTAAATTTTGTAAATACATCTGGTTCAGTAATGATGTTAACATTGGACGCACTGCAGCAGAAAGACATTTTAATAATCAACACAGTTCTAAGCCATTGGAAAATGTACCTATATGGTGGAAAGTTATCCAAACCAATCAATGGCATCTAGGAACCTTACTAATATGGGGACGAGGTTTTCCTTGTATGTTTCCAGGCCCAGAAGAACGTCGTTTGTGGGTACCTAGTCGGTGTGTCAAACCTTACCATGAACAACAGCTCACCGAAAATCGGTCTGACCAACAGCCAAAAGAAGAAAAACAACCAGTGGAGAAGACAGTATAGATGACTAAAAAAAACCATTAATTGATGAGAAAATCCCCAATTCTGATACCAGTATGCTGGTATCCATGTTGACAGTCCTTTCTATTCAAGAAGTAGATCAGGAAATTAATGTCAGATTAGCTGATTTGGAAACTACTGTTGTATTTCTTGGTGATCAAATGGAAAATTTGCATGCTATAATTACTTGAAAATGTGATTGGAATGTATCAACCTATTGCGTAACACTTTATGCATATATTCAAGCTTGTACACCTTGGTCTGAGGTACAAGCTCATCTTTTGGGGCATGTTCCCAATCTTACTGTGGACATTTTACAACTACAACAAGAAGTAGATCAGATGTCCAATGCCAAACTCCAGCTGCTCCCGGGAGAAGAAGCACTCTCCGCTGCTGTAGATGGACTTTCTCATTTAAATCCTACAAATTGGATAAAGACTTTGGGTGGAGGATTTGCTGGTGCAATTGCTATTTTGCTTATCTTTCTATGTTTGTCCTGTTTAGTCCTCAGAACTGGACAAACAGCCCTCCAACATGTAGTCAAGGAGGAATCAACATGGTCTGTGTTTCTCATATTTCAGAAAAAGAAAAGGGGAGATGTGGTCACATAGCAACCTAGCCATCTGCCCCCATGCACCTTTCCTTAACATCAGATCTCATGGAGACAGTCCTTCCACTATGCTTATGGAAAATCCCCATGGGACCCCAAAAAGAGGGCTGGTTAGTCAACGAGGAGTATGACCCTAGTGGCAGATAGGGTAACCCAAGACAGACACAGTCATGGGGGTACCATGGGAGGAATCATGGAGGCAAAGAACATGAGCCAAAGACCCCTTGTCTACAATGCTAACAGCCTGCCTGATAAGTGAAACCTGAACAAATCATAACATCTATCCTCCATGCGTTCTTGCCCTTAGACCTCTTGGTGAGCAGTTTCTGTCTCCCAGGAGGTGCACGTATACAGGTCATGGGACTTTTGGTAAAGGCAGCCTGCAGGCCATGGGGTGATTTGACTTAGAGCTAAGTTCTCTGTAATGATGTATGTGACTTACAGACTGTGGAAAAAACAATGCTACTTCCCTGTGTGTATACCAATAAAACCCACAGTCAAGCCCGATTCGGGGCTCTTTTACCTAGAGGCACTGAGTCCCCTGGCTAGCACTGCTTTTGAACTATCTTTTGTCTCTTGTCTATATTTTTCTGTTTCTCAACCTCCACCATTCCTTCCAAACTCCTATGGCCCTGTCATGCAGGACACGACAGAGGACATCTGGGTATGCCACAGTATTCTGGTCCAGCAGGATAGTCAGAATCCCTACTCTTTTTAAAAGTCATTTTATGGGGTCCTCTTCTTGGTTCCAGTACTCTGGGCTAAGGAGCTTGGTGTAGGGCTGGGGTCCCTCGCTTCTCTGTGGGGAACCTCTATGGCTGAGATATCCTCTTGAATTTCAACTTCCACATGGAGGTTTAGGGTTAGCCCATTTCACATATCTTTCCCTCTTACAAGCGTTGATGTGGCTTCTTCTTTATGTCCTTAGTTATAGATCTTTTGTTCTGCTGATCTTCAGATGGTTCTCCAGGCTGGTTTTTCTATAATTTAGTGGTAATTTTGATGTGTTCACAGGATGAGGCAAGCACAGTGTTTAATATCATCCTCCATCTTGGAACTCTCTCTTAGTAATAAACTTTCTAAACTTAAATTTACACTATTTTTCACTCATGGGAATGAGTTAAGTGGACTTTCCAGTATTTGTGGTAGAACTAGTAAGGAAGAAACTTGAGATTAGGGTCATCTTTCCAGTCCTCATCAACTCATCCCACAGGGGTCACTGCCCACCCTACCTATGCATAAGGATAGATCCAGACATAAGCCATGTTTACCATAAGCAAAACACAGAAATAAAATAAATCATCTAGTTAGGTGTTTAGATAAGTATTTTGCTATGCTCTACTTTTTGATTTTTATGTTATGTTTGTACATCCACATTTAAACCTTAAATAGAAAGATCTTTTCAGATAGAATTTAGAAAAACTGCTCAACTTGAATGAAATTATGAATCACCAAAGAGAATTTTGTTAAAATTCCGACTGAGACTCATATAGAATGAGACCTAAGATTCTACATTTCTAATGCAATTTCTTAGGTGATGCAGATGCTGCTGCTAGGTGAGTCACACTGAACAGCATAAGTCTTCTATAGAAGGTGTTCTCAAACTGGATCCCGTGGAGCCTATGACTATATGTAGATGCCTCACATGTTAGCTCAGAGGTGTGAATGGGTAACCAAGTACATGAAACTCTGAACAATTCCTCCTTCACTCTTTTTAAAAATATGCTCAACTTTGATATATTTAATATAATGGGGTGTTATATAAGATTTTATTAGAGAGATAATAAGGTTTTGTTGCTAACAATGCAAATAACAATAATGAAATACTGATCTCAAGTATTTCACAAGGTAAAGGTCATTCATTTAGGCCAATTTATAAGAAAAAAAATGCCTCTGTCAAAAAAGTATTTAAGTAGATATCTTGGGTTATTTGAATATAATTTGAGCATTTCCTGATTAAACTCCAAATTTCCTAGTGAGCCAATCCAAATGAAAAAGTGGATTTTATGAAAAGGAAAATATGATTTGGCTATGATTTTATTAATAGTCAATTTGTTGTGTGAAGAAAATAAAACAGAACTGGATGTCAGGGGATCTGTCTTTCAGTTATGGCTCTATACTAATATTTGAGTTACCTAAGATGTGTTTCAACCTCTGTATGTATGTTTTCCCCTTGGTTAAGAAAGGAAATGATCCCTACCCTAACTTCCCCACAAGAGTGAAGATGGAAAGAAATGATAGGTAGGCTGTTACAAGGTGAGGGTAGAAGCAGGGAGAACTGTTAGGAGATGGCTACAATAACTCAGAGGAGAGATTATGATGACTTTCATAGTATGGTAGAGAAGGAGGTGGTGAGAGGTCATATTTTGGTATTACCAAGGTAAAGCAGACAGGATTTGTTGATGAATTAGATATAGGGTGTCAGAGACAGAGAGGTCATTTAATTTATCAGGGTACTTTTGACTTTATTTTTTTTATTCCCTACCAGGAAATAATGCATAGAAAATTATTAATTTTGCTCACAGTTATGTAAAAATCTGGATTTGTTTCCAAGGAAGGAAGACATGTTCATTGCTTTCCCAGACCCACATCACTTTTACTTAGCTCTGTTTCTCTTCCTGAACTGAGGTTTGTTTCATAGAAAAAATGGCAGAACACTTAATGATGGAGCCATTAGACTTTATGAAAATTTGATAGACATTAATCCAGAATGAGGATTCATTTCTTGAATACATTTGGGAAAAAAAGTAAACTGGACTGATTTTTTGAGAAATGCAGTTGTGTCTTTTCCTGTCTCATCTTTATTTGATTTCTCTGCATTTGATTACCTACTCGGTACCCTTAAATGCTGTTGAATTATTGGTGATGAAAGTCAGTGAAGTCTAAGTGGGAAAAGCTCTATTTATCTTGATTTATTTATAAATCAATTACTATTTTAACTATCATTCTGTATTTAAAACAAACATTTAATGCATTTCTACTAAATGTTAGGTACTTTGTTAAAAGCTCAAGATTCAAAGAAAGGTAAGATACAATACTTGCCTGTAGGAAATATACAGTCTAGTTTACTTTATGGCACAATAAACAACCACATATAATATGATGTTAAATCGTTTTTAAGATATATGTGCAAGGTGTTATGGAAACACAGAGGAGGAGTACCTAATCCAGATTGGATGTTCAGATAGAGCTACATGGAGGTACTAATTTATGAGCTGGGTTTTAAAGAAACATTAGGAGTTAGCCAAGTAAAGAAGGAGTGTGGGGGGGAGATCATTTGTCTAGGCAGACAGGGTTGCATGTGAAATAGCATGCAGGTATCAGAAGTTCATATGTTCAGAAAACAACCAATAGTTGAGTATGGCTGGGGTAAGGGTGCCAGTGAGGTATTACAGAATATGAGGCTTGAGAGGAAAGCAGAAGCCAGATATTGAATGTCATTATTTGCTAAGTTAAAATGTTTGGATTTTATCAATGATAGCTAGTATTTATTGAGGCTTACTAGGTGTTAGTAAGTTACTGTTATTACACTTCACAGTTATATACTCTTATATACACTATATACTCATAAGCATTATCTAATTTAATCATAGCCATGCAGCAATGTTATCACTATCATCGATGTGGAAACTGAAGCACAGAGATATTACATAATGGCCCAGGATCTTTAAGTGACAGATCTAAGATTCAAATACAGTCAATTTAGTGTAAAGTTCTTGCTCTTTACCAATACACTCTATAGCCTTTGTTTAACCTAAAAGCCATGAAGAATCTATGATGGAATAAAGACTGCCACCAAATTTTTGGTGCTTCTTCCATTGAAAGTTCAAGTCATTGTCTTCTTCTCTTCAATTTCAACCAATTATGAGACTGTTTTAACCAAAAGAGTATGGGGAAAATGATGTTTTGCCAGTTTCCAAAGCTAGACCAGGAGAAACTGAAAACTTGTGTCTCCACTTCTTGTGTCTTTAAACACTCTCTCCCTAGAAACCCGCTGAGCCACTATGTACATGGTCCAACTACTTTGAGGTTGCCATGCTGAAGCATCCATGTGTAAGTGGTTCAGTTGTTAATTCCCAGTGAGTTTAACTTTTCACACATACATACCAAAACACCAACAGTATGATTGAAGCCATTTCACATTGTCCAGAGCAGCATATCCATCTGATCAGTAGCAAAGAATGACCTTAGTTGGCACCACTTACTTGGAGCAGAGGAATCACCAAGCCTAGCCCTGCCTGAGTTCCTGACATACAATATAATGATATATGATATAATGATTGTTGTTTGAAGCCAGATAATTTTTACATAATTTTGGCACAAATTATTGTAAAGTGATACATATAGCTAAGCCACTGAAAGATTCTAAGCTGGTCAGATACATGTTAAATTCACACACACACAAAAGTCTTCTATTTGATTAAACACTGAAATATCTGTTTATCCAACCTAAAATGTCTGGCACATAACAGTCACTCAAATGAATGAATGAACCCAGTATGAATGAATTGCATAGTAGCAACTTAGGTGTGGTGTGTGTGTGTGTGTGTGTGTGTGTGTGTGTGTGTGTGTGTGAAACGGGGTACTCTGTAAAGGTCATTGTGCTGACAGTCAAACTAGGACTGGATAGTCTGAGAAGAACAAACTCTCCATCATCGCTTGGGGCTTACCTTTTTCCTACTGGTCTCATTGACATGAGATTTGGCTGGAATTAACCACCGCTCCACTTGGCCAGCCCCCTAACATGCATTTTATTTTATTTTATTTTATTTTATTTTATTTTATTTTATTTTATTTTATTTTATTTTATTTTATTTTATTTTGAGAGCAGTGTCACTGGCCCTCTTATGTGGGACCAAACCAGGGCCGCTGGCTTCCCAAGCCAGCGCTTAACCACCACGCCACTGGGCCGGCCCTAAAATGTATTTTTAAATGTCAAGAGTTTGGTTTTTTAAATGCACAAAACGTAATTTGGAGTAGAATTCTGAAACTCCTAAATTTTGGAAGGAATACAAAAGTTCCAGTCGTTTATTTTGTTTCTGCTTGTATTAAAATCTCTGATGTCATTATGTATTTATAAAATAGCTTTCACTTCTGAAAGAAATTTCGCCTCTTCCTGCCAAAAGGACAGATCCCTTCCTCCCTCTCTTCCTTCTTCCTTCTCTCTTTCCCCTCCTTCCTTCTTTTTTCTCTCTCTTTCTTCTAGTCTCTACATATCTCTCTCTCCCTCTGTTTCAAAGACAGACCTGTCTCAGAAGAATGAAGATTCATACCCTATATCAATCATTTACTTTTCACTAGCTCAAAGACACATCTTTGCTGGGAGAGCTTTCATCTTTTCCAGCAGCTGAAATAAAGCAAATAATGTCACTTTACTTTCTAAGTTGAAAGTAAAGAGATTTATCTAAGTGTCAAGTAGAAATGAGTACAAATGGACACAGGCTCAACTTTAGCTTATCGTTCCAGCCCAGGTAGTGAGGTGAATCCATGTGTCCTCTGCCTAAGTAAAGGAAAATAATTTGCAGAGGGAAAGGTAAAGACACTTTTTGAAAGTGGATTAAATATAACAGGATTAACAATGTCATAGTACCTGCTGCTAGAGCCTTTCTGTCAAACTGCTATTTTGGTAACCTCACAAAAAACCAGTGCAGTAGGAGCTTTTGTAGAGTACAGAATACAGTGGTTTAAGAGTAAGTGGCTTTGGAGTAAGCCAGGACTGGCTGCACACATGACCCAGAGTCATTCACTGCTATGTGACCTTGATCAAATCACTTTATTATTCTGAGCTCCAGTTTTCTTATCTATAAAATGGGGATAATAACACTACATACCTCATAAGTTTATCATGAGGGTCCTCTGAAATAATATTTAGCACATGGCCTGGCACACAGGAAGTGCTCAATAAACAGTAATAGTAGTTGATTTGCTGTTATAAAAATTTCTTTGTTAAATATAAAATGACTGTGTGGGGCCAGCTGAGTGGCACATTGGTTAAGAGCTGGTTTTGGGATGCCGGCAGCCCTGGTGCAGATCCCACATATGAGGGCCAGTGACACTGCCCTCTACAGCTTACAACAGCTCCAGCTGGAGCTGGGCTCTGCGAGCCCCGGCGACAGTGTAGGCTGCAGCGGGCTGCGATAGGCTACAGTGAGTAGCCGGCAGCTAGAGTGAGTGGCTGACAGCCAGAGTGAGCTGCCAATAGCTGCAGTGAGTGACCATCCAGAGGCCGACGACCGATCTGCCTCAGGAAGAGCACAATGACGATACCAACATGGGCCAGTGAAGCAACGTCCTCCACAACTAGACTGAAGAACAAAAAGACAGCAACTTGTCTGTTCCCCTTCCCCGGTTCTCCAACGCTGTTCCCCTCCCCCAATTCCCCAATAAAATCTTTAAAAAAAAAGACTGTGTGTACATATACATATACCAGTTCAGAAAGAAAACACTGGGGTAAATTCCAACAACTTCTTAACAAATGAGAAGAGGAGTAATATATATTGAGAACCTATACAGTATGACATTTATTCTCACAGCAAGAAGTTAAGTGATTTTCCCATGGATATATAACTAGTAAGTTATAATGACTGGGATTCATGCTTTGCTCAGTCTATTTCTAAAGCCTGTTTTCCCCACCCCCCACTATATTTTCTATGCATTCTCTGAGTTTCTGTTTATATTTTATCTCTTCATTCATGCATTGTTGGTCCATAGTGCTAAATGCTACCACCCATTTGGCCACCTAAAGTTATTTGCATTTTAATTCATTCTCCCTCATCACCAACAAATAAAGTAATTCCTTACAGAGCAGGAACTAAACCTTTAATTGCATTCTGGTGTGCATAGTAAGTGCTCTTATATTTTTTGAATGACAGTAACCAATTTGTCCAAATCCTACCTCTTGCTTTCTCTTGAAATTGGTTTATGCATATATATCTATATAATAAAGACACAGAATGAGAGGTGTTTGTTTTCTTATATTACTGACCAACCATAGTTACTATTTTCTCTTGAATATTCATAGTTCTTCAATTAAATTAAAAATGTTAAGGATCTACTGTTCACCAAATCTTGTGAACAGAAGAAATCTTGTGAAATTTCTTCTGACTTATTCAATATCTTCTTTTTTAAACTTATAGTTTTTTTGGGTGACAATGTTAGTAAAGTTAGTAAAGTAGGTTTCAAGTAGATGAGGGTAAATAGGATCAAATATATGGTGATGGAAGGCGAACTGACTCTGGGTGGTGAACACACAATGTGATATATAGATGATGTGCTATAGAATTCTACACTTCAATATGTTCTGGAATGGAACTTACTTGTTTATAACTCTTTGTAACATCTCTATCCCTCAATTTTCTTGCAAAATAGAGGAAAATGTGTAACTAATTGACATATGGGTTTTGGAGGAGGAATTATGTTAAGAGAAGAAAGCACCTAGGACACAACAGGTGCTCAGTCAATATTAGTCTCTATTTCCTTTATTTGGTAGCTCCTTTTGAGGTTCAGGTGTGACATTCTTCATTTATGGAGATGTGCTCTTTTTGTCATAGTGAGAATGGGAAACCATGGGCATAGGATTCTTTGAACTTAGCATCACATGAGCATCAGAGATATCATCAGGGTCTGGGAAAATCTTAGCTTCAGCTACAATTAAAAATGAAAACTATACAGCAAGTGTGGGCTCCAGGCACAGGGCTGCCCTTCCCACAATGACATGTTGGAACTCTCAGGGACAACCAATAGGGCAAAGTAGGTAAATGTTGTGTTTACCTTTTCTCACAACCACATCAAAATTACAATGAATCTATAAAACAACCATTATTGAGAATCATCTAAAATCAAACTGAACTGAAGCCTTTCCATGAAGGACTTGCAGAAGAAATCACTTCCAGACTTGTTAGAAGGTCAGAGACACTGAACGGGCTGGTCCCACACCCACATGTGAACATTAAAGACCAGGAGGGCTATTTTGGCTGTGGAGATCCCGCAATTCCCTAGAGGAATGAGAGACACCCCCCCGCTCTGCCCCAACCCAGTGTTCCAGTGCTGGGAAGAGAAGTCCCCGTAATTTATGGCTGTGAAAACTAGCGGATATTGTGACTGAGTGAGACTGAGTGTGGCTGCAGTCACAGGCACTCCTAAAGGGACTGTACATGGACTTACTCACCCACAGAGTCACTTGCTCTGAGCTCTAGCACTGGGGCAGCAGTTTTAGAGGCAGTGAGGACATATGGTGGGGAACTGAGTGTTCTGGCTTGGGACTGGGGCTGGAGAGGAAGGTTTCTCCTGGAAGCGAGAGATGGCAGAGGCTATTGTTTCTTTGTTGAGCCCTCCCCCTTCCTGGCATGTGAACACTAGTAGTGCCACACCTGAGTCTCTGTGTTTGCTCGCCATGCCCTGGTGATTTGAGTCCTGGTCCTGCCCAACTTTCGGGCACACCCAGGCTGTTTCAGTGGCTTTTTTGGTGTGCAGACAGCCTGCTTTGACTCAAGCTGCAGACTTTTATAGGGCCTTTCAAAGATTTGTGGGATCCAATCAAACAGCATCTGGCTTGAGTGTGTCCTGTACCTCTGGCTGAGCATCCCTAAGCTGGTACTAATGACAGCCAGCCTTGGTTCATGGTTTGACCTCTCAAGGTCCTTCCAAGTACAGCATGGGTGGCAGCCATATGTGGATTTCTTTCTGGCTCCCACTAAGTGCCCCAAGGTGGGACACAGGCTGTGGCTGAAATAGACCTACATTAGATCCCCTCCAAGGTGGTCCTGGGCCTGGTGCCCCCAGTGGCCAGCTTCAAAATGAGTTGGAGCATCACCCAGCCATCTCCAAGTACTACACATCAAAAAGGAAGATTGGGCAGACACAAGAGTCTTGCTGAGGCTCTGGAGGGTCAGTCCCTACAAAACAACTCTTCCATTGCAGTTAAGACAAGTCCTCACAATAAGTGAGCCCAAGGACTAGTCCCTCCCATTGAGATGCAGTTATCAACCAAGGCTCAACTATAAGAGGAGGGCACACACAACCCATACAAGGGGCACACCAGCAATGTGTGGCTCAAGTGACCAGAAAGACTGCACCAGTGAACCCCATAGCACACCTACCACATAAAGCCACTCTACAAAGACCAGAAGACATATCAGCCCTACCTAACACATAGAAACAAACAAAGACAGAAAGCTAAAATGGGGCGACAAAGAAACATGCCCCAAATAGAAGAACAGAACAAAGCTCCAGAAAAAGCACTAAGTGAAATGTAGATAAGCAATCTATCAGATGCAGAGTTCCAAACACTGGTTATAAGAATGCTCAATTATCTCAGGGAAAACTTCAACAGAGAGATTAAAACCACAAAAAAAAAGAGTCAGAAATGAAAAAAAATACAATATGGAAATAAAGAATATATTACAGAAATCAACAGTAGATTAGATGAAACAGGGGATCCATCCAGCAATATAGAAGATAAGGCAGCAGAAAAACCCTAACCAGTACAGCAAAAAGAAAAAAAAAATCCAAAACATTGAGGAGAGCTTAAGAGGCTTCTGGGACAATATCAAGCATACCAACAGTCACATTATAGGGTTACCAGAAGGAAAAGAGGGAGAGCAAGGAATTGAAAACCTATTTAAAGAAATAATGACAGAAAACTTCCCTAACCTGGTGAAGGAAATAGACATACAAGCCCAGAAGTCAGAAGTGCAGAGAGTTCCAAACAAGATAATCCCAAAGAGGCAAAAACAAGACACATCATAATTAAAATGCCAAAGTTTAAAAACAAAGAAAGAATCTTAAAAGTGGCAAGAGAAAAGCAGTTAGTTACCTACAAGGGAGCCCCCGTAAGAGTGGTAGCTGATTTCTCAACACAAAATTTGCAAGCAAGAAGGCAGTGGCAGGACATATTACAAGTGATGAAAAGCAATGACATACAACTAAGATTACTCTATCCAGCAAGGCCGTCATTTAGAATTGAAGGACATGTGGCTATGCCCACCCACAACTAAGATTGAACACAGCATCCTTGAGCTTAGAGGCCACGAGCTGCCTTTGGGAAGCCAGATGGTGACTGGTGCCCTCCACAACGAAAAATGAAGAACAACTTGGCTGGTCCTCTCCCCCAATTCCCCAACACTGTTCCCTCCCCCAATTCCCCAATAAAATCTTACAAAAAAAAAAGAATTGAAGGACAGATCAGGAGCTTCCCAAACAAGAAAATGCTGAAGGAGTGCATCACCAGGAAACCAGTATTGCAAGGAGTCTTAGAGGTACTTCTTTAAGATGGGAGGGAGGGTATAAAGTATGAGTGAAAAGGGGAAGGAATTAAGAAGTACAATTTGTTGTTATACAGTAGTCATTGGAATGTAGGGTATAGCATAAGGAACATAGTCAATAATATTGGAATAACTAGGTATGGTGCCAGACAAGTACTAGATCTATCAGGTTGATAGATGGGAATAGGGTAGGGGCAGGGATAAAAAAGTGAAGGTATTAAGAAATACAAATTTGTAGTTAATACAGTATGGAAGAATATAATCAACAATGTTGTAAAGATCATGTAAGATGCCAGATGGGCACTGGACTTATCAAGGAGATCACATCACAAACTGTGTAGATTACTGACCAATGTGCTATACACCTGGACTGAATTAGAATAATATTGAATGTCAACTATAACTAAATATATAGGTATATAAAATCACAGGAAATGGACTACAACATAGGGAAGATAGTGATGTTATTGTAACAATTATATAAGATGTCAGAGCGTTAGTAGCTTAGGGGGTGGGTTATCATTTTGTGAGGGGTTTAAGTGTATATTACATTGCTTTCTGCACCTGAAACTAATAAAAAATAAATTAAAAAGAAAAGATATTGGGCCCATAGACGACCAAAACTTTTTATTACTATGGCAGTAAATTGGTACTTCGGGTTATCACAATGACTATGGAGAACAATTAACCCTATTTGTTTTTTTTGTTTTTTTGTTTTTTTTTGAGGGCAGTGTCACTGGCCCTCATATGTGAGACCCGAACCAGGGCCGCTGGCTTCCAAGGCCAGCACTTAACCACCGCACCACTAGGCCAGCCCAACCCTGTTGTTTATCTTAGCAGCCAAGCACTTGTTTCTTTCTCCTCCTTGGAAGTTAGTGCCAGATTCTTTCAAGTCGACCTGGCAACAAAGGAACAACATCTTTGGTTTGGATAGAAAACTTGAGAGAGCTGCTGAAGACACAGTAGAGAGGAAAAGAGTGTTCAGAAAATATTTTCTCCTATTTTTGCCTGACTGTACAAATGTATTCAGTTTCTTATGGGACCATTTAAATTCAAACTGAGTGATTCCATCAGATATGAGTATAGGTTACCAATATGTGGATAAGCTAAACATGCTGGTCAATGAGTTTTGGAAATTTATCATGGACGATAAGGCACTCAATGATAGCTAGGCTTATATCTTGCTATAAGATTGACAATTTAAAAAAAAAGTATTGGGAAAAGTCCAAGGCCAACATCCCAAATTCTAGGGGTTTTTGTTTTGTTTTGTTTTTAGTTTTTTTGTTGCCAGGTTATTTTCTCTGTGATTTATTATGAGTTTCAGGTGTACAAAACAATGTAGTGATTAGACATTGGCACACCTCACTAAGTGATAACCCCAAAATGTCTACTACCTATCTGACATCATACATAGCTATTATAATACCAGTGACTATATTCCCTATGCTATACACCTGAAACTACTATAAAATAATATTGAATGTCAACTATAATTTTAAAAGTATATAGTCACATGATAGGCTTTTTCTGAAGTGCCAATGAAACAAAGTTGGTTTTCTGGGGTTGGAGGGAACCAAATAAACTCCAGGCACTCTATCCAGTCAGGGTCAGTGATCTCTTTCTGTTGGTGCCATCTGTCCCTTCTTGATCCTACATTGGAACCAAGTGGAAATAAAGGAAATGATTTTTTTAAGGGCTTACTTTTACAGTTCATACCACTTTAGTGAGAAAGTGAAAATCATAGTATGAGGCTATTTTCTGAGCTCTATGGTTGATTTCAAATGAATTTCACAACTCAGTGTAATATGTTGTAAGAATGTACCAATGCCTAAACTTAGAGCCATCTGTCAATACAATCATTTTTGACCTTAAAAAATAAACTCCCTGTTCTTGCCATTTCTCGTATTCTATAACTTCTAGTACCTAATTATCAGTGCTCCATTGTCGTTAATATTAGGTCATGCCTACATCTTCTTCCATTTATTCATTCATTTAGCATCCATTTATTAAGTGCCTTCTTTTCTTCAATTTCTTATTTAGGCACTGAGAATAAAGATATGAATACAACCTGGTCCCCACTCTCTAGGAGCTTAGAGTCCAATAATATTTTAATTATTCTGTAAGATATTCTAGGACAGAAACCATGAATTCTACCTCTTAGTACCTACATAAAACTAGGAACACAAGATATGGTGAAGCAAGATTTATTTAAATAAGTTTGGTTGAATTTTCTATGAAAAATGTTTTTTTCTAGGTTGGCTCCTTAGTAAGCAATGTAAAAATGTGAAAATGCAAGTATTCTAAGACTGCATCAAGTTTATTGCTTGATGAAGCTTCCCAAACAACTTCAAATACAGATGGATGTGATAAATATATATTCCATTGGTAGGAAATTATCAACTAGGTTTATGCAATATGTCCCTCAGGCAATTTATGCTTCACCATAAGTGGGTCATTATTCTGCTGTGTAAATGCATACACACACTTGCTGGTGTACACAGACTTCTTTCCTTGTTTGTGAAATCTCAGAGAGGCATGACCATTTCTTCCCAATATATTTTACTATGGCAGAAGAACAGATAGTCACATAGATGCTCTGGTTTCCCACACTCTCCCCACTCAGTGACAAATTGAATTATTTATTATTGTGGAATTCATACCAATTAATCCTTTATAAACTCTCCAAAGCATAATGTAACTTTCCAGAGCCTTAATTTATTAATCAACCTAACTGGTCAAGGTAACGTTAGTTAAACCACGAGCTCACACTTTTTTTTCCAAATTAAATTCCTAAGGAAAGCAGAGCAATATGGGGATTCAGAAATATATTTTTAGTAAACATAAAATGGGTCACATAAAATTTACCTGCTGCATAAGCAACTGGAGTGTTTCATAAACTTGCATACAAAATTCTGACTTGCCTTCTTTCCTCTTCTTAAGCGTGCTGGCTATGGTGATAAACTCGTGAGCAAAGAAGCAAGTTTTTCAACTGTGTTTATAAATATCAATTGTTTGTTTGTTTGTTTGTTTGTTTTAGAAATAGTTTAATTCCAACCATGAGGAGAGGACTTAGCCCATATCCAATACAAACTGGTTGCAGCAGTAATGTGACTGATTATCTTTTCTTCATTTCTCTAGGTAAGCAACAATATGGGTCATTTGAGTCATCTTGGCAAGTTTTTGAAATGCTTGTTTTGAATTGGTGGGCTTGAACAGTGGCAATTTGTTACATTGACACTTCTTGCACACCTACAAATAAAGACAGTTCTTTGCAGATACAATGTCTTCCTCTTCCCTGAGGAACTGCTTTTCTCTGTATTTTTCAGATGAGAGGAAAAGAATGGAAAAGTTAAGGCATGAACAGAAGGTCAAAATTGATTGATTGGCTAAAAACCAGCCTTGGATGTACAGATTAGATGGTTGATCTCTCTGAAAACTTTCTCTCTCTCTCTCTCTCTCTCTCTCTCTCTCTCTCTCTCTCTCTCTGTCTCTCTTATAAACACACACACACACACACACACACACAAACCCACACATACAAGAGATAAAATCTTCTAGGAAAATATTTTTTCCTTTAAATAGTATATAATTTTATTTTGTACTTCTGTAATTCAGACACTTCAGAACATGTGTTTATATATCTCTTTTCTAAAACTATCTTGTTCAGTTAGCATACTAGAGTACCTTAACAATGGCTTATAACTTGTTTTGGTGCCCAGGTAAGATAGTGAGAAACATATGGCTGTGAAAAAAATATATGTATATACATATAAAATTGTTAAACTTATTCAATTCAGTGTCTGCAGATAATAATAACTGAATGCAAACTTTTGAATGTGACTAAAAATTAGACAAGTATATTGATTATTGTATTCTTAGAGAGCTAAGCTCATTGCCTCTGTAAGAAGAAAAAAAATAGACTAAAACAAAAATGAACGAGGTCAGTTAATCTGATAGAACAATGTAGGTATTTTGGATTTCAAGTAGAAAACAATGTGTATAATTCAACTTTGGTAAAACCTATGGTTGCTGAAATCCATGTGAAAATGATTACATTTGTTTTATGGCCTGATATAATTTTGTGACAGGACTCTCCTGTTGGAGTGCCTCAGTTTCTGCAGCTGAATTAACTCAAGGTGAAGTTCATTCCTATCACTGAAAATGATGATAGTGACAATCCAATACAGATCATCTGAGTAGGAGGCCTAAACCTCCCGGCACTTAAAAGTGAAAGTTAACCTAGATTAAATTATTAGACTGTCACTGATTTTGTGATGCTAGATGGAAGTCTACCAGGTGTACCATGGGGCAAAAATAATAATGACCATGTCTGCTGCTAAGTACAAAGAGTATCTCTGTGTAAGTAGCTGTTCTTGTAATCTTTTTTCAAACTTTCTAGAAGACAATTTATTTTTTTCCAATTCTATTAACATATAATTGACATATAACACTGTGTAAGTTTAATGTGTACCACGTAATGACATGACATCTGTATATAGTACAAAATGATTATCACAAGTTTAGTTAACATTTATAATCTCATATGATTACAAGAAATATTTTTCAAGTAATGAGAATTTTCAGAATTTACTCTTTTAACAATGTTCAAATATATCATATAGCATTGTTAACTATACTCATTATGTTGTATATTACATTCCCATTAATTATTCATCTTGTAACCAAAAGATTGTACCTTTTGACCACCTTAAATCAATTCCCTTACACTTCACCCTTTGCCTCTGGCAACCACAAATCTAATCTCTTTCTTTATGAGGTGTTTTGCATTTTTTTGATTCTACATATAAGTGGGATCATACAGTATTTGTCTTTCTCTATTTGACTTATTTCACTTAGCATAATGCCCTCAATGTCCATCTATGTTTTTGCAAAAGGCAGGATTTCCTTCTTTTATGTCAGAATAGTATTCCTTTGTATATGTGTACACCATATTTTCCTTATTATATAGACAGTTCCATTATTCCATGTCTTCACTGTTGTGAATAATGCTGCAGTGAACACAGGGGTGCAGCGCAATCACTTTGACATGGTGATTTCATTTCCTTTGAATATATACCAAGAAGTGGAATGGCTGGGTCATATGGTAGTTCTATTTTTAATTTTTTGAGTAATATCCACAGTGTTTTCCATACTGGCTTCACCAATTTAGATACCCACCAACAGTGCACAAAGGTTTCCTTTTTGCCACATCCTCCTCAGCATCTCTTTTGATAATGACCATTCTAACAGACTTGAGGTGATATATCATTGTGGTTTTAATTTGCATTTCCCTGATGATGAGTGATGCTGAACACCTTTTCTTGTACCTGTTGGCCACTTGAATATCTTTGGAAAAATGTCTATTTAGGTCTTTTGCCCATTTTTAAATTGGGCTATTTGTTATTTGCTATTGACTTGTTTGAGTTCTTTACATTTTTTTGGATATTAACCGTTTATCGGATAAATGATTTGCAAATATTTTCTCTCATTCTCTAGGTTACCTTTAGGTAATTTATCCTCATCTCTTAAGACTCTCCTTCTTTCTCCCTGCCCAAAATATATTTTTGAGCCTCACTGTTTATTGCAAATATGTGTTGATCACAAGCTCATGGTTGAAAGGATTACTTGTTTGTTTAAAAAGCATAAAGTTTTAACAGTATAACATATGTAGTAATACTACATATATTGAAACCTCCTTACAGAGAGAAACTACTTATTGAATATATTTCAGAAATTCAGAAACTTATAATATTTAAACTATGCCCTTTAGTATGATAAGGTGTTCAACAGGCATTCCTGATCACTCCTCTTGTGAGTTAATATTCATATACATTTATTTTACATGAATTTGTATATGTTTTTTAGTAGTCTTACAGGTTTTATTTACCCACACTTTTCCTCTTCATTTAGATTTTAAAGTCCTTGGATTCAGAGACTACATTTTCTACTTCTCCTGAGTGCCTTAATAGGATTAAGTTAAAGAAGGAAAAGAAAGGGAGGAAGTTACTGCTGAATCACAATATGCCAGCTAAACTCAGAGTGGGGGTGGGGGAGAGGTTGTGTTAAAAGGTATGTTTACTTGAAGCTGTGAGGCAAATTTAGGACATCTGCCTCAGTTTCTATATGGGTCAGAGTTCAAGCAAATTGATTTGGCTTCTTTCAGGAAATTATTACCAGTTATGTGTTCAACATTCTTAATATCCATTAGGAAGTATAAAATAGGGCAGAGAACAAATCATCTCTGTCTAGTGTTAGAATTCAAATCTTCTCAATAATGCTGATATTTTTAACACTCTAACCTCTGGGCTCTGAATTTTGTCCAACTACTTATCCATTTATGACTGGCCTCTTACTCTCCACCTTAGCCAGCCTCCCTGAACATGACCCAATCTCTCACCCACAAACGTGGCCCAATATTTTTCAGTTAGTTGGGTGAATTTCATATTCTCATCACAACACTTGTAAGGATGAAATTTTGGTCCATTTACTCAATTTTGGAATATTCTTTAGTATTGTGACTGTATTTGTTAATCTTGCTAACCCTTTTTCCCCCCAATCTTATACTATATATTCAAAGAAAAAAATATTTTAGTTGATATGGTTATAGCATAATATTAAGGTAGAAATCCTTTCTGGGTTCTATCTATTCAAACAAAATGAGATTTGTCCAAATCTCCTCCTTCCTGTCAAATCCAGAAGATAATTTGATGGAAATATGCAGAAATGTATTTTTTAAATAGAGCAGATGGTCATTATTTTTTACCTTTTAAGATCAGGCACCAAGGCTATCCCCTTAAGCGTCTAAACCTCTTTAATGATCCATAGTCCTACAATCCACAAATTTTTCACAACCTTCTTTGTTTTTTTTATATTGTAATGTGCACCACGTATTTATTCCCTATTGTATAAACTAAAGAGAGAACTAGATATTGTGGAGACTGAACAAATGGCTTTATATTCAGGAAGGACCTATAATCAGCTCCTTATTGTATGCCTCTTACGTTCTATTTATTTAGTCTAAACGATGTAGGCATCTGCCATTTGGCTGTGATTTTGATCAGTGTGGATAGCTGAACAAGATAGTTTATCTAAATCCAAGTTACCCTTTACAGTTGCTGAGCAAAAGAGGATTGGGAATGATTCATGAAGTATATAGCCTAGGACTCAGTTCATCCTAAGTATATAAGATTTAAAAGTGTTGATGAGAAAAAAGATAGAGGCTGAATACTCATTTTAGAGTTGGAGAAGATATTAGTACACTTGGGCTACCCCCAGAGAGATAAGAGTAACCAAGTGTTAAGGTCAGACACAGCAACAATGAATACAAATTTTGCAGCTAGGGTGGAAAATGGGATAGGTAGAAAATAATTCTCATAATTGAGTAACATAGAGATTCCTTGAGAAGGCTCAGCCTGGGCTCAGAGCTCTGGCATCTCTGTTGGCTATATTAACATAACTAGATGTTATTTGAGAAACCAACTTAAACAGAATTTATGTTTAACCATATTTCTAAATTCCTTTTATCAAAGGGCTTTTATGTACTACATCTCAGTTTATCTTTATATATAAAAAGAAGTACAGTAGTCCCCCTTTATTGTGAGGAATATATTCCAAGTGGATACCTGAAACTGCAGATAGTACCAAACACTATATATTCTATGTGTTTCCTATATATACATATCTATGATAAATGTTAATTTATAACTTAGGCATAGTAAGAGATTAACAAAAATGACTAAAAATAAAGTATAACAATTATAACAATACATGGTAATAAATGTTATGTGCATGTAATCTTTCTCTCAAAATATCTTATTTTATTGTATTCATTCTTATTTTTCTTATGATAATGTTAAATGATATAATGCTTATGTGATAAGATGAAGTGAGGTACTGAGAACACCGTGCAATTAAAAACATATGAATTGTTTATTTCTGGATTTTTCCATTTAACATTTTTGAGCTGTGGTTGACCACTTATAACTAAAATTGAAGTAAGTAAAACTGGATAAAGCAGGACTACTGTAGTAGTTTACCCTCAACAAGTTAGTATACTACTAATAGTTAACATCAATCTAAGTATCTCTTTTAATGAAAATGCAGTGTTAAGAGTAAAATACCCCTTCAAAGTCAACTGTACCTTTTGGCTGTGAAATGGTTTCTGTGAGTTATAGAACTATTATCTCTTCCCTGACTACATACAATGATCTTTTGATTACACATGTTTAAGTTAGATGAAACAGGTTCTACAACCTTATTTCATTTGGAGCATTCTCTCAAATAAAAGAGAAAGGTAAATGTGCAAACGATAGGCTCTTCTCTTGACAGGAGGCATATGTGGGATTTTGAGTTCTACAAAGAGATTTCTCTTCAAGCCACGGAATGATTAGAGAATTAGAGTGATTAGGTTTTATATATATATATGATTTTTATTGGGGAATTGGGGGAGAGGAACAGTGCTGGAGAATTGGGGGAGGGGACCAGCCAAGTTGTTTTTCTTCAATCTTCGTTGTGGAGGGTGCCAGTCGTCATCTGGCTTCCTGTCGCAGCTCATGGCCTCTAAGCTCAAGGTGCTGTGTTCAATCTTAGTTGCAGGTGGGCATAGCCACCAAACCATGCAGGAGTCAAACCAGCAGCCTTGTTAAGATCACACGCTCTATCCTCTGAGCCTTCCGGGCAGCAGCTCAGCTCAAGGTTCCAAGTTCAGTCTTTAGTTGTGGTGGGTGTAGCCCATCATTGAACAGGCAATCTTGTTGTTACACCAGCTGAGCCATCCTGCCACCTGTTGGCTGCTCAGCAACAGCTCAGCTAGGGCACAGCATTCACTGGCCCATGTGGGAATCAAACCAGTAGCCCTGTTGCTCAGAACATGTGCTCTAAGCCAACTCGTAACCAACTGAGCCACTTGGATGCTCCAGGTAATAATATATTTAAATAATTTTGGTCGTTCTTTATATTCATTCCTTCACTGTAATGGATGCCATTTTTTTCCTGAAAGATCTGTTATAAGTTGCAAGATTTCATGGTTAGCATGCCCCCTCTTCTATGCAGGAAGAAGAGTTACCAAAATGTGCTCACACTAGAAAAAAACTTTATTATGTCTAAAACTATGCTATGTCTAATATAGTTTATCTCACATATGATGCTAAGCCCAACTCCAACACTGCTTATATCATAAACAATAATAATTAAATCACATAATTCATTGATGTACCATAGAGTGAACAATAGACTAGAATTTAGGAGACCTAGCTGTACTTGTGACCATTGTGACTCCCAATGGCTGTTTGAATATGAGTTTATCACTTAACTTTTCTAGGGATCTGTTTTCTCACCTCTAAAATCAGGAGTGAGAATACTGCTCCAGATTAATGATTTTCTAGGTGATTTGTTTTACATGTGTGTTTCTGTGTACATTTTTCCACCATAAATTTTCTTCAAATAAAATCTTACGTTGGACTTCCACATATAGAACAAATTAAAATAGAGTTATTATTCTTGAAGCTACCACCATTTCATCAAACCTGTCCAAACCAAGTATTCTCCCTCATGTTCATTGGAACACAGTTTAAAAATCACTAGTTAGAACCTAAGGCCCCTCATCACTCTGGTCATCCATGATTCCTAGACATGACAATGTTGAGACAACAGGTCAAAATGACTGAATTAGATCAGACTTCCAGTAAAATGGCACAATAGACAGACGCTGTGCTAACTGCCTCCCAGGATCACACCAAAATTACAACCAAATTATACAGCATTCAACCCTGGAGGTCCCCGGAACACTGGAGGAACAGAACCACTAAACGAAGAACTTAAAGAGGAAGCTGCGTCTGGTCTGGTAGGATGGGCGGAGATGAGAGAGGGCGAACCCAGTGAGGCAGGTCCCAGCTGTGGAGAGGCTTCTCCAGTTGGGGGAGAGACCCTCCGGCCGCACACCAAGCTCACCAGCCCAGAGCTCCTTTCCCGGGAAGAGAAGTTCTAAGATAGCCGGCAGTAAATTAGTGAGGACTCTCTTTGCTCGGCTCGGTGAGGCTAAGAGCGGCTGGAGAATCAGTGGGGCCGGTGCCCGGGCGTTCTTGCCGGTGAGCACTTACCTGGTTCCTGGTGGAGGAAGTGGCTGTGTGAGCCGGGCCCAGGAGCCTGTGGGGACGGACTGAACTGAGCACCTTTGGTGCAAAGGCTGGAGGTGTTTGGACTGTTATTCCCATGGTGTGGGGCCTGCACGCGAGTGGTTCGGAGAGGATGCCATTTTATCAGGCTTGGGCCCTCCCACGAAGGATCAGGTCCAAGACCTAATTGGTCTGATGGAATTGGCGCAGAAGTGCGTGTGTGTGTGTGCGCATGAATGCGGCCTTGGATCCCCACCATCTGCCCGGCTTATACTGCGTTGCCAGGGAAACACAGGGCGTGTGCCCTCTGGCTCCAACAGGCTGCACACTGAAACCCGGGAGTGCGCGAGCCGCCTCGGATCCCCACCCTCTGCTCGGCTTGTGCTGTGTTGCCAGGGAAAAACCTAGTGGGAGTGAACTGGCTCCAACAGGCTGCTCACTGAGACGTGGAAGTGCGCAAGCCGCCTCGGGTCCCGCTCTCCGCACTCTGCTTGCAGAGTTGCCAGGCTGGTGATTGGTTGTCAGGCTGCTCGGCCTGATCTGCGATCGGCTGATTGGGGACAGACTGAGACTGGGAATTTTCCTGGGAGTGTTGGGCCGTGAGCTGTATGCCTGCGTGATCCAGCCAGGGCTCTCCTGGTGATCTATCTAATACATCAAAGCAATCCCAGAGCGACAGCCAGAATGGGGAAACAAAGAAACATGTCACAAGTATAAGATCAGAAGAAACCTCCAGAAATGGAACCAAATGAAACAGAGGGATCCAACCTTTCAGAGACAGAGTTTAGAACGCTGATGATAAGAATGTTTAAGGAACTTAGCGAGGACATAAAGAAGGATAGGGAAACCATAAAAAACAACCTGTTAGAACTAAAGAATACAATAACTGAAATGAAGAACACACTCGAAGGTATCAGCAGTAGAGTAGATGAAACAGAGGAGCGGATCAGCAATTTGGAAGATAAAATAGCAGAACTCACCCAGTTGGCACAGCAAAAAGACCAAAGAATAAAAAACAATGAAAATAGTTTAAGAGCCCTATGGGACAAGGTGAAGTGCAACCCCCTCAAATCATAGGGATACCAGAAGGAGAAGAGAAGAAGAAAGGGGTCGAGAATGTATTTGCAAAAATAATGACTGAAAACTTCCCCACCCTGGTGAAGGAAATCAACATACATGCCCAGGAAGTGCAGAGGGTTCCAAACAAGCTGAACTCAAACAGGTCCACACCAAGACACATCATAGGTAAAATGGCAAAGGTTAAAGACAGAGACAGAATCCTAGAGGCTGCAAGAGAAAGACAGCAGGTTACATACAAAGGAACTCCTGTTAGACTAACAGCTGACTTGTCTACAGAAACTCTGCAGGCCAGAAGGGAGTGGCAGGAGATATTCAAAGTGACACAAAATAAAGGCCTACAACCAAGATTGCTCTACCCAGCATGGCTATCACTTAAAATTGAAGGAGAAATAAAGAGCTTCTCAGAAAAGAATAAGCTTTAGGAATTCATTACCACCAAGCCAGCATTGCAAGAAATGTTAAAAGGGCTTTTTTAAACAAAAGAAAGGGGTAAACAAGCCAGAGAGACAATTTAAGAAGATTGAAGTCGTATCAAGCAGATATAAAGGAAAAACTGATGGTTGCTGGCTGGGAGGGAGTGTAGAAGAGGGAGAGGGGGAAGGTTTTGGACAGTGTATGTGGGACTACAATGTTGCCGCAGGGATATGGGGGCAGTTCTGGGAATGTAATTGACAATGTTGTGAAGAGACTATTATGTTGCGAGAAATAAGTCAGTCGGAGGACAGGTACCATGTAATCTCACTTGTGTGTGGAGTCTGAAGAGCTGAGTGAACGATCAAAGTAAACAGACTCGTAGATGTAGAGGAAAAACTGAGGGTTGCTAGTTGGGAGGGGGGTGGGGATGTGGGGGAAGGGGAAGGGATTAGACAGCATAAATAGACAACTACAATATTGCCACAGGGATATGAAACACAGTTCGGGGAATATAATAATGTTGTAAAAATTTTGTGGCGTGTCAGATAGTCACATGTCTTGTTAAGGAGACCACTTCATGGATGGAGTAGAGGCTTGATCACTGCACTGTACACCTGAAGCTGATGTTGTATACTATTGTATGCCAACTACAACTGAATATGTGGATGGTCACGGGATGTGGAGTATACTGCGGAGGGGAGTCAGGGGAGTTGTGATGGATATGTATGATATGGGAGGGGGAGTGGGGTGGCGAACTGGGGGAGGGGGGTTTTTACTTTGGGGGGTAAAGAGTATAACTATTGCCTTGTGTTGTACACCTGAAACTAATAAAAATAAATAAATAAATAAATAAATAAACAAACAAAAATCGAACAAACAAACAAAAAAAAATGACTGAATTAAAGTAAATTTTATCTTTCAGGATGGGGGAACCCATTGATTTATTTAGCAGTACCTAACATAGAGAAGATTCATACAGAGTATTTATTTTGGTAAACAGTCAGTATCAGGTGTGGTGAATTAATGATTGGAGCCCTATTTTAAAGTTGACTATAGATCTATGTTTAATCAGTCACACACTGTGCTAAAAATGAATATATCCCATTAAGAAGAGGCATCAAGAAATAAAGTCTATAATGGAGGAAGTCAGCTGGAAATGTTACTAAATTACTGGTGTGTGTGTATGTGTATAATATGTGGTGGTAGAGATATTTGAAGTTTTCATTGCAGTGAGTTTGTGGTGACTGCATTGCTTTAAGTGGCAGCACTAAATGTAAATTATGCTGGTCTTCTCAAGTAAGTGGCAGTAAAAACTTTATAACACCACCCCACACAATAATCACATATTTTTCTTTTTTTTAAAGATTTTATTGGGGAATTGAGGGAGGGGAACAGCGTTGGGGAACCAGGGAAGGGGAACAGACAAGTTGCTGTCTTTTTGTTTTTCAGTCTAGTTGTTGAGGACATTGCTTCACTGGCCCATGTTGGTATTATCATTGTGCTCTTCTCGGGTGAGGCAGATTGGTCGCCAGAATCTGGACTGCCGCTCACAGCAATTCTTGGCAGCTCATACCATCTGTCAGCCACTCATGCTGGCTGCTGGCCACTCACTGTAGCCTATGGCAGGCCACTGCAGCAGGGGCTGCAACTATGCCAACCCGGGGATTCACAGCAGCCCAACTCCACGTGGAGCTGTTGATCACCATCTTAGCTGTAGAGGGCAGTGTCACTGGCCCTCATATGTGGGATCCAAACCAGGGCCTCTGGCGTCCCAAGCCAGGTCTTACTCATCGTGCCACTCACCCAGCCCAATCACATTTTTTTTTTTTTGAGGGCAGTGTCACTGGCCCTCATGTGGGACCCAAAATGGGGCCGCTGACTTCCCAAGCCAGCACTTAAGTACTGCGCCACTCTGCGGACCCAATCACATATTTAAAAAAAAAAAAAAGATTTTATTGGGGAATTTGGGGAGGAAACAGCATTGAGGAATCGGAGAAGGGGAACAGACAAGTTGCTGTCCTTTTGTTCTTCAGTCTAGTTGTGGAGGATGTCGATTCACTGGCCCATGTTGTTATTATCATTGCACTTTTCCTGGGAGAGGCAGTCACTCACCAGCCATTGGAATGTCGTTCATGGCAGCTCACAGCATCTCATGGCAGTGCACACCAGCTGCCAGCCAGTCCCACTGCAGCCTATGCTGTCACTGGCGACTCATGGCAGCCCAGGTCCAGGTTGTGCTTTTGTTCACCAACTTAGCTGTAGAGGGTGCAGTGTCACTGGCCGTCTATGTGGGATCCGAACTGGGACCCTGCTGTTCAGAGCTGGTGTCCCAAGCCAACTCTTAACCAAATGTGCCACTCAGCTGGCCCCATAATCACATATTTTATGTAAACCAGTTATTTTCTTTGGATGCTGTCTCTTTTCATCTATCTCTATTTTTTCCCCTCCTTGTTTATTGTATTCAACATCAAAATATAACCTCTTTGGAGGGGGTGGTGTCAAGATCATCTGAAAAGGAGAGGATGTAATCAATTTATGTTCCAGTTAGAAATTTTTGCATTGGTGTAGGAAGCCCACAGTTTGTCTGCTGGTGGTTGTGGTCAAATATGGATTAGGAAGGATAAATTATAAACCATAATTTACAGGAACAAATGGAATAGGCATTTGGAACACTGGAATGGAAATAGAGGTATTAAATACTGTAGACTGTTTTCACTAGCTTTGCAGAGTCAGTTTGCTTTCTATAGGTGGACTGATGAATATACACAATCCAGCCTGCTGTCATAGAAAATAACGTTGACTTTGCTTCTCAATTGTCTTAGTTTTGGAATATAAGCTTCACCAGAGCAGTTATCTTGTATGAGACTCACCACTATATCTTCAGTGCCTAGAAGAATACCTGACACATAATAGGTTCTCAGTATTTTTTGAATGAATGAATGGATACAATCCTTATTTTTAACAAGGAAATGCACATTTTAGCCTGCATCACTGAGTGGGGAAAAGATATATTAGACTCTTTTTTTTTTGGAGGGCAGTGTCACTGGCCCTCATATGTGAGACCAGAACCGGGGCCGCTGGCTTCCCAGGCCAGCGCTTAACCACCGCACCACTCGGCTGACCCTATTAGACTCTTCTTGAATCCTTATTTAGCACTGCCTGAACCTTTTAACCTCCTGAAAAAACATAGAAGTCAGCAGTTCAAGATACATGAGAATGGAAGCCTTGAGTCTAGATGGCAGTGAAATGTAAAAATGGAAATTTATGATACCTGGCAGCCATACATTTTCATAATGGTAGAATAGATGCTTGATGATAAATCCAGTTTTCCATGATGGAATAAACGTTAGCTGCGAATCCTGATAGTGTGATGAAAGGTAGTGAGTATCACTCCTGGAAGACCATCAGTATTAAAGGAGGTAACCTAAATAGGAAAAAAACAATTAACAACAACAGCATAGAGATGGAGAGAAGATAGTTTCTGTCGTAGAGTCGTTATTAATTAATTTATTTTCCATTAAGTGTTTATGAGTGCTAGTGCATATACACAAATATTTGTCCTCAATAGAGGCAACATCCCAAATTATCTGGACATTTAATTTTTACCAGATTGAACTTTTATATACATATATATATAGCTTTATCCGAATTTCTTTTTTTTTTTTTGAGGGCAGTGTCACTGGCCCTCATATGTGGGACTGAACCAGGACCGCTGCCTTCCCAAGCCATATCTGAATTTCTTATTTCAACCTATCACCAACTCTAATGTTAAAGTTATGTTGTATTATTCTAACTTCTCTAAATATTTTGAACCTTCATTTATCTATTCAGTGAGCCAACAAAAACATTTAATGGTGTATATTATTAGGCACTGAGACTATAGTAATGAAAAAAATAAACAAAACCCCAAGTATTCTAGAGTCAACAGCCTAGTCTTTTCTGTTCTCCATACCCATGCATGAAACAATATCATGAATTTTCACAGAAAAATACTTTTTGTTATCTCTAATCCACGCATTTATATCCACTCAGCATCAATTTCCTTCCATTTACCTAATATGTATTTGCTTTAGTAACAGAAGGTAAGTCTATAAGAAACGTGGGCTATGATGGTTAATTATATGTGTCAAGTAGACTGGACAACAGGGTGGCTTTATTTTGAGTCAAACATTATTCTGGATAGTTACATGAGGGTAATTTTGGATGAAAATAACATTTAAATTGGTAAACTGAGTAAGGCACATTGCTCTCATCCAATCACCTGGATAGAACAAAAAAGCTGACCTTCCTCCAAGTAAGAGAATTCTTCCTCACTGATGGCTTTTGATGTGGAACATCAGCTTTTCCTGCTTTTGAACTGGAACTGAAAAATTAGCTCTTCCTGGGTTTCAAAACCTGCTGGCCTTCAGACTACAACTACACCATCAGCTCTCCTGATTCTCAGACCCTCATACTGAAACTGGAACTAAACCATCATATTCTTGGTTGCCAGGACTCACTCTATAGACCTTGAGATTTTCCAGCCTCCATAATCATGTGAGTCATTTCCTTGTAATACATCTCTTTTTATTGTAATAATAAGAAATGTCCAAACCTGTAGAGAATTTTTTTTAGGGCAGTGTCACTGGCCCTCATATGTGGGACCTGAACCGGGGCCGCTGGCTTCCCAAGCCAGCGCTTAACCACCACACCACTTGGCCGGCCCGAGAATTTTTATGAGAGTTTATTTGAGCCAAACTGGCAACATGTCAAGAAACAATATCTCAATTTCTCTGGAGAATGACAGTTTTGCAGTTTATTTTATACATTTGGAATTAAGGAGGCAACATAAGGAAAATTACATGAATGTGGGAAATATCAAGATGGAATTTCCATGATTGCATTACAGGATATTTAAAAGGATTATGTGCTCTCTTCAGAGGGGTCTAAAAAAGAGACACCTCAAAAGTGTGTTAACCTAGATGCACAAAAATAATGGACAGGGCTTGCTTAAGGCAAAAATAACATTGTACTAGGGAAGTCATAAGTCTCAAGTATGACTCCCCACCATGATCTGCACACTTAGGAATTTATGATCAGATCATGCTCTAAGGTTGCTTTTGGTTAGATTTATTACAGAGCCCCTCTCTCCTCCACAATTCCCAGTTTTGGTCCTAAATCAGTACAAAGTGTGCATTGAAGAGCTAACTTTTGGTCAGATAGTGTGGTCTCACAGGTCTAAGAAGGATCATTACTAGGAAGTCTTAGTATTGAAATCATCTTGTTGAAAAGGTGAAGCACTGGGGATGGGGAAATACCATCACCACAGAATGTGAGTTGAGGCCAAATTTTCCAAATAGGGAATGGCAAGCAAATGGAAGGCAGTCAGGTCTTATGGCCTTCATTGCAAAAAACACTCTGGATCATTTCTGTCCTGTGAACTACCAGGAACCGAGTTTTGACATCTGTCTCATTTTGCTGTATTTTGTGTCTAGTATAACATTTACATAAGCCATAAAAAAGAGTAAAAGTCATCTTATAAATAGGTGGACTATATATAAAAAGCCTAAAGAGCAAGTAAAAATGTTATTATGACTAATTTTTTAGCAGATAGGTAAAAGTAAATAAGCAATTGGTTTCTGTGTTCAACATCAATTCATAGGTATATAGGCCTTGTTGATGTCTTGGGATAGCTGTCAAACTCTGATGTCAGCAGCTTCTGGACGTTAAGGAATCTTTGATGTTAGTTGTAGGTGGAGGTGAGTCTCAGAGTCAAAGGTAGATGACCACTGGCTTTTAGAAGCCTGATTAGGTCCCTTCTAATGAGGTTCGAGTGTATCTTTTATTTGATGTCCTTTCCAGTAAAATGAATCTCCTGCTGTCAGTCAATGATCTTTAATGTCTTTGTCTCCTGGGAGCTCACTGTGAAAAGAAGCAGCTACTTATTTGGCATTTTATTGAAGTGATTTTATCAAACTTGGCAATAGGGTAATATGTCTCCTTTCTATATTGTGAGTTCATAAGTTCCTTCATCTAATTTAAGGCCAGCTTAAATGCACTATGATGCATGAAGGGATGGAAAAAAATAAAAGTGGGGCTTTCCAAGGAGACTTGAGGAGCTTAGAGGACATCTGGGGTTTCCTGGAATCCTGGCTATTAATTTAATTTTAAACCATTATTTACCTATAAAAAAATTTCATCACTTACTTTATAATGCTTCCCATATGATTTAACATGAAAACAAACCTTTTGTGGTGTTTCAGGGGGCACAGGTTAGTCTTGGATGCACTTCTTCAGAATTCTGCTGACTATGCCAAGTAAATGTCAATATAAAAAACATCCAAACTCATAGGGAAGTTTTATAAGGGTTTATTTGAGCCAAACTGGCAACATGTCAGGAAGCAATATCTCACATGCTTTGGAGAATAACAGTTTTGCAGTTTCTTTTATTCATTTGGAATTAAGGAGGGAAAATAAGGAGTATTGCATGAATGTGGTAGAAAGCAAGGAAAGGAAGTTTCCATGATTGGATTACAGGATAGTTAACAGGATTGTGTGCTCTCTTGAGGGTGATTACACTTCAGAGGTGTCTGAAAAAGATGCATCTCAAAGGTATGTTAACTTAGACACACAAAAACAATGGGCTGGGCTTGCTTAATGCAGAGATAATGTATTATTGAGGAATTTGTAGGCCTGAGATATGAGTACCTACCATGATGTGCCTTCTTAGGAATTTCTGATCAGGTCACCTTGTTTTTATGGTTCTCTGAGGGCAGTGTCACGGGCCCTCATATGTGGGACCCAAACCGGGATCGCTGGTGTCCCAAGCCTGCTCTTAACCACCACGCCACTTGGCCAACCCTCAGGTCACCTTGTGAAGTTACTTGTGGTTAGATTTATATATATTTGTCAGAAAAGTTATGACATATTTTTTCTATGTTTTTCATTGCAAAAATTCATCATGATTTTTCCAACAACTATATATATATATATATATATATATATATATATATATATATATATATACATTTCCTATTGGTTCTGTTTTCTTTTTTGAGAATCCTGACTAATACAAGGGGCTTATGAGAAAATATACCACAGGTCTTCTCCCATAATTATACTTCTCAAATACAGTTTAACAAATGGAACCTTTTTAAAAATTTGTACAAAACATGACAGCATAATAAGGTCAATACTCTATCTTTTCTGATCTACCTCTATTATCAGTTTATTCACTTTGTTTCTTACCAAATTAGAAAAATTGTTTTACCAAACAAATAAGATTGCATACTTGAGCTAAGCTTACCCCTTAACACATGCAATATTTATAACATAACTTAGACCTCCAAATGAATCATTTTGAGACTTCTGATTTATGAATAATTTTAGATACTGAAGTAATTCAGTGAGGAATATTCTTTTTGGCCCTAATACCTTTCCCATAGACCTTTATATGAGTGGAGTTCTCCCTGGTGACTGCCAATACCACTAAGCAATTTCAGTTATATTTTGAACATACCTCCAAAATATGGCAAAATATATCATACATGTATATTTATGTTGAAGATAATCTGTACTTAAAACCATGGAATCTCAGCATTAGGAAAGTCCTTTCTTTCCTTTCTATTTTTGCTTTGGTCTGGATAGAGGCCAACTCATTTTTCATGCTGCAGTTTAGCCAGGAAAAAAACAGAATTATCATTCTGTGAAATCTGTAAAGGATTGCTTCTACAAAGAACGTCTATTAGAATATATTTAACTGACTTGATTAAAACATGACTGATGTATGATGTGAATATTTATAATATGCTGTGATTGTGATACCTCCTTCCTGTTTCCTCTGCCCCCACTTTCCACTACCAAAGGAAGTAATTTTCCTGGGTCATGATGACTTATTTAAAAATTATTGTGCTAAGAAGGTGTGAAACTGGCCACAAAAGTTGTAATATTAGCTCTTTTAGGCTATTGCACATCCCATTTTATTTTTTATTTTTACTTTTTTTGAGGGCAGTGTTACTGGCCCCAACATGTGGGACCTGAACCAGGGCTGCTGGCTTCCCAAGCCAGCGCTCAACCACTGTGCCACTCGGCCAGCCTGGCACATCCCATTTTAATGTTTAATGATTTGTATGTTTTCCAAGTCTTATTATAATTATTATGACTTAATAGGTATTGGAATGTCTGTAAGATATTCATTCAAGAGGATGACATATTTTTTAATGGCTGCAATATAAAACTTTAAGCAAATGAGTTTCTCAGATGATATTGTTCTGTGCATTAAAGTAATATTTTCAAATTGTGCACTTTAAAAGTTTGACTGCACATATCACCTTTAATGTATGCTTCACTAGCTTATGGGTCTGAGAAAATCATTACTAATTGATATGCGTTAATAACCTCAGAGCATTCAAAGTCAGGTGAACCCAAGAGAAATGGCAAGAGGTAGACATTTGATTCAAGTTATGCCTGGTAAATGCTGAAAATAGACCCAATGTGACAATTATATCATCAAATTGCTAGACCTCAGGTTTTCTACTAATTGGACACTATTACCAACCACTGCCTCACTTAATTCATGAAAAGAAAAGTGAGATAATGGATGAGGTCAGACAAAGTTTGGGCTTCATGATCTCTATTTTCTATTGACATTGCTATAATAGAATAAAAAGGGGATGAGAAGAAACTAAACCTGAGCTCGGTAAATGATATTAATTGGGCTATACCCTCACCATTTTTCCTTGTGGCTTTCATATTGCAAATTTGAAAATGGAACATCAGGGATCTGAAAATCCATTTGGATTGTTATTATCAAGCTCCATTTGAAGAATTGAGTGTGTTTATTGAAAGTCACACAGAGACTGAAAGTAAAGGGATGGACACAAATATTTTATGGAAATGAAAACAAGACTAAACTAAAAATAGGGATATTAAAACTTATATGAGGAGAGAGGGACAAGATGGCGGCTGTGAGGAGGGCTCCATGAAATCTCCCCTGGAAATACCCGCAATTTGAACTTCTAATATGCTTCAAAGACACATCTACTCATCACACAGAGCAACTAAGAGTTCCACACAAGGATTGCTGGAAGGTGGGCAGGCCGGGTGAGTAGGGGAAGGCAGCGAGATGCGTGAGGTGCAGCCTGCACCCGCGGCTGCTGAGTCACAGTGAGTGTTGTCCTGGCTCACTCCCTGCGGCCCGTGGCCCTCCTAGAGTTCAGCCAGAGCGCGTTGGTTTGCAGTCTGAGGCAGAAGCCTCAGGCCGGGCAAGTGCGGGAGGAGAGAGAGGAGACGACTGTGCAGAGGTAGGAGCTGCACCCGCGGCTCGCCAGGTCCCCAGGAAGCAGGGTGCAGAGCCCGGCAGTGACAGGGCAAGATCAGTCCCTGCACCCTCCTGGTTCAGGGATCAGTCTCTGTGCCCACCAGGTCCCGCGGAGCACAGAAGCCTGAAACCTGGGAGCAGGGGGAAACAGAGGACTCGCCCGCGGACACGCAGCGCTCTGGCCAGAGTCACAGGTCCTGGAGAGACGGAGTGGGGATCGGAGCCACGCGGCACGGTGCGTGCAGTCCCTAAATCCCGGCAGACCGTTTGGGAGAGCAGCAGGAGATCCGCGCGGGCGCGCGCCGGCTCCGAGGCAGAAGCTGGAAACCCGGGAGCAGGGGAAAAAGAAGACTCGCTCGGACAAGCAGAGCGCCGGGTGGAGACGCAGGTCCCCGAGAGACAGAGCGGGGATCTGAGCCTCGGGGCAGGGGGCTTGCAGTCCCATAAACCCCGACAGTCTCTTTGGGAGAGCAGCAGGAGCACCGGGGGCGCGTGCTGGCTCCAAGGCAGAAGCCTGAAACCCGGGAGCAGGGGAAAAAGAAGACTCACTCAGACACGCAGCGCGCCGGGCAGAGACGAAGGTCCCCGAGAGACGCGGAGCGGGGATCTTGGCCACACGGTAGGGTGTGCGTAATTCCCTAAATCCCAGCAGACCCTTTGGGAGAGCAGCAGGAACTCCGCTGGAGCATAAGAGGCAAAGGCCTTAGCTTAAAACAGTGTTGGAACTGTGGCTTTGTTTATTTTTATGTTTTTTATTTTTTTTCCCTTTTTCTACTCTTGAACAGAAAGCAAAAAAAAACCAATAGCTCACCAACTCCCACAAACTTTGTCCCCCGCCAAGACAGTCTTAAACTGACTCCTGAAGGGAGCAATAGGGGCAGACTAGGAAGATATCCTTACCTGCAGGGGGTTCAGAATTTCCACCCAGTAAAGGCTGCAGAGTGAGACTACCTACCCCGCCCCCACCTTTAGGCAAGGCTTGGGAGGTAGGGCAGGTTCATCTGCTGAGGCACTAATTAACAGATTCTTAGCAGCAGGCTTTTGGTAGTGAGGAATTCTTTAATTCTCCACAGCTATCAACCCAAAGGGTGCCCAGAGACACTCATTGAGCCTTTGGGGGTGCAGCCTGCCTTGGGACAGGCAAAAGTAAAAAGGCAGTGACTTTGTAAAAACCACCAATCACACGTCACAACCACACTCAAGTACAGCAAACCTGCAGGGCCAGGATCACGCTAGGCATCAGGTGGCCTACTGTTCCCACAAGACGCACAGGAATTTTTGTACAGCAGACAAACTGAAGAGAGCTTGGTGGACTTTAGCCTAGACCGGCACGGGTATTATTGGTTTGTTTGGTTTTATTCTGTTTTGTTTTCCCTTTATTGGCTGCTTATCTTGGTTGTTTTTGGTTTTTATTTCTATTTCATTCTAATCATATTGTAGTTTTTAATATAGTCATATATATATATATATATATATATATATATATATATATATATATATATAGGTGTATATAGGTGAATACATGTCCATATATATGGGTGTGTAGACAAATATGTATATATATTTTTTTCCTTTTTTCTTTTTCTTTTTCTTTCTTTTCTTTTTCTTTTTTCCCCACCCTCACTTTCTCTCTTATTTTATTCATTCTTCTCACTGCTATACTTTTCCTCTTTTCCTTTTTTCTGCAAATTTTATTTTTTTAATTTTTCTTACTTTTTTTATTATTATTTTAGTTTATTTTTATTTTTTATTTTTTAGGTATAGCTAATTGGTTTCTCATGTTTATTCTATTTTTTATTTTAGGATATTGTATTTTATTTTGTTTCCTCTTCTGTTATTATTGAGTATGTGTTTTTTGTTTTGTTTCTGTATGTATTCTACATTAGTATGATTGATATTTCTGTACAAGTTGACTGTAGTTTGATGGTTGGTTTTTTTTACTTGTGCGAGCATTTGGTTTCCTTTGGTGGCTGCCGAGGTTGTTCTTGTTGATCTGTTATGCTCTAAAATCACTCTGCAGCAGTCGGTCCAAACAAACAGACACAAGAATCATCATACCCGGAGGCCAACTTTAGATAAAACTAGAGCATTTCTGGGTTTGACATACAAGAGTCACACCCAAAAAGAAGTTGCTACAGGTACTAAGACCCATAGGGTCCAAGTTTCATCAGAGGCGTCAATCCTCTCACAGCAGCTCATAAACTGCAGAAGCTGCTGATCCTCACAGCTAATCAATCTGGGAGTCAATCCCACCTACTGACAAACCAAAAGTAATCAAAACTAAAACTTCAACAAGTGAGGACGCACGACACAAGGAACACCTCAGATACAAACACAGGAGAATAGGGAGACTGAGTAATTCAAATATAAAGGACACACACCATATAAGTTTACCCAGAAAAGACTGAGAAATCTGGGGGATCTATCTGTTATATTGAAGCAAACACAAAGAGTAAGCCAGAATGGGGAGACAAAGAAACATAACACAAATAAAAGAACAGAAGAAACTTCCTGAATCAGTGGAAATAGAGGAAATAGAGGTAACCAACCTATCAGAGACAGAGTTCAGAACACTGATTATTAGAATGTTCAAGGAAATTAATGAAAATATAAAGAAGGATAGAGAAATCATGAAAAGCAACCAGCTAGAACTTAAGAACACAATTACTGAAATAAATAACAAACTTGATGGAATCACTAGCAGATTGGATGAAGCAGAAAATCGAATCAGTGACTTAGAAGACAAAATAGCAGAGATCACCCATGCAGAACAACAAAAAGAAAAAAGAATGAAAAACATGGAAAATAGTTTAAGAGAGCTGGGGGACAACATCAGACGGAATAACCTACGGGTCATTGTAGTACCAGAAGGAGAAGAGAGGGAGCAAGGGATTGAAAATATATTTGAAGTAATAATGTCTGAAAACTTCCCTAACCTGGCAAAGGACTTTGAAATACAAGCCCAGGAAATGCAGAGAGTTCCAAACAGGATGATTCCAAACAGGCCCACTCTAAGACACATTATAGTGAAAATGGCAAGTGTTAAGGACAAAGACAGAATCCTTAAAGCAACAAGGGAAAGGCGGCAAGTTACTTACAAGGGTACCCCCATAAGATTATCAGCTGACTTTTCTACAGAAACTTTGCAGGCCAGAAGGGAGTGACAGGAGGTTTTCAAAGTGATGAAAAATAAAGGCCTACAACCGAGATTGCTGTATCCAGCAAGTTTATCATTTAAAATCGAAGGAGAGATAAGGAGCTTTGCAGAAAAAAGTAAGTTAAGGGAATTCATTACTACCAAGCCAGCTTTGCAGGAAATGCTAAAAGGGCTTCTTTAAGTAGAAGAGAAAAACAACCTATGAAAGACTACGAACACAAATAACAAAATGGCAATAAATACACACCTATCAATAATCACATTAAATGTAAATGGATTAAATGTTCCAATAAAAAGACATAGGGTGGCTGAATGGATAAGAAAGCAAGACCCCAGCATATGCTGTATACAAGAGACTCACCTCAGATCCAAAGACTCATACAGGCTGAAAGTAAAGGGATGGAGTAAAATATTTCATGCAAATGGTACTGAGAAAAAAGCTGGAGTAGCGATACTTATATCAGATAAAATGGACTTTAAATTGACGAATATAACAAAGGACAAAGAAGGACACTTCATAGTAATGAAGGGATCGATCCAACAAGAGGACATAACTCTAGTAAACATCTATGCACCTAACATAGGAGCCCCTAAATATATAAAACAGATATTGTCAGACATAAAGACAGAGATCAACAGTAACACTATCATAGTAGGGGACTTCAACACCCCGCTGTCACTAATGGACAGATCCTCCAGAGAGAAAATCAATGTGGAAACAGCGACCTTAAATGACACATTAGACCAGCTCGATTTAACAGACATTTTCAGAGCATTTCATCCCAAATCTACAGAATATACGTTCTTTTCAAGTGCACATGGAACATTTTCTAAGATAGACCACATGTTAGGCCACAAAACAAGTCTCAATAAATTTAAGAAGATTGAAATCATTTCAACTGTTTTCTCTGACCACAATGCTATGAAACTAGAAATCAATTATAAGAAGAAATCTGGGAAGCTGACAAATAAATGGAGGCTAAACAATATGCTATTAAATAGTGAGTGGGTCACAAATGAGATCAAGGAGGAAATCAAAAGATACCTCGAGACAAACGATAATGAAAACACCACGACCCAAAATCTCTGGGATGCTGCGAAAGCAGTCCTAAGAGGGAAGTTTATAGCAGTGCAAGCCTACCTAAAGAAGGAAGAAAAATCTCAAATCAACAGGTTATCCTTACACCTAAGGGAACTGGAAAAAGAACAGCAAAAGAGTCACAAGGGGAGCACAAGAAAGGAGATAATAAAGACCAGAGCAGAAATAAACAATATAGAGAACAGAAAAACAATTCAAAGGATCAATGAAACCAAGAGCTGGTTTCTTGAGAAGATAAACAAAATTGACAAACCTCTAGCCAGGCTCATCAAAAAAAAAAAAAAAAAGAGAGAGGACTCAAATTATCAAAATCATGAATGAAAGAGGGGAAATGACTACAGACATCACAGAAATACAAAAAATTCTAAGAAATTACTATGAGCAACTATATGCCAACAAATTTGACAATCTGGAAGAAATGGATAATTTTCTAGAAGCATACAACCTTCCAAAGCTAACGCAAGAAGAAACAGAAAATCTAAATACCCTGATTACTACCAAGGAAATTGAATCAGTAATTGACAAGCTCCCAAAAAACAAAAACCCTGGACTAGACGGCTTCACAAGTGAATTTTATCAAACATTCAAAAAAGAACTATCACCTATTCTTCTCAAACTATTCCAAAAAATCCAGAAGGAGGGAAGGCTCCCAAATGCTTTTTATGAAGCCTCTATCACCCTGATTCCAAAACAAGATAAAGACATCATAAAAAAGGAAAACTACAGGCCAATCTCCCTGATGAATATAGATGCAAAAATTCTCAATAAAATATTAGCAAACAGAATTCAGCAATATATTAAGAAGATCATACATCATGATCAAGTGGGATTCATCCCTAGTGTGCAAGGCTGGTTCAACATCCGTAAATCAATTAATGTGATACACCACATCAACAAAATGAAGGATAAAGATCACATGGTCATTTCAATAGATGCAGAAAAAGCATTTGACAAAATCCAACAGCCATTTATGTTAAAAACCCTTAGCAAAGTGGGAATACAGGGATCATATCTCAACATAATAAAAGCCATATATGATAAACCTACAGCTAACGTCATACTCAATGGGGAAAATCTAAAACCATTCCCCTTAAGATCAGAAACAAGACAAGGCTGTCCATTTCTCCTCTTTTATTCAACATAGTGCTGGAAGTTCTAGCCGCAGCAATCAGACAATAAAAAGAAATAAAAGGCATCCAAATTGGCAAGGAAGAAGTAAAATTGTCATTATATGCAGATGACATGATACTGTATATAGAGAACCCCAAAGACTCCATCAAAAAACTATTGGAACTGATAGACGAATTCAGTAAAGTAGCAGGATATAAACTCAATGTTCAGAAATCAGTGGTATTTGCATATACCAATAATAAACCAATGGAAAGAGAAATTAAGAAAACTGTCCCATTTACAATTGCGTCAAGAACTATAAAATACTTAGGAATAAATTTAACCAAAGAAGTGAAAGACCTGTACTCAGAAAATTATAAGACACTGAAGAAAGAAATCATAGAAGATACAAATAAATGGAAACACCTACCATGCTCATGGATAGGAAGAATTAATATAGTTAAAATGTCCATACTGCCTAAAGCAATATATAGATTCAATGCAATTCCTATCAAACTACCAAGGGCATTTTTCACAGAAATAGAATATATAATCCTAAAGTTTATATGGAATCATAAAAGACCCAGAATAGCCTCGGCAATTCTGAGGAATAAAAACAAAGTCAGGAGGATCACGCTACCAGACATCAAAACCTACTACAAGGCCACAGTAATCAAGACAGTTTGGTATTGGCATAAAAACAGGCACATCGATTAGTGGAACAGAACAGAGAGCCCAGAAATAAATCCAAGCATTTACGGACAGTTAATCTATGACAAGGGAAGCAAGAATTTACACTGGAGTAAAGATAGTCTATTCAATAAATGGTGCTGGGAAAATTGGACTGACACATGCAAAAAAATGAAACTGGATCATCTCCTTACACCTTATACAAGAACAAATTCAAAATGGATTAAAGACTTAAATGTAAGACCTGAAACCATAAAAATCCTAAATGAAAATATAGGGAGTACATTTGAAGACATTACCCGGAGCAATATTTTTACTGATACATCCCTACGGGCAAGAGAAGTAAAAGAAAAAAATGAACATATGGGATTATATCAGACTTAAAAGTTTTTTCACAACAAAGGAAACCATTAATAAAACAAAAAGGAAGCCTACTGAATGGGAGAATATATTTGCCAACGATATATCTGATAAGGGGTTAATATCCAAAATTTATAAAACACTCATGAAACTCAACACCAAAAAAACAAACAATCCAATTAAAAAATCGGCAGAAGATATGAAGAGACATTTCTCTAAAGAGGACATACAGATGGCCAACAGGCATATGAAAAAAAGTTCAACCTCACTGGTCATTAGGGAAATGCAAATAAAAACCACCATGAGATACCACCTCACTCCAGTCAGAATGGCTATCATCAACAAATCAACAAACAACAAGTGCTGGCGGGGCTGTGGGGAAAAGGGGACCCTGCTGCACTGTTGGTGGGACTGCAGATTGGTGCAGCCACTATGGAAGTCAGTATGGAGGTATCTCAAAGAACTGGAAATAGAGCTACCGTTTGACCCAGCAATTCCACTCCTAGGTATTTATCCTGAAAAAACCAAGACACTTATTCAAAAAAAGTTATTCACCCCGATGTTCATAGCAGCACAATTTACAATAGCTAAGACTTGGAAACAACCAAAATGCCCATCAGTAGATGACTGGATTAAGAAACTGTGATATATTTATACAATGGAGTATTACTCCGCTATAAGGAAGAATGAAATCGTGCCATTTGCAATGATATGGATGGACCTAGAGACTATAATGTTGAGTGAAATAGGTCAGTCAGAGAAGGAAAAATACCATATGATCTCACTCATATGTGGAATATGAAAAACTGTATGAATGAGCAAAGTAAACAGAAACTGTCTCATAGATATAGAGGAAATATCAGGGTTGCTAATTTGGAGAGGAATGGGGATAAGGGAGAAGGGGAAGGGATTAGACAGCAAAAATAGGCAACTACAATATTGCTACTGGGATAGGAAAAACAGTTTGGGGAATATAATTAATAATGTTGTAAATATTCTGTGGAATGTCAGATGATCATAGGTCTTGTTCGGGTGACCATTTCATGGATGGAGTAGAGGTTTGATCACTGCACTGTATTACTAAAGTGGAGGTGGTATACCTACTGTAATTGAATATATATAGATAGTCACGGGATGTGGATTATACTGTGGAAGAGAGTCAGAGGAAGAGTAATAGATATATATGATATGGGGGGGAGTGTGGTGGTGTATTGGGGGTGGGGGTTGTCACTTTGAGGGGTAAAATGTATAACTATTGCACTGTGTTGTACACCTGAAACTAATTAAAAAAAAAACTTATATGAAACAAAATAGACAGAAACAGAGGCTATAATAGGTAACAAAGAAATACATTTCATAATGATAAAGGGATCAATCCAACAAGAGGATATAAACCTTGCAACCACATATGCACCCAACATAGGAGCACCTAAATATATAAATCAAATATAGGTGGACATAAAGGAAGAGATTGACAGTAATACGGTCACAGTAGGCAACTTTTACACCCCATTGACACCAATGGACTGACGTTCCAGCCAGAAAATCAACAAGGAAACAACAGCCTTAAACAACTCATTAAACCAGATGGAATTATTTATTTTTTAATTGGGGAATTGGGGGAGGGGAACAGTGTTGGGGAATTGGGGAGGGAGACCAGCCAAGTTGTTGTTCTTCAATATTAGTTGTAGAAGGAGCCAGTCACCATCTGGCTGCCTATAGGCAGCTTGTGGCCTCTAATCTTAAGGTGCTGTGTTACAATCTTAATCGTGGGTGGGCATAGCCACCATCCCATGTGGGAGTCGCACCAGTGGCCTTGTGGTTAAGAGCATATGCTCTATCCACTTAGCTATCCGGGTGGCAGCTCAGCTCAATGAGTCAAATTCAATTGTACTTGTGGTCAGGCATAGCCCACCATTGAACAGGCAGTCTTGTTGGTCTCACCAGCTGAGCCATCCTCCCACCTGTTGGCAGCTCAGTGGCAGCTCAGTTTGGGCGCAACATCACTGGCTCATGTGGGAATTGAACTGGTGGCCCTGTTGCTCAGAGCTTGTGTTCTGAAGCTAACTCTTAATCAACTGAGCCACTCATCTGGCTCCAGATGGAATTAATTGATATTTTTAGAGCATTTCACACCAAAGCAGCAGAATATACTCTCTTTCACGTGCACATGGAACATTTTCCAGGATAGACCACATATTACGCCACACACACACACACACACACACACACACACGTCTCAGTAAGTTTCAGAAGACTGAAATCATATCAAGCATCTTCTCTGACCAAATCGTATGAAACTAGAAATCAATTACAAAAATAAATAATAGCAGAAAAAAACACAAACACATGGAAACTAGATAACATGCTAAATAACAGAAAATTGGTTAAAATCAAGGAACAAATCAAAAGATCTATCGAGACAAATGCAAATGAAAACACAATGAATCAAAATCTATGAAACAGTGAAAATAGTACTAAGAGGAAAATATATAGAAACAAATACCTAGCTCACGAAGCAAGAAAGAAGAAAAATCTCAAATAAACAATGATGAAATAGGCAAAGAGTTAACAGGAATGAGTTTGGGAGTTAACAGGAACAAGGTTAAAAATTAACCACTGGGCTCTGAATCCCACTTCTAGCTGTGGGAATAGAACAGTTCCTAGAAGAATCCAACTATAGCTGCAACCCCCTGCAAGCTGACAAGCACCCTACACCCTATAGAAAAAAATATAAAACCCCAGCTAAATAGAAACCACAGCAGCTGTCTACTCTAGATTCTGCCCCTGGCAACTCCTCTGCTGGTGTTTCTCTTCTAAAATTTTCTGACTTGTACCCCTCTCAGCCTTGTGAATTCTTTCACAACCTGCAAGCCATCATGACATTTTGGTTGTCCTTACATTGAAACTTTCTTCTTTCTCAACCAGAGTTCCTCCCTGGTAGCTCTATCCCCTCTGAGACCTACTCTCCAATGTGTGGTACAGCTGGTGGTGGCAGCTCATCCAGGGTGAAACTCCACACACTAGCAGTTCTCCTTTGTCTTTCATTTCCAGGAGTTTCTCATGGATCCCCTGCAGGTTAGGAAGGAACTGGCATCTCCTGGCTGGGGCTACTCTCCAGTGGACTCAAAACCCAGTCTTATACACCAAGGGGGTCTCCCATGGCCTCACTTAGTGTGAGATTTCTCTCTCTCTCTCTCTCTCTCTCTCTCTCTCTCTCTCTCTCTCTCTCTCTCTCTCTCTCCGACCTCCCTCTCCCTGTCTCTTGCAATTCATATTTTTATGTCTTTCAGGGAAATGCTGCTATAACACTTCTAGTGCCTCTCAGGGATGTAGTCAGTAAGTGGATGCACCTGGGAACATCTGAGGGGTGCTGAGAATTCCATAGGCTGGGTCCATGACCCTCAATGTTGGTAGTGCAGAGGATGCCCTCACAAGCCGAAAATTAGCCTGTCAGTTTCTGTCATTCACTCCTTCTCTTGGGTACTTGAAAAGGGGCTGGTTGAGTACATAACCGAGTCATAGGAACTCCTTGTTCAGAGACTAAGGGGGCCTCCCCTTGGTCTCCTGCCCAGCTAGCATGATCCACTAACCCTACAGTCATGGGAGATGGCCCCTGTATTCCCGTAGACTCTACTCTCAGCTGTCTTCTTAAGAATTAGACAAAATTTGACCTCTGTTGTCTCAAATAGAGAGGTTTTTCTGACTTCCAGTAATTTTCAAGATCTTGCAGATATCCTGAAGTGTAAACACAGCCACTACTGCCTGGGGCTGAGGTAACTGAAAGAAGAAAGAAGAAGAAAGAAGAAGAAGAAGAAGAAGAAGAAGAAGAAGAAGAAGAAGAAGAAGAAGAAGAAGAAGAAGAAGAAGAAGAAGAAGAAGAAAGAAGAAGAAGAAGAAGAAGAAGAAGAAGAAGAAGAAGAAGAAGAAGAAGAAGAAGAAGAAGAAGAAGAAGAAATTTTTTTAAAAGACACAAGTGGCTAGTCTCTCAAGCCAGACCTCCACACTTTTGTTCTAGCCTCTTTAAAACTACCCTATTGTGGGTAATTAAAACATCTTAGGTTCTCTTTGCAATTGTTGGTGCCATATTTTGCCATGTATAATGTGCACTTTTTTGCCCAAACTTATGAGGGAAAAATAAGGATGTGCATTATACATGGGTAGTACAAATTCCATTTCCCTGAAGGTTTGGGCAAAACCAGAAGTGTCCATTATACATGGGAGTGCATTATACACAGCAAAATGTGGTAGTTCTATTTATTTATATGATCTCTGATATCTGCATTTGTTTATGTTTTATATGTGATATAATGTCTCTGCCTCTGGATGGTTTTAGCAGATTATACCATTTGATTGCCTTAAAGAAAAATGATAAAGTACTTATATAAATTAAAAATAAATAATAAAACTGACCCAAATACTTTTCAGGATAAATGATCTAAGAAAATATTTGATACCAAGGCTGGTTTAAATTTTGGTTAAATAGACCTGTCTTTTAAGGTTATTAATATTTAATATTATATATTTTGTTTTACCTGGGTTTACAAAAATTAATTCATGTTACCTCTGTTACAAAACTTGTCAATGATAGTTGTCACCTCAATGAACTTTAATTAAAAAAATAGCTTGGGTAATAAGTAACTTTAAAATCTCATAGAGTTAAGAACTAGTAAGAAGTAACTAAAATAAGTTGCTTCTAAAAGTAGCTAAAAGTTTTAGATGACACTTTTCAGTAACAATTATACAATGAGGATGCTTGGAGAGTGTTTCCCAACATATGTTAGTTACTTAAGATTTTAGTTTTGCTAAGTTCTGTTAAATTATAAAAATTATTGAATATATAGGTATTCCAAAATAATTAAATGCCAAAATATTAATTATTAGATCTGAGTTCATTTATTTCTGACTTCTTATCACAGGAACATTAAAAGGTTGATTAAGATCTGTTAATAGACATTACAGAAAAGCAAAGTAAGATGGACCTTTTGAAATCTACCCTGTAATTTACAACAAATTGAACTATAATTCCATAAAGGATTCCCTGTGCAACAGACTGGGAATATTAATAGATGCACAACTGATATTATCTAAAGGTGTGCACATTGGGCAAGTGGCAGGAGAAGGGGAAAGAAGTGCAGAGAGGCAGGCCACACAAGGCAGCAGAACAGACACAGATGGAGCTCAGCTCTGAGCTCTGCATTTCAGAGAAACAGCACTCATAAGAAAGGGAAGAATTTGGACTGCTAGAGCTCTCCTTATTGCCCACATTCCAGCTTGAGAGATCAGCATGTAAGATGGCTGAACCCAACACTCACAGCAAAGACCTTAGAACAAAGACTGAGGAAAGAAGGGTGAAAATTGAGGTTTAAACCCTCACTGCCAAGCAGAGGACAAAAATCATAGGTATGGAGCCTAGCTGACCCTTCCTTAGCCTCCCAATTCTCGCCCCACCCCCACATGCCCAGTGCCACAAACGAACAGTACCAGTGTCAGAACAAAAAAAACAAAATATTTGCAGTTTGAAGAACTGCAGCTAACAGCCACAGCCTTACAGGTCAACAAGTTCCAGTGAAGTGCAGGGAGCTTTCGGTGCAGGATAGTCTTTGCTGCTAGTTGCAGCCATACCTCAGAGCCACCTTTCATAATCTACACAGCCCTGGCCCCCACATATCTGGGCAGATCCCTGCAGGGGTAAGCAGAGCTGCTGAAACACAAAGGCCCTGAATCTGGTGCAGGGAGAGCTTCAGAAACTCAGAAGCTCTCCACATTCCCCAAAGGAAGTGGTGCCCCATGTCCCAGGGAACCTGTTCAAAGAGGAAAAGCCCACCTTCCAGGGTATCCCCCAATTGGGTCAGAAGCCAGAACAGTGCAGAGAAAATATGACACTATAGTGTGAGGAAGAATAAAAAGCTGCAGTGGGAGAGAAAATAAAGCATTCTATCAATAACTACTGGAAAGCAAAGAAAGACCTCTTCCTACCAATCTGTTCCAGAACCCACTCCTAGGAAGAGAAATAATAATTCGTTAATTGCCATGAATAACCAAAGTAACAGGTCAGCTAAGAAAGAAAATGAAAAGTCTTCAGAAAATTAACTTAAAGACATGGAAATATGTGAATTAAATGACAGAGAATTCAAGATTGCAGTTTTGAAAAAACTCAATGAGACGCAAGAAAACGCAGTTTAAAGAACTCAGAAACACAATCAATGAACAAAATGAACATTTTATGAAAGAGATTGAAATTTATAAAACAACCAAATAGAATTTCTGAAGATTAAGCATTCAATAAAAGAAATGAAGAATGAAATAGACAGCTTAAGTAATAGAGCTGACCAGATGGAGGAAAGAATCAGTGTCATCAAAGGTAGAAATCTTGGGCCGGTCATGTGGCACGGTGGTTAAGCACTGGCTTGGGAAGCCAGCAGCCTTGGTTCAGGTCCCACATATGAGGGCCAGTGACACTGCCCTCAAAAAAAAAAAAGATAGAAATCTGGAGGTCTGGCTGAGTGGCACGGTGGTTAAGCTCTAGCTTAGGAATCCAGTGGCCCCGGTTCGGGTCTCACATGTGAGGGCCAGTGACACTGCCCTCAAAAACAAAAACAAACAAACAAAAAGATGGAAATCTGGAAATTACACAGATGGACGAGGAGAGAGGCTTGGGAGTTATAAGAAATGAACGAACTCTACAAGAACTTTCTGACTCCATCAGAAAGGACAATACAATAATAATTGGCATACAAGAAAGAGAAGAAAAGAAGTAAGGAAAAAAGAGTATATTCAAACAAATAGCAGATGATAACTTCCCAAACTTGTGGAAAGAACTGGATCCTTGAATCCAAGAAGCAAATAGAACACCTAATTACCTCAATTCCAAGAGGCCTTCTCCAAGGTACATTGTATTGAAGCCATCAAAAATTAATGACAAACAGGGCTGTCCAGGTGGCATGCTGGTTAAGAGCTGGCTTGGGACGCCAGCTCTCTGCAGCAGGGCCCTGATTTGGATCCCACATTTGAGGGCTAGTGACACTGCCCTCTACAGCTAAGATGGTGAACAACAGCTCCACCTGGAGCTGGGCTGCTGTGAGTCACCAGCGATGGCACAGGCTGCAGCCCCTGCTACAGTGGGCTGCCATAAGCTACAGTGAGTGGCCGGCAGCTGGTGTTAGCTACCAAGAGCCACCGTGAGCAGCTGTCCAGAGGCCGGCGACCGACTGCCTCAGCCAGGAAGAGCACAATAATAATACCAACATGGGCAAGTGAAGTGATGTCCTCCACAATGAGACTGAAGATAAAAAGGACATCAACTTCTCTGTTCCCCTCCCCCAATTCTCCAATAAAAATCTTAAAAAAAAAAATTAATGACAAACAAAGAATTTTCAAGACAGCCAGAAAATAGAAGACAGTAACCTATAATGGAAATCCCCGTAGATTATCAACAGATTTTTCAGCAGAAACTCTACAAGACAGGAGGGAGTAAGAATCAAATATTCAAATTATTGAAAGAGAGAAAATATGAGCCAATAATAACACATCCAGCAAAGATACCTTTTAGATATGTAGGACAAATAAAACTTTGCAGACATACAAAAGCTGTGGGAATTTTCTAACATAAGACATGCACTACAAGAAATACTGAAGGAGGCTATTTGACCTGAAACAAAAAATCAAAAGAATACAAAACCATGAGTAGTATTATGAACAAACAGACAAAGAAAACGGTGATCCCTATATTAAACAAGACACTATACACTTAAAGATAACATAAAGGGAAAGAAGAAAAAAAAGACACATAAAAAAGAGGAAAAAGAGGGCTGGCCGAGTGGCGCATTGGTTAAGAGCTGGTTTGGGGATGCCAGTGGCCCAGTTCGGATTCCACATATGAGGGCCAGTGACACTGCCCTCTACAGCTAATAACAGCTCCACCTGGAGCTGGGCTGTGCGAGCCCTGGCGATGGTGTAGGCTGCCGCCCCTGCTGGAGTGGGCTGCAATAAGCTACAGTGAGTGACCAACAGCCAGTGTGAGCTGCCGGCTGCCAGTGCGAGCTGCCAATAGCTGCTGTGAGTGACATCCAGAGGCTGGCGACCAATCTTCCTCATCCGGGAAGACCGCAATGACGATACCAACATGGGCCAGTGAAGCAACATCCTCGGCAACTAGACTGAAGAACAAAAGGACAGCAACTTGTCTGTTCCCCTTCCTCGATTCTCCAATGCTGTTCCCCTCCCCCAATTCCCCAATAAAATCTTTAAAAAAAAAAAGAGGAAAAAGAGAACTGGTTACTGCAGTGCAGAAATCAACTCACAGCACACACAAATAGAGGTAATTTCTGACAACAAAACGCAAAAGAGGAGAGAGTAAATGTCTGAACCAGCAAAATGGAATGGAGAAATTAAGCATGCTGAAGAAAATGATATACTCTAGATATAGAATTTTTTTTTACATAAACTTAAAGGAAGCCACTTGAAAAAAATCCAGGGGCCGGCTGAGTGGCACGTTAGTTAAGCGCTGGCTTGGGAAGCCAGCAGCCCCGGTTTGGATCCCACATATGAGGGCTAGTGACACTGCCCTCTACAGCTAAGATTGTGAACAATAGCTCCAACTGGAGGTCGGCTGCTGTGAGTCAGTGGTGATGGCACAGGCGGGCTGCCATAAGCTACAGTGAGTGGCAGGCAGCTGGTATGAGCTGCCAAGAGCCACCATGAGCAGCTGTCCAGAGGCCGGTGACTGACTGCCTCTGCCAGGAAGAGTGCAATGATGATACCAACATGGGCCAGTGAAGTGATGTCCTCCACAACTAGACTGAAGGACAAAAGTACAGCAACTTCTCTGTTCCCCTTCCCTGGTTCTCCAATAAAATAAAAAATAAAAAAGTCCAGAACTGAAATATATAACATAAAAAAGGAAGAAATAGATGGAAAAACTCACAGAATACCACCACACTGAAATAACAGACAGCAACAAAAAGTTAAAGAAAAAATAAGACACAGTGCTACCAGAAAACCAATGATAGAATGCCAGGAAATCCTCATATATCAATAATCAGTCTAAGTGTAAATGGACTGAACTCAACAATAAAAATGCACATATATATATTATTTTTGAAGGCAGTGTCACTGGCCCTCATATGTGGGGCTTGAACCAGGGCCACTGGCTTCCAAAGCCAGTGCTTAACCACCGTGCCACTCGTCTGGCCCTTGGATAAAAATATTAAACCCAACCATATGCTGCCTCCAAGAGACATATCTCAGCTAGAAGGAAAATATAGACTCACAGTTAAAGGGTGGAAATTGTATTCAGAGAAAAGCAGGTATAGACATACTGATATCAGATGAAACAGACTTCAGGATAAAAAAGTAATAAGAGACAAAGATGGACACTTCATAATGACAGAGGGAACTATACAACAAGAAGACATAACAGTCATCAATATCTATGCTCCCAATCAGGGAGCACTGAAATATACAAAGCATCTACTAACAGAACTAAAGGGAGAAGTTCATAAAATACAATTATAGTAGGGGACCTAAATACATCATAGATAACTATGTATAGATCATCCAAACAGAAATAAAAAGAAGAAATATCGGCACTAAATGACACATTAGATGAAATGGACATAATTGACATTTATAGAGCACTTCATCCTTGAACATCAGACTATATATTCTTCTCTAGTGTACATGGAACTTTCTCAAAGGATACACCATATATTGGGACAGAAAACTAGCCTCATCAAATTTAAGAAGTTTGAAATCATACCAAGCACATTCTCTGATCACAAGGGTTTGAAATTTGATATCAAAAGGAAAGCAGAAAAACCACAAATATGTGGAGATTAAACAATGTACTTTTAGAGAATGGCTGGGTCAAAAGGAGAAATAAGAGGAGAGACCAAAATATACATAGAAACAAATGAGAATGAAAACACATAATAACAAAATTTTTGGGATGCAGCAAAAGCAATTTTAAGAGGGAATTTTATATCATTACAGAACTATCTCAAGAAAGAAGAAACACCCCAGATAAATAACCTCATATTACAACTTAAAGAAGCAGAAAAAGAACAAATGAAAACCAAAGTCAGCAGAAAAAGAAATAATAAAAACCAGAGGAGGGCCGGCCAAGTGGCGTGGTGGTTAAGAGCTGGCTTAGGAAGCCAGCGGCCCCGGTTCGGTATCACATATGAGAGCCAGTGACACTGCCCTCAAAAAAAAACAAAACAAAACAAAAAAAAAAACCAGAGGAGAAATACATGAAATAGAGAACAAAAAGGCAACAGAAAAAATTAATGCAACAAATAACTTGTTCTTTGAAAAGATTACTAAAATTTATGAGCCATTGGCTAAATCCCTAAGATAAAAAGAGAAAAGACATAAATAAACAAAATCAGAAATGAAAGTGAGGGAGATACCATGGATGCCACAGAAATACAAAGAATCATCCAAGAATACTATGAAGGTCTATATGTCACCAAATTCAATAACCTAGAAGAAATAGACATGTTCTTAGAAACCTATAGCCTTCCTAGACTGTATAACTAAGAATTGAAAAATCTAAATAAACGGATCAACAGTAAGGAAATTGAATCAGTCATCTGAAACCTTCCAAAGAGCAAAAGTCCATGACCAGATGGCTTCACTAGTGAATTTTACCAAACATTCAAAAAGGATCTAATATCTGTCCTACTCACACTCTTCCAAAAATATGAAAAAGAGACAACACTCCCTAACTCATTTTATGAGGCCAACATTACCCTGATACGAAAACCTGGTAAGGATAATACAAAAGAAGAAAATTACAGACCAATATTTCTAATGAATACAGATCCAAAAATCCTAAACAGAATTCTAGTTAATCAAATGCAAGAATGCATTAAAAAAATTATACATCGCAACCAATTGGTGTTCATCCCAGGGGCACAAGTATGGTTCAACATACAGAGATCAATCAATGTGACACACCACATAACCAAAGTAAAGGACAAGAATCATATGATTATATCAATAGAAGCAGAAAAGCATTTGACAAACTAGAACATCCATTTATGATTAAAACACTTAATAAAATTGTATAAAAGGAAAATACCTTAACATAATAAAGGCCATATATGACAAACCCACAGCTAATACCATAATTAATGGTGAAAAACTGATTCCCTTTGCTCTATGTTCAGGAACATGAAAGGATTGTCCCCTATCACCTCTGCTTTTCAGCATAGCATTGGAAGTCCTAGCCAGAGCAATCAGGCAAGAGAAAGGAATAAAAGGCATCCAAATAGGGAATGAAGAAGTTAAATTGCCATTTTTTGAAGATGACATGATTCTATATATACAAAACCCTAAAGAATTCATCACAATGCTATTAGAAACAATCAATGAAAAAGTAGAGTTGCTGGCTACAAAATCAATGTACTAAAGTCCACTGCATTGCTATATGCTAACAATGAAACCTCAGAAAAAGAAATAAAATCATTTTACAATTGCAACAAAAAGAATAAAATACCTAGAAATAAAATTGACCAAAGACTTGAAAGACCTGTAGACTGAGAACTATAAGACATTTTTAAGAAAAATTGAAGAAGACACAAATAAATGGAAAGACATTCCATGTTCATATGGAATGGCCATATTACCCAAAGTAATATACAGATTTAATGCAATCCCCATCAAATGGCCATATTACCCAAAGTAATATACAGATTTAATGCAATCCCCATCAAAATCCAATTGGAATTAAAGAAATAAAACAAAAAAATCATCAGATTTGTATGGAACCACAAAAAAACCCAAGTAACTAAAGTAATCCTAAGAAAAAAGAACAATGATGGAGGTAGCACACTCTCTGACTTCAGCTTGTACTACAGGGCAACAATAATCAAAACTGTATGGTATTGGCAGAAAAACAGACACACCAACCAATGAAATAGAATAGAGAACCTAGAAATAAACCCACATAAATATGGACAGATAATTTTCAATAAAGAAGCCAAAAACATACAGTGGAGAAAAGATAGTCTCTTCAATAAATGGTGCTGGGAGAATTGAAAAACCCATGCAAAGAAATGAAATTAGACTGCTGCCTGCCACAGTGCACCAAAATAAATTCAAAATGGATTAAAGACCTAAACATAAGATCTGAAACAATAAACTGAATAGAAGAAAACATAGGTCCTAAACTTATGGATCTTGGGTTCAAAGAGCATTTTATGAAATGGACTTCAAAGGCAAGGGAAGTAAAAGCTAAAATAAATGAATGGGACTATATCAAACTAAAAAGCTTCTGCACAGCAAAAGAAACCATCGACAAAATAAGGAGGGAACCAATAGAATGGGAGAAGATTTTTGCAAACAACACCTCTGATAAGGGGTTAGTATCAAAAATATATGAGGAAATCATAGAAACAAACAATACAATTAAAAAATGGGCATATGGCTGGCCGAGTGGCGTGGTGGTTAAACGCTGGCTTGGGAAGCCAGCGGCCCCGGTTCGGTCCCATATATGAGGGCCAGTGACACTGCCCTCAAAAAAAAAAAAGTGGGCAGAGGACCTGAATAGACATATCCAAAGAGGACATACAGATGGCCAATGAACATATGAAAAAATGCTCAACATCACTATACATCAGAGAAATGCAAATAGATACCACAATAAGATATCACCTCATACCAGATAGAATGGCTATCATCAGGACAAATATTAATAATAACAAGAGTTGGAGAGGTTGTGGAGATAAAGGAACCTTTATACACTGTTGGACGGAGTGCAGATTGGTGTGTCACTATGGAAATCAGTATGGAGATTCCTCAAATAATTAAGAATAGAATTACCACATGAGCCAGCAATCCCTCTCTTAGTTATCTACCCAAGAAATCTAAAATCATTTATCTGTAAAGATATATGTGCTCCAATTTTCATCACAGCTTTATTTACAGTGGCCTAGACATGGAAACTACCAAAGTGTCCTTTGATAGATGATTGGATAACTAAGTTGTGGTATATATACATTGTGGAATACAATTCTATCATCAGAAAAGATTAAATATTTCCATTTGAAACAATATGGGTGGATCTTGAGATTACCATTCTAAACGGAATGAAATCTTAACATCTTTCTTCTTTTTTTCCTCTCTCTCTCTGTAGTTTCATCCCCAGATCCAGCCCAAAATTGCAAAGTGGAGTCTAACTGAGCTGCTCTAACTGAAACAACCTGAACAAAGCACTGAAATGTTAGTGAAAATTCAAAACAAAAGACAAACAAACAAAAATCTTTTCTATAGAAGAACCTCTTTGTTTTTACTGTCAAAGAACTAAGTAATATTATCTTTATGGAATGTCTATCCAGAATGTTCAAAGGGCATTATAAAGGTTTCCCTTGTATGGGGCAAGTTCAGAAGCTATAATCAATCTGAACAATTTAGAGTAGTCATATCTGAGTTACATTCATCAGTCACCAATAGCGTACATATATTTCAACATCAAAGCCATACACATTGTCTCAGACCTGGTAACTCAGTCAAGTGTAGTATAAACCGGTTCTGTAGTAATGGGGAGAGTTAGCCTGAACTAAGTCTATAACTTCATTTTGATTAGGTCACCATGAATCCAGGGCCAAGGGCTGTATCAATTCATTCAACCAAGAGTCACAAATTTCCATGATGAACAGCTAGCTCTGCTAGATAGTTTAATATGTGGTTACCATATATTTTATGAAAAATATTTTTTTCAAAGATTTTATTGGGGAATTGGATGAGAGGAACAGTGTTGAGGAATTGGGGGAGGGGACCAGCCAAGTTGTTGTTCTTCAATCTTTGTTGTGGAGGGCTCCAGTCGCCATCTGGCTTCCCGTCGGCGGCTCGTGGCCTCTAAGCTCAAGGTGCTGCTGTGGGTGGGCATAGCCCCCCACAATCTTAGTTGTGGGTGGGCATAGCCCCTATCCCATGTGGGAGTCAAACCAGCAGTCTTGTTGTTTATTTCATGTGGGTATTAACACCTTATCAAATGTATCATTGGTGAATATTTTCTTTCATTCTGTGGGCTTTCTTTTTGTTTTGTTAATGGTTTCCTTTGCTGTGTAAAAACTGTTTAGTTTGATGTAGTCCCACTTTATTTACTTGTTTGTTTGTTTGTTTGTTTGTTTTTTGTTGGTTTTACTACCCTTGCTTGAGGTGATAGATCATAAAAGAAAAACATTAGAGCAATGTTAGAGAGTTTACTGCCTATGCTTTCTTCTACGACTTACATAGTCTGGGGTATTACATTTAAGTCTTTAATCCATTTTGTTTATTCTTGTATATGGTGTAATAAAGTGATCCACTTTCATTTTTGCATTTATCTGCCCAGTTTTTCCAACATCATTTATCAAATACACTGCCTATACCCTGTTGTATATTCTTGCCTCCTTTGTCATAGATTAATAGACTATGCAGGCATGGGTTTATTTCTGGAATCTCTATTCTGTTCTATTGATCTATCTGTCTGTTTCTATGTCAGTACAATGCTATTTTGTTTACTACAGCCTTGTAGTATAGTTTGATATCAGGCAGCGTGTTACATACTATTTTGTTCTTGTTTCTCAAGATTGCTGTGGCTATTCAGGCTCTTTTGTGGTTCCCCATATATTTTAAGATTATTTGTTCTAGTTCCGTAAAAAATGCCATTTATATCTTCATAAAGATTCCATTGTATCTATAGATTGCTTTGGGTAGTATAAACATTTCAACAATGTTCATTTTCCTATTCATGAGCATGGTATATCTTTTGAAATACGGATTTGTATCTCTTTCTACCTCTCTCTTCACTTCCTTATAGTTTTCTGAGTACAGTTTCTTTATCCCCTTGGTTAAATTTATTTTTAGGTATTTTTTATGCAATTGTAAGTGGGATTGCATTCTTAATTTCTCTTTCTGACAGTTCATTATTGGTTATAAAAATGCAAGTGATTTATGAATATTAATTTGTATTCTGCTACTTTATTAAGTTCACTTACCAGTTCTGATATTTTTTGGTGGAATCTTTAGGGTTCTCTATACATAGTGTCATGTCATCTGCAAATAATTACAGTTTTACTTCTCTTTTTCCAATTTGGATGCCTTTTATTTCTGCTTCTTGTCTGATTGCTGGGTGTAGGACTTCCAATACTATGTTGAATAAAAGTAGTGAAATTGGGCATCTTTACCTTGTTCCTGATCCTAAGGAAAATACTTTCACAATCCCCCTATTCAGTATGATTTTAGCTGTGGGTTTGTAAATGCCCCTTATTATATTAAGTCATGCCCCCTCTATTCCAACTTTGCTGAGAGTTTCTATCAAAAAAGGATGCTGGAATCACATTAAAAAGCTCATACACCACAAAAAAGTGGGATTCATTCCTGGTATGCAAGATTGGTCCAATATCCACAAATCAATTAACATAATACATCACATTAACAAAATGAAAAATAACAATCACATGATCATATCAATAGATGCAGAAAAAGCATTTGACAATATCCAGCAGCCATCTATGATAAAAACTCTTAGCAAAGTGGGAATAGTGGGATCATAACTGAACATATTAAAAGCTATATATGACAAGCCCAGAGCAAACTTCGTACTTAATGAAGACAGGCTAAAAGCTTTCCCCTTAAGATCAGGAATAAGACAAGGCTGCCCACTTTCACCACTTCTATTTAACATAGTTCTAGAAGTTTTAGCCACAGCAATTAGACAAGAAAATGAAATAAAAGGCATCCAAATTGGAAAGGAGGAAGTAAAATTGTCATTATATGCAGATGACAAGATATTATATAGAGAGAATCCCAAAGATTCCACCAAAAAATTGCTAGAACTGATAAACGAATTTGGTAAGGTAGCAGGATACAAAATTAATACTCACAAATCAGTTGCATTTGTATACACCAATAATAAACAATCAGAAGAAGAAATCAGGAAATCAATTCCTTTCACAATTGCTTCAAAAACAATAAAATATCTAGGAATCAATTTAACTAAAGAAGTAAAAGACCTGTACTCGGAAAATTATGAGACACTGAAGAGAGAAATCAAAGAAGATACAAATAAATGGAAATACATACATACCATGCTCATGGATAGGAAGAATTAATATAGTTAAAATGTCAATACTACCTAAGGCAATATATAGATTCAATGCAATTCCAATCAAACTACCATGGACATTTTTCTCAGAAATAGAGCTCAGAATCCTAAAATTTATATGGAACCACAAAAGACCCTGAATATCCATGGCAATCTTGAGAAATAAGAACAAAGTGGGAGGCATCACGCTACTTGACATCAAAACATACTACAAGGGTACAGTAATCAGAACAGCATGTTACTGGCCTAAAAACAGACACATAGACCAATGGAACACAATAGAGAGCCCAGGAATAAACCCATATATATATATGGTCATTTAATCTATGACAATGGAAGCAAGAATTTACACTGGAGTAAAGATAGTCTGTTTAATAAATGGTGCTGGGAAAATTGGACTGATACGTGCAAACATAGGAAAATGGACCACCAACTTACCCCATATATGAGAACAAACTCAAAATGGATTAAAGACTTAAATGTAAGACCTGAAACCATAAAACTCCTGGAAGAAAACATAGGGAGTAAGTTTGCAGACATTACCCTGAGTAATATTTTTACAATATTGCATGTTTCTAGAAAATTATCCATTTCTTCCAGATTGTCCAATTTTTTTGACATATATTTTTTTAATATTTTATTTTAATCCTTTGTATTTCTGTGGTGTAAGTTCCCTTTCATTTATGATCTTATTTTCGGGTTCTCTTTCTTTTTTCTTTTTTTTTTCCTTGGTGAATCTGGTTAAAGTTTTATCAATTTTGTTTATTTTTTAAAGATCCAGCCATTGCTTTCATTGATCTCTTGTATTTTTTTAAGACTCTATTTTTTTATTACTGCTATGATCTTTATTATTTTCTTCCTTCTACTCACTTTGGGCTTTGTTTGCTCTTCTTTTTCTAGTTGCATTAAAAGTAAGCTTAGATTGTTTGAGACTTTTCATGTTTCTAAGGTAGACTTATATTTCTATAAATTTCCCTCTTAGAACTGATTTCACTCCTATAGATTTTGGGTCATTGTGTTTTCATTTTTGTTTGTCTCAAAGCATCTTTTGATTTCATTGTTGACCCATTCATTATTTAGTTGAATATTATTTAGCCATAATACGTTTGTGTGTTTTTCAGTTTTTTTCTTGGAATTGATTTCAAGTTTCGTACCATTGTGATCAGAAAAGATGCTTGATGTGAGTCTAGTCTTAAATTTACTGAGACTTCTTTTGTGGTATAACACGTGGTCTATCTTGGAAAATATTCCATATGCACTTGAAAAGAATGTATATTCTGCTGCTTTGGGGTGAAATATTCTAAAAATATCACTTACATCCATTGAATCCAATGTGTCAGGTAAGGCCACCATTTCCCTCTTGGTTTCCTGTCTGGAAGATCTGTCTATTGGTTTCATTGAGGTATTAGAGTCACCTATTATAATTGTATTAGTGTCGATCTCTGCCTTTATGTCAGTCAATACTTACTTTATATATTTAGGTGCTCCTATGTTAAGTGCCTAAGTGTTTACAAGTGTTATGTTGTTGGATTGAGCTCTTTATCATTATAAAATTCCCTTTTGTAAATCTGTAATTATAGCCTTTGTTTTCAAGTGTGTTTTGTCTGATATCAATCTTGCTATCCCACTTTTTTTTCATTTCCATTTTTATGAAATATCTTTTTTCATCCCATTACTTTCAGTCTGTGTGTGTCTTTCAATCTGAAATGGGTCTCTTGTAGGCTATATATATATGGGACTTGTATTCCTATTTTGCTATTTGATGTCTTTTGATTGTTGTATTTAATCCATTTACACTTAAGGTGATTATTGATAGATACATAATTATGGCCACTTATTATTCTTCTTTTTGTTTTTCCCTTTTCTTATTCTTTTTTTTTAAAGATTTTATTGAGGAATTGGGGGAGAAAACAGCTTTGGGGGGTGGGGGAAGGGGAACAGACAAGTTGCTGTCCTTTTGTTCTTTAGTCTAGTTGTGGAGGACATTGCTTCACTGGCCGATATTGATATTATCATTACGTTCTTCCCAGGAGAGGCAGTCGCTCACCAGCTTCTGGATGGCTGCTCATGGCAGCTCACGGCAGCGCACACTGGCTGTTGGCCACTCACGCTAGCTGCTAGCCACTCACTGTAACTTATGGCAACCCACTGCAGCAGGCGCTGCAGTCTACACTGTCACTGGTGACTCACAGCAGTCCAGCTCCAGGTTGAGCTGTTGTTCACCATCTTAGCAGTAGAGGGTTGTGTCACTGGCCCTCATATGTGGTATCCGAACCGGGGCACTGCTGCTCAGCGTTGGTGTCCCAAGCCAGCTCTTAACGAATGCGCCACTCGGCCGGCCCTCTTATTCTTCTTAAACCAGTCTCTTTAACATTTCTTGTAATACTGGGATAGTGGCAATGAGCTCCTTTAGTTTTTTCATACCTGGGAAGCTCTTTATCTCTCCTTCAATTTTAAATGGCAACCTTGCTGGGCAACCTATTCTTGGTTGTAGTTCCCAGCTTTTTATCACTTTGAACATTTTCTGGCAATCCTTTCTTACCTGTAAAGATTCTGTTGTGAGATCAGCGGACAAACTTATGGGAGCTCCCTTGTAACTAATTGCCCTTCTCTTGCTGCTTTTGGGATTCTCTCTTTGTCCTTAACCTTTGTCTTTAATCTTATGATGTGTCTTGGTGTGGGTCGGTTTGGGTTCATCTAGTTTGGGACTCTATACATCCTGGGCTTGTATGTGTATTTCTTTCACCATGTTAAGAATGTTTCAGTCACTATTTCCACCAATAAGTTCTCAATATCTTCCTTTCTCACTTCTCATTTTGGTACCCTTATGAAGTGAATATTTTTACAGTTAATTTTGTCCCAGAGGTCTCTTAAACTATCCTCATTTTGAATCGTTATTATTATTTTTTCTTTTGGCTCTTCAGATTGCTTGTTTTCTGCTACATTGTCTTTTGAATCACTGATTTGATCTTCTGTTTCATCTAGTCTGCTGGTGATTCCTTCTACTGTATTCTTCATTTCAGTTATTGTATTCTTTAGTTCTGAGTGGGTTTTTTATGGTTTCTATATCCCTTTTTAATGTTTGCTATATCTGTTGAAGTTGTCACTACATTCCCTGAGCATCCTTATAATCTTTGGTTTGAACTGTGTGTTGGGTAGGTTGCTTACCTCCATTTCATTTAGTTCATTTTCTGCTGTTTTCTCCTATTCTTTCATTTGGGGCACATTTATTTGTTTCCCTATTTTGGCTACCTCTCTGTGTTTGTTTCTATGCATTATGTAGATCTGCTACATCTCAGTCTTACCTGGTTGCCTTATGTAGTAGGTACCTTGTGGGTTCCAGTGGTGCACTCTTGCTGAGCACCTGGGTATTCCAGGAGCATCCTTTGTGTGGGTAGTGTGTGCCCTCTATTTAGAATTGAGCATTGATTGTTGGTGCCATGTCAGTGGGTGGGATTGGCCTGTAGGTTGACTGACTGTGGGATTGGTCCACATCCACAGTTTATGGGTTGCTATGAGGAAGCTTATCTCACAGAGCAGTTTCACCCTAGTGGCTCTGGTGCCTGTTGAGACCACCCTTTGAATGTGCTGCTTTTAGGGCTAATATGGCAGTGTTCTACTGTGGGCTGAAGCTGAACTCCAAACATATTGGTTCTGGGACCTCCTCAGAGTCTCTCCACTGCAGGCCTACGCCAGCCACTGCCTGTGTCTGGACAAGGACTACCTGAAAGGAGCTACAAAGAGATTCATAGTTGGTCTCTGCCTCTGTGGGAACTGGAGTGGTGTTGAGGAGCTACATTGTAAGTGCAGGATGGCTACTACCAGTACCAACCCTGTGGTCACTTGTCAAAAAACCCAGAATACCCTGAGGCCTGCTGCTGCTTGCCAGCTCCAGTAAGGCTTAGCCATTGAAAGACCCTCATTCATCATGCCACTTGGCAAAGTTGGGTGTTAGGGAGGGGTGGGACCAGTGGTTTTCACCTGGGTAATGTAAATTCTGGTTTGGTGCCAGTACTGAGCCTGGAGCTACTCAGCAAAAGTCTCAGAGCACACAGAGGCCTGCAACCTCCTGCCAAGATTCCAGATACCCCTTGAGACTAGTTCAAGAAAGAGTCCAATGTGGGTGGGACTGGCTGCTGGCCAAGAAAGTAACTCTGGAGTTGGGCAAGTTGGGTGGGGTGGGGTCCCAGGGAATCATCAGAGTGGAGTAAGTGAAGTTCACCAAGCAAATGTGCAGGAAGGCTCAACAAAGGAAAGATGGAGACTGCCTGTCAGTTGCATGGGAGGAGGATTCTATGCATGGAAAATGATGACTGTCCTTCCAGTCCTTGTCCTGAAGCCACAAAACTCAATATCTTCCTGTATGTTTCTAATGCCTCTTTTTTTTTTTTTTTGAGTGTCACTGGCCTTCATATGTGGGATCTGAACAGGGGCCTCTGGCTTCCCAAGCCAGCACTTAACCACCGTGCCACTCGGCCGGCCCTCCCTCCCAATTTTAGACAGCTACAAGCAAGTATGGAGCAACCATTCCACATTCTTCCCCTCCCACTAGTCTCGACATGGCCTCTTCTTTATATCCTTGGTTATAAATCTTTTGTTCAGCTAGACATCAGGTGGTTTTCCAGTTTGATTTTTCTATAATTTAGTTGTAATTTTAATGTGGTCATGAAAGGAGGCAATCACAGCATTTATCTACTCCACCATCTTGGATGTGTTCTTCAATACGGTGTTTTATTTTCTTGTCTCTGAAACCTTCTTTTATTGAAACCATGTTCTTATTAAATTCTTCCATAGCATGATGTACCCATAGGAAATTTTCATTTTTCATTGAAATATATGGGTTTTTTAAATTTATTTTTTTAATTTATTTTATATTTTTTTGAGGGCAGTTTCACTAGCCCTTATATGTGTGGGACCGAACCAGGGCCGCTGGCTTCCCAGGCCAGCACTTAACCACCGCGCCACTCATCCAGTCCTATATTTTTTAATTTTATTTTTATTTTTTATATAATATATTCATTACAGATGACATAAAGTATTATATTAGTTTCAGGTGTACAACATAGTGAGTAGACATAAAAATTATGAAGTAATCACCACAATAATTCTAGTACCCATCTGACACCATACATAGTTATTACAATATTATTGACTATATTCCTTTTGCTGTATTTTACATGCTCATGACTATTTTGTCACTACCAATTTGTACGTTTTAATCCCATCCTCTTTTCAACCACCTCAATCCCCCTCCCAGCTGTCAGCCATTAAAATGTTCTCTGTATCTATGAGTTTGTTTCCATTTTGATTGTTTATTTTGTTCTTTATATTTCATATTGGATTATTCAATCTTTTTTTCATATCTTATATTGGGTTCTATAGAAGCAGCCCCTGATGGGTATTATTCTGGAATAACTAATTATTAGAAAAGGAAGTACTGCCCTTTGCCATCCCAGGGAAAACAAGAGAGAAAGGGAGAGAAGCCATGCAATGATGTCCCTTAGGCAATGCCCTGTAGAGCACAGATTCAGCTTGTTCATGTAGGGAGATTTTAGAATGTACATTAGAGCTCAAAATTCCTTCAATCCAAACCAAGAAGTGCATTCACCCATCCGGTATTGTCTAAACTCCAAATTGATTAGGGTGGAGAGAGGGAGAACAATTCATTCTTGGGAGCTTCCTTTTTTGCTGGACTGTAAGCAAAGTAGACTCTAGTAGCTCAGTGATAGTCTCCTGAAAAAGAGCCTTAGGTACTGGTTGTTAGAAACAAATTCAATCAAAGCACAGGACATGGAAATATTGTCAGAAAGCGTTTGACGGGTCTTGGAGAATCAGCAACACTTTCTGTAGTACTTTCATGTATTATTCTTTAACAGGTTTCATAGTTGCCAGGCAGTTCATTTCCATATGATCTATTGGTCATGGTTATCATATGTATGCTCTGTTCAGATCTTTCATTTATTCTTTTATAAGGTAGATAAAATTTCTTTGATTTTTTCTCTATTATATCTGAAACCTGCCATTCTTCATCTCCCAAGTATATTTTGAGGAACAAATTATAGAAAGTTGATTTAGGTGGGCCAGATAAAACTCCACTGTTCAAGGATATAACTGAGTGAATGAGCTTGACACTTCTCTTGCTCCAAAGATTTAATAATAGGTCCTCTATGTGGATTAAGTCCACTAACTTAGGGGAATATATCATATTCTTCTATCAGAACATGCTTGAATTTTAGATCAATCCTACAATTTGTCGTGGAACCCTGAAAAATGTCAGGGTTTTGTTCCTGTGCTGACTTCTTGATTATGATAGGTATGAACTTCTACTTCTAAAAGTTGTAACTCGGAAACTCATAGACATAATACATGATGGCAGAATACATAAACATAATGCCTGCCACTCCCATGATAACATTAAAATTATAAATAAATTATACAATAATCAACCTCAAGAATCATCTGAAGACTAGCTGAACAGAACCCTTATAACTAAGGATGAAAAGTAGAAGCCACATTGACACTGGTAGGAGGGGCAAAGACATGAAATGGGCTGACCCCAAACCCACAGATAGTGGTTGAGCACTCGGAAGGACACTGTGGTGGTGGAGGTACCCCAAAAGAATGAGGGGTTTCCAACCCCAAAATGAACTCCTCAGCCCAGAGTTCCTGTGATGGGAAAAAGTCCTCACATCACCTGGCAGTGAAAATCACTGAGGATTCTTTCCATCTATCCCCATGATGAAGAAGGTGACTGGAAACCCAGACATCCTCTTAAAGGGCCCATGCGCAGACTCACTCACTTGCAAGCACTCACCCCGGACCAAGTGGAGAAGCAGTAACTCAAAATGAGCCTGAGGCATACAGGAAAGACTGAGTTTTGTGACCTCAGTGTGAAGACTAGAGAGATAGCCAGCATTATACCAGTTGGAGCCAGTGTACAGGTGGGTGCCATCTTTCCTGTATTGAACTCTCCTCTACAGAGCTATATATGTGACCCTAATGATCTGGTGAAATCCATGCATGCCCCACCTTGGTAACTCCCTGAGACCCTGCCTCTCCAGATAATATTATATTGTCCATAGACACTCTCAGCTCCTGGGCATCCAGCCCAGCCCCACAAGCTGCAGGAGGCTTGTATAGCAGTGGACACCGAACAGATGCCTAGGAAACTTTTGGTGGTAGGGAGTCTGCCACAGCTTGTACTGGTGCCTTTCTTGGGAAGGTCTTAGGGATCTGAGGGCCTGAGGCAAGGGACACAGGCAGTGGTGTTCAATGGGCATTTTGCAGAGTCGCCACTAGGTCAGCAGAATCAGAAGTACTGAATTTGCATTTTTACTAATACCACTGGCCACACCCCATGGATCCATGGGTCCCAGTCCCATCTAACCTGGGGACACCACCAAAGACGCTGTCAACACCAGTTCAACAATCCTAGCCCAGGTACCTAAGGCTCTTTCAGCTGCTGACTCTACGGTCATCTTGAAGGTGACAGCAAGCCTGGCGGCTCTGGGCATTTTGCTAAGCTGCCCCAGGCTTGATACTGGTGGAACCTGACCTGAGTTCCAGTGTAGACACCCCCACAAGCCTCCAGGTCCAACACAAACAGTAACTAATAGCATCTAGCTTCACAGGTCCTACCAGGTATTCCTGGGCTATTCACAGGCAAAACTGAAATTGGCAAGCATGAGAATTTCTCTCAAGAGGCACAAAAACAACATACCCAGAGACCGCCAATAAACCACACCAGAGCACTACCCTGATTTGTCCCAAAGTGGCACAACCAAAGAGCGGAATCAAGAGGAACAAGAGCCACTTGGGTGAATGCCTCTCTGTGGGGTCAGCCACTACACAGCAGTTCATACATTGTGGGCATAACCAATCCTGACAGTCAGTCAGCCAGAAAGTCAATCCCACCCACTGATGTGCCAAAACCAAACAAGACTGAAATACAACAGGTGAATATGCACAACACACACAAGGGACTCTCTTAGAACACATGCACAGATGATAAGGGATACTGTGTCACAGGACCTCACAGGGGACCTACTACATAAGGCTGCCTGGAAAACACTGAGAGACATAGGATATCAACATAATACATACAAGATAACACAAATAGGCAGCTAAAAAAGGAAACAAAGAAGCATGTGCCAGATAAAAAAGCAAGAGAAAATTCCAGTAAATAGCAAACAACAGGGGTCAGCCGAGTGGCGCGGTGGTTAAGCGCTGGCCTGGGAAGCCAGCAGCCCCAGTTCAGTCCCACATATGAGGGCCAGTGACACTGACCTCCAAACAAACAAACAAACAAACAACAACAAAAAATAAACTAAATGAAATGAAATGGAGGCAACCAACCCACCAGAGAGAGAATTTAAAACACTGGTTACAAGAAAAGTTAAGGAACATAGTGAGAACTTCAACAAAGATAGTAAGGATAAAGAATGATACAGATAAATTTTAATTAAAAAAAGAATGACATAGAAAACATAAAAAGAAACAGAAATAAAGACTACAATAACTGAAATGAAGAATACACTAGAAGGAATCGACAGCAGATTTGTTGAAGCAGAAGATCAAATCAGTGATTTAGAAGGCATGGTAGCAGAACACACCCAATCAGAACAAAAACAATTTGAAAAATAAAAATATACAAAGATAATTTAAGCGACCTCTGGGGCAACATTAAGTGTAGTAACATTGCCTCATATGAGTACTAGAGGCAGAAGAATGGGAGCAATGGATCGAGAACCTATTTGAAGAAATAATGACTGAAAACTTCCCTGGGCCGGCCGAGTGGCGTGGTGATTAAGCACTGGCTTGGGAAGCCAGCGGCTCCGCTTCGGTTCCCACATATGAGGGCCAATGACACTGCCCTCAAAAGAAAAACAAAACAAAAACAAACAAACAAAAAAAACTACCCTAACCTGGTGAAGGAAATAGACATACAAGTACAGGAAATGCAGGCAGTTCCAAACAATATGAACCCAAATAGACCCACACCAAGAAACATTATAAATAAATTGGCAAATGTTAAAGAAAAAGAGAAAATATTGAAAGCATCAAGACAAAGATAATTAGTTACTTACAAGGGAGCTCTTATAGAATTATCAGCTGAATCCTCAACAGAAACTTTGAAGGCTACAAGGGAGTGGCAGGAAATATTCAAAGTGATGAAAAGCAAAAGCCTATAACTTTGACTACTCCACTTAGTAAGGCAATTATTTAAAATTAAAGGATAGATAAAGAGGTTCCCAGACAAGAAAAAAATAAAGAAATTAATTACCAACAAGCCACTATTACAGGAAATGTTAAAGGGACTTCTTTAAGAAAAAGAAGAACGTTGGAAACAAACAAAAGATCAACAGTATGAATAATAAAATGGTGATATCTATGTAACTATCAATAATCACTTTAAGTGTAAAGGCATTAAATGCTCCAACCAAAAGATATATGGTAGCTAAATGGATAAGAAAACAACACCTATACATATACTGTTTACAAGTGACCCACTTTAGATCAAAAGACACACACAGAATGAAAGTAAAGGGACATAGAAAAGTATTTCATGCAAATGGAAATTTTAAAAACCTAGGGTAGCAATACTTATATCAGGCAAAACAGAATTAACAAAAAAGACTGTAATAAGAGACATATAAGTACATTACATAATGATAAATGGCCCAACCTCACAAGAGAACACAGCCCTAGTAAACATCTATGCACTCAACATAGAGTGACCTAAATACATCAAACAAATATCGATGTACATGAACACAGAGACTGACAGAAATACAATCATACTATCGGACTTTAATACCCCATTAACTTTAATGGATCATCCACCAGACCAAAAACCCAACAAGGAAACAGAGACACTAGACCAGATAGATTTAATTGATATTTTTAGAGCATTTCACCCCAAGGCCGCAGAATATACATTCTTTTCAAGTGCACATGGAACGTTTTCCAACTTATACCACATGTTAGGGCACAAAACAAGTCGCAATAAACTTAACAAGATTGAAATCATATCAAGTGTCTCCTCTGACCACAATGATGTGAAGTTAATCATCAAATACAAAACAAAACAAACAAACAAACAACACACACACACACAGAAGCTAAATAACATTCTACTAAACAATGAATGGGTTAACAACAAGGAAGATATCAAAAGATACCTTGACCACAAATGAAAATGAAATCAGAATGACCCAAAAATCTATGGGACACAGTAAAAACATTTCTAAGAGGGAAATTTATAGCAATGCAGGCCTACCTCAAGAAACAAGAACAAGTAAAATCTCAAATAAACAGTCTAACCTTACACTTAAAGGAACTAGAGAAAGAACAGCAAACAAATCATAATAAAGATCAGAGCAAGCAAACCATAACAAAGATCAGAGCAAAAATAAGTAAAACGGAGAGGGGAAAAAAAGTACAAAAGATCAAGAAAACTAAGGACGGGTTATTTGAAAAGATAAACAAAATTGATTAACCTTTAACCAGACTCATCAAGAAATAAAGAAAGAGGACCCAAATAAATAAAATCAGAAATGAAAGGAGAGGTTTGACAACAGACACCATGTAAATATAAAGGATTACAGTAAAATATTATGAACAATTGTATGCAAACAAATTTGACAATCAGGAATAATGGATAAATTCCTAGAAACATACAATCTTCCAAGACAGAATCAAGAATAAACAGATAATGTGAGCCAACAGAATACTACTAAGGAAATTGAATCAGTAATCAAAAAACTCCCAACAAACAAAAGTGTTGGACCCGTTGGCTTCACAGGTGAATTTTACCATTCAAATAATTAACACATTTCCTTCTGAATTTGTTTCAAAAAATTCAACACGAGGGAATGTTCCCAAGCTCATTTTATGAAACTATTATTACCATGATTCAAAAACCAAAGACATTAGAAAAGAAAATAAACTATAGGTCAATGTCTTTGGAGAACATAGATGGAAAAATCCTCAACAAAATATTATCAATCTAAATTTAGCAGTACATTAAAAAGATCATACACCACGATCAAGTGGGATTTATTCTTGGTATACAAGGTTGATTCAATATCCACAAATCAGTTAAGGTGGTAGACCACATAAAGAAATGAAAGAGATGGGGCTGGCTTGGGAAACCAGCAGCCCCGGTTTGGATCCCACATATGAGGGCCAGTGACACTGCCCTCAAAAAAAAAAAAGAGAAATGAAAGAGAAAAATAATATGATTATATCAATAGATGCAAAAAGAGATTTAATAAAATCCAGCATCCATTTACAACGAAAACTCTTAAGAACGTGAGAATAGAAGGAACATATCTCCACATAATGAAGGCCATATATAAAATACGCACAGCTGATATTCTACTCAATGGGGAAAAGCTAAAAGCATTTTCCTTAAGATTAGGAAAAAGACAAGAAGGTCCACTTTCACCACTTTTATTCAACATAGTATTAGAAGTCCTAGCCACAGAATTCAGTAATGGAAAAGAAACGAAAGGCATCCAAATTGGAAGAGAAGAAGTAAAACAGTAATTATTTGCAGATGACATGATAATGTACATATATCTATCTATATCTATATCTATATATATCCCCAATGATTCCACCAAAAATCTGTTAGAACTGATAAATGAATTTGTTAAAGTAGTGGGGTACAAAATTAATATTCAGAAATTGGTTGTATTTTTTTTAAAAGGGCAGTGTCACTGGCCTTCATATGTGGGACCCGAACCGGGGTCGCTGGCGTCCCAGTCCAGCGCTTAACCACCACGCCACTAGGCTGGCCCATATTTTTATATACCAATAATGAAGTATCAGAAAGAGAAATTAAGAAAAGAATCCTATTTACAATTGCATAAAAAAACATACCTAGCAATAAATTTAACCAAGGAAGTAGATGGCCTGTACTCAGAAAATTATAAGCCATTGAAGATAGAACTTAAAGAAGATACGAAAAACTTAAAGCATATCCATGCTCACAGATAGGAAGATTTAATATAGTTAAAAAATGTCCATACTACTGATAGAAATCTATAGGTTTAATGCAATGCCTATCAAAATACTGATGAAATTTTTCAGAGAACTAGAACAAATAATCCTGAAATTTATATGAAACCATAAAAGACCCTGAATAGCCATGGCAATCTTGAGAAAGAACATAGTTGGATGTAATCAGCTATGTGATATTAAACAAGGCCATAATAATCAAAACAGCTTAGGATTAACATAAAAACAGACACATGGATCAATGGAACAGAATAGAGAGCCCAGAAATAAACTTAAGCTTACATGGCTATTTAATTTATGTCAAAGGAATGAATACACATTGGGATAAAGACAGTCTATTCAATAAATGGTGAGGGATAACTGGGCAGATCTTTGCCAAAAATGAAACTGGACCACCTTCTTACTCTACAGGCAAAAATACACTCAATATAGATTAAACACTTTAAAGTTATAACCTCAAACCATAAAACTCCTAGAATAAAACATAGGCAGTAACTTTCAGATATTACCCTTAGTAATATTTTTACTGATATATCTTTTTAGTCAAGAGATACAGAAGAAAAAAATAAACAAATTGGACTACATCAAACTAAAAAGTTTTTGCACATTGAAGGAAATGGTCAATAAAATGAAAGGACATCCTACTGAATAGGAGAAGATATCCTCCAATGATATATCAGACAAGCGAATAATATCCAAAATTTATTTTAAAAACTCATATAACTGAACACACACACACACAAATAAATAAAATAAACTCCAATTATAAGAGGGGCAAAGTACCTAATTAGCATTTCTCCAAAGAGGGTATACAGATGGCCAATAGACATACAAAAAAATGCTCAGCAAATATAAAACACAATGAGATACAACCTCACACCTGTCAGAATGTCCATCATCAATAATCAACACAAAACAAGTGTTGGTAAGGATGTAGAGTAAAGGAAACCCTTGTGCACTTTTGGTGGGATTGTAAATTTGTGCAGTCACTGTGGAGAACATTATGAAGGTTCCACAAACTAATTAAAAACAGAATTGCCTTATGACAGAGCAATTCCACTCTTGGGTATTTATTCAGATAAATCCAAAACTCAAATTAGAACAGAAGTATGCATCCCTATGTTCACTGGCTGTTTATAATAGCCAACATATGGAAACAACTGAAATGCCCATCAGTAGATGATTAGATAAATTGTGTTACATATGTACAATGGAACAATACACTGCCAAAAAAATGAAGGACATATTACAATTCTGACAACGTGGATGGAACTAAAAAGTATTAAGCTAACTGAAATAAGTCAGACTGAGAAAGACAAATACCGTATGATTTCACTTCCATGTGGAACCTAAAGAACAAAGGTAATCAATCAAACAAAACAAAAACAGACTCATAGATACAGAGAACAAACTGATGCTTACTAGATGGGAGGCATGTTAGAGGACTGGATTAGAAAGTGAAGGGGATAATAAGTATAAATTCATAGCTACAAAATAATCCTAGGGATATAAACTATACTATGGGAAATACAGTCAATAATATTTTTTTTTGAGGGCAGTGTCACTGGCCCTCATATGTGGGACCCGTACCAGGGACGCTGGCTTCCCAAGCCAGTGCTTAACCACCGTGCCACTCGGCCGGCCCAATAATATTTTAAATCTATATATAGTGTCAGGTGGGTACCAGACTTATCAGAGGGATCACTTAATTAATTATATAAATGCCAAACCACTATACACTTGAAACTAATACAAAATAATATTGAATGTCAGCTAAAATCATAAAACTAGGAATGGCTATATGAAGTACAACATAGAAAATATAGTCAATAAGAGTCAATAATATTGTAATAACTATGTACAGTATCTGATGGGTTATAGACTGATTGTGGTTATCACTTTGTGATGTATATGTATAATTACTATGTCGTTTTGTATACCTGAAAGTAATTTTAGAAAAAGATTTTACTTCACCTTTTCTCTTGGAGTTTTTAATCTATTTTCTCCAGATTTGGGGTTTATTTATGAAAATATTCTCGATCTTTTTGATTCACTGTTTACCCTCAGAATGGCATTTATAGGAGTTCCACAGAACTACACTATAGTATTGTGTTTCTTTCTTTATCTAATACTTTTCAAATTTTATAATATAAACTTTTATTATTTTCCTCATATAGATGCTGCTGTGGAATTTATTTTGCTGAATTATTTGTTCATTGTGGCAGAGAAATTCTGTGACCTAGTTTTACTCTGCCATTACAACTGGGATCTTAAGTTTCCCTGATAATTTTAGTAAAGTAGAATAAAATCCATGTCACCAACTTTCCTTCATATGTTTACTTTCTTACCTGGATCTTACAGATGTTGAAAATCATGTCATGCTCTTCTTTCCATCAATCAACTTTTGAAAATTATCTATAATACTGTAGTTGTAAAAGTCTAATTTATATAATAAGCAGTTTCTTAAAGAGCCCAATTTTTTTTTTTTTTTTTAGCTGAGCCATCCTGCCACCTGTTGGCAGCTCAACGGCAACTCAGCTCGGGCTGGCATCGAACCGCTGTTGCTCAGAGCTCAGCTCGCACTCTTGAGCGAGCTCTTAACCAACTGAGCCACTCGGCCGGCCCAAGAGCCCAATTTTTAATCAGAGGAAGTTATTTCAATCAACACTTAACGAGAATTAAGCATAATTTTAGTCATATATTTTCAGTGGTTTTATCCCAAGAAAGCAAAGGAGAATAGTAATCAGCCCTTTATACTCTACTTGTGAACATTTCATGAAGATTGAATCAGAATATCAGCCACAGGGCCGGTCGAGTTGTGCGGTGGTTAAGTACTGGCTTGGGAAGCCAGCAGCCGCGGTTCGGGTCCCACATGTGAGGGCCAATGACGCTGGCCTCAAAAAAAAAAAACAACACAAAAAAACCCCAAAAAACAATATCAGCCACAGCTCTGCCTCAGTTCAAATATCACTGAAACTGAATGAACGTGGCACTCATAGTGTCTACTTTTATCTGTCTAGGTAATGTGTAGGCTACTGGATATGCTTTGTAAATTGTTGCAGTAATGGCAGAGAGTATGTGGTACTAGAAGAGTATCATGAAAGAATTTGATGTAGAAAAGGGGAATAAATCTAGTAGACATCACGTGATCAGATCAGCAAATTCTCCCCAGATATATACCCTGGTTGATGTCTGTCCTGACTGTAATACTTCTCTGAAGTCACAGCTACTCTAGAGGAAACCTTATAAGTGCAACAATTGGAGAGGGCCTTGTTTTGTTTATTTATTTATATATTAATTAATTAATTAATTAATTGGACTGTTGTGAATGAAACACAGCTAACTAAAGCTTGTGGTTACTTGAGATTCTGAAAAGATAAGGAAAACACTAGTTTTTGCCTAGATCATTTGATTGCTACACTTGTGAAACAATTTTGCAAGGAAATTCTCTTGTCCCTGTTTATTGTTACTTAGCTAACTTAAATTTCTAAGGGCATGGAAAATAAGAGAAATCCGGGCTGGGATAAATCACATCATCAAAAAGGGAAATCACATGAAGAGGCAATGAGGATATCTGCTGTAGTATTTTTTTTCTGACTAAATGTAAAAATACTTGGTGAGATATTTCCTTTTCATTCTAGTTAGATTCAGTTTAGATCATTAGTAGCTGAACAGTTTGGAGATACATGTTGGTGGTTTCTGTTTGTTTCCAGTGGACAGATGTGAATAAATGATTCCTTTCTGTCAGCTTGCTCATTCTCAGAAAACTAGATTTGTCATTCTGTTGTTAGGGTCATAGAGTCACCCAGTCACCAGCTGCAGACTACCTATCTGCTTTAAAATTGAAGATATTTGTAGAGGTTATTTAGGTCACTCAGTGAGTGTATTGAAAGAAACCACAAGAAGTGCTATGGCAGATTTGAATTTAGAGGAAGATAAGACCAAGTAAAACAATACAGCTTGGTTATCAATTGCTTTCTTTAATAAAAAGGATTGCACTATGTCATTTCCTCTGCATATCCATGAATGTGTATTTTTCTTGCTTTTCTTATCAGTTATAGCAAGAAATATGAAGTTATCAACTAATCAAGTTGGCATTCACAGCTTTCCAATCTATATTACTGTAACATAATTACCAGAATATATATATATATATATATATATATATATATATATATATATATATATATATATATTATGCTGAGCCACATGGAATTGGTGAAAAATAGTCAAATATTGGCAATTTCATATGGTTTAACCCAGCATGCTGCAGATAATTTAAAAATGCCAAGTTTTAGATATTATTAACAGGTCATCCAAATAGTCCATATTTTTAATGATTTTTATTTTATTTTACTAAGGCAAACATTTAAATTGTATGTACTATAAGGCAAGTATATGCGAAGGCATCCTTAACTAATGAATAACATAGCCACCAGTGTTAACTATCTTTTATAAGGGATAACATTGTTTTTAGTGGGGGAAAAAACATTCCAAGCAATTGCTGAAAAATATGGAAAAAAAAGTGAAGAAAGTTGTTGTTCTTAGTTGAACAATACAATTTGTTGGTAAATTAAATAATAAAGAATCATATTCTATTGTAGCTCAATCTATGATGTGAATAATTCACCCTATGTGCTCTATGTGGAACTAAGAAAATTTCACTCATTAAGCTGTTTCAGCCAGTGTTCCAACACATACAAAAATGTTTTGAGAACCCAGAAATAAACCCACATAAATATGAACAGATAATTTTTTATGAAGAACCCTGAAACATACAATGGAGACAAGATAGCCTCTTCAATAATTGGTGCTGGGAGAATTGGAAAGCCACATGCAACAGAATGAAACTAGACTGTTATCTGCCACAATGTATGAAAACTAACTAACCATGGATCAAAGATCTAAACATAAGACCTGGAAGAATAAATTGCATAGAAGAAAACATAGGTACTAAACTTATTGACCTTGGGTTCAAAGTTTATGAATTTGACCTCAAAAGCAAGGGAAGTAAAAGCTAAAATAAATGAACAGAACTATATTAAACCAAAAAACTGTATAGCCCAGCAAAAAAAACCAATGACAAAATAAAGAGGCAACCAACAGAATGGGAGAAGATTTTTGTGAATGTTGCCTCCAAAAAGGGGCTAATATCCAAAATATATAAGGGATACATTCAATTCAACAGCAAAATAACAAACAATCCAATTGAAAAATGGGCAGAGGACCTGAATAGACATTTCTCCAAAGAGGACATACAAATGGCCAATAGACATATGAAAAAATGATCAGCATCACTAATCATCAGAGAAATGCAAATAAAAACCACAATGAGATATCACTTCATATCAGTTAGAATAGCTATCATCAACAACACAAATAATAATAAGTGTTAGAGAGGCTGTGAAGAATAAGTAACTCTCATACATTGTTGGTGGGAATGCAGACTTGTGCAGCCACTATGGAAGGCAGTGTGGAGATTCCCGAAAAAAATTAAAAATACACTTAACATATGACCCAGCAATTCCTCTCTTGGGTATGTACCCAAAAAATCTGAAAACATTTCTCTGTAAAGATATATGTGCTCTGATGTTCATTGTTTTATTTATGGTTGCCAAGCCATGGAAACAACCAAAGCGTCCTCTGATAGATGATTGGATAAAGAAGATGTGGTATATATACACAATAGAATAGAATACTATTCTGCCATGAGAAAAGATGAAATATTGCCACTTGCAGCAACATGGATGGATCTTCAGATTATAGTTCTAAGCAAAATAAGTCAGACAAAAAAAGTCGAGAACCATATGATTTCACTGACATGCAGTATATAAAACTAAACACAACAAAAGAACAAGACAAACAAATGGAGAAATAAAAATTCATAGACACAAACAATAGTTTAGTGGTTACCAGAGGGGAGGGAGGGAGGGGGGTGGTAGTTGAGGGTAAAAAGGATCAAATATATGATGATGGAAAGAGAACTGTCTCTGGGTGGTGAACACACAGTGTGACATATAGATGATGTATTACACAATTGAACACCTGAAACCTATGTAACTTTACTAACAATTGTAACTCTAATAAACTTTAATTTAAAAAAATGAAACCATTGACAAAATAAAGAGGCAATCAATTAAATGGGAGAAGACTTTTGCAAACTGGTGATATTTTGAATTTCTGGATCGCATGCATTCCAAAGTCAGCTATACTTTAGTTATTTTTGTACTTTGAATCAATCAATTCCCATTTTGTCAAGACAGTTCTATTCATGTTTATTTCTCCCCATAAATCAGAAATATCCTAACCAATATAGGTGTTTAATTTGAGGTTTGAGGATCTGCATAGGAAACATGTGATTCTCAATAAAAATGTGATTTGAGAGAAAGCCAGGTAACTGTTCATATATGTCTAGGATGTAACTCTTAGAGGAAACAATGTATCTCTTTGAACAGATCTTCACTATAAGTAACATTGGGATGAATAATTAAATGTGCATTACATTAAGCATTTTTCCTGTATATAAAAGTACACACTTGTGTGAAAATATTAAAATAGATGAGTTTAAGGCAGAAAACAGAAATCACCTAAAACTACATCATCCAGAGGAAAACACTGTCATTATTTTAGCATATTTGCTTCTATTCTTCATATCTATTTTTATGTAGTAGAAATCACATTGTATTTACAATTTTTTAAAAGATTTTATTGGGGAATCAGGGAAGGGGAACAGACAAGTTGCTGTCCTTTTGTTTTTCAGTCTAGTTGCGGAGGACGTTGCTTCACTGGCCCATGTTGTTATCATCATTGCGCTCTTCCCAGATGAGGAAGATCGGTTGCCTGCCTCTGGATGGTCGCTCGCCATGGCTATTGGCAGCTCACACTGGCTGCTGGGTGCACACATGTTGGCTGCTGGCCACTCATTGTAGCCTACAGCAGCCCACTGCAGCAGGGGCTGCAGCTTACACGGTCGCCAGGGCTCACAGCCCAGCTCCAGGTGGAGCTGTTAGCTGTAGAGGGCAGTGTCACTGGCCCTAATTTGTGGGATCTGAACCGGGGCTGCTCGCGTCCCAAACCAGCTCTTAACCAATGTGCCACTAAGCCGGCCCTGTATTTACAATTTTTTTCCTGCTTTTTTCATTCAACACCAAATAATAATCATTTTCCCACATCATTAACAGCTTTTCATGAAGAACATGTTTTTGTTTTTGTTTCTCCCAAGGAAATATCACTTTATTTGAAGATGCCAAACAAATACAGGTGAAACAATGAATGGTTTGGTAAAAATTGTGTAATACAATCAATTTGAGAATATGACTATGCAAAAATAATGTGTTTTTAAATTATCAATTTAAAATTGAGTTTTAGACAATCAGGAAATTTGTCATAGCAAAGGTAAAATTTATAGGGTAATATAGAGTATTGCATAGGAGCAGGGAAAGGATTAGACAATCTAGATTGAGAGAATTGCATTTAACATATATTGTGACTTAGGTGCAACATGATCTATATAGGAGTGAAGCCTAGGATGAAGATTTAGTAAAGGTAGTCAGAACTAAGAGTGGATATATAAAGTGCTTCTATTTTGGAGAACCTTAAATCAGACAAAAGGTTTCTATTTCTGTAGAACAATGAGGTGCATGTAAACATCTGGGTAAATTAGGACTTATTTCTACAAGGGGCATAAAAAAGACTATATAGCCTTAAGTGACATGTTTTTGCTAAGAATTGTGGGGAAGGAAGAAGCTAAATAACATAAATAAGATCCTTTCAAGAGGATACAGTGCAAAGTATGGTGTTGCTTTTGCTAAAATAATTTGAAGTGAAGCACTCTACATAAATTATGGCACTTTCTGAAAATTGTGTCTTGCTCCTATATACCTACACTATTTATTTTCCTCACTGTAAACCTATGATATCGTTGTTGTTATCTTTATTTTATAACACAAGAGCTTAAGGCTCAGAAAAATTGCAGGGACAGTAATCCAACTTGAACCTGCTTAAGTTAGTTTAATATAAATATTAGTATGGGTATAAATATGAATATGAATATAGTTTGAGCCAGATTACTGACACTTGCAACAAAATAATAGTGATTTAGTTGGGATTCCAACACAGGTCTTTTTCTCAAACAGCCCTATGTTCTTTCTTCCACTCTACTGAATTGCTGGTATTGACATTAGGCCTCTAGGTCTTTGATTATGGTAGCAAAGGCATCAGTCTTCTCATAGCATTACTTTCCTCTTTGAGAATCCTTAATGTCCCTTCATAATTTGGGTAGTGATTATATAGTCGAAGTATTTATTTTAAGAAATTGTATATGATGGTAAAGTTGAGCATTTGTACTCTCCTGTGAGCCTTTGACTACCTGACACTGTTCTTTTACACATGAACCACCATTAGGCTTAATATGTAATTCTTAGTTCACAGCATATCACCTTAACTTCCTGTCACTGTTGCTTCATTCATTGACTTTTCAAACATAGTATATGTCTAAGATATTTGAAGTTAGCTTAAATTTTGTTGCTTTATAGGTAACCTGTTTATTTTTCCCCATGGATTTTTGTAGGATTTATTCTTCACCCTCTCCCCCCTAATATAGGTAAGTTTTGGTCAAGATATGTCTAGTTCAGGTCTCTTTTCATTGTTTCTTTTTAAAACCTAGAAAAGGCTTCTTCACTATGTCTTTGATTATTGCTGTTGATATCTTCCTCAGTAACCTCCCTAATTTTCAGACTGGATTTCTGTTGTCTGTTCTTTATATCTATCTCTTTTTTTTGAGGGCAGTGTCACTGGCCCTCATATGTGGGACCTGAACTGGGGCCGCTGCTTCCCAAGCCAGCGCTTAACCACCTCACCACTCAGCCGGCCCTATATCTATCATTTTTGCTTGTTTTGTTTCCATACTGGCACATAACATTTTACTTGTGGGGACTGACCAAGTATTTTCTTGGAGTTTATATCTCTGGATATAGACAGAAAGATAGTAATGGTGTGAGGATGGAGAGAAAAAGTACTCTGCTTGCTTTCAAAAGATATATGTATGTACTGGGCAGTGAGCCCTTGCTTTACTGAATTGTGGGACAGACTGTGAGGAAACGATGAAGAGTGTTCTGCTCCTTAATTTCAACTGAGATATCTGTTTCCAGCCAGATGAGACATATCAGTGAGTATTTGCATTTCCTGTACCATACAGGAACCCCAAATGACTACATGAACCAATCTTCTTCATCATCTTGGGTTCAGATTTGCAGGTTCAGGTTAATTCTCAGTTAATATTACAAAATAACAGAGTTTATTGTAGGGGTCATGTTTATTTTATAGTTTTATAAATCATTATTGCCCTTTTGTAATGGAATCATGAAGTGTCTGAAGTTTTACTCTGTAACATTAGTTGTAGGGCTTTTGTTCAGCTACACTTCAGGTGATTCTCAATGATGGTTGTTCTGTAGTTTAGGTGTAATTTTAATGTGGTTGTGAGAGGAGGTAAGCACAGCACTATGTACTCTTGACCAGAAATTTGTTAATATTTCTTGAATGCTTCCTATGTACTGTGAATTTTATAAGCACTTTATATACATTAACTCATTTAATCCTCATTAAAATTCTACGCAAAATGTATATAGCTGTTCCCATTTTACAGATAAGGAAAACAAGACACATAGGGATGTTAAGTGACTTGCCTATGCTCACATCACAAGGAAGTGTTGTAGCCCAGATGGAAACCCAGATAGTCTGGCTACAGAGCCCCTGCATTAAACCACATTGCAATTCTATCCTGCATAGATAGATAGATAGATAGATAGATAGATAGATAGATAGATAGATAGATAGATGTGATATCTAGCTATCTACCTAAATATTGATAGATCTATTTATTAATGTGTGTGTGTGTGTATTTCTGTGTATGTGTGATGTGAATCTGAAATGAATGTCAAAGACAGCATCCTTTTCTGGATCATATCTAGTTTAACTGACCATATCCAGGACCCTCCAGTTTTTGAGCCTGTTGCTCTTTCAATCTCAGTTTCTCTGTAATCTCTGATCTATATTTATAGATTTCATTTCTGATTTATTGCTGCTTGTAGTTCCATTGACCACAAGCATGAAGACACATCTGTATCTTGGAGTGAAAATGTTTATGAATTTCTTACTTATAGTACTTGGGTTGTCCTTGTCCTTCCTATATGGATTGATTTCCAAATTGTGGACCTACTTCAGATTTTATATTTATTTGGAAAATCACTATATGCTTAATTGTAGAATAAACACTTTCCCTTGTCCTCATATGTAGCTGTCATTTCCTCAATTGAATCAGTGTGTCAACCTGCAATCTTGCCTACCCTTTAACCTCTTAAGCCTGAGTATTGATGTGGGGATTATGTGAAAGAATATATATGCAGAGCATGTAACATAGAAACTGGCATCTCAGGAGGAGTAAATCAGTGAGAATATGAGGACATTACTGATGGGTTGAATTGTGTCCCCTTAAAAGATGTTGAAGCTCTAACCCTCAGTACCTGTGGACATAAGTACCTTGGAAATAGGGTCCTTGAAGATGATCAACTTAAGATGAGGTCATTAGACTTATCATGGTGATCACATTGTAAGGTATATAAATGTTAAATCTGACTTCCGGTAAGTTGGCAGAATAGACAGGCACTAAGCCAACTGCCTCCCAGGATCACACCAAAATTACAAATAATTTATATAACATTTAACCCTGGAAGACTTCTGGACACCAGATGAACAGAACCTCTAAACAAAGGACCTAAGGAGGAGGCCATGTCAAGTCTGGAAGGAGGGGCAGAGATGAGAGAGGGCAAGTCCCATAAGGGGGGCCCCAGTGGTGGGGAGGCTTCTCCAGATGGGGAAGAGACCCTGTGGCCCCACACAGAGCTCACTAGCCCAGAGTTGCTTTGCCAAGAAGAGGAGTTCTATGATAGTTGGCAGTAGAAATTTCTGAGGACTCTCTTTGCTAGGCTCAGTGAGGTTCAGGGCTGCTAGAGAGTCAGTGGGGCTGGCCCATGGGCTTACTGGTTGGTGAGCACTCACCTGGTTTCTGGTGGGGGGAGTAGCTGTGTGAGCTGGGCCCAGGAGCCTGTGGGGATGGACTGAACTGAGTGTCTTTGGTAAGTAATCTGGAGGTTTTGGGACCATTGTTCCCCTGGTTGGAGAATGCACATGAGTAGTGTACAGGAGGGCGCCATTTTTCCAGGGTTGGGCCGTCCCACAGAGGGTCAGATCTGGGATCACATTGGTCTGGTGAAATTGGCGCAGAGGTGTATGTGTATGTGTGCGTGTGCATGTGTGCGTGTGCGCACATGCAGCCTTGGATTCCCACCACCCTCAGCCCTGCATGTGCTGCATTGCCAGGGAAACGCCAGGTGGGTGCGCTCCAGCTCTGTCAGGCTGTTCACTGAGATGCAGGAGTGCATCAGTCGCCTTGAGTCTCCGCTCTCCGCACTGTTTATGCAAAGTTGCCAGGCTGGGGATTGACTGTTGGGCTGCTCAGCCTGATCTGCGAGTGGCTGATTGGAACAGGCAGAGACTGGGAGTTTTCCTCAGAGTGTTGTGCCAGTAACTACGTGCCTGCATGATCCAGTCGGGGCTTTCCTGGTGAGTATATGGGGCTGGTTGCTGCTGCAGTGTAAATGCTGTTCTGACTTGTTGGGGGCCATTGACCACATCGAGTGGTGCCTTGGGGGTCTGCCCCGCCCACCTAGAGCTATGCTGCCAGAGGCACCCTGAGTTCCTGGTGCCTGGCCCCAAATCTGCAGGCCCCAGTGGGTTTTTTTTTGCAGCAGCAGACAACCCACAACAACCTGTGAAGATTTTTGGTAGTGAGCATGGTTCCAGAGCACACAGCAGCTAATTTCAGAAAGTTCACTGCAGCCTGAGAAGGAAGTCATTGCATAAAATGTTAAACCCTTCCCCCCAATAGCTGGGGCTAATTCACTCAGAGACAGTCTATTGCTGAGCAATTGGTCTGCAGATTAAAGAGAACGGAGAGCTAATCCCACCACCCTTTTATTTATTTATTTATTTTTTGTTTGTTTGTTTGTTTTCAGCTGAACCATCCTGCCACCTGTTGGCAGCTTAGTGGCATCCACCTTTTTACCTTTTTTTCTCTCTCTTCTTTCTAGGTAATATATCTAATACATTGAAGGAATCACAGAACGACAGCCAGAATGAAGAAACAAAGAACCATGTCCCAAGTAGTAGATCAGAAGAAACCTCTAGAAATGGAACTAAATGAAACAGAGGTATCCAAACTTTCAGAGACAGAGTTTAGAACACTGATGTTAAGAATGTTTAAGGAACTTAGCCAGGACATATAGAAGGATAGGGAAATACTAAAAAACAACCAGTTAGAACTAAAGAATACAATAACTAAAGATAAAATGAACACGCACGAAGGAATCACCAGTAGGTTAGAGGAAGCAGAGGATCAGATCAGCGAATGAGAAGACAAAATAGCAGAAATGACACAGTTGGAACAACAAAAAGAAACAAAGAATTAAAAGGAATGAAAATAGTTTAAGAGACCTGTGGGACAACATGAAGCACAACAACATCGAATGATGGGAATATCAAAGCAGAAGAGAAGAAGCAAGGGATTGAGAATGTATTTGAAGAAATAATGACTAAAAAACTTCCCTGTCCTGGAGAAGGAAATTCAGATACAAGCCCAGGAAGTAAAGAGAGTTACAAACAAGCTGAACCCAAACAGGCCCACACCAAGACACATCATAATTAAAATAGCAATGCTTAAAGACAAAGTTCCAAGATAGATCACATGTTAGGCCACAAAGCAAGCCTCAACAAGTTTAATAAGATTGAAATCATATCAAGTGTCTTCTCTGACCACAATGCTATGAAACTAAAAATCTATTACAAGAAGGAATCTGGAAAACACACAAATAAATGGAGGCTGAATAACATTCTACTAAATAGTGAGTGGGTCAAAAATGAGATCAAGGAGGCAATCAAAAGATACCATGAAACAAACAAAAATGAAAACACCATGACCCAAAATCTCTGGGATGCAGCGAAAGGAGTCCAAAGAGCGAAGTTCATAGCAGTGCAGGTCTACCTACAGAAGGAAGAAAAATCTCAAATCAACAGACTATCTTTACACCTAAGGGAACTGAAAAAAAACACAACAAAACAAGCCCAAAGGGAGTACAGGGAAAGAAATAATAGAGACCAGAGAAGAAATAAGTGAAATAGAGACCAAAACAAACAAACAAACGAAAGATCAATGAAACCAAGAGTTGGTTTTTTGAAAACATAAGCAAAATTGACAAACCCTTAGCCAGACTCACCAAGAAAAAGTAAGAGAGGACCCAAATTAATAAAATCAGAAGTGATAGAGAATTGAGAACAGATACCACAGAAATACAGAAAATTGTAAGAAAATACTATGAGCATCTATATACCAACAAATTCGACAATCTGGAAGAATTGGATAAATTTCTAGAAGCATACAATCTACCAAAGCTGAACCAAAAAGAAAGAGAAACTCTGAACAGATTCATTACTACCAAAGAAATTGAATCAGTAATCAATAATTTTCCAAGAAACAAAAGTCCTGGACCAGATGGATTCACAGTTGAATTTTACAAAACATTCAAAAAAATTAATACCTATTCTCAAACTATTCCAAAAAATACAGAAGAAGGAAAGGCTTCCAAACTCTTTCAATGAAGCCACTATCACCCTGATTCAAAAGTCAGACAAAGATATTACTACAAAGGAAAGTTACAGGCCGATATCCCTAATGAACATGGATGCAAAAATTGTCAACAATATACTAGCAAACTGAATTCAGCATCACATTAAAAAGATCATGCACCACGATCAAGTGGGATTCATTCTTGGTATGCAAGATGGTTTCAATATCCGCAAATCAGTTAATGTAATACATCACATTAACAAAATGAAAAATAACAATCACATGATCATATCAATAGATGCAGAAAAAGCATTTGACAATATCCAGTGGCCATTTATGATAAAAACTCTTAGCAAACTGGGAATAGTGGGATCATAACTGAACATAATAAAAGCCATATATGATAAGCCCACAACAAACATCGTACTTAATGAAGAAAGGCTAAAAGCTTTCCCCTTAAGATCAGGAACAACGCAAGGCTGCCCACATTCACCACTTCTATTTAACATAGTTCTATAAGTTCTAGCCACAGCAATTAGACAGGAAAATGAAATAAAAGGCATCCAAATGGGAAAGAAGGAAGTAAAATTGTCATTATATGCAGATGACATTATACTATATAGAGAGAATCTCAAAGGCTTCACCAAAAAACTGTTAGAACTGATAAACGAATTTGGTAAGTTAGCAGGATAAAAAAATTAATATTCAGAAATCAGTTGCATTTGTATACACCAATAATAAACTATCAGAAGAAGAAATCAGGAAACGAATCACTTTTACAATTGCTTCAAAACAATAAAATATCTAGGAATCAATTTAACTAAAGAAGTAAAAGACCTGTATTCAGAAAAATATGAGACACTGAAGAGAGAAATCAAAAAAGAAACAAATAAATGGAAATACATACATACCATGTTCATGGATACAAAGAATTAATATAGTTAAAATGGCTTGCCGGCCGAGTGGTGCAGTGGTTAATCGCAGGCTTTGGATGCCACCGGCCCCAGTTAGGGTCCCACATATGAGGGCCAGTGACACTGCCCTCAAAAAAAAAAAATGTCAATATTACCTAAGGCAATATATAGATTCAATGCAAGTCCATCAAACTACCAATGACAGGGCCAGCCAAGTGGCGCGGTGGTTAAGCGCTGGCTTGGTGGCTTGGGAAGCTGGTGGCCCTGGGTCAGGTACCACATATGAGGGCTGGTGGCACTGCCCACACACACAAAAAAAAAAACCAAAAAACTACCAAGAACATTTTTCTTTTTTTTTAAATTTATTTTGTTTTACTTTATTAATTTTTTTTTTAGAGGGCAGTGTCATTGGCCCTCATATGTGGGATCCAAACCGGGTCCGCTGGCATACCAAGCTAGTTCTTAACCACCGTGCCACTCGGCTGGCCTGTTATTTTATTTTTTTTATTGTGAAATAAACATTTTTTAAAAATTAACTTCAGGTGTACCACACAGGGCAATAGTTATACTTTTTACCCCTCAAAGTGACAACCTCCCTCCCCCAATTCTCCATCCTACTATGCCCCCCCAATATCATACATACCTATTACAATTCCTTTGACTCCCTTCCACTGTATAATCCACATCCCATGACTATCTATATATTCAATTACGGTTGGCATAAAATATTATAGAACAACAGTTTCAGGTATACAGTGCAGTGATCAAGCCTCTACTCCATCTGAAGTGGTTTCCCTAACACAACATGTGACCATCTGACAAACCACAAAATATTTACAACATTACTGTATTCCCCGAACTGTCTATCATATCCCTGTGGCAATATTGTAGTTACCTATTTATGCTATCTAATCCCTTCCCCTTCTCCCTCATCCTTACCCCCTCCCAACTAGCAACCCTGTTTTTCCTCTATATCTATGAGACTGTTTCTGTTTACTTTGCTCTTTCATTCAGTTTTTCAGATTCCACATATAAGTGAGATTATATGGTATTTGTCTTTCTCCGACTGACTTATTTCACTTAACATAATAGTCTCTAGGTCCATCCATATCGTTGCAACTGGTATGATTTCATTCTTTATAGTGGAGTAATACTCCATTGTATAAATGTACTCAGTTTCTTAACCCAGTCATCAACCGATGGGAATTTCGGTTGTTTTCAAGACTTGGCTATTGTAAATAGCGCTGCAATAAACATAGGGGTGCATATATTTTTTCGAATTAGCATCTTGGATTCTTTTGGGTAGATACCCAAGAGTGGAATTGCTGGGTCATACAGCAGTTCCATTTCCAGCTTTTTCAGATACCACCATAGTGATTTCCATAATGGCTGCACCAGTTTGCTGTCCCACCAACGGTGCACCAGGGTTTCCCTTTCTCCACACCCTCACCAGCACTTGTTGTTTGTTGATTTGTTGATGATAGCCATTCTGACTGGAGTGAAGTGGTATCACCTTGTGGTTTTTATTTGCATTTCTCTGATGATTAGTGAGGTTGAACATTTTTTCATATGTCTGTTCGCCATTATTATGTCCTCTTTAGAGAATTGCCAAGGATATTTTTCTCAGAAATAGAACACATAATCATAAAACTCATAACCATGACAGTCTCAGAATTGCCATGGCAACCTTGGAAATAAGAATAAAGTGGGAGGCATCACGCTACCTGACATCAAAATTACTACAAGGCTACAGTAATCAGAACAGTATGCTACTGGCATAAACAGAGACACATAGACAAAAGGAACAGAATAGAGAGCCCAGGAAAAAAACAACATCCATATAAAGTCATTTAATCTATGACAATGGAAGGAAGAATTTACATTGCAGTAAAGATAGTCTGTTTAATAAATGGTACTGGGAAAATTGGACTGACACACGCAAAAAAATGAAAATGGAACACTTACTTACACCGTATATGAGAACAAACTCAAAATGGATTAAATACTTAAATGTAAGACCTTAAACCATAAAACCCCTAGAAGAAAACACAGGAAGTGAGTTTGCAGACATTACCCTGAGTAATATTTTTGTTGATATATCCCCTCAGGTAAGGGAAATAAAAGAAAAAATGAACATATGGGATTATATCAAATTTAAAAAATTTTTCACAGCAAAGGAAATCATCAATAAAGCCAAAAGGCAGCCTAATGATTGGGAGAAGATATTTGCCAACAATATATCTGATAAGCGGTTAATTTCAGTCATGAAACTCAACACCAAAAACCAAAAAACCCAATTAAAAAATGGGCAGAGGATATGAAGAGGCATTTCTCTAAAGAGGACATAAAGATGGCCAACAGGCATATGAAAAAATGTTCAACCTCACTAATTATCAGAGAAATGCAAATGAAAACCACGACGAGATAACACCGCACTCTGGTCAAAATGCTTGTCATCAATAAATCAACAAACTACAAATGCTGGTGAGGTTTTGGAGAAAAGGAGACCCTGGTGCACTCTTGGTGGGACTGCAGATTGGTACAGCCATTATGGAAATCAGTATGGAGGTATGTCAGAAAACTGGAAATGTAACTTCCGTATGACCCAGCAATTCCACACTTGGGTGTCTACCCAAAAGAATCCAAGATGCTAATTCAAAAAAATATATGCACCCCTATGTTTATTGTAATGCTATTTACAATAGCCAAGACTTGGAAACAACCGAAATGTCCATGGGTAAATGACTGGATAAAGAAACTGTGGTACATTTATACAATGGAGTATTACTCTGCTATAAAGAAGAATGAAATCATACCAGTTGCAACGATATGGATGGACCTAGAGACTATTATGTTAAGTGAAATAAGTCAGTTGGAGACAGACAAATACCATCTGATCTCACTTATATGTGGAACTGAAAAACTGAATGAATGAGCAAAGTAAACAGAAACAGACTCATAGATAACGATGAAAAACTGATGATTGCTTGTTGGGAGGGGAATGGGCATGAGGGAGAAGGGGAAGGGATTAGACAGCGTAAATAAGTAACTACAATTTTGCCGCAGGGATATGAAAGAGAGTTTGGGGAATATAATAATGTTGTAAATATTTTGTGGTGTGTCAGATGGTCACATGTCTTGTTAGGGAGACCACTTCATGGATGGAGTAGAGGCTTGATCACTGCACTGTACACCTGAAATTAATGTTGTGTAATATTTTATGCCAACTGTAATTGAATATAACGATAGTCACGGGACGTGGATTATATTGTGGAAGGGAGTCAAAGGAATTGTAATAGATATGTATCATATTGGGGGGGAGTAGGGTGGTGAATTTGTGAAAGGGAGGTTGTCACTTTGAGAGGTAAAAAGTATAAGTATTGCACTTTGTTGTACACCTGAAACTATTTTTTAATATGTTTATTTCACAATAAAAGATTTTTTTAAAAACAATTTTAAAAAGCCTCTAAAATTAAAAAAAATAAAAAGAAATCTATGAAGGGGTGGATGTTTAGCTCAGTTGGTTAAAGCACAGTGCTTGTGACACCAGGGATGCTGGTTTGATCCCCGTGTTGGCTACTGAAATAAGCCCTCCACAACTAGATTGAAAAACATCTATTTGGGCCGGCAGAGTGGCACGGTGGTTAAGCGCTGGCTTGGAAAGCCTGGGGTCCTGGTTCCGGTCCCACATATGAGGGCCAGTGACACTGACCTCAAGAAAGATGAAAAACATCTACTTGACTTGGAGCTGATGGGTCCTGGAGAAGCACACTGTTCCTCAATATAAATATTTAAATAAATAAATATGTAAGGAGGAGAAACTCAACTGAGATAAGTGGTTTTTCAGTGGACAAGGTTCACTAGGATTCTGGGAGAAGATTTAAAGTCACATTATTAAACAATTTTTAGAAAACTGCATAATAAGGGATTCTGCAGGATATCCTTTCCTCCGACATTTCATTTGAGAATAAATTTTCACCTACTGCCAAAAGAAAATTGTAAACTCACCAACATAGCACTATTTTAATTTATAGAATAGGGCAAATCTCCTTAGTATTCTTTAAATAAATGTCTTGGCTATTCTTAATCATTTAATTTTTTCCTTCAGATGATCTTAACTAGTTTTGTAAAAATTATATTAGGGTTTGACTTTATTGGCATTTAATTACCTTTATAAATTACATTGGGCATATATATACATCTTATACATCTTTACAATTTTAAATGTTTCTATCCAGGAACCTGTTGTGTTCATACATGCATTTAGGGTGGTTTTTAAAAAAAATATCTTTCAGTATAGATTTCTTCACATAAGTCTTGAGTATTTTTATTATGTTTATTTCTAGATATTTTAAACTTGTAGTAAGGATCTTTAAATATTTTTAGTTTCTAATTATAGTCGACATTCAATATTATACTAGTTTCAGGTGTGCAGCCTAGTGGATAGACATTTACATAATTTACGAAGTGATCCTGATAAGTCTTGTAACCACCTGACACCATATACATTTATTGCAATATATTGACTATATATGCTAAGGTGTACCTTACATCCCCATGACTAATTTATAACTGCCAATTTGTACTTCTTAACCTCTTCACTTTTTTCAACCAGCCCAACACCTCTTTCAATTAGCAACCATCAGTTTGTTCTCTGTATCTATGAGTTTGTTTCTGTTTTGTTTGTTTCTTTATTTTGTTTTTTAGATTACACATATAAGTGAAATCATATGGTATTTGTCTGTCCCTGTCTGACTTATTTCACTTAGCATAATACCCACTAGTTCCATCTATGTTGTCACAGATGGTAAGATTTCATTCTTTTTTATGGCCAAGTTATATTCCATTGTATATATGTACCACATCTTCTGTTCCATATTTCTTTTGATTGGAGCATTTAATCTATTTACATTTGAAGTAATTATTGATAGGTATGTACTTACTGCCATTTTATTAATTGCTCTCTGATTGTTTTTATAGTTCTTCTCCACTCCTTTCTTATTCTTTTGCCCTTCTCTCCTGTTTGTTGATGACTTTCTGTAGTGTTGTGTTTGGATTCCTTTCTCTTTATTTCTCATGTATCTCATAGATTTTTGGTTTGTGGTTACATTATGCTTCATATATACCAAGTTCTCTTTATAACAGTCTATTTTAAGTTGATGGTCACTTAAGTTCAATCACATTCTAAAATCACTACCCCTCCACATTTGTACAGAGGGTGCCACAAAAATGTATACATATTTTAAGAAAGGAAAAAACTATTAAAATTGTAATACCCAATATATACTGATAATAAAAGGTGAATACAAATTACTTGTTTTTTTTGAGGGCAGTGTCACTGGCCCTCACATGTGGGTCCAAACCGGGGCCGCTGGCTTCCCAAGCCAGCACTTAACCACCGTGCCACTCGGCTGGCCCAAATACAAATTACTTTTGACTTCTGCAAAAAATATGTTAAATCAATACATTGTACACCTTCAACTAATATTCTATGTCACTCATACTTTAATAAAAGTTTTTTAATAAAAAGATAAGGCCATTAGGGTATGCCCTAATGCAATATGACTGTATTCATATAAAAAGGAAAATTTGGATAGAGACAGACATGTACACAGGGAGAATGCCATATGACCATGAAGACAGACTGGGGTGATGCATTTATAAGCCAAGGAATGCCTAATATTGTTAGCGAACCACCAGAAGCTAAGAGGAATATATGGAACAGATTCTCCCTTGAAGTCTTCAGAAAGAACTAATTCTGCTGATGCTTGATCTCAGACTTCTAGCCTATGGAACTGGGAGACAATAAATTTCTGTTGTTTATGCCACTTAGTGTGTGATACTTTGTTATAGAAGTCCTAGCAAAATAATAGTTACCTAAAGTTTTCACATTCATGACTGGCTCTGACACTACACAGAAAGATGGTGACACAAGATCATTTCAAATGTCTATGACCAAAATTTTATCTCTGGAATGTATTATAAGTCATGATCATGTAACTTGAGTGGTTCCATACAGTCCTTATTTGTGAAGTAGTTAGAAATAGAGATTTGTTTATAAAAAACCTTACTCTGGCCTGTTGCCCACGGTAACTTTTGTAGAAAGAAAGTGAGAGTAATTTTGAAAAAATTGAAATGTGACAGTTCTAGAATCTGAAGTCATTTTTCCAGGCATAGCCCACTGGACTGTACCAACATTGTCTCTTTGTTGGTCATGGCTGTAAGAGCGTTTGGGATGCTGATGTGAGTACAGGTGTTCTCAAATATTTTCATGTCTGTTGGACAGCTTCAAGCTTCCTCATTTTAAAAAAATTTTCCCCCCCATTTCCTCATCTCATGAGTATGAAAGGAGGCTTCATCAGCTCATTCAGGGTGTCTTATCTAGTCACATCCAAGGGGTTGAACTCATGGCTTGATTTGCCCTCGCTATGATGTAGGGCCAGGGAAGCTCACTTTAGGTCAGTGAATGCCACATTTTTGGCTTGATTCTGTGATAGTTTCTACACTTTCCAGTCCATGATTTTGACATATGATTTGGCTTGAGTTTGAACATTGACACTTCTTATCCAGGAACACTGAGTTTGGTCCTTGACTATACCCTTTGCAATGCTCATACTGAGTGTCATCCTTGTCCTCTATATTGTCTTCAGTGTGATTTTTTCAAAATGTGACAGTTATTTGCTTACATCAAAATCTCCAATAGATAACCACCGCTTAAATGAGAAAGTGTAAACGCTTTCACATAATAGTATACAGGATTCCTCACAATCTTATCTCTGCCTGTCTTTCTAGTTGCATATCTTGTCTAAAATTCTAAAACATGCTTCCTCCCTAGAGGGACAAATAATGGGCAACACTTGATCTTTCCAATAGGAAGTAGCCACTCAATACATTTTTGTTGAATTAGTTAAATAATAAAAGATATTGGGATGCAGTATGAGGTGGGGGTGAGTGCTGGACTCCAGGCAATACCTGCTATCTAAGAGGAGCACCGGAGCAGGACATCAAAAGCACTCTGAGTGTTGTGGCATGGTGGCAGGGTACTAACAAGAGGAATACAACAAACCTGCAGAGAAATTTTGCATGTTATGCAGCTTTGCATTATTATGAACTTTTCACTAGCATCTATGAAGTGATGTAAATGCCTGAGAAAGAGACTGACTAGGACATACGGTTTTTGTTTTTTAATAACGATTTTATTGTGGAATTGGGGGACAGAAACAGACAATTTGCTGTCCTTTTGTTCTTCAGACTAGTTGCAGAGGACATTGCTTCACTGGTCCATGTTGATATCGTCATTGAGCTCTTCCCAATGAGGCAGATCGGTAGCCAGCCTCTGGATGGTCACTCACTGCAGCTATTGGCATCTCATGCTCACTGCCAGCCACTCATGCTGGCTGCCGGCCATTCACTGTAGCCTATGTCAGCCCACTGCAGCAGGGAATGCAGCCTACACCATCTCCAGGGCTCACGCAGCCCAGCTCCAGGTGGAGCTGTTGTTAGCTGTAGAGGGCAGTGTCACTGGCCCTCATATGTGGGATCCGAACCAGGGCCGCTTGCTTCCCAAGCCAGCTCTTAATCAATGCGCCATTCAGCTGGTCTAGGATATGGTTTTTGAAAATTATTTGAATCCCGCTGTGTCAGTGAATAAATGGAGATTTCACTAATCTATGCACACCTTCTTTTTGCTCATCTGGACCTAAACATTACAGAATCCTTCTAAGGTCTTAAACAAGAGGATTTATGCATCTGCAAAGTCAGAATCAAAGATTAATCCATACTTGGTTATTCTAAGTGAACTAAAACACAATAATTCATTTTTATTTATAGATTGAGCATGCTGAGGAGAGGAACTGATCCATTATTGAAATCTGCTGTCTGTTCTCCATTAAATGTTTTAAGAAGAGAGTCAGTCTGTCACCTCACTATGGGAAAACCAGGGGGAGGGGGATCATCTCAGTAGTGTGAACTTGAACAGGGTAGTTTGCATTGTATTTTTAGCAGCTAAAAGTGCACTTTAACTATATGGCTTCTGTCAAAAGCCTCCTATGGTAATGGCTTTAGCAGTAAATGGCTGGGATGATGACTGAAGAAGATGCATGGAAAGCCAAACATATGTGGAAGGCTTGTCTTTACAGAATATGGAAACCAATATTTAAATACAATTTTGGTCTTCCTTGTATATGTATCCCTCAGGCTGAAACAGGTTCTAGTGGGATACAAACGTCTGATGTCCTCTGCTGCACTTATTGTTCTTAAATGTTGGGAAAATATTTTAGCAGAGCTGATGCAAGACTATAGTCTTCATTTGTTTCCATGTGGTCACACTCTGTTAAGCCTCCTTAGCTCTAAAGGATTTTCTGTTTTATTCTGTCTACTCTGCACTCATGAACTCATATTGCACTTCAATTTTGGACTTTTTGTTTCTTTGCCTTATCATTGTTCTTATGTTGAGTGTGCCTGTATCTGTGACGGCATGTCTGGGATATGCACATATATGTATGCTTTTGCTAATATTTTCAAGTGAAAGCTTATAACATGTACAACATTTGGCTGTTTTTTTTCTGCATTTCTTCTGTGCTTTAAGTCTTCATAGTACAGAGCTTTCTATAACTCCCTTTTCCCCATGACACTATGTTGGAAAAGTTAATCTAGAAAAAAACCCTGAATACAAGAAAGCATAGGTTCTAAATTTATGGACCTTGGGGGCTGGCTGAGTGGCATAGTGGTTAAGCGCTGGCTTGGGAAGCTAGCGGTCCTGGTTTGGGTCCCACATTTGAGGGCCAGTGACAGTACCCTTAAATAAACAAAATAAAATAAATTTATGGACCTTGAGTTCCAAGAGGATTTTATGAATTTGACCTTAAAGGCAAGGAATAAATAAATAAATAGCTAAAAAAATTAATGGGAGTATATCAAACTAAAAATTTTCTGCATAACAAAGTAAACCATCGATAACAAAAAAAGAGGCAAGCAACTGAATGTGAGAAGATATTTGCAAACAACACCTTTGATAGGGGGCTAATACCCAAAATATATAAGGAACCTGTACAACTGAATAACAAAAAAACAAAAAATCCAATTAAAAACTGGGCAGAGGACATGGTCAGACACTTCTCTGAAGAAAACATACAAACAGCCAACAGATATATTAAAAAATGTACAAATTCAGTAGCGCTTAGTCAACTGCAAATCAAAACCACCACATGCCTGTTAAAATGGCTATCATCAACAAGACAAATATAACAAGTGTTGGGGAGATTGTGGAGAAAAAGGAACCCTCATACACTATTGGTGGGAATATAAATTGATACAGCTGCTATGGAAAACAGTGTGGAAGTCCCTCAAAAATTAAGAATATTATTACCATGGGCTGGCCTAGTGGTGCATTGGTTAAGAGCTGGCTTGGGATGCCAGCGGCCCCAGTTCAGATCCCACATATGAGGGTCAGTGACACTGCCCTCTACAGCTAACAACAGTTCCACTTGGAGCTGGCTTGCGAGCCCTGGTGATGGTGTAGGCTGCAGCCCCTGCTGCAGCGGGCTGCCATAGGCTACATTGAGTGGCCAGCAGCCAGCGTGAGTGCTGGCAGCCAATGTGAGCTGCCAATAGCCTTGGCGAGTGACCATCCAGAGGCCGGCGACCGATCTGCCTCATCCAGGAAGAGCACAATGACAAGACCAACATGGGCCAGTGAAGCAACATCCTCTGCAACTGGACTAAAGAACAAAAAGACAGCAACTTGTCTGTTCCCCTTCCCTGATTCCCCAATGCTGTTCCCCTCCCCAAATTCCCCAATAAAATCTTTTTTTAAGAAAAGAATAGAATTACCATATAACCCAGCAATCTCTTTCCTAGGTATCTATCAAAAAATTCTGAAAACATTTATCCACAATGATACATGTACTCCAATGTTCATTGCAGCATTATTTATAGGGGCCAAGACATGGAAACAACAAAAGTGTCCTTCAATTGATGATTCTATAAAGAAGATGTGGCATATACAAAATGGAATACTACTCTGCCATAAGAGAAGATTAAATATTGGCATTGGCAACAACATGGATAGATATTGACATTATTATGCTAAGGAAAATAAGTCAGACAGAAAAAGTGGAGAACCATGAGTTCACTGATGTGTGCAATCTAAAACTGAAAACAACAAAAGAACAAGACAAAGAAACAAAAACTCATAGACACAGACAACAGTTTAGTGGTTTCCTGTGGGTAAGGGGCCAGGGGTTGGTAGAAGTTAGAGGAGGTCAAATACATGGTGATGAAAAGAGAACTGACTCTGGATAGTGAGCACACAATATGATATATAGATGATGTATTATAAAATTGTACACTTAAAGCCTATGTAATTTTACTAAACACTGTCACCCCAATAAATTTAATTTAAAAGAGAAAAAAGGAAACTCATTTTTAAGAATTTGGGCTGGCCGAGTGGTGCATTGGTTAAGCGCTGGCTTGGGAAGCCAGTGGCCCCAGTTCGGTCCCACATGTGAGGGCCAGTGACACTGCCCTCAAAAAAAAGAAAAAGAATTATATCACAGTTAAAAACTGGAATAAACAAAAGAATAATGAGTCTTGAATTTCATCTCTGAATATGCCTCATTCTTCCAAAATTACCCGAGGCAACTTTTTTTTTTCTCTCTCTGCATCTCTGGTTTCTAATAAGTAAATGAGAGGATCAGATAGCATGATCTCTAAGGCCCTTTCTAGTTCAATCTTTTGGAATCTATCATGACTATTCTTTGTAACAGAATATATGGACTTGAGCTTGGGAAAAAATCTGCCATAATAAATCAGGTTCTTACCCTTAAATAGCATAGTCTATCTACCATTTATTGATAACCTAATAGATACAAAGTGTGAGTCCAAATCCCATACATATATTATTGCATTCAATCCTCAAAATAACTCTATGATCCTGACACTATTATATTCTCCATTTTCAAGGAACATTTGAGGAAATAGCCCACTGTTATATGTCTACAAGTTTCTTGAGTCAAACTAGAAATCCAAGTCTCTCTGACTCCAAAGCCCATGTTTTTAATCACTATAAGATAACACCTTACTATGCCAAGCTCCCTCTAGTTGAAGATATAGGACAGACTTGGGCATACAAGCATACACACACTTACACATATACAGATAAAAGTATAGCAAGAGGCCAAGTGTGAACCGATATAGAATTTTAACCTATTTCCCAAGAGTTGACCTGTGACCTAAGCCTGCACAGGTCTGAAGTTAAAGCTGTCCCAACACTTGAAAGTGGCTGGAAAGGGATGATGAGCAGCAGCTTGGAAAATATGGAGGTTTAACCAAGGGAAACAGAACAGCACAGTAAAATAAACAAATAAAAATTAAAAGAAAAACCCTTCATCTGTGCAAGTAAAAAGGAAAAAGATACAAGGAAAAAAGATATAGGCAGCAGTGCAAGAGAAATCAGAGGAGGGTGAGAAAAGGAACAACTAAAAGTAATCTAGCACAATTTGCTCCCGATCCCTCCCCAGATTGCTTCTGTGTACCCTTTCAGTACTTGTGTTTTCAAGCCATGAGCTCCAAGTATTTCTGCTCTAATCTAAATAGGAATTTCAAATCTTATTAATCAGCTAAGTATGAAATACAGATAGTATATGAACCATGAAATATTGCTGTGCTTGATGCATGGCATTATGAAGAAGGCAACTTATAAAGAAGAAATATCTGGCTGGTTGTAATTTAAAATTGTCCTGTGAGATTGGGTGAGGAATGGACCAACAGTTGCTCAAAGTGAGGGCCCATCCCTGTCACCAAGAACATCTGCTGTAAGGTCACGCTCCCCACCTCCTCAACTCCACGTTGGAAAAATAGAACTTTTATTTGGCTATTCAATTTTTCTGACTGAGAGAGAATCTCAGTAGTTTATATGGTTTGGGAAATAAAATGGGCTGGTTGGCTGGGACATGGTGCAGAAGGAAAGAAATCTCATGGTCCATTTAAGCTATTCTTAGAGCAGGCATTTATTGAAGTTGAATTGTACTTAGTTAAAGGAGTTCCTATGGTGAAAAGTAACCACATGGGTAAGATCAAAAGTTATGTCTTTGATCTGGGTACTATGAGGGAGGGGCTCAGGGGCATAGTGAGTGAATTTGAAAGGAATTCTTGTAGCAGATTATTATAAGAAAAGGACTAAAAACTGTACTAAGTAGAAGTCCCTACCACGAGGTTCTTTCTCTGGCTGACTGCAGTGCAGCCATTATATGAAACTTAACGATTAAGTCCTCACTTCATGTGGCTTCTGGTCTTCCATGTCCTATATTATTCAGCAACCCTCCTAAGGAAGCACTGAATATTTTCTGAGGTCATTTGTCTCACTTGGAAGGGCCAGTTGAACTGAACTATTAAGAATATTGAGTCAGGCAGGAAGAAGTTTTCAGAAGGGAAAGACAAAAGCAGAGAGCCTTAGAAAATATTCCCTGGCTCCTGATAGGACAGCGCCAGAAAGAGGGGAAGAATCATTCTGGAAAATTAATGATGATGAAATGAAGTTTTTTTGAGAACCTTAAAGTGAGGGGGTAGAAAATTACTTGCAGTAGATAAAAGGCTTATTTATTATCCTCCACACCTCTTTTTGTGATTAATGCTACCTTTCAACTCTTTCCATGTGTATTATTAACTATATGGATTAACTGCTGACAATTTAGAATGCCATAAATCCAGCATTATTAGTCTCATCACCCCATGATTCTCATTAGCAAATGTACTAATTTTATTGTTAATCAAAGCAAAATCCCAAAAGGAAAAGCTGCAGCTTGTGTACAAATATCACACATCCCAAAGCCAGATGTGAATGAATTTAGATAATTCCTTCTTTTAGAATTTTTGTTACCTTCAATACCAAGAAAAAGCAAGCGTTTTGTGCTATACAGGATGGGTCTCATCAGATGAAGAATAAAGCATTGAATTGCATTGCAAATAGTTGAGGCTTTGACTAATGTAATGATATTTGATGCAAACAAGGTAAGCTATCTCATAAGCCTTTGAAGAGCATTGAAGGATTCCCAATTATTACAGCTGCATGCAAGGAGGCTCTATTTTCTCTCTTGGACACACAAAAAACCAAGACTTTCCAGATATCATTGTGAAAGAATAATATCACAGTTTTGACCTTGTGTTTTGGTAAGACACCTTAGGAACCTGCCTGAGAAAGCAGTTTTATGTTATATACAAGGTACAAAAGTGATTATGCAACAGTGAACCTGTGTGCCACCTTGCTGAAGCACACGTGTAGAATTTGGTCTGTTTTTGTTTCTTCCTGTGGAGGCAGGGTGGAGACCTGCAAAAGTTCTTTCTCTGCTCCAGTCCTCTGCTACTAGTTCCCCAGGATCAGTTGGAGATCCCTGAAATTCTAAAATAATCTCTTCCCAGGAAATCTAAGGGGCATGATATAGTCTTTTCCATCTAGTCCAGGCCACAGTTAAATCCACAGGTATTGCCTGTAAATGTGAAGTGGGATTCACATACCCTGGCTTTTGCCTGGATTCAGAACTGATATGGGGCAAGATAAAATCAACCTGTTGTATGCCTCTTCTGGGCTGTCTGTTGCTTTTTTTTTTAAATTGTCTCCTGGGTATTCAGAAGAATTCAGATAAAGAATGGTGATCACCAACATTTTGGTTGTGCCTGATAGTATTCAAATCACTTTACTTTGCACTTCTTTCTTGTTTAGCACTTATCAAGAACTTACCATGTTCTTAGGCAATATGCTTTTACATACATTGCATAATTTATCATCATGTCAATCCTCTGCTGTGGATCTGAATATCTTCATAACTGACACTCAAACATTTAAATAACTTGCTTAGCTAATGTCCTGATTCTTGTAAATTGTGGAATCCGGGTTTCTATCTACATCTGCTTGATTCCAAAATGTGTGCTGTTTCCATCACATGCCATGTCAATTTCTCTGGTGGGTGATTATGATTCAAAAGACCACAGAAAGGTATAACCTCACATACACACATTTTTTTTTGTATTAACCTGGTCACCTCATTTGCACTTCATTTTCATTTCTTTGCTTGTCCAGAGCTGGATGCATTAATATTTCCACATATAGCATTGGTTCTGACCCAGTTCCAAGATGCAATATAAGAAGTACTTAAGCCAGTAATGGGAAATTATTTTCATCCCATTCCAGTACTGATCGACTGGCAGAGACTACATAGAATGATTTTGAAAAGGCTCATGTGGTAGTCTGCAGGAACAGGCTCTATGATCAATTACGGATGGTTGTAATGGGCATGAGAGGAGACAGCACATGTGCTACATATTTGCTATCCTTAAGTAATCCCAAACTTCACTCCTGATGAGGGAAGAAGTAAGTGTATGTCTATGTCAATACAGTAGTCCCCTCTTATCTGTGGGTGATGATATATTTCAAGACCCCCAGTGGATGCATGAAGTCACAAATAGTACTAAATTGTATATATACTGTGTTTTTTTCGTACACATATAATTTTTCACTAAAAGGAAACACTTTATGACTTCTCTTTGGCATATCCAAGTTGCTCGCATCACTACTCTTGCACTTTGGTGCCATTATTAAATAAATAAGGTTTACTTGAACACAAACACTCTGATGCCTGACAGTCAATCTACTAACGAAGATAGCCTACTAAGTGACTAAAGCCAGGTGCAGTATACAATGTGGATATGCTAGACAAAATTTTGATTCACATCCCAGGTGGGATGAGATGAGATTTCATCACACTACTGAGTGGCACACAATTTAAAACTTAAGAATTTTTACTTCTACAATTTTCCATTTAATATTTTCAGACCACATGTAACCAAAACTGTGGAAAATGAAACTGCAGGTAAGGGGTGACTAGTATAATGTATGCTTACAGACTTTGACAGGGCTTCCTTCTAGTTTTGACCAATGAATCTTCATGTAATTCCTTGAGTTGATGCTCACTGCTTCTCTCACCACCCACCCTCATTACACACCCTTGTTCTCATATGGCAAATCCCTTTAATTCCAAAGGCTGGTTTATACTTGAGTTAGTTTTCATGGTTTCTTGTTCCTTGACACTAAATGATTAAAACACTGAACATGAAAACTGCCCATCTAGAGTCTGCATCTCAAGGCTTTAACACCTCCTGAAAACTTATTTTTTTAATGCCACATAGTTCTGTTTTCCTATATCCCAATTGAAAATTTGTCTTACTGTAGAGATAGCATGCATTGATCCACAGTCTAAATTTTTACTGTCATCTCAGCTTCCTCCATATCAGTCTGATCCTAGTGGGAAAGTGAAGTGCAAATTCTATCCTTTCTTGATCCAGCTCCTGCTGGATCTTAGTGCATAAATGTTTCTGGGACATGGGGATTTCAATCTTCAATATTTCCAGATACATTGTTTAAGTAACTAAGATTCACTAGTCAAGTTGTTCTTGGTTTGTATAACCTTGGGATTTTGATAATTATAGACCAAATTATGCAAAACAGCCAAAATGTATAATTGAACCCAACTTCAAATACCCTTATGTCAATTAGTGCATACTAAAATTAGGCTTTAGATCTGATCCTGAGTATTTAAACAAATAATTTCAATCATCAAAATAATACTTGTACATAGTATGAAATGTCAAATGATACTAAAATGTGCATTACCAAAAATAGTACCACTTCCTAGCCTCTCTTTTATACTCTATTAAATGGGGATTACACTGTTGAGAAAACCAAACAAACAACAAAAACAAACAAACAAAACACAAAAAAAATCCAGCCTAAGAGAAAGCTTATGAGTTTATTTGAGCAAACTGATGAAAACTGCTAGGAAGCAAAATCTCAATGGATTGAGAAGATGCTCAAGAAAATCGTGGTTTTGCAAATTATTGTATGCATTAGAATCAAAGGAGGAGGGTTACACGAAATCCATTGTTTGTAGATTAACGGGGTGGGAGGAACCAAAGCAGGGAAATCTCTGGGATTGGATAAAAAGTAAAATGGAGAGACATATACTTCTTTTACATTGTTGGGTACAGGACAGTTAATAGCATTTTAAAGCACATATAGATGGTATTCAGGGAAGAAGAAAACAATGAGGGATTATGCAGTTTCCTGCTCTGGTGTGGTGGGTTGTGCCCCCTGGGGGGTCTAGGAAAAACAGATTATTCTGACATTCCAAGGGGATGTTATCTTAGATGCAAAAAAGACAATGGGCAGGCTCACTTCATGTAAAATTGACATTTGTCAAGGAAGCTACAGGGAAAGGATGTGACTGCCAGCATTGACCTGCTTTTAGTTAGGAATTTCCATGTTCAGACCACCTTATGTGGTTATTTTCAATCTCTTGAGATTGTTAGGTTTAACCTATGGCCCCTTTTCCATCCTGAACACCTACCTCATAGTCAAGGTATATTAGCATAGTACTTGGTCTATCTAATAGATACTAAATGATACCTGTCCATCTGCATAACTATTATCTTCATTTGTTAAGATATGCACCCTAGCAAAGACTGGAGTGCAAGACCATTTGTTGCCATATTTAGCAGAGATCTGCAAAATTTTCATCCCCGCCCCCTTCAGTAAACTGGAATAAAAAGCCTGAAAGTACTGAGAAATGAACTAACATGTTTCTTTAACAAAATGGAGAAAACTTGATTAAAAGACAAAATTTTCCACTCTCTCTTCCCTTCCTATGTGTCCTAAAGAACCCTACTAGCAAATATAAATTCATCAAGTATAGGGCAAAGATTATTATGTTTTGACCACTGAAGAGAGGTTACCTAGCACACAGTCATTCTGAATATAAAGATAGAAAACTTCCCTTTCACTTTTTTTAAAAAGATTTTATTGGGGAATTGGGGGAGGGAATCAGCATTGGGGAACTGAGGAAGGGAAACAGACAAGTTGCTGTCCTTTTGTTCTTCAGTCGAGTTGTGGAGGACGTTGCTTCACTGGCCCATGTTGGTGTCATCATTGTGCTCTTCTCAGGTGAGGCAAATGGGTCGCCAGCCTCTGGATGGCCACTCACAGAGGTTCTTGGCAGTTCACACCGGCTTCCAGCTGCTCACACTGGCTGCAGGCCACTCACTGTATCCTATGGCAGCCCACTGCAGCGGGGCTGCAGCTATGCTGTCCCAGGGACTCACAATAGCCCAGATCCAGGTGGAGCTATTGTTCACCATCTTAGCTGTAGAGGGCAGAGTCAGTGGCCCTCATATGTGGGATCTGAACCAGGGCAGCTGGCATCCCAATCCAGCAATCTTAACCAATGTGTCACTTGGCCAGTCCCCCTTTCACTTTTTGATTAATATTGTTTTGCTTAACAGACACCAAATGTTAGAAGACTGAAGAAGCCATCTGCTTTTGCCATTTGATCATACCTTCAGATTATCAGGTGATAAATTTGGTTTAAAGAATGATAAAGATTGTAATTCTTCCCACCCACACACATGTGTAAAACTGATTTCCATGTTCAGATTCCTGAGTAATAAACATGCCAACACAGAAAGGCTATTTATCATGGCTGTCATAATTAGGTCCAATTGGGGAAGTCAAATCCCTTTCGCAAATGATAAACTTCAAGTTCCGACTCACCAGCACCATTTTGCAGGACACGTCTAATAATCTCCACTCATTTATCACTATTCCCAAATGCCAAGATCATCAAAGGTAAGGCAGGTGTTCTTTATTCCAGTTCAATAACCTAAAATTATTGCCATCATTTTACCAGCATGAAGATACTGCTTGGCTTCTGATATAAGCATATTTTCAAAGGTGGGTTTTTTTTTTTCCAGTTCTTTTTTTCTAAGTTTAGGGAGTACAGCTCATAAAAATTATTAAGGTATGCTTTTCTCCCTGACTGTTGACTTTGTAGCCAGGCCATGCACATTTGTGAAACACACATCAGGAAACAAGAGGGATCAGGGAAACCACAGGTGTTTGCCATTCTACTTCCTACCAGCATAGTGAAAGAAAGAAAAATTCATGGTTGGAACAATTGTCTACCAAACCATTGGCTAACAGGCTTTGTGCACTGTCTGGACTTAGGGACCAACGATAAACCTGAAAGTTCTACTTAAAAATCATAAATATCATGCTAAATACACAACCACTTCAATTACCAGGAAGGGTCAGGGATTGTGTACATCGTAAGAAAGGGTGTGATCGATGAAGGAACTGTATTTGATAAGGTACTATCATAAACTGAGAAATCCCATTTCTTTCACTTCTTAGGATTGAAAGTCTTACTGAAAAGATGCCTGGTTGCATCATAATAAGTGTAGGTTAGTAACTTTTATGGATTAGATTTTTAAACGGCAGGAAAAGAGCAGTGGACTTGGCATCAGCCAACCTGACACAAAAAAGCTGGGCTCAGATTTTTCTGGACTGTGATAACTTCTTTGTAAAGATAAAGACTACTGTCCTGAGAAACCAGGAAGACAATGCATGTGAGGTAAGTACATCTTGTTTCATATTACAGAAGAAAGTAAAACTCAGAAACAATGAGTGACTTTAAGATATGATGGGTGACAGTTTAGTTTACCCAGCTAATACATATCAGAGCCAGGCTGTGAACCCAGGGATAGTTAGCTCACATATCAATGTTTATTCTCCTATGATACATTGATCACCTATTTTCTGAGGATTAAAATCCAATCAAATGCATTTAATGGTTCAATGGCAAAATGATGCCATCTCCAGTGTAATGCAACAGTACCACAGACACCTTTCTGTCACTGTACTTAGTTCATTGTATTGTAATTGTCTATTTGCACGTCAGTCTCCTCATTAAACTGAGGGTTCCTCAAGACAAGGCCCAAAGTCTTAAGGATATTTCTATCCCCAGAATCTAGCCCAGTGTTCAGTTATGGAGTAAGCACTCTGTTAATGCTTGTTGCAAGAAAAAGAGTAAGGTATGGAGGGAGGAATAGGTGATTCAGATGACCCTTTTGACTCCTGCCTTACTGTTACTTCTTTTGTAAAACACCTGAAGGGCCGGCCGAGTGGCGTGGTGGCTAAGCGCTGGCTTGGGAAGCCAGCAGCCCCGGTTTGGTCCCACATGTGAGTGCCAGTGACACTGCCCTCAAAAAAAAAAAAAAAAAAAAGAAAAGAAATGGTAAAACACCTGAAATAGTTCTGACTCCTTGAACTTTCTGGGGGTTTGAGTATTGGATAAATGGGAGTTTAGAAGGACACCTAACTAATCTAAACTTCTTTAATGCTTTAGTGATAAAGCAATCAGCACAGCCAACTCTCAGACTATGCATCAGCTAATCAATAGAAACTTCAGGCTACACCAAGATTTTCTAACAGTTGTCAAGGCTGATTAATCGGTGATTCTTCAAAAATCACATGGAAGAGAAAACCTTTCTTTTCTGGGGATTTGCTCTGAGAAAAGTCTTTGGGTAGGAATTGGATGATTTGATTCTCAAATGATCTAATTATTATTAAGAAGACTATATAAAATGAGGAAGCAAGGAAGGGGAAGAGGGGAACACAGGGACTTAATCATTCTCATAATTTCATGCTAATGAAAAGATGTAAAAATATATCAGAACCCTGAATTGCTGGATTCTCTCAGAGGACTTCAGGTGAGGAGTAGGGAAGGGAGATATGGTTAGGAAATTAAAATAGGAAGACAAAAAATGATAACAGTCATGTGTGCCACCCAGCACTTGAAAAAATGTTACCCAGCAGATTTCTTCTTTATAATATCCCCTTCCAGGATTAATGAAGTTGAATCACTGTACACCCTCACCTCCTAAACACACACAGACTTACAAGTCTTATTAGCCCTTCCTGTACCACATGCTATTTTCACATTCTTAGACTTCAGTCCATTTGGTAGTGTTATGGTAAAGGGTGTATCATTGTTTCCATCATAAACAGTGTTTACCCTACATTTACCCGTTAAACTGTTTTAAATCCCATAAGGTTCAAGCTTGGCACCAAACATCAGAGGATAGATGATTTTTAAAGGTTCTGACGTTTAAAAAAAACACAAATATCAAAATCTGTTAAAATATTGTTAATTTAGAGATGGGGACACATGTCCTTACTTCTGATTCAGAGATATATTTAATCTCTTCATTTAAAAACTGAGGAGGGCTAGATGGGAAGGGGATGGGCATGAGGTTGAAGGGACGAGGCAATACAAACTGATAACTACATGCAGAGACAGAAGAGACAGTTTAAGGAATATAATCAATAATGTTGTAAATATTTTTTAGGGGATCAGAAGGACTCATGTCTTGTCAGGAAGAACACTTCATGGATGGTGTAGTGGCCTGACCACTGCACTGTACATCTCAAGCTGCTGCTGAATAATATTAGATGTTGACTATAATTTAACACATATACAGTCAAGGGATGTGGAATATAGTGTGGGGATGTAGTCAATGGAATTGTAATAGATATATATGATATCAAAGTTGGAGGGACAAGACAGGGGAGGGGGGTAATAACTTTGTAAGGGGTGAAAAAGATAACTACTGCATTGTTTTGTACATCTGTAACTAATAATAATAATAAAAAAGAACAAAGATCAATGTATATATATATGGATTATATATAAATAATATTATGGATTTTTTTTGAAGGAAGAGGAGAAAGCAAGAGTCCTTGGTGATGCCTAGCTACAGTTTATCATGCAGTGGGGAAGGAAGAACATTGGTAAGTTGAAAATGTGGTGAAATTTGAGTAGCTATTTTAAGATTTGATTCCTGATACTTTAGAGGCAATTTTTCCTTTTCATGACTCAGGGGAGGTGAACTCCACTTCTTTCCAAAATGATGAATTCAATGGCACATCCTCATAGGATAGATTGAAATGTCCTTTAAATGACACCAGTTGCAAAGGATTTCAGGATTCCATCCATTTTGCCTGGAACAGGTGTTCCTGTCCCAAACAACATGTTCTACACTCTGTCAAGAAGTATGATTATGCTCAAGTTGCAATGCATAAATAATGTCTTTAACCATTTTGTGAAAATAACTTTTGTGCCCAAAATCTTGAGAGTGGGTAAATGAGAGGGGGGGTAACTTTTTTTTTCTCTCGAGGGCAGTATCACTGGCCCTCATATGTGGGACCCAAACAGGGGCCGCTGGCGTCCCAAGCCAGTGCTTAACCACTGCGCCACTCTGCTGGCCCTGGGTGGCAACTATTTTTAAAGCATCCATTTTGTGTCCAAATATTATGGGACTTGCCTATGTTGTCTTATTGAATCTTCACACAAAAAAATGTGAGTTAGGCATTGCACGAATTCTAGTTGAATAAAAAGAGGCATTAGAGTTTTGGCCCAATAAGATTGCATCCTCAAGTTGTCTTTTAAGTTGGACTATACAAAATTATAAAATGTATGGACATGGACCTTCAGAGAGATACTGTTTAATTCAATAGTCTGGACAAATTGGTAAAGCTTGTTAGTCTTTACTCTCTCTCTCTCTCTCTCTCTCTCTCTCTCCCCCCTTCCTCCCAACGAGTGTGGTGAGTGTGTGTGTGTGTGTGTGTGTGTGTGTGTGTGTGTGTGTAGAGGGTAAGGGAACTGAAATACCAACTTAAATTCTCCTGTGAGTGATGGAGCTTGGGAGCTAATAAGCTATTCACCACCTGTGGTGGACTAATTCAGATTCATTCATTCATTCATTCACACTGTCTTCGTTTTTCCCCTCCCTAGGAGTTCCTTCAATGAGGGGGGGGTGAAAAGAAAGAAAAGCACCACATGAATGGATCTTCCCAAATCACCAATATAATCTGTGTTTTCCACAGCAGGTTCCAGGATATCTGATTGCTGTGTCAAAAAATTCACCCTTATACCTCTTCACCATTAAGACTCACCTCACTCGCCTTTATCCCTATTTCTGCAGCCTGTCACTGATCTCATGGCTTTTGCTGTTCTATCAAGAGGGAAAAAAAATCTAGACTTAGAAAGTGCTAAAATATGCCCATTATCCTTGGGACAGGTAATAATAACTCAGTATACTGGTAATCGCAGCCCAACCCAGAACAGTGCATCTGACTCCTGTGTCTCTGGAAGGCTCAAGGACTACCAAATGTCCTCACTGCTTTGCATCAGATCTGGTTCCACAGGTGGGAGGTGCTGCAAACATACTCTGGCACTGGCTGTCACAGAGATATGCATTTATTTGGTACTTTTCCAGCTCTTTATAGCTTTATTTAGCCTATTGCTTAGAATAAGATTGCTCCTTTTCCTCTGGCAGTCCCATTCTGAGCAAGTTTAAATACAGTTTGAATCCATCCTTAAAAGATGTCTAATCCCACAGAATCCAGAACAGCTCACTGCAGCCATCCTCCCCTGAAATTCTTAAGACAATGCTGCTGTATTAGCATGCTGGCCCCCAACCCCCATGCAAAGGCTATGTGATGACAGTAAGATTTACAGAAATTCAGATCCTTTGTTTTCACAAAGTCTTGACATCCTGTCTATAGTTTTAAAATTGTTATCAATAGCTGACTCTCCCAAATCACCAACATAACCTTTTCAGGAAACAAAGATGATTTCATTGCTCCCCGCAATAAGGGTGAACACTATCTCTACAAAACCTCAGCAGTGTCTCAGATGGCATAAAAGAAAGATTAGAATTTATTGAGAATTGGAAGTTTGACTTAAGGCAGGTCTTTCAATGTGGTAACTTGATTAGGAATGAGTAAGCATCATGATACAACAGTCCATGTTACAACAATTCCCCGGAAACAGTGAACTGAGGATTTTATGGTGACGGATTCCAAAAATCTTTGTGTGTTTTTCACTAAAGAGTTGATGGATATTTCAGGAAGTTTTTGTAATAAACCAGAGAATAAGCAGAGCATTCCCAGAGGAATAAGGACATGTTCATGAAGATAAAGGAATAAAAAAGCCATTTTTAGTGATTTCAGAAAGACTACAGAAACTTACTTTGCTATTTACTTTGCATTTTATATGTGTTTTGTTTTCCTTTACATACTTCAAGCATGTTTTTTCCTTGTGGTTGTTTTGTTTAAAGCCTACCTTAGCTATGGAGAGAGGTAAAGGATAGGAATTGGGGTATAATGTTAGAGCCCAAGCAGCTCACCTCTGGACTCTGACCGTGGCATTGATTATAATTATCAAAAGGAGGAGTAAGGAGACCCTCAGTGAAGGGGAAACAGGATGTTGACCCTATTTTTTTACTGGTCATTTATCTGGAGTTTCCTGGATAGCCAGAGTAGTCTGTTTTATTTTAACAAGAATGAGCCAATTCTCTTAATAGTGTGCTTTAGTTGCTAAGTATCAATCATGTTCTGATGTTAGTAAAGCCCTTAGACCATTGTAACTTAAGCAATATTCACACAGTTTCTGTATCTATTCATCTGTTGGTGTGCAATTATGTTGTTTCCATGCCTTGGCTATTGTAAATAATGCTTCAATGAACATGGGGGTACAGATATCTCTTGGAGATAGTGATTTTGTTTCTTTTGGATACATACCCAGAAGGGGAATTGCTGGATCATATGGTTGTTATTTTTTAGTTTTGAGGAGCTTCCATACTGTTCATTTCTTGTCTTTTTGATGATAGCCATTGTAACACGTGTGAAGTGATATCTTACTGTGATTCTGGTTTGCATTTCCCTGATGATTAATGATGCTGAGAAACTTTTATATATCTGTTGACCATTTGAATGTCTTCTTTGCAAAAATGTCTATTCAGTTTCTCTGTTCATTTTTTAATCAAGCTGTTTTTCTATTGAGTTATATGAGTTCTTTATACATTTTGGATATTAACCCTTTTTCAGACATATGATTTGCAAATACTTTCTCCTATTGTTTAGGCTGCATTCTCATTTTGTTGATGGTTTCCTTTGCTGTGAAGAAGCTTTTTAGTTTGATGTAATCCCACTTCTTTATTTTTACTTTTGTTTCATTTGCTTTTGGTGTCAAATCCAAAAACTCATTGCCAAGACCAGTGTCAAGGAACCCACCCCTTATGCTTTCTTCTAGGAGTATTATGGTTTTAGGTCTTATGTTTAACTATTTAATGCATTTCAGTTAATTTTTGTGCATGGTCCAGTTTCACTCTTTTGCATGTTCCTGTACAGTATTTTCACACTAATTATTGAAGAGACTGTCCTTTTTCATTCTATATTCCTGTCTAATTTGTCATAAATAGATTTCTTGCATATGCATGAGTTTATTTCTGGGCTCGCTAGTATCTTCCTTTGTCTACATGTCTGCATTTATGACAGTACCATACTATTTTGATTACTACAGCTTTGTAATAGAGTTTGAAATAAGGAAGGGTGAGGCCTTCAGCTTTGTTCTTCATTCTGAAGATTGTTTGGCTACTTGAGGTCTTTTGTGGTTCCATACAAATTTTAGGATGCTTTGTTTTATTTCTGTGAAGAATGCTGTTGAAATGTTGATGGAGATTGCATTGACTATACAGATTGTTTTGGACAGTATACACATTTTAAGAATATTAATTCTTGGGCCAGCCGAGTGGCTCATTTGGTTACGAGTTGGCTAAGAGAACAAGCTCTGAGCAATAGAGCCACCGGTTCCATTTCCATATGGGCCTGTGAACACTGCACCTGAACTGAGCTGTCACAGAGCTGCCAACAGGTGGCAGGATGGTTCAGCTGGTGGAACAAGATTTCCTGTTCGATGATTGGCTATGCTTATCCACAACTAAGACTGGAATTGGCACCTTGAGCTGAGCTGCCACCCAGATGACTCAGTGGATAAAGCGTGCACTCCTAACAACAAGGCTGCTGGTTTGAATCCCATATGGGATGGTGGCTACGCCCACCCGCAACTAAGATTGAACACAGCACCTTGAGCTTAGAGGCCACGAGCTGCCAATGGGAAGCCAGATACCAACTGGCGCCCTCCACAATGAAGATTGAAGAACAACAACTTGGCCAGTCCCCTTTCCCAATTCCCCAATGCTGTTCCCCTCCCCCAATGCCCCAATAAAATCTTTTTTATTTTTTATTTTAATTACCTTCAGGTGTACAACACAGTAAAATAGTTATACATTTTACCCCTCAAAGTGAAAACCCCCCTACCCCAATTCTTCCCCTCCATTCCGCCCCCCCATATCATACTATCTATTATAATTCCTTTGACTCCCTTTCACTGTATAATCCACATCCCGTGACTATCTATATATTCAAATATAGTTGGCATACAATATTATACAACATCAGCTTCAGGTGTACAGTGCAGTGATCAAGCCTCTACTCCATCCATCAGGTGGTCTCCCTAACAAGGCATGTGACCATCTGACATGCCACAAGATTTTTCAATGCTATTACATTCCCCGAACTGTCTTTCATATCCCTGTGACAATACTGTAGTTAACCATTTATGCTGTCTAATCCCTTTCTCTTCTTCCTCATCCCCACGCCCCTCCCAACTAACAACCGTGCTTTTCCTCTATATCTATGAGACTGTTTCTGTTTCTTTTGCTCATTCATTCAGTTTTTCAAATTTCACATATAAGTGAGATCATATGGTATTTGTCTTTCTCCAACTGACTTATTTCACTTAACATAATAGTCTCTAGGTCCATCCATATCATTGCAAATGGGACGATTTCATTCTTCTTTTTTTGTTGTTGTTGTATTTTTTGAATTTATTTATTTATACATTTTTTAATTAGTTTCAGGTGTACAACATAGTGCAATAGTTATACTTTTTACCGCTCAAGGTGACAATCCCCCTCCCCCAATTCTCTCCCCCCACTCCTCCTCCCCATATCATACTATCTATTACAATTCTTTTCACTCCCTTCCACCATATAATCCACATCCCGTGACTATCTATATATTCAATTACAGATGGCATACAATATTATACAACATCAATTTCAGGTACACAGTGCAGTGATCAAGCCTCTACTCCATCCATGAAGTGGTCTCCATAACAAAACATGTGACCATCTGACACCCCACAAAATTTTAACAACATTATATTCCCCGAACTGTCTTTCATATCCCTGTTACAATACTGTAGTTACCTATTTATGCTGTCTAATCATTTCCCATTCTCCCTCATTTCCACCCCCTCCCAACTAGCAACCCTGTTTTTCCTCTATATCTATGAGACTCTTTCTGTTTCTTTTGCTCATTCATTCAGTTTTTCAAATTCCACATATAAGTGAGATCATATGGTATTTGTCTTTCTCCGATTGACTTATTTCACTTAACATAGTCTCTAGGTCCATCCATATCGTTGCAAATGGTACAATTTCATTCTTCTTTATAGCAGAGTAATACTCCATTGTATAAATGTACCACAGTTTCTTAATCCAGTCATCTACCGATGGGCATTTCGGTTGTTTCCAAGTCTTGGCTATTGTAGATAGCACTGCAATAAACACAGGGGTACATATATTTTTTCGAATTAGCGTCTTGGATTCCTCTGGGTAGATCCCCAAGAGTGGAATTGCTGGGTCATACGGCAGTTACATTTCCAGTGTTTTGAGACAACCTCCATACTGATTTGCATAATAGCTGCACCAATTTGCAGTCCCACCAACAGTGCACCAGGGTTCCCTTATTCTCCACACCCTCGCCAGCAGTTGTTGTTTGTTGCTTTGTTGATGATAGACATTCTGACTGGAGATAGGTGGTATCTCATTGTGGTTTTTATTTGCATTTCTCTGATGATTAGTGAGGTTGAACATTTTTTCATATGCCTTTTGGCCATCTGTATGTCCTCTTTAGAGAAATGCCTCCTCATAGCCTCTGCCCATTTTTTAATTGAGTTCTTTGTTTTTTTGGTGTGAGTTGCATGAGTGTTTTATAAATTTTGGATATCAACCCCTTATCAGATATATTGTTGGCAAATATCTTCTCCCATTCAGTGGGCTGCCTTTTTGTTTTATTGATGATTTCCTTTGCTGTGAAAAAACATTTATGTTTGATGTAATCCCATATGTTCATTTTTTCTTTTATTTCCCTTGCCCGAGGGGATATATCAGTAAAAATATTACACAGGGTAATGCTGCAAACTTACTCCCCATGTTTTCTTCTAGGAGTTTTATGGTTTCAGGTCTTACATTTAAGTCTTTAATCCATTTTGAGTTTGTTCTCATGTATGGTGTAAGTAGGTGGTCCATTTTCATTTTTTTGCACGTGTCAGTCCAATTTTCCCAGCACCATTTATTAAATAGACAATTTTTACTCCAATGTAAATTCTTACTTCCATTGTCATAGATTAAGTGACCGTATATAGATGGGTTTATTCCTGGGCTCTCCATTCTATTCCATTGGTCTATGTGTCTGTTTTTATGCCAGTACCATACTGCTTTGATTGTATGAAATGTATGTATGTATTTTGTATGTAATTTGTATGTATGAAAACATAGCCTTGTAGTATGTTTTGAAGTCAGGTAGTGTGATGCCTCCCACTTTGTTCTTATTTCTCAACATTGCCATAGCTATTCGCGGTCTTTTGTGGCTCCATATAAACTTTAGGGTTCTATGTTCTATTTCTGAGAAAATTGTCCTTGGTAGTTTGATTGGAATTGCATTGAATCTATATATTACTTTAGGAAGTATTGACATTTTAACTATATTAATTCTTCCTATCCATGAGCATGGTATATATTTCCATTTATTTGTATCTTCTTTGATTTCTCTCTTCAGTGTCTCATAGTTATCTGAGTACAAGTCTTTTACTTCTTTAGTTAAATAGATTCCTAGGTATTTTATTGTTTTTCAAGCAATTGTAAAACGGATTGATTTCCTGATTTCTTCTTCTGATAGTTTATTATTTGTGTATAGAAATGCAACTGATTTCTGAATATTAATTTTGTATCCTGCTACCTTACAAAATTTGTGCATCAGTTCTAGCAGTTTTTTAGTGTAGTCTTTGGGATTCTCTATATATAGTATCATGTCATCTGCATATAATGACAATTTTACTTCCTCTTTTCCAATTTGGATGCCTTTTATTCATTTTCTTGTCTGATTGCTGTGGCTAGAACTTCCAGAACTATGTTAAATAGAAGTGGTGAAAGCGGGCAGCCGTGTCTTGTTCCTGATCTTAAGGGGAAAGCTTTTAGCCTTTCCCCGTTGAGTATGAAGTTTGCTGTGGGCTTATCATCTATGGCCTTTATTATGTTGAGATATGATCCCACTATTCCCACTTTGTCAAGAGTCTTTATCATAAATGGCTGCTGGATTTTGTCAAATGCCTTTTCTGGATCTATTGATATGATCATATGATTTTTATTTTTCATTTTGTTAATGTGATGTATTACTTTAATTGATTTGCGGATATTGAACCAGCCTTGCATACCAGGAATGAATCCCACTTGATCATGGTGTATGATATTTTTAATGAGATACTGAATTCTGTTTGCTAGTATTTTGTTGAGAACTTCAGCATCTATTTTCATTAGGGATATTGGCCTGTAGTTTTCCTTTTTTGTAATATCTTTGTCTGACTTAGGAATCAGGGTCATAGTGGCTTCATAGAGTTTGGGAGCCTTCCCTCCTTCTGTATTTTTGGAATAGTTTGACGAGAATAGGTACTAGTTCTTTTTTGAATGTTTTGTAAAATTCACCTGTATAGCCATCTGTTCCAGGGCTTTTGTTTGTTGGAAGATTGTTGATTACTGATTCAATTTCTTCAGCAGTAATCAGTCCGTGCAGAGTTTCTGCGTCTTTTTGGTTCAGAATTGGTAGATTGTATGCTTCTAGAAATTTATCCATTTCTTCCAGATTTCGAATTTGTTAGCATATAGTTGCTCATAGTATTTTCTTAACATTTTCTGTATTTCTGTTGTACGTGTTGTCACTTCTCCTCTTTCATTTCTGATATTATTAATTTGGGTCCTCTCTTTTTCTTGGTTCATCGTGCTAAGTGTTTGTCGATTTTGTTTATCTTTTCAAAAAACCAAAACTTGGTTTCATTGATCTTTTGTATTGTTTTTTTGTTCTCTATTTCATTTATTTCTGCTCTGGTCTTTATTATTTCCTTCCTTATACTCCCTGCACGCTTGTTTTGCTGTTTCTTTAGTTTGTTTTTTTTCGAGTTCCCTTAGATGTTAAGAGAGTCTGTTGATTTGAGATTTTTCTTCCTTCTTTAGGTAGCCCTGCACTGCTATGAACTTCCCTCTTAGGACTGCTTTCGCTGCCTCCCAGAGATTTTGGGTCATGGTGTTTTCATTTTCGTTTGTCTAGAGGTATCTTTTGATTTCTTCCTTGATGTAATTTTTGACCCATTCACTATTTAGTAGCATGTTATTTAGCCTCCATGTATTTGTAAGCTTTCCAGATCACTTCTTATAATTGATTTCTAGTTTCATAGCATTGTGGTCAGAGAAGACCCTTGATATGATTTCAATCTTCTTAAATTTGTTGAGACTTGTTTTGTGGCCTAACATATGGTCTATCTTGGAGAATGTTCCATGTGCCCTTGAGAAGAATGTATATTCTGTGGCTTTGGGGTGAAATGCTGTAAAAATATCAATTACATCCAGCTGGTCTAAAGTGTCATTTAATGCCATTATGTCCGTGTTGATTTTCTGTCTGAAGGATCTGTCCATTGGTGACAACGGGGTGTTGAAGTCCCCTACTATGATAGTGTTACTGTTGATCTCTGCCTTTATGTCTGTCAAAATCAGTTTTATACATTTAGGAGCTCCTATGTTGGGTCCATAGTTGTTTACTAGGGTTATGAATTGATCCCTTTATTATTATGTAGTGCCTTTCTTTGTCTTTTGTTGTAGCCTTCATTTTAAAGTCTATTTTGTCTGAAATAAGTATTGCTACTCCAGCTTTTTTCTCATTTCCATTTGCATGAAATATCTTATTCCGTCCCTTTACTTTCAGTCTGTGTGTGCCTTTTGATCTGAGATGAGTCTCTTGCAGACAGCATATGCATGGGTTCTGTTTTCTTATCCACTCAGCCACTCTGTGCCTTTTGATTGAAGCATTTAGCCCATTCACATTTAAGTAATTGCTGATAGATACATATTTATTGCCATTTTGTTATTTGTATTTCTTGTCTTCCTGGGTTAGCTTGTTTTCACCTTTCTTCTGTTTAAAAAAGCTCTTTTAACATTTCCTGCCATACTGACTTGGTGGTAATGAACTCCTTAAGCTTATTCTTTTCTGAGAAGCTCTTTATCTCTCCTTCAATTTCAAGTGATAGCTGTGCTGGGTAGAGCAATCTTGGTTGCAGACCTTTGTTTTGTGTCACTTTGAATATCTCCTGCCATTCTCTTCTGGCCTGCAGAGTTTCTGAAGAAAAGTCAGCTGTTAGTCTTATAGGAGTTCCTTTGTATGTAACCTGCAGTCTTTCTCTTCCTGTTTTTAGGATTCTGTCTTTGTCTTTAAGCTTTGCCATTTTAACTATGGTATGTTTTGGTGTGTGCCTGTTTGGATTCAGCCTGTTTGGACCTCTCTGTACATCCTGGGCTTGTATGTCGATTTCCTTCACCAGGGTAGGGAAGTTTTCAGTCATTATTTGTTTAAATACAATCTCAATCCTTTGCTTCTTCTCTTCTCCTGGTATTCCTATGTCGTGTTTGTTGTTGTGTTTCATGTTGTCGCAGAGGTCTCTTAAACTATTTTCATTCTTTTTTTATTATTTTTTCTTTTTGTTGTTCCAGCTGGTTGATTTCTGCTATTTTGTATTCCAAATCGCTGATCCGCTCCTCTGCTTCATCTATTCTACTGGTGATTCCTTCGAGTGTGTTCTTCATTTCAGTTATTGTAGTCTTTAGTTCTAACTGGTCGTTTTTTATGGTTTCCCTGTCCTTCTTTGTGTCCTTGCTAAGTTCCTTAAACATTCTTATCATCAGTGTTCTAAACTCTGTCTCTGAAAGCGTGGATACCTCTGTTTCACTTAGTTCCATTTCTAGAGTTTTCTTCTGATCTTTTACCTGGGACATGTTTCTTTGTTTTTTCATCCTGGCTGTCATTCTGTGAATGCTTCCATGTATTAGATTGATCACCTAGAAAGAAGAGAAAAGAAAAAAGAGAAAAAAAAAGAAAGAGCTGTGGGGGGCTCTCCGTCCTCTTTAATCTTCAGACCCCTTGCTCAGGGTTGCAGTGAGCTTTCCACAATTAGCTTCTGTGTGCTCTGGAACTGTGCTCACTACCAAAAAAAAAGTATCTTCACAGGTTGTTGCAGTTTTTCTACTACTGCAAAAAAAAAAAAAACCTCTGTGGCCTGTCAAGATGTGGGGCAAGCACTGGGGGCTCAGGGTGCCTCTGGCAACACAGGTCTAGGTGGGTGGGGCAGGCCCCCAAGGCACCACTTGATGTGGTCAGTGGCCCCCACCAAGTGAGAGCAGCATGCACTCTGCATCAACAATCAGTCCACACAAACTCGCCAGGAAAACCTCTATCGGATCACACAGGTGCACCACTCCCTGCCCAACACTCTCAGGAAAACTCCCCACCTCAGCCCAATCAACTGCCTACAGATCAGGCAAAGCAGCCCAACAGCCAATTCCCAGCCTTGCAACTCTGCACAAACAGTGCGGAGAGCGGGGACCAATGGGGGCTTACGCACTCCTGAGTCTCATTGAACAGACGGATGTAGCTGGACAGCACCCGCCCTGTATTGCCCTGGCAATGCAGCACAAGCAGGGGGGAGGTTGGGGATCTCCAGCTTTCCTCAGCCTCACCAAACCAAGCAAAGAGAGTCCTCACTAATTTCTACTGCCTGCTATCGTGGAACTCCTCTTCCTGGCAAAGCAACTCTGGGATAGTGAGCTCAGTGTGGGGCCGGAGGGTCTCTCCCCCAACTGGAGAAGCCTCCCCACACAGCTGGGGCATCCGTCATAGGGCTCGCCCTCTCTCGTCTACGCCTCTTCTACCAGACTTTATGTGGCCTCCTCTTTAGGTCTTTCATTTAGAGGTTCTGTTCATCTAATATTCAGGGGACATCCAAGGTTAAATGTTGTATATTTGTAGTTTTTGTGAACCTGGGAGGCAGTTCGGAGAGCGTCTGTCTATTCCGCCATCTTACTGGAACCCCCAAGCAAAATATTTTTTTAAAAAGAATATCAAATCTTCCGATCCATCAGCACAGTATCACTGTCCATTTATTTGTGTCTTCTTCAATTTATTTTCTTATAATTTTCAATGTACATGTATTTCACCTACTTGGTTAAAGTTCTTCCTAGACATACAAGGTCTGCAAGTCAAGTTCGAGAACTTGTTGAAACGATGTTGCTAAACATTTTTGAAATCAGAGGGATTATTCTTTATGAATTTCTACCAAATGTACAAGCAGTTAACCAAGTTTTATATTTTGAAGTGCCTAAAACACTGAGTGAAAAACTTAATTGAAAACAACCTGAATTTTTCATCAACATTCATGGCTCTTGCATTACGACAATACATGAGCTCACATAGCACTGTCTGTGAGGGAGTTTTAAACCACAAAACAAATAACTGCATTGGAACACCCTCCTTACTCACCTGATCTGGCCCCCAATGACTTCCTTATTTACCCAAAGTTAAAGGAAATATTGAAAGGAAGACATTTTAATGACATTCAGGACATCAAGGGTAATATGTTTGCAGCTCTGATAACCATTCCAGAAGAAGAGTTCCCAGATTGCTTTGAAGGGTGGACTAGGCACTGGTATCAGTGCATAGCTTCCCAAGGGGAATACTTCAAAGGTGCTTGTAGTGATATTCACCCATGAAATATGTTACAATTTTTCTAGGATGTGTTTTCAAACTTAATTGACAGACCTCATATTATTCCTTTTGATGCAATTGTAAGTGGGATTATTTTCTTAATTTCTATTTCTGATAACTTTTTATTAGTATTGTGGGTGGAAAAGGGCCAACTTGTTATACCTTACAAGCTCAGGAGACTGAAAATAACCACAGAGGTTGGAGTGAACATGAAAATTCATAACTAAGGTGGGCCATGGCAGGAAGTCATATCCTTGGCCTGTAACTTCCTTGACAAAGGTCAATCTTTACCTTAAGCATGTCTGTCATCTTTTTAACCTTTTTTGCATCTAAGATAACATTCCCTTACAATATCAGAGTAATCTCATTTTCCAGACCTCCCAGGGGGCACAAACCACCACATCAGAGAAGGAAACTACAAAATCCCTCATTGTTATCTTGTTCCCCAAATACTATCTCTATGTGCTATAAAATGCTATTAACTATGCTGTACCCACCAATGTAAAAGAAGTGTGCGTCTCTCCATTTTACTTTTTATCCAATCCCAGAGATTTCCCCGCTTTGTTTTTCCCACCCCCTTGATTGATAACCAATGTAACCCTCCTCCTTTAATTTTAATGTATATCATAAGATACAAAATGGTCATTTTCTGAAGCATTTTCTCAGTCTGTTGAGACTTTTCTTCCCAGCAATTGTCATCAGTTTGGCTCAAATAAACTCTTGTAAATTTTCTCTTAGGCTGGATGATTTTCATCAACATTACTTGGTGTAGTCAGACAGGATTCCAAAGAGACTCACCCAGGAGCACCCTGTGGACCTGGATTCAGTGCTAGTTATCAGCAGGGGTCATTGTGCTCCAATGGCTCTCTGCTTCACATTGGGTGAACTTGGGTGAGTTTCTTTCTTGCAATTCCAGGTGTCCCTGTTGTAAGCTAAGAGCCATGATTTTATTTGAGCTGTTTTTACATCCTTGAGGTGGCAGGGTTGAGATAACCCATGTTAAGGACAAGAGTTATGGTAACTCTTGGAGAGGAGCAAAAAATGGATGGCTGGTTTTAATTTTGGCTTTTCAATTGGAATTGTTTATTGTGAGTCTGAACAAAACTTTTTTGCTGGATAAATGAGAGCCTGAACTTGTTCAGCTACAAAGATAAGGGGCATTTACTCCCTCCAACTGGAATTTCAGGTATTCTTAGGTGATGAAGAATCTTTGTGGAGGTGTTTGACAATGCTCCTCAAAACAAGAGGTGGCTCCATAGGGATTTACAACACAACTATAATTAAATATTTGACTCATCGTGGGCATGCACATAAAGGCTGGTTACCTAGTGATCCAAGTTCTCATGGGGAGAGAAACCAAGGCACATAAGAGGGTTGAAGCAACTTGGGAGGTGACAGCCCCTTGGTGCTCAGCCATTAAGTAGCACACTTCAACCCACTACAAAATGTCACTAGATATTTGTTCAGGCTCTGCAGATCTCAAAAACAAAAACAACAAAAAACAACAACAACTAAACATTGGGCCGGCTGAGTGGAGCATTGTTTAAGTGCTGGCTTGGAATGCCAGCGGCCCCAGTTCAGGTCCCATATATGAGGGCCAGTGACACTGTCTTCAAAACAAACAAACAAACAAACAAACAAAAAACAACTAAAAATTAACATGGAAAAATCATGTCTCAAAGGCCAACAAACTCCCAGACTCCAGCGCCATTATTCTCCTGCAGATAGATATAAAGTTCCTAGGAGTCTTACAAGTACTTACATACATGGAAAGATTTATCTATAAGTGATATCAACTTAAGATGGGCAAAATGGAGCTCTTTTGACATCTAAATTTTTGTGTACACAATTTTAAAAAGCTGGCTTAAAAGTCAAACTAAATGGAGTGGACAGTTTACCTCAATTGGCAAATAGAAGCCTCTGAAATGGTACAGAGAGATGTTCTTCTCGCCAGGAAGTTAGTAAGAAATTTTTTGAGACTGTCTCTGAACTAAAGGTTTCTGAAGCTGCTAAATGCCAACACCCCACTTCCTCTTTGACTGCCCCAGTATGTGCTTTACTTGTCTGGACTTGCTCCCCTTTTCCTCTGTCTCTCTCTTCTGCACCTCTGTTGTAGCTCCCATTGGAGATTAGCTGGTCTTGGGTAAAGGGGAATCTGTGGTTGTATGCAGGCAGAACTAAGACATCTGAAGATTCCCTTAACCCTCTCTAGGATCCTGATGAGTTTGCAAAGAAATTTGAATGAACTGCTAGAATATATAATCCTGGCTTTTCTGATTGATTCCAATTAATGCACCTACTAGTTTGTAAGAGCAAAGCAACAGAATTATTAAAGGTTTGCTAGGGAAACTCCTGTAGAGGAATGTGCTTTTACTGTAAAAATCAGGTCACCTTAAAGATTGTACAACACTAAAATAGGATTTAGAAAAAGAAAGGAAATAGAAGCAGGCATAGGGCTGCTCCAAGGATTATGAGGGCATTTCCATTTCTTACTAACACTGGGGCCACTGTTAACACCACCTGGCTAAGTTGCCCTTACCATTGGAGTAAAGCTTCTGTACAAATGGCTGGAACATATAATCAACCAATGTCTGTTTTTAAATCAGAACCTGTTCCCTTCCAACTAGGAAATGTTAAGGGGCAACATAGAGTTTTACTACTCAAATCTGCCCCAACTCACCTGAAATTGTGAGACTTTCTAACCAATGATACTCACATATTCTCCCAGAAGGATGAAATGTATTTAGGATTAAATGAATCAGATTGGGGAAATGATTTTAAAAGAATACATGAGAGAAAACTAGTTTTGAGATGCATGGTATGTTTGTTACACGATGTTTCATGCAACTTTAGCTACGTTCCATTACAGATAATTGACAAGATTAAGTCAGCCACTCCTATTTAAATAACTATTGATAATACTTTGCCTGTATCTTATATTTTTCAATATCCTTTTGAAGCAGTATTTTTTTCATGTGTGGTTTTGTGTGTATCCCCAGGATCATGGTCTCATGGAACTGAAAGATGGAGACATGGACTAGAGAGGCAAAGGTGCAGAAAAGAACAGTTTATTAGAAGAAAAAAAAATCATGTCAAAGAAGCAGAAACGGGCCCAAGTGGTATAAAATGGCTCAAGGGCCATTATTAGAAGACAAAGTACACTCCAAAGAGTTTGGAGCAGGCCGACCAAAGGGAGATCAAAAGGTTCTGACTGGCCAGGACTTGGAGTTTTTATCCCTTTTTCTCTAGAATGGGCTGTTCTCTCTGGGCATGGGACCACTTGATTGACACCTGGATTGACAATAGGCTATTATCTCATCTCTTTAGACTGTGCATGTTCCTTCCCAGAATTCAGTCTGTTATAATGATATTAATGAATTTCAGGGCATATGTATTATAACGGTGGTACAATGAGTCCCGTCTTTACTGTGTAGGTGTGAGTGACTGGTCTAATCCATCAGGTATTCTGCAACCATTTGTTTTCCCATAGGGATAGATAATTACAATGAAAAGGAGAAGTTTTGGGTGGAGAGAGGAGTTCTTTTGGGAGATACATTCTGTGGGGATTGCAGGAATGCAGAGACCCAATGCCTGCCTCTAACTGCCTGCCTTGTTTTCCCCTTGAGAGATGTGATCCCCATAAAATCTCTGTGGGAAGTTGAGGGACAGGAGGTCTTTTCTTCTGTATCTAATTCTTGTTGGGCATGGGCATAGAGCTGTCCCTGCCTATTTGGGGGATTCACAGAACTCTCACACTATCTGATCTAAGATGAGAGGAAGGGGTTTAGCTCTACCTTGAAGACCATGTTGGCTTCTTTGGTTGGGATAGGCAGTCTTGCTGGGACACCATCTGTATCCCCAAGGCCCTTAAGTGAGAAAAATAGATGTAAATTAATAAATACCTTAAAGTGCAGAGCTTAAATCTATTGATGTAGGGTGGCTACAGGTTTGGATAGAACATTAGGCTTTAATATTTACAATCAACAAGTATCCTGGCTTGGGGAAATGTTAAAACATATTTAGTCTCTGGAATGGGATTATCCTAGAGTTAGGTCCAGAATGGCTTGGGGAGTGTTAGAAAGTCACAGGTTTTAAGTAGTTATCGAAAGCTGGGGTGGGTGAGAGATATTCTGTGATTCAGTCTAGGGGTAGTCTTTAGTCTGGGTCTCAGAAACTGATTAGGAGTAATCAGAGCCAAGGTCTGAGAAACTAGGGAAGAGGAGACTTAAAAATTATTAAGTGAAGAGGGGGAGGGCTACTCGCTTGGCCCACATCACTTTGAGGCCAGATACACTAGCTGAAATTAGCCCATTATACAAGATTACCTTTAAAAGGGTGGTCTTATAATTGCTTTTCTATCTGGGATTATCAGAGTTTACTTGGATAGTAATGCACCAGAGGTATACCAGAGAGTCCCACCTATTTCTCACAAATACTAGAAGCTGATTTGAATAATATTAAATTTCCCAGAAATTCAACTCTAATCTTTAGGGAGCCAACAGCACCCCAGTGTCTGACAAGGTCACATTGAAGTAAAGATCCACACTCAGCACTGGATGTTTGGAGTGCTGCCCTGTGATTGGTCATGTAATATCTGCTGCCTCTATGAACCCATGTGCCTTTCCTCCACATCAGATCCTATAGGAGACAGTACACTCATTGCATTTATGGCAAGTTCCTGTGGTACCCCAATGAGAGATGGCTATGTAAGCCAGGAACGGATAAGATTTCCTAAAGGAGAAAACAACCCAAGGCAGGCTATAGCCCCGTGGGGAACCCAGGACTGAGAAATAGGGGACTCAAGCCCCTTGGAAACAGAGGCTCAGACCCCTGGCCACATAGGCCAACAGCCTGTCTGTGAGAAACTGACAGGTTGCCTGTGAGAAACTGATGATAACATCAGTTTGTTGAGCTCACTTGCCTAAGACCATTGTTATGAGAGGTCTCTTTGGAGACCAAGGTCTCCAGGCCTTGAGACTTCTGATAGGAGGCGACTTGCTGACCATGGGGTATGTTAATCAATAGCCTTATTTGAATTCTTTGCCTTGTACATTATTATAGCAACAGATACTGAAGATTTGACTGAGAAACAGATGCTACCCTCTATTGTAATAATATGTAGCCCTACATAGGATAAGTTATGTTTGAGACTCCCTTTTTAGCTACTAAGTATTGTAATCACATAGGAATAGACTTTAGATAATTTTTACCCTAAACTCAGCCACTGCTAGTCTTTTAGTAATAGCTATAGAATACACCCTGTGAGTCTTGCTGCTGCAATTTGGGATAATGACTAGGTAGTCATGGTAACCACTCTTTAGGCGATATGTAGAGATAAGTGAATCCTTAACATAGAATAGTTCACACTGCATCCTGAAAGAGAACAATTCAAAACTATGTGGAACTTAACTCGTGATTGAGGTAATGGTCAAGAATCCCTATAAAAGGGACATGCTGTAACAATAAAGTGTGACACTTCTCTGAAACTCCCCCGGTGTCTCCACTCCTGTCTTTCCTCTCGCAGACACCGTCCCCATCTGAGGGAACCCCTGGACTCGCAGAGGCTGGTCCCCCGCACTAATCCAATATGTGGATAATTTACTCTTATGCTCTAGGATATATTAGATTCCTAAGAGGACACAACTTACCTGTTATTATACAGTGGCTAGTCATAAAAGACATACAGGGGCCAGCCGAGTGGCGTGGTGGTTAAGCACTGGCCTGGGACGCCAGCGGCCCCAGTTCGGTCTCACATATGAGGGCCAGTGACACTGCCCTCAAAAAAAAAATAAAAAATAAAAAAATAAAAAAATAAAAAGTAAAAGACATAGGGTGTCAAAGTGCAAGCTTTAATTCTGTTTACACCAAGTAAAATATCTTGGTTATCTAATGTCTAAAGATAGGCTACTAATTAACCCTGAAAGACTTGGAGGATAATACCCTTTCCTCTTCTAAGAACAAAAACAAACAGTTTAAAAGATTCCTGGGTTCCAAATTTTTCATTAAAGTTCAGCCTCCATATATCTTTTTTATTTAAGTTCTTTTATTGTGAAATAAATATTTTTCTTTTAAATTAGTTTCAGATGTACAACACAGTGCAATAGTAACACATTTTACCCCTCAAAGTGACAACCTCCCTCCCCCAATTTGCCACCCCACTCCCCCCTCCCATATCATACATATCTATTACAATTCCTTTGACTCCCTACCACAGTATACTCTACATCCAATGACCATCTGTATATTCAATTACAGTTGGCATACAGTATTATTCAACATCAGCTTCAGGTGTAGAATGCAGTGATTAACCCTCCATTCAATCCATTAAGTGGTCTCCCTAACAAGATATGTGAATATCGGACACCTCACAAATTATTTACATTATTATATTCCATGAACTGTGTTTCATATCCCTGTGGCAATACTGTAGTTACCTATTTATGCTGTCTAATTCCTTCCCCGTCTCCCCCATCCCCACCCCCTTCTCAAACAGTAACCACCAGGCTTTTCTCTATATTTATGAGGTCTGTTTCTGTTTTCTTTGCTCATTCATTCAGTTTTTCAGGTTCTACATATAAGTGAGATCATATGGTACTTGTCTTTCTCCGAATGACTTATTTCACTTAACATAATAGTCTCTAGGTCCATCCATATTGTTGCAAATGGTACGATTTCATTCTTCTTTATAACGGAATAATACTCCATTGTATAAATGTACCACAGTTTCTTAGAGTCATCTACTCGTGGGCATTTTTGTTGTTTCCAAGTCTTGGCTATTGTAAATAGCGCTACAATAAACATAGGGGTGCATATATTTTTTGAATTAGTGTATTGGATTCTTCGGGGTAGGTACCCAAGAATGGAAATGTTGGGTAATACGGTAGCTCCATTTCCAGTTTTTGATGGTTTGTTTGTTTGTTTGAGGGCAGAGTCACTGGCCCTCATATGTGGGATCCGAAAACCGGGGCTGCTGGCTTCCCAAGCTGGCGCTTAACCACCGTGCCACTCAGCCGGCCCTATTTCCAGTTTTTTAAGATACCTCCATACTAATTTCCATAATGGCTGCAACAATCAGTGCACCAGGGTTCCCTTTTGGGGAACCACTCCAGGACTTGTTGTTTGTTGATTTATAGATGATAGCCATTATGACCAGAGTAGGTGGCAACTCATTGTGGATTTTATTTGCATTTCTCTGATTATTAGTGAGGTTGAACATTTTTTCATATGCCTCTTGGCTATCTGTATGCCAGCTTTAGAGAAATGTCTCCATATTCTCTGCCCATCTTTTAATTGGGTTGTTTGTTTTTTTGGTATTGAGTTGAATGTGTGTTTTATAAATTTTGCATATTAACCCCTTATCAGATATATCGTTGGCAAATATCTTGTCCCATTCTGTAGGGTGCCTTTTTGTTTTATTGATGATTTCATTTCCTTTGCTGTAAAAAAACTTTTTAGTTTGATGTAATCCCATATGTTCACTTTTTCTTTTATTTCCCTTACCTGAAGGGATATATCAGTAAAAATATTACTCAGGGTAATGTCTGCAAATTTACTCCCTATATTTTCTTCTAGAAGTTTTATGGTTTCAGGTTTTACATTTCAGTCTTTAGTCCATTTTGAGTGTATTCACGTATATGGTGGAAGTAGGTGGTCCATTTTCATTTTTTTGCACGTGTCAGTCCTATTTTCTCAGCACCATTTATTTATGAAACAGAGTGTCTTTACTCCAGTGTAAATTCTTGCTCTCATTGTCATAGATTAAATGACCATATATGGATGGGTTTATTCTTTGGCTCTCTATTCTATTCCGTTGGTCTATGTGTCTGTTTTTATGCCAGTACCATACTGTTTTGATTACTGTAGCCTTGTAATATGTTTTGATGTCAGGTAGCATGATGCCTCCCAATTTGTTCTTATTTCTCAAGATTGCCCTGGCTATTCGTGGTCTTTTGTGGTCCCATATAAATTTTAGGGTTCTGTGTTCTATTTCTGAGAAAAATGTCCTTGGTAGATTGATCGGAATTGCATTGAATCTATATATTGCTTTAGGTTGCAGTGACATTTTAATTGTATTAATCCATGAAAATGGTATGTATTTCCAACTTCTTTGATTTCTTTCTTCAGAGTCTCATATTTTTCAGAGTACATGTCTTTTACTTTTTAGTTAAATTTATTCCTAGATATTTTATTGTTTTTGAAGCAATTGGAAAAGCAATTGATTTCCTGATTTCTTCTTCTGATAGTTTATCATTGGTATATACAAATGCAAATGATTTCTGAATATTAATTTTGTATCCTGATACATTACCAAATTTGTTTATCAGTTCAAATTTGTTTATCAGTTCAAATTTGTTTACCAGTTCTCAGTTTTTAGTGGATTCTTTGGGTTTGTCTCTATATAATATGATGTCATCTATATATAATGACTATTTTTCTTCCGTTTTTCTAATTTGGATGCGTCTTATTTCATTTTCCTGTCTGATTGCTCTGGCTAGAACTTCCAGAACTATGTTATAGAAGTGGTGAAAGTGAGCAGCCTTGTCTTGTCCCCGATCTTAAAGGGAAAGCTTTTAGCCTTTTTTCATTAAGTATGATGTTTGCTGTGTGCTTATCATATATGACCTTTATTATGTTGAGATATGATCCTACTATTCCCACTTTGCTAAGAGTTTTTATCATAAATAACTGCTATATTTTGTCAAATGCTTTTTCTGCATCTATTAATATGAACATATGATTTTTATGTTTCATTTTGTTTTTTGATGTATTATGTTAATTGATTTGTGGATATTGAACAAACCTTGCATACCAGGAATGAATCCCACTTGATTGTGGTGTATGATCTTTTTAATGAGATGCTGAATTCGGTTTGCTAGTATTTTGTTGAGAATTTTTGCATCTATATTCAATAAGGATATCGGCCTGTAGTTTTACGTTTTTGTAATATCTTTGTCTGACTTAGGAATCAGGGTGATAGTGGCTTCATAGAAAGAGTTTGGGAGCCTTCCCTCCTTCTTTACTTTTTGGAATAGTTTGAAGAGGATAGGTATTAATTCTTTTTTTTCTTTGTTAGCTGAGCCATCCTGCTACCTGTTGGCAGCTTTGTGACTACTCAGCTTGGGCTGGGCATCGAACTGCTGTTGCTCAGATCTCAGCTCACACTCTTTTGTTTGTTGGTTTCTGATTTGTTTGTTTATTTTGTTCTTTAGATTTCACATATTAGCGAAAACACATTGCATCTGTCTATCTCTGTCTTACACTCAGTACAGTACCCTCCAGGTTCATCCATGCTGCCACAGATGAAAAGAACCCATTCCCTTCCATGGCAGAGAAATTTTCCACTGTATATATGTATCACCTCCTCTTCATTCTTTCATCAACTGACACTCAGGGTGCCTCCACATCTTGGCCATTGTAAACAATGCTGCAATGAACATATGGATGCACATGTCCCCTTGCTGTAGTATTTTGGGTTTCTTCAGATAAATAGCCAGAAGTGGGTTTACTGGGTCCTTCGTTGTCTCGTGTTATAATCTTTGTTTTAAGATCTATTTTGTCTGGTATGAGTATCGCTACTCCAGCTTTTTGGTTTGTTTGTTTCCATTTTCATGAAATACCTTTTTCTATCTCTGCACATTCCATCTGTGTGTGTGTGTTTCAATCTGAAGTGATTCCCTTGCAGGCAGCATATATAAGGGTTTTTGTTTTCTTATCCATTCAGCCCTTCTATGTCTTTTGATTGGAGAATTTAATCCATTTACATAGAAAGTAATTGCTGATAGACATGTAGCTATTGCTATTTTATTATTCCTAATTTTTGTGTCCCCCACCCCAGCCCCCAACATATTAAAGAAGTCCCTCTAACATTCTTTGTAATATCAGTTTGGTGGTGATGAACTCCTTTAGCTTTTTTTCATCTGGGAAGTTCTTTATCTATTTCTCAATTTTAAATGACAGCCTTGCTGGGTAGAGTAGTCTTGGTTGTAGGTCCTTGCTTATTATCACTTTGAATATTTTGTGCCAGTCTCTTCTGGCCTTCAAAGTTTCTGTTGAGAAATCAGCTGACAATCTTATGGGGGTTCCTTATAAGTTACTAGTTGCCTTTCTCTTGCTGCTTTTAGGGTTCTCTCTTTGTCTTTAAACTTTGCGATTTTAATTATAATGTCTTGGTGTGGACATGTTTGTTTTCCTCTTGTTTGGGACTCTCCGTACAGCTCACACTCTTGAGCAAGCTCTTAACCAACTGAGCCATTCGGCTGGCCCAGTATTAATTCTTTTTTTAATGTTTTGTAAAATTTACCTGTAAAGCCATCTGGTCCAGGACTTTTGTTTCTTGGAAGCTTGTTGATTACTGATTCAATTTCTTTGGTATTAATCAATCTGTTCAGAGTTTCTGTTTCTTTTTGGTTCAGACTTGGTAGACTCTTTGCTTCTAGAAATTTATCCATTTCTTCTAGATTGTTGAATTTGTTGGCATATAGTTGCTCGTAATATTTTCTTACAATTTTCGTATTTTGTGATGTCTGTTGTCACTTCTGCTCTTTCATTTCTGATTTTATTAACGTGGGCCCTCTCTCTCTTTTTCTTGGTAAGTCTGGCTAAGGGTTTGTCAATTTTTTTTATCTTTTCAAAAAAACAACTCTTGGTTTCATTGATCTTTTGTATTGTTTTCTTTTTTTTGTATCTCTATTTCATTTATTTCTTCTCTGGTCTGTATTATTTCCTTCTTTATACTCCCATTGGGCTTGCATTGCTGTTCTTTTTCCAGTTCCCTTAGATGTAAATATAGTATGTTAATTTAAGATTTTTCTTCCTTCATTAGGTAGGCCTGCACTGCTATGAATTTCCCCCTTAGGATTGCTTTCACTGCATCCCAGAGATTTTGGGTCGTGGTGATTTCATTTCCATTTGTCTTGAGGTATCTTTTTCTTTTGTTTGAGGGCAGTGTTATTGGCCCTCATATGTGGGACCGAACCGGGGCCATTGGCTTCCCAAGCCAGCACTTAATCACCATGCCACTCGGCCAGTCCTTGAGGTATCTTTTGATTCCCTCCTTGATCTCATTTTTGACCCACTCACAATTTAGTAGCATATTATTCAGGCTCCATGTATTTGTGTGTTTTCCAGATTCCTTCTTGGAATTGATTTCTAGTTTCATAGCATTGTAGTCAGAGAAGACACTTGATATGATTTCAATCATCTTAAATTTGTTGAGACTTGTTTTGTGGGCTAACATGTGGTCTATCTTAGAAAATGTTTCATGTACACTTGAGAAGAATATATATTCAGTTGCTCTGGGATGAACTACTCTAAAAATATGGATTAATCCAGATGATTTGAAGTGTCCTTTAAGGCCACTGTGTCCGTGTTCATTTTCTGTCTGGAGGATCTGTACATTGGTGACAATGGGGTGTTGAAGTCCCCTACTACAGTAATGTTACTGTTGATCTCTGTGTTTATGCCTGTCAAAATCTTTTTTCTATATTTAAGAGTTCCTATGTTGGGTACATAGATGTTTACTAGAGTTATGTCCTCTTGTTGAATTGATCACTTTATTATTGTGTAGTTCCCTTCTTTGTCTTTTATTTTAGTCTTCATTTTTAAGGTCTATTTTGTCGGAATAAGTATTGCTCCTCCAGCTTTTTTCTCATTTCCATTTCCATGAAATATCATATTCCATCCCTTTCCTTTCAGGCTCTGTGTGTCTTTTGATCTGAGATGCATCTCTTGTAGTCAGCATATGCATGGGTCCTGTTTTCTTATCCACTCAGCCACTCTGTGTCTTTTGATTGGAGCATTTAGCCCATTCACATTTAAAGCGATTATAGATAGGTGCATATTTCTTGCCATTTTGTTATTTGCATTTCTTGTCTTCCTGGGATAGCTTGTTTTCATCTTTGTTCTGTTTAAAAAAGCCCTTTTAACATTTCCTGCAATGCTGACTTGGTGGTAATGAACTCCTTAAGCTTATTCTTTTTTGAGAAGCTCTTTATATCTCCTTCAATTTTAAGTGATAGCCATGCTGGGTAGAGCAACCTTGGTTGTAGACCTTTATATTGTGTTGCTTTGAATATTTCCTGCCACTCCCTTCTGTCCTGCAGAGTTTCTGTAGAAAAGTCAGCTGTTAATCTTATAGGAGGTCCTTTGTATGTAACCTACTGTCTTTCCCTTGGTGCTTTTAGGATTCTGTCTTTGTCTTTAACCTTTGCCATTTTAACTATGATGTGTCTTGGTGTGGGCCTGTTTGGGCTCAGCTTGTTTGGAACTCTCTGCACTTCCTGGGCTTGTATGTCAGTTTCTTTCACCAGGGTAAGGAAGTTTTCAGTCATTATTTCTTCAAATACTTTCTCAATCTCTTGCTTCTTCTCTTCTCCTTCTGGTGTTCCTATGATGCGAAATCGTTGCTTTTCATGTTGTCCCAGTAGTCTTTTAAACTATTTTCATTGTTTTTTATTCCTTTTCCTTTTGTTGTTCCAACTGTTTGATTTCTGCTATTTTGTCTTCTAATTCGCTGATCCAATCCTCTGCTTCATCAAATCTACTGATGATTCCTTCGAGTGTGTTCTTCATTTTTGTTATTTTAATCTTTAGCTCTAACCAGTTGTTTTCTATGGGTTCCCTATCCTTCTTTATGTCCTCGCTAAGTTCCTTAAACATTCTTATCATCAGTGTTCTAAACTCTGTCTCTGAAAATTTGGATAATTCTGCTTCCTTTAGTTCCATTTCTACAGGTTTCTTCTGATATTTTCCTTGGGACATGTTTCTTTGTTTCTTCATTCTGGCTTTTGTTCTGTGATTGCTTGCTTCGATGTATTAGATAGATCACCTAGAAAGAAGAGAAAAGTAAAAGAAAGAAAAGGGGGAAAAAGAGAAGTAAAAAGAATAAAGAAAAAAAAGGTTGCGAGTGGATCTCCATCCTCTTTAATCTGCAGACCACTTGCACAGCAATAGAGAGTCTCTGGGAGACTCAGCACCAGCTCTTGGGGGGATTAGCTTAACTTGTTATACTCCGGCCTCCCTCTCAGGCTTGCAGTGAGCTTTCTGCAATTAGCTGCTCTATGCTCTGGAACCATGCTCACTATGAAAAGTCTTAGAGGTTGTTGCAGGTTGTCTGCTGCTGCAAAAAACCCTCTGTGGCCTGAGGAGATGGGGTCAAGGCACCAGGGGCTCAGGGTGCCTTTGGCAACACAAATCTGGGTGGGTGGGGCATGCTCCCAAGGAACCACTGGATGTGGTCAGTGGCCCCCACAAAGTCATACCAGCAACCGGCCCACACGAACTTGCCAGGAAAGCCCTAACAGGATCACTGAGGCACACAGCTCCCAGCCCAACCTGGAAAACTCAGGAAAACTCGCAGTCTCAGTCTGTTCCAAAGAGCCAATCACAGATCAGGCTGAGCAGTCCAACAGCCAATCCCCAGCCTGGCAACTCTTCATAAACTTTCAGAGAGCGGGGACCAAATGCAGCTCGCACACTCTTGTGTCTCAATGAACTGCCTGATGGAGGCAGAGTGCACCCACCTGTCATTCCCCTGGCTAACCAGCATAAGCAGTGTGGAGGGTGGGGATACAACGTGGCTCAGGCACTCTGGCATCTCATTGAGCAGCCTGTTCAAGCTGGACGGCACCTGCCTGGCTTTTCTCCTGCAACACAGCACAAGCATGGAAGAGGGTGGAAACCCAACACTGCACGCATACACATGCAGACACACACTTCTGCACCAATTTCACCAGACCAATGTGGTCCTGGACCTGGCCCTCTGCAGGAGGGCCCAACCCTGAAAAAATGTCACCCTCCTTACACTAGTCATGTGCAAGCTCCACACAAGGGGAACAACTGTCCCAAAACACCAGCTTCTGCACCAAAGGCACCCAGTTCAGTATGACCCACAGGTTCGTGAGCCTGGCCCACACAGCCACTCTCTCCACCAGGAATCTGGCGAGTGCCCACGGGCGAGTGAGCCCATGCACCGGCCCCACTGGTTTTCCGGCACCCTCAGCCTCACTGAGTCAAGCAAAGGGAGTCTTCTCCAATTTCTAGTGCCAGCTATCTTAGAACACCTCCTCCCGGCAAAGCATCCCAGGTCTTGTGAGCTTGGTTGTGGGCCAGATGGTCTCTCCCCCAACTGTAGAAGCTTCCCCACTGCTGTGGCATCACCCACGGGGCTTTCCCTCCTCTGTCTCTGACCCCCAACAGACCCAACTGGGCCTCCTCTCCAGGTATTTAGTTTAGAATTTCCATTCTTCCTGTGTTCAGGGGAGCTCTGAGGTTAAATGTTGTATACATTATTTGCAATTTTGGTGTGATCCTGGGAGGCAACTGGCACAGCATCCCTCTATTCTGCCATTTTACCATATGTCCTAGCCTCTATATATCTTATTAAGATCATATCAGTCGATCCAACTCAATGAAACCCTGAAGGGAAACAATCTAAAGAAGTTCAAGACAAATAATCTCAGTAGTTAAAGGGCTTTCTCCCTGCATAACAGCCATCTATGCTTCAGTCATGTTATGGAAACAGAAGATATATTATAGTTATAGATGCTCCTTTATTTATGTTACTCATTCTGTTGAATCATTACTAAATGCTCATCATGCTCAACTTCTGTTAATTGACTGGCTTCTTATAAAATATTAATGGTTCACCGAGGAGAGAAGCTGTGAGAGACACCTATATTCAAGCAAACAAGTTTATTAACCTGTTGGGCTGAGCCCATGAGTGGTGTTTGTTTGTTTGTTTGTTTGTTTGTTTTGAGGGCAGTGTCACTGGCCCTCATATGTGGGACCGAACCGAGGCTGCTGGCTTCCAAGGCCAGCGCTTAACCACCACGCCACTCGGCCGGCCTGGGTCTAGTTTTTATAGGGCTGAGTAAGTAAGTAGTGGCAATGGCTGGGGACAATGGCTGAGGGTTTTTGGAAAATTTCTACTTGTGCCAAGCAGGATATGGATGATATATTTCCCTGTGGGTTTCACGCCAAGAAGGATGTAGGGTGTGTGCCCATTACTGCATGGCTGAGCTGGCCTTCAGTGTGAACAGTAACTTTCATTCCATCCTTTTTATGATATGATTTTTAAGGAATAGGGTTGGTGCATCTCTCTTCTGGAGCTGCTTTCTGCTGAGAGGGAGCAACATCAGAACAGGAGTAGGGGCTGGAGTTTGGGGTAGTGTCGGGCTCTGAGGTGGATGACAAGGGGTGACAATCACCTAGTAGCATCATATCTCAAACCATGTTGTTGGTGAAAACCTGGAGTGAGTCCTGCATGAAGCATGTAAGAAAGCATAGTAGGCAGGGGCCAAAAGTTAGGAGTAGAAACAAGAATGTTAGAGGTAGTCTGAGTCAGAGGTCCCCATTCTTTTTTTTTTTTTAGAGGCCAGTGTCACTGGCCCTCATATGTGGGATCCAAACCTGGGCCACTGGCATCCCAAACCAGCTTCCAACCACCACGCCACTCGGCTGGCCCAGAGCTCCCCATTCTTGAGTGACTTCCTTGTAAGGGCCTACGAGGTGGCTGATTGATTCCCATGGGTAATTGAATTGTCCCTGAGGATGTGCTGTGAAGAGATGTACAAGTACTTGGTGATGAAGATTAAGGTGATGGTAGAGAGTACCTCTAGGATCTGATAGGATACAGGTAAGGGGGAGCCATTGAGTCAGGATCCTTGGCTGCCAACACAGGGGCAGTGGGTACAAAGAGGGCCCTGGAAAGTCTGACATGGACAGAGGTCACCACTCATAGGGCTGTTTCTTCGGGGATGGCATTGAGTCAGACTTTGGTTGGCCCCAGGAGAGTATTGGAGTATTGTGTTGGCGGGTTTCCTGTTGGAGAGCTCTTGGGGGGTGATTTGGTCATTTGTTTTATCCTAGAGAGGTGAAACCAAGAGGGATGACAAAATATTTTGGCAGCAGTAGGAGTTATCAGTAGGACCTGGAAGGCCCCTGTTGATTTTGGCTGGAGATCAGTCATGTGAAGAGCCTTAAAGAAAACTCAGTCCCCAGGGAAGAGGGAAATGGGTTGAAGGCCTTCACAGGGTTGAGGGAGAGCATGGTCCACATGTTCCCTAAGAAGTTTTCTAATAAAATTTAGGATTGGTAGATAGTCGCCCAAGGGATGTGTCTGGTTAGGGATGTTTCCTACCAGAAAATGCCTACCATACATAAGCTCGAAGGGGCTCAGAAAGGTAAGGGTGCAAGGACTGGCACGAAGATGCGAGAGAGCCATGGGCAAGAGGTAAATCCAGGGTCTCTTCACCTCCAGACTGAGTTTGGTTAGCTGGGCTTTGATGATACTGTTTGCCTTCTCAACTTTTCCTGAGGACTGTGGCTTGTAGGGGATATGAAGCCTCCATTGGATGTTCAAATCCTTAGATACCTGTTGGGTTATTTGGGAAGTAAAGGTAGGCCATTTTCTGACTGATGTGAGTGTGGTAGTCAAAAACGGGGACTAATGTCATGTAGTAAGACCTTGGTGGCCTCAGAGGCCTTCTCCGAGCTGGTGGGGAAGGCTCCTAGTCACCCTGAAAAGGTGTCTATCGAGGTTAGTAGATATCTCATTTTCTTTACAGAAGGCATATGTGTGAAATCTATCTTCCAATCCTCTCCCAGGAGGTGTCCCCAGAGCTGGTGTGTGGGAAAGGATGGAGGCTGGATAGCCCCTTGTGGGGAGAAAATGGAACAGATAGTGCAGGCATCAGTGATTTCACAGAGAAGGGTGGGAAAATCTCGACAGGTCAGTAGAGGCCTTAGAAGATGGTATAGACGCTTGAACCCGATGTAGAAGGATTGAAGAATGAGTGTTAGGATTTCCCTAATCTGGGCTTGGGGGAGGATATATCACCCATTGGAGAGGAGACAATCTCCTTGAAGGATGGCCCCTTGTGCCAAGAGATGTTCTTGTTTGGAGGGGGAGTAGTGGGACTGTATTTGTGGCATGACAAAGAGTTGGTTAGCTGGGGCAGGGGATTGAGAGGCTCGTTTTGCCTCTTCATCTGCTTTGTTGTTGCCTACTGAAATGAGTTCCATTCCCTTTTGATGTCCCTTACAATGTATGACTCCAGCCCTGTCAGCAAGATGGGCCTCTTGGAGGAGATGGAGAAAGAGTGGCATTTGTGATGGGGGATCCTTTTGTGGATAGAAACCCTTGCTCCTGCTAGATGGCTGCATGAGAGTATAAGATATGGTAAGCATATTTGGAATCACTGTAGATATTGGCCTTATTTCCTTTGGCCAAAGTTAGGGCTCGAGTGAGAGTGATCAGTTCCGCCTTTTGTGAGGTAGTCCCTCTGTGGAGGGGTTTGCCTCAACAGTGTTTGTGAGGGAAACGATGGCATACCCTGCTGGTTTTGTGCCATCCTGAGTGGTGGAGCTTCCATCGATGAACCAGACGAGATCTTGGTCTCAGAGGTTTTCTGCCATGATGTTAGGAAAATGGGGTTTAAGATGTTCTAGACTCTCTACACAAGAATGTGTGAGGGAATTTGAGGGATCAGGAAGAAGTATTGCTGGATTGAGATGAGGGCTTTTGTCTACCTTGATGTTGGGCATTTCTATGAATATGGTGTGAAACTGCTGTAATCTTGATGGTGATAGGTAGCTCATCACTTTGTAAATTTGTTTTTTTCTTTTTGAGGGCAGTGTCACTGGACCTCACATGTGGGACTGAACCAGGGCCGCTGGCTTCCCAAGCCAGTGCTTAACCACCGCGCCACTCGGCCGGCCCTAGTTCATCATTTTGTAGGAAAGGAGATCCTGTAGATTGTGTAGGCAATAGATAGTAGTATGATGTCCAAAATTAGTTTTCTACTTTCCTGTGCTAAGAGGGCAGCTGCTGCCAGGGCACATAGACAGGTGGACCATCCCTTTACCATGCCATCTAGCGGCTTGGACAGATAAGCTATGCGTCCAAAGGTGGGCCTCTTATTTTGTCCCAGGACTCTGAGCCCCTATCTTTCTGTTACATAGAGGAAAAAAGGCTTAGAAAATCTGGGAGGGAGATGGCAGTGGCAGAGAAGAGAGCCTGTTGGCGGGCCCTGGAGGCTGGGACAATGTTGGCAGTGGGGTCCAAGGGTTCAGAAGCGGGACCCTTAGCAGCCTGGTAAAGCAGGCGAGCTAAGAGACCAAAATTAGGGATCCAGATTTGGAGAAATCCTGCCAGTCCAAGGAAGGAGAGTATTTCACCTTTTGTGGTAGGAGAAGTAAGGTCCCCAATGAGAGTAGTGTGATCTGCCGTGATAGCCCTCTGGGTGGGGGAGAGCTAAGTCCCTAAGTAGGTGATGGTTACTGTGGACAGTTGGGCCTTAGTGGGAGATACCCAGTATCCTTTAGATGCTAGGAAATTTAGTAGGGAGGCAGTGTGTCAGAGGGATAGGGTGTGTGAGGGACTACAAAGAAGTAGATCATCAATGTATTGTAGAGCTGTACTGGGGGATAGATCAAGGGAGGCCAGATCTGAGGCAAGTGCCTGGCCAAAGAAGTGAGGGCTGTCATGGAAAACTTGTGGGAGGACCTTCCATATGCTGTCTGGATTGTAGGGTGTCAGGCTCCATCCAAATGAATGCGAAAAAGTCCTGTGAGTTTGGGTGGAGGGGGATGGTGAAGAATGCATCCTTGAGGTCTATAACTGTGAAATGAGTGGTAGTAGAAGGGATGAGAGATGGGAGTGTATATTGGTTGGGGACTACAAGGTGAATGGGAAGTACCATGGAGTTGATGACTCAGACATCCTGGACCAATCTATATGTCCCATTTTGTTTCTGTCCTGGCAGGATGGGGGTACTTTATGGAGAATAGGTTTGTCTTAGGAGGCCTTGAGCAAGGAGTTTGTCAATAATAGGTTTGAGTCTCATTTTATGGGGAAGGAAAATGGGGTTTTGTGGCTGATTTGGGAATTTGGAAGTGTTGCAAAGCTGAATCCTTATGGGAGGATGGTGTTTGGTGACAGAAGGAGTCGAGGTATCCCAGATGAGGGGTTGACCTCTGAAGAGGTCAGAGGAGGTTGGAGGGGAGATGAGGAGATGGCAGGAATGAGAAGGAGGTGTAAGACTGGCCATGGGTTTGGGAGATGGAAGGAGGGTGAAGCCTTAAACTTGGAAAGGAAGTCCCTTACTAGTATAGGAGTGGGACATTGAGGAAGGATCAGGAAGGATTATGAAAATAGTGTTAAAAAGGGTGCATGACAGGGCCAGCCGAGTGGCATGGTGGTTAAACACTGGCTTGGGAAGCCAGTGGCTCCAGTTCGGGTCCCACATATGAGGACCAGTGACACTGCCCTCAAAAAAAAAAAAAAGGGTGCATGATAGTAAGGGGGTTGAAAGAGGCTGAGATATTAGACCTTTAATGCCCACAACAGAGACCTGGGAGGGGTGTGTAGGGCCTGAAAATTCAGGCAGGGCAAAAATATGGCCCCTGTATCTACCAAAAAGGAGATTGGCTTATCTGCCACTAGAAACATTACCCTGGACTCCGAGGTGGTGATGGGAGATGGGGCCGGGGGTCCTGGGCACCATCAATCTTCAGCAGCGAGGCAAAGTAAGTTCAGCAGGGTGAGTTGAGACTCATCATCCATGGGGGAAGGGAAGCACCTCTTCCCTGGGAAGGACAGTCGACCTTCCAATGTCCCCTCTTACCGCAAGAAGGACAGGGTCTGGGTGGAGGCCACGGACTGGGACATGCTCTTGCTCAGTACTTGTCTTTGCAGCATTTGAAACATGATCCAGGGGGAGGCCTTCTGTGGGTCCCTTGGTGAGGAACCTTGTGCCCTGTTAGGAACACCCTTTTGGTCGGAGTCCCTGATGGCAGGTACCAATAGCTGACATTTTGACTGATCTTAGTGGGCCTTCTCTATTTTTGCCTGTTTGTCCCAATTGTTAAAGACTTTGAAGGCCAGGGCTAAAAGGTCTTGTTGGGGGGTTTGAGGGCCTTCTTCAGCCTTTTTGAGTTTTTTTCCAGATGTCTGGAGCTGACTGTAAGGTGAAATGAGTATTAAGGATAATGACTCCCTCCCAAGATGAGTGGTCTACTCTAGTGTATTTATGAAGAGCCTCAGTGAGGTCAGAGAAAAATTGGGCTGGAGGGCCTATCGAGTGGTGTGGTGGTTAAGAGCTGGCTTGAGATGCCAGTGGCCCCAGTTCGGATCCCACATATGAAGGCCAGTGACACTGCACTCTAAAAAATAAATAAATAAAATAAAAACTTTAAAAATTAAAAACAAAAACCAAAACCTGGGCTGGCAGAGTGGCACATTGGTTAAGAGCTGGTTTTGGGATGCCAGTGGCACCGGTTCAGATCCCACATATGAGGACCAGTGACACTGCCCTCTACAGCTAACAACAACTCCACCTGGAGCTGGGCTGTGCGAGCCCCGACGACGGTGTAGTTTGCAGCCCCTGCTGCAGTGAGCTACCATAGGCTACAGTGAGTGGCCGGCAGTAAGCGTGAGTGCTGGCAGCGAGCGTGAGCTGCCAATAGCCGTGGTGAGTGACATCCAGAGGCCAGTGACCGATCTGCCTCATCCGGGAAGAGCACAATGATGATACTAACATGGGGCAGTGAAGCTACATCCTCCGCAACTAGACTGAAGAACAAAAAGACAGCAACTTGTCTGTTCCCCTTCCCCGATTCCCCAACCCTGTCCCCCTCCTCCAATTCCCCAATAAAATCTTAAAAAAACCTGGGCCAGATTTTTTTTTTTGAGGGCAGTGTCACTGGCCCTCACATGTGGGACCCAAACTGGTGCCACTGGCATCCAAAGCCAGCGCTTAACTACCGTGCCACTCAGCCGGCCCATGGGCCAGATTTTTATCAGCTTGTTGAGTGATTTATTTCATCTTTTCAAAGTTAACTGCTTTGCTGGCTGCTTTATGAAGGCCGGCTATGAGACAGGTAATCATATGGTTTCTGTGGACCCACCCCACGTTATTGTTCTGATAATCCCAATTTGGTTCTTCACAGGGAACAGCTGCTGAGCCAACGGGTTTTTGGTTATCTTGCCAGTGGAGCTCATTGACATGTCCCTGGACCACTACCCATATTTGCTCCTTATCCTCTGGCAGAAGGGTAGAGGAGAGGATGATGTATAGGTCATGCCATGTAAGGTCAGAAGACTGGGTTAAGTATTTGAACTTTTTAATGTAGGTGTTGGAAGAGAAGGAACTTAATTTTTTTTCTATATACGAGAAAGGTCAGAGAGAGAGAATGGCACATGGACTCTGATAAGGTCCTCTGCTCCAGCCACCTCCCAGAGCAGGAGGAGAGGGGTGGGGTGCACTTGAGAGCAGGTGAGTTGGGGGGAATGAGGGCCTGGAAGGGCAGTTTGTGTCTTCCCAGGGACTCAGGGCTGAGGGCCCTGAGGGTTCAGTCTGAGTTGTTGGGTGAGGTGGAGGTTGGAGGAGAAAGAGGGAGTGCAGGTGCATAAGGAGGAGGTGCAGTGGGGGGGAGTGGTCAGCCTGATGGAAAGAGGAAGATTTTTCTTCAAGAGGGGAGAGATTTGGTGTGTGCTAGAAATATCTGGAGGGTAGAACAGGATTGGCAATGGGCGGGATGGGAATTTTAGAGCAAAGAAACTTTGAATATAAAGGATTTCTGACCACTTTCCATTGCCATGACAGAAGTTATCTACATCCCTAAGTGTGTTATAGTCAGAAGTTCTGTTCTCAGGCCATTGAGATCCGTTATCTAATTTTTGTTGAGGCCAGGCAGTGTTGTAAAAGAAAATTAAGCGTTTAGGCAGGATCTCATCCCACAAGCCGAGGGTGTCCAAATTGCATAAAAGGCACCACAAGGGCATACTTTTAGGCAGAGAGATAAGGAAGTGCTCATGTTGTGAGTCAGATGTAAGTGAAGAGTGAGGGCAGAAATCTCCACTAGGAAGAGGATAAAGGGAGGAGGCGTCCCACATTCCAATATCCTATTCTGGAGACTGTGAGAGACCTCTCCCAGGGTGGGTGTCCCCAGACTGAGAGGGTCGAGGCCCATGGGCCAAAGGAGTCTTCCGGCCTAGCACTAGGTCTTGGTCTGACAATCCCAGACAGAGAACAGAAGATCCTATAGAGAGTAGGGAATCCGTATCCACCCAAATAGGAGGTGTGGACTAGTCTACTGATGTCTGTGAGGTCATAAATGGAAGGAAGAAATCCCCTGCAGTGTCTCCCTGGCAGGTTAGGTGGGGGGAGCAGAGTGCAGATTGAGCCTGAGGGAGGGAGAGGAGGGTAATGGTGACCCTCCTGGGTTTCGGCACCAAAATGAAAGGTTCACTGAAAAGAGAGGGTGCGAGAGACACTGATATTCGAGCAAGCAAGTTTATTAACCTGCCAGGCTGAGCCCTCAAGTGGAGTCAGCACCGACTAAGGGAAGGGCCTAGTTTTTATAAGTTGGAGTAATTAACCAGTGTCAATGGCTAGTGGCAACTGCTGGAGGCAACGGCTGGGGGTTTTCAGAAAATTTCTACTGGTGCCAAGCAGGATGTGGATGATATATTTCCCACTGGGTTTCATGCCAAGCAGGATGTGCAGTGTGTGCCTGTTACTGTATGGCTGAGCTGGCCTTCAGGGTGAACATTACCTTTGAAAATACTCTTGCTTTCTGTACCTAATATTTTTTAAGTCAATGTAACAATCTAACCCAGCAATTTTATTATCCTCTTTACAGAATGAAGACACCCACATCTGTGTTTTGCTTGCTGACCACCTTCTTATTCCTAGAAATGGTTTACAGAATACCCTTAGTGATAATGCTGACTCTTATCTGAAAGGTGAACAGGGATATTACCAATCTGGATATACAGTAACTTCCATGGTAAACATAAATTTAAGTTTCTCATTTACCTAAATAAGATGTGCCCAACAAGCTAAATTAGCTGATATAATAGGAGCTCATAAATGAGCCAAAGATCAAATAGCCAATATTTACACTGACAGTTGCTATACCTTTGGTGTAGTTCATAACTTTGGAATGTTGTGGAAGAAGCAAAGCTTTTTAACTTCCCCAGGGAAGCCCATAAGAATAGAAAACAGGTTGCAGAACTTAAATCAGATATCATACAGCAAACAAAACAATTGGCAATTATCAAATTTCCTGGACATTTTAAGGCTGTCATCATAGAAGGAAAAGAAAATAATTTAGCCAACACTGCAGCTAGACTGACAGTAATAAACAGCCAAATTATCCAGACTTGAGAATATTTCTTCTCCCTATTAAATCAATAAAAGACTGTTTTGCAGTTCCAGTGGTCAGCTGCAGAAGAAGAAAAGAAAATATTGCAACAAAAGGGGAAATCTATGACCCAAACAGATATAGCTCAGCATCAACATGAGCTAATGCATTGGGGTCTTGGAAAAGTGGTTTCATAGAGTAAAGAATACTATTAAAAATCTCCTACTCTAGTTCATAAAGTGTATAACAGATGTTCTATTTGTGTAAAATATAATCTTGGAAAATCACTTCATGGGTCCCAAGGACATTTTTCATTTCCTTTAGGTCCATTTGAGATATAGTAATTGGATTTTATCCAAATGCCACCATCTCAAGGATACAAATATGTATTTGTCATCATTTGTGTGTTGTCTCACTGGGTTGACATTCCCTTGCAGGAGAGCAACAGCCTTAATGGTAGGTAAGTTATTTATAATAATAGTAATTGTAATAATAATATAATAATAATCCCCAATTGGAGAATTCCCTGTGAGTTACATAATAACTGAGAAACTCATTTCACTAGGCCAATAACATAATCTATTTGTAATATTTGGCTTATTTTACAGCATTTTCATTGTGCTTATCACCCCAGTCTTTTGGATTAGTGGAATTTACAAATGGTACAATTAAAAGTCAACTAGGGGGCTGGCCGAGTGGCACATTGGTTAAGAGCTGGTTTTGGGATGCCATCGGTCCCGGTTCGGAACCCACATATGAGGGCCAGTGACACTGCCCTCTACAGCTAACAACAGCTCCACCTGGAGCTGGGCTGCAAGCCCCGTTGATGGTGTAGGCTGCAGCCCCTGCTGCAGTGGGCTGCCATAGGCTACAGTGAGTGGCCGGCAGCCAGCGTGAGCAGCGGCAGCCAGTGTGAGCTGCCAATAGCAGTGGTGAGCGACCATCCAGAGGCCGGTGACTGATATGCCTCATCCGGGAAGAGCACAGTGATGATGCCAACATGGGCCAGTGAAGGGACTTCCTCCACAACTAGACTGAAGAACAAAAAGACAGCAACTTGTTTGTTCCCCTTCCCTGAATCCCCAACGCTGTTCCCCTCCCCCAATTCCCCAATAAAATCTTAAAAAAAAAAAGTCATCTAGGTAGGGCTGGCCAAGTGGCGCTGTGGTTAAGTGCTGGCTTGGGAAGCCAGAGGCCCCAGTTTGGGTCCCACATATGATGGCCAGTGACACTGCCCTCAAAAAAATAAAATGAATAAATAAATAAATATATATATATAAAAGGAGTCATTCTACATTATTATCAAGGATTTATCAATTCTCTTAAAGAAATTAGCAAATTAGTAACTGATTCACTTCAGTGTGCTCCCAGGAAATGAAGACTTCAAAGACCAGGACTCACAACCAGGAAATTTTGTCCACTGGACAAGAAATCAATGAAAGACTCTCCAACCTTGTTGGAAAGGACCTGTCCGTGGATATCAAAGACTCCTCAAGGATGAGAAGCTACTGACATCAGATTTAGACAGCTATCCCCAGATATCAAGAAGTGCTGTATACCTACATAATTGATATTGACCTTAAAATAACAAATTTTTGATTGCCTTTACCTGTCTGCTAATAGTATTAGTAATACTTGTTCTTTAGGCTTTTCAACTGTTAGTAATTGCTAAAGGCATATAAGATAACTTCTTCATTATCAATAATAATTTTTATGGTTTCAAAATTTACAAGGGATATTATTGTAGAAGGAAAAAAGGGATGTGTGTATATTTTTGAGAGAGTTTAAAAGGGAGTAGTTTGAGGGCTGGCCGAGTGGCTCAGTTGGTTAAGAGCTCGCTCAAGAGTGTGAGCTGTAGGGCCAGCTGAGTGGCGCGGTGGTTAAGTGCTGGCTTAGGAAGCCAGCGGCCCTGGTTCGGTCCGGTCCCACGTATGAGGGCCAGTGACACTGCCCTCAAAAAAAAAAAAAAAAGGGCCGGCCGAGTGACGTGGTGGTTAAGCACTGGCTTGGTAAGCCAGCGGCCCCGGTTCAAGTCCCATATATGAGGGCCGGTGACACTGTCCTCAAAAAAAAAAAAAGAGTGTAAGCTGAGCTCTGAGCAACAGCAGTTCAATGCCGAGCCTGAGCTGAGCTGCCTCTAAATTGCCAACAGGTGGCACGATGGCTCAGCTAAAAAACAACAACAAAAAACAAAAAAAAAACACAAAAACATTTGTTTGTCTAGTAAGTTGGTTATTTCTGAACGAGGAAAGAAGACAAACCGAGAAGCACAGGTGAAGTTGTAGAAGGTTAGTGGAAAAGAAATATTGAGAAAGGAATTTTAAATATAAATATTAGAACACAATTATACTTACCCCCTATCTCAACAAAGACTACTAACTATATTACTTCAGATAGTAGCTGAAGTGGATATATATATATATATATATATATATATATATATATATATATATCCCTCTATAATGCCTACTAAGACACAGAAAATTTATTTATGAAACTCACTTCCTGGTCTCTAGAAATTTTTAGGTAGTAAGTGAAATTTACAACATTATGTTCTTACAGCCTTGGCCCCCGTTCAACCTTAAAGTTACAGTTCCCAGTTATCCAACTTACAGAAATCAGATTAATGAATGACGAGTGCTTCCAATGTAAAATAGATAGGCCATATTAAGTAGAAAAGATAAATGGTTATGTCCCCAATCTATATGAAATTCTGAATTCACCCAATCCTGGCCTATCATATCCACCTCAAGAAACAATATATGGCATATGGAAAGAAGACTTTTCTATTGGGATAGGATAGAAAATTCTTCTGTCATATGATTTCTATTGTAATGACACCAGGCTTACAGTAAATACTATGGAAATATGGTGCAATATTAAAATCATAGGCAAATTAACTTAGCCTGAGTTTATTAACACCCATGATAATATTGATACTGGAAATCCAATGTATTGGGAAATTGAGCTTAATCCTCCCCATGAAGTCATTTCTATGGAAACTAATTGGCCAAAAGAAAAATTAGAACTTCTAGATCATAAAATAATAGAAAGTCTTCATTCATCTGACCAAATTCATCATAAGGTACAAATAGTAGTAGATGAGGGAAGAAAACATTATTAGCATAAGAAAAATTATGATAATGCATGTAAAGGGTGCTTTAGATGGCCTGGATGTTTATTCTCCTCAAACTCATACTAGTCTAATAGACATATTCCGCTCCTATTTGGTGTTACTGGTTTAATACTATTGCTCTTAGTCTTAGTTTGTACATGTTATTCTGGATAACAAAGGAACATAAGTCAGAGAAAAAAATCTTGGATCATGATAGCTCAAAGATTAAAAATGATTCAGAATTTATTTAATGAAGATATATAGGATCTGACTATCTTCAATTTGCTCACATTCTCTTTTAACTATAAATAAATATTATGGCCTTGACTGCCATCTAAGGTTATATATAGTCTTGCCCCATCCCCAATGGTCCAATATTCAACAAGATAAATGCTGACACTAAGACTTCCTAGGAATGAGCCTTCCTAGCACCGTGGGACCACACTATCCAACCAAAAGGTTGGTCATCAATGCATCCTTTGAATTAATTGATGACCAAAAGTGGGAAATGTGGATGGGAAAGGGCCCACATGTTAAACCTGACAAGCTCAGGTACTGAAAATAACCACAAAGGCTGGTGTGAACATAAAAATTCATAACTAATGTGGGTCATGGCGGGAAGTCACATCCTGGGCCTGTAGCTTCCTTGACAAAGGTCAACCTTTACCTTAAGCTACTCTGTCATCTTTTTGAATCTAAGAACATCTTTATGTTTCTTTTTGCCCTTACAATATCAAAGTAATCTCTTTTTCCAGAACCCCGAGGGGGCACAGCCCACCACACCAGAGAAGGAATCTACAAAATCCCTCATTGTTTATTTATTTTGTTTGTTTGTTTTGGTTTTTGGTTTTTTAGCTGAGCCATCCTGCCACCTGTTGGCAGCTCAGCTAGGGCTGGGAATTGAACCAGCGACCCTGTTGCTCAGAGCTTGCATTCTTGATCGAGCTCTTAACCAACTGAACCACTTGACTGGCCCTTCCCTCATTGTTGTCTTGTTCCACAAATACTATCTCTATGTGCTGTAAAATGCTATTAACTATTCCGTACCCACCAATGTAAAAAGAACTGTGTGTCTCTCCATATAACTTTTTATCCAATCCCAGAGATTTTTCCCGCTTTGCTTTCTCCAACCCCCTTGATCTATAACCAATGGTTTTTATGTAACCCTACTCCTTTGATTCTAATGTATACAATAAGTTGCAAAACGGCCATTTTCCGGAGCATTTTCTCAATCCGTTGAGACTGCTTCCCAGCAATTGTCATCAGTTTGGCTCAAATAAACTCTTGGAAGTTTTCTCTTAGGCTGGATGTTTTTCGTCAACAGTATGTAGAAACACAACTAACTTTGTATGTTGGTTTTGTATATGGCCTTTATTATGTAGAGAGAGGTACCTTCTCTCTATACCCACTTTGTTGAAAGGTTTTTTTTGTGTTTTTTTTTTTATCATGAATGGATATTGAACTTTGTCAAATGCTTTTTCTGCATATTTTGAGATTATCATATTATTGAATGAGGTTTGCTAATATATTCTTGATAAGTTTTGCACCTATGTTCATGAGTAATATTGTTTTATTTTTAATTAATTATTTTTTTTTTGGTATTGTGTTTATCTGGTTTGGTATCAAGGTAATGCTGACCTCATAGAATGAGTTTGGAATCGTTATTGCTTCCACTTCATTTTTTGAATTGGAAGGATATTTTTTAGAAGGATAGGTATTAATTCTTCATATGTTTGGTACAATTTGCATGTAAAGTTGTTTTGTCCCTAACTATTGTTTGTTGGGGGTTTTTTGAATACTGATTCAATTTTGTTACTAGTAATCAGTCTCTTCAGATTTTTTTCTTTCTGATTCAGTCTTGGAAGACTATGTATATAGAAATTTATCCATTTCTTCTAGGTTGTCCAATTTGTTGTCTTATGCTTGTTTATGGTATTTTATTATGATCCATTGCATTTCTGTTGTGTCAGTTATAAGTTCTCCTCTTTGATTTCTGGTTTTATTTATTTGAGCCCTCTCTTTTTTTCTTGATGAGTCTGGCTAAAGAATGATCAGTTGCGTTTATATTTTAAAACAACCATCTCTTAGTTTCATTTATCTTTTCTATTAGTTATAATCTCTATTTCATTTATTTCTGCTCTGATCTTTGTACTAACTTTAGACTTTTTTTCCTTTTTTAGTTCCTTTAGATGAAAGGTTAAATTGTTTATTTGAGAGTTTTCTCATTTTTTATGGTTGACCGATATCACTTTAACTTCATTTGCTGTGTTGCATAGATTTTAGTGTTCTTTCCATTTTTATTGAAGTATTTAAAAAAACTTTTCTATGATTTTCATTAATCCATTGATTATTTAGTAGAATGTTGTTTAGACTCCATATGTTTGTGTTTTTTTCCAGTTTCCTCCTTGTAGTTGATTTCTAGTTTTATACCATTGTGTTCAGAAAAGATACTTAATATTATTTACATCTTAAATTTTTTGAGAGTTGTTTTTTGGTCTAACATGTGATCTATCCTGGAAAATGTTCCATGGCTTATGATTTTCCTTGTTGTTTTCTGTTTGGAAAATATTCTTTCATCTATCCATTAATGAAAGTGGGGTGTTAAAGTCTCCAACTCTTATTATATAATTTCAATCTTGCAGTTTATGTCAATTAGTAATTACTTTATGTATTTAGATTTACCTATGATAGTTTTATAGGTTATAACAGGTTTTATGTCTTCATTTTGTATTGATCCCTTCATCATAATGAAATGCCCTTCTTTGTCTCTCTGTAAAATTTTTGTTATAAAGTCTATTTGTCTAATGTAAGTATTGCTACAACAGCTTTATTTTCATTTCCATTTGCGTGAAATATCTTTTTTCATGCCTTCACTTTCAGTCTTTATGTGTTGTTAGATCTCAGGTGAGCCTCTTGTAGGGTCTTGTCATTTTTATTCATAAAGCCACCCTGTGTCTTTTGATTAGAGTGCTTAGTCCATTTACATTTAAAGTAATTATTGATAGGTATGTACTTATTGCCATTGTGTTAATATTTTTCTGTTGTTTTTGTAGTTCTTCTCTGTTCCTTTCTTCTTCTCTTTCTTTCTTTCCATGTTATTTGATGAGTTTCTTTAGTGTTATGTTTGGTTTACTTTGTCTTTATTTTTTGTTTATAGTTATTATGAAATTCATATGTAACAGCCTATGCTGCTATTTTCTGTTGTTGTCACTTAAGTTAGAATGCGTTCTAAAAGCACTACATTTTATACTCACGTCCCATGTTTATATTTTTGATATCATATTTTACATCTTTCTGTGTGTGAATTCCTTAATTTATTACTCTAGTTACACATGTTCTTACTACATTTGTCTTTTAACCTTCATACTAGCTTTATAATCAATGGGTTGTTTCTCTACATTTACTAAATACCTGCCTTTTCCAGTGAGAGATTTTCCTGTTTTTAGTTTTGGTCTTTTATTTTCTACTTAAATATGTCTATTTAATATTTCTCATAGTACCATTTTAGTGGTGATGAACTCCTTTAGCTTCTGCTTGTTTGAGAAACTCTATATTCAATTCTGAATGATAATCTTACTTGGTAGATAATTCTTGGTTATAGGTTTCCTTTTCATCACTTTGAGTACATCATGTCACTCCCTTCTGGACTGCAAAGTTTCTGCTGAGAAACCCAGCTGATGATTTTATGGGGATTCCCTTGTATATAACTAGTTTTTTTTGTGTTTTGTTTTTTTCCATCTTGCTGCTTCTAAGGTTGCCTCTTTCACTTTTGACATTTTAATTATATTGTGTCATGGTGTAGGTCAGTTTGAGTTCATCTTCTTTGGTACTCTCTGTGCTTCCTTAACTTGGATGTTTGTTTCCCTGATCAGATTAGGAAAATTTTCTTTCTTTTTTTTTTTTTTTTGAGGGCAGTTTCACTGGCCCTCATATGTGGGACCCGAACCGGGGACACTGGCTTCCTAAGGCAGCTCTTTACCACCATGCCACTCAGCCGGCCCCAGATTAGGGAAATTTTCAAACATTGTTTCTCAAATATGTTTTATATCTCTTTCTCTTCTCTTCTCCTTCTGGGACCCCTATCTATAATGTGAATGTTAGTACACCTGATGTTGCCCCGGAGCTCCCTTAAATGCTTGTTATTTATTTATATATTTATTTAGCAATTCTGAATGGGTGATTTCTACTACCCTGTCTTCCATATCTCTGATTTGGTCTCCTGCATCTTTTAATCTGTTGTTAATTCCCTCTAGTGTATTTTTCACTTCAGTTATTCTATTCTTCAATTCTAATTGTTTTTTTCTACATTTTATATCTCTTTTTTGAAGTTCTGTTTGTATTAATCCATACTTCTGAGTTCAGCAAGCATCATTATAATCATTACTTTGAAATTTTATGTGGTATATTGCTTACCTCCATTTTGTTTAGTTCTTTTTCTGGGGTTTGGTCTTATTCTTTTGTTAGGAATGTATTCCATTGTCTCCTCATTTTGCATAAATTTCTGTTTCTTTGTATTAGGTAGATCACCTATACTTCATGGTATTGAAAGAGTGGCCTTATGTAAGAGGTGTCCTGTGGGATACAGTAGTGCAATCTTCCTTAGTCATCACATGCAGGTTCTCCATGGGTATCTCCCATGTTAACTGTGTGTGCACTTCTATTGTGGCTGTGCCTCGACTGTTATGGGTGCACTGTTGGGTAGCGCTGACCTTCAGCTCTGTATTCTGTGAGGACTGTATGTAACTGTTATTGGCACTTCAATGTTTGGGCTCCCCCAGCATAACTGTTTGTGAGACCCAGACGTGACTGCTGAAAGAATGCTCATGGGATGGGATGGACCGTCTAAATGGTTGGCTGCAAGGTCTGTCTGCAAATACTGCAGGTGCACTGGTGTGTGGGACAGATACCCCACTCAACTGGCAGCAAGGTTTTGCCATGACTGCTGCTGATGTTGTGATGTGCAGTGCAGGCCTTTGTTGTAGTAGTCTAAGAGGTCTGGTCTCTACTGTGGTGAGCTCATTTGTGCCAAGTGGGGCACTACTTTAGAGGGTCTTGGGGGCCACCCAGTGTACCTGCCAGGTTCTGTGAGGTGGTGCATCACCTGGCGTATACCTGGGGTTGTCTGGGTCATCCACTGGGTGCTGACAGATAGAGCATCTCCTTGAAAGAGTTCCAGAGCCACCCAGGTCACCTGCTACTTGCTGATGGGGGTGCAGGACAATGGCTTGGATGTGCTCTAGTCCACCTGGGGTCATCCACTGGGTGCTCAATGGTGGTGCATTCCCTTGAAGGGGCTCCAGGGACAATTGGGGTGGCCCACCACATGCTGGGGACTAGATGCCACCTTGGAGGGGCTCTGGGGCCCCTTCCAGGTGTTGAGGTATGGGTGACACATTGAAAGTGTTCTGGGACCACCCACCAGGAGTTGGCAGGTGTCATGTTGCCTCGGAGTTTCTTAGGTGCACACTCACCTGGATAGGCAGGTTTGGATGGGTGGGTCCTTGGGGGAAATATGGAGTGGCAAAAACAATTAGCATGTTAATGGAGAGTGTCAGAACTGGTGCCAGACAACATGGTGGTGGCTAGATGGACGGAGAGTAAAACAAAGCAATCCAAGAGAAAATGGCAGTCACCATCACCTTCTTCCACAGAGAAGATTCCAATAAATCTCTGCCTATCTGGCACAGACTCCAAAATCAGTCAGTATATCTGCTTCATGTATGACCCAGGCAATTTTCAAACTGATACCTCTGCACTGGAATTCAGAGTTAGTGAATTTGTTCATGGGCCCTTTAAAAGGGCCCTTTTAACCCATTCACTGGGTGAGGAGTAAGTGGTCTTTCCAAAAAACTGAACATCTAGTTGAAAATATCACAAACATAGACAAATTCACCCAAAATTTGGATTTGAAGTGCAACAGATGAGGAGGCCAGACAAGAGCTATGTCACCTCAAGGAAAAGAGAGAGCTCAGATGGTGTTTTAGAAGGAAGGAGAAGGTAAGAACTTCATACATAAGCAATTCCAGGCAGAGCTTCCTTTGTTCTCATGTCAGACAAGTGGGGACAGAGAGGACAGCTCTGCGTGTGGGAGTTACCCTCAGCATTATAAATCCCTGCTCACTTTTGGTGCCTAAGTGTGGAGTTGCCTAAAACTCCCAAGGTTTAGAAGTCACAACAAAATCATGATGAAACTGCTCCCTTTGTCAAGAGCTAGGAAACAGGTACACAGCAGAGGAAACTGTCTTTAGACGTAGCATTCTCCCTGACTCACCCACGGTAAAAAGAGGAGGCCAGAAGAAAAGAGCCTTCGATCCCATCCACAACAGAGCAAAGTGGGCTGCAGGTGCAGTCCAAACTGCAGCAGGGAGAGGGGCTGGTGACAGTGGCCTGGGAAGGTCCATGAATGGCTGGAGGATGAGGCTTCTGAATTGGCTTTTTAAAGGACTGGCTCCTTGTTTAAACCAGAAAATTACTCTGTTGTTGAATAATTCATAATTGCTCTCTGCTTTCCTTTATTTTACCCCTCTTTTTGCTTTAGTAGCTAATCAATCATCTTAAGTAAATAGCTTAAAAGGCAAAAAAAAGGGCCCTTTATGAGTGCCCAGGTAATTTCCTACAACCCCTTGGCTCTCCCTGATGTAAGTCTACCTGGCCCTCACAACCAGATGTTATGGAGGCTTCTCTTCCCTGTGGAAGTCCCTCAGGCTGGGAATACCAATGTGCATCTCAGGCCCTTCACTCCTCCTGAGTCATCTCTATGGTCATAATATCCCTCCCACTTATGGGATGCTGCAGAGAGAGGGGGTCCTTACCAGACTGCATCTCTGCGCCTCTCATCCATCCTAATGTGGCTTTTTTTTTTCATATCCTCAGTTGTAAAAAATCGTTCTGCTACTCCTCAGGTCATGCTCAGAGATAGTTGTTCTATATGTAGTTGTAATTTTGGTGTGTCTAAGGAAGGAGGTTAGCCTGGGGTCTTCCTACTCTGCCACTGTGACCAGAACCTGTCTTAAACTGCCTTTTGAATCTTCAAAACAAGATTGCTGAGCTTTCCAGCTTAGCATGATGTATCCTATACACAATGTTATTTCCTAGAGATACAAATGTAAATTTAAATAGTGTAATTTATATCTATATTTTTATATTGCAATGTGATAAAGGCCATACTGTCATTTGGACAAAGAAATTTCAGAGCACTGACTGGTAGTGATACTGAAATTGGACGTCATAATTCCAGGAATAATGCTAAGCAAAGAACAGGGAGAAAGGAATTCCATACAGAGAGAATATCATGAACAAAAGGATATAAAGATGCATTTAAATAGATGGAATGTATCAGGAAAATGACAGGTAATTTGTTGTGGCCAGAGCAGAGTATGCATGGAAAGTTGAAAGAGTGGGAAAAGGAGGGTAAATGGTGAAAGGGCTTGGATATTCTTCATCCTGTTAGCAATGGTGTGTGTGTGTGTGTGTGTGTGTGTGTGTGTGTGTGTGTGTGTGTGGTATGTTTTGGGAGGTTGTAATGGTAGAGTGAAGGGGAAAATTTTTCAGTGATAACATTTGACATAAAATCTAGTCCTTGATTTACTGCTCACTCTATGGTCTTGGACAAGTTACTTAATACTGGTAAGCCTCAGTTTCCTAAAAATAAATGGATAATATAATCCTTACTTCACTCAGCTGTCAAACATTAAATGAAATTAAATAAACAAAACACAAACACCATATCTAGTATATAGTAGGCGTATAGAAATTACACATGTGTTTCCCAGTCTTCCTTGAACTGATTAAATTTTACTTAATTTGAATATTCCATTAATCGATCATATTGGATGAGTAGCAATTTACTATATTTGCACACGCAAACCTGTGAACCAAATTATCCTAAGTTGAATGATACCTAACTTCTTTCTCTACTCATACGAGCCCTGCATGTGTACTAATGTCACGGAGTATAAACAGTAATGTATTATCTTAAAATAATAACTCAGAAGCTAAGGGATGAACCTGATATACACTTGCTATGAACATCTTTTCTTTGAATATAGATATGTGCTTGTAATTTATTCATTTGTGCATTAATTCATTCATTTCTCCAATGAACAATTAACAAGTACTTACTATGTGCCAGGTACCATACTAAGTGATAGAGATTCAAAGATGACTAAGATATGGCTCTTCTTCTTACAGAGTTCTCTCACAGTCTAATTGTGTATAGCTCATGATTCATTTCAGTGAATTATAAATTAGAGTATTATCATACACACTTTTTCCTTCTCAGCAAACATACATACTAAACAATGTGTACACACCATCCATGCATTTTAAGATCCTTTTCAAAATCCATACTGAATGTCTAAATATTCTGTGAGCCTATTATAAGCATCCAGTAATTTTTGTTCAAATTTATTTTTCAGACCACTCCCTGAACCTCTCATTAATCTCCTTTGAGTATGCTTTTATTTTTTTGCCTTGGAAGGTCAGTCTCAGTGTGTTTTAATGTGTGCTGATGAAAGGGTAGCACAGCTTAAGCCTGATTGAAAATCTGACCTTATCCTTGATGTCACAAGGACTTCCTGAGACATGACTGAGGAGCTATGCACCAGTACCAAGCTGGATCACTTATACTTACATTGACAGGTGCATTATCATCAGAGACATTGGTTTAGATGAATTAAATACTTAATTACCATTTTAGCACCAGGAGATATCAACCAGTATTCTTGTAGTTGAAGTCTGATTGTGTTAAGCAAGGTGTCTGGACAATTGCAGGGAGCCAGGTTAGGAAGTTAGAGTTCTGAGTTTTGCTCCCATCTCTGTCTTGCTCGGTCACCCTGGCAAACTTATATCATGAATGAATCTCAGTTTCTAAAAATCAAATTTTAGGGCCAGCTGAGTGGCACATTGGTTAAGAGTTGGCTTAGGATGCCAGCTCTGAGGACCAGGACCCCGGTTTGGATCCCACAAGAAGGCCAGTTATGCTGTACCCTCTATAGCTAAGATGGTGAACAACAGTTCTACCTGGAGCTTGGCTGCCCTGAGTCACTGGTGAAGGTGTAGGCTGTAGCGGGGCTAGCCAGCAGCTGACATGAGCTGCCATGAGCCACTGTAAGTGGCCATCCAATGGCCAGCAAGCAACTGTCTCACCCAGGAAGAGTACAATGATAATACTAACATGGGCCAGTGAAGCAATGATAATCCACAACTAGACTGAAGTACAAAAGGACGGCAACTTCTCTGTTTCTCTTCCCTGATTCCCCAATACTGTTCCTCTTCCTCAATTCCCCAGAAAAACCTTTTTAAAAAAAATCAAGCTTTGGGGCTGGCCGAGTGGCGTGGTGGTTAAGCGCTGGCTTGGGAAGCCAGCGGCCCCGGTTCGGGTCCCACATATGAGGGCCAGTGACACTGCCCTCAAAAAAAGAAAAAAAAAATCAAGTTTTACTTGCAGTACAAGATCTATCAATTAAGTTAATGAACTTGTTGCGATAACGTTGTTAACCTTTTTTGATATCAGAAAGATTATTCATTATGAATTTGTATCAACTGAACAAACAGTTAACCAAGTTTACTATTTGGAAGTGCTGAAAAGGCTGCATGAAAAAGTTAGAGGACCTGAACTTTTTGCCAATAATTCAGGGCTCTTGCATCACGGCAATGTACCAGATCATATGGTACTATGTGTGAGAGAGTTTTTAGCCAGTAAACAAATAGCTGTATTGGAACACCCTCCCCACTCACCTGATCGGGCCCCCAATGACTTCTTTCTTTACCAGAAGATAAAAGAAATATTGAAAGGAAGACATTTTGATGATATTCAGGACATCAAGAACCATTCCAGAAAAAGAGTTACAAAATGCTTTGAAGGGTGGACTAGGTGCTGGCATTGGTGCATAGCTTCCCAAGGGGAATACTTCAAAGGTGACCATAGTGATATTCAGCAATGAGGTATATAGCACTTTTTCTAGGATGAGTTCGCAAACTTTATTTTCTGACCTTGTAAGCCTGAAAGAGAATTTTTAGATTACCTACTACCTTATTTTCCCCAACATAAGACATAGCTGGAAAATAAGCTGTGACATGCTTTTAGGTGCCAAAATATGGCACCTTGACATACTGAATATTTTAAGCTGAAGATTTTTGTGGAAAAAGCACCCTTCTCCTTGAAGCAGGTCATAAAACCCTCATGTGAGGGGTGTGTGTGCCTACCATATCCTGGAGGAGTCATGCTACAGGTTATTCTTTAGCTAGGCCTTATTTTCAGGGAAACACGGTAAACATGTATAACTCTCTCAAGGTAAGTATATGCAAAGAATTGCTTTAGATGCAAGATTTTGCAAATTGTTTAAATGATACACTGAGTTGGCCTTGAAATATACTACTTCTCATTTATATAGCCAGCAAACTATAGAACAAAGTGAAGGACTTAAATGATCTCATTTTCAGTGTGATGCCAGCAGATTGATTGTGCATGACAGAGGAGGAAGTGAGAGGTATTTTATGTACAAAGTCATTATAAGGAAAACAAAAAAATATTAATGTTGTATAATAACTATTTTGGATATAATTATATTGCTTTAAATATTTTAAAGATATATGGTTATATTTGTCATCAAAAATATTTTAAACAATAAAGGTATAACCAGAATTATGTTGAGTCAAATTGTGAATATATATTTTTACTCTAGAGTATTCTTTCCACCTCTCACTATATATATATATATATATATATATATATATATATATATAATTTTATAATTAACATATAAGTCGATTCATGTTACATACATTCTCTTTATTTCATAGTTGAAAAAATTGAAGCTCAGGGAGATTGCTATTTGCTAAATTTTCTATCTAGGACTAAAACTCTGGTGTTCTACATCCACTGCTAATTATCTCTCCACCACAGTATGGTGTATGTACTATTGTAAACTGTGTTACTTCTCAAGAAAGTTATGACACCTGAGAGAGTCAAAAAAATAATTTGGGCCAAAGCCTGCAAGGAAAAAAATTTCATTTCTGAAGTAGAATACTTGTAGAATGACATTTATTTACATTAGAGAACATAGTATATATGAGAACATTCAAAACACATGTTACTTTACCATATTTTAAACTTTGTGATGATACCCATACCTTCTGAAAATAAATGGCTTCTAATATTTTATCAGCAGTGCATTTTATAGACTCTGTTTGGAGTGAGTTGCATAAAAACAAGGACAAATAACTTTGGGAATTGTTACATATGATATCCTTTTTTTGAGTCATATTTCATATTAGTAGAGAAAATGTTCTGAGAAATCTTGTAAAAAGGAAATTTGTTCAAGTTTGTTAAACTCTGCTTTTCTTTCTCTTTAAATTTAATGCCTACTACAGCTCTCCTAGAACAGTAATATTTATGTGAAATATATTTTGGAGAAGAAAAACAATGTCCCCTTTCTCCTACTAACCATGTCATTCCTCTTGCTTCCATAATTGCGTAAAGTGAAAACTAAAAGAATAAAAGATAAATTGATGGTGAATGTGGCTATAATATAGTTAGTATCATTAGAGTGGAAACTTACAGAAGCTAACATCCATTTTACTGTGCTTACGAAATAGTCTAATACAGCACAGTTTCTCAGTATATTATAATGACGTTTCTATCCAATTGACATGTGAATCTCGTCTGAACATGTTTATAAATGAGAAGAATAAATATCCCTAGATATTAAATAAGTATCTATTCATAGATATTAGACATTCACCTTTCTAATGGTTGAGAATGGAAACAGTCTTTTTATATTTTCTGTAATTTTATTAACAGAGGTAATTTTTATGGCATCTGTCCATTGCTCTTTAGCTTAATCAAATGCTGGTTGTGAGGTATTAAGATCTTTATTGTTTTCTGGATATCACTATATTTTGCCTATTAGATTAAATTGAATGTTGCTTATACTGATGTGTCTATCAAAATAAAGCCACATTCCCATGCATTTTGTGATAAGTCCTCTCTTGAAATATGAAGACATCCCTGATGCTCAAATCCTTGGGAAAGGGGCACATATTTCAGAAAAAAAATTGAAACAAAAAAAGAGAATTCTAACTGGGTTATAGACTGGGACTCTCTCCTTTCAATTGGTCAAGATCTCCAAGCATATTTGTAAGTGGTGCATTATGAGATTTTGGCTTAACAAGGAGGAATTTCAGAAGACAGAAAATAAAAAATCTAGGTGAGATGCTCTTGAAGGTGTACTAGATTTTTGTGGCTCAGGTACTAATATTGCAAGACAATGAAGAGAATTGGTGTTAAGGCCTCAAACCCTTGAAACAAGGTAACCATGGTAGAATTCAAGGGTTAAATGTTTACAGCTCCAGTTTCATCCTTTATCTCTCACTGTTTCATCAGCCTTCTAAGGAACACATTTTTTTTTAATTAGTTGCAGGTGTACAAAACAAAATAATGATGAGAAATTTACACCCCTCATAAACTGATAACACCAACAAGCCTAATGCCCATATGACAATACGTAACTATTCCAATACCATTGATTATATTCCGTATGCTGTGTGTTACATCCCATTAAAAAAATATAGGGCCAGCAGAGTGGCATGGTGGTTAGGCGCTGGCTTGGGAAGCTGGAGGCCCCGGTTCGGGTCTGACATATGAGGGCCAGTGACACTGCCCTCAAAAAATATCTATATCTATATCTATATCTATATCTATATCTATATCTATATCTATATCTATATCTATATCTATATCTATATCTATATCTATATCTATCTATCTATCTATCTATCTATCTATCTATCTATCTATCGAGAGAGAGAAATGTATAAACACTTTACGAAAGGAAAAATACTGTATTAAAATTATGCTGATGCACCCTTTGTAATTGAAGAAGTCAAACATGACTTGTATTCATCTTTTGTTATGGATATTACATGTTTTTTCATGTTATTGTTATTACATGTTATTGTTATTACATGTGTTATAGAGTATTACGTGTTTTTTGTATTGTTTTTTTAATTCTTTTATTGTGAAATATACTTTTTTTTAAAAAATTAGATTCAGGTGTACAACACAGTGCAATAGTTATACTTTTTACCCTGCAAAGTTACAACCCCCTTCCCCCAATTTGCTACCCCACTCCTCCCCCCATTTCATACATATCTATTACAATTCCTTTGACTCCTTTCCACAGTATGCTCCACATCCTGTGACTACCCATATATTCAATTACAGTTGGCATACAATATTATACAACATCAGTTTCAGGTGTACAGTGCAGTGTTCAAGCCTCTACTCCATCTATGAAATGGTCTCCCTAACAAGACATGTGACTATCAGACAACCAACAAAACATTTACAACATTATTATATTCCCGGAACTGTCTTTCATATCCCTGTGGCGCTATTGTAGTTATTTATTTATGCTATCTAAACCATTCCCCTTCTCCCTCATCCCCAATCCCCTCCCAAATAGCAACCATCAGTTTTTCCTCTATATCTATGAGTCTGTTTCAGTTTATTTTGCTCATTCATTCAGTTTTTCAAATTCCACATATAAGTGAGATCATATGGTATTTGTCTTTCTCTGAGTTACTTATTTCACTTAACATAATAGTTTCCAGGTCCATCCATATCATTGCATATGGTACGATTTCATTCTTCTTTATAGTGGAGTAATACTTTATAGCAGAATAATGTACCACAGTTTTTTTTTTCCGGTTTTTTTTTTTTTTAAGATTTTTATTGGGGAGTTGGGGGAGGGGAACAGCATTGGGAAATAGGGAAGGGGAACAGACAAGTTGTTGTTTTTTCATTCTTCGGTCTAGTTGTGGAGGATGTTGCTTCACTGGCCCATGTTGGTATCATCATTGCGCTCTTCGCAGATGAGGCAGATCGGTCGCCGACCTCTGGATGGTCGCTCACCACAGCTATTGGCAGCTCATGCTGGCTGTCGGACAGTCAATGTAGCCTATGGCAGCTCACTGCAGCAGGGACTGCAGCCTACACCGTTGCTGGGGCTCACACAGCCCAGTTCCAGGTGGATCTGGTGTTAACTATAGAGGGCAGTGTCACTGGCCCTCATATGTGGGATCTGAACCGGGGCTGCTGGTATCCCAAACCAGCTCTTAACCAATGCGACACTCGGCCGGCCCTGTACCACAGTTTCTTAATGCAGTCATCTACTGATGGGCATTTAGGTTGTTTCCAGGTCTGGGCTATTGTAAATAGTGCTGCAATAAATATAGGGGTGCATATATTTTTTTCTAATTAGCCTCTTGGATTCTTCTGGGTAGATACTCAAGAGTGGAATTGCCATTGGCCTCCCAAGCCAGTGCCCAACCACCGTGCCACTTGGCCGGCCCCTGGATTTTTTTTTTTTGAGTGTTTAACCTACAGTTTATGTAACTGAAGGTTTTCTATATACAGTGTCCTTTTTCTTTTCTTTTTTTTTTTTTTGAGGACAGTGTAACTGTCCCTCATATGTGGGACCTGAACCGCTGGCTTCCCAAGCCAGTGCTTAACCACCGTGTCGCTCGGCCAGCTATCTTTTTTTTTAAATAATACTATATTTTTTTTTGAGGGCAGTGTCACTGACCCTCATATGTGGGACCCGAACCGGGGCCGCTGGAGTCCCAAGCCAGCTCCCAACCACCGCACCACTCGGCTGGCCCCAGTGTCCTTTTTCTTCATCATGCTTCTTATGTCCATTCCCTATTTCAGATTCAGACCTTTACTCTTTCCCCTTTTATGTTTTTGTTGTCACAAGTGACCCCTACTTATACCGTGAGTTGATTTCTGAGTTGCAGTAGCAAGTTGTCTTTTTCTTCTCTTTTTATTTTTTTTTGGTAATCTGTTTATCTTCTTTACCCTTCATGTTATGTTTAAGAGAACAATGCCCTACTCTTTGCAGTGGTTGCCATTTCATGCTTCTGACTTTTTGTTACTAAAGTTGCCCACAGTTTTGTATTCCTTGATTTTGTTTGTTTGTCTGTTTGCTTGTTTATTTCAGGTCAAATAGCTTCTTTCAGTATTTCCTCTAATGTTGGCCATGTTTTAGAAAATTTCCTCAGCTTCTGTATGTCTGGAAATGTCTTTATTCCTCCTTCATATCTAAATGATCTCTTTGCTGAATATATTATTCTTGGCTCATCATTTTTCTCTTTCAATAGTTTGAATAATTGATTACACTCCCTCCTGGTTTGTAAAGTTTCTGCAGAAGAGTCTGATGATAATCTAATGGGCTTCCCTTATAGATTACCATTTTTTTCTTTTGTTTCTTAGGAATTTTTTCTTCATCATTAATTTTTGTCAGCTTCAATATATAATGTAACTTGAAGGAGGCCTGTTGGGATTGACGTAATTAGGTGCTCTGTTTGCTAATGGATTTGAGGATCCAGTTCTTTCTAAAGATTTTGGAAGTTCTTGTCTACTATTTGTTTGAATATATTCTCTGTTCTCTTCTCCGTCTCTTCTGGTATACCCGTTATTCTTATGTTGCTCTTTCTGATGGAGTCAGAAAGTTCTTGTAGAGTTCTTTCATGTTTTCTTTCCTCAAGTCGCCCACTTCTTCCATCTGTGTCATATCCAGATTTCTATTTTTGTTTTGGTTTTGGTTTTTTTAGAAGGCAATGTCACTGGCACTCATATGTGGGATCTGAACTGGGGCCGCTGTCATCCCAAGCCAGCTCTTAACCACTGCGCCACTTGGCCGGCCCAGATTTCTATTTTTTTTTTTAAAGATTTTATTGGGGAATTGGCGGAGGGGAACAGTGTTGGGGAATCGGGGAAGGGGAACAGACAAGTTGCTGTCTTTTTGTTCTTCAGTTTAGTTGCAGAGGATGTTGCTTCACTGTTGGTATCGTCATTGCATCATTGCGCTCTTCCCGGATGAGGCAGATCGGTCACTGGCCTCTGGATGTCGCTCACTGCGGCTATTGGCAGCTCACGCATGGCTGCCAGGCGCTCACCCTGGCTGTGGGCCACTCACTGTAGCCTATGGCAGCCCACTGCAGCAGGGGCTGCAGCCTACACCATCACCGGGGCTCGCACAGCCCAGCTCCAGGTGGAGCTGTTGTTAGCTGTAGAGGGCAGTGTCACTGGCCCTCATGTGGGATCCGAACCGGGGCCGCTGGCATCCCAAAACCAGTGCTTAACCAATGCGCCACTCGGCCGGCCCCCAGATTTCTATTTTTGATAACACTAATTCTTTCCTCCATCTGGTCAGCTCTATTACCTAAGCTGGCTCTTCTTTTCTTTCTTTTTATTTTTTTTGAGGGCAGTGTAACTGGCCCTCATATGTGGGACCCGAACCAGGGCCACTGGCTTCCCAAGCCAACGCTTAACCACCTTGCCACTCGGCCAGCCCTCATTCTTCTTTTCTTTTATTGAGTTCTTCATCTCCAGAGTTTTGACTACGTTCTTTTTTAAAATTTCAATCTCTTTGATAAAGTATTCATTTTGCTTTTAATTTTTGTTTCTAAGTTCATTAAACTGCTTCTCTGTTTTCTTGCATCTTGTTGAATTCTTTCAGAACTGAAATCTTAAATCCTCTGTCATTTAAGTCATAAATTTCCATGTTTTTAAGTTCAATTTCTGGACATTTTTCATTTTCTTTCTGAGTCGCTTTGTTACCTTGGTTATTTATGGAAATTAGTGAATTATTATTTCTCTTCCTGGGTGTCTACAAGAGTGGGTTCTGCAGCAAGATGATATGAAGAGGACTTTCTTTTGCTTTCCAGTAGATGTTTCTGGAGTGTTTTATTTTTGCTCCCACTGCAGCCTTTTATTTTCTCTTATGTTGTCACATTTTATTTTCTCTTTTGCTATTCCAGCTTTGCACAAATGAGGTGTTTTCTGGAAGGTGGGCTTCTCCTTCATAAACAGGTCCTTGTTCTCAAGGAATCACATCTGTGGAAGGATGTGGTGGTTGGTAAAATCCTGTGCTTGTGAATCCCCAATGCTCCCCCTTCAGCCCCATGCAGAGCCTGGTTACCAGAGGCTCTGGTTACCAGAGGCTCTGGTTACCATCCCATGGATCCACCCAGAAATGTATGGTTGGGGTGGGCTGTGAAGGGCACCTAATATGTTTGTGGCTTCAAACTATGATGACTTCTAGCCCAAAGTTGTCTCATCCCTACATTTCCTTTCCTATTACCAGAATTAACCGCAATGTGTGTCTGTGGCTGCAAAACTATCTCTCCAGTTCTCAGGGCTGTAGACATACTGTTATTAATCTGATAATGCTACATTTTTCCGGACCCCTATTTCAACACTGGAGGAGGGGTGATCTCAAGGAGTGTGGGGGAATTGGTCAGGGTCTGCGTCTTTGTTTTCTGTTTTATCCCTGGCAATGAGGGCTTCAACCACAGTTCTTACCTGAGGTCTCTGCACCAAATGGTGGGTTCAGCCATATTATATGCTGATCCTTCAGGCAGGACTGTGGGGCTCTGTAAGTGTGCCTGCGGACTGAATTCTTCCCACTCCCCAGACTGCATTGAGCTCCAGATTGCATCCTGAGGCCCAAGGCACCTGTATCTTCCCTCTTCCCCTGCTTGTCCAATTTGCCCACCTTGAGATCATTCAATGTGTGCATCTCTCAGATGTGATTGTGTGTTGCTTAGGTTATCCTTTGTTGAATTATAACTGTTCAATTTGGTGTAACTTCCAGGGGAGATTCCAAGAGGCATTACTCATGCTGCCATTTTTTGCAATGTAAAAAAAAAAGTATTTTTGATGTAAAATGGGATTGTTTTTTTAAATTTCTCTTTCTGATAGTTCTAATTGTTGTATAAAAATGCAACCCATTACTGAATATTAATTTTTATCCTGATACTTTACTAAATTCATTGCACAAATTTTGCATACAAGGAATGAAGCCCATCAATCATGCCATATGATTTTTTTTCTAATGCGTGGCTGAATTTGGTTTGCTTATATTTTGTTGAGGATTTTTGCATCTAAATTCATTAGGGATATCAGCCTATAATTTTCTTCTTTTGTAATGTCTTTGTATGGTTTTGGAATCAGGGTAATGTTGGCATTATAAGATGAGTTTGGGAGCCTTCCCTCTTCTTTGAAATTTTGGAATAGTTTGAAAAGAATAGGTGTTAATTCTTTTTTGGACGTTTGGTAAAATATACCCGTGAAGCCATCTGGTCCAGGACTTTTGGTTGTTGGCAGATTGTTGATTACTGATTCAACTTGTTGGTTGTACTTGGCTTGTTCAGGTTTTCTGATTCTTCTTGAGTCAGCCTTGGAAGATTGTATGCTTGTAGGAATTTGTCAATTTCTGCCAGATTGTAATCTGTTGGCTTGTAGTAGTTTCTTTTAAAAAATGTATTTCCATGATTACTGTTGTCTGTTTTCCTCTTTAATTTCTTTATTTCATATATTTGGATCCTCTCTTGTTTTCTTAATGAGTTTGGTGAAAGGTTTGTCAATTTTGCTTACCTTTTTAAAGAACCAGCTCTGGTTTCATCGATCCTTTTTATTATTCTTTTAGTTTTTATTTCTTTTATTTTTATTCTGATCTTAATTATTTCCTTCCTCATAATCACTCTGGGCTTTGTTTGCTGTTCTTTTTCAATCCACTTAGTTGAAAAGTTAAACTTCATTTGAGGTTTTTTGTTGTTGTATCTTTAGGTAGGCCTGCATTGCTATGAATTTGGACTGCTTTCACTTTCTCATAGATTTCAGGTCATTGTGTTTTCATTTTTGTTTGTCTTAAGATGTTTGGATTTCTTGTTTGATCTCATTGTTGAACCATTTTTTATTTAGGAGCATGTTATTTAAGTTCCATGTGTTTCTATGTTTTTCATGTTTTCTCTTGTAATTGATATTGTTTCATACCATCGTCTTCAGAGAAGAAGCTTAATATTTCAGTTTTCTCAAACTTATTAATACTTGTTTTGTGACCCAGCCTGTGGTCCATCTTGGAAAATGTTCCATGAGCACTTAAAAAATGTATATTCTGCTACTTTGGGGTGAAGTGATCTAAAAATATCAATTAAATACATCTGGTGTAGTGTGTAATTTAAGGCCGATGTTTCTGTGTTGATTTTCTGTCTGGAAGATCTGTTCATTGGTTTCAGTGGAGTGTTAAAATCCTCTATTATGATTGTGATATTGTTGATCTTTGCCTTTATGTTTTGCTTTTATAGATTTAGGTGCCACTCTGTTGGATTCACAGATGTTTAATAAGCTGCTGTCCTGTCGTTGGTGTGATCCCTTTATTATTATGTATTTTCCTTCCTTGTCTCTTTCTATAGTCTCCATTTTAAAGTCTATTCTTTTTTACATAAGTATGGCTAGATCAGATTTTTTGGGTTTTTGTTTGTTTGTTTGGTTTTCTGTTTTTGTTTTTTTAGCTGAGCCATCCTGCCAAATGTTGGCAGCTCAACGGCAACTCAGCTTGGGCTGGCATCAAACCACCATTGCTCAGAGTTCAGCTTGCACTCTTGAGTGAGTTCTTAACCAACTGAGTGACTCTGCTGGCCCAGCTTTTTTCTTATTTACATATCCATGAAATATCTTTTTCTATCCCTTTACTTTCAGTCTGTGTATCTTTCATTCTGACATGGATCTCTTGTAGACAGAATTGTGACAATTAGGTTCATGAACTCATCCTAGAAAAAGTGCTACATACCTCAATGCTGAATATCACTATGGTCACCTTTCAAGGGAGGTGTGCACTGATGCCATTGCCTAGTCCAACCTTCAAAGCGATTTTGGAACTCTTTCTGGAATGGCCATCAGAGTTGTCATCATATTATCCTTGATGTCCTGAATGTCATCCAAATGTCTTCCTTTCAATATTTCCTTTATCTTCAGGTAAAGAAAGAAATTTTTTGGGGTCAGATCAAGTGGGTAGGGAAGGTGTTCCAACACAGTTGTTTACTGGCTAAAAACTCCCTCACAGAGAGTGCCATGTGAGCTGGTGCATTGTTGTGATGCAAGAGCTATGAATTGTTGACAAAAAGTTCAGGTCGTTTTCATCTAATGTTTCACTCAGCCTTCTAAGCACTTTCAAATAGTAAACTTGGTTAACTCTTTGTCCAATTGGTAAATATTCATTATGAATACTCCAAAGGTTAGTAACATTGTTTTGACTCTGGATTTGGATTGATGGAACTTTTTTAGTCATGGAGAATTTGCCGACTTCCATTGTGTACTTTGACGCTTGGTTTCAGGGTCATATTGTTATACCCATGTTTCATCACAGTGATAGCATGGCCCAAAAAATCGTCTTGTCTATCCAGAAAGTCTTGGCAAACTCCGACTGTCCTCTACTTTTGTTCATCAGTAAACTCCTTTCTGACCATTTTTGCACACAACTTTCTCATGCCAAGATTTTCAGTTAAGATTGTCTTAGCTGTTTCTCTATTAAATGTTTACATGGTCTGCTATGCATCCCACAGTCAGCTGATGATTTTGATATACAATTCAACAAATTTTTGCAATGTTTTCATCAGTTCTGCTCATTACTGGTTGCCCTGACCTCTCTTCATCAGTGACACATTTTCTCCCTTCAGAAAACCGTTTAATCCATTTTTACACAGCCATTTTCTTTATGGCATTGTTCCTATAAACTTGGGCTAACAAGTCACTGATTTAACTTCCAATTTTTCCAAGTTTAACAAGAAATTTAATGTTTGTTCATTGCTGTTATTCAATCTCTGACATTTTTGTGACCATATACCAAAACATGCAACAAACAAATGAACACCACTGAGCAAGACACCACCATATGTTGACACAAACAGAGCTGAGAGACACTGATATACCAAGGTTATTAAACTTTACCGAGCTGTTTGTATAGTGCTGCCAATGTAAGTGCATGGCTGCAAGTCTGTGAACTTAATTGTCCTACCTCATAGGCATAGGTCTTGTGTTCTTATCCATTCAGTACATATATAAATGGACATTTCTTTTTGGGGGGAGTTTTTTTCTTTTTCTTTTTTTTTTGAAGGCAGTGTCACTGGTCCTCACATGTGGGACCAAACCGGGGCCGCTGGCTTCCCAAGCCAGCACTTAACCACCACACCACTCGGCTGGCCCTTGGGGGAGATTTTTTTAAATATTTGTTTCAGCTGCACAAAACAACAAAATGATTAAGCATTTACACCTCCACAAAGTGATAATCCCCCAAGTTTAATACTCCTCTGACATCGCATTGCATATAGTTGTCACAATACCATTGACTATATTCCCTATGATGTACTTTACATTCTGTGAATATATATATATTTAAAGTTGACCTTCAATATCATTCTATTTCAGCTTCAGGTGTAGAGTGCAGTGGTCAGGCATCTAAACAGTCTCTGAAGTGATCCCCCTGATAAGTCGAGTACTCATTTAGCACTGTATATGATCTTCGCAACATTATTGATTATATTTCCCACACTGTATTTCACATCCCCATGACTATTTTGTGGCTACAAATTTGTACTTTCTAATCCCTTCATCTTTTCTCACATCTCCTAAACCCCCTCCCATGTAGCAACCATCTGTTTTTTCTCTGTATCTCTCAATGTATTTCTGCATTGTTTGCTCATTTATTCTTTTCCTTAGATTCCACATAAAAGTGAGATCGTATGGTATATGTTTTTCTAAGTCTGACTTATTTCCCTTAGCATAATATTCTCTTGGTCCATTCATGTTGCTGCAAATGGTAAGTTTTCATTCTTTTTTTTAATAACAGAGTAATACTCCATTGCATAAATGTACCACAATTTCTTTATCCAATTGTCTATTGATGGGCCTTTAGTTTGTTTCCATATCTTGGCTATTGTGAATCCTGCTGAAATAAACATATATATTTAAATTAGTGGTTTGGTTATCTTTGAATAAATGCCTAGGAGTAGAATTGCATCTTATTAGAGGTTAATATCCACAATCTATTTTAAAAAAACTTATGCAACTCAAATCAACACCAAAAAACAAACAACCTAATTAAAAAATGGGCAGAGTACATGAAGAGACAGTTGTCTAAAGAGGACATATAGATCAACAATAGACATATGAAAAGATGCCCAGCATCACAGATTGGTAGAGAAATACAAATAAAAAACACAATGAGATACCACCTCACTCTTGTGGGAATGGCTCTCATCAATAAATCAAATAAGTCAGTCAGAGAAGGACAAATACCATATGATCTCACTTATATGTGGAATATGAAAAACTGTATGAATGAGCAAAGTAAACAGAAACTGTCTCATAGATATAGAGGAAAAATCAGGGTTGCTAATTTGGAGAGGAATGGGAATGAGGGAGAAGGGGAAGGGATTAGACAGCAAAAATAGGCAACTACAATATTGCTACTGGGATAGGAAAAACAGTTTGGGGAATATAATTAATAATGTTGTAAATATTCTGTGGAATGTCAGATGATCATAAGTCTTGTTAGGGAGACCATTTCATGGATGGAGTAGAGGTTTGATCACTGCACTGTATTACTAAAGTGGAGGTGGTATACCTACTGTAATTGAATATATATAGATAGTCACGGGATGTGGATTATACTGTGGAAGAGAGTCAGAGGAAGAGTAATAGATATATATGATATGGGGGGGTGTGGGGGGGTGTATTGGGGGTGGGGGGTTGTCACTTTGAGGGGTAAAATGTATAACTATTGCACTGTGTTGTACACCTGAAACTAATTAAAAATAAAATAAAAATATTAAAAAATAAAAAAAATAAAAAAATAAAAAAATAAATCAACAAATGTGTTAGTGAGAATGCAAAAGAAGGAAACCCTCCTGCACTGTTGGTGGGAACTCCTTTTGTCTTTTGATTGGGGGCATTTAATCCCTTTACATTTAAAATGATTATTGATAAGTACTTGTATGTAGTCAGTGCTATTTTATTGTTCATATATTTGATCTTTGTTTATTTTCTCCTTTCTTCTGCTGAAAGTAGTCTTTTTTAATATTTCTTGTAATTCTGGTTTAGTGGTAATGAATTCTTTTCACTTTTGCTTGTCTGGGAATCTCTTTTCTCTACTTCAGTTTTAAATGATAGCCTTGTTGGATAGTATTTCTTGGTGGCAAGTCTTTGTTTTTCACCACTTTGAATATTTCCTGCCACTCTTCTGGCCTGCAAATTTTCTGTTGAGTAGTCCACTGATAGTCTTATGGAAGCTCACATGTAAGTAACTAGTTGTCTTTCTCTTGCTTCTTTTAGGATTCTCCCTTTGTCTTTAAACTTTGCCATTTTAATTATGATGTGTCTTGTTGTGATTGTGTTTGTGTTTATCTTGCTTAGGATTCTCTGCACTTCCTCGGCTTATATGTCTATTTTCTTCTCCAGGTTAGGGAAGTTTTCAGTCATTATTACTTCAAATAGGTTCTCAGTCCCTTGCTCCCCCTCTTCTCCTTCTGGTACTCCTACAATTTAAATGTTTTTAACCTTGATGCTGTCCACAGGTCCCTTAAACTATCTTCATTTTTAAAAATTCTGTTTTCTTTTTGTTGTTCCAGTTGCATGATTTCTGGTACCTTGTCTTCTAAATCGCTGATTCAGTTCTCTGCTTCATGTAATCTTCTGTTGATTTTTCTCTAGTGTATTCTTCATTTCAGTTATTATTTTTTTTATTTCTGTCTAGTTCTTTTTTATGGTTTCTATGTCTTTGTTGAAATTCTCACTATGTTCCTTAAGCATTCTTATAATCAGCGTGTTTTTTTTTTTGAGGGTAGTGTCACTGGCCCTCATATGTGGGAGTCAAACTGGGGCCGCTGGCTTCCCAAGCCAGCGATGAACCACCGCACCACTCGGCCGGCCTTATAATCAGTGTTTTAAACTCTGGTATGTTGGTTGTCTTCATTTCATTTCGTTTAGTTCTGTTTTTGTTAGTTTCTCCTTTTCTTTTATTTGGGACATATTTCTTTGTTTTCCCATTCTGGCTGCCTTTCTGTGTTTGCTTCTTATATTAGGTACATTTTACATGTCCCTTATTCTTTGCTGGGTGGCCTTATATTGTATAAGCCCTATGTGGTGCAATGGCAGTCTCCCTGATCTCCTGTGCATGTACTCCTTGAATGTGTTGTACTGTTGTAGCTGAGCCTTCATTGCTTTTCAAGCATCACTAGGTGGGACTGACTCTTAGGATGACTGAATGCAAGAATTTGCTATACTTACAGTGTATGAGCTGCTGTATGGAAGCTGACCCCTCAGGGGAATATTCACCCCAGCAGTTTCTTGTGCCTGTTGAGACTACCTTTTGGTTTTACCACTTGTGGGGCTAACCAGGTCTTGCTCTGGTGTGGTCTGAAGATGGCCTCTGAGTTACTTATTTCTGGTATGTCTTGGAAGGGAGCCCTGTGTCAGCTAATTTTAGCCTTGACTGTTATCTGTCCATGATTACTTAGTAAGAGCCACAAAGCTATATGTGCTTGGCTTCTTTCTGCGCTAGACCTGAAGGCATGTGGGGTGGTCTTGCTGTGAACTGTGGTTGGCTGTCACAAGTAGTGGACATGAGATATTTTAGTAAAAGTTCAGGGCCCCCCTAGGTCAATTGCCACCTGCTGGTTGCCTGTAAGGTTCAGCCTTTGAAAGGGTATTCTTGGATGTGCACGCTGGGCTGCTTCACCCATTGTTGAGAATGTCATTGGAGATGCGGCACTAGCTGGGTGGCATGAGGTATCTCGGTGTCATGAGATGTGGCTGGTGGTTTTTACAAAGTTAATGCAGATTCAGTTGTTGCACTAGTGCCATCCTGTGACCATTTTGCAAAGAGCCCTGAGAACCCAGTAGCCAGCCCTTATTCACCTCAGGGCAGTGCCTCACCTGTGGCTATTTCCCAAAATGCCCTTAGAATACTTCAGCCAGCCATTGCTTGCCTCAGGCTTGCTCATCCCTGTGTGGTGCACAAGAGAGGTTGTGGTGCAGGTTTTGGGTCACTGCCCACCACCAAAATCTCCCAAGACTACCTCGAGCCATCTGCTGGTATAAAATGCTTCTGCAACTTGGGGTGCAAGGCTAGGCACCCAGTCAAAGAGCATGTCTATGCCATGGGACTTTAGGTGGATGGGGCAAGGTTCCAAGGTGCTACAGGGTATAGACAATGGTTTTTACAAAGTTAGTACAGTTTCGGTTCTTGCACAGGTGCCAGGCCATGAGCACATTTCAAAAATTCTCAGAGAGCACTGTGGCAAGCCACCACCCTGCTCAGGCCTGCATATATTTGTGAGCCACCCAAAAGTGGCTTCAGCACAGGTTTTGGGTCAATGTTCAACACTAAAAATGTTGCGGGCTGCAGCAAGCCATCCAATACTTTAAAAGGCTTCTGCAGCTTGTGGGGTGTGGTTGGGTGCTCCGTAGTCAACAGTGTCCTGGGCAATGCTGTAGTAGCTGTGTGAGGTGGGAATCCAGGTTGTTGCTAAATTGGTACACATACATGGATTTTATCAGACCAATGTGGTCTCAGATTTGGCCCATTGTGGGAGCGTTCAACATAGAAAAGATGGCACCCTCCTCTAGGCTACACATGAGTCAGTTTCCATACAGGGATAATGGTGGCTGTCCCTCCAGCCTTTGCCTTGAAGCCACACAAATCAGTCTTTCACTGTATATCTCTGGCACCCTCTGATTTGACACCCTTCCACCAGACACCAGGTGAGGACCTGCAAGTGAGCAAATCTGTGTGTGCAGTCTCTATTAGGGCACATGGGTTTCCCACTGCCCTCCATCTCTCCAGGACAGAGACAGAGTCCTTGATTTTTTGCACTGCCAGATATTGTGAGAACTCTTCCTGACAGAGGATCCCTGCACTGTGGATCCCGCCATGGGCCTGCGACCCCTCCCTCTTTTGGTGGGAACTTTACTACTGCGGTGTCCCTCCTGGTGTTCTACGACTATCTATGGGTTTGTGGTTAGCCTGTCTCACATCTCTACCCCTCCTACCAGTCTCAACTTGTCCCCTTCATTACATCCTTTATTATAGTGGTTCTGTTTAGCTAGCCTTGAGATGACTTCTGTGGTTGATTGTTCTATAATCTATTTGCAATTTTGGTGTGATCCTGGGACATAGCATGCATAGCACTCGCCCTGCCACTATCAAGAACGTTCTCACAAATTTTTAACATGTTTTAGATTCTTGAAAGGATTACTCTCTTCTCTACCTTGGTACTTTTTACATTCAATTACCTCTATGTGGAACACTCACCCCAAACCCTATTCCCACTCTAATTTGATGAATTCCTACACATGCTTCAAATCTTCTCTTCAGATGTTATTTTTTCTTGTAAAGTATTCTTTTTTTTAGAGGACAGTGGCACTGCCCCTCATGTGTAGGATCCAAACTGGGGCCAATGGTGTCCCAAGCCAGTTCTTAATGACTGCGCAACTCAGCTGGCCCTCTTGTAAAATATTCTTGATACTTGTCCACCTACATTCCCTCATCTAGATTATGAGTTTTATGTTCCTCCTGTGTGATATCAGAGCACCCTGTATTTTTCCCATCTCTGCACTCAAAGTTCTATATAGTAAGTGTCTGTTGAGACTCTGTCTCTCTTAGTAAACTTTGAGCTACAATTGGATAAGGTCTATGTCTTTCTGGTTCACTATTTTATTTACAATAATTCTTAGCAGACAGTAGGTTCTCGATACATATTTGCTGAATGAATAAATATATTTTACTATTTTACTATATATTTTACTGTATTTTTCTGTAATTCTTATTCTAGATTGTCAGAAGGAATGGAAAAGAATGGAGAAGAGAATGATTCCCAGAATAAGAGCATCTTGAAAATCCTTATCAGCTATTCTGATAAGGGCTAAATGTGAGTAGATGACATTATGTATCAAACTGAAAGACCAAGAACACTTCTAATTTGCTTTGTATGGTATCTGTACAAATTAGATTTTTCTCTTTATGATTCTATCTTTTCCATTCTAAATTGTGGCAATTATTCAACTTTAATTCCAAAAATAACAACATTAACTAACAAGTAACCTATTTGTTGCTTTTTGAAGAGATAAAAAGAAAGTATTTGAAAATGGTCAGCCATTTGGCACAATGAAAAGAAAAATATCTAGAATTTGATTTATTTATATTCGATATTTTCAAATGCATTTTTAGATACATTCAGTTAAAAACCTTACCTTCTACCTCCATATGTCAGTGTCATTAATTCAAAATGTATGATCTGCCCCCATATCCCTATAATAATCAGCAAAGAGCTAATTGTAATATAAAGAAAATGAAGAGGGGTTGCACTAACAAGTGAAACACAATACCTATAAAGCATTCTATTAAAATGGGGAAAGCTCCTCCTTTTAAAAAAAATTGTGGACTGGGCACACAAACTAATATCATATAGTAGTTTTCTATCACACACTTAAAAAATGTAGGATATGTATTAAATTACAGTTGACATATACTATTATTCAGCAGCACCTTCAGATGTACAGTGCACAGAGAGGTCAGGCCTCTACACCATCCATGAAGTGGTATCCCTAACAAGACATGAGTCCATCTGGTCCCCTAAAAATATTTACAACATTTGTACACTTGAAACTATAATAATTTTTTAAAAATATAGGATATGATGTTTGCAAAGAAACCCTATTGTTACCTTTCCCTTGCTACCTATTTCTGTCTCTGGCTATTAGAGACTCTAACTATAGCACTTGAACTGAAATGATGTAATCAGCCAGCCTAGGTAGTTGAAAAGGTACGAGGAAGGGCCAGCGAAAAATTTAATTGATCTTTATTTTGTTATCTGGCTGAAGTTATGAGGCAACCTCTGCTTTCTTTTTCTTCATAATACAAAGCTTTTCTAGATTCTCTACTATGACCAAAAAAAGTCCAATTCCAGAATTTCCGTATGTACAAATGATGTAATTTGTATGGGTTGTGATGTTTCTACCAAAATCATCAGACATATTCCTGATGAAGGAAATTCTACAGTTCTCTGGGAAATTACATTTCCCAATAATCTAATGTTTTAAATATGAAAGAAAGGGATGAAAACAACTTGAGAAATTTAACAGGTGTCATTTTTCTGGAATTGTGAGACTATGCTGACATTGTTCCCCTTGAACTTCACATTTTAGCCTCAAATACAATGAAATATGAGTGTTGATCCAGGGATTAGGGAGAAGGTTATGTATGGGTAAAAAGTAGAACTTTTTCAGTATCTCTACGGTTATGATATAAATTATTAAATATTCAGCTGGCTAATTTGATAAGGCTCTTATGTAGCAATGATTTGAGTACTGTGGTAATCTCCCAGCTGACTATAAGCCAACAAGTTATAATTTGTCACCCTGATCAGGGTAGGATTCTATAACAGATAACGGTCCAGGATAGCTCTCCTACAGTAAGTGAACATTCCGAGGAGGTACAACTACTTTTCCACCAGCCTCTATCTTTCCATTTATTTGGTCTTCATCTATTATGTAGTCTTTTCAACAAGGTTTATATTTATGAGTACTAATAGCTTCTTATATTTCACCCCCAAAAATATTCTAAACCAACTACTACAAAAATAGTTAATAAATAATACTTGATGGTAGTGGATAGTAAAGCTATATCTGGAAGTTTTGTCACCTTCAATTTCTTTAGTTTTGATAACATATACTTAAGCATTTCTGCCAAATTTCTTCTTAAATAATTTTCTGAATTCATATCTGGAAGGATGCGTCCTGCACACATTAGATAGAGGCATTTTTACCCAGAATACTGCATTAGGTCTTTGCTTTTCTACCTTTCCTACTGGCTTAGATGAATGCCCACCCTCATGCTTCCCTCACCATTGAACTCCTAAGGAATACTGTTGCAGCTCACATTCCCCTCCAACCTGAGAACAGATCTCAAGGTGTATTAGAAATGGAAAATAACTTACCTTTACTGAAACGGTGAGGTTCTACAAAGAAATATTATTTTATTCATTTTGCTTTTGTTTGGGAAGGCAGAAGAAGGGAATTCTACAATGCCTGTCATGCGGATTGACAGAAATAAAGAATGAAAGATAGCAACTGTGTTTATGGGCCAGGGAGGTGAACGCTGATAAGATCTGGATCATATATTTTTAACAACTCAATAATTTTTTTTCACCCATTCCCTAAATCTTCATGTACTAGCCAGAAAAGAATGATATCAAATTTCAGCTAGAAATGAATTTTTGTTTGTGACAGTTGGAAAGTTATAAGACTAATATATATATATATATATATATATATATATATATATATATATATACATTTTTTTTTTTGAGGGCAGTGTCACTGGCCCTCATATGTGGGACCCGATCCGGGGCCCCTGGCTTCCCAAGCCAGCGCTTAACCACCACGCCACTCGGCCAGTCCCTATAATATATATTTTTTAATGAAAATGCAGTATCCTTCAGAGTCTCACTCAAACCTAATCCTTGGGGCCATGGTATTCTTATAGGAATGAAAATTTTAGCAAGGTCTTTGTGCTACTTCAGCAACTAAATTCTTCTGCACTGGTCTGAAACAATCTCTTTTTATGTGTAGTTATATATTGTTCTCTCATTGTATTAGAGAGAAGTCTGAATTATTATACTATTGTAAACTCATGACATTCAGAGTGGAATCAGGAAAAAGCTAACTATGATAAACATGTTTTGTGGAAGAAGTTTGACAAGTTTAGAGTCAATTGATGGCCAATTGTGCCAGGATACACAGGTTATGGCCTATGTCTCACTTCTGAAAAATCTTGGGGAAAGAGAAGATTTGTCTTAGAAAGGTAAAATCCAGTGTTTGCCTCTCCATATTTCCTTACCTTATATATATTTTGTCACCTCTTATTGTAGCAATATAATATAATTGAAAGAGCACAGAATTTGAACCAAAACAGACAGATTGAAAACATGGCTGTGCAAATTAATAGCTTTGAGTCAAGTCTTGGAAAAAAATAATTAACAGCTCTGACTCTGTTTCCTCCTATGCAAATAACAAACAATAGTACTCACCCTCCTGGGTTGTTCAAAATAAATGACACATTAATATAAATACATGAGATAAAAATGTATATCAATATAAAAATTACTGAAGTCCCTGCTATATACATTTCTCTTGGTGCTGTTTCTATTTATCCTCAACTGTGAATGATGGATCTTAAAATCTAATAATGGATTTTAAAACCTATCTTGTCAATCTTTTCTCCCTATTTTCTCCTGCTCCTTATGTTTCACTGGAAGAAATTTATTTTGGAAGGTGCTTCCAAGAATATGCTGAATGAATATAATTGAAATTGACTCTTTTCCCAAACAGGTTGACTAATTGTTAATCATAAAATTAATAACTGTCAAAAGGAGAGTGGGGACCCGTGATTATCGTGTAGGATTGCACTTCATACTACTTTGTAAGCACAAGCATCTACATGATGCAATTTGAGAACAGCTGGCCGAATCTAATCTAACAGCTAACCCACCTGAATCTAATGATCTTCACCAGGCTATCCCCTGCTACCTACCATGCACCTCTTCATGTGGTAAAGAGCAAAATACAGTAGAAGTTTCCCCAACTTCCCAAAGAGGTGAAGAATATCTTTATTCCTGTTGTGAATATAATATTACACGATATCAATGATTTAAATTGTGACATATATGCTATGGCATTCTTTCTTCCATAGCAGTATAGAAATTGCAAAATATCCATGAATTTGAAGAAAAAAAAAATGAACGGATAACTGAGCAATTTTGGATATCTCAGATGACAGCACAGTTTACAAAATATTTACCCAGCAGGTATACTTCACTTCACCCCAAACCTCACATATTTTTTTTAAATCACTGAGCTCAGTGTGGTTTGAAATTCTCTGTACTTTCTATGCCCACATCCCATGAGGGTAAGCAGTGAAGACTTTTTTTTTGAGGGAAGTGTCACTGGCCCTCACATGTGGGATCCGAACCGGGGCCGCTGGCCTCCCAAGCAAGCACCCAACCACCGCGCCACTTGGCTGGCCCTAAACCTCACATATTTATTTTTATTTAGTTTTTCTATATATTTATTCAGCACATTTTACTTGACACCTTTTATGTATGAAATACTATTTTAAATTCTGGGAAAAGAACAGAGAATGAGGTGAATGAAGACTCTGTTCTTGTGAATCTTACATTGTGGTGGGGGGATCAGGGAAAAGAGATAAATAAATAATTACAGATTGTGAAAAGAGCTGTGATGAAAATAAATAGGCTGATGAGATAGACTGATTGGAGGGCCACCATTTACATTGGATGGTCAAGGCCTCTCTGATAAGGTGATGTTAAATTAAGACATACATAGTAAGAATAAGCCAGACTTACAGAGAAATGGAAGGTTCTTCTAAGAATATGCTGAAGAATTTGAGGAAACAGCAAGACCCTCTGATATGGGAAAGATGTATGCATGCTGTGGGGAAGAAAAAGTCAGTCAGTCTCCCTCACCTGGTCGCAGGGCGGAATGCAGTGTCTCGCCAGATGCAGAGGATAGAATACAGCACAGGCGCTGTTGATTGCAGTGATGTTTATGTTTATGGGCCTCATGTAAGCACCTTGGCTGCATGCCACCTTTGTTCCCGCATGGTATAAAGCCCAGCCATATGTACCAGGAAGGCGGTACCTAGAAAGCCATGAATAAAGTGTGTCTACTCTGTCTTTGGCTCCACGCATCTTCTTCCAGCTCCCAGATCGTGGGCACCTTACACTGGAACCGTTACACTTCCCGACCCCTGGTGCAGTGAGCAGGGTCCCGTTCAGGTAAGAGTGTTGCCTGCCCCTAGGCAGGAAAACATGTGGCCACCACACAGTGTGTGGTACCTGGTGGCTGCTGCTCTCAGGATCTGGGCCCCCATGGAGGGGTGGGAAGACATGGAAGATTCTCTGGCTAGCACAGAGAAAGCCTTGTAGGTGTTAAGTGAAAAGCCACCCGAAGAAGAGAATGCTTCTCCCGACTGTGTGGGCCAGTCATTTCTCACTGCACTGTGTTGCCCAGAGAGGAGGCGCTTGCTGAAGCCGTCCAAGTGTGGGACTTGCAGTCCCAGGAGGAAATGCTGGAAGCTCAAGTGCGCCAGCTAGAAGAGGAGCTCTATGGAATAAGGTTTAAGGCAGAGACCCCTCTAGAGACACTGGCTGGTGAGGTTGAAGTCATCTATTTTTGCCCCCAGAAATCTGGGAAGGCATGACTCATGACCCTCCAAGAATGCATGTGACCACCCAAGGCCAACTTCTCTTAGTTTGACTAGGAGAGAGGCCCAGATACCTGGTTGCAGGGGACTACTGGGGACCGGAGACCCCACGTGGAACTGTCCATACATTGGTCCTTAAGTTAACTGTTGTCTATAAGACTATATGTGGGATGATGGTTAGCTGAGGGTTAAGGAAATCTTTGGTTTGTGGTTGAGAGAACTCCCCCTCGTCTCAGTCTCCAGCAGGGGAAATATGAGATGATGGTGCTTTCTGTCTGTGTTGCCCACAGCAACAGATAAAGTGAAGAAGTAGGCATGTTGCCAAGCTTTGGAAGGCCTTGAGGTGAAGGCCCCAGGCAAAAACAACAGGTGTTGTTTGTCTGGATTGCACTGGTCCTGCTTGACACCAGGGCTGACTGCAGCCTTGTTTATGTGAACCCAGAGCAGTTCCCTGGACCAACAATGTACATTGACTTTTATGAGAAGAGGGCTGTGAAGGTGAAAGCTGCCTCCTTACTGCTGGGTAAAGGTAGACTCCACCCCCCAACCCTGTACCTACATGGTGTGTGTCTCCCCTATATAAGAGTATATTATAGGGGTGGACATGTTACATGGCCTCAGCTTATAGACTTTAGTTGGAAAGTTCCACCTCTGGGTCCAGGTGGTGAAAGAGGTGATACGTGAGCATGCTCACCACCACCCTCAAGTGTTGGCACAGACCCAGTGCCTGGGTACCATGTGACAGTACTGCCTGCCAGGGAGTCATAAGGAGATTGGCCCAAAGCACAGGCTGGTCTGGCAAGTGAAGGAGCCAGGTGGGACCTGGCACATGGCTGTGGACAATAGAGAATTGAGCAAGGTGATGTCACCTATGCATGCTGCAGTGCCGTTGATCCATGATGTGATGGACTGCTGGACTGTTCACCTGGGAATGTACCATTATGTAGTGGACCTGGTAGACACCTTCTTCCCTATTGACATTGTGCTTCTGAGCCAGGATCAGTGTGCTCCACTGTTTGCCACGGGCTTGTAGCCCAGGATGGGCTTGTAGCCCAGGATTTGGCACAATGGGACTACCTGTCCTCTGTAGCCCTGTTTCACTAGGTTGATGACGTGTGACTAACTTCTGATTCTCTTTCAGGTTTGGAGCAAACAGCTCCCTCTGCCACCTGAAGCCATGTGGCTGGGCAGTGAATGAGGAAAAAGTCCCAGGCCCTGGCTTATCTGTCAAGTGTTTGGTGTTTGTTTGGTTGAGTAAGACAAAGGTTATACCCGAAGCTATGTTGATGAAGTACAGCCATTTCCCCAGTGTATTTGAGCCTGCTGGGGTGTTGGCAGGTGTTTGTGTCTCGTCCAGCCACCAGTGAGACTGTAGTGAAGAAAAACCACTTGTTGGGGTATTGGCAGGTATTGGTACCCCATTTAGCACAAGTGACAAGGCCCTTGTATTCCATGGTGAAACAAGGCACCTCATGGGATTGGACAGAGGCTGTAGACCACACGTTTGTTGCTACAAAATGGGCAGTTCAGCAGGCACAAGCTCTACAACTGGTAGATCCTGATCACATTTTTGAACTTGATGTTCATGTAACCCGAGAGGGGTACTGTTGGGGTCTCTGACAATGACAGGAACATCTCCAGTCACCAGTAGAGTTTTGGTCCCAATTGTGGAAATGAGCAGAAGTCTGCTACTCTCTGATACAGAAGCAGTGGGCCACTGTGCATGCGGCTTTGGTAGCTACAGAAGCCAGAACAAGGATAGCAAAGGTGTTGGTTCGCATAAACTACCCATCCAAGGTTGGGTATACACTTGGACTCAAGGACCTAAAATGGGGGTGGCACAGACCATCACCCTTGCCAAGTGGGGTGCCTGTTTGAAGCCACATAACACCCTCAGTTCAAGCCATTTGAGTGTAGAGCTGCAACAAGTCTTGGGGCATGTTGAACTTGTAGCCCAGGCTGCACCAAGCACTCTGCCCACTGGGGAGGGCTTGGAGCCCTCACCCTACAGGGAAGCACAGCCCCAAGTACCTGAAGATGCCTGGTATACTGATTGCTTTTGCAGGGGGGCCACCCCTATGCAGACAGCTATTGGAGTCCACCCCAAAACAGATACCATGTGGTGTGATACTGGAATGGATCCAAGTAGTCAGTGGACTGAGCTATGGGCTGTATTAATGATAAGCAGCCTGGGCCCATTGTTACTTGTATAAACACCTGGGTGGTGTTCCTGGGCCTAATGTGGTTCACACCATCTGCTGTGGGGTCAGGCCAAGTGGCAACACCTCTGGGACTTAGGGAGAAGAAAGGAGGTGACCCTGAGAGGTGTAACAGGTCACTACCCATGAATGTCCCCAATGATGAAGCAGATGCCTTGGTATGGGTTGGGTGGTTAGAGTGGGCCCCTGCCACTGATGTGACCCATTGGCTGCATAGAAAGTTGCAACATGCTGGTAGCAGAGCCATGTGGCAAGTGAGCAGCTGTGGGGATGGAGAGGGCTGCCCCTGAAGTGGCAAGAGATAGCAGATGCCTGCCACAACTGTGTCATTTGTGCTCAAGAAAGTCGCCAGTAGCGGAAGCTCCACTGGGAGACACAGCAACTCACGTGAGGAAGGGTGTCCCTCACTCACTGGCAAGCAGACTACATAGGTTCCCTGCCTAAAGCCTGAAATGCCAGTTATGCTTTCACAGCCGGGATATGGCTACAGAGTTATTGTTTGCTTTGCCGTGTCCAGCTGTGGATCGGTGGCATACTGTGGCCGTTCTTGCACAGCTGTGTGCCCTCTATGGGAGTCCCCATGTCAGTGAAAATGAGAGGGGCATTCCTTGTACGGAGCAAGAAGTGCAGTAATGAGATGCTAGGATGGATAGGCAGCTGGTATGATTGAATGCTGCAATGCCTTTTTTTTTTTAAAGATTTTTATTGGGGAATTGGGGGAGGGTAACAGCGTTGGGGAATCGGGGAAGGGGAACAGACAAGTTGCTGTCTTTTTGTTCTTCAGTCTAGTTGCGGAGGATGTTGCTTCACTGGCCCATGTTGGTGTCGTCATTGCAATCTTCCCGGATGAGGCAGATCAGTTGCCGGCCACTGGGTGTCGCTCACCATGGCTATTGGCAGCTCACGCTGGCTGCCGGCCACTCACTGTAGCCCATGGCAGCCCACTGCAGCAGGGGTTCACACAGCCCACCTCCAGGTGGAGCTGTTGTTAGCTGTAGAGGGCAGTGTCACTGGCCCTCATATGTGGGATCCGAACCAGGGCCGCTGGCATCCCGAAACCAGCTCTTAACCAATGCGCCACTTGGCCAGCCCTGCAATGGCCTTTTAAAGAAAGACATTTGAATGTCCAAACACCTTCCCATGATGTGCGATTGGGCCTTGAGTCTGTGGGATATTTGGGAGTTTTGAATGAGAGGCCATGGAAGGGAGGGCCCTCACCAGTAGTCATGCTTGAAGCAGGAGAATGAATACATTGGACTTGGCCCTGGTGGGTCAAAAAGCCCCCACTATTGTTGGTTGGGTTTGGTGGCCCCATAGGGGGTCTGGGTTGACCCATGACTTGCAAGTGATGCCAGGAGTTCTGGTCGAGTGGCCACCACAAGTGACAGTAGTGTACAGAGGTCCCAATGCTGGGATGATTTTGTGAGGAACCTGTGTGCTCTTACTGTGGGCTATTGTGGGGTCCTCTGTCCTGCTGCATGTTGAGGCCACATAGGGGACCCCGGGCACTGCCATGGAGGTCTGGTGCCACAGACTAGGAAAGGTGCTGATGGCTGCATCCTTCCTCTCCCGGGATAAGAAACTAGCTTGTACCCTCCCTGCTGGGAGGAATTTCCTATTGTTAGTTCCTATGACTACTGTTTCTTACTTCCGTTTAGGTGCCTATGGACCAATACAGTAGTGGACTGGGCCCACACATATGACAGAGTAGCCAACATCTCCAGCTGCTGGGTGTGCACTGAGTTTCCGGTCAACACTGCTCCCACAATGGGACTGCCATGGCATATCCATCGGGCAACTGCAGAGAATTGGACTTGGTTGCGAGACTGGAGTCGCTGCAAGAGGCCTGGGACACAACCTGCTGATATGTCTTGTCATGCATAAAGGCACAGAGAAAGTGCACCAAGCCATGGCTGAATCATGAGGTATGGGACGAATGGGGGTGATCCATGAGTGAAAGTGTGGAGCTTAGCCAGGTCATTCCTCTGTGTTTGAAATGACAGACTGGCAACAAAGATGTGGGCTTGGTGCCTGCAGCCTTATGCCAGAACATAACCTGAGTGCCTGAAGGTCAGGCATGGTGGAATTGAGGAAAGCAACAGGGGTTGGCCCCACAAGTTTTGTCCCATAAGGGGGTCTGTGGGTTTGTGGCTTGTATGGCTGGACAAGTGGACAGGGTATTTGCACACGGGGGAGGCCATACCTCCCAGCTAAGAAGGTATGGCTCAAAGTAGAGAGCCAACACCCAAATTGGGAGTTGTTCATAGTCAAACACTGCAGAGTCAAGAGGACGCCCTGGTGGTTTTATCCCCTGGCTATCCTTAGACCCGCTATTTCCTTTGTGGTGGAACACAGGTGACTGCTCTTACAGCGCATAGTGCCTGAACCCTCAACCAAACACAAAGGGCCCTAGTCTTCCTGGTGGAGTAGGTAGACTAAATGAGGACAGTAGTCCTTCAGAACCGGATGGCTTTGGATATTTTAACTGTTGCCCAAGGAGAGACCTATGTCATTGTGCATACCGAATGCTGTGTATATATTGCAGATAATGAGAAAAATGTAAGCCAGGGATTTCTGGTAAGACGGTGGAAGAGACAGATGCTGTGACAACTGGCTCAAACGATCACACCAAAATTACAAGTAATTTGTACAACATTCAACCCCAGAAGTCCCCAGAACACCAGATGAACAGAACCTCTAAATGAAGTACTTAAAGAGGAGGCCACATCGAGTCTGGTAGGAGGGGAGGAGATGAAAGAGGGTGAACCCTGTGAAAGACACCTCAGTGGTGGGGAGTCTTCTCCGGTTGGGGGACAGACCCTCCTTCCCCACACCAATATCAGCAGCCCAGAGTTACTTTGACAGAAAGAGGAGTTCCACAATAGCTGGCAGTAGAATTTAGGGAGGACTCTCTTCGCTCAGCTCAATGAGGCTGAGGGCGGCTAGTGAGCCAGTGGAGTCAGCACATGGACTCATTTGCTGGTGAGCACTCAACTGGTCGTTGTTGGAGGGAGTAGCTGTGTGAGTGGGGCCCAGGAGCCTGCAGGGAATGATTTAACTGAGTGCCTTTGGAAGGTGAGCTGGAGGTTTTGGCACCATTGTTCCCCTGGTGTGGAGCTTGCACATGAGAAGTGTACAGGAAGGCACCATTTTGTTAGGTATGGGCCCTCCCTCAGAAAGTCAGGTCTGGGATGGCATTGGTCTGGTGGAATTGGTACAGGAGTGCGTGTGTGCATGCATGCGCATGCAGCCTTGGATCCCTACCCTCCACCCTGCTTGTGCTGCAGCATCAGGTAAACACCTGGCGGGCATACTCCAGCTCCAAGAGGCTGTTCATTGAGATGCAGGAGTGTATAAGTTCCTTGTGTCCCTGCTCTCCATACTGTGCATGCAGAGTTGCCAGTCTGGTGATTGGTTGTCAGGTTGCTCGGCCTGATCTGCGAGTGGCTGATTGGTACAGGCTGAGACAGAGTTTTACTGGGAGTGTTGGGCCATGAGCTGTGCACCTGCGTGATCCAGCCTGGGCTTTCCTGGTGATCTATCAAATACATCAAAGCAATCCCAGAGAGACAACCAGAATGAGGAAACAAAGAAACATGTCACAAGTAAAAGATCAGAAGAAACCTCTGGAAATGGAACTAAATGAAACAAAGAGACCCAACCTCTCAGAGACAGAGTTTAGAACACTGATGATAAGATAATGAACTTAAGGAAGGATAGAGAAACTTAAGGAGGACATAAGGAAGGATAGAGAAATCATAAAAAACAACCAGTTAGAACTAAAGAATACAATAACTGAAATGAAGAACACATTCAAAGGAATCACCAGTAGATTAGATGAAGCAAAGTATCGGATCAGCGATTTAGAAGACAAAAATAGCAGAAATCACACAGTTGGAACAACAAAAAGACAAAAGAATAAAAAACAATCAAAATAGATTGAGACATGTGAGACAACATGATGTTCAACAACTGTTACATCATAGGAATCCTAGAAGGAGAAGAGAAGAAGCAAGGGGTCGAGAATGTATTTGAAAAATTAATGACTGAAAACTTCCCCACCCTGGTGAAAGAAATTGTCATACAAGCCCAGGATGTGCAGAGAGTTCCAAACAAGCTGAACCCAAACAGGCCCACACCAATACACATCATAGTTAAAATGGCAAAGATAAAGACAAAGACAGAATCCTAAAAGCAGCAAGAAGTGGCGCGGTGGTTAAGCGCTGGCTTGGGAAGCCAGTGGCCCCGGTTTGGTCCCACATGTGAGGGCCAGTGACATAGCCCTCGAAAAAAAAAAAAGAAAAGAAAAATTCTAAAAGCAGCAAGAGAAAGACATCAGGTTACATACAAAGGAACTCCTATAAGACTAACAGCTGATTTTTTTACAGAAACTCTGCACGCCAGGAGGGAGTGGCAGGAGATATTCAAAGTGACACAAAATAAATGTCTACAACGAAGATTGCTCTACCCAGCATGACTATCACTTAAAATTGAAGGAGAGAGAAAGAACAACTCAGAAAATAATAAGCTTAAGGAATTCATTACCACCAAGCCAGCATTGCAGGAAATGTTAAAAGGGATTTTAAACAGAAGAAAGGGGTAAACAAGCTAACCTAGGAAGACCAGGAATACAAATAACAAAATGGCAATACATATGCACCTATCCATAATCACTTTAAATGTGAATGGGCTAAAAGCTCTAATCAAAAGGCATAGAGTGGCTGAGTGGATAAGAATATAGGCCCCATGTATATGCTGTTTAGAAGAGACTCATCACAGAACCAAAGACACACACAGACTGAAAGTAAAGGGATGGAATAAGATATTTCATGCAAATAGAAATGAGAAAGAAAGCTGGAGTAGCAATATTTATTTCAGACAAAATAGACTTTAATATGAAGACTAAAATAAAAGACAAAGAAGGGCACTACATAATAATAAAGCGATCAATTCATGGGAGTACATAACCCTAATAAACATCTATGCACCCAACATAGAAGCTCCTAAATATATAAAACAGATTTTGACAGACATAAAGACAGAGATCAACAGTAACACTATTGTATTAGGGAACTTCAATACCCCGTTGTCACCAATGGACAGATCCTCCAGACAGAAAATCAACACGGACATAGTGGCCTTAAATGAGACTTTAGACCACCTGGATTTCCATTGATATTTTTAAAGCATTTTACCCCAAAACAACAGAATATCCATTCTACTCAAGTGCACATGGAACATTTCCCCAGATAGAACACGTTAGGCCACAAAACAAGTCTCAGTTAGTTTAAGATGATTGAAATCTTATCAAGCAGATATAGAGGGAAAAATGATGGTTGCTAGCTAGGAGTGGGTGGGTATGAGGGAGAAGGGGAAGAGATTAGACAGCATAAATAGGTAACTACAATATTGCCACAGGTATATGAAAGGCAGTTCTGGGATTATAATTAATAATGTTATGAATATTTTGTAGGGTGTCAGATGGTTGCATATCTTGTTGGAGAGACCACTTCAGGGATAAGGTAGAGTTTTGATCTCTGCATTGTACACCTGAAGCTGATGTCATATAATGTTGCATGTTAACTGTGATTGAATATATATATATATATATATATATATATATATATATATATATATATATATGGTCAAGGGATGTAGAGTACAGTATGGGAGTGGAGTCAAGGGAATTGTAATATATATGTATGATATAGGGGGAGTGGGGTGATGGTGGATTGGGAGAGGGGATTTTCACTTTGAGGGGTAAAAATTATAACTATTGTGCTGTGTTGTAAAAAATAAATAAATGAATTTAAAAATTGAAATAGAGGCAATGCTTCCTAACTCATTTTATGAAACCAACATTACCCTGGCACCAAAATCTGGTAAGGATAACACACAAGAAGAGAAAAATACAGACCAATACCTCTGATGAATGTACATGCACAAATCTTAAACAAAATTTTAGCAAATCAAATACAACAATATGTTTTAAAGATTATACATCACAATCAAGTGGGGTTTATCCCAGGGGCACAAAAGTGCTTCAACATATGCAAATCAATCAATATGATACACCACATCAACAAAATATAGTACAAAAAACATATGATTATATCAGTAGATGCAGAAAAACATTTGACAATATACAACATCCACTTATAGTTCAAACACTTAAGAAAATGGGTATAGAAAGAAAATGCGGTAACATAATAAAGGCCATGTATGACAAACCCTCAGTTAATACCATAATTAATGGTGAAAAACTAAAGTCTTTTGCTCTACACTCAAGAGCAATACAGGGTTACCCCCCACCACCACTTTTATTCAACATAGTATTGAAAATCTTAGCCAGAGCAATCAGGCAAGGGAAAGAAATAAAAGACATCCAAATTGGAAATGAAGAAGTTATTACTTTTTGCAGATGACATAATTATTTTTTCTTTTTTTGGCTCAACAATTGCTACATCATCAAATGGGCATGAGCATAAGATACCAAATAATACTGGATCCCTTCTCAGAGTGACTATGCCTCTCTATATTCTTCCCAAATGTGAATAAATGTTTCTCTATTTTCTTGTCTTGTAGCCCTTTGTAATATCTAACTTTCTAATTTCTGCATGATAATTCTTTGTATAGAAGACCATAAAGACTCTACCAAAAAGCTATTAGAAATGATAAACCAATACCGTAAATTTGCTGGCTACAAATCAATGTACAAAAATCCACTTCATTCCTATATACTAACAATGAAATTTCAGAAAAATGAAAAAAAAAAAAGCTATCACTTTTTTTTTTTTTTTGAGGGCAGTGTCCTTGGCCCTCATATGTGGGACCGAACCGGGGCCGCTGGCTTCCCAAGCCAGCGCTTAACCACTGCGCCACTCAGTCGGCCAAAGCTATCACTTTTTGAATTGCAACAAAAAGAATTAAATACCTAGGAGTAAACAAAGGATGTGAACGACCTATACATGAAAAACTATAAGACATTTTAAAAAGAAATTGAAGAAGACACAAAGAAATAGACACTCCGTGTTCATGGATTTGAAGTTAAAATGGCCATATTACCCAAAGCATTATACAGATTTAATACAATCTCTATCAAAATCCCAATGACAATTTTTAAAGAAATAGAACAAAAACTCATCAGATTTGTATGGAAACACAAAAGACCCTGAATAGCCAAAGCAATCCTAAGAAAAAGAACAATGCTGCAGGTGTCATACTCCCTGACTTCAGTTTGTACTACAAAACAACAATCATCAAAACAGCATGGTATTGACAGAAAAAACACACAGAGAGACCAATTGAATAGAATTAAAAACCAAGAAATAAAAATATGGGCAGATAATTTTCAACAAATGAGCCAAAAACATACAATAGAGAAAAGAAAACCTCTTCAACAAATGGTGCTGGGAAAATTGGAAAGCCACGTGGAAAAGAATGAAACTAACTGCTGTTACCATATACCAACATTAATTCAAAATGTATCAAAGACCTAAACAACAAACTGCATAGAAGAAAGCATAGGCACTAAATTTATGGACCTTGGGTTCAAAGAGATTTTATGAATTTGACCTCAAATGCAAAAATACGTGAACGGGACTATATCAAACTAAAAACTTCTACACAGCAAAAGAAACCATCAACAAAACAAGGAGGCAACCAACCAAATGGGAGATGTTTGCAACAACGCCTCTGATAAGGGGCTAATTGTTCAAAATATATGAAGAACTTGTGCAACTCAATAACAGAAACAGAAACAACCCAATTAAAATATAGGCAGTTGGGCCGGCCGAGTGGCTCAGTTGGTTAAGAGCTCGCTCTAGAGTGCTAGCTGAGCTCTGACTAACAGCAGTTCGATGCCCAGCCCAAGCTGGGCAGCTGCTGAGCTGCCAACAGGTAGCAGGATGGCTCAGCTAAAAACAAAAAACGAAAACAAAAAAACACCTAGGTAGTTGATGTAAACAGACAATTCTCCCAAGAACACATACAAATAAATGGTCAACAGATATGTAAAAAGTGATGAACTTCATTAGTATTAGGGAAATGCAAATGAAAGCCACAATGAGATATACCCTCATACCTGTTATAAGGGTTACCATCAAGACAAATAATAAGTGTTGGAGAGGCAATGGAGAAGAAGGAATCCTCATACACTGTTGTTGGGGATGTAAATTGGTACAGCTGTTATGGAAAACAGTATGGAGGTGTCTCAAAAAATTAAGTATAGAATTACCATATGATCCTGCAATCCCTCTCTTGGGTACCTACCCCCAAAAAATCTGGAAACATTTGTCTGTAAAGATATATGTACTCTGATATTCATTGCAGAATTATTTATGGTGGCCAAGACATGGAAACAGCCAGTGTTATTCAATACATGATTGGATAAAGAAGTTGTGATATATATAAACAATGGAATACTACTATGCCATAATAAAAGCTGAAATATTGCCATTTACAACAACATGGATGGATCTTGAGATTATCATGCTAAGCGAAATAAGTCAGACAGAAAAAGCCGACAACCATATGACTTCACTCATATGTGGGATATAAACCTGAAAGTAATAAAGGAACAAGACAAAAAAAAACCTCATAGACAGACAGTTGTTCAGTGGTTACCAGAGTGTGAGGAGGGTGGTAGATTAGAGTATAGGGGGTTAAATATATAGTGATGGAAGCAGAACTGACTCTGGGTGGTGAGAACACAATTGATATATAGATGAGGTATTATAGAAATGTACACTTTAAACTTATATAATTTTACTAATCATTGTCACCCCAATAAATTTAATTGTAAAAAAAAAAAATGTAAGCCAGGTGCTGCATGCCTTAGTTGAAGAGATGAGATTGATGGAATTCCATGCCTGACAGGAGACCTGCTACAGGAATGGTGGGCTCCCATTTCCTCCTCCTGGAAATGGGTTGTTGCCTTTATGGGAGGAGGAGATTGTCTCCTAGTGGCTTTCTGTTTTTCCCTGTATTGCTGTTGTGGGCTTTGGGTACAAGGCTCTGCCTTGCTCACATGGAGACCGGGGTTGAGAACCCAAGCCTCACTCGGCAAACTGGCCCCTGAATGGGTGGAGTGTATGGAAGAAAATTCAATCAGGCTCACTCACCTGGCCGCCCAGCGGAATACAGTGTTTCGCTGGATGCAGAGGATGGAATGTAGCCCAAGCGCTGTCCATCACAGTGATGTTTATGTTTATGTGCTCTATGTAAGCAGCTTGGCTGTGTGCCACCTTTGTACCAACATGGTATAGAGTCCGGTCATTTGTACCAGGCGGGCAGTACCTAGAGAGCCAGTGAATAAAGTGTGTCTACTCTGCCTATGGCTGCACACATCTTCCAGCTCCCAGGGTCACAGGCATCTTACCTCGGAACCGTTACACTTCCCAACACATGCTTAAGGAATCAATGAAATAGCTGTGGCTGGATTATAGTAAACAAGAAGGCAAAGGAGAAGATGCCATCATATATATGATGTAGGCCAAAATAAGCAGTCTGAATTTTATTGTAGTGTGACAGAAGGCTACTGGAGAATTTAAAGTCAGAGAATGATGACAAATTTACATTTTAAATTATGATTCTAGAGTCCGGTCAAGATGGCAAACTAGGTAAATTCTGTGCTTGCCTCCTCCCATGACTACATTACAATTATTACTAAATTATAGTACAATCAACCTGAGAACCATCTGAAGACTAGCTGTACAAATGTCCTATAACTAAGGATATAAAGAATAAGCCATGTTAAGACTGGTAGGAAGGTTGTGACACAAAATGGGCTGCCCCCCCCCACAAACGTGGCTGTTGAGAGGTCCCCCTTGAGGATCGAGGGGTTCCAGCACCATGCCAGGCTCCCCAGCCTGGAGCACCAGTGCCAGGAAGAAAAGACCCCCCCACAACATCTGGCTGTGAAAATCAGTAGTTTCCATCCATCTGGGTGAGAGAGAAGGCTTCTGGAAAAACAGGTGCCCTCTGAATGGGCCCATATACAAAGTCACTTGCTCACAGAAACTCATCCTGGGATTTGGCAGACAGACAGCAACTTGGGAAGTGTCAGAGACATGGAGAGGCTGAGTGGTGTGGTCTCAGGCCAAGGGCTGGAGAGACAATCATCATTCTTCCTGTGTTGAGCCCTCCTATTATGCAGCCTTTGGGTGGGTGCCATCATTCCTGTTTTGAGCCCTCTCCCCATGCAGTCAAATTTGGACGTACATTAACCTGGTGAAATCACTTCACTCCACCTTGGTGACGCCTTGGTTCCCTTCCCCACCTGACTTGCACACTGCCAGAAGCATTTTCAGAAGCAGGTAGCCAGTCCAAGCCCACACTTCAGTCTTTCTTGGACAATTGTTGGGGGTCCACAGGCCCAAGGAAGGGGTGGCTGGCCTTGGTCTGCTCTGTGCCTTTTGTTGAGTAGCCTCAGGCTCAACACTGATTCCAAACCTGAACCTGCCTAAATCTGGTGAACACTAATCACACCACCTTTGTTACGTCCTGATGCCCTGGCTCACCCAACTCAAGTACTGCTCAAGACTCTTTTAGCAGCTGAGCCTATGGGCAGCTGAAGGTGGCAGAAAGTTTTGCGGTATCCTGGGCCATTTTTTGTGCTGTCCCAGGCCCTGTAATTGTTGGATATGGACTTGGTTATCAGTGTGGCCTCTCCCATGAGCAACCAGGACCAGCACAGGCAGCAACCAACAATAGATTGTTTTGTGGCACCTATCAGGTAGCCCTGGGTCAGTCATAAGGCAAAGGCTGAACTTGACCTGCACAGAAGCCCCACCCAAGAAGTCCCCAAACCAATAAATATGGAGGCCAGTATCAGACCTCAAAGATCACCACCAATTAGCCCCAAAAGCAGCGATGCTAAGGGTGGTCTCATCAGGCACCAGAACATTCTGGGGTAAAACCTGTTCTATGGGGTCAACCCCACACAGAAGCTCATACTTTTTGTTAGTGGGCAATCCTCACAGCCAGTAAGACTGATAGATGTTCAGCCCCACCCAATGATGTGCCAACCGCAATCAAGTCTCAACTACAACAGGAGAATACACACAACCAATACATAAAATACCCCTGGAGCATGTGGCTCAGGTGATGAAGGCGGCTACATCATTGGGCTCCACAGGAAACCCATTATATAAAACCAACCTGCCAAGACTGGAAGATATAGTATATCTAGTTAATACATAGAAAAAAATACAGAGAGGTAGACAAATTGAGGAGACAAATAAACATGTCCCAGGTGAAAAAACAGGACATATCTCCAGATATAAACTGATCAAAAAGGAGGCAAGCAACATACTAGGTGCAGAGTTCAAAACGCTGATTATAAGCATGGTCAACGAACTTAGTGATAAATTGAACAAAGAGATAGTAAGCATAAAAAAGGCATAGAAAGAATTATAGAGTCAGAATTGAAGAATACAACAACTGAAATGAAGAATACAGAAGGAATCAACAGCAGATTAGATGAAGCAGAGGATTAAATCAGTAATTTGGAAGATAAGGCAGCAGAAAACACCCAATTGGAACAGCAAAGATAAAAAAGAATTTGAAAAATCAAGATAGTTTAAGGGATATCTGGACAACATCAAGCATAACACAATTCCATTATAGGTGTATCAAAAGAAGAGAGAGAGTAAGGGATTCTGAATATATATATATATATATATATATATATATATATATATATATATATATTTAAATAAATAATGACTAAAAACTTCCCAAATCTGGTGAATGAAATAGACATACAAGCCTAGGAAGAACAGAGAGAATCAAACAATATGAACCCAAAGAGGCCAATACCAAAACACACCATAATGAAAATGCCAAGGGTTAAAGACAAAAAGAGAAAGGCACCTATTTACAGTTATACCTTGGTTTGTTAGCATAATTCATTCTGGAAACAAATTACTTGTATTTTAAGACATCACTCGTTGACCATGTTAAAATATATTAGAAATGTTTGCTTGTCTTGCATAACACTTGCAAACCAAGTTACTCACAATCCAAGGTTTTACTATACTTACAGGAGAGCTCCTCTAACGCTTTCAGCTGATTTCTGAACAGAAACTTTCTAGGCCAGGAGAGATTGGAATGAAATATTCAGTGATAAAATGAAAAGACCTACAATCAAGATTATTCTACCCAGTAAGGCTATCATTTGAAAATGAAGGAGATATAAACAACTTCCCAGACAAGGGAAAGCTAAAGGAGTTCATCATCACAAAACCAGTATTATAACAAATGTTAATGGAATTTCTTTAAGAAGAAAAAGGGGGAAAATATAAATATGAATAAGAAGATGGCAATAAGTAATACTGATTAATAATCACTTTAAATGTAACTGGATTAAAAGCTCCAACCAAAACATATGGTGTAGTTGAATGGATAAGAAATCAAAACCCATACATATGCTAATTATAAGAGATCCACCTCAGATCAAAAGACACATGTAGACTGAAGCTAAAGGGATGAAGAAATATATTTTATGCAAATGGAAATTTTAAAAAAGCTGGGATAGCAATACTTGTATCAGATAAAATAGACTTTAAAACAAAGGCTATATAATAAGAAACAAAGAAGGGGTTTTCATAATGATAAATAGTTCAATTCCACAAGAGGACATAATGCATGTAAACATTCATGCACCCAACAGAGGAACACCTAAATATATAAAGAAAATGTTGACCAATATAGTGGAAGAGATTGGCTGTAATGCAGTCATAGTAGATGACTTTAACACCCCATTGACATCAATGGCCAGATATTTCAGACAGAAAATCAACAGGAAAACAGTCATCTTAAATGACACACCAGGGCCGGCCAAGTGGCTCAGTTGGTTAAGAGCTCGCTCAAGAGTGCGGGCTGAGTTCTGAGCAACAGCAGTTTGATGCCCAGTCCGAGCTGAGCAGCTGCTGAGCTGCCAACAGGTAGCAGGATGGCTCAGCTAAAAAAAAAAAATGACACACGAGAGCAGGTAATAGATTTAATTGATGTTTTTAGAACATTTTACCCCCAAAGAAACAGAATATATATTCATTTCAAGTGCACATGAAATATTTTCCAAAATAGTCCATATGGTAGGCCACAATACAAGTCTCAAAAATTTAAAAGATTGAAATCATATCAACCAACTTTCCTGACCCACAATGGTATAAAACTAGAAATCAATTACAATAAAATATTGAAAAACTCAAAAACACATGGAGACTGAATAACATGCTATTAAATAATGAATGGGTTAACACTGAGTTCTAGGAAGAAATCAAAAGATATCTTGAGAGAAATGAAAATGAAAAAAACAAAAAACAAAAGCAATAACCCCAAATCTATGGCACACGGGGAAAACAGTTCTAAGAGGAAATTCATAGCAATACAGGCCTGCCTCAAAAAAAATCGTAAATCTCGAATAAACAACATAACTTTATACTTAAAAGAACTAGTAAAAGAAGTACAGACAAAGACTTAAGTGAATAGAAGAAAGGAAATAAAAAGGTCAGAGCTGAAATAAATGAAATATCAATACAAAAGATCTAACAAAACAATATAAATGATCAATGAAACTGAGAGCTGTTTCTTTGAAATAATAAACAAAACTAATAATTTTAAAACCAGATTTATCAAGAAAAAAATGGAAGACACAAATAAATAAAATCAGAAATGAACAGAGTAAGTTACTAGTGACAACACAGAAATAAAAAATATTATGAGAAAATTCTAAAAACGATTATATGGCAACAAATTGGACAATCTGGAAGAAATGGATAAATTCCTAGAAAAATACAATCTTCCAAGACTGAATCAAGAAGAAAGAGAAAATCTGAAATGACCAATTGCTACTAATAAAAACGAGCCAGTAAGAAAAACACTCCCAACCAACAAAAGTCCTGAACAAGATGTCTTCACAGGTGAATTTTACCAAATATTCAAATAAGAATTAATACCTATCCTTATCATTCCATTCCAAATATTCAAGGGAATGCAAAACTCACAAGATCATTTTATGAAGCCACCATCACCCTGATTCCAAACCCAGACAAACGCAATATATATATATATATATATATATATATATATATATATATATATATATATATGTATATATGCCAATATCCCTAACGAACATATATCCAAAATCCTCAGCAAAATATTAGCAAACTGAATTCAGCATTACAATAAAAAATCATACATCATGATCAGGTGGAACTTATTCCTTAGATGAAAGGTTGATTCAATATCCACAAATCAATTAACGTGATACACCACATAAACAAAATGAAAGATAAAAACAATATGATCGGTACAAAACACCTGCCTTGACTCATGCTGTAGATTTTCTTAGAGTCTCCCAAAGGTTACTTGAAGCCAGATAAATAGCATCTGACTTGAGTGTGTCCTGTACCTCTGGCTGAGCAGCCCTAAGCCCAGCATTAGCAGCAGCCAGCCTTGGTTTGTGACTGGCCTCCCAAAACAATTTCAAGCATGGCACAGGTGGTGGCCATCTACAGATTTCTCTGTGGCTCCTGCCAGGTGTCACAGGCTGCAGCTGAATTTGACCTGCAACAATCCAATCCCAGGTGGCCCTGGGGCTGCCTCCTCCAGCAGCCAGCTTCAAAATGATCTGGAGCATCACCTAGCTGCCTCCATGGATGGCATACCCAAGGGGCAGATTGAGCAGGCCCCATAGCCCTGCTGAGGCAGATCCTTCTCTGTAGGGTCAGCCCCTGCACCACAACTCCATCACTGTATTCAAGGCCAGTCCTCACTACAAGTGAGCCTGAGGATCAATCACTCCCACTGATGTGCAAAGAGCAATCAATGCTCCACTACAGGAGGAGGGCACACACTACCAACATAAGGGACAAACCCGGAATACATGGCTCAAGTTACCAGGAAGATTGAGCCACTGAGCCCTACATCATACCTATTACATAAGGTCACTGTACTAAGACTGGGAGACATAACAACCCTACCCAATACATAGAAACAAGCACAGGAAGGTGGCCAAAACGGGTAGACAAGAAAATGTCCCAAATAAAAGAACAGAACAAAACTCCAGAAAAAGAACTAAACAAAATGGAGATAAGTAATCTACAGAATGCAGAGTTTCAAACACTGTTTATAAGGATGCTCAGTAATCTCAATGAGAACTTTAACAAAGTGATAGGAAATATAAAAATGGAGATAAAAAAACATAACTAAGAAACAATCAAAAATAAAGAATACAATAACTAAAATGAAGAATACATTACAGGGAGTAAACAGCCGATTAGATAAAGCAGACGATCAAATCAGTGATTTAGAAGATAATGTAGTAATTCGACAATCTGGAAGAAATGGATAAATTTCTAGAAGCATACACTCTACCAAGTCTGAACCAAATAGAAACAGAAACTCTGAACATACTGATTACTGCCAAAGACATTGAATCAGTAATTGACAATCTTGCAAACAACAAAAGCCCTGGACCAGATGGCTACACAGGTGAATTTTACAAAACATTCAAAAAGAACTAGTACCTCTTCTCGTCAAACTATTCCAAAAATACAGAAGGAGGGAAGGCTCCCAAACTCTTTCTATGAAGCCACTATCACCCTGATTCCTAAGTCAGACAAAGATATTACAAGAAAGGAAACTACAGGCCAATATCACTAATAAACATACATGCAAAAATTCTCAACAAAATACTAGCAAACCAAATTCAGCATCTCATTAAAAAGATCATAAACCACGATCAAGTGGGATTCATTCCTGGTAGGCAAGGCTGGTTCAATATCCGCAAATCAATTAACGTAATACATCACATTAACAAAATGAAAAATAAAAATCATATGATCATATGAATAGATGCAGAAAAGGCATTTGATAAAATCCAGCAGCCATTTATGATAAAGACTCTTAACAAAGTGGGAATAGTGGGATGATACCTCAGCATAATAAAGGCCATATATGATAAGCCCACAGCAAACATTGTTCTCAATGGGGAAAGGCTGAAAGCTTTCCCCTTAAGATCAGGAACAAGACAAGGCTCCCGCTTTCACCACTTCTATTTAACATACTTCTGGAAGTTCTAGCCACAACAATCAAACAAGAAAATGAAATAAAAGGCATCCAAATTGAAAAGAGGAAGTAAAATTGTCATTATATGCAGATGACATGATACTATATATAGAGAATCCCAAAGACTCCACCAAAAAACTGCTAGAACTGATACACGAATTTGGTAAGGTAGCAGGATACAAAATTAATATTCAGAAAAAAGTGGCATTTCTATACACCAATAATAAACTATCAGAAGAAGAAATCAGGAAACCAAACCCTGTTACAATTGCTTCAAAAACAATAAAATATCTAAGAATCAATTTAACTAAAGAAGTAAAAGACCTGTACTCAGAAAATTATGAGACACTGAAGAGAGAAATCAGAGAAGATACAAATAAATGGAAATACATACCATGCTCATGGATAGGAAGCATTACTATAGTTAAAATTTCAATACTACCTAAAGCAGTATATAGATTCAATGTAATTCCATTCGAACTACCAAGGACATTTTTCTCAGAAATAGAACATAGAATCCTAAAATTTATATGGAGCCACAAAAGACTCCGAATAGCTACAGCAATGTTGAGAAATAAGGACAAAGTGGGAGGCATCACACTACCTGACATCAAAACATACTACAAGACTCCCGTAATCAAGAGTATGGTACTGGCATAAAAACAGACACATAGACCAATGGAATAGAATAGAGAGCCCAGGAATAAACCCATCTATATATTGTCATTTAATCTATGACAATGGAAGCAAGAATTTACACTGGAGTAAAGATAGTCTATTTAATAAATGGGGCTGGGAAAATTGGACTGACAAGTGCAAAAAAATGAAAATGGACCACCTGCTTACACCATATACGAGAACAAACTCAAAATAGATTAAGACTTAAATGTAAGACCTGAAACCATAAAACTCCTAGAAGAAAACATAGGGAGTAAGTTTGCAGGCAATCCTCTGAGTAATATTTTTACTGATATATCCCCTCGGGCAAGGGAAATAAAAGAAAAAATGAACATATGGGATTACATCAAACTTAAAAGTTTTTTCACAGCAAAGGAAATCATCAACAAAACAAAAGGGCAGCCTATTGAATTGGAGAAGATATTTGCCAACGATGTATCTGATAAGGGGTTAATATCCAAAATTTATAAAACACTCATGAAACTCAACACACAAAAAAACAAAGAACACAATTAAAAAATGGGCAGAGGCTATGAGGAGGCATTTCTCTAAAGAGGACACACAGATGGCCAACAGGCATATGAAAAAATGTTCAACCTCACTAATAATCAGAGAAATGAAAATAAAAACCACAATGAGATACCACCTCACTCTGGTCTGAATGGCTATCATCAACAAATCAACAAACAACAAGTGCTGGCAAGGGTGTGGAGAAAAGGGAACCCTGGTGCACTGTTGGTGGGACTGCAAGTTGGTGCAGCCATTATGGAAATCAGTATGGAGGTATCTCAAAAAACTGGAAATGAAACTGTTGAATGACCCAGGAACTCCACTCTTGGGCATCTACCCAGAGGAATCCAAGATGCTAATTCAAAAAAATTTATGCACCCCTACGTTTATTGCAGCACTATTTACAATAGCCAAGACTTGGAACCAACCAAAATGCCCATCGGTAGGTGACTGGATTAAGAAACTGTGGTACATTTATACGATGGAGTATTACTCTGCTATAAAGAAGAATGAAATTGTACCATTTGCAACGATATGGATGGACCTAGAGAATATTATGTTAAGTGAAATAAGTCAGTCAGAGAAAGACAAATACCATAAGATCTCACTTATATGTGAAATCTGAAAAACTGAATGAATGAGCAAAATAAAGAGAAACAGTCTCATAGATATAGATGAAAAACAGGGTTGCTAGTTGGGAGGGGAGTGAGGATGAGGGAGAAGGGTAAGGGATTAGACAGCATAAATAGGTAACTACAGTATTGTCACTGGGATATGAAAGACAGTTCGGGGAATATAATATTGTAAAAATTTTGTGGGGTGTCAGATGATCACATGTTTTGTTAGGGAGACCACTTCATGGATGGAGTAGAGGCTTGATCACTGCATTGTATGTCTGAAATTCATGTTGTATAATATTGTATGCCAACTGTAATTGAATATATAGTCACGGGATGTGGATTATATGGTGAAAGGGAGTCAAAGGAATTGTAATAGATAGTATGATGGGGGGTAGGAGTAGGGTGGAGAACTGGGAGAGGGGGTTGTCTCTTTGAGGGATAAAACGTATAACTATTGCACTGTGTTGTACACCTGAAACTAATAAAATAAATAAATAAATAAATAAGTAAAAATGATGGCAATGACTTATGATACATTAAATTACAAAATCCATGATTTCATAGGAATACTCACAATATCACAAATGTAGTGTGGGGGAGAAGAGAAATTTTTTAGAGGAAAAGAGCAATTCATAAATTTAGCAGAAAAACAAAATTTTATAAATTCCATTATTTATCCACCAGTTTAATAACTGGTTTGTCAAGGAACATCAATAATACTAAAACCATAAGGTGAAAAGTTTTTGAGGTGCAGAATATTTATTTTATCTCAAAAATTATTCTAAATAAGTAAATCTAATATCTATTTACAGGCAAATTATGCAATTGTGTGTGTGTGTGTGTGTGTGTGCACGTGTGTATATGTGTGTACATCCATCCATCAGGTAAGGTGTGCCTGGACTACTGATTCTGAGCCATGGAAATTATAATATAATAATCATATAGTAATGTGCATTGTTTTAAGATGCTAAGTTTGTTGTAATTTGCTACACAGCATAGATAACTAAAACAAGGCTGAAAAAACAGACTGTACTTTCTGGGAAGAGAAGGACCTGAAAGAGCAAAACAAGTTGCCCAATGTCATGGACTAAGTGGGAGAAGGTTCAAGGAAGAGGCTCTGTACCAAAAAACACAACAAGGATCATGTCACTGGGAATGAGATACAAGGCCATTATTTGGTCTCAGGAACAAAACAGAACATTGAACACTCCAAGAGAGTGTGAAAGTCAAGGGTGGATTAGCAGCAAGTGAGTTTGCATTCACTTGAATTTATCCAGGGTCACAGAACTTGTAAGTAGGGCAGCTGGCATTTTGAGTCCAGACAGCATTGCTTAGAGCCTTGCTTGCATACTAGCCACTCTGCTACTCTACTTATCTTTGTTAATGGTTGCATAACATTTCTTTGTTACTAACATTCCATAACATCCCAAGCCAGCACTTAACCACTGTGCCACTCGGCCAGCCCAGTTCTCTATTTTAATAATGCCTCCATGGAATTCTAGTGCACATTAAAATTTTAGAACAACTTGATTAAAGTGATAGCAGTGGAAAATGAGAAGCAAGTGGGAAAATAACATGATTTAGAGAGGATATATGCAATTTTAGAGTTGAATATATGCCCCATGTTTGAAGCATGGGTATCAAGAAGAATAGTAGTCACTTAGAAGAAAGAAAGAATCACCTTTATGTATTCTCCATCAATTTGATGTTAGACAATTTTAGACAGGTATATTTTGGATGCATGAACATAATTTAACAGTGAACACTAAGTTATTTTTATTACTGCCTTCCCAGCTACTTTAATACTTAAAGCAAAGCATCAATATGTTTGCGTTCTGCAGTGAGATAAGCAAGAGGGAGTAGTGGCAGTGGGAAGTATGTAGTTCAATTAAGCATAAAAGAGAAACAAAAGATGCAAGCCTCCTGTGAACATGAAATGATTGTAGAAGTTAATTGTAAAGACATGCACATTTGGCTGGTAAGATAGCCTGAGTTAAGGAGATGACTATATTAATTAAAGCAGTATTATAAAAAATGGAGATAATAAAACACTTCACCATTAACTGGGCTACATCAGAAGCCTCACTGTTCTTAAATGTTTGCCTTTCAATCTTTTAGGAATTGAAAAACTAACCCCCTTGTGAGAAAAACTGTTCCACCTGAAATAGTATCAAGAGTCTTCATCTCAGTCAAATTAACTGCATTAGTATTTGACATGGCTGAAGAAAACACCAGCAATTAATGACAAACAAACCCATCTCATGAACAAAGTTTCTGAGGAATTGCCTCTGATCACCTAAATTAATGAGACCAACATAGTATTTGCATAATACTTGGCAATTCTCAAAGCATTTTAACATATACCATTTTAATTGAGAGTCAAAAACTGGTGAGTAAGGCAAGGACAGTGCTATGGTTCCCACTTCATGGTGGCGGGACAGAGACTCACTCATAGAAGTCTCCTATGACAAAGGCCTTGTAAGTTAAGTTGTCATTCTTGGCCAAATTTTTCTCTGTAATTTCTTCTTCCCTTAAGATAAATTTTGTTTAAGGAAGTTCTTCATTCTTCCATGCAATATACGTTTAGTAGGTTCACCCCACAAGTTGTCAGTTGAGAATAGATACGTCTGAACTGCAAGCAGAACGCAAGGTTTGGGATCAAGCTGGGTTGCCCTACTCTGGGCTTTTTTGCTTCCACTTAAAATTTTATTGTGGGGCCGGTCGAGTGGCTCAGTTGGTTAAAAGTTGGCTTAAAGTGCATGCTCTGAGCAACAAGGCTGCCGATTCGATTAACACATGGGGCAGTGAATGCTGCAACCTAGCTGAGTTGTCACTGAACTGCCAACAGATGGCAGGATGGCTCATCTGGTTTAACAACAAGACTGCCTATTCAATGATGGGCTATGCCCACCTGCAACTAATACTGAACTCTGCAACTTGAGCTGAGCTGCCACCCAGATGGCTCAGTGGATAGGGCGGTGCTCTTAACAACAAGGCTGCTGGTTTGACTCCTGCTTGGGATGGTGGCTATGCCCACCCACAACTAAGATTGAACACAGCACCTTGAGCTTAGAGGCCACAAGTTGCCGACGGAAAGCCAAATGGCGACTGACGCCCTCCACAACGAAGACTGAAGAACAACTTGGCTGGTCCCCTCCCCCAGTTCCCCAGCACTGTTCCTCTCCCCCAATTCCCCAATAAAATCTTTAAAAAATTTATTGTGAATATTTTCCATGTCATTAAAAGATTCTTCTAAAATATAATTGTTTTCAGTTTTGCACTATTATTAATGTGTACAGGAATATCTTTATGCATAGATATTTGTGCATATCTTTCATTTCCTCAGGACAAAATCTTAGAAGTGGAATTACTATGCCCAAGGGTTATGACCATTTGCAAAGCCTTTGCTACATATTGCCATAATATCTCCAAGAGTTTGCCTATTTGCATTCCATTCAGTAGTAGTTGATAGTACACCTTTCCCTGAACCTTTGTGAGTTTGATAGGTGAACCTGGTGTCTTATTTTTGTGACTGAATATTTTTCATGATTAGTCGATCAAATTTATATATATAAATAGATTGGTCACTTGACTTTCCTCTTCTGTGAATGCTCTATTCAACTCTTTAGTTCAGGCATTGGCAATTTTTTGTTGCAAGAGCAACATTTCAAACTTTGAGGCTAAATGGTCTCTGTCACAACTACTCAACTCTGCCATTGTAGTGCAAAAGTAGCCATTATACATTGCATCAATGAATATTCCTGGTCGTGTTCCAATAAAACTTCACTTAAAACAGCAGACTGTGGGCCAGATTTGGCTCATGGACCATAGTTTGACAACCCCTGACTTACTTAGTTCATTATGCCAGTGAAAGTATTTATTACTTTTTTATTGATTTTTTTTTGAGGGCAGTATCACTAGCCCTCACATGTGGGACCCGAACCAGGGCCGCTGGCTTCCCAAGCCAGCACCCAACCACAGCGCCACTCGGCCAGCCCTTTTATTGATTTTTTAAAAATTTTCTGTATATATTGAGGACCTAGCCCTTTGTAATCTATGTCTAAATATCTCCCAGTTTGTTATCAAGTTTTATGTATTTAAATGCATTACCATTTTCCTTTTCATTTCTGTCTTTCCTTTTATGCTTAGCAAGACTTTCCACATCAAGAAAACAGATAACCACTTACTCATGATTTCTTCTATCTCTTTTATGGTTTAGTTTTTGATTTACTCTTAAATCCATCTGAAAATAATTTTGGTGTGAGGCTTCAATGAACTGATTTCCTATTTTCTAACATATAGTCAAATAACGGTGTCAGCACATTTTATTGAATAAACCTTCTTTGCTCAGTAGGCTTCTTTTAAAGCTAAATCTCTAGTAAACTGGATGTGTTTCTATTGATCTTAGAGATGTCCTTTGAGTCTAGCATTTGAAAATGATGCTCTAGAAGTATGTTCACTGTAGGGGGCCTCCTAAGCACCCTTTGTACTTATTTAGTACAGTTTGAAATGTATCAAGCATTCTGCTTTGACTACAGCTATTGTGATTGTTTTAGCTGCTACTGTCCTTCCACTTTTATATTTCATATATCTCTCTCTCTTTGCATTTATGTATAGCCTTGTATTGCTCTGTTGGAAACATACCTTTCTTATAAAGCAATCAAACTGTGAATTGTTTTTCTGTTGTAATTTACCCTTGGTTCACTATTCTCATTTGTGTAGAGCTTAATTTCCTCATGGTATGGAACTACTTGTCTAAACTACACTATGCCCCATTATACTTATTTTTTTCTTTTATTTTTTTTTGGGGGGGCAGTGTCACTGGCCCTCATATGTGGGACTCAAACCAGGGCCGCTGGCGTCCCAAGCCAGCACTTAACCACCGCGCCACTCGGCTGGCCCCTATACTTTTCTTTTTATCTTGCCTAAAAGTTATCATTTCTTTTTTATTACCTGACTATAAAGATGTATTTAGACTTTGTGGACTCCTAAGGAATTCTATTCTGGAGTACTGATCAGGGTAGTTGACCTTTATTTTTCTTATTCCACTTACCATGTTAACATACTCCTAATAAAATAGTACGTTCACTTAGACCATTTCATCTGTATAGTTTTTTCTGACAATATAATCATAGTAGATCCTTATGGTCTTCATAGACTCTTTTATCCCAATTGTCATTCTCTGTTCTCTGCTCTCAGTCTTCTAGAATTATGCTGAGGGTTTAGATGTCTTTTCCTCATGGTTTGAGCAAATAAGGAATGGGGGTATTTCATATACAATAAAAGACCACTAGGAAGATGAACCCCACAACCCTGGGAAATAATAGTTCCTTCTGAATTCCTTTCCTGTTTTCAGTTTAAAAATTAGCGTGCCCTTACAACTTTAGGGAAAGGCACAAAATGGTCGTGACTGAAATACAGAGTCTGTGACTTGTATTCAAATTTCTGGTTTCCTAACAAAGTCATTTTCAATTTTTTAATTTCTTTCTGATTCCACTATATATGTAGTTTGCATAATGGAGGCAGGACAATATGTAAAAATTCACACATAGAATCTGGAATTATAAGCACATCAAAACTCTGTAGCTAACCAAAAACTTTATAAAGTATAAGATCTATTTTTAGTGAGAATTATGTAAATGTTTCATACCAGAAAATCAATAAATACACTTTATTAAACTTTGCAGTTGAAAAAAGTATAACATTAATGTCCTGCAGTTGATGTTGTAGAATTTAAAAAGTGGATTAATCAAAAATTTCAAAAGCAGTTACTTCTATGTAATTATAGTGTTTTCTATATTGAATGCAACTTTGGTTCATGCTGTTTTAAGTACCTTGTGAACATTTACTTATAATCTTATCAGTGCCCTTGTAAGTTCTGTTAAGATAAACTTGTTATGCACTACAGAGAAACCAAGACATGAAAGTAAAGTGATTTGTCCTAGGATGTGTGGCCTGTTAATGAATAAGTGGGACCCTCCATTTCTCACCCAAATTTTTATGCCTAACCTCATATATCTGGAGGTGACTTTGGGTGTGGCAAATTCTTTCTTGTTCTCTCTAGGGGCCTCAAGTTAAGAAAATGAATCTACCTCTTTTAGGAAGCATTCCTTTCTCTCTCTTGGCTCTGATCATAACATTTCTCCATTTTCCTTCTGTGCTTATAAACACAGCTTATGGTATATGGCGTTATTTAGGAGTATTGTAAAACATGAGTGTTTTCTTTCTTCCAAATTCTATTGAAAGCACTTTGACATCAGAAATAATATGATCTTTGTTTCTTCTATCTTAGTTAGTACCTAGTTCAGGGCTACAGGACTATGTGCAATGGGGACCTGACACTGAATTGTTCTAAGGAATATACACTTAATTAAGGAGAGTATAATAGAAGAAGTAGTTGACTAGGAGTTGTGTGTCCCTAGCCAAATAACCTTATCCCTCTAGACACTGGTTTCTTTATGTTAAAAAAAAAGTAGGACTACTGTATCTCTTGGTTTACTTCCAGTTTTAGAACTCTATGATTCACAAGAAGTTCTTACATGTATTTTTTTATAGTACCAGTGTAGCACAGTTGTTATACACATGGATTTTGGAGTCAAATAAACTTAAGTTAAAGTAACAATTCTATCTCTCTATAGTTATATATTCTGGGGCAAATAATCTGGCCTCCCCAAATTTCTGTTTTCTTTATTGGTAAAGTGTGCCTAATAATCCTTTTCTCAAAAAGTCCTTGTGAGATAGCGCATACGAAGTGCTGTGTACAGTCAATAGCACATAGAAAGAATTCAATAAAATGTTAACCATAAGCTATATTTAGTGCAAGCCCTTGGCAAAATTGTGATAAGCAAAGTTGGAGTTTGGCATCACCCCTTCTCCCTTTCTGTGCTCCTCAGTTTTGTTGGTTTCTCTGTGGTTACCTCCTCCTCACCCACCACATTCAGGCGGGAGGTACTGGGTGTTGAAAGAGGGCTTCTGCTGGGAGCTCAATGATTACACAATACTGCAGTGACCATGTCTCTATCTAAGCTAGCCATGGGTATACAATGCTAAAAGTTTTAGAAATGTAAGTCTGTAATTTTCCATTTTTCACTTAAGGAAATTTCCCTGGTAATTAATACTGAATATCTGATTCCATGAGGAATCATGACTCAAGAGTGTGTTCCTCCATGTGATATGCATTAGTTATAAGGAACTGCCTTGCACTCATTTATAAAGCTGGTTACAGGCCTGTTTTCTATCACCTACGGAAAGCTCATAATAATTGCATGAATTCAGGCAGACTATGTCTCTCCATGAAACTATACTCAGAGAAAGAAATCTTTATCTTTATTATGACAGCTCATATGCTCACATCCATAACTTTTTTGACTGTAGCTTATTTGCAGCCTGGTGGGAATTATATACTCTGCCACTAAAATTTCAACAAAGAAATGAGAGAGAATTAAGAGAGAGGTGAACCACTCATCTTTCCACGGATTTTGTTTTCTTTCTTTTTTTTTTTTTAGCTGAGCCATCCTGTCACCTGTTGGCAGCTCAGTGGCAGCTCAGCTCAGGCTGGGCATAGAACTGCTGTTGCTCAGAGCTCAGCTCATACTCTTGAGCTAGCTCTTAACCAACTGAGCCACTCAGCCGGCCCCGGATTTTGTTTTCTTAATAGAGGTGAGATCTGAAAACAATGGCAAATTCTCCTTTCCATTGCAAGTACCACTGCTACACTGTTCTAGCCAACACACACACACACACACACACACACACACACACACACACACGTGCGTGTGTGCATGCATCACACACTAAAAATGGGTTGTGATAAGTTTATAATGAACATTAAAAATACCACTAATGTCAACCAGTAAGGCCAAAGTGGATGGGTTTTCATTGTTCTGGTCAGGGCAGACATTAATTTTATATCAGGTTGGAAAATGTCCATGAGGTGGAATCTGTGGTGCACTACTAGGCTGTATCTCTTTAAGCATGGTTTCTCAAATTTGACACTGTTGACATTTTGGGTCAATGTTTATTTAGCAGCACCCTGAAATGAATTCACTAATATGCTAACAGCACCCTTTAGCTCCCCAGTTGTAACAAACAAAAATTTCTCTAGATATTACCACATATCCCTGGAGGACAAAATGTCCCTCAGCTGAGAACCACTGATCTAATTACCACACATGCAATAAAGAAAACGTATCTGAGAGCTTTGTTTCAAAATAGCCAGTTAAAAAGTACAGATATTTGGGCTGGCCGAGTGGCGTGGTGGTTAAGCACTGGCTTGGGAAGCCAGCGGCCCCGGTTTGGGTCCCACATATGAGGGTCAGTGACACTGCCCTCAAAAAGAAAATATAGATATTTCTTAGGGAAGGAATAAGGCACTCACCAATGATTCTCAACCTTCTTTGCACACACACTGGGGTCACCTGGAGATTGTTACAATACATGTTTTTTTGGGTAGCATTGCTCCTGGAGATTCTGAGGTTTTGACTCTGATCTGGTTACTGGGATGTTTCAAATGCTTCCTGGGATTCTAATGTACTACAAAGGTAAAGAGTCACTATTTTGGATGTCTCCTTTTATTAAATGGAGATTGAAAAGCTAGTTATGCTAAGAGCTTGACAATATGCAATTTAGGAGACCCTCATTTATGTGCCAGGCTGTGGATTTTCCCTGGCAGTGAAATGGTAGATATGAACTGAGTCACAGCTAATGTTGCTAGCAGACCAGGGAGGGATTTAGTTACAGACTACTTTTGACCACACTGTATATTCTAGAAAGCACTCCCTCAACTCCCTGCCCAACACCACACTTTACACAAATAAACATAAAATGCTTTTCTAAACTAGGAGGAACTATTTTTTAGATCAACTTAATAACGGAAAAATTAATTTTAGGTTAACATCAAGGCAGTCCTGAAGGGAAATAAAGTGACCAAAAGACAAGTTCCTCCAGAGCAGGGCATAGGATAAAACAGAAAGTGGATGACTTTCCTTAGTCCAAGAGGTACAAAATAGATGTCTGCATTAGTCCCAGGCAGCTAGCCATGCGTGATTTTATGTAGATGAGTGACAGTTGGCAAAGGCATGTCTGTCCTCATCTGGCTTCTTTCGTGGATTACAGACCAACCACCATGACTGCAGCAAAATTGGGCACACAGGCAAGTCTGGCTGAGCACCTGATAGGCACAGAAAAGAGAGCTGTATTTTGCACTTTGATGAATCAATTCAGATGAATGGTAGAAAAAATAAACATTTCATCATTAACTCAGAGCTGTACTATGTCTGTGTCAGAAGCAATCATTTCTGCCAAAAATAAAGAGATTAGGTTGCTATAGGATGTCTGCAGCTTCTCTTAACAGCCCATTATATGTGAATGTGTCAGTCTTTGAATCTGCACAAATTCATCTTGGACCAATTTTTTTCAACTACTCCTTTATAAGTAATCTTATTTTTTTCATTTTTTCTAAAATTACTTACTAGAATTATCAAATCCAAGGGTTGTAAAAAAGCCTAACTAGAGGTCATCAAGACCAGTGATTTTGAAACTTTAATATGCATATGAAACACCTAGGCCCTTGGTAAATGCTGCTCAAAATTGTGGTCAAGAGATTAACAGAACAGTATCCACATTACTTGGGAACTTACGAGAATTGCAAAATCAAAAGCAATTTTCCCAAACTACTAAATAGGAATCTGCATAATTTTTTAAATTAAATTTATGGGGTGGGATGATATTGGTTAGTAAAATTATATAGGTTTCAAGTGTACAATTCTATAAAATATCATCTACAAATTGTGTTGTGTTGGTGATAGAAGAGGATAAAAGGTGCCAAATATATGGTGATGAAAGGAGAACTGACTCTGGGTGGTGAACACACAATACCATACTGTGTATTCTTTTTTTTTTTAGCCAGGAATTTGAAAACACAATATATTTTCAATATCATGCAAAAATTAAATAGACAGATATAAATCTGACAAAAGTCAGAAAGACCTGTATAGTGAAAAGAAAATAATTAGAAATAAAAGATCAAAATGAATTGAGAGATAATCAAACTCATGGATCAGAAGAGTCAATGTTATTGTTAATTCCCCATAAATTAACAGGTTTAATACAGTTCCAATAAAAATCCAAAGTTTTAAAAACAACCTGACTAGCTAATTGTAATATTAATATATGGACCCCAAAATAGCCAAAAAAATTAAGATTATAAATTTGGAAGATTTGCATTTCTTTCAAGATGTATTATAAAGGAATCTGCTTTTTTTTTTTGAGGGCAGTGTCACTGGCCCTCATATGTGGGACCGAACCGGGGCCACTGGCTTCCCAAGCCTGGGCTTAACCACTACACCACTCGGCTGGCCCAGAATCTGCATTTTTAACAAGATCCCCAGGTAATTCTTTATGCACATGAAAGCTTAAGAAACATGTAGTTAGACCAACTTCTTTCAAGATTCAATGTGGGGTGGTGATCCTCCCTAGGCATTATATTTCAGTCCGGTGAATAATTACACATTCACATTCTCCATGCTTGTTCAGGTTAGCTTACTACTCCAAAATATCACTGAGTATCTGCTGTGTTCCAAGCACTGGGAATATAGTAGTTAATAAAACATTCTCTAACGTTATCCTTTGTCTTTCTCCTTTATGCTCAGGATTCCTAGAGTTCCCCTTTTTGAACCTCTTACAAATGCTGTTTTTGGAGTGACTGAGGCCCAACTTAGCGATACCTGTTTTTAAACGAGAGCAAGAGAAATTCCAAGTAGGATTATAGGAATATTTTCCTGACTGGGTCTTCCTACTTCTAAATGTGCTTCTTCCAATTCCATGCACAGCCTCTTGATCTTTTGACACCTCTCACCATTCCCTTCTTGACTCCTATGATCTAGTACTAATGACCTTTCAGTTCCTTGAAAGCATAAAGCCCCATCATACCTTAGTGACTTCACATATGCTTTCCTTTTGCTGTGAAATGTTCTCTTCTTCATATGGTTAACTTTCATTAATTCTTCTGGATACATCTTAAGTGGATCTTTTTCAGTGAAACTTTCTTTGACCACTTCATCTCAATCTAAATCAGCTCCTCTTTTTCACATCTCATCCCACTCTTTTATGTTTCTTTTGTAAAACTTATAAATTTGTGAATATAATTCATACTTATATGTTGATTTGCAGGATTTTTCTTTTAGAGGGCAGTGTCCCTCATATGTGGGGTCCGAACCCAGGCAACTGGCATTCCCAAGCCAGCTCTTAACCGTCACGCCACTTGGCAGTCCATGCAGGATTATTTTTTAACTGTCTCTTCTGCCATAATCTTAGCTTCATGGAGATAGGAACCTTGTCTCGCTCTTCACCACGGACCCCTAAGGCTTACAGTAGCATTTGGCATACCTGTTCATGCTCAATATTTGTTAAATGCAATGTATATATTCTCTCACCAGCCTATGTAATATTATTTCCCCCACTCTTTAACTCATTACCCTGTTTTATTTTCTTTTTAACAATATTATAAGCTGAAACTGTTTTGAATTAATGCATTTATTTATGTTTTATTGTCTGTCTCCTCCAACTGGACTATCAATTCCATGAGTTTGCAGATTTGGAAGCAGACTGCCTGGGCTTGAATTTCAAATTTACTACTTACTGCATATGTACCTGTGATAATGTTATTTAAGCCAGCTTCCATGTCTCATTATTCAAATGGTCGTAATAATTGACCCCATCTAATAACCCTGTTTTGAGGATTAAATGGATGATTATATATAAGTCACCTAACAGAGTGACTGCCCCTAGTAAGCACTGTATGTGCTACTCACTGTTGTGATGATGGTGGTTATTATCATTATTATCCTTATTTGCTTTTTTATTATTAGTTTCAGCTGTATAAAACAATGTAATAATTATACATTTACACCCCTCACAAAGTGATAACCCCCCTTCCACAATCTACTCCCCCTCTGTATTGGGTTGTCAGAAAAGTCATGATGCATTTTTGCAATGAAAAACATAGAAAAAATATGTCATGACTTTTCCGACAACCCAATATATAGCTGTTATAATTCCATTGACTATTCCCTATACTGTATTCCACCACCTTTGAATATCTATATCTATATCTATATCTATATCTATATCTATATCTATATCTATATCTATATCTATATCTATCTATCTATCTATCTATCTATCTATCTATCTATCTATCTGACATTCATTATCATTCAGCTTCCATATCTGTTTTCTTGGCAAGTAGATTAGTACCATTCACATGGTATGTTCTCTGTAAATATATTTTGACTATATTAAGGAAAGTATGGTGCCTTATTATACATTAAAGTGATATTTTATTGGGCTGTTGAGCAACAGTGCCAGTTTACCAAGTTTCTTAGACATTACTTGTTTATTTGTCATGGTATACTATAAAATTTCCCATTATGATTATGGGTGGAAGGGAAGTAAGTTAACCTTTGCCACTACTGGTTTTTGAGAAAAGGGTGACACCTCCTAAGATCTAAATCCAATTCTGGTCCCTTAATCAGCGTGACTTTGGGTATTCTGTTCTTAGAATAGCTGCTCTTAAATTCTTCAGTACACACCCCATTCCCTACTTGGCCCATGGTGAATATAAATCTTAAATAGATTTTACTGGTACTGTGGAGATAACTACTGCCTGAAAAAAAAATGTCTTCTAAGGGTAGAATTGGATACTAATTGAAATTATTTTTTTTCCATTTTCTACAGTGTTGGAACTTTGAGACAAGTTTGAGCAGGGAGATTCAAGCACTTAATTCAACACTCTCTCTACATATATGAAGCAGAGAAGCTTAGTTATTTATCATACTCTATATTTTATTACATTTTCATTTTTGTATATTTAAGCCCGGTTAATAAAATCTTGACAGCAAGGTAGGATGTAATTTAAATTTTAATATTTTCAGCTACAGCAATGGCAATATATTATTTCTGCATATAGAAAGATACCAGTTTTCTGATTGACTGATATAGTGAAAGGGGCAAAAATTATCCTCAGGCTATGTTTTAATATAGAAGTGAAAAATGACCTCACTGTGTCACTTGATGTCATAACATAACAGACACTGAATTATTTACTACATTTCTCGCTGCTTAAGGTCCCATCAAGTTTTGGATTACATATTTTAGACATTTAAAAATGATCTTAAAAAGAATTCATTTTTGAGCTGGCCAAGTGGCACGGTGGTTGAGAGCTGGCTTGGGACGCCAGTGGCCCTGGTTCGGATCCCGCATGTGAGGGCCAGTGACACTGCCCTCAAAAAAAAAAAAAAGAATTATTTTTCAAAATTGGTCTTTCAACATTAGAATGTCATTATAAGAATGTCATTTAGTAATACTTGAGTAGGTTAAATTATGTTTCTCCAAAGGCAAAATTTTGAATGTGAATAGCTTATAAGCTTGATATTCATACTGTTTCTGGATACCAACATTATAAAGGGACCCTACTATATTTGATTTTGCATTAAAAAGATGAAAATTTCAGTGGTATCAATTATAGTTAAGTAAAAATTAGAGATCTGGAGATGGTCTAACCTGGAAACAAACATATGAGTTCTAATCCAAGGTAAAAGACAATAGTTGGCCTACTTCTAGGCCTATGAATCTAGTTATCTGAATCCCATAGCAGGAATGTGACCCTGGTTCATACATGATCTGAGTTAAAAAAGATGTCCTTTTTCTCAAGACTAAAGAAATGAGCAATGTTTTACTCAGTTTGGAATAAGTATTGTGAATAGTTGTACCAGGTCCTTGTTGGTCTTATTTAACATTGTCTCTACAATTGTGTTTTGGGCACATAGTAGGCACACAATATATATTTATTGAATGAACAAAACAATCTGTTATTTAATAAATGAGAACCACAGAGCCCTTTTTCAGGTATTACTTGGAACTCTAAGACTCTGCCTTGAGCCTTGGATATTTTTGAAACAAAGTTTGAAAATCACTGGTGCAGGTAAAAATAAAAAGTGAGATGGAACAAGTTGCTATTGAATAGGTCTAGTCCTCCTCAGTTATCCTGAATCTTACAGCATCTTTTTGTCTCCACTCTCTTTATACCTACAATACTTCATTCTTATGTTTGATCTCTAGGTAATAATGGATGGATTACTAATGAAGAAGACAACATGGGGCAGAAGGTAAAAAGAAGTGCAGAAGCTATGGTGAATTGAGTTTCATAGTCTCTTGAAAAAGTGAAATGAAATGAAACCTCATGAAAAAAAAAAGCAGTGCAATTCTCTTATATTTTCTGGCATTTCATTCCATGAATGTATCTTTTCTTTTTTTGAGGGCAGTGTCACTGGCCCTCACATGTGGGACCCGAACTGGGGCCGCTGGCTTCCCAAGCCAGCACTTAACCACCACGCCACTCGGCCAGCCCACCATGAATGTATCTTAATGATAGAATATTTTCTGTAATACAGTAGATCAGGTTAGATAAAAGTTTGGGCCGGCCGAATGGCGTGGTGGTTAAGTGCTGGCTTGGGAAGCCGGTGGCCCAGGTTCGGGTCCCACATGTGAGGGCCAGTGACACTGCCCTCAAAAAAAAAAGTAAGCAGCACATCTGTTTGAAGAACAGAAAAAGGATGCTGAAGAGCCAACCTTAGAATACATGAACCACAGCCTTTTATCCAACTGAAATAGCATTTTGGATAACTCTGAAAACATAATTGGCATACGTTTTTAAATTTATTTTCTGAATGTGGACGTTGGTTTAATATCCAAATCATCAGGATACTCAGAGGCTAGTGTCAGAAAGCATTAGCGGGCCAGCCGAGTGGCACGGTGGTTAAAAGCTGGCTTGGGATGCCAGCGGCCCTGGTTCAGGTCCCACATATGAGAGCCAGTGACACTGCCCTCAAAAAGCAAACAAACAAACAAAAAAACATTGAAAGTATTAGCTTACAGAGCTTCCACTACAATCTGAATTGAAGCATATAGCTATACGTAGGAAAACACTCTGATATGAGAGTTTCCTATGGCACAGTTTGAACCTAGAAATCTGGATGCACTATTTAGTTAGAGCATCATTTTAGTAGATTTTTTCCATAAGAGTAGCCTGAAGCAAAATAGAATAAAGGTAGTTTCTTCTATATGACAAAATTGTTTCAATCCAAAGTACCCCACAATCCTGTGATTGCAGCCTCTGGCCTGCAACTTTAATTCTGACTATTTTCTCCCTGAAACAATTCTTTAAGATTTTCCACTAAAACTCTAAGCCCAACATATGATGCTTATGCAGCATGATGTGGTGTGGACTCTGAATATAGAAAAGTACATTTCAAAAGTTCATATGAAAGATAGCTCTGATTCCATTTCCTGCAAACAAAAAAGGGAGAGACTTAATAGAGAAAAGAGACACTAAAAGCTGTAATTATGAATATAAGAAGCTACTAAAATGAAGAATAAAATGATAAATAACTCAAGAATGATTATATAAGGGTAGCATGAGTTATAAGAGTAGTATCAAAATGAAAAACTAAGATTCAGTGTAAAAATAGACTTATACACAGGGCTAAGATTAATAAAAGGGCTTTGAAGATATGTATAAAATATTGCATAAGAATATTATATAAGTATAACAACATTGCCCATAACAGCACAAATTGAATGAGAAACTAGACAGAAGTGAAAACAAAGGAATCATTATATATATGAAAATGTATGAATCGAAAAACATACAAAGGTTAGGAAACAGAGCAAGGCACAAAAATTATAAATAGTATGACTCCATTTTTAGAAATTCAATCATATGAAAAAGAAACAATGTATTATTTAGCAACAGATATATAGTAGGTAAATTCAGAAAAATATAATATACTTTATTAAATAAAATATAGAATATATATGGGCTGGCCGAATGGCGCGTTGGATAAGCACTGGTTTGGGAAGCCGGTGGCCCCGGTTCGGGTCCCACATCTGAGGGCCAGTGATACTGCTCTCAAAAAAAAATATATAGAATATATACCCTTGTAGTTTTAACAATGAGATTGGGGTTTCAGTCACAAAAATGGTGGACTGAGGAGTACTTCTTTTTATTTATTTATTTAGTTTTAATTAGTTTCAGGTGTACAACACAGTGCAATAGTTATACATTTTACCCCTCAAAGTGACAACCCCCCACCCCCAATTTGCCACCTCACTTCCCACCCCATATCATATATATCTATTACTCTTTCTCTGACTCTCTTCCACAGTATAATCCACATCCAATGACTATCTATATATATATATTCAATTACAGTAGGTATACAACCTCCGCTTCAGGTATATAGTGCAGTGATCAAACCTCTACTCCATGCATGAAATGGTCTCCCTAACAAGATCTATGACCATCTGACACCCCACAAAATATTTACAACATTATTAATTATATTCCACAAACTGTTTTTCATATCCCAGTGGCAATATTGTGGTTGCTTATTTTTGCTGTCTAATCCCTTCCCCTTCTCCCTCATCCCCATCCCCCTTCCAATTAGCAACCCTGATTTTTCCTCTATATCTATGAGACAGTTTCTGTTTACTTTGCTCATTCATACAGTTTTTCAGATTTCACATATGAGTGAGATCATATGGTATTTGTCTTTCTCTGACTGACTTATTTCACTTAACATAATAGTCTCTAGGTCCATCCATATCATTGCAAATGGTACGATTTCATTCTTGAGGAGTACTTCTTGAAATCTGCCCTGGAAGTTAGAACATATTGAACAGTTATAATTCAACAAAGGATAACATAAGCAACACAAAAGCATGTCTGATGATCCATGCATCAAGTCATCTAAAGATGAGCGAATCAGGCTAGCAAGGGAGGAGAGAAAAGGGAAATGCAGAGACATGGGATGCAGTCCGGAGCTCACTGCAGTCTCAGGAGAGGGAAGAATTCAGGCTGTAGGCACACTTTCAGTAGCCCACTATCCTTCCTGGAAATCAGCATATAATATAGCTGAATCTAGTGTTCGGGGCAGAGATTTTGTAGCAAAGAACAACTACAGAAGGGTGAGAGCCCACACTGCCAGGCAGAAAGCAGAAAACAAAGACATAGGGCCTAGCTGACTCCCCCCCAGTCTCCCAGAGCTCCCCCCACCCAGTGTTAGAAGCGGGCTCCAGAAGAATTGGTAGCAGTGTCAGATTAAAGAACTGCAACTGCAGACACACAGTGCAACTAATTCTGATGATAGGGAAGGAACTGTATGGGTGAGACAGCTGTGGACTGGAAGAACATTGCCTTGAGCCACAAACACACCAACCACCTCTCACAGCCCACCCCATACCCACCTTTCTGGACATATCCTTAGGGACAGCCAGAGCCTCTGAGACACACAGGCTCTGCATCTTCCTGCAGGGACAGCACTGGGGATATAGAACTCTACCACCCATGGAGGTAGTGCCCTGAGATCCAGGAGACTCACTCACAGAAGAGAAGCCCACCTTCCAAGAATCCCCCATCAACATGAGAAAAGCCAGAAGAGTACAATGAAAAATAAAATGCTACATGAGAGAAAATGAAAGGCTACAGCAGGAGAGAAAATGAAACATTTTAGCAGCACCTACAGGAAAGCAAAAGAAAGCCCTTTTCATATCAACGTCCTACAGAATCCTTTCCTATAGATGTCCAGTAAGCAAAATTATAATACATTAATTGCCAAGAAATACCAAGACGACAAGGCAACTCAGAAAGAAAATGAAAAATCTCCAGAAAATGAACTTAAAATACATGGAAATATGAGACTTAACTGACAGAGAATTCAAGATTGCAGTTCCGAAAAAAACACAAGGAGATGCAAGAAAACTTACGCAATTTAATGAACTTAGAAGAAACAAATTAATTAACAAAATGAATATTTTACCGAAGAGATTGGAATTTTAAAAAAGAACAAAATAGGCCCGGCCAAGTAGCGCATTGGTTAGGAGCTGGCTTAGGACTCCAGCTATGAGCAGCGGGGCCCGGGTTTGGATTCCAAATATGAGGGCCAGTGACCAACAGCTCCACCTGGTTGCCTCTAGCTAAGATGGCTGGCGATGGTGTGGGCTGCAGCCTCTGCTGCAGTGGGCTGCCATAGGGTACAGTGTGTGGCAGGCAGCCAGTGTGAACAACTGGCACCCAGCGTGAGCTGCCAAGAGCCACTGTGAGTGACTGGCAAGTGACTGCCTCACCCAGGAAGAGTGCAATGACAACACCAACATGGAGCAGTGAAGCAATGTCCTCAACAACCAGATTGAAGAACAAAGAAGGACTGCAGCTTATCTGTTCCCCTTCTCCAACTCCCCAGCACTGTACCCCTCCCCCAATTCCCCAATAAAATCTTTAAAAAAAAATAGAAATTCTGAAGATGAAGAAATTAATAAAAGAAATAGTGGTTACCAGAGGATAAGAGGGGAGGGAGTGGTAAATATGGGTAAAGGGGATCAAATATATGGTGATGGAAAGAGAACTGACTCAGTGGTGAACACACAATGTGATATATACATGATGTATTACAGAATTGTATACCTGAAATCTACTTAACTTTGCAAACAATTATCACCCCAATAAACTTTAATTTAAAAAAAAATGAAAGAAAAAAAGAGGCAGCTTAAGAAAAAGCTGACCAGATGGAAGAAAGTATCAGTGATATTGGAGATAGAAATGTGAAAATGACACAGATGGAAAAAGACAGAGACTTGAGAGTAAAAAAAATGAAAGAACTCTACAAGAACTTTCTGACTCCATCAGAAACAGCAGCATAAGAATAGTGGGCACAAAAGAGGGAGAAAAGGGAGAGAAGGGTACAAAGAGTATATTCAAAGAAATAGTTAAGAACTTCCCAAACTTGTGGGTATCTTCCCAAAAAATCTGAAACATTTATCTATAAAGATATATGTACTTTGATGTTCATTGCAGCATTATTTGTGGTGGCCAAGACATAGAAACAACCAAAGTGTCCTTGAATAGATGATTGGATAAAGATGTGGTATGTATACACAATGGAATACTACTCTGCCATAAGAAAAGATGAAATACTGCCATTTATGACAACATGGATAGATCTTGAGATTATTATGCTAAGCAAAATAAGTCAGACAGAAAAATTCAAGAACCATATGATTTCACTGATACATGGTATATAAAACTGAAAACTGATGACATTGCTATGACATCATCCCCTCATAGTCTTGTTTAATGTCATTAAACCTGTTTGGAATGCCCTTCTTTTTCATATGGATTTCTACTTGTAGGCATCAATTTTTTTTATTTTTTATTTTTTAGCTAAGCCATCCTGCCAGCTGTTGACAGCTCAGCATCCGCTCAGCTCAGCCCGGGATTCCAACCCGTAACCCTGTTGCTCAGAGTTCACACTCTTGAGTGAGCTCTTAACCAACTTAGCTACTTGGCCTGCTTAAGCATCAAATTTTTACCACAATATTTATGATGCAATTGAAGCCGAATTTATTGATTTGTGTTTTCCTAAATAAAATTAAATACAGCTTTAGTACCAAGTCATCAAGGTCGATGAAAAGTTCAGTAATTCAACTGGGATTTTGTATGACAGTGTCTTATGGTTGTATTAGAGTTCCAGGAGCTTTTGAGTGTCTCCCTAAGAGTCATCATTTCCTGTTGATTCTCCTGATGCCATCTCTGTTTCTCCACCATCTGTTCTATGCTCCCTAAAGTATTTCTTAACTTCTAGGCTTTATACCTTGTCCAGTATGGTCCTTTGAAGCCTGGAAGTTCTTATAATAATTTTACTCAGTTCTTCAAAACTTGGTCACAATAAACCATTAAGACTAACAAGGTATACATGTTTAGTGCTTTTTATGGGTTCTTGTTCAATCATTCTCATTCAAGCTATTGTCACATTTAAATCATTGTTCTCTATAAAATGTATATCTCCTCTACTTCTAACCCAATCTCTAGAAATCTAAGGGAAGAAGAACATAATCCTCTATCCCTTAAACCTTTGAACCAGCAAACCATTGTTTCCTCTGTGGTTAATTGCAAAATTAGCCACAGATTATATTCATCCTTTTACACATGCTCCCATGCAATATGACTTGATATCATTCTCATCAAGTGCTTAAATCATTTTCTCTCCTGCTTAAAAACAGTCTTGGTCATGTGATATTAGCAAATGTGACATAAGCAAGAGGCCTGAAAGATACTTAAACTTTGGATCATGTTATTTTGCTGCTCTTGGCACCCAGGAATCACCATATAAAGCAGCCTAGGTAAGCCTTCTGGAGAATTAGGAGACTATATGGGGAGAATAAGATATTATAGCCAGAAGACTGTCCACCACCAGATAAGTGAGTGAAGTCATCCTGGATCATTCAGCTTCCATCTGATGAGCAGCTCCAGATATATGAGAGAGGACAATCAAGATTAGCTGAGCAAGGGCAGGCCGAGTGGCACATTGGTTAAGAGCTGGCTTGGGATGCCAGTGGCCCCGGTTTGGATCCCACATATGAGGGCTAGTGACACTGCCCTCTACAGCTAACAATAGCTCCACCTGGTGCTGGGCTGCAAGCCCTGGCGACAGTGTAGGCTGCAGCCCCTGCTGCAGTGGGCTACCATAGGCTACAGTGAGTAGCCGGCAGCCATTGTGAGCAGCTGGCAACCAGCGTGAGCTGCCAATAGCCGAGGTGAGCAACCACCCAGAGGCCAGTGACCAATCTGCCTCACCCGGGAAGAGCACAATGACGATACCAACATGGGCCAGTGAAGCAATGTCTTCCACAACTAGATTGAAGAACAGACAGCAACTTGTCTGTTCCCCTTCACTGATTTCCCAATGCTGTTCCCTTCCCCCAATTCCCCAAAAAAATCTTTAAAAAAAATTAGCTGAGCAAAACCAGCTCAAAAAATGTGCCCAGCAGAAATGAGTGCTAAATAATAGCTGTTGTTTTAATTCACTGAATTAATTTTCTAGGGCTACCATAATAAAGTACCATGGACTGGGTTGGTAAACAATATAAATTGAGTTTCTCATAGTTCTGGATGCTAGAAGTCTGTGATCAAAGTATTATTTTGTTTTGAGGATTCTCTCCATGGCTCGTAGATGGTTTTCTTCTACCTGTGTCTTCACATGTTTTCTCCTCTGTACATGTCTCTGTCCTAATCTCCTTTTATAAGGACACCAGTCATATTGGATTAGATTCTACCCTAATGAACCCATTTTAATGTAATTGCCTTTTTAAACACCCTATCTTAAAATACAGTCATTTCTGAGGTACTGGGTATTAGTACTTCCATAATGATTTGGGGGCCTGGGTACAACCCAGTCTAAAACAATTAATAAATTGTAATTCCCTCTAGGTGTCATCCTCACTCAAACAATTTTATCTTCAGGCTATCAACTTTTCCTTATTTGCTCTAAAATATAAAATCCCATTTATTTGTCCTCTAGAGGTAAGGAGATCCTGGATATCTAAGAAACTCCTCTTTTTCTTCATTGGAAATAAAAAGCACCAAGAAATTCACACATTAAACTCTAAAATAAATAAATTATCATACAACACACCAACCCTTCAATGCCCTCTGCCATGGGACTTCCCTTCACTTCTCTAAATTTCTATAGCACTGGCACATCCCTATCACACCACTTGGTACTTAAACATATACTACCATGCAATTTAACCTTAGTGTATAAATGTGACATCTCATCAAGCAGACAGTGAACACTTCGAGAGTAGAGTTCTGTCAGATAGTTTATACTTCCAATAGAAAAGCTGGCCATTCAACTTGCACTCAAGACCAAATTAGCTTAGTGATATTATATCTTGTAATCAATGACTCTAATAGTACCTGTTTTCATTTTACTCTATATATGGTCTGTCTTTCATACTTTCCATAGCAAAATGAGAAGACATTGTGTTGTGCTCCTTTTGTCATCAGAAAAATGACATCAATTTTTTTTTTTTTTTGAGGGCAGTGTCACTGTCCCTCATATGTGGGATCCGAGCCAGGGCCGCTGGCTTCCCAAGCCAGTTCTTAACCAACACGCCACTCAGCTGGCCCCTGACATCGAGTTTATTTATTTATTTATCTATTTATTTATTTTTATTAGTTTCAGGTGTACCACACAATGCAATAGTTATACTCTTTACCCCCCAAAGTGAAAACCCCCCTCCCCCAGTTCGCCACCTCACTCCCCCCCCACTATCATACATATATATCACAACTCTCCTGACTCCCCTCCACAGTATACTCCACATCCCGTTACCAACCACATATTCAGTTACAGTTGGCATACAGTACTATACAACATCAGTTTCAGGTGTACAGTGCAGTGATCAAGCCTCTACTCCATCCATGAAGTGGTCTCCCTAACAAGACATGTGACTATCTGACACGCCACAAAATTTTTGCAACATTATTATATTCCCCGAACTGTGTTTCATATCCCTGTGGCAATATTGTAGTTTTCTATTTATGCTGTCTAATCCCTTCCCCTTCCCTCCTCCCCCCTCCCAACTAGCCACCCTCAGTTTTTCCTCTACATCTACGAGTTTGTTTACTTTGATTGACATCGAGTTTTTATTGCTTACAATGGGCTTCAGGAAAGTGATACCTAATAAATGAATAGTTTTTCATGTTATTACTTCATATTTTGAACACAAAGATTATTCAAGCAATAAAAACGTTTTTGTGAATATATTTATTTAAATTCAGACTATTAAACAAATTGCTATATTGCATATTATATCTAAAGGTAAACTTGGAACATCTATTTTTCCCCATTTATGGATGTATAAGAAAAGATAAGGCAATCTTCAACCTAAGAGGCTTTATGGCAATTATTTTTGCATACCATAAGGTTCCACTAAACATCTGAGGGAGCAAATTATGTTTTTATATCCTAGTTAGAAAGAAAACAGGTGCTAATATAGCTATTGACTACAAAATGCAATATCACTAAGCTAATAGAAACCAGGAATCTTGAGTACATAGCAAGCTGCTGCAAATAGGTCTGCTCTGAGCTTCACACAATTCTGACACATCCAAAGGGTCTTGTCTCTAAAGAACCTTGAAATACAGTGGATGATTACCTACCCTTATACTTAATGATACCCCTGACTGTAGCTACTCAGGCCATCCACACCTTGGTCAGTCTGGCCTCTATACCTATTATCATATGAGAATGGCTACTTCCTGTTTTTTTCCAACAATTTCTTGCCATAACTTTCTTCAAGAGCTAATACAGAAATTATCTTCTTAAATAGGTAGTAATAATAATTAGCATTTACTCTGTGCTAGGTTCTGTCCTAAATATTTTCATATATTAAGTCACTTAATTTTTTCAATAATTGTACAAGGCTGTTATTATTCTCACTTTTTAATGCAGGAGGTAACTAGTCACAGGGAGACTAAGTGAATAATCTATGTTGCATGGCTAGTAAGTGGAGGAAGAAAAGTAAATCAGGGAGGGACCCTGCCCCTGGATCTCTTGTCGTTAACAATTTTTTACCATAATCCTATGATAACTTTATTCTGCACACTACTCATACTCACATACAAATTTTAGATATATTTTTTTCTTTTTTTGAGGGCAGTGTCACTGGCCTTCATATGTGGGACCCAAACCAAGGCCGCTGGCTTCCTAAACCAGCGCTTAACCACCGCGCCACTCGGCCGGCCCACATTTTAGATATTTTTAATGTCTATGATATGCCAGATACCATATTATGTACTCATAAATGTTATAGAAGTTAGTCTTCAAAGCATCACTGAGATAGAGACAAAGGCATTGGGTACTTGGGCATTTGTGCTTCATGTAAATATGTGAAGAATATATAGAGTTAAAATTATCCATCAAAAATAAATAAATAAGTAAATATTATCCATCAAAATCCCTTAAATTGCTCATAGAGAATATTATACACAGTTTTATGCATGCATAACCATATGATAATTCTTATGCGCATTAAAATTTGAGAGTTCCTGAGCCAAACTAAGGGAAAGAACAGAAAGAAAAGACAGCATGACATGCTGGTGCCAAAAAATTAAAGCCATACTGCCTTTGGGATAACTATCAAATCCCTAGAAGAGGATGGGGAATTCCGTTGCTGGGGAAAGTGTTGCTGGGGAAAGACGATGGGGAAAGTGTTGCTGATGGTCTGCACATTTTTTTTTTTAAATTAGAGTTTATTGGGTTGACAATTGTTAGCAAAGTTACATAGATTTCAAGTATATAATTCTGTAACACATCTTCTATATATCACATTGTGTGTTCACCACACAAAGTCAGTTCTCTTTCCATCACCATACATTGGTCTGCACATTTTATTTCACACTGTCTTTATGCGAGGTCTCCATAACTTTAATACATATTCATATTTGCTTGGTGTGTGGATTACACAAAATAGTGTGATTGTACCTCAGGGGTGATTGAGATGTTAGGTTATTAAAGTTAGCTTCTAAGTTAAATGCACAAATATAATGTGACTCTTGTATTCTGTTTTCCTCATTATACAGATGAGAAAATTGAGACTCTAGGGCCAGCTGAGTGGCGCATTGGTTAAGAGCTGGTTTTGGGATGCCAGCGGCCCCGGTTCGGATACCACATATGAGGGCCAGTGACACTGCCCTTTACAGCTAACAACAGCTCTACCTGGTGTTGGGCTGCAAGGCCTGGCAACAGTGTAGGCTGCAGCCGCTGCTGCAGTGGGCTGCCATAGGCTACAGTGAGTGGCCGGCAGCCAGTGTGAGCGGATGGCAGCCAGTGTGAGCTGCCAATAGCCATGGTGAGTGACCATCCAGAGGTGGGCCACAGATCTGCCTCATCCGGTAAGAGCGCAATGACGATACCAACATGGGCCAGTGAAGCAACGTCCTCCACAACTATACAGAAGAACAAAAAGACAGAAACTTGTCTGTTCCCCTTCCCCAATTCCCCAACGCTGTTCCCCTCCCCCAATTCCCCAATAAAATCTTTAAAAAAAAAAAAAGGAAAATTGAGACCCTAAATGTTAGGTAACTTGCCCAAGATCATCCAGCTCAGAAGTGATGGAAGTAGGTTCCGTTTCCACTGTAACAAGTTTCCTTATCAGGAAGTATAACATGGCGATTAAGAGCTTTACTTCTACTTCTAAATCTAGATTGCTTGGGTTTGTTGTCTAGTCTGTCATTGAATGACTTAACATGAGAAAATAACTCTGCTTCAGTTTCCTCACCTGTAAAATGTGGATGGTGAAGATAATGGTATTATTATATCTATATGGTTGTGAAAATGAAATGAAAAATAAAATGTATGGGCTGGCCGAATGGTGCATTGGTTAAGAGCTGGTTTGGGGATGCCAGCGGCCCTGGTTTGGATACCACATATGAGGGCCAGTGACACTGCCTCTCTACAGCTAACAACAGCTCCACCTGGAGCTAGGCTGTGTGAGCCCCATTCCTGGAGACGGAGTGGGCTGAAGCCTGTGCTACAGTGGGCTGCCATAGGCTACAGTGAGTGGCCGGCAGCCAGTGTGAGTGGCTGGCATCCAGTGTGAGCTGCCAATAGCCGCGGTGAGCGACAATCCAGAGGCCGGCGACCTATCTGCCTCATCCGGGAAGAGCGCAATGACAATACCAACATGGGCCAGTGAAGCAACGTCCTCGGCAACTAGACTGAAGAACAAAAAGACAGCAACTTGTCTGTTCCCCTTCCCCGATTCCCCAACGCTGTTCCCCTCCCCCAATTCCCCAATTTAAAAAATCTTAAAAAAAAATAAAATAAAATGTATATAAAACATTTCAAAAATGCATGGCAAGTATTATAGTAAGTGCTCAATACCTTTTATTATTAACTATCTAGTTTGTGTCCAGAGGCCCAATTTCTGTAGAGTGGGGTGGAAGGGTTAAGTAGAAATTCCATGCTGATTATACTCTATGAACTTTTGCTTCTTTGTATCATCCATGATCAACCTTAGAAACAATGACAGGAAACAACTTTGATTACAGTGTGCTACTATCCAATAAAGGCCAAACCTGCTGTGTTCCCAGTTTATAGACACCTGATAGAAACATCTACTTCTACAACAGCCTCCCCAAATATATGAATGCAAATGCACTTGTTATATAAATAGCATACTTAAAAGCATCAGGCTAGGAAGCAGATGGAGACTGTACATAATTGTGCTAACATTTATGCTGTCAATAAACTCTCCTGGGCCATCATTACAAGATTCTTGGGGGTCTCTTCCCCCCACTTTAGAAGGCTGCAATTCCCATCAATAGTGGCATGAATTATATATTTGCATCAGCAGACGAATAAATTTCAAACAAACTGTCAGAATGAGTATATCAGGGCTGTAGTTTGATAAACACATGTATTACAATGAACCATGAGTAAAACCCCTTCTCTCACCTTCTTGTGGGATGATCAAAACAGATGTACATTTTAAACGATGTATGTTATTAAATTATGCATCACTAAACCTGATATTATTCCCTGGGGTTATGGATGTAAGAATGGTACCTGAGGAGCCTCAGGCCTTGTGGAGACTGGTTAGTGGTAAAATTATGAAGGAATGATTTGAATTCTCTCTGGAGGAAGTGTGTGTGGGCAGCAGGAGAATGAAAACAGGGTTGTTAAAATTATTTTATGTTTGAAGACCCAGTAATTGTTTGTTTGTCTAGAGTAGTCTTCCGTAACAAAGGATGGGTAACATAATTACTTCAGGAGATGTTACAAAATGCAAACACCAAATTTTATATCACACCAACTGAATAAGGAGGTTCAGAGCAAAAATAGTTTCAATGAAAAAAATTAAAAGCTCTTCTGATAGTTTTTCTCTGCATCCGAGTATAACAACCACTGGTTTATGCAATTTTAGGATATATCACAGGTATCCAAGGAGATTGTTAAACATATAGAAATCAGGGAGAAGGTCCAAAATAGCAGATTAGGTAAATTCTCTACCTGTTGCCTCCCTGGATCACATTAAAATCATGACTAAATTATAGAAAAATCAACCTCAGGAATCATCTGAAGACTAGTTGAACAGAACCCACATAAATAAGGGTATAAAGAAGAGGCCACATAGAGACTGGAAAGAGTGGTGGAGAAATGAAATGGACTGACCCCAATCGAGCAGGGAGTTGTTGAACACCAGGAGATGCATCTAGGTGTCAGATGTCTCTCTTAAAGAGGGAGAGGACCCAGCTTCACACTGGGTCATGTGCCAATAACAGGAATCCGCAAAATATCTGGCAGTGAAAATTAGTGAGGACTCGTGGTGAGAGAGAAGGCAGCTGGAAACCCAGATGTATTCATAGAAGACTTGCACAAAGACTCACTCACTGAGAAAGACTGAGTTGTGTGGCCATGGAGCGAGTGCTGGAGAGAGAGCTGCCATTATCCCTGTGTTGAACCCACCTCACATGTAGCCAACAAGAGGGCACCGTCTTTCCTACATTGAACCCTCTCTCAAAGAGCCAAATCTGAGAACACATTGGTCTGGTAAAATCCACATGGGTACATCACCTTGGTGATGCCCTGGGTCCACACCCCACTGAGCTAGTACTGCATCACTCCAGGCAATCTCAGCTGTTGGGTGGCCGGCCCTGCCCTGCAAGCTGTGGAAGCATTTTACAGCAGCAGACAGCTCATGGCAGCCTAGGGAAATTTTGGCAATGGGCAATCAGCCAGAACTTGTGCTGCAGCCTCTCTTGGGCAGATTTTGGTGATCTGCTTTCTTGAAGTGAGTGGTAGCTGACTGCAGTATTCTCAGGGAGTATTGTAAAGTGCTCACAGACCTAACATTGGCACAATAACTGAATCTGCATTAACTTTGTAAAACCCAATGGCCATGCCTCAAGATTCTCTGGGATCCTGCCATGCCAAGCTACAGCTGCATTGCCAGGGGCACTCTCAACACTGGGTCAACCAATCTGGCCACACACATAAGGAGGATTTTTTCCTTTTAAGATTTCATTGGGGAATCAGGGGAGGGGAACAGCATTGGGGAACTGGGGAAGGGGAACAAACAAGTTGCTATCCTTTTGTTTTTCAGTCTAATTGCTAACTGACCCATGGACATTGCTTCATTGGCCCATGTTGGTATCATCATTGCACACTTCTTGAGTGAGGGAGTTTGGTTGCTGGCCTCTGGTTGGCTGCTCACAGCAGCTCTTGGCAGCTCACACCAGCTGCCAGCCAGTCACGCTGGCTGCCGGCCTCTCACTGTAGTCTATGGCAGCCCATTGCTGCAGGGGCTGCAGCTATGCCTTCTCGGGGACTTACAGCAGCCCAGCTCCAGGTAGAGCTGTTGTTCACCATCTTAGCTGTAGAGGGCAGTGTCACTGGTCTTCATATGTAGGATCTGAACTGAACCGGGGCTGTTTGCGTCCCAAGCCAGCTCTTACCAACGCACCACTCGGCTGGCCCCCTAAGGAGGATCTTTTAGTAGCTACACCTTATGGGCAGTTGGCAGGTTACAACAGGCCTAGAGAAACCCTGGGCCATTTGCTAAGCTTCCCCAAGCCACATAACCTTGGCAGTTGGCCTCATCTCACAGCAAGGCCACTCCCACATACCTCAAGGTCAGCACAGTCATCAACCAACCACATGTAGCATTTTAAACCCTATCAGGTAACCAAGAGCCAGCCACAGGCAAGGCTGAGATTGGCCTGCATGGGAACCACTCCCAAGAGACACCAGAAACAACACACCCAGAGGACTACTTCAGAACACACTAAAGGGTTACATGATAAGACTCACAAGTGGCACACACAAAGGGTGGTCTCAATAGGCATAAGAGCACACTAGAGTGAACCCCCTTATAGGGGCATCCGTCACACAGCAGCTCATATGCTGTGTGCATAGCCAATCCTCCCAGCCATTAGTCTGAGTGTTAATCCCACCAACAGATGTGACAAAAGCAAATAAGGCTCAACTACAATAGGAGAATACACAGAACATGAACAATGGACACTCCTGGAACACACATACAGGTGATCACGGATACTTGACTACAGGAACACACAGGACACATACTATGAGGTCTGACAATTAAGTTCGCAAACTTCATGCAACAATGTTGCTAACCTTCTTTGATATGAGAGAGATTACTCATTATGAATTTGCACCAACTGGACAAACAGTTAATCAAGTTTACTACTTGGAAGTGCTAAAAGGGCTGCATGAAAAAGTTAGACTACCTGAACTTTTCACCAACAATTCATGGCTCTTGTATCACAACAATGCACCAGCTCATATAGCACTGTCTGTGAGGAAGTTTTTAGCCAGTAAACAAATAACTGTATTGGAACACCCTCCCTACTCACCTCATCTGGCCCCCAATTACTTTTTCTTTACCTGAAGATAAAAGAAAATGTTGAAAGGAAAACATTTTTTTAAAGATTTTTATTGGGGAATTGGGGGAGGCGAATAGATAAGTAGCTGTCCTTTTGTTCTTCAGTCTAGTGGAGCACATTGCTTCACTGGCCCATGTTGGTATTATCATTGTGCTCTTCCTGGGTGAGGCAGATCGGTCACCGGCCCCTGGACAGCTGCTCACAGCGGCTCTTGGCAGCTCACGCTGGATGCCAGCCGCTCACGCTGGCTGCCGGCCAATCACTGTAGCTTATGGCAGCCCACTGAAGCAGGGGCTGCAGCCCACACCATCGCCAGGACACAGGCAGCCCAGCTCCAAGTCGAGCGCTGTTCACCATCTTAGCTGTAGAGGGCAGTGCCACTGGCCCTCATATGTGGGACCTGAACCAGGGCCCCTGGCATCCCAAGCCAGCTCTTAACCAGCACACCACTTGGCTGGCCCTTAAACTAAAAAAATTTGATGACATTCAGGACTTCAGGGGTCATACAATGACAGCACTGATGGCCATTCTAGAAAAAGAGTTCCAAAATTGCTTTGATGGGTAGGCTAGGTGCTGGTGTTCATGCATAGCTTCCCAACATAGGTACTTTGACGGTGGCTATAATGATATTCAGCAATGAGTTATGTAACAATTTTTCTAGGATGAGTTCACAAACTTAAATGTCTAACCTCATATAGAAGGCCACCAGCGAAGACTGAGAGACATAGGAGATCTACCTAATTCATAGAAATAAACATGCAGAAGCAACCAAAATGAGGATACAAAGACACATGTGTCAAATAAAAGAACAGGAGAAACCTCCAGAAAAAGAGCAAAATGAAATGAAGCAACAAACCAACCTACCAGAGACAGTTGAAAATATTAGTGATAATGTCAACAAAGAGACAGTAATCATAAAAAGGACATAAAAACCATAAAAGAACATTCATAAATAAAGAATACAGTAACTGAAATAAAGTACAGAGAGTGCCAAAAAATGTACACACATTTTAAGAAAGGAAAACTGTATTAAATTTGTAATATTCAGTTTATACCAATAACAAAAGATTGATACAAATCATGTTTGACTTGTAGAATTACAAGTGGTGCTCAAAGTGGTTACTTTCAGAGTCCACACACTTCTGATTATGACAAACTACTGCTTGAGTAATGTTAATCAAGGTGTTCACTTGTATACAGTTTTTTGTCACCCCCAGTATATACTAGAAGGAAACAACTGCAGATCGGATGAAGCAGATAATTGATTCAGAAAGTTAGGAGTCACAGTATCAGAAACACCCAATCAGAGCAACAAAAGGGGAAAAAAAGAATAAAGAAAACAAAGATAGCTGAAGGGACTTTTTGGACAACATCAAGCATAATAACAGTAGCATCACAGGAATACCAGAAGCAAAGAGGGAATAAGTGATCGACAACTCATTTGAAGATATAATCACTGGAAACTTCCTTTATCTGGCAAAGGGAAAGACATACAAACCGAGAAGTGCAGAGTCCCAAAAAGATGAAACCAAACAGGGCCACACAAAAACAAAATTAAAATGGCAAAGTTTAAAGACAAAGAGAGACTCCCCAAAGCAGCAAGACAAAGACAGTTAGTAACATAAACGTGAGCTCTTATAAGACAATTGGCTGATTTCTCAACAGAAACTTTGCAGGAAAGAAAGCATTGGCTGGAAATACTAAAAGTGATGAAAAACATAAGCATACAACCAAGAGTACTCCACCCAGCAAGGTTATAATTCAAAACTGAAGGGGATAGGGCTGGCCAAGTGGCGCAGTGGTTGGGCGCTGGCTTGGGGGGCCGGCAGCCCGCATGTGAGGGTCAGTGACACTGCCTTAAAAAAAATAAACTGAAGGGGATAGGAAGAGCTTTCCAGAAAAGAAAAAGTAAAGAAATTCATTACTGCTTAGCCAGTACTAGCCAGTACTACAAGAAATGGAAAAAAAAATTATTTATGAAGAAAAAGGGGTAAAACAAACAAAAGAAAATAAAAATGTGAATAATATAATGGAAATAACTATGTACCTATCAACATTAACTTTAAATATAAATAGATTAATCAAATGATATAGGAGGATAAATGGGATCAGATATATGGTGATGGAAGGAGAACTGACTCTAGTTGGTGATCACACAATGTGATGTATAGATGTACAGAATCGTACACCTGAAATCTATGTAACTTTGCTATCAATTGTCACCCCAGTTAACTTTAATTAAAAAAAGTGAAGGGATTAGGAAGTACACTGAGAGTAGTTACAAAATAGCCAGAGAGGGCCGGCCGAGTGGCGCAGTGCTTAAATGTTGGCTTGGGACGCCAGCGGCCCCGGTTCGGATCCCACATATGAGGGCCAGTGACACTGCCCTCAAAAAAACAAAACAAAACAAAATAGCCATAGAAATGTGAAGTACAGTATAGTCAAAATTATTGTAACAACTATGTTTAGTATCAGATTGGTACTAGGCTTATAGGGAGATCACTTCATGAATCATATAAATGCTTAAGCACTATGTTGCACACCTGAGATTGATGTAAAATAATATTGCATGTCAAGTAAAATTAAAAGTATGTAGAGTCATGGGATATAAAGTACATGTAGGGAATATAGTCAATGGTATTATAATACGTATGTATTGTTTCAGATGAGTAGTAGATTTGTTGGGGTTATCACTTTATGAGGTGTGTAAATGTCTAAACACTATGTTGTTTTGTACACTTGGAATTAATACTATAATTTCATATAATATAATATAAAAGTAATATATATTACCCACCCTTAAATTCAGATTTAGTAAACCTTGTGGTGGGCCCAGGAATCTGCATTACCAGGTGCCACTATTATTACATATATTTGGGAAGTAATAGATCAGATCATGATTGTAACGATGTCTTTGAGCCCTAGAAAAGCCTGGTGTATTTCAGAATTAAGTATAGGCTTTCAATAAATATCTGTCATGTATATAACATTGACCTAGAGTTTTCTACACTTGGGAGTGGACTAGAAAGAAAACATAAAATATGGGTCTTGTATAAGAGTATCTTTTTTTTTTTTTGAAGGCAGTGTCACTGGCCCTCACATGTGGGACCCAAACTGGGGCCGCCGGCCTCCCAAGCCAGCGCTTAACAACCGTGCCACTCAGCTGGCCCAAAGAGTATCTTTTCATGCTCCTGAGAAGACATATTTTATCCACAAACACTAAGAATATAATCTAGCCTTTTCATACAGCTGCACTTTGGTTATTGGGCATTGTGTGGTGGTCATAGTGGATTAAAGGATGTTAGCTCCCTTAAGTGTCCCTAAAAAAGGTTACTAGTTGGGACCCTTTTCCACAGCTACCTTAACTCTTTCCCCTTCCCCAAATACTTATACATTAACCACCTCAAATGTCCATGTGTACTCAGGGTAGTTAACTTCATCAAACCTCTGTAACCAGGAATCTTACTCTGAGAATAATGGGTTGACATTTCAAGTCAGGCTTTGTCATTTCTTTCCCTCCTCTGGCTGTCATCCTTTTCACTCAAGTGAAGCTACTGCCTCTTACTTCCTCCAAAGGAGGTGTAAATTGCTCTCCCTAGGATACCTGAATGAGTTTATGAGTCAAAGAAAGGAACAAAATCTATTTGCTCCAGTAGTGTAATTGCACTTCGTAGAGAGGATTGAACACTTGTTCTCTCAATTACCTTGCTCTAATATAATGTCTATGTCCTTTTCACCTGTGCCCTGAGACTAAGGCAGATGCTGCATTTTAGCTTTTTGGGGTAATTTTGAGGCTGCCTGAGTTGCGCGGTAGTTAAGCGCAAATTGGGGTGTCAGCGGCCCCGGTTCGGTCCCACATATGAAGGCCAGTGACATTGCCCTCAAAAAAAAAAGATACTCATGGGGTAATTTTGTATTATCGCTTATTTTGTTTTTTTTTTATCAGAATATTTTATTTAAAAAATTATTAAAAATATGGAAAGAATTGTTCAGTCACTGCCTAGATTCTACAATGAACATGTTCCTTTTTCCTTTATCACACACCTATACATCACTGTTTATCCCTCAATTAACATTTTTCATGCTTTACAATGTCTATTTGCAGATATTAGCCCCATCTGTTCGTATTCTTTTTTCACTTTAAAGTTCTATAATATTTTTTTCAACTGTAATTGACAGTCAATTTACTTTTATATTAGTTTCAGGTGCACAGCACAGTAGTTAAACATTTATATAATTTATAAAGTGATCCCCCTGATTAGACTACTATCCAAGTAGAACTGTACAGTTATTACAATATTATTTACTATGTATCCTATGCTGTAGTTTATATCTCCTGACAATTTTGTAACTATCCATTTGTACTTTTTAATCCCATCATCTTTTTCACCCAGCCACCAAACCTCCTCCCATCTGGCACCTGTCAACTGTTTTTTATATCTATGAGCCTGTTCCTGTTTTATTTGTTCTTTAGATATGAAATATAAGAGAGGTCATATGGCATTTGTCTATCCCAGTCTGACTTATTTAAGTAGCATAATAACCTCCAGGTCCATGTCGTTGCAAATGGTAAGATTTTATTCTTTTCTATGGCTGAATAATATTCCATAACATGTGTGTACCACCTCTTCTTCATTCAATCATTAATTGGTGGGCAGTGAGGTTGCTTCCATGTTTTGACAATTGTAAATAATGCTGCAGTGAACATAGGGTGCATATATCTTATCAAATTAGTGTTATGAATTTCTTCAGAAAACACCCCAAGTAGATTTGCTGGGTCATAAGGTAATTCTTTTTTAATTTTTTGAGGAAAATCCAAAATTTTTTCCATAGTGGCTGCACCAATTTGCAATCTCTAAACAGTGCACTAGGGCTAGCCAGCGACCCTGGTTCGGTCCCACATATGAGGGCGAGTAACACTGCACTCAAAAAAAATACAGTGCACTAGGGTTGCCTTTTCTATTGATGTCAATGTGGGTAAAAGTACCCTACTATAAACCGGATTACAGTCTATTTGTTTCATTACATTGGTCAATATTTGTTTTATATATTTAGGTGCTTCTATATTAGGTGCATAAATATTTACAAGGGTTATATCCTCCTGTGGGATTCATTCCTTTATCACTATGAAATTCATTTTTTTTAAAGATTTTATTGGGGAATTGGGGAGGGGAACAGCGTTGGGGAATCGGGGAAGGGGAACAGACAAGTTGCTGTCTTTTTGTTCTTCAGTCTAGTTGCAGAGGACGTTGCTTCACTGGCCCATGTTGGTATCATCATTGTGCTCTTCCCGGATGAGGCAGAATGGTCACCGGCCTCTGGATGGTCGCTCACAGTGGCTATTGGCAGCTTGCGCTGGCTGCCAGCCGCTCATGCTGGCTGCCGGCCACTCACTGTAGCCTATGGCAGCCCACTGCAGCAGGGGCTGCAGCCCACACCATCGCTGGGGCTTGCATAGCCCAGCTCCAGGTGTAAGTTGTTGTTAGCTGTAGAGGGCAGTGTCACTGGCCCTCACATGTGGGATCCGAACCAGGGCCACTGGCATCCCAAAACCAGCTCTTAACCAATGCGCCACTCGGCCGGCCATGAAATTCATTTTTTAATATCTTCTTTTTAGCCTTTGTTTTAAAACCTATTTTGTCTGATATAAGTATTGCTATTCCAGCCTTTTCTGTTTGTTTGTTTTCATTTTCATGAACTTTAAGATTTTATTGGGAAATTGGGGAAGGGGACCAGCCAAGTTGTTGTTCTTCAGTCTTCGTTGTGGAGGGCGGCAGTCACCATCTGGCTTCCCGATGACAGCTCATGGCCTCTAAGCTCAAGTTGCTGTGTTCAATCTTCATTGCAGTTGGGCATAGCCACTCTCCCATGCAGGAGTCAAACCAGCAGCCTTATTGTTAAGAACACACGCTCTATCCTCTGAACCATCCAGGTGGCAGCTTAGCTCAAGGTGCTGAGTTCAATCTTTAGTTGTGAGTAGGCATAGCCCACCATCGAACAGGCAATCTTGTTGTTACACTAACTGAGCCATCCTGCAACCTGTTGGCAGCTCAGTGACAGCTCAGCTAGGGTGCAGTGTTTACTGGCCCATGTGGGAATCAAACCGGCAACCTTGTTGCTCAGAGCACACACTCTAAACGAACTCTTAACCAACTGAGCCACTTGGCTGGCCCTGAACTATTTTTTATTTTGATACTTCTACTTTCAGTTCCTTGTGTCTTTCAATCTGAAGTGGGTCTCTTATGGACAGCACATGTAGGGTCCATGTTTTCTTATCTATTCTGCTATCCCATGTCTTTCTTTTTTGGAATATTTAATCCATTTACATTTAAAGTTATTATTGACTGTTACTAGTTCTTGCCACTTTATTACACACATTTATGTTATTTCCCCTTTTCTTCTTAAAGAAGTCCCTTTAATATTTATTGTAGTAATAGTTTGGTGGTGATGAACTCTTTTAAGCTTTTTCATGTCTTAAAAACTCTTTATGACCTTCAATGTTAAATGACAACCTTGCTGAGTAGAGTACTCTTGGTTGGAGGTACTTGTTTTTCATCACTTTAAAACTTTCATGCCATGCCAACAGGTGGCAGGATGGTACCAACAGGTGGCAGGATGGTATCAGCTAAAAAAAAAAAAAAAAAAAAAATTCATGCCAGTCTCTCTGGCCTGCAAAGTTTCTGTTGAGAAATCAATCGACAGTCTTTAACAGTCTTATGGTAACTCCCTGGTAGGTGAGTGACTGCCTTTCCCTTACTGCTTTTAAGATTCTCCCTTTTTCTTTAACCTTTGGTATTTTAATTATGATGTGTATTGGTTGGGCCTCTTTTGGTTCATGTTATTTGGGATTCTTGCACTTCTTGGACTTGTATGTCTAGCTCTTTAACCAGAATGAGATAGATAAGTTCATTTTTTATTTTTTAATTAAATTTTATTGGAGTGACAATTGTTAGCAAAGTTACATAGATTTAAGGTTTTCAATTCTATAATATATCATCTATATATCACATTGTGTGTTCATCACCCAGAGTCAGTTCTGTATCTATCACCATATATTTGATCCCCTTTACCCTCATCTACCACCTTCCCTCCCCCCTTACCCTCTAGTAACCACTAAACTATTGTCTGTGTCTGTGAGTTTTGTTTCTTCATTTGTTTTTCTTGTTCTTTTGTTGTTTTCAGTTTTATATCCCACATATAAGTGCAATTACATGTTTCTCTACTTTTTCTGTCTGAATTTTTTCACTCAGCATTATATTCTCAAGATCCATCAATGTTGTCACAAATGGCACTATTTCATATTTTCTTATGGTAGAATAGTTTTACATGGTATATATATATATATATATATATATATATATATATATATATATATATATATATATATCACAACTTCTTTTTCCAATCATCTATCAAAGTATACTTTGTTTGTTTCCATGTCTTGGCCACCTTAAATAAAGCTGCAATGAACATGGGAGCACATATATCTTCATTGATAAACGTTTTCAGATATTTTGGGTAGATACACAAGAGGGGGATTGCTGAGTCATATGGTAATTCTATTTTTAATTTTTTGAGGAATATCAACACTGCCTTCCATAGTGGCTGCACCAATCTGCATTCCCACCAACAGTGTATGAGGGATCCTTTTTCTCCACAACCCCTCCAACATTTGCTATTGATTGTCTTGTTGATGAAAGCCATTCTAACTGGTATGAGGAGATATTGCATGGTTTTAATTTGCATTTCTCTCTTGATTAGTGACACTGAGTGTTTCTTTATCAGTCTATTAACCTTTTGTATGTCCTCTTTGGAGAAATGTCTATTCAGGTCCTCTGTCAATTTTTAAATTGGATTGTTTATTTTTTTTCTTGTTGAGTTGTATGAGTTCCTTGTATACTTTGGATATTAGCCCCTTATTGTAGTCATAGTTTTCAAAAATCTTCTTCCATTTGGTTGATTGCCTCTTTATTTTGTGGATGGTTTGTTTTCCTGTACAGGAGCCTTTTAGTTTGATACAGTCCCATTCAGTTATTTTAGTTTTTACTTCCCTTGAATTTGAAGTCAAATTCTTAAAATCCCCTTTGAATCCAAGGCCCATAAATTTTGTACCTATGTGTTCTTCTATGCAGATTATTGTTTCAGGTCTTAAGTTTAGGTTGTTGATCCATTTTGCATTAATTTTGGTACAAGGTGACAGATAGCAGTCTAATTTCATTCTTTTGCATGTGGCTTTCCAATTCTCCCAGCACAATTTATTGAAGAAGCTGGCTTTTCTCCACTGTATGTGTTTGGCTTCTTTGTCAAAAATTATCTGTCCATATTTATGTGGGTTTAAATTTGGGTTCTCGATTCTATTCCACTGGTCTGTGTGTCTGTTTTTCTGTCAATATCATACTCTTTTGATTATTGTTGCCCTTCAGCACAAGTTGAGTTAGGGGAGTGTGATACCTATAGCATTGTTCTTTTTTCTTATGATTGCTTTGGCTATTTGGGGTCTTTTGTAGTTCTATGCAAATCTGATGATTTTTTTGTTCTATTTCTTTAAACATTGTCATTGTGATTTTGATTTTGAGGATTGCATTAAGTTAGTATATTTCTTTAAAAAATTATTACAGTTTTCAGTGTATAGGTCTTTCACATCCTTGTTTAATTTTATTCCCAGTTTATTTTATTATTTTTGTTGCAATTAAAAAAGGAAGTGTGTTTGTTTTTTTTGAATTAGCTTCAGATGTACAACACAGTGCAAAAGTTATACTTTTTACCCCTCAAAGTGACAACTCCCCTCCCCCAATTCTCCACCCCACTCCTCCCCCCCATATCATACTATGTATTTCAATTCCTTTGACTCCCTTCCACCGTATAATCCACATCCCATGAGTCTCTATATATTCAGTTACACTTGGCATACAATATTATACAACATCAATTTCAGGTATAGAGTGCAGTGATCAAGCCTCTACTCCATCCATGAAGAGGTCACCCTAACAAGACATATGACCATCTGACACCCCACAAAATTTTTACATTATTATGTTCCCCGAACTATCTTTCATATCCCTGTGACAATATTGTAGTTACCTATTTATGCTGTCTAATCCCTTCCCCTTCTCCCTCATCCCCACCCCCCTCTCAACTAGCAACACTTTTTTTCCTCTATAGCTATGAGACTGTTTCTGTTTCCTTTGCTCATTCATTCAGTTTTTCAAATTCCCCATATAAGTGAAATCATATGTATTTGTCTCTCTCCAAATGACTTATTTCACTTAACATAATAGTCTCTAAGTCCATCCATATCGTTGCAAATGGTACGATTTCATTCTTCTTTATAGCAGAGTAATACTCCATTGTATAAATGTACCACAGTTGCTTAATCCAGTCATCTACCGATGGGCATTTTGGTTGTTTCCAAGTCTTGGCTATTGTAAATAGCACTGCAATAAGCATAGGGGTGCATATATTTTTTCAAATTAGCGTCCTGGATTCCTCTGGGTAGATACCCAAGAGTGGAATTTCTGGGTCATACGGCAGTTCCATTTCCAGTTTTTTGAGATACCTCCATACTGATTTCCATAATGGCTGCACCAATTTGCAGTCCCACCAACAGTGCACCAGGGTTCCCTTTTCTCCACACCCTCGCCAGCACTTGTTGTTTGTTGATTTATTGATGATAGCCATTCTGACTGGTGTGAGGTGGTATCTCGTTATGGTTTTTGTTCGCATTTCCTTAATGACCAGTGAGGTTGAACATTTTTTCATATGCCTGTTGGCCATCTGTATGTCCTCTTAAAAGTTTTTTCACAACAAAGGAAACTATCAATAAAACAAAAAGGAAGCCTACTGAATGGGAGAATATATTTGTCAATGATACATCTGATAAGGGGTTAATATAAAAAATGTATAAAACACTCATGAACCTCAACAAAAAACAAACAATCCAAGTAAAAAATGGGCAGAGGATATGCCATTCATTTTGGACAGCTTAAGTACAATGTACCTTGGAGTAGGCCTGTTGGAATTGAGGTAATTAGGTGTTCTATTTGCTTCTTGGATTCAAGGATCCAGTTCTTTCCACAAGTTTTGGAAGTTCTCATTGACTATTTGTTTGAATATACTCTCCATTTCCTTCTCCCTTTCTTTTCCTTCTGGTATGCTCATTATTCTTATATTGCTCTTTCTAATGAGATCAGAAAGTTCTTGTAGCGTTCTTTCATTTCTTTTAACTCTCAAGTCTCTCTTTTCTTCCATCTCTGCCATTTCCAGATTTTTATCTTTGATGTCACTAATTGTTTCCTCTATCTGGCCAGCTCTATTAACTAAGCTGGCTATTTCATTCTTCATTTCTTTTATCGAGTTCTTAATCTCTAGAAATTCTATTTGGTTCTTTTTAAAAATTTTCATCTCTTGGGCTGGCCTAGTGACACATTAGTTGGTAGTTGGCTTGAGACTCCAGCTCTAGGCAGCGGTGCCCCAGTTCAGGTCCCACATGAGGGCCAGTGATGCTGCGCTGTCTAAAGGTAAGATGGTGAACAATAGCTCAACATGGAGCTGGGCTGTTGTGAGTCACTGGCTAAGGTGTAGGCTGCAGCCCCTGCTGCAGTGGGCTGCTGTGTTCTACTGTGTGTAGCTGGCAACTGGCCTGAGAGTTCGGCAGCTGCCATGAGCTGCTGTGAGTAGCTGTGAGCATCCATCTAATGGCAGGCGAGGGACTGCCTCACCTGGGAAGGGTGCAGTGATGGTTCCAACATGGGCCAGTGAAGTGATGTCATCCACATCTACACTGAAGAACTAAAAAAGGACAGCAACTTGTCTGTTCCTCTCCCCCAGTTCCCCAATAAAATCTTCAAAAAAATTTAATCTCTTTGGTAAAATGTTCATTTTTGTTCTTTGATTGTATTTCTGAGTACATTAAACTGCCTTTCTGTGTTTTCAAAACTGCAATCTTGAATTCTTAGACATTTATGTCACATATTTCCATGTGTTTAAGTTCATTTGCTGGAGACTTCATTTTCTTTCTGTGCTGCCTTGTTACCTTTGTTCTTTATGGCAATTAGTGAATTTTTATTTCTCTTCCTTGGCATGTACAGGAATGGTTTATGAAACAGGTTGGTAAGAAGAGGTCTTTCTTTTGCTTTTCAGTAGGTGTTGGTAGAATGCTTTATTTTCTTTCCTACTGCAGGCTTTTATTTTCTCTCACACTGTATTCTTATATTTTCTCTGCATTGATTTGGATTCTCACACAATGTGGGTGTTCCCTGGAAGGTGGGCTTATCCTCTGTGAGCAGGTCACGTGGGTCTCTGGGCATCACTTCCATTAAAAAACATGGATGTCTTCTGAAGTTTCAAAGCTCTTCCTCCACCAGATTCAGGACCTGTTTCTTTCAGTGACTCTGTTTACCCCTGCAGGGATCTGCCCACGTAGGTGGGAGCAGGGGGTGGGTGGGTTGTTAGAAGTGGCTCTGAGCAATGGTTGCGACCACCAGAATGGCCAATCCTGCACCCAAAGCTCTCTCCTCTTCATTGGAAGTATTGGGCTGTGAGTCTGGGACTATAGGCCGCGGTTCTCCTAACTGCAAATATTCTGTTCTTTTGATCTGTCACTGCTATTGTTCTCCTTCTATCACTGGGAAGGTGGATGTTGAGTGAGCTCTGGGAGAGTGGGAAGGGGGTGGCTGGGCTGCGTGTCTATTCCATCTGTCCTCTGCTTGGCAGTGAGGTCTTAAATCCACTGTTTTCACCCTTCTTCCCTCACTCTTTGCTCCAATGTCTCTGCCATGGGCTTTAGGTTCTGCTGTGTTATGTGCTGATCCCTCAGGCGGGCCTGTGGAACATAAAGGGAAGCTAGCAGTCCAAATTCTTTCCTCTCTCACTACTGCAGTAGCTCCAGAGTGCAGGGAGCTCAAAGTTCCAAGCTCCAGTCTGAATCTGCACGTGCAATTTCTCCGTCTCTCCTCTCTTGCTGGCCCAGTTTGCCCACCTTTAGATGATTTCAGTTGTGTGTCTCTTAGTCTTGTCTGTCTGCTCAGCAGGGAGTCCTTTGTGGATTTATAGTTGTTCAATTTGTTATAAATTCCAAGGGAAATTTCAAGAGGCTCACATCGTGCTGCCATTTCTCTAATCATTGTTTCTTCATATATGTTTTCAGGCCTTTGCTGTCTCTCCTCTTATTCTGGTACAACTATGATGCGAATGTTGTAGAGCTTCCTGTTGTCCCATAAGTCCCTTAAACTGTCTTCAGCTCATATTATTATTATTTTCTCTTTGCTGTTTTGATTGTGTATTGTCAACTTCCTTGTCTTACAAATCACTGATTAAGTCATCTGTTTCATCTAAACTGCTCTTCATTCCTTCTAGTGCATTCTTCATTTAAGTTATTGTACACTTCATTTCTGACCAGTTCTTTTTTGTGGTTTCTAAGTCCTTTTTTATGCTTACTATCTCTGCGTTGAAATTCTCATTACATGACTTAAGCCGTATCTTGTAGATTGCATGCCACCATTTTGTTTAGGTTTTTTTTGTTTGTTAGTTTGTTTTTCAGTTTTCTCCTATTGTTTTATATGGAACATGTTTTTTTTTTTTATAGCCTCATTTTGGCTATGCATCTGTGTTTGTTTTTATGTATTGGGTTGATCTGCTATATCTCCCAGTCATGGCAGACTGGCCTTGTATAGTAGGTGTCCTGTGATACCCAATGGTACAGTCTACCTGATCACCTGAGCCACTTGCTCCAGGGGTGTTCTTGTGTTTGTTGCAGGTACCCTCCTGTTGTAGTTAAGCCTTGATTGCTGTTGGCATGTCAGTGGGTGGGATTAATCCTCAAGGTGACTAGTGGTGTACATCGTCCATGGCCACAGAGTATGTGGTGGGATTCACCCCAGCAGATTGTTGTTTCTGCCAAGACCACCCTTTTTGTGTGCTTTTTAAAGGCTAATTTGTTGGTGGTCTGTTGTGTTCTGAAGTTGGCACCTGGTATGTTATTTCTGGGGCTTGTTGGGAGAGGCTGTCTTGAAGACCAAGGTCAGCCACTGCCTGGGACCAGCTCATGGCTACCTGGTAAGGAGCTACAAAGATATCTGAAGTTGGCCACTGCCTGTGTTGGACCTGGAGGCATGTGGGAGAGGGCATAATGTGAACCAAGTCTAGCTGTCACCAGTACCAGGTCTGGGTAGCTCAGCAAAATTCCCAGAACACCCTGAAGACTGGCACCACCTGCCAAGTTACATGAAAGGCTCAGCCACTTACAGAGCTTTGGGTGGTATGTGAGTTGGGTGAAGCTTGGTATCAGGAAGTGATGAGTGTAGGGCAAGTGGTGTTTACCTTGTTATTTCAGATTCAGACTTGCTCTCAGTGCTGAGCCTGAAGCCACTCAGCCAGAGGCACAGAGAACACCAAGGCCAGCCACTGCCTGTCTTAAGCCCACATAACCCTGAGATTAGTCCCAGAAAGACTGCAACATGAGCCCTAACCAAGTGCCTGCCAACAAAATTGCCTCCAGGATTGAACACGTTGGGTGGGGTAGAGTCCCAAGGAGTCTCCTGGGTGGAACAAGCAGAGTTAACCAGGACAATTCAGAATCATATTTGGCCATGTAGGGGGAGGGCTCAACACAGAAAAGATGATGCCCACTCACAGGGCACACAGGACAAGAGCTTAACACTGGGACAATGGCAGTAGTCCCTTCAGCCTTTGCCCTGAAGCCACACAACATAGTCTCTCCTTGTATGTTTCTGACACCTCCCAAGCCACTTTCCCTTCACTGGTGTCCAGGCTGAACACTTACAAACAAGTGAGTCTGTGTGTAGGCCGTTTATGTGGATGCCTGGGTTTCCAGCAGCTCTCCCTTTCACTCTGATGTATTGAATCCATACTGATTTTCACATCCAAATGTTTTGGGGGTGGTTCCTCTTCCTGGCACTGGGTTGGGGAGCATGGTGTAGGGCTGGGACCCTTCATTTCTCAAGGGAGACCTCTGCAGATGAAATACTCCTCTTGCTTCTCAAACACAACATGTGTGTGTGGAGGCAGCTATTTTCATATCTCAGCCCCTCCTAACAGTCTTCACATAACTTTTTCTTTGTATCCTTATTTATAGGACTTCTGTTTAGCTGGTATTCTGATGGTTCTCCAGGTTGATTGTTCCATAATTTAGTTGTAATTTTAATGGGGTCATGGAAGGAGGCAAGTACAGTGTTTACTTACTCTGTCATCTTGACTGGAACACTTATTGGAGTTTTTTTTGTGAAAAAATTAATTATTGTGTATTTAAACTGCTGTTAATTTAGATTTTCTGTAGAAGAAGTTAGACTAAACTATAATAGATGAAAATGCAGGCTGCACAATTTCTTTGATAGAATTGAATTAATTGAGAGTCCTTTGTATGTTCAAATCTAACCATCTCCACCAAATATCCACTCTTGACTTGCTAGGGAACCTGAAATTCCATAGCACAAGACTTAGCCTTTTGGTTTAAATTTGTGATTCTGTAAGAGTCATTCTTTGACATTATCTATAAACTTGTTAGAAATGCAGATTCAGAGAACTTCACTCCTACTAACTGAATTAGGATCACTGAAAACAGAGTCCAAGAAATTATCTTTTGACAAGCTCACTACGTGATTTTTATGCTGTCTAAAATGTGGGTGAAGCATTGTCTCCAAATCATCTGTTGGTATTCATCTGTTATTTGAATTACATAATATTAACAAGTTGACATGGATTTAATGATTCTCAATACAGGGTGTACATTCAAATCACCTGAGGAGCTCTAAAATAAATACCTATGTCTGGGCAAAAGTAGACTGATGATAGAGATATGGGTAAGGCATTCTGTCTGGAGTCACTGGTTTTCCAGGAAGCACAAAGTAGACATCAGACAAAGGGGAATGAAAGTGCCTGTCTGAATTAGTTTGCATGGTTTTTGTTTGAGCAACACATGGGAAAAGCTTTTGTAAATTGTTTTATTTGCCAAATATATTCATATTCTCAAATTTATCCAGAAGCTAGAAATGTATTATTATGACTAACACCCATAATAATAGTAATAATAATGATAATAACACATCAGATAACCCTTTCTGAACATTTTATGCTATAGGACTAGGAGACATTCTGACACTCCAAGGGTTACTAGTTTCTCTGTTTTTTTTTTCCAAGTTAGTGTAGGCATACTGTAGGAACAAGGAATAATTGTTTCTAGATACTTGAAAATGAAAGTCAGCTCTCGACACAACGGTTTGTAAGAGAAAAAAAGGGAAGGAGAAAAACAACAACAACAAAAAAAGAAAATTAAGCCTTCGGCTCTGTAAGACATTATCGTCATCCTGCAAGGAAACAGACTTCTTTAATTGGCCATTTTCCTGTTGAAGACACATCATTCAGTTAATGATTATCTTTCTCTTCCGCTGAACACTATTGAATATTAAATTAGAATCCAAAGCAGATATAGTTTTCTGTTTTTGGATTATTTCAACTATAATACATACATAATTAATCACATCCAGATAGTTACAATTTGATTAGATTTTATGTGCACATATGTACACCCTTTGAATTCATGAACCCTTTGTTTACATGTTATCCTTAGCCATATACAATCCTTGTGTGTTTGTTTGGTTGCTAGTCTTTTCTGGGTTTCCTACGAACAACTCAATGTCGAAGGAATTTCAGAACCAACAAACTTAAATTTACCTGATGAAATGGAGAAACTTGTGTCAATCATTCATAATACTAAAAGGATGCTTCAGGAGCTGGCCAAGTGGCTCAGTTGGTTAAAAGCTCGCTCAAGAGTGCGAGCTCTGAGCAACAGGGTTGCCGCTTGGATTCCTGGCCTGAGATGAGCAGCTCCTGAGCTGCCAACAGGTGGCAGGATGGCTCAGCTAATAAATAAATAAATAAATAAATAAATAAATAAATAAATAAATACTTCACTTAATGAAAAAAAATATTATGGTTTCTTTATTCAGGAGGCCTCCCAAATGCATTTTAAGTTTTTACATTGTCTTACAGGACAGATAGGCTGAGGGAAGGAGAAATAAAAAAACACAAAGGGGCAAATACATGAGGGAGAATGACTTTCTCACATATTCTGTGAAGAAGAACTATGTTAAAACACTTTGGTTTTCTTATATTTAAAAATGCTTTAAGTGTTCTGAAGAAATAGAATAGTTCAGGCCCTTTCAAGAAGTAGCTTTGAAAATTCCAGGAGGGATAGTGGTTATAAAATGTAATTTAGTTTAATCCTTTCAGTGTTAGTTAGCTATTCATTAGGAAAAAAGGAGGGAAGAGATTTGAGAGGGGTGGGAAGGAAGAGAGAGAATAGAAGCTAATAAAGCCAGTAATTTAGTCACCCACGTAACCATACCCCACAAAAATAAAGGTAGTTCCCTGGGAATGTGATTTTTTTTTTTTAAATAGAAGATAGGGGAGGAAGGGTAGCCTAATCTTTTTCCTTATTACACATGTGTTCATCGATTGCTTATGACTTAGGGGGGGAACACTCAAAGAATAGAGGTATAGAAAAAAATAGCAAGTTCAGGCCATATACTTATTCAGTGGAACTCTTTAATGAGAGATGAGCAGCAACTAACAAGAGGAAATAGCATGTTAACAACAGCTCAAATGGAGCCAGGCTGTGCTGAGTGGCACCAAATTTTGTGTTACTTCAAAGCTAGAGAGAAAAGAACGGGGCAGCCTTCATAAGCAGGGCAATGTCAATCAATGCTGGATGTAACTGATGAAAGAAGGAAGTATGTCAAAGTGACAGGTTTCCTTGTTCTTACTGTCCTGTCATTAAAAAGAATTCCACAATCAATGAGACCAGCTCAGGATGGCCTCTGACACTGGTAAGTGACTAAAATTCAGCTCAGTACTTTGATTTCATTAAGTAGAAAACTGTTAGTCATACCAGTAAGAATTGGGTTTGGCTATGGATATTCAAAATGTAAGTGTCTTGAATAAAATAGAATTTACAAGTATTTCTCTTCCATGTAAAGAAATTAGGAGTTCCAGGATAGGTATATCAGCTCCCTGTTCATGAAAGACTTGGGTTCATTTTATCTTTTGTTCTGGTTTTCTCAATATGAGTTTTATATCAAATGATCCAAAATAGCTGCTCAACTGTATGAGATAAAAATGGATAAATGCACTTCCTTTAAGTACACATCTCAGAAGTTGTGTAGAATACTTACCTTTGTATCCTTGTAGCCAGAACATGGTCACAGAGCTACTTAAAGGGAAACTGAAACTGAGAGTAATTTCAGGCAGCCATATTTCCACCTAAAAATCTAGCTAAATAACTAAGTAACAGGAGTAAAACAGAAATTAGGCAAACTAGGGCTATCTAATGTCTCAAATACCAACATACAGGATTGAGAAAGATTTTGTTTTTATACTCAAATTAATGTTCTTTTGTAGGATTCAATTCAATAATAGCTTATTTAGCACCTAAAATGAATAAAGGAATTTTCAATCCACAAAAGAGGAAAATAAAACAAACCAACTTAAAGGCAGAATGTGATAAGCATTGTCAGTAAGGTCTTAGCAAAGTTCTGTGCATTCTAGAGGATTTAGAAATATTAATTCAAGCCAAAGCACTAGGAAAGGAAACAACTAAGACTAAGGTTAGACAAATTATCATCCTGGGAGCCAGACAAGGCCTCCTGCTCATTTTTGTAAATAAGGTTGTTTTGGAATACAACCATGCTCATTTACTTACATATTGTTTGTGGTAACTCTCATGTTATGACAACAGAGTTGAGTAGTTATGACAGAGACCATAAGGCCCACAAAGCCTGAAATTTAATATCTGGTCTATTACAATAAAAATGTTTTAAAAGACTGGTCTGAAAGAATTCTAACAATAAAGGCATTACAAGCAGGAGATAGTTGGACTAAGGCCATGATATGAGAAAATTCTGGGTTTGTTCATGGGAAGAAAATTACAGTAAAAATTGTATGACATACAATAGCTGGTACCCCCAAAACACAAGTAATTATACAAAACATGGTGTTACATTTTTGAAAGGTTAATGGAAGGACCAGAACTGGCTTATTCAGCTAGACTGCCAAGGACCTGGTTGAATAATTCAAATTTATTTAGGTCCTGAAGGCTGTTTGGAAGCACCTGGTTGGTGACTGGCAAGGTTTCTTCAAGACAGAAGTAGTCATTACAAAAATATTCCAATACATGTTCCATTAGACAGATTCAAAATGATTGGATAAAACTTGTGACATGGGGCATGGCCTGCATTTGTCTCCTTCCAAAAATTGGATAGCTTACTTATTCCCCAACCAGGCTAATGCTCTACTTCACATCTTGCCTCCTACCTCATGACCCAAGATAAGAAATTTAACCTTACTGTATTTTCTACTGGGCCTGCACAGAAGATGGGAGCCAGTGGCCAAACAAGTTAGACCCAAGCTTGCTTTATTACAGAGCATATTATCATAGGGTTTTACGTTAGTCTTGTTTGATTGGAGCATAAGGTCCTTGAGGAATAGCTGGCAAAATAAAACTGAAAACATATTGTGGGATGTCTTTAATTACATACAGAGTTTGGGTTTCATTCTGCAGGAATGGGAAACAATTAGGTAAATTCAAAAATCTGTGAATTTCTTTTTAAACTAAGGATGACTTGCTCACTTATAAACAAAAATAACCAGAGCAGTGTCTGTTTTAAATAAAGACCTCTATTGTTTTAAACAACAAAAGGCATATTCAGGTATATAAGTTTGAGTAAGATGATAACTCTTGGAAGAAGAACTGACTTATACCTGAGAAAGACAAGACAATCAGATTATTTTCTTCTGATATAGACTATTAGCCTATATTTTCAAACCTATTTCAATGTTAAGAAGCATCTATGTACTGCAGAAATATTTGTCAGAGCTGATGAAAGGAATGAAAGAGGAACATTTCCAGTCCACTGGACTATGAGCTACCTGAAGGCAGACACTATCTTTCATGGCTGAATCTTCAGCACTTAGTGGCATGCTCAGCATATCCTTCTAATATACAAGAACATATAGGTGTAGATGATTGGTTTAACTCCAGTTGATTCTATCTTGTTTTCCTCAACATAAAACAAGCATATATTAGCACATCTGATTAATTAAGCTCCCTGTTTTGCTGGATCCTAATTTCTGAATCTTGAAATCATCCCATGTACATTTGTACTGTATGACTTTGTAACCCGTCAGTAACAAAAGCATCGAGAGAGAGAGAGAGAGAGAGAGAGAGAGAGAATTAATTGGCAATATCCCATTGGTATATTCACCTGATTCTATTTGTTCTGGGATTTTAATTGTTTTAGCTGTTTTGTTAGTTAACCCCTCCATGTACTGAAGCACATTTATTTAATGTAGCATGAGGGAAATTTGTAAAATTCTGCTATTTTTGGCTTACCTGTATATTTAAAAGGCAAATGTACAGTTTCTCCAAATCAATGAAAGTTGTTGTTGACATTTGAAACAGGTCTTTGGCCAATTATCTGCCAAAAGTATGTGATTGATTTTTTATCACTCAAAATTCAGCAAGTAAATAGGCCTACCTCTTTTGGCTTTATAATGCCTGTCCAGAGCAACATGAAACCTTTTCTAGACTCTACTGTTTAATGTATCCCTGAGAAGCAAAGCAAGGTATTTTACAGTATATGTAATATGGTATGGGTAATATAATCAATGTAAAAACTATGTAGCGTAACAGATGGGTACTAGATTTATCAAATATATATATATATATATATATATATATATATATATAGTCATGGGATGTGAAGTACACCATAGGAAATATAGTCAAGGTATTATAACAATTATACATGATGTCAAAGGGGTAGTAGATCAGAGGGTTATCACTTTGTGAATGGTGTAAATATCTAAATATTATGTAGTTTTGTGCACCTGAAAATAATTTAAAAATAAATATATTAAATATATAGAAATTACATCAAAAATAGCTTTAGATTTCTAATTCCATTAGTACTTTAGTAGAAGATCTGAATCTTTGCAAAACTGCAAAAGGATGAGGTTTGACTCCACGACCCCTTATTTGTCCCATGTAACAGTTTGCTCCAACATTTTTTCCTTCACAGTGCCCTCATTATAACCATGGGTTTCCTGGAAAGCCTGTTAGTTTCTCTGCATCTGGAGAACCTTGACCCCTGTAGCAACCATCTTGTGGTCCTAAGGAAAACACTAAGAACATTTCAGGAACAGAGTCCTTGACACCACTGAACTATTGAACCAATGTCAGTCATTGCACTAATTAACAGTGTACTCCCATGCCTTTTGGGAAAATCATAAGCCCATTTCTTTTTAAACAGGCAGCTCAAAGTTTTGTTTTGTTTTGTTTTGCCTATAGATGATAGTTGTGCAAAATGACACAGATGTAGTAGAAGAGAAGATACAGCAGAGTGGAAGAAGAAAGTATTTTAGGTGCTATCACAGAAGGCTCCAAGACATGAGAAAGGGGTACAGGGGAAGATTTAGCCAGTCTTACCTATGGGCTTTCTGCTCTTACCTGGATGAAATCATATGACTAACAGCTGCAGCATAAATAAAAAGCACAGGCCCTGGCATATGAGGATCTAGGCTTGAATCCCAATTTTGCCACATGCTTGCATGTAAACTTACATTAACATCAAGATGATTTGGGGGCCGGCCAAGTGGCGCATTGGTTAAGAGCTGGTTTTGGGATGCCAGCGGCTCCAGTTCGGATCCCATATGTGAAAAAAGATGATTTTGGAGATTCAAAATAGTGGATATCCCTGCTGGTAGCTTAGGTTACATATTACTCACACATTTAGGGTTCTCAAGGCAGAATGCCTATATCCTGGTTTTGGAATCCTAATTGTGTTCCACATTGCATTTTACCACATCTCATCAGACCCATTGCCAACTTCTACTTGGATTGGTTTCTCCCACTTTTTTTTGTTTGTTTGTTTCTTTGAGTGCAGTGTCACTGGTCCTCATATGTGGGACCCGAACCGGGGCCATTGGCTTCCCAAGCCAGCACTTAACCACCACACCACTTGGCCAGACCAGTTTCTCCCACATTTTGACATCTGCTGTCAATCACAGAAGGAAACACCAAATTATTTCTTCAGACCATATGTTATAGGTCTCACTGGTTCACGAGAGTTAATTTAAAAAATTTCTAATAAAATCAATAGTTATTGAACTTGCCATTCTATGAATAGTAAGCAAAATTCTTTAAACAGAGAGCAAATTGGGACTGAAATACATGAATGAAGCACACTTAAAAATGAACAAATGAGAGCCAGCCGAGTGGCTCAGTTGGTTTATAGCTTGCTCAAGAGTGTGAGCTGAGCTCTGAGCAACAGCAGTTTGATTCCCAGCCCTAGCTGAGCAGCAGCTGAGCTGCCAACAGGTACCAGGATGGCTCAGCTAAAAAAAAAAATGAACAAATGAAAGATGAAGGCTAATTACTGATTTTGCCCAGTAAGTTTTTGTCAGTAATTTTTAGCTGTTTGTATATGCTTTGTTCATATGATTTCCACATCACTCGTTGTCATAAATATTTCATAAGATATTCAGAACCAGTCCACCGCCAAGTAATAACAAATGTCAGATGACACATTAGGAAGATGCATGGGGATTATTAACATAAATCCAATAGGAAACTTTGATTCACATCATCACAGAGAAGTGTTAGTCTGCAGTTAACAATGACACCTTAAGTAGTAGCCTATTCTCATTAGAAAAAGAACAGTAGTTTCGTTGCCCCCACCAGGCTTTCTGATTACTCTGACTCTCTTAAGCATTAAGAAGCTTTTATTGGAAATGTTTTTACAAAGCGTTAATCTTCATGCACTGTGCAGACTTCATTATCCTCCTTTGGGAAACACAAATTGTGTTCTTAGTTGTAGCATTGGCCCTTGGTAAAATTTAAAGTGGCCATGCTAGATAAACTCTCATTTTTTTCTTTTGCTTACCCTTTCTCTCCTTTGACACACAACTATTTAATGATATTCATTGAGTTCAAACTGATATCTCCACTGTAGAATCCGCCTTTTCCTTCACTTATCCTCAATCCAACTGCACTCTATTTAACAGACCCAGATCACCTGGGTCTTGCCTCTGAATTACTGGGTGACAGCCTCCAGAGAAACTTAAGCAGGTCCAAATTTACATCATTCTTTTTTTTTTTTTGAGGGCAGTGTCACTGGTCTTCACATGTGGGACTGAACTGGGGCCGCTGGCTTCCCAAGCCAGAGCAGGTCCAAATTTAAATGACTGACAATCACTTCATGTGTTTACTTTTCCTACATAGCATGTGTGCATTTTGGCTTGGGTTTCCAGAACCTTAACTCAATGTAATAATTACTATAAAAATTAGGAATTCCAAGTATTATGAGAATTTGGATGAGGAGAAAATTTTTAATCAGGGATGTCTTTCCTGGAATACTTCAAATCATGCCATGTAGAGATTGCCTAATTTACCTACACATAACACTGACCCAGTTTAGCAGCAATCTTCTTGAAGCAATCAAGAAGCTGAGATGTTTACAAGAAAGCCTTTTTAAGAGCTTACCTTTCTTAGTACTGTTTAATAGAATTGATTATCATGGGTTTTTCTCATGATTTTTCTCCCTTCACCTACACAACAGGAGTTGGAAAGATGATTATTTTTCTCTTGGACGCTACCCTTGGCCAACTATATTTAATACTTTTCATTTATTTAAATTTAACAAATGTTGAACTATGCAGCCATGAATGTCTAAGTAAATCAAAATCTAGCTTTCTAAAATCTCTTTCTTCCTCTCAAAATTCCTCGGTACTTATTCATTAATTCAAAGAAGCATTTACTAAGCATCTCCTGGTAGGTGGTGGAAACTGTGAAATCTAGATACAAAAAGATGACTCATGGTTGCTAGACTTGAGGGATTCAGAGTATAATGAGGGAAATTGTCAAGTAAAATGCATAATGAGGGCCGGCCAGTGGTGCGGTCGTTAAGCACTGGCTTGGGAAGCTAGTGCCAGGGTTCGGGTCCCACATATGAGGGCCAGTGACACTGCTCTAAAAAAAAATGCATAATGAAATAGAGAATGGTAGGGTATACATAAGGCTTTGTTGTGGAAGCTCAGAGGCAGTAAGCCTTGCTCCTGGCAGCTGGCCTTACTAAAAAAAGGGAAGTGCAGAAATATATAAATGTGTAAGTGGTTAGAGGTAGTAAGGTATTAAAAAAATTTACAAATGCTTTTAAAATGTAATAAACCTAACTATATTATATAATATCTTTGAGTACTTAGTCTACCCATCTGTACAATGGGGATAATAAATCTTACACAGTTTTTAAAATTAGGATTGAAAGTTATTATAAAAAAGGTTACTAATTTAGAAATTTTATTCCTTTCAAAACATGTTTCAAAACCACGTCCTGATTTTTTAAAAAATTTTTCAAAAGAGATACTATATCCCTAATTTTCTGCTACCACTTTCTGATATTATTATAATTATACTGAAGAACTGACAGTCTTACATACGTAGTCCAGGGAAGATAGAAGGAAATAATGATAGGGAAAGAAATGAGTGAAAAATACCTGCTGTAAATAGAAGAGTGTTAACTTGCCCTAATAGTAAGGCAAGTGAAAGTATCTTTTTTTTTCTTTAAATTGGGGAATAGTGTGGTTTTCCAGGATCCATTAGTTTCAAGTCAAGTAGTTGTTTCAATAGCTGTGGAGGGCACAACTCAGTGGCCCATGTGGTGATCAAACCGGCAACCTTGGTGTTAGGAGAATGTGCTCTAAACAACTGAGCCAACCAGCCACCCCCAAGTGAAAGTATCTTAAGCTTTATATTCTTCTATAAGAAGGAAGAATGTGTCAGAGTTAGTAACTATCTTAAATCTCTTAAAAAGCTTAAAATTTTTATGATAGATATTTGATAGATAATACATATTCATTGAAGACTCTATTATTTATGATGTATAACATTTGTAATGACTCTACTTTCATGTAGCAATGATAGAAAAATACTTTTAGTGGGCATGTATTGTTGTATGAGAAGATTATATAAGTTAGAAAGATATTTCTGTTATCAAATTATATATATATATATATATATAACTTGATAGTAGAAGATGTTAGCAAAAAATGCTACATTTATATTAAGGACTGAGATACTTCTTAACGGGAAATTATCAGAAATACTAAGGACCATGCGCTTATGCAGAGACTCAAATACTAAGGAGTTAAGGGCCTATTTACCTGGGCAGAGGGTCTGACGGTTGAGCAATAGTCCAGAACCTGCTTATGTGTATATCTAATTGAGTGAATAAAAGTTTCCAGTAAACAACTTAGATAGAATGACTGCTTTCTCTTTGGCATTCTAACTGCCTGCATATGTAGAGAACTTCTGGGATCTTTTCTGTCCCCTGTAGATGACACCTCTTATCACCAATAGTAAGTGAGAAAATTAACCAAATAACCATAGGATTCTCCCTTCCTATGTTTCTGTGATTCTCTGAGTTATATAGATGGTAAAGAAAAATAGACAATAAAGCATTTGCTTTGTCAAGTCATAAACTTCCACTTTAGTAGTTTATTACTATTACTAGCTTTAGGGTGAAAATATCTGCCATAAACTTGAGTTAAGAAAACTTGATTAGGTTTTTGAAATTTAACTGCATTGCAGTACTATATCAAGTCATGTATGTGTGTTCTGTTGGTGATGGTGTTAGGGATCGTGGAAGGGGACAACAAAGGGAGGAACCAGGCAAGGTGTTGTGCTTACCACTATAATGTGCACTAGGCGCTGAAAAAAATAATTTAAATTATGTTCTATGGATGTAATAAAGACTACACATACCACTGACTTGCAGGACAAATGAGGAAGAAGCATATGGTGTCTCCATGGACATTATTAATAAAACAAATTGTGCTGAATTTATAGTTCTAAATAACCTGATAATATAGAGACCTTCCAAATGCCAAAGATGACAAAACAACTAGAACCTGAAATATTTTTCACAATCAATACATACCTGCCCCTGCTACTGGAAAGAAAATTCAAACTAACCCTACTGAAAGTGGAGCAGGAAAGCTATCTTTGAGGAAATATTTCTGGTCGTATCCCTGCTAAGCCACTGAAAGGTTTCTAACAACATTGTTCTAAATGTAGTTACAAAGCAGCCATTTATATACAAGAATTGCAGAGTTAAAAGGATCTCAAGGTTCACTAGCCCAAATCCCACTCAAGTAGAGATCATTCTCTAAACAATCAAGAAACACCTTTTCCTTTATCAAAGGATGTAAGATTCCAGTTTTTAACCCAGTCTGTAGTCCTGTGTAAACTAAGTGCTGATATTTTTATAACCTATGGTAAAATACCTCAGCATAGATACTGTGATATGTATATGTCACTGAGGTTAAACATCAATTATGGGGTTGTTGGTTGTTCAAATTAATAATCCACAATGATCAGATTAAGGCAGGTCTAATCCACATTCAAAGGTTGTCAACTAGCTTCTCTCAGAAAGGTCAGACTTCAAAAAATAATGTGAAGGACCTATACACTGAAAATTATGACATTATTAAAAGAAACTGTAGGCTGGCCAGGTGGCTCAGTTGGTTAAGAGCTCTCCCAAGAGTGTGAGCTGAGGCCGGCTGAGTGGAGCATTGGTTAGGAGCTGGCTTGGGATGCCAGTGGCCCCAGTTCAGATCCCATATATGAGGGCCAGTGACACTGCCCTCTACAGCTAACAACAGCTCCACCTGGAGCTGGGCTGCAAGCCCCAGCGATGGTGTTGGCTGCAGCCCCTGCTGCAGTGGGCTGCCATAGGCTACAGTGAGTGGCCAGCAGCCAGTGTGAGTGGCTGTCAGCCAGCGTGAGCTGCCCATAGCCACGATGAGTGACCATCTAGAGGCCAGCAACCGATCTGCCTCATCCGGGAAGAGCACAATGATGATATCAACATGGGCCAATGAAGCAATGTCCTCCGAAACGAGACTGAGGAACAAAAAGCCAGCAACTTGTCTGTTCCCCTCCCCCTATTCCCCCAATAAAATCTTTAAAAAACAAGAGTACTAGCTGAGCTCTGAACAACAGCAGTTCAATGCCCACCCCAAGCTGAGTTGCCATTGAGCTGCCAACAGGTGGCAGGATGGCTCAGCTAAAAAATAAAAAAAATAAAAAAAAGAAATGGAAGAATACACAAAGAAATGGAAAGGTATTCCTTATTCCTGGATTGGAAAAATCAACATAGTTAAAATGGCTATATACAGATTTAACACAATCACTGATGAGACAAGTAAAGTGTTAACGGGGGGCCAGCTGAGTGGTGCAGTGGTTAAGCGCTGGCTTGAAAAGGTCCCAATTGTGAGGGTCAGTGACAATGCCCTAAAAAAAAATAGTTAAAGGGCATGGGCTTGTGAGCTGGCAGGATGGGACAGACAAGGAGTTAACAGGAGCGAGCTTGTGGGCTAAAAGGAACAAGCTTAAACACTACTACTTGGCTCTGACTCCCCTGGCCAGCACTGCACCTACAACCTAACAAGCACCTTACAGCCATCATAGGTAGAAACAAACAAAACAGTTGCCAATTGCAAAGGCAACCGGTCTACAAACCAGCAATCACCCATCATAGATGGGAACTGAATGTTTCCCAATCACAACAGCAACTTCCTGCAAACTGACATCCCTCATAGATGGGAACAGGACAGTTCCCAGGAGAAGACGATTGTAACAGCAATGCCCTTAAAAATTGACAAGCACCCTACATCCTGCATGGAAAAATATAAAACTCCAGCACTCCTTCTCATCAGTGCAACTGTCCCCAATCAGACTCTTCCCTGGATAAACTTTTGCCAGTATCTCTCTCTTACTCCTCTGTCTCTGCAGCTGTCTCCATCAGACTGTCTTGGCACACTTCCGCCAGTATCTCTCTCTTACCTTTCTGTCTCCACAGCTCTCCCTTTCAGACAGTCCTGGCAAAACTTCTGCCAGTTCCAAACAGAACTCTCTCTTTTTACTTTCAATAAATCTTTTCCTCTGGATACTTTTGTAGTGTCTCATAAATTCTTTTACATTCTGCGAATGACCAGGGATTAATTCTACACCAACAGAATCACCATTAAAATCCCAAAGGCATTTTTTAAGGAAATAGAAGAAAAAAATCATCAGATTTGTATGGAATCACAAAAGACCCCAAAGAGCTAAAGCAATCCTGAGAAAAAAGAACAAGTCCAGAGGTATCACATTTCCTGAGTTACATTTATACTACAAAGTGACAATAATCAAAACAGGATGATATTGGCAGAAAAACAGACACACAGACCAATGGAAGAGAATTGAGAACCTGGAAATAAACATATATAAATGGGCAGATAATTTCTGACAAAGGAGTCAAAAACATACAATAGAAAAAAGAAAGCCTCTTCAATAAATGGTGCTGGGAAAATTGGAAAGCCACCTGCAAAAGAATGAAATTATACTGCTATCTGTCATCATACACCAAAATTAGCTAAAAGTAGACCAAAGACCTAAATATAAGACCTGAAAAGATAAAGTGCATAGAAGGAAGCATAGGTACTAAACTAATGGACCTTGGACTTGGAGAAGATTTTGTGAAATTGACCTCAAAGTCAAGGGAAATAACAATAAATAAATAGGACTATATCAAATAAAGTTTCTGCAAAGAAAAAAATAAAAAAAGAACAAAGAGGCAACCCACCAAGTGGGAGAAGATACTTACAAACAACACCTCTGATAAAGAGCTAATATCCAAATATATGTAAAAATCTCATACAACTCAACAATCAAAAAAGCAAACAATCCCATTAAAAAATTGGCAGAGAACCTGAACAAACACTCCCATGAAGACAAGCAAATGGCCAACAAATATATGAAAAAATGCTCAACTTCACTATTAGGGAAATGCAAATCGAAACTACAATGAGGGGCTAGCTGAGTGTCACGGTGGTTAAGAACTGGCTTAGGACGCCAGCGGCTGCGGTTCGGATCCCACATATGAAGGCCAGTGACACTGCCCTCAAAAACAAAACAAACAGACAAAAAAACTACAATGAGATACTACCTCACCAGTGTTAGAATGGCTGTTATCAACAAGACAAGTAATAAGTGTAAAGAGGCTGTGGAGAAAAAGAAATCCTCATACTCTCTTTGTGGTAATGTAAATTGGTACAATCATTGTCAAAAATGTATGCAGGTTCCTCTAAAAACTAAGAATACAATTACTATATGACCCAGCAATCCCTTTTCTGGGTATCTACAAAAAAAAATCTGAAAACATTTATCTGTAAAGATATATGTCCCTCAGTGTTCATGGCAGCATTATTCCTGGTATTCAAGACATGGAAACAACCAGAATGTCCTTCGATAGATAATTGGATAAAGAAGATGTGCTATGTACACATACACACAGTGGAATACTACTCTGTCATAATATGAAATAGTGTCATTTGCAACAACATGGATGGATCTTGCAATTATCATGCTATGCAAAATAACTCAGAGAGAAAAAATCAAGAAACATGACTTCACTCATATTTGGAATATAAAATTGAAAGGTAAAAAACAAAGAAGACCATCACCAACACCAACACCACCAACAACAGAAAGAACCATAGACACAGAAAACACTTTAGTGGTTTCCAGAAGGTAAGGGAGAAGAAGGAGTGTTAGAAGTGGGGAAAGGGGGTCCAGTGTATGGAGATAAAAATAGAACAAACTCTGGGTGGTGAATACAAAATGCAGTATGTAGATGATGTGTTATAGAATTGTACATTTGAAACTAATACCAGAGGGCAACTGAGTCCAGGACTTGTGCTGCCTGGACCACTCAGTTAATATACTGACACGAGTTGGGCTATAGAATTGTGTTTATTGTCAGAACAATGGTGTTCTGAGAAGACAGCAAGCTATAGCCTTCAAAAATTGCCTTAATATTATCAGACTAGCTTAGGATATTTAAGGGATACCTGGGCATTCCTTCAGAGGCTACACAATGGATCTGGGGGTCTGAATGGAGACTTCCCTTTGCTATGTGGCTCTCCAGTGAAGTCAGCAACCCAGGAACAAAAATGGAAATAGCATGGAAAGAATGCTAGACCCTAGAGATTGTGATCAATAAGCCTAAGGATATTAATAATAGTTTTAGGGTAATTTTCTAAAGCATAGAACTAGGAAAGGAGACATTCCAAGCTGAAGCCTCAGGGAGATGATCTATTTGTTAAGCCATCAATGAAAGAAAGGTGAGGCCAAGGACGTTGTGAGGCCTCTACTATGAGGTTCCCTACCTGCTCCTGCTTCAAAACATATATAATTTTACTAACCAACATCATCCCCAATAAATTTAATAAAAATTTATTTAAAAAGATACGGCTAGGCTCCAGAAAATTTTCATGTACCTTTGCTATTCTATTTCTATCAACAATGGAGACTTGTGCTAATTATCATACAGAATATCAGAAATAGACTTTTATCTGTGGAGATCATTTTTTGTTCATCAGCATGATGGATTCTTAGAAATGGGCTCTTGCTGAAGATATGAAAAGTATTCAGGATACAGATATGAGTATTGGTTAAGGAATTTGAGTTTTTCTCCAGATTTGATAAAAGTGATTTGGGATATAACCAGGCAAAAAACAAAAATAAGACTTCTAGTAAGACGGCAGAATAGATGGACACTGTGCCAACTGCCTCCCAGAATCACACCAAAATTACAAATAATTTATACAACATTTAACGTCGGAAGTCCCCTGAACACTAAATGAATAGAACCCCTAAATGAAGGACCTGAAGTGGAGGCCACCTCAAGTATGGTAGGAGGGGTGGAGATGAGAGAGGGCGAGCCCCATGAGGGACGCCCCAGCTGTGAGGAGGCTTCTCCGGCTGGCGGAGAGACCCTCCGGCCCCACACCGAGCTCAGTAGCCCAGGGTTGCCTTGGTAGAAAGAGGAGTTCTACAATAGCTGACAGTAGAAATTAGTGAGGATTCTCTTTGCTCGGCTCGGTGAGGCTGAGGGCGGCTGGAGAACCAGTGGGGCCAGCGCACAGGCTCACTCACCGGTGAACACTCAACTGGTTCCTGGTGGAGGGTGTAGCTATGTGAGCCAGGCCCAGGAGCCTGCAGGGACGGACTGAACTGAACGCCTTTGATGCAGAAGCTGGAAGATTTGGGACTATTGTTCCCCATGGTATGGAGCTTGCACATGAGTAGTATAAGGAGGGCGCCATATTTTCAGGGTTGGCCCCTCCCACTGAGGGTCAGGTCCGGGATTGCATTGGTCTGGTGAAATTGGCAGAGGAGTGAGTGTGTGAGTGAGAGTGCATGCAGCATTGGATTCCAACCCTCTGCACTGCTTGTGCTGTGTTGCCAGGGAAACACTGGATGGGTGCACTGGGGCTCCAACAGGCTGCTCACTGAGATTTGGGAGCGCATCCATGTGGCCTCCAATCCCCATGCTATGCACTGCTTGTGCTGTGAAGCCAGGGAAATGCTGGACAGGTGCACTCCAGCTTCATCAGGCTGTTCATTGAGATGCAGGAGTAAGCGAGCCAACTTGGGTCCTCACCCTCTGCCCTGCTTGTGCTGCATTGCCAGGGACATACCAGGTGGGAGCACTCCATCTCAATCAGACTGTTCACTGAGATCCAGGAGTGAGCAAGCCCACTGAGTCTCCACTCTCCAAACTATTTGTTCAAAGTTGTCAGGTTAGAGATTGGCTGTTGGGCAGCTCAGCCTGATCTGCAAGCAGTGGATTGGGACAAGATGAGACTGGGAGTTTTCCTGAGAGCATTGGGCCAGGAGCTGTGTGCCTATGTGATCCGGTTGGGGCTTTCCTGGCGAGTTTGTTTGGGCTGGTTGCCGGTACAGGAGGGTATGCTGCTCTGACTTCCTGGGGAACACGGACCACATCCAATGGTGCCTTGGGGGCCTGCCCCACCCACCTAGAGCTGTGTTGCAAGAGGTACCCTGAGTGCCTGGTGCCTGGCCCCCACAGCCACAGGCGACAGAGGGTTTTTTGTAGCAGCAGACAACCCACAACTGTCTGTGAAATTTTCTGAGAGTGAGCATGGTTCCAGAGCACACAGCAGCTAATTGCGGAATGCTCACTGCAAGCCTGAGAGGGAGGCAGGCAAATAACACGTTAAGCCCTTCCCCACATCAGCTGGTGCTGAGTTGCCCCGAGACTCTCTATTGCTGAGCAGGAGGTCTACAGTTTAGAGAGGACAGAGAGCTCCCTAACCGTTTTTTTTCTCTTCTTTCTAGGTGATCTATCAAATACATCGAAGCAATCACAGAATGACAGCCAGAATGAAGAAACAAAGAAACATGTCCCAAGTAAAAGATCAGAAGAAACCTATAAGAATTGAACTAAATGAAACAGAGGTATCCAAATTTTCAGAGACAGATTTTAGAACATTGATGATAAGAATGTTTAAGGAACTTAGCGAGGACATAAAGAAGGATATGGAAACAATAAAAAACAACCAGTTAGAACCAAACAATAAAATAACTGATAAAGAACACACTAGAAGGTATCACCAGTAGATAGCAGAGGATCGGATCAGCGAATTAGAAGACAAAATAGCAGAAATCATCCAGTTGGAACAACAAAAAGGAAAAAGAATAAAAAACAATGAAAATAGTTTATGAGACCTGTGGGACAACATGACACGCAACAACATTGAATCATAAATACCAGAAGGAGAAAAGAAGAAGCGGGGCTTGAGAATGTATTTGAAGAAATAATGACTGAAAACTTCCCTACCATGGTGAAGGAAATCAACATACAATCCAGGAAGTCAGAGAGTTCCAAATAAGTTGAACCCAAACAGGCCCACAACAAGACACATCATAGTCAAAATGGCACAGGTTAAACAAAAAGACAGAATCCTAAAACTAGCAAGAGAAAGAGAGCAGGTTACATACAAAGGAACTCCTATAAGAAAAAGAGTTTACTTTTCTACGGAAATCCTGCAGACCAGAAGGCATTGGCAGGATATATTCACAGTGATGCAAAATAAAGGTATACAACCAAGATTGCTCTACCCAGCATGGCTATCATCTAAAATTGAAGGAGAGATAAAGAGCTTCTCAGAAAAGGATAAGCTTAAGGAATTCATTACAATCAAGCCAACATTGCAGGACATGTTAAAAGGGATTTTTTAAACAGACAAAAGGGGAAAACAAGCTAACCCAGGAAGATAAGAAATACAAGTAACAAAATGGCAATAGATATGCACCTACCAATCATCACTTTAAATATGAATGGGTTAAATGCTCCAAACAAAAGACATAGAATGGCTGAGTGGATAAGAAAACAGGACCCATGCATATGCTGTCTACAAGAGACTCATCTCAGATCAAAAGACACACACAGACTGAAAGTAAAGGGATGAAATAAGATATTTGTTGCAAATGGAAATGAAAAAAATGCTGGAGTAGCAATACTTATTTCAGACAAAATAGACTTTAAAATGAAGACTACTATAAAAGACAAAGAAGGTCACTACATAATAATAAAGGGATCAATTCAACAAGAGGATATAACCCTAGTAAATTATCTATGCACCCAACATAGGAACTCCTAACTATATAAAACAGATTTTGACAGACATGAAGACAGAGATCAACAGTAACACTATTTTAGTAGGGGACTTCAACACCCCGTTGTCACCAATGGACAGATCCTCCAGATAGAAAATCAACAGAGACACAGTGTCCTTAAATGATACTTTAGACCAGGTGGATTCAATCGGTATTTTAGGGCATTTCACCCCAAAGCTACAGAACATACATTCTTCTCAAGTGCACATGGAACATTTTCCAAGATAGACCATATGTTAGGCCACAAAACAAGTCTCAACAAATTTAAGAAGACTGAAATCATATCAAGCGTCTACACTGACCACAATGAAACTAGAAATCAATTATAAAAAAAAATCTGGAAAGCTAACAAATGCATGGAAGCAAACAACATACTACTACATAGCGAGTGGCTCAAAAATGAGATCAAGAGTTCCAGTAAAATGGCAGATAGACAAATGCTGTGCTAACTGCCTTACAGGATCACACCAAAATTACAAGTAATTTATACAACATTCAACCCCAGAAGTCCCTGGAACATTACATGAACAGAACCTCTAAACAAAGAACTCAAAGAGGAGGCCATGTCAAGTCTGGTAGGAGGGGTGGAGACAAGAGAGGGCGAACCCTGCGAGGGAGCTTCAGCCGTGGAAAGGCTTCCCCAGTTGGGGAGAGTCCCTCCGGCCAGACACCAAGCTCACCAGCCCAGAGTTCCTTTGCTGGGAAGAGTAGTTCCACGATAGCTGGCAGTAGGAATTAGTGAGGAATCTCTTTGCCCAGTTCAGTGAGTCTGAGGGTGGCTAGAGAATCAGGGGGCCAGTGCATGGTCTCGCTCACCAGTGAGCACTCACCCAGTTCCTGGTGGAGGGAGTAGATGTGTGAGATGGGCCCAGGACCCTGAAGGGACGGACTGAATTGAACACATTTGTGGCAGAAGCTGGAGGCTTTGGGACTATTATTCCCCTGGTGTGGAGCTTGCACGTGAGTGGTATACAGGAGGGCGCCATTTTTTTCAGGGTTGGGCCCTCCCGCAGAGGATCAGGTCTGGGACGGCATTGGTCTTGTGGAATTGGCACAGGAGTGCATGTGTGTGTGCGTGCGTATGTAGCCTTGGATCCTCACCCTCTGCCTGGCTTATACTGTGTTGCCAGGGAAATGCTGGGCGAGTGCTCACTGGCTCAAACAGGCTGCTCACTGAGACTGAGGAGTGCATGAGCTGCCTTGGATCCTCATGCTCTGCTCAGCTTGTGTTGCGTTGCTAAGGAAATGTCTGGTGGGTGCTCTGGCTCCAACAGCCTGCTCATTGAGACACGGGAGTGCATGGAGCCACCTTGGGTCCCCTCTCTCCACACTGCACATACAGAGTTGCCAGGCTGGTGATTGGTTGTCAGGCTGCTCGGCCTGATCTGTGAGCAGCTGATTGGGACAGGCTGACACTGGGAGTTTTCCTGGGAGTGTTGGGCCATCAGCTGCGTGCATGCGTGATCCAGCCAGGGCTCTCCTGGGGATCTATCTAATACATCAAAGCAATCCCAGAGCAACAGCCAGCATGGGGAAACAAAGAAACATGTCACAAGTAAAAGATCAGAAGAAACCTCTAGAAATGGAACTAATGAAAGAGAGGGATCCAACCTTTCAGAGACGGAGTTTAGAACACTGATGATAAGAATGTTTAACAAACTTAGTGAGGACATAAGGATGAATAGAGAAATCATAAAAAACAACCAGTTATAAATAAAGGATACAATAACAGAAATGAAGAACACACTCAAAGGAATCACCAGTAGGTAGATGAAGAAAATTGGATCAGTGATTTGAAAGGCAAAATAGCAGAAATCACCCAGTTGATACAACAAAAAGACCAAAGAATAAAAAACAATGAAAGTAGTTTAAGAGCTGTATGGGACAACATGAAGCACAACCACCTCAACTCATAGGAATACCAGAAGGAGAAGAGAAGAAGCAAAGGTTTGAGAATGTATTTGTAAAAATAATCACTGAAAACTTCCCTACCATGGTGAAGGAAATTGACATACATGCCCAGGAAGTGCAGAGGGTTCCAAACAAGTTAAAATGGCAAAAGTGAAGGACAGAGACAGAATCCTAAAATCAGCAAGAGAAAGACAGCAGGTTACATACAAAGGAACTCCTGTTAGAATAACAGCTGACTTGTCTACAGAAACTCTGCAGACCAGAAGGGAGTGGCAGGAGTTATTCAAAGTGACACAAAATAAAGGCCTAAAACCAAGATTGCTCCACCCAGCATGCTACCACTTAAAATTGAAGGAGACATAAAGAACTTCTCAGAAAAGAATAAGCTTAAAGAATTCATTACCACCAAGCCAGCATTGCAAGAAATGCTAAAAGGGCTTTTTAAACAAAAGAAAGGGGTAAAAAGCTAACCCAGGAAGACCAGGAATACAAATAACAAAATGGCATTACATATATACCTATCAATAATCATTTCAAATGTGAATGGGTTAAATGCTCCAATCAAAAGACAGAAAGTGGCTGAGTGGATAAGAAAATAAGACCCATGAATATGCTGTTTACAGATGGAATAAGATATTTCATGCAAATGGAAATGAGAAAAAAAAGCTGGAGTAGGAGCAGTTATTTTGGACAAAATAGACTTTAAAATGAAGACTACAGTAAAAGACAAAGAAGGGAACGATAACCCTAATAAACATCTATGCACCCAATAAAGGAGCTCCTAATTATATAAAACAGATTTTGACAGACATAAAGACAGAGATCAACAGTAACACTATTGTGATAGGGTACTTCAACACCCCATTGTCTCCAATGGACAGATCCTCTAGACAGAAAATCAACATGGAAAGAGTGGCCTTAAATGACACTTTAGACCAGCTGGACTTCATCGACATTTTTAGAGCATTTCACCCTGAAATAACAGAATACACATTCTTCTCAACTGCACATGTGACATTTTCCAAGATAGACCACATGTTAGGCCACAAAACAAGTCTCAGTAAATTTAAGAAGATTGAAATCATATCAAGCAGATATAAATGGAAAACTGATAGTTGCTGGCTGGGAGGTTGTGGGGATGAGGGAGATGGGGAAGATTTTGGACAGAGTAGGCGGGTGACTACAATGTTGCCGCAGGGATATGGGGGGCAGTTCTGGGAATGTAATTGATAATGTTGTGAAGAGATTATTAGGTTATGTGAAATAAGTCAGTCGGAGAAAGACAAATACCATATGAACTCACTTCTATTAGAATCTGAAAAACTGAATGAACGAGCAAAGTAAACAGAAACAGATTCATAGATATAGAGGAAAAACTGAGGGTTGCTAGTTGGGAGGGGAGTGGGAATAAGGGAGAAGGGGAAGGGATTAGACGGTATAAATAGGCAACTACAATATTGCCACAGGGATATGAAACACAGTTCGGGGAATATAATAATGTTGTAAAAATTTTGTGGTGTGTCAGATGGTCACATATCTTGTTTGAGAGACCACTTCATGAATGGAGTAGAGGCTTGATCACTGCACTGTACACCTGAAGCTGATGTTGTATAATATTGTATGCCAACTGTAATTGAATACATAGATAGTCACACAGTGTCGATTATACTGTGGAAGGGAGTCAAAGGAATTGTCATACGTATGTATGATATGGGGGTGTGTGAGTGGGGTGGCAAACTTGGGGAGAGGGGTTTTCACTTTGAGAGGTTAAAAGTGTAACTATTGCATTGAGTTGTACAACTGAAACTAATATAAAAATGTTTATTTCAGAATGAAATAATTTTTTAAAAATATGAAATCAAGGAGGAATTCAAATGATACCTCAAGAGAAATGAAAATGAAAACATCGTAACCCAAAATCTCTGGGATGCCGCGAAAGCAGTCCTAAGACGGACGTTCATAGCAGGACAGGCCTACCGAAAGAAGGAAGAAAAAACTTAAATCAACAGACTATCTTTACTCCTCAAGGAACTAGATAAAGAACAGCAAAATAAACCCAAAGGGAACACAAGGAAGGAAATAATAAAGACCGGAGCAGAAATAAATGAAATAGAGTCCAAAAAAACACAATAAAAAATATCAATGAAACCAAGAGTTGGTTTTTTTGAAAAGATAAACAAAATCGAGAATCCCTTAGCCAGAATCACCAAGAAAAAGAGAGACAGGACTCAAATTAATAAAATCCAAAAAAAAAAAATAGTAGAAGTGACAACAGATACCACAGAAATACAGAAAATTTTAAGAAAATACTACGAGCAACTATATGTCAACAAATTTGACAATCTGGATGAAGCGCATAAATTTCTAGAAGCATACAATCTACCAAGTCTGAAACAAAAAGAAACAGAGACTCTGAACAGATTGATTATTACCAAAGAAATTGAATCAGTAATAAAGAAGCTTCCAACAAACAAATGTCCTGGACCAGATTGCTTCACAGGTGCATTTTACAGAACATTCAAAAATAAATTAATACCAGGCCGGCTGAGTGGCGCAGTGGTAAAGCACTGGCTTGGGAAGCCAGCAGGCCCAGTTCAGATCCCACATATGAGGGCCAGTGACACTGCCCTCAAAAAAAAAATAATTAATACCTATTCTCCTAAAAATATTCCAAAAAATAGAGGAGGGAAGAATCACAAACTCTTTTTATGAGGCCACTATCAACCTGATTCCAAAATAAGACAAAGATATTACAAAAAAGGACAACTACAGGCCAATATTCCTAATGAACATAAATGCAAAATATTTGTAATAAAATACTACAAAACCGAATTCAGCATCACATTAAAAAGATCATACATGACGATCAAGTGGTATTCATTCCTGGTATGCAAAGTTGGTTCAATATCCGCAAATAAATTAACATAATACATCACATTAACAAAATTAGAATATAAATCAAAGGATCATATCAATAGATGCAGAAAAAGCATTTGACAAAATCCAGCAGCCATTTATGATAAAAAAATCTTAGCAATGCGGAAATAGTACAATCATATCTCAACTAGTAAAGGCCATATATGATAAGGCCACAGCAAACATTGTACTCAATGGGGAAAGTCTAAAAGCTTTCCCCTTAAGATCCGAAACAAGACAAGGCTGCCCACTTTCACCACTTCTATTTAACATAGTTCTGGAAGTTCTAGCCACAGCAATCAGACAAGAAAATGAAATAAAGGCATCCAATTTGGAAAGGAGGAAGTAAAATTGTCATTATATGCAGATGACATGATACTGTACATAGACACTCCACTAAAAAACATTTAGAACTGATACATGAATTTGATAAGGTAGCAGGACACAAAATTAATATTCAGAAATCGGTTGCATTTTTATACACCAATAATAAACTATGAGAAGAAGAAATCAGGAAAGCAATCCCTTTTATAATTGCTTCAAAAACAATAAAATATCTAGGAATAAATTTAACTAAAGAGGTAAAAGACATGTACTCAGAAAAATATGAGTCACTGATGAGAGAAATCAAAGATACAAATAATTGGAAATACATACTATGTTAAGTGATAGTAAGAATTAATATAGTTAAAATGTCTATCATGCCTATGGCAATATAGGGATTCAATGCAATTCCAATCAAACTACCAGGTGCATTTTTCTCAGAAATAAAACATATAATCCTGTAATATATATGGACCCCAGAAAGATCCTAAATAGCTATCACAATCTTGAGAAATAAGAACAAAGTGTGAGGGGGCTGGCTGAGTGGCGCTGTGGTTCAGCGCTGGTTTGGAAGGCCAGCGGCCCTGGTTCAGCTCCCACATGTAAGGACCAATGGCACTGCCCTCAAAAAACAAACAAACAAACAAATAAAAAGAACAAAATGGGAGGCATCACACTACCTTACATCAAAACATACTACAAGGCTACAGTGATCAAAACTCTATGGTACTCACATAAAAACAGAAACATAGACCAATGGAACAAAATAGAGAGCCCAGGTAGAATCCCATCGATATATGGTCATTTAATCTATGACAATGAAAGGAAGAATTGACATTCAAGTAAAAATAATCTATTTAATAAATGGTGCTGGGACAATTGGACTGACACATGCAAATAAATGAAAATGGACCACCTACTTACACCATGTACAAGAGCAATCTCAAAATAGATTAAAGACTTTAATGTAAGACGTGATACCATAAAACTCCTAGAAGATAACATAGGGAGTAAATTTGCAGACATTACCCTGAGTAATATTTTTACTGATATATCCCCTCGGGCTAGGGAAATAAAGAAAAAAATGAACATTTGGGATTACATCAAACTTAAAACCTTTTCCACAGCAATGGAAATCATCAATAACACAAAAACACAGCCTACTGAATGGGAGAAGATAATTGCGAATGATATAACTGATAATGGGTTAATATCAAAAATTTATAAAACAGTCATGAAATTCAACACCAAAAAAACAAATTTCACAATTAAAAATGGGCAGAGGATATGAAGAGTCATTTCTCTAAAGAGGACATACAGATGGCCCACAGGCATATGAAAAAATGTTCAACATCAGAGAAACGCAAATAATATCCACAATGAAATACCACCTCATTCTGTTCAGAATGGCTATCATAAAAAAAATCAACAAATTGAGCCGGCCGTGGGGCGCATTGGTTAAGAGCTGGTTTTGGGATGCCAGCGGCTCTGGTTCGGATCCCACATATGAGGGTCTGTGACACTGCCCTCTATAGCAAACAACAGCTCCACCTGGAGCTGGGCTGTGCGAACCCCGGAGACGGTGTTGGCTGCAACTCCTGCTGCAGTAGGCTGCCATAGGCTACAGTGAGTGGCCGGCAGCCTGCGTGAGCCGCTGGCAGCCAGCGTGACCTGCCAATAGCCGAGATGAGTGACCATCCAGAGGCCAGCGACTGAGCTGCCTCTTCCAGGAAGAGCGCAATGATGATACCAACATGGGCCAGTGAAGCAACGTCCTCCGCAGCTACACGTAAGAACAAAAAGACAGCAACTCGTCTGTTCCCGTTTGCCTGTTCCCCTCCCCCAATTCCCCAATAAAATGTTAAAAAAAATCCACAAATAACAAGTGCTGGAGAGGTTGTGGAGAAAAGGAAACCCTGGCACACTGTTGGTGCATCTACAGATTGGAGTAGCCATTATGGAAATCTTTATGGAGATATTTCAAAAAACTAGAAATGGAACTACCGTATGACCCAGAAATTCCACTCTTGGGTATCTATCCAGAGGAATCCAAGACACTAATTTGAAAAAATATAAGCATCCCTTTTATTGCAGCGCTATTTACAATAGCCAAGACTTGGAAACAACTGAAATGCCCATCGGTTGATGACTGGATTAAGAAACTGTGGTACATTTATGCAATGGAGTATTACTCCGCTATAAAGAAGAATGAAATTGTACCATTTACAACGATATGGATGGACCTAGAGACTATTATGAGAAGTGAAATAACTCAGTCAGAGAAAGACAAATGCCATATGATCTCACTTATATGTGGAATCTGAAAAACTGAATGAATGAGCAAAATAAATAGAAACAGTCTCATAGATACAGAGGAAAGTCTGGTGGTTGCTGGTTTGGAGGGAGATAGGAGGGATTAGACAGCATAAATAGGTAACTACAATATTGGCACAGCGATAGTTAAGACAGTTCAGGGAATATAATAATGCTGTAAATATTTTGTGGGTTGTCAGATGGTCACATGTCTTGTTAGGGAGACCACTTCTTGGATGCAGTAGAGGCATTATCACTGCACTGTACACCTGAAGTTTATGTTGTATAATATTGTATGCCAACTGTAATTGAATATATAGATAGTCACGGGAAGTGGAGTATACTGTGGAAGGGAGTAAAAAGAATTTTAATAGATATGTATGATATGGGTGGGGAGAGTCGTGTGGCAAATTGGGGCATGGGTGTTGTCACTTTGAGGGGTAAAAAGTATAACTATTGCACTGTGTTGTACATCTGAAACTAACTTAATAAATAAGTAAGTAAATAAATAAATAAATAAATAAAGTGCCGGCCGAGTGGCTCAGTTGGTTAAGAACTGACTCAGGAGTGCTAGCTGAGCTCTGAGCAACAGCAGTTTGATGCCCACCCTGAGCTGAGCTGCTGATGAGCTACCAAGAGGTAGCAGGATGGCTCAGCTAAAAAAAAAATAAATAAAAAAAAATAAAAACAAACAGCCACAGGAATTCAAGATGGCAGATTAGGTAAATGTTGTGCCTTCTGCATCCCAAGATCACACAAAAACTGCAAATAAAATACAGAACCGAGTGACGTCATGGAAATGGCGGCAGTGAGGTGGGCTCTTGGGTTTCCCCTGGTATTTACCACATAGTGACCATCTATTAATCATCGAAGTATTCTCTGCTTATCATGCAGAAAAGTTAAGAAACTCACACAAGTATTATGTGAAAGTGGGCAAAACAGGTAAGTGGGGAAAGAGAGAAGGGAGAAGTGTGGAGATGCAGCGTGTGTCCTCAGCTGCAGAGATTCAGGGCCCCAGGAAGCAAACTGGAGATCAGAGCATCCAGGCTGTAGGCTCCCTCCTTACACCCCACAGTCCTGACAAGAGATCAGCATAGAGGACGGTGGTGCTCCAGCATTCCAGGCAGAAACCTCAGCTGAGCACTGTGACTGGGCTGTCTTGGTCAGACAGAAAACAGAGAAAATTGCGTAACTGGGACCCAACCCCCACTGTCCCTCAGCAATCCTACTCCTGCCTTTCCTGAGTCTTAAGCTGATCCCTGATCTGAGGAGTAGTGTCAATTTACAGAGGTGTTGCAGCCCTAAAGAACTGGAAAAAGCCAGTTTGCAGCTGTGACCCATGGAAGAGGCTGGAAGATAAAGGCACCTGCCTAACCAGCCCCCAGGTTTCCTGGGTGGCTCCTGGCAGGGCAATTAGAGCTGCTGAAATACAGGTAGGGGTAAGCAGCTGGTGGCAGAGGCAGCTCTGGGTTTTCAGCAGCTCAGAAATCTCACATCCTCCACACCCCCTGACAGAAGTGCCCTAAAACCCAGGAGACATGTGCACAGGAAAGAAGCCCACCTACCAATGGCTGGCTCCACTCATCTAGAACTTCACTGTCAAGGTGACTCTGGGTGCCAGTTGGCCAGCTCTACCTCCACAAGAGGCAGAGGAGTTTTTGTACAGCACAGGTCAACCTGAAGCTAGATTGGTGGACTTAAGTAAGGCTCCTTACTCTACTTTTCCTTCTTTCCATTTTTCTGTATTGATTTTTTGGGGGGAGGGTGCGTTGCTATTCTTTGTTTTTTTTTTTGTAGTTTTGATACTTTTGTTTGTGCTGAGTGTTGGTTGTTGGCTGTTTTTACATGTGAGTGTATTTGGTTTTTCTTGTTGTTGTTGTTCTTCTTCTTCTTGATTTGTTTTGTTCTGAAATTTTCCTGCACCAGGGCCCAGCCCAAGAGGCACAAGAATCAACATGCCCAGAGCCCAACTCTAGTCCAAACCAGAGTATTGCCTGGTTTGACCTAAAAGTGACACACAAAAATTTGCTACAGGCAAAAGAACCCACAGGGGCCAAGCCTCATTTGAGAGGTCAAACCTGACACAGCAGCTAATACACTTTGGGCAAAGCCAGTTGTCACAGCTAGTCAGACTGGGAGTCAATCTCACTTACAAACAAAGAGCAATTAAAGCTCAACTTCAACAGAAGACACACATCACAAGGGACACCTCCTGAACACAAGCACAGAATAGGGAGACTGTGCAGCAACTCAAATATAATGGAAAAATATTACATAAGTCCACCCAGTAAAGACTGAGAGACCTTGGGGGCCTACCTAATACACCAAAGCAAACACAAACAGTAAGCCAAAATGGGGAAACAAAGAAACATGTTCCAAATGAAAAAACAGAAGAAACCTCCAGAATAGTAGAACTAAGTGAAATAGAGGCAATCAACCTATCAAAGACAGAGTTTAGATCACTGATGTTAAGAATGTTTAAGGAACTTAGTGAGAACATAAAGAAGGATGGAGAAATCATAAAAAACCACCAGTTAGAACTAAATAATACAATAATTGAAATGAAGAACACACTCAAAGGAATTACCAGCAGATTAGATGAAGCAGAGGATTGAATCAGCACCTTAGAAGACAAGATAGAGATCAGCCAAGAAGACCAAAAAGAAAAAAGAATAAAAGACAATGAAAATAGCTTGAGATCTATGGCATAACATCAACAAAACAATAATCACATGATAGGAATACAAGAAGGAGAAGAGAGGGAGCAAGAGATCAAGAACATATTTGAAGTAATAGTGACTGAAAGCATCACTAACATAGTGAAAGAAATCGACATAAAAGCCCAGGAGTGTAGAGAGTTCCAGCCAAGATGAACCCAAACAGGCCCACATCAAGACACATTATAGTTAAAATAGCAAAGTTTAAAGACAAAGAGAGAATCCTAAAAGCAGCAAGAAACAGACAGCAAGTTACTAACAACAGTGTTTTCATAAGATTTTCAGCTGACTTTTCTACAGAAACATTGCAGGCAAGAAGGGAGTGGCAGAAGGTATTAAAAGTGATGAAAAACAAAGGCCTACAACCTATATTGCTTTATTTAACAAGGCTATCATTTAAAATTGAAGGAGAAATAAAGAACTTCCTAGAAAAGAATAAGCTAAACGAGTTGATTACCACCAAGCCAACATTGCAGGAAATGTTTAAAGGCCTTCTTTAAGCAGAAGAAAGATTAAAACAATCTAACTAATGAAGACCAGAAATACAAATAACACAATGCCAATAACTGTGTACCTATCAATAATCACTTTAAATGTAAATGGATTAAATGCTCCACTCAAAAGACATAGGGTGGGGCCAGCCGAGTGACACAGTGGTTAAGCGATGGCTTGGGAAGCCAGTGGCCCCGGTTCAGGTCCCACATATGAGGGTCAGTGACACTGCCCTCAAAAAAAAAAAAAAAAAGACATAGGGTGGCTGCAGTGGATAATAAAACAAGAGCCTTGCATTAAGCTGTATACAAGATTCTCATCTCAGACCAAAAGACATACTCAGGCTAAAAGTAAAGGGATGGAGTAAGATATTTCATGCATATGGAAATGAGAAAAAAATGTAGTATAAATGCTTATATTAAACAAAATAGACTTTAAAACAAATAATATAATAAAAGACAAAGAAAGGCACTGAATAATAATATAGGGATCAATCCAACAAGGGGACATAACCCTAGTAAACATCTATGCACCCAACATAGGAGCACTTAAATATATAAAATATATATTGACTGACATAAAGGCAGAGATCAACAGTAACACTATCATAGTAGGAGACTTCAACACACCACTGACAACAAGGGACATAACTTCCAGAAATAAAATAAATTTAGAAACTGTGGCCTTACATAACACATTAGACCATTTTGATTTAATTGATATTTTTAGAGCATTTCACCTGTAAGATACAGAATATACATTCTTCTTGAGCCGAATATTTTCAAAAATAGATCACATGTTAGGCCACAAAACAAGTCTCTATAAATTTAAAAAATTGAAATCATATCAAGCATCTCGTCTGACCACAGGGCTATGAAATTAGAAATCAATTACAAGAAAAAAACTGAAAAAAACACAAATAATATGTTACTAAATAATGAATGGGTCCAAAATGAGATCAAGTTATACATCAAAAGACACCTTGAGACAAATGAAAATGTAAACACAACAACTCAAAATTTATGGGACACAGCAAAAGCAGTCCTAAGAGAGAAATTCACAGCAATGCAGGCCTACCTATAGAAACAAGAAAAATATCAAATCTACAGGTTATCCTTACATCTTTGGGAACTGGAAAAACAAGAGCAAAGTAAGCCCAAAAAGAGCACAAGGAAGGAGATAATAAAGATCAAAGTGGAAATAAATTAAGTACAGACCAAAGAAACAATACAAAAGATCAATGATAGCAAGAGCTGGTTTTTTGAGAAGATTAACAAAATTGAAAATCCTCGGGCCAGACTCATAAAGAGAAAGGGGGGAACTCAAGTTAATAAAATCAGAAATGAAACAAAAGAAGTGACAACAGACACCACAGAAATTAAAAAAAAAAAGTAAAATATTATGAGCAACTATATGCCAACAAATTTGATAACTGGGAAGAAATGGATAATTTTCTAGAAGCATAAAACCTTCAAGTTAACTCAGGAAGAAACAGAAAATCTGAATAAACTGATTACTACCAAGGAACTTGAATCAGTAATCAACAAGCTTTTAAAAAACAAAACCCCATGATACTGGCATAAAAACAGACACATAGACCAATGGAATAGAATAGAGAGCCCAGGAATAAACCCATCTATACACGGTCATTTAATATATGACAATGGAAGCAAGAATTTACACTGGAGTAAAGATAGTCTATTTAATAAATGGTGCTGGGAAAATTATACTGACACGTCCAAAAAAATGAAAATGGACCACCTTCTTACACCATATACAAGAACAAACTCAAAATGGATTAAAGACTTAAATGTAAGACCTGAAACTATAAAACTCCTAGAAGAAAACATAGGGAGTAAGTTTGCAGACATTACCCTGAGTAATATTTTTACTGATATATCCCCTCGGGCTAGGGAAATAAAGAAAAAAATGAACATATGGGAATACATCAAACTTAAAAGTTTTTCAACAGCAAAGGAAATCATCATTAAAACAAAAAGGCAACCTACTGACTGGGAGAAGATATTTGCCAATGATATATCTGATAAGGGGTTGATATCCAAAATATATAAAACACTCATGCAACTCAACACCAAAAAAAGAAACAGCCCAATTATAAAATGGGCACAGGCTATGAGGAGGCATTTCTCTAAAGAGGACATACAGATGGCCAACACGCATATGAAAAAATGTTCAACCTCACTAATCATCAGTGAAATGCAAATAAAAACCACAATGAGATACCACTTCATTCCAGTCAGAATGGCTATCACCAACAAATCAACAAACAACAAGTGCGGGTGAGGTTGTGGAGAAAAGGGAACCCTGGTGCACTGTTGGTGGGACTGTAAATTAGTGCAGCCATTATGCAAATCAGTATGGAGGTATCTCAAAAAACTGGAAATGGAACTGCCGTATGACCCAGCAATTCCACTCATAGGTATCTACCCAGAGGAATCCAAGAAGCTAATTCAAAAAAATATATGCACCCTTATGTTTATTGAAGCGCTATTTGCAATAGCCAAGACTTGGAAACAACCGAAATGCCCATCAGTAGATGACTGGATTAAGAAACTGTGGTACATTTATACAATGGAGTATTACTCTGCTATAAAGAAGAATGAAATTGTACCATTTGCAACGATATGGATGGACCTAGAGACTATTATGTTAAGTGAAATAAGTCAGTCAGAGAAAGACAAATACCATATGATCTCAATTATATGTGGAATTTGAAAAACTGAATGAATGAGCAAAGGAAATAGAAACAGTCTGATAGATTTAGAGGAAAAACAGGGTTGCTAGTTGGGAGGGGGATGGGGATGAGGGAGAAGGATAAGGGATTAGACAGTATAAATAGGTAACTACAGTATTGTGACAGGGATATGAAAGACAGTTCAGGGAATATAATAATGTTGTAAAAATTTTGTGGGGTGTCAGATGGTCACATGTGTTGTTAGGGAGACCGCTTCATGGGTGGAGTAGAGGCTTGATCACTGCACTGTATACCTGAAATTGATGTTGTATAACATTGTATGCCAACTGTAATTGAATATATAAATATTCATGGGATGTGGATTATACGGTGGAAGCGAGTGAAAGGAATTGTAATAGATAGTATGATATGGGGGGAAGGAGTGGGCAGGAGAATTGGGGGGAGGGGGATTGTCACTTTGAGGGGTAGAAAGTATAACTACTGCACTGTGTTGTACACCTGAAGCTAATTAAAATAAATAAATTTTTAAAAAAGCACATATGGTAGCTGAGTGGATAAGAAAACAAGAGCCATGCATATGCTGTCTACAAGAGACCCAACCTGAGATCAAAAGACACACAGAGAATGAAAGTAAGTGATGGGAAAACATATTTCACACAAATAGAAATGACAAAAAATCTGGAGTAACAATACTTATATCAGACAAAATGACTTTAAAACAAATACCATGGTAATAAACAAAGAAGGAAGTTAAATAATAATGAAGGGATCAATCTAACTAGAGGACATAAACCTAGAAAACATCTAGACACCAAACATAGGAGTACCTAAGCATATAAAACAAATATTGACAGACATTAAGACAGAGATCAATAATAACACAATCATAGTGGGGGACTTCAACACCCCACTGACACCAATGGACAGATCCTCCAAACAGAAAACCACCGCAGGAACAATGGCCTTAAGGGATACATGAGAGCAGTGGATTTAATTGATTTTTTTTTGAGGGCAGTGTCACTGGCCCTCATATATGGGACTGAACCGAGGCCGCTGGCTTCCCAAGCCAGCGCTTAACCACCGTGCCACTCGGCCAGCCCTAATTGATATTTTTAGAGCATTTCACCCTAAAGCATAATAATATACATTCTTTTCAAGTGCACATGAAACTTTTTCCTAGGTAGATCACAGAACAAGTCTCTATAAATTTAAGAAAATTGAAGCCAATCAAGCATCTTCTCAGACCACAGTGTTATGAACCTCGAAATCAATTACAATAAAAAAACCTGAAAAACACATAAACACATGGAGAGTAGATAAAATGCTACTAAATAATGAATGGGTCAACAATGAGGTCAAGGAAGAAATCAAAAGAAACCTTGAGACAAAAGAAAATGAGAATACAATGACTCGAAATCTATAGGACACAGTGAATGTAGTCCTAAGAGGGAAATTCATAGCATTGCAGGCCTACTTAAAGAAACAAGAAAAACCTGGAATTGACAGTCTATCTTTACACTTAAGGGAACTGGAAAAAGAACATAAAAATAAGCTTAAAGTGAGTAAAAGGAAGGAAACAATAAAGATCAGAGAGAAAATAAATGAAACAGAGACCATAAAAACAATACAAAATATCAATGAAACTAAGAGCTCATTTTTGAAAAGATAAACAAAATTGAAAAACCTTTAGCCAGACTCATCAAGAAAAAAAGAGAGAGCACCCAAATAAATAAAATCACAAATGAAAGATGAGAAGTGACAACAAATACCACAGATATACAAAAAAAAAGAAGAAGAAGAAAGTACTACAAGTAACAATATGCCAATAAGTTAGACAATCTGGAAGAAATGGATAAATTCCTAGAAGCATACAATCTTCAAAGGCTGAATCAAGAAGAAACAGACAATCTGAACAGGCTGAATACCATCAACAAAATTGAATCTGTAATCAACAATCTCCAAACAAACAAAGGTCCTGGACCAGAAGGCTTTACAGGTGAATTTACCAGGCATTCAAAAAAAAATTAACACCGTGCCGGACGAGTGGCGCTGCGGTTAAGCGCTGGCTTGGGAAGCCAGCGGCCCCGGTTTGGGTACCACATATGAGGGCCAGTGACACTGCCCTCAAAAAAAGAAAATAAAATGTAATTCATTTCTAAAAAATAAAAATTAAAAAAAGGAAGAAATAGAGGGAACAATCATACAATACCACCACACTGAAATAATAGACAGCAACAAAAAGGAAAAGAAACAATGGAGACACTGTCCTACCGGAAAATCAAAGATAAAATGATAGGACATTGTCATTTATCAATAATCACCCTAAATGTAAATGGACTAAACTCACCAATAAAAAGGCACAGAGTAGCAGATTGAATCACAACACTAAATCCAATCATATGCTGCCTCCAACAGACACATCTCAGCTACCAGGACAAATATAGATTCAAAGTGAAAACGTGGAAGTTGACACTCCAAGTAAATGGTATTCAGAGGACAGGTGTAGTTGTACTGATATCAGATCAAACAGGCTTCAGGGTAAAAAAAGGTAACAAGAGACAAAGATGGACATTTCATAATGATAAAGGAGACTATACAACAAGAAGACATAACAGTCATCAATATTTATACCCCTGATCACGGAGCACTGAAGTATACAAAGCACCTACTAACAGAACGAAAGAGAGAAATTTGCACAAACACAATTATAGTGGGGAAACTATACATCATAGACATCTATGGATACATCATTCAAATGGAAAATAAACAAAGAAATAGCAGCTCTAAATGATACATGAGATGAAATGGACAAAATTGATGCTTATAGAACACTTCATCCTAGAGCATCAGATTGTACGTTTTTTTCTAGTGTATATGGAACATTTTCAAGGGTAGACCATCTATTAGGACATAAAACTAATCTCAGCAAATTTAAGAAGATTGAAATCATACCAAGCATATTCTCTGATCACAAGGCTTTGAAATTGGATATCAACAGCAAAATGAAAGGAGGAAAAACCACAAATATGTGGAGATTAAACAACATACTTTTTTTTTTGAGGGCAGTGTCTCTGGCCCTCATATGTGGGACCTGAACCGGGGCCGCTGGCTTTCCAAGCCAGCTCTTAACCACTGTGCCACTCGGCGGGCCCTAAACAACATACTTTTAAAGAATGACTGGGTCAAAGAAGAAATAGGAGGACAGATCAAAAGATACATAGAAATAAATGAGAATGAAAATACATCTTATGAAAATTTTTGGGATGCAGCGAAAGCAGTTTTAAGAGGGAAATTTATATCAGTACAGGCATAGCTCAAGAAATAAGAAAAATCCCAGATAAATAACCTCAAGTTAAACCTTAAAGAACTAGAAAAATAAGAACAAATGTAACCCGGGCCAGCCGAATGGCTCAGTTGTTTAAGAACTCGTTCAAGAGTGCGAGCTGAGCTCTGAGCAACAGCAGTTCAATGCTCAGCCGAAGCTGACCTGCTGTTGCGCTGCCAACAGGTGGCAGGATGGCTCAGCTAAAATAAATTTAAAAATAAATAAATAAATAAATAAATAAATAAATAAATAAAATTACATAAAATACCCACAAAAAAACCCAAAACACAAATGTAACCCAAAGTCAGTAGAAGAAAGGGGATAATAAAAATCAGATCAGAACTAAATGAAATAGAGAAAAAAAGGACAATAGAAAAATTATTGAAACAAAGAGCTGGTTCCTTGGAAAGATTAAGAAAATTGACAAACACTTGGCTAGACTCACTAAGATAAAAAACAAATAAACAAAATCAGAAATGAAAGAAATGAAGTGACCACGGATGACAGGGAAATGCAAAGGATAATCCAAGAATACTATGAAAGGTTATATGCCACCAAATTCAATAATCTAGAAGAAATGGACATGTTTTTAGAAACATATAACCCTCCTAGGCTGAATCATGAATTGGAAAATCTAAATAGACTCATTAACAGAAAGGAAATTGAATCAGTCATCTGAAGCCTTCCCAAAAGTAAATGTCTAGGACCAGTGGCTTCACTAGTGAATTCTACCAAATATTCAAAGAGGATCTAATACCTGTCCTACTCAAACTCTTCCAAAAAATTGAAGAGGTGACGGTACTCCCTAATTCATTTTATGAGGCCAACATTACCCTGATACCAAAACCTGGGAATCATAACACACAAAAAAGAAAATTACAGACCAATATCTGTGATTAGTACAGATGCAAAAATCCTAAACAAAATTCTAGCAAATCGAATACAACAATGCATTAAAAAGGTTATACTGGGGCTGGCAGAGTGGCTCATTTGATTAAGAGTTGGCTTAGAGCATGTGCTCTGAGCAACAGGGCAGCCAGTTCGATTCCCACATGGGCCAGTGAACACTGCACCCTAGCTGAGCTGTTGCCAAGCTGCCAAGAGACGGCTGGATGGCTCAGCTGGTGCAACAACAGGATTGCCTGTTCGATGGTGGGCTATGCCCACCCACAACTAGGACTGAACTTCATACCTTGAGTTTAGGTGCCGGCTGTGTTGCTCAGTGGATAGAGAGTGCACTCTTTTTTTTTTTAAGGGCAGTGTCACTGGCCCTCATATGTGGGATCTGAACCCAGGCTGCTGGCATCTCAAGCCAGCCTTAACCACCGTGCCACTTGGCCGGCTCAGGGAGTGCACTCTTAACAACATGGCTGCAGGGCTCCACTTCCACATGAGATGGTGGCTATTCGCAACTAAGACTGAACTTGGTACTTTGAGCTGAGGTGCCACCCGAATGACTCAGTGGATAGGGAGTGCGCTTTTAACAACAAGGCTGCTGGTTCGACTCCCTCATGGGATTGTGGCTATGCCCACCCACAACTGAGATTGAACACAACACCTTGAGCTTAGAGGCCACAAACTGCCAACGGGAAGCCAGATGGTGACTGGCACCCTCCAAATGAAGACTGAAGAACAACAACTTGACTGGTCCCCTTCCCTAATTCCCTAACAATGTTCCCCTCCCCCCAATACCCCAATGAAAATCTTAAAAAAAAACAAAACAAAAAAAAACACGATTATACATCACAAGCAGGTGGGAAGTGGGGTTCAAGCCAGGGGCACAAAGATGGTTCAACATCCGCAAATCAATCAATGTGATACACCACATAAAAAAGATAAAAGGACAGGACCGGCCAAGTGGTCTGGCGGTTAAGTGCTGTTCTGGGAAGCCAGCGGCCCCGGTTCAGTCCCACATAAGAGGGCCAGTGACACTACCCTCAAAAAAAAAATAGAAAAGGACAAAAATCATATGATTATATCAATAGATGCAGAAAAAGCATTTGGCAAGACACAACACCCATTTATGTTTAAAACACTTACTAAAATGTGTACAGAAGAAAAATTCCTCAACATAGTAAAGGCTATATATGACAAACCCTCAGCTAATATCATAATTAATGGTGAAAAGCTGAAGCCCTTTGCTCTACTTTCAGGAACAATACAGGGATGTCCCCTATCACCTGTGCTTTTTAACATAGTATTGGAATTCCTAGCCAGAGTAATCAGGCAAGAGAAAGGAATAAAAGACATCCAAATAGGAAAGGAAAAATTTAAATTGTCACTTTTTGCAGATGACATGATGCTATATATAGAAAACTCTGAAGACTCTACCACAAAGCTATTAGAAACAATAAATGAATGAAGTAAAGTTGTCAGCTACAAAATCCATGTACAAAAGTCTATTGCATTCCTATATACTAACAATGAAACCTCAGGAAAAGAAATTAAAATACAATTTTTTTTTGCAGCTGCAGGAAAAAGAATAAAATATCTAGGAATAAACTCAACCAATGATGTGAAAGACCTATATTCTGAAAAAATATAAGACATTTTTTGAGGTCTGTGTCACTGTCCCTCACATGTGGGAACGAACTGGGGCCACTGGCTTCCCAAGCCAGCGCTTAACCACCATGCCACTTGGCAGGCCCATAAGACATTTTTAATAGAAATTGAAGAAGACACAAATAAATGGAATGCCGTTCTGATTCATGGACTGGAAGAATCAACATAGCTAAAATGGCCATGTTACCCAAAGCATTATACAGATTTAATGCAATCCCCTCAAAATGCCATTGACATTTAAAAAAAAATAGAACAAAAAGTCATCGGATTTGTATGGAACTTAAAGGGTCCTTATAGCCAAAGCAACCCTAAGAAAAAAGAACCATGCTGGTGGTAGCACACTCCCTGACTTCAGCTTGTATTTCAGGGCAACAATAACCAAAACAGTATGGTATTGGCAGAAAAAAAACAGACATACTGAACAATGGAATAGAATTGAGTATCCAGAAATAAACCCTCATAAATATGAACAGATAATTTTTGACAAAGAAGCCAAAAACATACAATGGAGAAAAGACAGCCTATCCAATAACTGGTACTGTGAGAATTGGAAAGCCACTTGCAAACGAATGAAACTAGACTGCTATCTGTCACTGTGTACCAAAATTAACTCAAAATGGATTTAAAACCTACACATAAGACCTGAAATATTAAACTGCATAGAAGAAAAGATAGATACTAAAATTATGGACCATGGGTTCAAAGAGGATTTCATGAATTTGACTTCAAAGGCAAGGGAAGTAAAAGCTAAAATAAATAAATGTGACTATATCAAACTAAAATGCTTCTGCACAGCAAAAGAAACAATCCACAAAATAAAGAGGCAAACAACCACATGAGAGAACATTTTTGCAAAAAGTGCCTCCCATAAGGGGATAATACCCAAAATATACAGTCTCATACAACTCAACAACAACAAGAAAAACAATCCAACTAAAAAATGGACAGAGGACCTGAATAGACATTTGTCCAAAGAGGACATACAGATGGCCACCAGACATATGAAAAAATGCTCAACATCACTAATCATTAGAGAAATGCACATAAAAACTGCAATGAGATATCACCTCACACCAGTTAGAATGGCTATCACCAACAAGGCAAATAAGAGAAAAAAAAAAAAGGCAAATAAGGTTGAGGAGTAAAAGGAAAACCCTTTATTTACATTGTGGGAATGCAGGTTGGTGTAGCCACGATGGAAGGCAGTGTGGAGATTCTTTAAAATTTACAAATAGAATTACTATATGACCCAGAAATCCCTCTCTTGGGTATATACCCATAAAATCTGAAAACATTTATCAGTAAACATATGTACTCTGATGTTTATTGCAGCTTTATTTATGGTGGACAAGGCATGAAAACAATCAAAGTGTCCTTCCATTGATTGGTTGGATGAAGAAGTAGTAGTATATAGACACAATGAAATACTATTCTGCCATAAGAAAAGATGAAATAGTGCCATTTGCAACAACATGGATGGATTTTGAGGTTATAATGCTAAATCATGCAGGTAAAGTACAACAAAAGAACATGAAAAATACAAAGAAACAAAACTCATAGACACAGAGAATAGTTTACTGGCTACCAGAGGGTACAGGGTGAGAGTGGTGGTAGATGAGGGTAAAGGGGATCAAATATATGGTAATAGAAAGAGAACTGACTCTAGGTGGTGAACGTGCATTGTGATATATAGATGATGCATTACAGAACAATTGTACCCCTGAAATCTATGTAACTTTGCTAACAATTGTCATTCCCAATAAACTTTAATTAAAAGAGAGAGAGAGAGAGAGAGAGAGAGAGAGAGAGAGAGAGAGAGAGAGAGAAACAAATTGGTTGTCACTATATAGTCATGGGAATGTGAAATACAGTAGTGGAATATAATCATTACTGTTGTAAGGAGTATGCATGGTGCCAGACAGGTGCTGGATTGATTGGGGAGATCACATCATAGATTTTCTAGATGCCTGACCACTGTGCTTGACACCTGAAGCTTGTAGGTAAATATTGAGTGTCAACTGTATATATATATATATATATATATATATATATATATATATATACTGACAATTGTATTCACAAGAGTCACAGTATGCTTACATTGGCAGCACTGTACAAATAGCTCGGTAAAGTTTCATAACCTTCATATATCAGTGCCTCAGAGCTCTGTTGGTATCAACATGTGGCTGTGTCTTGCTGCGTGGCATTCATTATTGTGGTGTGGTTTTGTGTGCTTCTGCAAGAATGCCTGAGCTTGAATTAAAGCAATGAACAAGTATTAAAGTTTTTGTGAAACTTGGCAAGAGTGGAAGTGAAATCAGGGTGTTGTTAGTCCAAGTTTATGGAGATAATTCCATGAAGAAAATGGCAGTGTACAAATGTATTAAATATTTTTCTGAAGGGAGAGAATGTGTCACAGATGAAAGAGGTCAGGGTGGCCAGTAAAGAGCAGAACTGTTGAGGACATTGCAAAGTTTCATTGAATTGTGTGTCAAAATCATTGGCTGACTGTGAGAGAAGCATAGCAGACCAAGTAAACATTGATAGAGAAACAGTTAGGGAAATCTTAACTGAACATCTTGGCATAAGAAAGGTGTGTACTAAAATGGTACCAAAGGAGCTCATCAGTGGACATAAGTAAAGGAGAGTTGAAGTTTGCCAAGACCTTTTGGAGATGCAAGACAAAATTTTTAGCTGTTTATCATTGGTGTTGAAATGTGAGTGTACTAATACGACCTTGAAACAAAGCATCAAAATGCAGAGTGGAAGTCAGCCAATTCACACCAAAAAATTTCTGTCAGTCCAAATCAAAAGTCAAAACAGGGCAGGCCGAGTGGCGTGGTGGTTAAGCGTTGGCTTGGGAAGTCAGTGGCCCCGGTTCAGGTCCCACATATGAGGGCCAGTGACACTGCCCTCAAAAAAAAATAAAGTCAAACCAATGTTGCTAACATTTTTTTATATCAAAGGGAGTATTCATTATGAATTTGTATCAACTGGACAAAGAGGTAACCAAGTTTACTATTTGGAAGTGTTGACTGCTTGAAAAAGTTAGACAACTTGAAATTTTGCTGACAATTCATTGCTCTTGCATCATGACAATGCACCAGCTTGCACAGTACTGTCTGTGAGGGAGTTTTTAGCCAGTAAATAACTGTATTGGAACACCTTCCCTACTCACCTGATCTGGTCTTCAACGAATTCTTTCTTACCTAAAGATTAAAAAAAAAAATTGAAAGGAGGACATTTTGATGACATTGAGACATTGAAGACATTGGTTGACAATCCAATGACAGCTCTGATGTCTCATTCCAAAAAAGAGATCCAAAATTGCTTTGAAGGGTGGACTTGGTTGGTCATGTTGGTGCATAGCTTCCCAAGGGGAGTACTTCAAAGCTGACCATAATGAGATTCAGCAACGAGGTATGTAGCACTTTTTCTAGGATGAATTCAGTGACATAATTGGCATACCTCCTATATATTCATGAAATGTAAGGTATAGTCATTAATATTGTAAAAGCTATATATATAGAATGTCAGAGAGTTAGTAGAGTTCGGGGATGGTTATCCCTTTGCCAGGGGTGTAAATATCTAATCATTATGTTGTTTTGTACACCTGAAACTAATATAAAAATAAAATTAAATTTAAAAAATTTACTGAGGAATTATTATTAGGTTCAATCCAAGCATTGTGAACAGTCACTGGTCTAGGTTCTAGAGAATTTCCAGCTGCATGATTTTGACTATTAGCAAAAAATTATGCCTCTAGAATAATGTTGTATCACCTTGAATTTCTGTTCATGCAAGGTAGTGATAAGAGCACCTAAAATGACAGAGACTTAAGCCTTTATAGAGCTTACAGAATAGATTTATGATCAGTTTCTTCTGCTTGCTAATGACTGTTTAATTAATGTATGTGTGGCAGAAATTTAGTTTTATGCTGGCTTTCATTATGACCTGGCAATGAGGTTTGGAGAAAGTAGCTTAACCTCACTCACCTCAAACTTCCTTAATGAAAACCCTTACCTACGAAAAAAAAAAAAAGAAAAAAAAAAGATTTGTGCATCACCACATTGGCTTAAGTCAATGTAAGGAAAACTTTCTCCATAGCTGCACTGAGTAATAACTGTGAAGGAAAAGCTTCACATAGAAAGAATGGATGCGTCCCAGGTAGCTGTTGCATTTCTGACTTCGGTATCCTTTTTGACATTTCTTAAGTTAATGTCTTTAGGGCTGGCTTGTCAAAGGAAGATCAAAGTTCAATTTCTTATAGGTAAAAAAAGAAAACGTAAATTTCAGACTTGCCTTGTGTATCCTTAATTAAATCCTTTAAGAAAGATGAGTAAAATGATTAGCTACAGGTTTTATTTGTTTGGTTTGATTTTTAGTCCAAGAATGTGCTAAATATCACAGATTTTCTAGTAATTTGTTCTCTCTGATTTAAAACAGGAAAAAGATTCTCATTTTTTTTCTTTTACAGAAAAATTTTGGGTGATTAAGCATTTAAATAATTTATGCAGTGATCCCCCTGATTAATGTAGTACACCCTTGGCACTATACATTGTTGTTACAACTTTACTGATTATATTTTGTATGTTGTAATTTCCATCCTCATGGCTATTTTGTACCTCCCAATTTTTTTTCTTAGCCCCCTCTTCTTTTTCACTCAGCTCCCCCAAACCCCCTCCCTGCTGGCAACCATCAATTTGTTCTCTGTATCTCTAAGTCTCTTTCAGGTTTGTTTGTTTATTTATTTTGTTCTTTAGATTCCACATATCAGTGAGATCATATGGTATTTGACTTTCTATTTCTTACTCACTTCACATAATAACCTCTAGGTTCCTCCATGTTGTCCCAAATGGTAAGATTTTATTCTTTTTTATGACTGAGTGATATTCCATTGTATAGAGATACCACCATTTCTTTATCCAATAATTTATTGCTGGGTACATGGGTTGATTCCATATTTGGCTATTGGAAATAGTGCTGCAATGAACACAGGGGTGCACATATATTTTCAAATTCATATTTTGGATTTATTTGGATAAATACCCAGAAGTAGAATTACTGGGTCATAAAGTAGTTCTATTTTAGATTTTGAGTCACCTCCAAAACGTTTTCCATAGAGGTTACACCAGTTTGAAATCCCTCCAACAGTGTATGAGGGTTCCCTTTTCTCCACATGTTCACGAACACGTATTCTTTGTTGATTTGTTGATGATAGCACCCTGAGAGGTGTGAGATGGTGTCTCTTTGTGTTTTTAAAATCTGCTTCTCTTTGATAATTAGTGACATTGAGCATCTTTTCAAATATCTATAGACAATGTGTACGTCATCTTTGGAGAAATATGTATTTAGGTACTCTGCCCATTTTTTTATTTGGATTGTTAATTTTTTGGTGTTGAGTTTTATTAGTTCTTCATAAATTTACGATATTAATCCTTTATTGTATGTATCATTGGCAAATATCTTCTCCCATTCCGCAGTCCCTTTTTCTTTTTGTTGATGATTTCCTTTGCTCTGTATAAAAAGAAAAACTAGTTTCATGTAGCCCCACTTGTTCTTTTTTTCTTTTGTTTCCCTTGCCAAAGGAGATGTATCAGGAAAAAAATATATCATGAAAAATAATGTCAGAGAGATTACTGCCTGTTTTCTTCCAGGAGTTTTATGGTTTAAAGATTTTTAAGTTTTGGATCCATTTTGAGCTTATTCTTGTATGTGGTGTAAGAAGGTGGTCCAATTCCTTTTTTTTTTTTTTTGCATATATCTTTCTGATTTTCCCAACGTTATGTTTTCATTTTCATTTGTCTCAAAGTATTATTTTTATTTCTTTCTTGATCTCATTGTTGACCTACTTATTATTTAGCAGCATGCTATTTATATTCCATGTCTTTGTGTGTTTTCCAGTTTTATTCTTGTAATTGATTCTTAGTTTCATACTATAGTAATTAAAGAAGATGTTTGATATGAGTTCCACCTACTTAAATTTATTCAGACTTGTTTTGTATCCTAACATGTGATCTATCTTGGAAAATATTCCATGTGCACTTGAAAATAATTTATATTCTGTGGCATTGGTGTGAAATGTTCTGAAAATATCAATTAAACCCCTCTGTCTTGTGTCATTTAAGTCTGCTCTTTTCATGTTGATTTTCTGTCTAGAAGGTCTGTCCATTGGTATCTGTGAGGTGTTAAAGTTTCTTAGTATGATTGTATCACTGTCAATCTCTCTTTTTATATCTGCAAATATTTGCTTTATGTATTTAGGTGCTGATATGCTTGGTGTAGAAATGTTTAAAAGGATTATGTCATCTTGTTGGATTAATCCCTTTACCATTATGTAATGCCCCTTAGTCTCTTATAGCCTTTGATTTAAAGTCTATTTTTTGATATATATATTTCTACCCAAGCTTTATTTTTGTTTCGCTTTGCAGGAAATATCTTTTTTCATTCCTTTATTTTTAATCTGTGTGTCTCTCTATATTTGAGGTGGGTGTTTGTAGACAGGATATGTATGGGTCTTGTTTTCTTATGCATTTATCTATCTTATGATTGGAACGTTTAATCCATTTACATTTAAAGTGATTTTTGATAGATACATAGTTATTTCCTTTTTATTATTCATCTTTGTGTTTTTCACCTCTTTTTCTTCTTAACGAAGCCCCTTTCTACATTTCTTATAATACTGGTTTGATGGTGATGAAGACCTTTAGATTTTCTTGTCTGGGAATATATCTCTCCTTCAATTTTAAATGATAGCCTTGCTGGGTAGAGGAATCTTGGTTGTAGACCCTTGTTTTTCATTACTTTGAATATTTCACTCAATCCCTTCTTTCTTGCAAAGTTTCTATTTTGAAATCAGCAGATAATCATATGAAAGTTCCCTTGTAAGGAACTAGTTGCCTTTCTCTTGCTGCTTTTAGGATTTTCTCTTTGTCTTTAACATTCACCATTTTAATTGTAATCTGTCTTGGTATGGGACTGTTTGAGTTCATCTTGTTTGGGATTCTCTGTATTTCCTGGGCTTGTGTGTCTATTTCCCTCACCAGGTTAAAAAATTTTTCAGTCATTATTTTTTTCAAATAAGTTCTCAATCCTTTGCCTTCTCTCATCACCTCCTGGTACCACTATGATGTGAATAGTGTTATGCTTGATGTTGTTCCAGAGGGTTTTTAACTTATTCTCTTTTTTTTAGAATTTTTTTTTTTTGGTTTGCCCTTCTAATTGGGTATTTTCTGCTATCTTGTTTTATGAATAGCTGATTCAATCTTCTGCTTATTCTACTTTGCTGGTGATTACTTATATTACATTCTACATTTCAGGTATTGTATTCTTCACTTCTGACTGGTTCTATTTCATGGGTTCTATATCATTTTTTATGCTTGCCATCTCTTTTTTGAAGTTCTCACTAAGTTTCTTGAATATCCTTATAAACATTGTTTTGAATTCTGTATCTGTTACGTTGCTTGCCTCCTTTGTGTTTAGTTTTTTTTCTAGTGTTTCTCCTTTTTTTCCATTTGGGATATATTTATTTGTTTCACCATTTTGACTGCCTTTCTGTACTTGTTCTTATGTATTAGGTAGATCTGCTATGTCTCCCAGTTTTTTCCTGGTGACCTTGTGTATTAGGTGCCCTGTGTTACCCAGTGGCATAGTCTCCCTGGTCACCAGCACCAGATGCCCCAGGAGTGTCCTTTGTGTGCATTGTGTGTGCCTTCCTGTTATAATTCAGCCTAGATTGCTGTTGGCATGTTGGTGGGTGTGATTGACCTGCAGTCTGACTGGCTTGGAGTTTGGCCACATCCAGTTTATGGACTGCTGGGTGGTGGCTTATCCTTGGAGCAGGCTTTGAATCAGTGGGCTATGGTGTCTGCTGATATTATTTTTGGGTGTGCTTGTCATGGGGCTAATTGGGTGGTGCTCTGTTGTGATGTGAAGCCAGCCTCCAGGTATATTGGTTATGGGACCTCTTGGAAAGGACTTTGGTGCAGGCCCAGTTCACCCACTGCCTATGCTATAAAGTGATCTGTGGTTATTCCCTGCCTGTGCTGGACCTGGATTTGCATGGAAGAGGCCATACTGTGACCTGAAGATGCTGCTACCAGTGACAGACCTTGAGTCTCTGCAAAAACGCCAGGGTACCCTGAAGCCTGGTGCCACTTGCTGACTCCTATAAGGTGCAGTCTCTGATAAAGCCTCATAAGGTACATGAATAGTATGAGGCAGGGTCACAGGGAGTCACCAGGGTTGGATGAGTTTTCACCAAGTTAACGTAGATTCTGGTTTGATGTGAATACTGAACCTGGCTATACTCAGCAAAAGTCATAGAACACACCAAAGTCAGCTTCCACTTGCCTGGGTCCTGCAGACCCATGATAGTTGTCCAAGAAAGGATGCAATGTGGCAATGCTATCTACTAGTTGAGAATGTGCGTCAGGTATTTAGCAAGTTGGGTAAAGTGGGGCCCCAGAGAGTCATCAGGGTAGAGATAGCAAGTGGAGCAAGCTGAATTCATTAGGCCAATGAAGATTTAGATTTGGCTATGGGAGGGAGGGTTCAACATAGGAAGGATGTCACCTGCCTTCTGGCTGCACAGTAGGAGGGTTCCACACAATCACCACACAAAATGGTGACTGCCCCTCCAGATATTCCCCCTAGATATATACAACTCATTATCTCCTTGTATGTCTCAGATACCTCCCAAATCACTGTTCTTAAGCCAGAGTCTAGAGTGAGTGTCTGCAATTGAATGAATTTGTGTGCGGGCCATTCAAGAGGATATCTGTTTCCTTCAGCCTTCTGTCTCACCAGAAATGTAGGAGTACCCACTGTTTTTCACAGCCAGATGTTGTGGAGGTTCCTATCTTTGGCACTGATACTCAGGGCCGGGGATCCCGATGTGGGACTGGGGCCCCTTGCTCCTTAAAGGGAGATCTTTGCACCTGAGATATCCTTCCCAATTCTCAACCACCACACACAAGTGTGAGGCCACTGGTTCCATGTCTCCGCCCCTTCTACCAGTCTCAATGTCACCTCTTTTTGTATCCTTAGTTATAAAACTCCTGTTCAGCTAACTTCAGATGGTTTCCCAGTTGATTGCTCTATAATTTAGTTGTAATTTTAATGTGGTCAGGGTAGAAGCCAAGTGCAGTGTTTGTCTACTTCACCATCTTGGATCCTCCCCAATTTTGTATTTCTTAACCCCTTCTTCACCTTTTCCACACAACTCCCAAACTCCCCTCCCCTCTGGCAGCTATCAGTTTGCTCTCTGTATCTATGACTCTGTTTCTGTGCTGTTTGTTCTTCAGATACATACATATATATATGATATCATATGTTATTTCTCTTCTCTGTCTGATATTTTCACTTAACATAATACACTGTAGGTCCATCTATGTTGTTGCAAATCTTAAGATTTTGCTCTTTCTTATGATTGAGTAATATTCCACTGTGTATATGTACAAATTGGGAAAAGATTATTAATAAAAGTTTTAGAAAACAATGATTTACCTTTGGTCTCAAGGAGAACCTTTATGTGCAGTAAGAGGTTGAATGAAAGGCTAAACAAAAAAGGGTGTGAGGAATGAGAATTTTTCTCTTCATAGACATACTGCAGGGCCATTGCTGGGCTTGTGAAATATAGGAAAATGACTTACCAAAGGAGAAAATGGTACTTTCACTGTACTCAATCACTCTGAAAGTTTTTACAGCTCAGATTGAAAAAAAAAATCTCGAATCAATACAAAAGGGACATGGGGACTGTTACACCAAGTTAGTGCACTGTATATCCAGGCCACAGCTTCAGAGAGGAATTGAAGAGAGGTAAGCATTCATGTAATTTTAGCAAATACCTTGAGATTCTGACAAACCTGGGTAATGTAAGAAAAAATAAAAGTTAAAAACTAGTTTTTATTAAAGTTTATTGGGATGACAATTGTTAGTAAATTTACATAGGAGTCAGGTGTACATTTCTGTAATATATCATCATTAGATCACATTGTGTATTCACCATGAAGAGTCAGATCTCCTTTCATCACCATATATTTGATACCTTTTACACTCATCTACCATGCCCCTCCCCTGTTACCTGTTGGTAACCACTAAACTATTGTCTGTGTCTATGAGGTTTTGTTCCTTCATTTGTTTGTCTTGTTCCTTTGTTGGTTTCAGTTTTATATCCCACATATCAGTGAAATCATATGGTTCTCTACTTTTTCTGTCTCACTTATTTTGATTAGCATAATAATCTCAAGATCCATCCAGGTTGTCGCAAATGGCATTATTTCAGCTTTTCTGATGGCAGGACAGTATTCTATTATGTATATATACCACATCTTCTTTATCCAATCATTTATCGAATAGATGGTTGGCTGTTTCCATGTCTTGGCCACTGTAAAATAATCTGCAATGAACACTGGAGCACATGTATCTTTACAGATAAATGTTTTCAGATTTTTTTTGTACATACCCAATTGAAGGATTGCTGTGTCACATGGAAATTCTATTCTTAATTTTTTGAGAAACCCCCACACTCTCTCTCATAACAGATGCACCAATCTGCATTCCCACCAACAGTGTATGAGGGTTCCTTTTGCTCCACAGCCTCTCCAACAGTTGCTATTATTTGTCTTGTTGATGATAGCCATTCTAACTGGTGTGAAGTGACATCTCAGTGTGATTTTTATTTGCATTTCTCTGATGATTACTGATGTTGAGCATTTTTTCATGTGTTTATTGGCCATTTGTATTTCCTCTTTGGATAAATGTTTATTCAGGTCCACTGCCCATTTTTCAATTGTATTTTTGTTGTTATTCTTGTTGTTGAGACCTATGAGTTCCTTATATATTTTGGATATTAGCCCCTTATAGAAGGAGTTGTTTGCAAATGTCTTCTTCCATTCTGTTGGTTGCCTCTTCATTTTGTCAATGGTTGCTTTTGCTATGAAGAAGCTTTTTAGTATGATATAGTCCAATTTATTTATTGTAGCTTTTACTTCCCTTGTCTTTGAAGTCAAATTGATAAAATCCTCTTTGAACCCAAGGTCCATACATTTAGTACCTATGTTTTATTTTATGCAGTTTAATGTTTCAGGTCTTATGTTTAGGTCCTCGATTCATTTTGAGTTGATTTTGGAATATGGGGAAAGATAACAGACTAGTTTCATTCTTTGGCACGTAGCTTTCCAATTCTTACTGCACAATTTATTGGACAGGCTCTCTTTTCACCATTGTATGTTTTTTACTTCTTTGTCAAACATTATTTGTCCATATTAATGTGGGTTTATTTCTGGGTTCTCAATTCTATTCCATTGGTCAGTGTGTCTGTTTTTCTGCCAATACCATACTGTTTTGGTTATTGTTGCTCTGTACTACAAGCTGAACTCAGGCAGTGTGATACCTCCAGCATTGTTCTTTTTTCTTAGTATTACTTTGGTATATGGGGTCTTTTGTCGTTCCATACAAATCTGATGATTTTTTTTGTTCTATTTTTTTAAAAGATGCTATTGGGATTTTGATGGGGATTGCATTAAATCAGTATATTGCTTTGGGTAGCATGGACATTTTAACTATGTTGATTAGTCCAACCTGTGAACACAGAATGTTTTTTTTTTCCATTACTTTGTGTCTTTTTCAATTCCTTTAAAAAATGTCTTATTGCTTTCAATGTACTTTCACATACTTGGTTAAGTATTTTTGTAGGTATTGTATTCTTTTTGCTATTGCAAAGAAATTTTTTTTTAATTTCTCTTTTTGAGCTTTCATTGTCAGTATATAGGAATGCAATGGTCTTATGTACATTGATTCTGTAGCCAGCAACATTACTGTATTTGTTTATTGTTTCTAATAGCTTTGTGGTGGAGTATTTAAGGTTTTCTTTATATAGCCTCTGGTTGCAAAAAGTGACAACTTAATTTCTTCATTCCCGCTTGGATGCCTTTTATTCCTTTCTTTTGCCTGATTGGTCTGCCTAGGACTTCCAATACTATGTTGAAAAGCAGAGATGATAGGGGAGAGCCCTGTCATTTTCCTGAACATATTGCAAAGAGTTCAGTTTTTCATTGTTAGTTATTATATTAGCTGAATGTTTGTCATATATGGCCTGTATTTTGTTAAGGTACTTTCTTTCTATGCCCATTTTATTAAGTGTTTCAATAATAAATTGCTGTTGTATTTTGTCCAATGCTTTTTCTTCACCTGTTGATATAATCATATGATTCTTGTCCTTTACTTTGTTAATGTGGTGTGTCACATTGATCGATTTGTATATGTTGAACCATCCTTGTGTCCTAGGATGAACCCCACTTGGTCGTGATGTACAATCTTTTTAATGCATTAATGTATTCGATTTGCTAGAATTTTGTTTAGGATTTTTGAATCTGTATTCCTCAAGGATATTGGTCTGTAATTTTATTATTTTGTGTGTGTTATCCTTACCAGGTTTTAGTATAAAGATAATGTTGGATTCATAAAATGATTTAGGGAGTATTGACCCTTCTTAACGTTCTTGGAAGAGTTTGAATAGGACTGGTAAGATCTTCATTGAATGTTTGGTAGAATTCACTAGTGAAGTCATCTGGTCCTGGACTTTTACTTTGGGGAAGGTTTGAGATGACTGATTCAATTTCCTTGCTTGTGATAGATCTATTTACATTTTCCAGTTCTTTGCAACTCAGCCTAGAAAGCCTATATGTTTAAAACATGACCATTTCTTCTAGGTTATTGAATTTGATGCCCTATAGTCCTTTATAGTATTCTTGGATAATCCTTTATATTTCTGTGGCATCGGTGCTAACTTCCCTTCTTTCATTTCTGATTTTGTTTTTTGTGTCTTTTCTCTTTTTATCTTAGTGAGTCTAGCCAAGGGTTTCTCAGTTATAAATTTTTGGATTCCAATCCCTCCTGGCTTGTAGAGTTTCTGCTGAAAAATGTGATGATAATCTAATGGGGTCTTCCTTTCACTGGCTGCATTGAGGATTCTTTCTTTGTTGTTATTTTTTTATATTGGGGAATTGTGGAAGGGGCTTGTGTTGGGGAATTGTGGAAGGGGAAAAGCTAAGCTGTTGTCCTTCAATCTTAGCTGTGGAGGGCTCAGCAAGCTCAGCTCTAAGTCCAGTTGCCATCCCGCCACTTGTCAGCAGCTCATGGCTTCTCAGGTCAAGGTGCCATGTTCAATCTTAGTAGGGGGTGTGTGTAGCCCACCATCTCATGCAGGTGTTGAACTGGCAACCTTGTTTCTAAGAGCACATGCTCTAACCAGCTGAGCCATCCTGCCACCTGTTGGCAGCTTAGCAGCAGCTCAGCTTGGGCACAGCTGAGAATAGGGGAATAGAACCGGTGACCCTAGAATGTGGGAATAGAACCGGTGACCCTATTGCAGAGCTTGAGCTCTTAACCAACTGAGCCACTAGGCCGGCTCTGTGGTTAAATTTTGACAGCTTCAGTACAATGTTCCTTGGAGAAATTCTGTTGGGTTTGTCAAAATTAGGTGTTCTGTTTCCTTCTTGGATTCAAATATCCAGTTCTTTCCACTAGTTTGGGAAGTTCTTGTTGACTATTTGTTTGAATATACTCTCTGTTCCCTTTTCCCTTTCTTTTTTTCTAGTAGCCCATTATTCTTATGTTGCTCTTTCTGATGGAGTCAGAAAGTTCTTGTAGAGCTCTTTCATTTCTTTTAACTCTCAAGTGTCTCTCTTCTTCCATCTGTGTCATTTCCAGATTTCTATCTTTGATGTCACAGATTCTTTCTTCCATCTGATCAGCTCTATTACCTAAACTGGCTATTTCCTTCTTCATTTATTTTATTTGGTTCTTAGTCTCTAGAAATTCTATTTGGTTCTTTTTAAAAAATTCAATCTCTATGGTAAAATGTTCATTTTGTTCTTTTTTTTTTCTTTTTTAAGCTGAGCCATCCTGCTAGCTGTTGGCAGCTCAGCGGCTGCTCAGCTTGGGCTGGACATCATACTGCATCATACAGCTCGCACTCTTGAGTGAGCTCTTAATAACTGAGCCACTCGGATATTTTGTTTTTTGATTGTGTTTCTGAGTTCATGAAACTGTCTGGGTTTTCTTGCATCTCTTGGAGATTTTTTCAGAACTCCAAGCTTGAATTCTCTGTCATTTAAGACACATATTTCCATGTCTTTAAGTTAATTTTCTGGAGACTTCATTTTCTTTCTGAGCTTCCTTGTTACATTGGTTATTTATGACATTTAATGAATTTTTATTTATCTTCCTAGGTATTTACAGGAGTGGGTTCTGCAACAGATTGATAGGAAGGGGTCTTTCTTTTGCTTTCCAGTAGATGTTGGTAGAATGCTTTATTTTCTCTCCTGCTGCAGCCTTTTATTTTCTCTCATGCTGTGGTGTTATAGTTTCTCTGCACTCTTCCAGCTTCCTACACAGTGGGAGGATTCCCTGGAAGGCGGGCTCCCACACTTGCCCAATTTACCCACCTTTAGATTATTTCAGTTGTACATCTCTTAGTCTTACCAGTCTGCTGATGCAGGGAGTCTGTTGTGGAATTATAGCTGTTTAATTTGTTGTTAATTCCAGGGGAGATTTCAAGAGGTTCACCTCACACCTCCATTTCTATGACATCATTCCATTCTATCTTCTTTTGTTTTCTAAATGTTTCATATATTTCAGTGTTGTCTCCCATATGGTATTAGAAACTTTTCTAGGCTAAGGGTGACATATTATGCTTTCTTTTCATCCCTTATCCCAATTTTTGCCACTTGTATGGCCAAAGGTTTTAGGCAAAATAACATATTTTTTAGGGCAGTGTCACTGGCCCTCATATGTGGGACCCGAACTGGGGCTGCTGGCATCCCAAGCCAGCGCTTAACCACCATGCCACTCTGCTGGCCCAAAATTTTGTTGAGTTAGAAAGCATTTAAAAGGTTAGTCAAGTTAGTTTTTTGTAAATAACTATGTTTTCTACCTGAATTATTTAATTGTCAACTAATTATTGGAGGGTTACGGCATAGGTCAATTCTCACACTCTGGTTCTTTGGGGTAGTCTATTGGCAGCATCTCTTATCAGTATTTATTCCCAAAACTAATTGAAGTAATTAAAATAGATTGAGATTCTCATAATATTTCTGAAACTTTGGTAAGACTAAGTGAAGTGGTAAAGATGTCATGGAAGGCGTCCACTTGGCTCTGGTAAGCACTTACTCTGTCACTGCCAGTCAGTACATGAATCATCTGCCAATGTCCCTGAAGAAGTAGTACTATTCCTGTCAAATCATATCTTAAGATTTTCAGAGACTTTCCAAGATGGATGATGAATAGATGTGGGCCATGTGACTATAGGTATTGGCTGAACTCATCCATGCACCTTACACAAGGAAGAGCATGCCATGTTCTTTTGCAGAATTTCAGTACTGCCTTAACAATGATTCACTATCTGAATATTTACACTATGATATTGCTTGCTCAATTACAAGTGTGCAAATACCTCACTTTTTAAATGTATTATTAAATGTCAATTTCTGCATAGTATGGATGCAAATGTCATGGGCCAAGTTTGTACCCAAAAGCCTTGTTTTCTCATTTTTAAGGGTAGCAATTTCGAGATCCTAATGGAAGCTGCTAAATCAGTCTTGGAAAAGCAGAAACCCTAGATCATTAGGCTTCGATGACTTTGGATTCTTGGATAGCAGTGCTACTATTTCCAAAATTATATCAGGCCTTTTTCAAGGATTCAAATGCCAGTTAGTTTTGTGTCTTTCCCTAAGTCTGTTAAACATTCTGTAGTTTGTCTCATTTGAATATACATAATCATAATCGGAAATTTACCATTTCACACCAAACCAAGTCAACCAGTCAACGACCTTCTAATAAATATATTTTCTGTGGTGATATTAAGGATAATAAAAGGAAAAGACTATGCTGGGGATTTTGAGGGGTTGTCTTTTAGTATTGACAATTCACAATTAACATCAAGTGGCTAATTAGTATGTATCAATTAGATTTAGTTAAAAATTGTCACAGGGAGCCAGCCAAGTGGCGCATTGGTTAAGAGCTGGTTTTGGGATGCCAGCGGCCCCAGTTTGGATCCCACATATGAGGGCCAGTGACACTGTCCTCTACAGCTAACAACAGCTCCACCTGGAGCTGGACTGTGTGAGCTCCAGCGACGGTGTAGGCTGCAGCCCCTGCTAAAGTGGGCTGCCATAGTCTACAGTGAGTGGCTGGCAGCCAGAGTGAACTGCCAATAGCTGCAGTGAGTGATCATCCAGAGGCTGGCAACCGATCTGCCTCATCTGGGAAGAGCGCAATGACAATACCAACATGGGTCAGTGAAGCAACATACTCCGCAACCAGACTGAAGAACAAAAAGGCAGCAACTTGTCTGTTCCCCTTCCCAGATTCCCCAATGCTGTTTCCCTCCCCCAATTCCCCAATAAAATCTTTAAAAAAAATTGTCACAGGTATATGAAGTACCATTATTCTTTGCCAGTACTTAATAAAGAGGTCTCAAAACAGCATTATTTACCCAAGAGAATGGGCATTTATTTTGTACTTTTTCATTGACACTGTTAAATAGCTAAACAAATAGGAAGGACACCCATCTACAATCTCCTGAGATACACTTTTTAAAAAATTCTGTCTTTTTAGTCTTGTCAAATAATACGGTTTACATTTAAAACACACTTTGAAGTAAAAATGATTAAATGGTGGGGGTCCCACATTAAAATCCTTACTGTCTTAAAGCTATACAGAATAAAATGAGAAATTTTAAGATTTGAAACATCTATAAAACACTTTTTTTCTATAAATTTAATGTAATATAAAGGAAAGGTGTGGGAATAGAGGGAAACTGTCTTCAAATATGAACAGTTTCACTGTGTTGTGAATTATGCTCTAACACATGGGATAACCCTTACCAAAGTGTGATTGGTCATTAAAAACAAAATGTATCCTGAAATACATGGAGACAAAATATGAAGAGAGGAGAGGATAAAGAATCAAACATTTCTTTTTTTTTTTTTTTTTAATTTTATTTTATTTTTAATTAGTTTCAGGTGTACAACACAGTGCAATAGTTATACATTTTACCCCTCAAAGTGACAACCCCCCCACCCCCAATACACCCCCCACACACCCCCATATCATATATATCTATTACTCTTCCTCTGACTCTCTTCCACAGTATAATCCACATCCCGTGACTATCTATATATATTCAATTACAGTAGGTATACCACCTCCACTTTAGTAATACAGTGCAGTGATCAAACCTCTACTCCATCCATGAAATGGTCTCCCTAACAAGACCTATGATCATCTGACATTCCACAGAATATTTACAACATTATTAATTATATTCCCCAAACTGTTTTTCCTATCCCAGTAGCAATATTGTAGTTGCCTATTTTTGCTGTCTAATCCCTTCCCCTTCTCCCTCATCCCCATTCCTCTCCCAATTAGCAACCCTGATTTTTCCTCTATATCTATGAGACAGTTTCTGTTTACTTTGCTCATTCATACAGTTTTTCATATTCCACATATAAGTGAGATCATATGGTATTTGTCCTTCTCTGACTGACTTATTTCACTCAACATTATAGTCTCTAGGTCCATCCATATCATTGCAAATGGCACGATTTCATTCTTCTTTATAGCGGAGTAATACTCCATTGTATAAATATACCACAGTTTCTTAATCCAGTCATCTACTGACTGGCATTTTGGTTGTTTCCAAGTCTTAGCTATTGTAAATTGTGCTGCTATGAACATCGGGGTGCATAACTTTTTTTGAATAAGTGTCTTGGTTTTTTCAGGATAAATACCTAGGAGTGGAATTGCTGGGTCAAACGGTAGCTCTATTTCCAGTTCTTTGAGATACCTCCATACTGACTTCCATAGTGGCTGCACCAATCTGCAGTCCCACCAACAGTGCAGCAGGGTCCCCTTTTCCCCACAGCCCCGCCAGCACTTGTTGTTTGTTGATTTGTTGATGATAGCCATTCTGACTGGAGTGAGGTGGTATCTCATGGTGGTTTTTATTTGTATTTCCCTAATGACCAGTGAGGTTGAACTTTTTTTCATATGCCTGTTGGCCATCTGTATGTCCTCTTTAGAGAAATGTCTCTTCATATCTTCTGCCCATTTTTTAATTGGGTTGTTTGTTTTTTTGGTGTTGAGTTTCATGAGTGTTTTATAAATTTTGGATATTAACCCCTTATCAGATATATCGTTGGCAAATATATTCTCCCATTCAGTAGGCTTCCTTTTTGTTTTATTAATGGTTTCCTTTGTTGTGAAAAAACTTTTAAGTCTGATATAATCCCATATGTTCATTTTTTCTTTTACTTCCCTTGCCCGTAGGGATGTATCAGTAAAAATATTGCTCCGGGTAATGTCTGCAAATGTACTCCCTATATTTTCATTTAGGATTTTTATGGTTTCAGGTCTTACATTTAAGTCTTTAATCCATTTTGAATTTGTTCTTGTATAAGGCGTAAGGAGATGATCCAGTTTCATTTTTTTGCATGTGTCAGTCCAATTTTCCCAGCACCATTTATTGAATAGACTATCTTTACTCCAGTGTAAATTCTTGCTTCCCTTGTCATAGATTAACTGTCCGTAAATGCTTGGATTTATTTCTGGGCTCTCTGTTCTGTTCCACTGATCGATGTGCCTGTTTTTATGCCAATACCAAACTGTCTTGATTACTGTGGCCTTGTAGTAGGTTTTGATGTCTGGTAGCGTGATCCCCCCGACTTTGTTTTTATTCCTCAGAATTGCCGAGGTTATTCTGGGTCTTTTATGATTCCATATAAACTTTAGGATTATATTTTCTATTTCTGTGAAAAATGCCCTTGGTAGTTTGATAGGAATTGCATTGAATCTATATATTGCTTTAGGCAGTATGGACATTTTAACTATATTAATTCTTCCTATCCATGAGCATGGTAGGTGTTTCCATTTATTTGTGTCTTCTATGATTTATTTCTTCAGTCTCTTATAATTTTCTGAGTACAGATCTTTCACTTCTTTGGTTAAATTTATTCCTAGGTATTTTATAGTTCTTGACGCAATTGTAAATGGGACAGTTTTCTTAATTTCTCTTTCCATTAGTTTATTATTGGTATATGCAAATGCCACCGATTTCTGAACATTGATTTTATATCCTGCTACTTTACTGAATTCGTCTATCAGTTCCAATAGTTTTTTGATGGAGTCCTTGGGGTTCTCTATATACAGTATCATGTCATCTGCATATAATGACAATTTTACTTCTTCATTGCCAATTTGGATGCCTTTTATTTGTTTTTGTTGTCTGATTGCTGTGGCTAGAACTTCCAGCACTATGTTGAATAAAAGAGGAGAAAGTGGGCAGCCTTGTCTTGTTCCTGATCTTAAGGGGAATGGTTTTATCTTTTCCCCATTGAGTATGATGTTAGCTGTAGGTTTATCATATATGGCTTTTATTATGTTGAGATATGATCCCTGTATTCCCACTTTGCTAAGGGTTTTTAACATAAATGGCTGTTGGATTTTGTCAAATGCTTTTTCTGCATCTATTGAAATGACCATGTGATCTTTATCCTTCATTTTGTTGATGTGGTGTATCACATTAATTGATTTACGGATGTTGAACCAGCCTTGCGCACTAGGGATGAATCCCACTTGATCATGATGTATGATCTTCTTAATATATTGCTGAATTCTGTTTGCTAATATTTTATTGAGAATTTTTGCATCTATATTCATCAGGGAGATTGGCCTGTAGTTTTCCTTTTTTGTGATGTCTTTATCTGGTTTTGGAATCAGGGTAATAGAGGCTTCATAAAAAGAGTTTGGGAGCCTTCCCTCCTTCTGGATTTTTGGGAATAGTTTGAGAAGAATAGGTGATAGTTCTTTTTTGAATGTTTGATAAAATTCACTTGTGAAGCCGTCTGGTCCAGGGCTTTTGTTTTTTGGGAGCTTGTCAATTACTGATTCAATTTCCTTGGTAGTAATCAGGGTATTTAGATTTTCTGTTTCTTCTTGCGTTAGCTTTGGAAGGTTGTATGCTTCTAGAAAATTATCCATTTCATCCAGATTGTCAAATTTGTTGGCATATAGTTGCTCATAGTAATTTCTTAGAATTTTTTGTATTTCTGTGATGTCTGTAGTCATTTCCCCTCTTTCATTCCTGATTTTGCTAATTTGAGTCCTCTCTCTTTTTTTTTTTGATGAGCCTGGCTAGAGGTTTGTCAATTTTGTTTATCTTCTCAAGAAACCAGCTCTTGGTTTCATTGATCTTTTGAATTGTTTTTCTGTTCTCTATATTGTTTATTTCTGCTCTGGTCTTTATTATCTCCTTTCTTGTACTCCCCTTGGGCCTCTTTTGCTGTTCTTTTTCCAGTTCCCTTAGGTGTAAGGATAACCTGTTGATTTGAGATTTTTCTTCCTTCTTTAGGTAGGCCTGCACTGCTATAAACTTCCCTCTTAGGACTGCTTTCGCAGCATCCCAGAGATTTTGGGTCGTGGTGTTTTCATTTTCGTTTTCCTCGAGGTATCTTTTGATTTCCTCCTTGATCTCATTTGTGACCCACTTGCTATTTAGTAGCATGTTATTTAGCCTCCATTTATTTGTCAGCTTTCCAGGGTTCTTCTTATAATTGATTCTAGTTTCATAGCATTGTGGTCAGAAAAGACACTTGAAATTTCAATCTTCTTAAATTTATTGAGACTTGTTTTGTGGCCTAACATGTGGTCTATCTTAGAAAATGTTCCATGTGCACTTGAAAAGAACGTATACTCTGTAGCTTTGGGATGAAATGCTCTGAAAATGTCTGTTAAATCCAGCTGGTCTAATGTGTCATTTAAGGTCGCTGTTTCCACATTGATTTTCTGTCTGGAGGATCTGTCCATTAGTGACAGCGGGGTGTTGAAGTCCCCTACTATGATAGTGTGACTGTTGATCTCTGTCTTTATGTCTGACAATATCTGTTTTATATATTTAGGGGCTCCTATGTTAGGTGCATAGATGTTTACTAGAGTTATGTCCTCTTGTTGGATCGATCCCTTCATTACTATGAAGTGTCCTTCTTTGTCCTTTGTTATATTCTTCAATTTAAAGTCCATTTTATCTGATATAAGTATCGCTACTCTAGCTTTTTTCTCAGTACCATTTGCATGAAATATTTTACTCCATCCCTTTACTTTCAGCCTGTATGAGTCTTTGGATCTGAGGTGAGTCTCTTGTATACAGCATATACTGGGGTCTTGCTTTCTTATCCATTCAGCCACCCTATGTCTTTTTATTGGAGCATTTAATCCATTTACATTTAATGTGATTATTGATAGGTGTGTATTTATTGCCATTTTCTTATTTGTGTTCGTAATCTTTCATAGGTTGTTTTTCTCTTCTACTTAAAGAAGCCCTTTTAGCATTTCCTGCAAAGCTGGCTTGGTGGTAATGAATTCCCTTAACTTATGTTTTTCTGCAAAGCTCCTTATCTCGCCTTCGATTTTAAATGATAACCTTGCTGGATACAGCAATCTTGGTTGTAGGCCTTTATTTTTCATCACTTTGAAAACCTCCTGCCACTCTCTTCTGGCCTGCAAAGTTTCTGTAGAAAAGTCAGCTGATAATCTTATGGGGGTACCCTTGTAAGTAACTTGCTGCCTTTCCCTTGCTGCTTTAAGGATTCTGTCTTTGTCCTTAACCCTTGCCATTTTCACTATAATGTGTCTTGGAGTGGGCCTGTTTGGAATCATCCTGTTTGGAACTCTCTGCACTTCCTGGGCTTGTATTTCAATGTCCTTTGCCAGGTTAGGGAAGTTTTCAGACATTATTACTTCAAATATAAGGAATCAAACATTTCTATATCACATTATTTATCCTAGTTGCTTCATGTATGTCATCACTAACAGTAAAAGCAAAGGACTGAGATCATGAGGATATCAGGATCTCCAAAGGGCAGACAAAAAGGCTTGAGATCTTTTCTGAAATTAATAGTTGAAATTATCAATGAGTCCAATTTGGACCTTTAACATGAAGAGAAGGAGACTAGTTTAGCTATATCAGGGAGACTTTGAGTTGGTTAGAAGATCCATGGGAACTTTCTCTTTCCCAGAGATCTCTCTGCAATTTACAATCATTATTCCTCTTCTCCCAACATACTAATGCAGTGTGTTGGACTCCAAAAAGAGAATAACACAGTTTTTTTTCCTTCTGTCTTATATGACTCACCCCTCTTTTCCCTAAACAACGGACTTATGGAAGCTACTGTAAACATCAACCCTTTATTCTCTTCACCCAACTGTAGTAGACATCTCAGCGAGATAGACACACCTGGGTTTCTAAATGTCTGTCTCTATTACAAACATTAGAGTGAAAATTTCAGTGCAAATCATGCATTTGTCAGTTGTGTAACTGAATAGACCTTGAAAAATATTTTAGTTATGCTTGAAAAATAGAGAAAAAATCAGGTACAGTTTATGAGTGCACCCTGGGGTGCTGTTTATCTGTTTTCAGTGAGTCATCCTTCTAAGGAAGGGATTTTCAAAGATTTTGTTTGACTCTCCATTATTTTAGCCTTACATGTTTAAGATTCAACATTATGAAATCATACCATTTGCAACAATATGGATGGACCTAGAGACTATTATGTTAAGTGAAATAAGTCATTCAGAGAAAGACAAATACCATATGGTCTCATTCATATGTGGAATCTGAAAAACTGAATGAATGAGCAAAATAAACACAAAGAGATTCATAGATATAGAGGAAAAACTGATGGTTGCTAGTTTGGAGGGGAGTGGGGATGAGGGAGAAGGGGAAGGGATTAGACAGCATAAATAGGTAACTACAATATTGCCACAGGGATATGAAACACAGTTCTGGGAATATAATAATGCTGTAAATATTTTGTGGCGTGTCAGATGGTCACATGTCTTGTTAGGGAGACCACTTCATGGATGCAGTAGAGGCTTGATCACTGCACTGTACACCTGAAGCTGATGTTGTATAGTATTGTATGCCAACTGTAATTAAATATATAGATAGTCATGGGATGTGGTGTATACTGTGGAAGGGAATCAAATGAATTGTAATAGATGTGTATGATATGCGGGGGGAGTGGGGTGGTGAACTGGGGAAGAGGGGTTGTCACTTTGAGAGGTAAAAAGTATAACTATTGCACTGTGTTGTACACCTGAAACTAATTTTTTAATAATGTTTATTTCATTATAAAAGAATTAAAAGAAAAAAAATATTAAGCAGTAAAATAAATAAATAAATAAATATATAATAAAATAAAATAAAAAAGATTCAACTTTATAAAAATGATATATGCATACTTACAGAACAAGAGAAATCATAATTAAATCAGTCCAGGTGGAGATGAAGAAAATGATAATAGGGGGAAAAAAAGGCTTTCTGAGGGAGCTAAGGTAAGAGCCAGGTTTTAATGGTTGAGGAGGTGAAGAGTTAGAAAGAGGGATTTTCAGAGAGAGGACAGTGCTAAGCAAAATATCCAAATTACCCCCATTAAATTTAATTTAAAAAGTGTCCAAATCATGTATTATTGTGGTGTGCACAAGTTTATACAGGTAATTGGAAATGTTGGATCATAAAATATAAATCATCAATTTAGACTAAAAGGATACAAAATTATTCTATCTCTTGTTTGGACCAAATATTTTGAACCTAGGGCCAGCCGAGTGGCGTGGTGGTTAAGCGTTGGCGTGGGAAGCCAGCGGCCCCGGTTCGGATCCTATATATGAGGGCCAGTGACACTGCCCTCAAAAAAAAAACCAAAAAACAAAACAAAAAAAATATTTTGCCCCTGATACGTGATCTGAAAGAAACCCTTTGTATTGCTCTTCCTGCCCTGAGGATGGTTTGCTGTGAAGTTTCCATAATTTATTACCAACATGTTTTGTAACAGGATCTTTGGGGTGAGTACACCATGCAAAATGTAGACTGTCAAATTCAGACTGCTTAGAGTTCATATTACCACAGCTCAAATAAATCAAGAGAAAATAAAATTTAGCCTTAACCAGTATAAATATAGTTTTTGTATTATTTAAAATTGATCTTATACATTTCCAGCTGAATTAAAGTTGAAAGAAGGAATAAATATTAATGGCATGAGTGCACAAAACTTTGTTAAAGTTAGTGTTTTCCACAGGAGGAAAAAATTCAAACATTTTCTTTTGATTGGAGAGTCAGTTGTAAATCTGATGTTAATAAGTATCTATCAAGGGATTCCCTTGTGTTTTGAGATTTGCAATCATGCAATAGGTAGAGATGACTTTTAATAGCAAGAGATCTCATAAATATCAGCAGGATATTTTTTTTTTGTGGGCAGTGTCACTGGCCCTCATCTATGGGACCCGAACCGGTGCCGCTGGCTTCCTAAGCCAGCGCTTAACCACCATGCCACTTGGCCGGCCCAAGCAGGATATGTTTTAACACAAAAGTATTAGTTGTGTTGACACGTTAAAAGGAAATGCCAAATAAAAGTAAACTTTCTTTGTTGTCTAGTACTTTTTGACAACTGTTAATAATAAACATGTAGTAAAACTTCTCTGACATTTATATTTCATTTTCAATTTCTAGTATGCATACAAAAAAAGGTCAAGAAACTGTCAAATAAGTTAATTTTCTCTTCATGACTTCAATATTCTTAAATATCTAGGCTGCTTGATTCATTATTTCTTATAGGTGCTTATATTCCTATCTAAATACCTAAACAACAGAGTAGAAATGTAAATTCAAACAAACTATATATTTGACAAATTGTTTAACTGAAATTACCATGAAAATATTTTAGTCATGTCTAATGAACTGAGGAAAATCTTGTAGTTTATTGCTGTCTCCTAGAATTTGGACTAAATTCCTAACGTTTTTCTAAGCCAAAAGGAGCCCCTGAACCACCCAATGTGGGAATCCTCCCCATTGAGATGGGTCATTGGCAAAATCTCCAGGTTTTAAGGCTGGCTTCTTTTGCACATAAGAGGGGATTTAAAATCCTGCGTTCTCTTTCCTTTAGGATTGCAATTTCAACCCATATTTTTTCTTTTTCAATAAATTCTTCTCTCATAATATCAGCAAAAAAAATAGAGTATAATTTATTCTGGAAAACAGATCTTTGTAGAGATCCTGAGAACACATTTTGCATACATATAATGATGCCATATAAAACATCCTATGGATTAGTAACCTATTGGAAGCATCAAAATGTGAGAAGGTCTGTGTCCTAGGTTAACCAATAAAATTGAATGTAAATATCAAGTTGTACATTTGATGTCATATAAACAAAAACATCTAATTTTATAATTGGTTTTTCAGTCTTTTAATTGGCTTTTTATGTATCTTCTAAGACCAACCAAACTCAAAGCCTTCAATCTTTTCAACGTCTACATTATGATTCAACTCCAATGTATTAATAAATATCCTGCATGTTCTAATCTTCCTCGTACTCAAACTTCTTCCTTCACACACACACACACACACACACACACACACACACACACAAACACACACACACACACACATTTCAACTCTCCACTATACAGTTTTCTTTTTTTTTTTTTTGAGTGCAGTGTCACTGGCCCTCATATGTGGGACCTGAACCGGGGCCGCTGGCTTCCCAAGCCAGCACTTAACCACCGAGCCACTCGGCCGGCCCGTCCATTATACATTTTTTTACACATGAACTGCCTGACCAAATGTCTTACTAATGATTTCCTGGGGGACAATGGATTATTATTGTACATAATTTCACTGTAATTGTACACTTAGTAAATACTTGGGCACAAAATAAGTGCTGCTCTTTAAATAAATGCATGAAATGACACAAAACAACTGGCCACCTGAGTAAAACAGTAGATATTCTGGCATACCTCAGAGATCTTGCCAGTTCAATTCCAGACCACTGTAATAAACAGTACTGAAATAAAGCAAATTGGAATCTTTTTTGCTGGTGGAGAATCCTGCCTTTGGTGTGTTAAAAATGCAACATCTATGAAGCACAATAAAGCAAAGCACAATAAAACAAGATATGCATGTAGTAAATTCAGAGACTGAAAAGTATTTGCTTCTGCTTCCATTCTAATTATTATCTTTACCTTATTTTCCTGAAATTCAGTAGTGTTTCAGGAAGAGTATACCAAAGGACTGTGGCAGGGAGTGTTTATCTTTTTTTTTTTTTTGAGGGCAGTGTCACTGGCCCTCATATGTGGGACCTGAACTGGGGACGCTGGCGTCCCAAGCCAGTGCTTAACCAATGCGCCACTCGGCCAGCCCTATCTTTTTTTAATTAGAATTAAACTCAGAGGAAATTTGTTAAAAACTCATCAGTTCTGATACATTGGCTTCTCTCTCTTAGCCATGGTGAAGTGCCTCTTGAATGGAGTAATTGTTTCCTTTGTGCATTCAGTCCTGCAAGTGCTTGGAGACTCCAGGAGATATGACTAATTGCCCTTTTCACTAGCAAACAGCTGCACACTTTTCAATGGCTTAATCTTTAAAGTAAGTGCCTCTATCTTTCTCTAATTGAGAGTGCATCCCACTTTTTTAAAATTAAATTTATTGGGGTGACATTGGTTAGAAAAATTATATAGGATGCATGTGTACAATTCTATGATATATCATCTGTATATTGCACGTGTGTTCACCATCCAGAGTCAATTCTCCTTCCATCACCATATATTTGACCCCTTTTACCCTTTTCTATGAACCCCACTCCTCCACTACCATCTGTTAAACACCAAACTGCTGTTTGTGTCTGTGATTAAAATTTTTTTTTATTAGCTTCAGGTGTAGAAAGCAACATAATAGTTAGACAATTATACCTTTCACAAAGTAATAATACTTCCCAATCTACTATCCGGCTGACATTGTATATAGCTGTTACAATACCATTGACTATAAACCCTATGCTGTATTGTACATCTTGTGAATATATATTTTTCTTCTTCAGCTTCAAGTGTAAAGAACAGTGGTCTAGCATCTACACAGTCTATGACGTGACCCCACTATTATATTCCCCAAATTGTATTTCATATCCCCATTTCTATATTGCAGCTACCAGGTTGTACTTTCTAATCTCTTCTTCGCCATCTCCAGCCCCTTCCCATCAAACAATTATTGTTTTTTTTAATCTATATCTCTGAGTCTATTTCTTTTTTGTTTGTATGTTTATTCTGTTCTTTAGATTCCACATGTGAGTGAGATCATATGGTATTTGTCTTTCTCAGTCTGACTTATTTCACTTACATAATGTTCCCTAGGTCCATCCACATTGTTGCAAATGGTAAGATTTCATTTCTTTTTATGGCAAAGTACTTCTCTATAGTATAAATGTACTACAATTTCTTTATCCAATTGTCTATTGAGGGTCATTTCAGTTGTTTCCATATCTTGGCAATTGTGAATAATGCTGCAATAAACATAGGGATGCATATATTTTGTCAAATTAATATTTTGGAATCCCTTGGATAAATACTGAGAATTGGAATTTCTGGGTCATAAGGTAGTTCTATTTTTAATTTTTTGAGGAACTTCCATACTGTTCTCCATAGTGGCTACACCGATTTACAATCCCACCAATAGTGCCAAACCGTTCCCTTTTCTCCACATCCTCGCCAGCACTTGTTGTTTGTTGATTTATTGATGATAGCCATTCTGACAAGAGTGAGGTGATATCTCATTGTGGTTTTTATTTGTATTTCTCTAATGATTAGTGACGTTTAACATCTTTTCATAGGTCTGTTAGCTATCTGAATGTCCTCTTTAGAAAAATAACTTTTCATGTCCTCTGCTCATTTTTTAATTGGGTTGTTCATTTTTTTGGTGTTGAATTTGATGAGTTTTTTTATAAATTTTGAATATTAACACCTTATTAAATGTATCATTGGCAAATATCTTCTCCCATTCAGTAGGATGTCTTTTTGTTTTATTGATGGTTTCCTTTTCTGTGAAAATCCTTTTTAGTTTGATGGAGTTCAACATGTTTATTTTGTTTGTTTGTTTGTTCCCCTTGCCTGAAGTGATATATCAGTAAAAATATTACTAAGGGAAATGTCTGTGAGTTTACTTCCTATATTTTTTTGTAGTTTTATGGTTTCAGGTCTTACATTTAAGTGTTTAATCCATTTTGAGTTTATTCTTTCCATGGCATAATAAGATAGTCCAGTGTCATTTTTTTGCACGTAAAAAAGTTTTCCATGCAAACTGGTGCTGTCCAGTTTTCCCAGCACCATTTATTAAATAAACCGTTTTTACCCCACTGTAAATTCTTGCTTCCATTTGTAATAAATTAAATGACTAAATAGGCATGGATGTATTTCTATTTGTATTTCTCTAATGTTTAGTGATGTTTAGCATCTTTTCTTATGTCTGTTGGCCATGTCTTCTTTAGAAAACTGTCTTTTCATTTCCTCTGCCAATTTTTAAATTGTGTGGTTCGTTTTGGATGCTATCATTTTGGATGCTATCTACTGATCTATGTATCTGTTTTTATGCCTATATCATGGTATCTTGATGACTATAGCCTTGTAGTATGATTTGATGTCGGGTAGCATGATACCTTCAACTTTGTTCTTATTTCTCAAGATTGCTGTTGTTATTTAGGGTCTTTTAGGGTTCCACGTAAATTTTAGGACTATTTGACCTAGAAGTATGAAAAATGCCATTGATAATTTAATAGGGATTTTGTTGAATCTATATATTGCCTTAGGTAGTATGGATATTTTCACTAAATTAATTCTTCGTATCCATGAGCATGTTATATGTTTCCATTTATTTGTATGTTCTTTATTTTCTATCTTCAATGTCTTATAGTTTTCCGAGCACAGGTATATTACTTCCTTCATTAAATTTATTCCTAAGTATTTTATTGTTATAGAAGCAACTGTAAATGGGATTGTTTTCTTAATTTCTCCTTCTGATAGTTTGTTATTGGTGTATAGAAATGCAACTTATTTCTGAATACTAATTTTGTATCCTTCTGTATTACTAAATTAATTTATCAGTTCTAATAGTTTTTTTGGTGGAACATTTGGGGTTCTCTTTCTACAGTATCATGTCATCTGCAAATAATGACAATTTTACGTCTTCCTTCCAATGTGAATGACTTCTATTTCTTTTTTTTCCTTCTTTTGTCTGACTGCTGTGGCTTAAATTTACAGTATTACGATGAATAAAAGTGGTGAAAGTGGGCATTCTTGTCTTGTTCCTGATCTTAAAAGAAATGTTTCTAGCTTTCCCACATTGAGTATGACTTTAGCTGTGGGTTTATCATATATGGTCTTTATGATGTTGAGATATGTTCCCTGTATTCCCACTTTGTTAAGAGTCTTTATCATAAATGAACGCTTTATCATAAAAGCATTTTCTCAAATGCTTTTTCTGCATCTATTGATACGAAAATATGAGTTTTATTTTTCATTTTATTAATTTGTTGCATTATGTTATTTGATTTGAGGAGACTGAACCAAGCTTGCATATCAGGAATGAATCCCACTTGATCGTGGTGTATGATCTTCCTAATGTATTGCTGAATTCGGTTTGCTAATATTTTGTTGAGGATTTTTGCATCTATGTTCATTAGGGATATCTGCGTATAGTCTTTTTTGCAATGTATTTGTCTGGTTTTGTGATCAGGGTAATAAAGGCTTCATAAAATAAGCTTGGGAGTTTCACTCCTTCTGGAATTTTTCGAATAGTTTGAGTAGAATACGTAATAATTTATTTTTTGAATCTTTGGTGAAATTCACCTATGAAGCCTTCTGGTCCAGGATTTTTGTTTGTCTGGATCTTGTTGATTACTAATTCCATTTCACTGGTTGGTAGCAATAGGTCTGTTCAGATATTCTGTTTCTTTTGATTCAGCCTTGAAAGATTGTATGCTTTTAGGAATTTATCAGTTTCTTCCAGATGTTCCAATTTGTTGATGTATGAATGCTCATAGTATTTTCTTAATTTTATTTTAATTTTTTAAAATGTTTATTTCTGTGTGTCTGTTCACTTCTCCTCTTTCATTTCTCACTTTACTTATTTGGGCCCTCTCACTATTTTTTCTTGATGAGTCTGGTCAAACCAGTTCTTAGTTTCATTGATATTTTGTAACATTTTGTGTGTCTATCTCATTTATTTCCTCTCTGGTCTTTATTATTTTCTTCCCTGTACTTAGCTTCAGCTTATTTTACTGTTCTTTTCCAGTTCCCTTAATGTGTGAAGATAGACTGTTGATTTGAAATTTTTCTTTTATCTTTAGGTAGGCCTGTATTGCTATGAATTTCACTCTTAGGACTGCTTTCACTTTGTCTGATACACCTTGTGTTGTTGTGCTTTCATTTTAATTTCTCTCAAGGTATCTTTTGATTTTTTACTTGAACTCATTGTTGACCCATTCATCATTTAGTGGCATGTTATTCAACATCCATGTGTTTGTGTGTTTTCCAGTTTTCTTCTTGTTTTATATTTCTCTCTTTTTTAAAAAATAAAAGTTTATTGGGAGTGACAATTATTAGTAAAGTTACACAGGATTCAGGTGTACAATTCTGTACTACATTATCGATATACGACATTGTGGGTTCACCACCCAGTGTCAGTTCTTCTTCTGTCACCATATATTTGATTCCTTTAACTATCATCTACCACTCCCCTCCTACCTTACCCTCTGGTAACCACTAAACTATTGTCTGTGTCTATGAGGTTTTTTTGTTTTGTTTTGTTTTAAGATTTTATTGGAGAATTGGGGGAGAGGAACAGTGTTCGGATATTGGGGAAGGGGAGCAGACAAGTTGCTGCCCTTTTGTTCTTCAGTCTAGTTGTACAGGATGTGGCTTCATTGCACTCTTCCTGGGTGAGGCTGATCAGTCTCTGGCCATTGGACAGCTGCTCACAGCAGCTCATGGCGGCTCTTGCTGGCTGCCGGCTGCTCACGCTGGCTGTGGGCCACTCACAGTACCTTACAGCAGCCCCACTGCATCAGGGGCTGCAGCCTACGCCAGAGCGCATGACTCCTGGCAGCAGAGCTCCAGATTGAGCTGTTGTTCACTATCTTATCTGTAGACGTCGCAGTGTCACTGACCCTCATGTGGGATCCAAACCAGGGCCTTGCTGCTCAGAGCTGGTGCACCCAAACCAACTCTTAACCAACGTGCCACTCTGCTGGCCTTTGAGTTTTTGTTTTTTCATTTTTTGTCTTGTTCCATCATTGTTTTCAATTTTATATACCACATTTCAGTGAGCTCATATGGTTCTCTACTTTTTCTGTCTGACTTATTTCGTTCAGCATAAAAATCTCAAGATCCATCCACGTTGTCAGAAATGGCACTATTTCATCTTTTCTGATGGCAGAATTGTATTCCATTGTATACATACACCAAAAATTCCTTATCCTATCATCTATCAAAGGACACTTTAGTTGTTTCCATGCCTTGACCACAGTAAATAAAGCTGTAATGAACATCAGGCACATATATCTTTACAGGTAAATGTTTTCAGATTTTTGTGGGTTGATACCCAGGATAGGGATTGCTGGGTCATAGGGTATTTCCACTGTTAATTTTTTGAGGAACCTCCACATTGCCTTCCATAGTGGCTGCATCAATCTGCATTCTCACTAACAGTGTATGAGAGTTCCTTTTTCTCCACAGCTTCTGCAATGGTTATTATTTGTATTGTTGATTATAGCCATTGTAACTGATGTGAGGTGATATCTCATTGTGGTTTTTCTGGGCATTTCTCTTATGATTCGTGACGTTAAGCATTATTTTCATATGTCTATTGGTCATTTGTATATCCTCTATGGAGAAAAGTCTATTCAGGTCCTCTGCCCTTTTTTTAAATTGGATTCTTTGTTGTTGTTGTTGTTGTTGAGTTTCATGAGTTCCTTATTATTTTGGATATTAGCCCCTTATTGGAGGCAATACTTATGAAAATCTTCTCCCATTCAGTTGGTTGCCCTTTATTATATTGAGGTTTTCTTCTGCTGTGCAGAAGATTTTTGATATAGTTTGATATAGTCACATTCATTTATTTTAACATTTCATTCCCTTGCTTTTTGGTCCATAAATTTAGTAACTATGTTTTCTTCTATGCAATTTATTGCTTCAGGTCTTTTCTTTAGGTCTTTGATTCATTTTGCGTTAATTTTCGTACACAGTGACAGATAGCAGTCTAGTTTCAATCTTTTGCATATAGCTTTCCAAGTTTCCAAGCACCATTTATTGAAGAGGTTGTCTTTTTTCCATTGTATGTTTTTGGCTTCTTTGTTGGAAATTATCTGTCCATATTTATGTGGGTTTATTTTGGGGTTCTCAAATCTACTCCATTGGTGTGTGTGTCTGTTTCTCTATCAATACCATACTGTTTTGATTATTGTTGCCCTGTACTACAAGCTGAAGTCAAGGAGTGTGATACCTCCAGCATTGTTCTTTTTTCTTAGGATTGCTTTGGCTATTCAGGGTCTTTTGTGGATCTATACAAATCTGATGATTTTTTTGCTGTATTTTTTTTTTGAGGGCAGTGTCGCTGGCCCTCATATGTGGGATCCAAATCCAGGCCACTTGCATCCCAAGCCAGCTCCCAACCACCATGCCACTTGGCCGGCCCTTGTATTTTTTAAGAAATTGCCATAGGGATATTTATGGGATTGCATTAAATCTCTACACTGCTTTGGTTAATATGGCCATTTTAACTATGTTGATTCCTCTATTCCATGAAAACAGAATGCTTTTTCCATTTCTTTGTATCTTCTTCAATTTCTTTTAAAAAAGTCTCATAATTTTCAGTACATAGGTCTTTCATGTCATTTGTTAAGTTTATTCCTAGGTATTTTATTCTTTTTGTTCCAATCACAAAAGAATTGTTTTGTTTTTACTTTTTCTGAGATTTCATTGCTAATATATAGGAATGCAATAGACTTTTTAATGTTAATTTTGTAGCTATCAACTATACTGTATTCATTTATTCTTTCTAAAATCTTTGTGGTGGAGTCTTTAGGATTTTGTACATATAGCATCATAGCATTTGCAAAAGTGACTATTGAACGTCATCCCCAATTCGGATGCCTGTTATTTATTTCTATTGCTTTATTGGTCTGGCTAGGACTTCCAATACTATGTTGAAAAGCAGAGGTGACAGGGGACAATCCTGCCATGTTCCCTAATGTAGAGCAAAGGGCTTCAGTACTTCACTGTGAATTATGATATTAGCTGACGGTTTGTCATATATGGACTTTATTATGTTAAGGTATTTTCCCTCTATACCCATTTTATTATGTGTTTTAAACATAAATGGATTTTGTATGTTGTAAAATACTTTTTCTGCATTTATTAATATAACCATATGATTTTTGCCCTTCATTTTGCTTATGTGGTGTATCACATTGATAGATTTGTGTTTGAAAACCATCCTTGTGCCCCTGGGATGAATCCCACTTGGTCATGATGTATAATCTTTTTAATACATTTTTGTATTTAATTTCCTAAAATTGTGTTTAGGATTTTTGCATCTGTATTCATCAGAGATATTGGTCTGTAATTTTTTGAGTGTTTGTTATCCTTACCAAGTTTTGGTGTCAGGGTAATGTTGGATTTCTTGTAGTTTTGGAAGAGTTTTAATAGAACAGGTATTAGATCCTCTTTAATGTTTGGTAGAATTCACTGCTGAGGCCATCTGCTGCTGGACTTTTGTTTTTGTGAGGGTTTTGGGTGACTGACAATTTTCTTACTGTTGATCAGACTATTTACATTTTCCAATTCTTCATGATTCAGTCTAAGAAGGCTATATGTTTGTAAGAACATGTCCATTTCTTCTAGGTAATTGAATTTAGTGGCATATAGTTCTTCATAGTATTCTTGGATTATCCTTTGTATTTATGTGGCATTGCTGGTAACTTCCCCTCTTTTATTTTTGATTGTATTTGTGTGTTTTCTCTTTTAGTGAGTCTAACCAAAGGTTTGTCAATTTTATTAATCTTTTCAAAGAACCATCTCTTTGTTGCATTAATTTTTTCTATTGTCTTTTTGTTCTCTATGTCATATAGTTCTGCTCTGATTTTTATTATTTCCTTTCTTCTGTTGACTTTGGGTTTCATTTGTTCTTTTTCTAGTTCTTTAAGGTGTAACGTCAAGTTATTTATGTGAGATATTTCTTGTTTCTTGAGATAAGCCTGTAATTATATAAATTTCCCTTTTAAAACTGCTTTTGCTGTGTACCCAACATTTTGGTAGGATGTATTTTCATCCTAATTTGCTTCTGTGTATTTTTTTTTGATGTGTATCTTTTGATCTGTCCTCCTATCTCTTCTTTAACACAGTCGTTCTTTAAAAGTGTGTTGTTTAAGCTGCTCATATTTGTTTTTTCCAGCTTCCTTTTTGCATTTGATATCCAATTTCAAAGCCTTGTGATCAGAGAATATGCTTGCTATGATTTCAATCTTCTTAAATTTGTTGAGACTGGTTTTATGTTCAAATATGTAGTCTATCCTTGAGACTGTTCCATGAACACTAGAAAAGAATGTATAGTCTCATGTTCTAGGATTAAGTGCTCCATAAATGTCGGTTGTGTCCATTTCATCTAATGTGTCATTTAGGGCTGATATTTCTTTATTTATTTCCTCTTCAGGTGATCTATCCATACCTGTCAATGATGTTCCACTACTATAGTTGTTTTTTGGTCAACATCTCCCTTTAGTTCTGTTAGTAGTTGCTTTGAATATTTTGGTGCTCCCTCATTGGGTGCTTAAATATTGTTGACTATGATGTCTTATTTATTGTATAATCCCCTGTATCATTATGAAATGTCCATCTTTGTCTCTTGTAACTTTTTTATCCTGAAGTCTGTGTCATCAGTATAGCTACACCTGATTTTCTTTGAATACCATTTACTGAAATGTCAATTTTCTGCCTTTCACTTTGAATCTATATTTGTCCTTGTAGCTGAGATGTGTCTCTTGTAGGCAGCATATGGCTGGATTTAGCTTTTTGATCCAATTTATTACACTGTGCATTTTTTGGGTGAGTTCAGTCCATTTGCATTTAGGGTGATTACTGATACATGAGGATTTCTTATTCTATCTTTGGTTTTCTGGTAGCACTGTGTTTTGATTGTTTCTTTGCCTTTTTGTTGCTGTCTATTATTTCACTGTGGTGGAATAGTATTATTTTTCCCTCTGTTTCTTGTTTTTCTATGTTATATTTTTTAGTCTGGAATTTTTTTCGAGCTGTTACATTAAGTTTATATAAAAGAAAATTACATATTTAGAGTATTCTCTTTTCTTCAGCCTGCTTCATTTCTCCATGTTCTGTTGCTGATTCATACATTTATTCTCTCACCTTTTATGTTTTTTTGTCATAAATTATACCAATTTAAGGTGTGAGTTGATTACTGCTCTGCAAGTTGTTTTTTTTACTCTTTTTTAAGTGCTTCTATATATTTTTTATTTATATATACATTTAATTAGCTTCAGGTGTACAACAAAGTGCAATAGTTATACATTTTACCCCTCAAAGTGACAACCCCCTCCCCCAATTCTCCCCTCCCACTACTCCCCCCCATATCATACTATCTATTACAATTCCTTTGACTCCCTACCACCATATAATCCACATCATATGACTGTCTATATATTCAATTACAGTTGGCATACAATATTATACAACATCAATTTCAGGTATACAGTGCTGTGATCAAGCCTCTACTCCATCCATGAAGTGGTCTCCCTAACAAAACATGTGACCATCTGACACCCCACAAAATTTTAACAACATTATATTCCCCGAATTCCCCGAACTCTCTTTCATATCCCTGTGACAATACTGTAGTTACCTATTTATGCTGTCTAATCCTTTCCCCTTCTCCCTCATCCCCACCCCTCTCCCAAATAGCAACCCTGTTTTTCCTCTATATCTATGAAACTATTTCTGTTTCTTATGCTCATTCATTCAGTTTTTCGAATCCCACATATAAGTGAGATCATGTGGTATTTGTCTTTCTCTAACTGACTTATTTCACTCAACATAATAGTCTCTAGGTCCATCCATATTGTTGCAAATGATACAATTTCATTCTTCTTTATAGCGGAGTAATACTCCATTGTATAAATGTACCACAGTTTCTTAAGGCAGTCATCTACCGATGGGCATTTCGGTTGTTTCCCAGTCTTGGCTATTGTAAATAGTGCTGCAATAAACATAGGGGTATATATATTTTTTTGAATTAGTGTCTTGGATTCCTCTGAGTAGATTCCCAAGAGTGGAATTGCTGGGTCATATGGCAGTTCCATTTCCAGTGTTTTGAGATACCTCCATACTGATTTCCATAATGGCTGCACCAATTTGCAGTCCCACCAACAGTGCACCAGGGTTCCCTTTTCTCCACACCCTCGCCAACACTTGTTTTTTGTTGATTTGTTGATGATAGACATTCTGACTGGAGTGAGGTGGTATCTCATTGTGGTTTTTATTTGCATTTCTCTGATAATTAGAGAGGTTGAATATTTTTTCATATGCCTGTTGGCCATCTGTATGTCCTCTTTAGAGAAATGCCTCCTCATATCCTCTGCCCATTTTTTAATTGGGTTGTTTGCTTTTTTGGTGTTGAATTGCATGAGTGTTTTATAAATTTTGGATAACAACCCCTTATCAGATATATCATTGGCAAATATCTTCTCCCATTCAGTAGGCTGCCTTTTTGTTTTATTGATGATTTCCTTTGCTGTGAAAAAACTTTTAAGTTTGAGGTAATCCCATGAATTCATTTCTTCTTTCATTTCCCTTGCCCAAGGGGATGTATCGGTAAAAATATTACTCAGAGTAATGTCTGCAAACTTACTCCCTATATTTTCTTCTAGGAGTTTTACAGTTTCAGGTCTTACATTTAAGTCTTTAATCCATTTTGAGTTTTTTCTTGTATATGGTGTAAGTAGATGGTCTATTTTCATGTTTTTTGCATGTCTCAGTCCAATTTTCCCAGCACCATTTATTAAATAGACTATCTTTACTCCAGTGTAAATTCTTGCTTCCATTGTCATAGACTAAATGACCGTATATAGATGGGTTTATTCCTGGGCTCTCTATTCTATTCCGTTGGTCTATGTGTCCGTTTTTATGCCAGTACCATACTGTTTTGATTACTGTAGCCTTGCAGTATGTTTTGATGTCAGGTAGTGTGATTCCTCCCACTTTGTTCTTATTTTTCAACATTCCTGTAGCTATTCGGGGTCTTTTGTGGCTCCATATAAATTTTAGGATTCTATGTTCTACTTCTGAGAAAAATGTCCTTGGTAGTTTAATTGGAATTGCATTGAATCTATATATTGCTTTAGGAAGTATTGATATTTTAACTATATTAATTCTTCCTATCCATGAGCATGGTATGTATTTCCATTTATTTGTATCTTCTTTGATTTCTCTCTTCAGTGTCTCATAATTTTGTGAGTACAGGTTTTTTACTTCTTTAGTTAAATTGATTCCTAGATATTTTATTGTTTTTGAAGCAATTGTAAAAGGGATTGATTTCCTGATTTCTTCTTCTGATAGTTTATTATTGGTGTATAGACATGCCACTGATTTCTGAATATTAATTTTGTATGCTACTACCTTACCAAATTCGTGTATCAGTTCTAGCAGTTATTTGTGGGGTCTTTGGGAGTCTCTATATATAATATCATGTCATCTGCATATAATGACAATTTTACTTCCTCTTTTCCAATTTGGATGCCTTTTATTTCATTTTCTTGTCTGATTGCTGTGGCTAGAACTTCCAGAACTATGTTAAATAGAAGTGGTGAAAGCGGGCAGCCTTGTCTTGTTCTTGATCTTAAGGGGAAAGCTTTAAGCCTTTCCCCATTGAGAACGATGTTTGCTGTGGGCTTATCATATATGGCCTTTATTATGCTGAGGTATCTCACTATTCCCACTTTGTTAAGTCTTTATCATAAATGGCTGCTGGATTTTGTCAAATGCTTTTTCTGCATCTATTGATATGATCATATGATTTTTATTTTTCATTTTGTTAATGTGATGTATTACATTAATTGATTTGCGGATATTGAACCAGCCTTTCATACCAGGAATAAATCCCACTTGATCGTGGTGTATGATCTTTTTAATGAGATGCTGAATTCGGTTTGCTAGTATTTTGTTGAGAATTTTTGGATCTATGTTCATTAGTGATACTGGCCTGTAGTTTTTCTTTTTTTGTATGCTTCTAGAAATTTATACATTTCTTCCAGATTGTCGAATTTGTTAGCATATAGTTGCTCATAGTATTGTCTTAAAATTTTCTGTATTTCTGTGGTATCTGTTGTCACTTCTCTTTCATTTCTGATTTTATTAATTTGGGTCCTCTCACTCTTTTTCTTGCTTAGTTGTGCTAAGGGTTTGTCGATTTTGTTTATCTTTTCAAAAAACCAACTCTTGGTTTCATTGTTCTTTTGTATTGTTTCTTTGTTCTCTATTTCATTTATTTCTGCTCTGGTCTTTATTATTTCCTTCCTTATGCTCCCGTTAGGCTTGTTTTGCTGGTTTTTCTTGAGTTCCCTTAGGTGTAGAGAGAGTCTGTTGATTTGAGATTTTTCTTCCTTCTTTAGGTAAGCCTGCACTGCTGTGAACTTCCCTCTTAGGACTGCTTTCGCTGCATCCCAGAGATTTTGGGTCCTGGTGTTTTCATTTTCATTTGTCTTGAGGTATCTTTTGATTTCCTCCTTGATCTCATTTTTGACCCACTCACTATTTAGAAGCATGTAATTTAGCTTCCACGTATTTGTAAGCTTTCCAGATTTCTTCTTGTAATTGATTTCTAGTTTCATAGCATTGTGGTCAGAGAAAACACTTCATATAATTTCAATCTTCTTAAATTTGTTGAGACTTGTTTTGTGGCCTAACATGTGGTCTATCTTGGAGAATGTTCCATGGGCACTTGAGAAGAATGTATATTCTGTAGCATTGGGGTGAAATGATCTAAAAATATCAATGAAATCCAGCTGGTCTAAAGTGTCATTTAAGGCCACTATGTCCGTGTTGATTTTCTGTCTGGAGGATCTGTCCATTGGTGACAACGGGGTGTTGAAGTCCCCTACTATTATAGTGTTACTGTTGATCTCTGCCTTTATGTCTGTCAGAATCTGTTTTATATATTTAGGAGCTCCTATATTGGGTGCATAGATGTTTACCAGGGTTATGTCCTCTTGTTGAATTGATCCCTTTATTATTATGTAGTGCCCTTGTTTGTCTTTTATTGTAGTCTTCATTTTAAAGTCTATTTTGTCGGAAATAAGTATTGCTACTCCAGCATTTTTCTCATTTCCATTTGCATGAAATATCTTATTCCATCCCTTTACTTTCAGTCTGTGTGTGTCTTTTGATTTGAGATGAGTCTCTTGTAAACAGCATATGCATGGGTCCTGTTTTCTTATCCAATCAGCCACTCTGTGTCTTTGGATTGCAGCATTTAGCCCATTCACATTTAAGGTAATTACTGATAGGTGTATATTTATTGCCATTTTGTTATTTGTATTTCTTGTCTTCCAGGGTTAGCTTGTTTTCCCCTTTCTTCTGTTTAAAAAAGCCCTTTTAACATTTCCTGCAATGCTGGCTTGGTGGTCATGAACTCCTTAAGCTTATTATTTTCTGAGAAGCTCTTTATCTCTCCTTCAATTTTAAGTGATAGCTGCGCTGGGTAGAGCAATCTTGGTTGTAGACTTTTATTTTGTGTCACTTTGAATATCTCTTGCCATTCCCTTCTGGCCTGCAGAGTTTCTGAAGAAAAGTCAGCTGTTAGTCTTATAGTTGTTCCTTTGTATGTAACCTGCTGTCTTTCTCTTGCTGCTTTTAGGATTCTGTCTCTGTCTGTAACCTTTGCCATTTTTACTATGATGTGTCTTGGTGTGGGCCTGTTTGGATTTAGGCTGTTAGGAACTCTCTGTATGTCCTGGGCTTGTATGTCGATTTCCTTCACCATGGTAGGGAAGTTTTCGGTCCTTATTTCTTTAAATACATTCTCAATCCATTGCTTCTTCTCTTCTCCTTCTGGTATTCCTATGATGTGAAGATTGCTGTGTTTCATGTTGTCCCAGAGGTTTCTTAAACTTTCATTCTTTTTTATTCCTTTTTATTTTTGTTGTTCCAGCTGGGTGATTTCTGCTATTTTGTCTTCTTATTCACTGATCCACTCCTCTGCTTCATCTACTCTACTGGTGATTCGTTCGAGTGTGTTCTTCATTTCAGTTATTGTATTCTTTAGTTCAAACAGGTTGTTTTTTATGGTTTCCCTGTGTTGCTTTATGTCCTCGCTAAGTTCCTTAAACATTCTTATCATCAGTGTTCTAAACTCTGTCTCTGAAAGTTTGGATACCTCTGTTTCATTTAGTTCCATTTCTAGAGTTTTCTTCTGATCTTTTACTTGGGACACTTTTACAAAGCGTTTCTTTGTTTTTTCATTCTGGCTGTCGTTCTGTGAATGCTTCAATGTATTAGATAGATCACCTAGAAAGTAGAGAAAAGAAAAAAGAAGAAAGAAAAAAAAAAAGGAAAGAGGTGGGGGTGCTCTCTGTCCTCTTTAATCTGCAGACCACTTTTTCAGGGTTGCAGTGAGCTTTCCACAATTAGCTGCTGTGTGCTCTGGAATCGTGCTCACTCCTTAAAAAAGAAAAAAAAAATCTTCACAGGTTGTTTCATGTTGTCTGCTACTGAGTCTCAGTGAACAGAGTGATGCAGCTGGAGAACACCCGCCCTGCATTTCCCTGGCAACGCAGCTGAAGCATGGCGGAGGGTGGGGATCCAAGGCAGCTTATGCACTCCTGCATCTCAGTGAGCAGCCTGATGGAGCCGGAGGGCACCCACCTGGTGTTTCTTTGGAAACGCAGCACAAGCAGGGCGGAGGGTGGGGACCCAAAGTGGCTCAGGCACATTTCAGTGAGTAATCTGATGCAGCCGGAGGGCACCCGCCCGGTGTTTATTTGGAAACGCAGCACAAGCAGGGCGAAGGGTGGGGACCCAAGGCCGCTTGCACACTCCTGTGTCTCAGTGAGCAGCCTGATGTAGCCGGAGGGCACCCACCAGGCGTTTCCCTGGCAATGCAACACAAGCAGGGTGGAGGGTGGGAATCCAAGGCCGCATGCGCACGCACGCATGCACTCACGCACGCATGCACTCCTGCGCCACATTCACCAGAGCAATGGGATCCCGGCTCTGACCCTCCATGGGAGGGCCCAACCCTGAAAAAATGGCGGCCTCCTGTACGCCGTTCGTGTGCAAGCTCTGCACCAGTGAAACAACAATCCCAAAACCTCCAGCTTCTGCACCAAAGGTGCTCAGTTCAGTCCCTCCCGACAGGCTTCTGGGCCCAGCTCATGCAGCCACTCCCTCTGACAAGAACCGGGTGAGTGCTCACCGGTGAGCGAACCAGTGTGCCGGCCCCACTGGTTCTCCAGCTGCCCCCAGCCTCACTGAGTCGAGCAAAGGGAGTCCTCACTAATTTCTACTGCCCACTATCGTGGAATTCCTCTTCCTGGCAAAGCAACTCTGGTCTAGTGAGCTTGGTGTGGGGCCGGAGGGTCTCTCCACCAACCAGAGAAGCCTCCCCACACAGCTGGGGTGTCCCTCACGGAGCTCGCCCTCTCTCGTCGGCGCCCCTCCTACCAGACTTGACGTGGTCTCCTCTTTAGGTCCTTCATTTAGAGGTTCTGTTCATCTAATGTTCAGGGGACTCCCGAGGTTAAATGTTGCATAAATTATTTGTAATTTTGATGTCATCCTGGGAGGCAGTTTGGAGAGCGTCTGTCTATTCCGCCATCTTACCGGAACCAAGGTTCAGTGCTTCTATTTTTTTAAACAAGATTTTATTGGGGTACTGGGGGAGGGAAACAGCATTGGGGAATTGGGGAAGCATAACTGAGAAGTTGCTGTCCTTTTGCTCTTCAGTCTAGTTGTGGAGGACATTGCTTCACTGGCCCATGTTAGTATCGTCATTGCGCTCTTCTCGGGTGAGGCAGATCTGTCGCCGGCCTCTGGATGGCCACTCACCACAGCTATTGGCAGCTCACACTGGCTGCCAGCTGCTCACGCTGGCTGCCGTCCACTCACTGTATGCTATGGCAGCCCACTGCAGCAGGGGCTGCAGCTTACACCGTCGCCTGGGCTCGCCTCCCAGCTCCAGGTGGAGCTGTTGTTCACTGTAGAGAGCAGTGTCACTGGCCTTCATATGTGGGCTCTGAACTGTGGCCGCTGGCATCCCAAGCCAGCCCTTAACCAATGCATCACTCAGCCGGCCCTGTTTTTGCTCTTTTTTTAGAAGCGTTTTTTTTCTTCTTTACCCTGTATGTCATGTTTAACTGTATAGTGTCTCACTTGGTATGCGGGTGGCCATGTCTTTCTTCTGTGTGTTTGTTCATAATACTACTCATTGTTTTGTGTGTTTTTTTTTTGTTTATTTTTGTTTGTTTCAGGTCGAATAGCCTACTTCTTGTAGTATTTCTTGTAGTGCAGGTCGTGTGTTAAAAAAATTCCCTCTGGGCCGGCTGAGTGGCGCAGTGGTTAAACGCTGGCTTGGGAAGCCAGCGGCCCCAGTTTGGGACCCACATATGAGGACCAGTGACACTGCTCTCAAAAAAAAATAATTCCCTCAGCTTCTTAATGTCTGGGAAGGACTTTTTTCATCTTTCATATCTGAAGGATATCTTTGCTTGGCTCATAATGTCTCTTCTTCAATCGTTTGAATATTTTATTCTGCTCTCTCCCGGCTTGTAGAGTTTCTGCTGAAAAATCTGTTGATAATCTCATGGGCTTTCCTTTGTAGGTTACCATCTTCTTTTCCCTGGCTGCCCTGAGAATTCTTTCTTTGTTGTTAATTTTTGACAGTTGCAATAAAATGTGCCTTGGAGAAGACATGTTGGGATTGAGGTAATTAGTTGTTCCATTTGCTTCCTGGATTCGAGGATCCAGTTCTTTCCACAAGTTTTGGAACTTCTCATCGACTATTTTTTTGAATACACTCTCAGTTCCCTTCTCCCGTTCTTCTCCTTCTGGTATGCCCAGTATTCTTATATTGCTCTTTCTGATTGAGTCAGAAAGTTCTTGCAGAGTTCTTTCAATCTTTTAACTCTCAAGTCTCTCTCTTCTTCCATCTGTGTCATTTCCAGATTTCTGTCTTTCATGTCACTGATTCTTTCCTCCGCTTGGTCAGCTGTATTATCTAAGCTAGTTATTTCGTTCTTCATTTCTTTTATTGAGATTTTATTCTTCAGGAATTCTATTTGGTTCTTTTTTAATATTTTATTCTCTTTGGTAAAATGATCATTTTCTCCTCTGTGTTTTTTGAGTTCATTAAACTGCCTATCTGTAATTTTTTCCACCTTATTGTGTTGTTTCAGAACTGCAATCTTGAAATCTTTGTCATTTAAGTCACATATTTCCATGACTTTAAGTTCATTTTTCTGGAAATTTTTCATTTTCTTTTCTTTTCTTTTCTTTTTTTTTGAGGGCAGTGTCACTGGCCCTCATATGTGGGACCGAACCGGGGCTGCTGGCTTCCCAGGCCAGTGCTTAACCACCACGAAACTCAGCCGGCCCTCATTTTCTTTCTGAGCTGCCTGCTACCTGGTTTTTTTTATGGCCATTAATGAATTATTATTTGTCTTCTTAGGCATCTACAGGAGTGGGTTCTGCAACTGGTTGATAGAAAGGGATCTTTCTTTTGCTTTCCATAGATGTTGGTGGAATATTTTATTTTCTCTCTCACTGCAGCCTTTTATTGTCCCTCAGTGTTATATTTTCCCTGAAATGTTCTGGCTTCTCACACAATGGGATTGTTCCCTAGAAGGCGGGCATCTCCTCTGTGAGCATGTCTCCTACTTTACTGGGCACCACCTCCGTTGGGGGCTATGGAGAGCTTCTGAAATTCCAAAGCTCTTCTTTTTTTTTTTTTTTTTTTTGAGTGCGATGTCATTGGCCCTCATATGTGGGACCAAACCAGGGCCGCTGGCTTCCCAAGCCAAGCCAGCGCTTAACCACCACGCCACTCGGCCAGCCCCCAAAGCTCTTCTTGAGCCAGTTTTAAAACCTGTGTGTTTCAGGTGGCTCTGTTTACCCCTGCAGGTACCCACCCAATTAGATGGGGCCAGGGGCTGGGTGGGTTGTGAGAGGTGGCTCTGAGCAATGGCAGTGACCACCAGCACATCCAATCCTATACACAAGGTTCCTTCCCCTTCTCAGGAACTAGTTAGGCTGCGAGTCCACAGCGGAGGGGAAGCAGTTCTCAGAACTGCAAATATTATGTTTGTTTTTTTTTAATTTGACCTGCTATGATTATGCTTCTATCACTGGAATGTTGAGTTGGGGCCAGCTCTGGTAGGGTAGGGTGGTGTCAGCTAGGCTCCATGCCTATGTCCTCTGCTTGGCAGTGAGGGCTTATACCACCATTTCCACCTTATTCCCTCAGTCTTTGTTCTGAGGTCTCTGCTGTGAGCTTTGGGTTCAGCTGTGTAATATGCTGATCCCTCAGGCAGGACTTGGACTATTAGTGGAGCGCTAGCACTTTGAATTCTTCCCTCTTTCATGATTGCCATAGCTTCAGGGTTCAGGGAGCTCGTAAACCCAACCTCTGGCCCACACACAGCCCATGTCTCCACACTTGCCCCTTCCCTTCTCTGCCGATTGCCCAAAATTTGCCCACTTTAAATAATTTCAATTGTGCATCTTTTAATGTTGCCTGTCTACTGCACAGGGAGTCCGTTGTGGAATTATATCTGTTCAATTCGTTGTAAATTCCAGAGGAAATTCCAAGAGGTTCACCTCTCACCACCATTTCTGTGATGTAATACCTGATTTCTGTCAATTTCTAATTGTAATTGATTTGTAGTTTCAAAGCACTGTTGTTGCAGAAGGGACTTCATATGATTTCAGTCTTCTTAAATTTATTGAGACTTGTTTTTTGTTTTGATATGTGGTTTATCTTGGAAAATGTTCCATGAGCACTTAAATAGAATGTATATTCTGCTGCTTTGGGGTGAAATGCTCTAAAAATGTTGATTAAATCATCTGATTTGATGTGTCATCTAAAACCACTGTTTCAGTATTTTTTTTTATATCTGGAGCATCTGTCCATTGCTTTCAGTGAGGTGTTGAAGTCCCCTACTCAAATTGTGGTACTGTTCATCTCTGTCTTTATGTCAGTCATTATTCGTTTTATATATTTAAGTGTCTCTATGCTTTGTCCATAGATGTTTACTAGGTTTATGTCTTCTTGTTGGATTCATCCCTTTATTTTTATGCAATGGCTTTCTTTGTTGTTTGTTATAGTCTTCATTTTATTATCTGTTTTGTCTGATGTAAGTATTGCTACTCTAACTTTTTTTTATCATTTCCATTAAATATCTTATGCCATCTCTTTACTTTCATTCTGTGTGTCTTGATTTCAGGTGGCTCTCTTGTAAACAGCATATTCATGGGTCATGTTTCCTTATCCACTCAGCTACCCTATGTCTTTTGACTGGAACATTTAACCCAATTACATGTAAAGTCACCATTGATGCATAGTTATTGCCTTTTATTATTTGCATTTCTGATCTTCATTAGTTAGTTTGTTTTCTCCTTTCTGCTGCTTAAAGAAATCCTTTTAACATTTTCTGTAATACTGGGTTGGTGGTAATGTATTCCTTTTGCTTTTGCTTTTCTGGGAAACACTTTATTTGTCCTTCACTTTTAAATGTTGGTGATGCTGAGTAGAGGAGCCTTGAAGGTAGATTCTTGCTTTCCATCAGGTTGAATATCTTGTACCAATCCCTTCGGCCCTGCAAAATTTCTGTTGAGGAATAAGCTGATGATCTTATGGACACTCCCTTGAAAGTAACTAGCTCTTTCTCTTGCTGGTTTTAGGATTTTTACTTTGTTTTTAAACTTTGCCATTTTAACTATGAGCTGTTTTGGTGTGAGCCTTGTTTGGGGATCTCTATGCTTTCTGGGCTTGTAAGTAAATTTCTTTTACCAGGTTAGGGAAGTTTTTGGTCATTATTTCTTCAAATAATTTCTTGATCTCTTGTTCCCTCTCTTCTTCTGGTACTCCTATGTTGCAGATGTTGTTGCATAGTGTTGTACCACAGCTCTCTTAAACTATCTTCATTGATTTTTATTCTTTTTAATATTTGTTGCTCTGGTTGAGTGTAGTTTGCTACAGCGATCTCTAAATCGCTGAATGATTCTGCTGCTTCATCTACACTGCTGTTGTTTCCTTTTAGTGTTTCAGTTGTTGTATTTTTTTTTTATTTTTGAGTGATTCTTCTTCATGGTTTCCATGTCCTTCTTTATGCTTGCTATCTCCTTGATGAATTTTTCACTAATTTCCTTAAGCATTCTTTTTTTTCATTTTTTTATTATTGTTTTTTTTAAAATTAGTTTCAGGTGTACAACACAATGCCATAGTTTTACTCTTTACCCCCCAAAGTGACAACCCCTTCCCCAGTTCACCACCCGTCTTCCCACCCATATCATACATATCTATCACAATTCCTTTGACTCCCTTCCACAGTATACTCCACATCCCGTGACTATCTATATATTCAGTTACAGTTAGCATAAAATATTATACAACATCAGTTTCAGGTGTACAGTGCAGTGATCAACCCTCTACTCCATCCATGAAGTGGTCTCCCTAACAAGACATGTGACTATCTGACATGCCACAAAATTTTTACAACATTATTATATTCCCGGAACTGTATTTCATATCACTATGGCAATATTGTAGTTGTCTATTTATGCTGTCTAATCCCTTCCCCTTCCCCCTTATCCCCACCCACCTCCCAACTAGCAACTAGCAACCCTTAGTTTTTCCTCTATATCTATGAATTTGTTTAATTTGCTCATTCATTCAGTTTTTCAGATTCCACATATAAGTGAGATCATATGGTAATTGCCTTTTTTCCGACTGACTTAATTCACTTAACATAATAGTCTCTTCACAACATTATCAATTACATTCTCAGAACTGCCTCCATATCCCTGCGGCAACATTGTAGTCAACCACCTACGCTGTCCAAAACCTTTCCCCTCTCCCACATCCCGAATCCCTCCCAGCCAGCAACCATCAGTTTTTCCTTTATATCTGCTTGATATGACTTCAATCTTCTTAAATGTACTGAGACTTCTTTTGTGGCCTAACGTGGTCTATCTTCGAAAATGTCCCATGTGTACTTGAGAAGAATGTATATTCTCTTTTTTCAGGGTGAAATACTCTAAAAATCTCAACGAAGTCCAGCTGGTCTAAAGTGTCATTTAAGGCCCCTCTTTCTGTGTTGATTTTCTGTCTAAAGGGTCTGTCCATTGGTGACAATGGGGTGTTGAAGTCTGCTACTATGATACTGTTACTGTTGATGTCTGCCTTTATGTCTGTCAAAATCTGTTATATGTAATTAGGAGTTCCTATGTTGGGTGCACAGATGTTTATTAGGGTTATAGTGCCCTTCTTTGTCTTTTATTGTAGTCATTATAAAGTTTATTTTGTCCGAAATAAGTATTGCTACTCCCGTTTTTTTTTTCTCATTTCCATTTGCGTGAAATATCTTATTCCATCTGTAAACAGCATATACATGTGTCCTATATTCTTATCCACTCAGCTACTCTCTGTCTTTTGAATGGAGCATTTAGCGATTCACATTTAAAATGATTATTGATAGGTGCATATGTATTGCCATTTTGTTATTTGTATTCCTGGCCTTTCTGGGTTAGCTTGTTTACCCCTTTCTTTTGTTTAAAACAGCCCTTTTAACATTTGTTGCAATGCTGGCTTGGTGGTAATGAATTCCTTAAGTGTATTCATTTCTGAGAAGCTCTTTATGTCTGCTTCAATTTTAAGTGATAGCCGTGCTGGGTAGAGCAATCTTGGTTATTGGCCTTTATTTCATGTCACTTTGAATATCTCCTGCCACTCCCTTCCGGCCTGCAGAGTTTCTGTAGACAAGTCAGCTGTTAGTCCAACAAGAGTTCCTTTGTATGTAACCTGCTGTCTTTCTCTTGCTGCCTCTAGGATTCTGTCTCTGTCTTTAAGCTTTGCCATTTTAACTATGATGTGTCTTGGTGTGGACCTGTTTGGGTTCAGTTTGTTTGGAATCCTCTGCACTTCCTGGGCATGTATGTTGATTTCCTTCGCAAGGGTAGGGAAGTTTTCAGACATTAGTTTTTCAAATACATTCTCGACCCCTTGCTTCTTCTCTTCTCCTTCTTGTATTCCTATGAGTCGAGGGTGGTTGCTCTTCATCTTGTCCTATAGGGCTCTTAAACTGTTTTCATTGTTTTTTATTCTTTGTTCTTTTTGTTGTGCCAACTGGGTGATTTCTGCTATTTTTGTCTTCCAAATCGCTGATCCGCTCCTCTGCTTCATCTACTCTACTGGTGATTCCTTCGAGGGTGTTCTTCATTTCAGTTGTTGTATTCTTTAGTTCTAACTGGTTGTTTTTTATGATTTCTCTATCCTTCCTTATGTCCTCACTAAGTTTGTTAAACATTCTTATCATCAGTGCTCTAAACTCTGTCTCTGAAAGGTTGAATCCCTCTGTTTCATTTGGTTCCATTTCTAGAGGTTTCTTCTGATCTTTTTTACTTGCGACATGTTTCTTTGTTTCCTCATTCTGGCTGTCGCTCTGGAATTGCTTTGATGTATTAGATAGATCACCGGGAGAGCCTCGACTGGATCACGCAGGCACACAGCTCACGGCCCAACACTCCCTGGAAAACTCCCAGTCTCAGCCTGTCCCAATCAGCCGCTCACAGATCAGGCCGAGCAGGCTGACAACAAATCACCAGCCTGGCAACTCTGCAAGTGCTGTGCGGAGAGCGGGGACCCAAGGTGGCTTGCACAATCCTGCGTCTCAGTGAAAAGCCTGTTGGAGCCGGAGCTCGCCCACCAGGCACGTCCCTGGCAACGCAGCACAAGCCGTGCGGAGGATGGGGATCTGAGGCCACTCGCACACTCCATGGTCTCAGTGAGCAGCCTGTTGGAGCCAGAGGGCACCTACCCAGTGATTCCCTGGTAATGCAGTATAAGCCAGGTGGAGTGTGGGGCTCCATGGCCACATTCACGTGCACACGCATACACACACTTCTGCACCAATTCCACCAGACCAATGAGGTCCAGGACCTGACCCTCTGTGGGAGAGCCCCACCCTGACAAAATGCTACTCTTCTGTACACCACTCATGTGCAGTCTCCACACCAGGGGAACAATAGTCCAAAAACCTCCAGCCTTTGCACCAAAGGTGCTCAGTTCAGTCTGTCCCCACAGGCTCCTGGGCCTGGCTCACACAGCTACTCCTTCCACGAGGAACCAGGTAAGTGCTCACCGGTGAGCAAGCCCGTGCACCAGCCCCACTGATTCTCTAGCTGCTCTTAGCCTCACTGAGGTGAGCAAAGAGAGTCCTCATTAATTTACTGCCAGCTTTCTTGGAACTCCTCTTCCCGGCATAGGAACTCTGGGCTGGTAAGCTTGGTGTGTGGCCGGAGGGTCTCTCCCCCAACCGGAGAAACCTCCCCACAGCTGGGGCTTCCCTCATGGGGTTTGCCCTCTCTCACCTTCTCCCCTCCTACCAGACTTGACGTGGCCTCCTCTTTAAGTTCTTCGTTTAGTGGTTCTGTTCATCTAGTTTTCCAGGGACCTCCGCGGTTGAATGCTGTATAATTTGTTTGTAATTTTGATGTGATCCTGGGAGGTAGTTAGCACAGCATCTGTCTATTCTGCCATTTAACCGAAGTCCTCCTTAAGCATTCTTATAATCAGTGTGCTAAACTCTGTCTCTGGTAGGTTGGTTAATTCCATTTCATTTAGTTCCATCTCTGGAGGTTTCTGCTTTTCTCTTATTTTGGGTATTTTTCTTTGTTTCCTCATTCTGGCTCCTGCTCTGTGTTTGCTTAGATTAGGTATTAGCTATAACTCTTATGTCATTCAGTCTTTCCTGAGTGTCCTTATGTAGTGTGTGTCCTGTGTAGTCTAATTCCACAGCCTCCCTAATCTCCTATGCATGTGTTCCAGTAGTTGAGCCTTAATAGCTTTTTGTAAGTCAGTGGGTGTAATTGATTCCCAGGTTGAGTAATTATGAGGATGGCTATACCCACAGTGTATGAGCTGCTATGTGGGTACTGACACCTGAGAGGAGATTTTGCCCCTGTGTACTCTTGTGCCTGTTGAGAACCCTCCTTGGGTGTGTTGATTGTGAGGCTAATCAGGTAATGCTCTTGTGTGGTCTGAAGCTGGCCTCTGTGTGTGTTTTTCGTTTCTGGTGTTTCTTGAGTGGAGTGCCTGTCTAAGGCAATTTCAGCCTTATCTATTACCAACCTGCAGCTACCTGATGGGTGAGTCAAAGATATCTTTGGTTGGCTGCTGCCTGTGCTGGACCAGGAGTCATGTGTGGGTGGCCTCACTCTGAACTGAGGCCTAATGCCACCAATAGTGGGCTTGAGGCAGTTTAGCAAAATACACAGGGACTCCTACGTCAATTGCCACTCACCAGCTGCCTGTAAAGCACAGCTGTTGAAAGAGGCTCCTCAGGTGTGTGCCCTGGCTGGTTGACCCAGTGTTGAGAGTGCTCTTGGCAATGCAGCACTAGCTGGGTGGGGTGGAATTCAAGTAATTCAGAAGCTATGACTATTGGTTTTTACAACATTAATGCAAATACAGTTCTTATGCCAGAACCTGGCCTGTGACCACCCTGCACATTGCTCTGAGAACACAACCAGACACCACCTCAGGCTCACAGGTTCCTGAAAGCTGCCCCAAGTGACTGTAGTGTAGTTTTTGGATCAGTGTCTACTACCAAAATCTCCCACTGCTGTATAAAACCCTCATTAGCTTGTGGGGGCGGGGCAGGGCTGGCCAAACAGGCATCCACAATGCCCCTTGCAATGCAGCTCTATATGGGTAGGGTGGGGTTCCAAGGATCTAAGGGCTGTGGTCAGTGGTTTCTACAAATTCAGGGCTCTCTCAGCTCCTACACTGGTGCCGGGTCTATGACCACCCCACAAAAATGCCCTGAGAACACTACAGCCATCCACCGCCTATCTCAGATACCCCAGCTACTGCCTGTCTACCTTGCAGTGCAGATCTTGCCTAACTCCCTCCAGCAAATGCTTGTGGGGCTGCCACAGCTCCTCTTCCCACTTCAATCCACAGCCTTTGGGTTAGGGCCAGCAGCCCAGCAGTCAAGAGCTTCCCAGCTGATGTAGCACCAGCTGTGAGGAGGGCAGGGACCCAAGGCATCACTAAGGCAATGCATGCATGTGGGTTGCACCAGACCAATGCAGTCCCAGACCAGGCCTTTTGGGTGAGGGATTAACCCTGAAAAGATAGTGCCCCCTGTAAGCCACACATGTGTAGTCTCCACACAGGCACTGGTCCCAGTCCCTCTAGCTCCTGAGCCAAAGGCACTCAGCTCAGTCCTTCCCACACATCCCTGGGACCCTGGAGCTGCCACTCTCTCTGCCACAGACCAGGTGAGTGCTCACCAGTGAGCGAGTCCTTGTGCCAGCTCTACAAAGGGTGCCTGGGTTTCTAGCCATCTTCCATCCCACTGGGAAGGGCAGACAGAGTCCTCACAGATTTTCACTACCAGATGTCATGAGAACTTCTCTTCCTGGCACAGGACCCCTGGGCTCTAGAGCCTCTTCAGGAGGGACCTCTGCCACTGAGATTTCCCTCCTGGAGTTCAACAACTCTTTGAGGGTTTAGGGTCAGTCTGTTTCACATCTCTGCCCCTCCTACAGTCTCAATATGGCCTCTTCTTTAAATCTTTAGTTATAGCAGTTCTGTTCAAATAGTGCTCAGTTGAATCCTGAGACTGATTGTCCTATAATTTATTTGTAATTTTCGTGTGATCCTGGGATGCAATAGGCATAGCATTTACATAATCTGCAATCTTTTTGTTCCCAAGCTGTGTCTATGATTTTTTGTTTGTTTGTTTGTCTTGTTCATTTGTTGTTTTCAGTTGTATATCCCACATATGTGTGAAATCATATGGTTCTCAACTTTTTCTGTCTGACTTATTTCACATAACATGATAATCTCCAGATCCATTCATATTGTTGCAAATGACAGTATTTCATCTTTTCTTTTAGCCAAGTAATATTCCATTGTACATCTTCTAATTAAGAGATTTGTCAGTAAAAACAGTGGGTTCTTGGTGTGTACTTTAGGATAGACAGAAACTCAATCTAAGTATGCATTACTTTTCATCCCTCCAGCATTGGGTGAAGCATTATGTAGGATCTCTCTCTCTCTCTCTCTCTCTCTCTCTCTCTCTCTCTCTCTCTCTCTCTCTCCTTTGCCTGCTGTTCGTACATTCACGTGAGAGACAGAGTTAGGTCCTGAGAAATTAAGGCAAATTCATGTGGAAGCAATTCCTCTTATAACCACAGCAGAATAAAACTTTTTTCTGAAAACTTCAGAATAGTTGAGTAAGCCAAGGACACACAGTCCCAGTGAAGCCAGAACTAAGAAAATGTTGAGGAAGGTGCCTTGGGAAAATTCACATGCGATTTTCCCTATTATCTATTATATCCAATCCAAAATGCTTTACCTATCCAGAAATTTACCTGTGACTTTGAGAAAATGACATACACTTTGACATATGTATTTTTTTCTTGTCCTTATTCTTATTTTCCTCCCATACATTCCTTCACCCATAAGTACCGTTTGCCTGACCCCTTTCTCTATGAAGCCCCTCTCTCTATGATGCTAAACTAACATGCTAACTTTTCCTTGCCATTGCTTGTACTGCGGGAGGCACATAGTAATCTTCCTCTCAGTCTACATCTATTAAATCTTTTTTTGTTTTGTTTTGTTTTTTAGCTGAGCCATCTGCTACCTGTTGGCAGCTCAGTGGCTGCTCAGCCCATGCTGGGCATCGAACTGCTGTTGCTTAGAGCTCAGCTCAGACTCTTGAGCAAGCTCTTAACCAACTGAGCCACTTGGCCGGCCCTATTACATCTTTTTTAGTACCTGTATTTAGTAATAGTAATACTGAAAATAATGATGACAATTATGATAACCATGATGATAATGATGACTGTAAATCCTTCAGTAGGCTAAGAACTCTATAAAGGCAGGAAATATATATGTCTTCATTTACTTTGTGTGTGAGGGCAGTGTCACTGGCCCTCATATATGGGACCCGAACCGGGGATGCTGGTTTTCCAAGCCAGCGCTTAACCACTGCGCCACTTGGCAGGCCTGCATATGTCTTCTTTAACATCTTACACAACAAACCTAATAGAGGCTCTGAGTTGAAGCAAGTATTCAAAAAAAACCTGTTAAATGAATGAATGATAATAGTAGCAGAGACCATTGACTAGAAGCTTGCCAGTCTGTTCTTTATAATATTTATTTTTACAACAACCTTTGGAAATAGATATTATTACCTATTTTGCAGATGACACTGAGCTTCAAAGTAAGAATAACTGTACCTACCTTTAAAGTGTTGTTAAAGCGGTTCTTCAAAAATTTTAATGCACATATGAATTACCTGGGGAATTCAGATAAAATGCAAATTCCTATTCAGTGGGTATGGGATGGGGCCTAAATTTCTGCATTTTCTACAAACTCCCAGTTGATGCCTACATTGTTGGTCTGCATGAACCAGCACTCTGAATAGCAATATTACTTTATAATTACTTGCAGATGAGTATGTAAAATTCAGGTTTACCCACATCTACTAAACCATAATTCTGGACACGAGAATCACTGACGTACACTATAAACAATCTGGTGTTTATTACGATGATTAAATGAGCAAAGTGTATGTAGAGTTCCTTATGAATCAAAAAGTAGCATATAAATATTAGAATGTCATTTTTTTGGTATTTTTTCATTTTTCAATTTATGTTTTAGAGTGCAATAGTTATACTTTTTACCCCTCAAAGTCCCAACCCCCCCTTCCCCAATCCACAGCCCCACTCCCCCCCGTATCATAATATTCACTACAACTCCCCGAAACTCGCTCCCACACTGTACTCCTCATCCCGGGACTATATGTATACATTCAATCCCAATTAACATTCAATATTATACAACATGAGCTTCAGGTGTACAGTGCATTAATCAAGCCTCTACCGCATCCCCGAAGCGGTCTCCCCGACAAGACACGTGACAATCTGACACCCCACAAAGCATTCATAACATTATCAATTACATTCTCAGAACTGCCCCCCATATCACTGTGGCAACATTGTAGTCACCCACCTGCGCTGTGCAAAACCTTCTCCCCCACCTTGGGGGGCCGAGTGGCTCAGTTGGTTACGAGCTCACTCAAGAGTGAGAGCTGAGCTCTGAGCAACAGCAGTTCGATGCCCAGCCTGAGCTAAGCTGCCGTTGAGCTACCAACAGGTGGCAGGATGGCTCAGCTAAAAACAAACAAACAAACAAACAAACAAAAAACCTTCCCCTCTCCCTCATTCACACCCCCTCCCTGCCAGCAACCATCAGTTTTTCCTTTATATCTCCTTGATATGATTTCAATCTTCTTAAATTTACTGAGGCTTGTTTTGTGGCCTAACGTGGTCTATCTTGGAAAATGTCCCATGTGCACTTGAGAAGAATGTATATTCTGTTGCTTTGGGGTGAAATCCTCTAAAAATATCAATTAAATCCAGCTGGTTTAAAGTGTCATTTAAGGTCACTTTTTCCATGTTGATTTTCTGTCTGGAGGATCTGTCCATTGATGACAACGGGGTATTGAAGTTCCCTACTATGATAGTGTTACTGTTGATCTCTGTCTTTAAGTCTGTCAAAATATTTTTTATATTTTAGGAGCTCCTACACTGGGTGCAAAAATGTTTACTAGGGTTATGTCCTCTTGTTGAATGGATTCCTTTATTATTATGTGGTGCCCTTCTTTGTCTTTTATTGTAGTCTTCATTTTAAAGTCTATTTTGACCAAAATAAGTATTGGTACTGCAGCTTTTTTTTTCCACATTTCTATTTGCATGAAATATCTTATTCCATCCCTTTACTTTCAGTGTATGTGTGTCTTTTGATCTGAGATGGGTCTCTTGTAGACAGCATATGCATGGGTCCTGTGTTCTTATCCACTCAGCCACTCTGTGTGTTTTGATTGGAGCATTTAGGCCATTCACATTTAAAGTGTTTTTTGATAGGTGCATATTTATTGCAATTTTGTTATTTGTATTTCTTATCTTCCTTGGTTAGCTTGTTTAACCCTTTCTTCTGTTTAAAATAGCCCTTTTAACATTTCCTGCAATGCTGGTATGGTGGTGATGGATTCAATAAGCTTATTATTTTCTGAGAAGCTCTTTATCTCTCCTTCAATTTTAAGTGATAGCCATGCTGGGTAGAGCAATCCTGGTTGTAGACATTTACTTTGCATCACTTTGAATGTCTCCTGCCACACCCTTCTGGCCTGCAGAGTTTCTTTAGAAAAGTCAGCTGTTGGTCTTATAGGAGTTCCTTTGTATGTAACTTGCTGTCTTTCTCTTGCTGCTTTTGGATCTTTGTCTTCAACCTTTGCCACTTTACTATGATGTGTTTTGGTGTGGGCCTGTTTTGGTTTAGCTTGTTTGGAACTCACCGCACTTCCTGGACTTGTATGTCGATTGTCTTCACCAGGATATGGTAGTTTTCAGTCATAATTTCTTCAGATACATTTTCTTTTCTTTTTTCTTTTTTTGAGGGCAGTGTCACTGGCCCTCACATGTGGGACCCGACCGGGGCCGCTGGCTTCCCAAGCCAGTGCTTAACCTCAGCACCACTTGGCCGGCCCTTCAAATACATTTTCAATGCTTTGCTTCTTCTCTTCTCCTTCTGGTATTCCTATTATTCAATTGTTGTTGTGTTTCATGCTGTCCCACAAGTTTCTTAAACTATTTTCATTGTTTTATATTCGTTTTCTTTTTGTTGTTCCAACTGGGTGATTTCTGCTATTTTATCTTCTGATTCACTGATTTGATCCTCTGCTTCCTCTAATCTACTGGTTTTTCCTTCAAATGTGTGTTTTATTTCAGTTATTGTATTTTTTAGTTCTAACTGGTTGCTTTTTAAGGCTTCCCTATACTTCTTTATGTCCTCACTAAGTTCCTTAAACATTCTTATCATCAGTGTTCTAAACTCTGTCTCTGAAAGTTAGAATACCCCTGTTTCATTTAGTTCCATGTCTAGAGGTTTCTTCTTAACTTTTACTTGGGACACGTTTCTTTGTTTCTTCATTCTGGCTGTCGTTCTATGATTGCTTTGATGTATTAGATAGAGCACCAGGAAAGAAGAGAAGGAAAAAATATTAAATGGGGGGGGGGGGCTCTTTGTCCTCTTTAACCTGAAGACTACTTGCTCATCAATAGGGAGTCTCTGGGCGACTCAGTACCAACTGTTGCGGGGAAGGGCTTAAAGTGTTATGCACTGGCCTCCCTCTCAGGCTTGCTGTGAGCTTTATGCAATTAGCTTCTGTGTGCTCTGGAACTATATTCACTACCAGAAATCTTTACAGGTTTTTGAGCAAAAAACCCTCTGTGGCCTGCGGAGGTGGGGGCCAGGCACCAGGATCTCAGGATGCCTCTGGCAACACAGCCTAGGTGGGTGGGGCAGGCCCCCAAGGCACCACTGGGTGAGGTCAGTGGCTCCCTCCAAGTCAGAATAGCATGCACTCTGCACCAGCATCTAGGCCACACACCCTCACCAGGAAAGTCCCGACTGGATCACACAGGCGCACATCTCCTGGCTGAGCACTCTCATGAAAACTCCCAGTCTCAGCCTTTCCCAATCAGCCACTCGCATATCAGGCTGAGAATCCCAACAGCCAATCCCCAGCCTGGAAACTCTGCACAAACTGTGTGGAGAGTGGGGACCGCAGGCGGCTTGTGCACTCTTGCATCTCAGTGAGTAGCCCATTGGAGCTGGAGCACAGCTGCCTAGCATTTCCCTGGCCACGCAACACAAACAGTGTGCCGGTTGGGGATCCAAGGAGGCTGGCACACTCCCGAGTCTCAGTGCTCCTGCCTGTCGGAGCAGGAGCGCACTCACCCAGTATTTCCCTAGCAATGCAGCACAAGCAAGGTAGAGGGTGAAAATGCAAGGCCACCTGTGGATGCATGCACATAGGCAGGCACTCCTGCGCCAATTTTACCAGACTAATGCGTTCCCAGATCTGACCCTCTGTGGGAGGGCCCAACCATGTTCAAATGGCACCCTCCTGTATACTACTCGTGTGCAAGCTCCACAGCAGGGGAACAATGGTCCCAAAACCTCCAGCTTCTGCACCAAAGGTGCTTAGTTCAGTCCGTTCCCGCAGGCTCCTGGGCCCAACTCACATAGCTACTCCCTCCACCAATGAACCAGGTGAGTGCTCACTGGTGAGTAAGCCCATGCACCAGCCTCACTGGTTCTCTAGCTGTCCTCAGCCTCACCGAGCTAAGCAAAGAGAGTCCTCACTAATTTGTACTGCCAGCTATCATAGAACTCCTCCTTCTGGCAAAGCAACTCTGAGCTAGTAGGCTCAGTGTGGTGCCGGAAGATCTCTCCTTCAACCAGAGAATCCTCCCCACAGCTGGGGTGTCCCTCACGGGGCTCAACCACTTGCATCTCTGCCCCTCTACCAGACTTGACGAGACCTCCTCTTTAGGTCCTTCATCTAGAGGTTCTGTTCATCTCATGTTCCGGGGACTTCCGAGGATAGATGTTGTATAAATTATTTGTATTTTTTGGTGTGATCCCAGGAGGCAGTTGGCACAGCATCATCTATTCCACCATCTTAATGGAAGTCTGATGTATAAGGTTTTAAATTATACAAAGAATACATTCTGAGGATCTAATATACCACATCCTGACTATAGTTAATAACATGGTATTGTATACTTGAAATATGCTGAGAGTATATCTTAAGGATTCTTATCACAAAAAAAGTAAACTGTGATAACTATATAATTTGAAGGGATATGTTAATTATCTTGATCTTCATAAATATTCTGCATTGCATATACTATATTTTGCTGTGTATTATGTACACCTTTTTGCCCAAGACTCTGAGGGAAAATAAGGACATGCATTATACATAGGTAGTGCTAATTCTTCCATTTATGCTTATGAGTAACAAGTGTAACTTTGGAAATCAATAACAGTATCCATAAGCAAAATAGTACTTGGAATACAATAATTGGTTTTGCTGAGCTTACAATGAACTTGCAATGATGAAGATTCCTTGGTCTTCTGTGATGCATAAATATTTTAAATGTGTTATTAGTACATACAATTTTTGTACCTTGTATCTGTTCTTATTTTTTGTAATTATTAATTGCATGAAATTTCTTGTGCCATAATATTTTTAAAAAATAAATGCTAAAATTCCTTTATAGTATAAAAAACAAGTACCTAAATGTAAACAAATAAAAATTTGAATTTTGGCCAAAAACGTGGCTGCATATTATATTTGGGAGCACATTATACATGGCAAAATACAGTATACATCAAATCATCACGCTGTACACTTCAAATATATAAAATTATTTTTGTCAGTAATTTCTCAATAAAGTTAAAAGACAAAAGTACTCACCCTATATTTGAATATCCTTTAGGAACTGACTATATCTATGCTTTAGTCACATTTCCCACTGCTTTCCACCAGTCAGTCTCTGCCTGGGAGTCAATCTCACACACTGACATGCCAAAAGCAATAAAGGTTCAATGGGAGAACACAAAGAGATAATCAAAGGACACTTTGGGAACACATACATAGGAGATCTGGAAAACTGTGCCATTGGACCTCACAGGACATATAATACATAAGACCACCTAGCAAAGACTGAAAGAAATAAGAGATCTACTTAATACATAGAAACAAACAGGGATACAGCCAGAATGTGGAAACAAAGAAACATGTCACAAATAAAAGAACAGAACAAAATTCCATAAAAAGAGCTAGAGGGCCGGCCGAGTGGCTCAGTTGGTAAAGAGCTAGCTCAAGAATGAGAGCTGAGACTTCCGGTAAAATGGTGGAATACACAGATGCTGTGCTAACTACCTCCCAGGATAACACCAATGTTACAAACAATTTATACAACATTCAACGCCGGAGGTCCCCAGAACACTAGATGAACAGAACCCCTCAATGAAGAACTTAAACAGGAGGCCATGTCAAGTCTGGTAGGGGAGGTGGAGATGAGAGAGGGTGAACCCCGTGAGGGAAGCCCCTGCTGTGGGGAGGCTTCTCCGATTGAGGGAGAGACCCTCCGGCTGCACACCAAGCTCACAAGCCAAGAGTTCCTTTGCCGGGAAGAGGAGTTCCAAGATAGCTGGCAATAAATTAATGATGACTCTCTTTGCTCAGCTTGGTGAAGCTGAGAGAGCCTAGAGAATCAGTGGAGCTGGCGAACGGGCTTGCTCACTGGTGAGCACTCACCCAGTTCCTGTTGGAGGGAGTAGCTGTGTGAGCCGGGTCCAGGAAGCTGCGGGGACGGACTGGACTGAGCACCTTTGGTGCAGAGGCAGGAGGTTTTGGGACCATTGTTCCCGTGGTGTGGAGCTTGCATGCGAGTGGTGTACAAGAGGACACCATTTTGTCAGGGTTTGGCCCTCCGACAGAGGGTCAGGGCTGGGACCTCATTGACTTGGTGGAATTCACGCAGAAGTGTGTGTGTGTGTGTGTGTGTGCGGGCATGCATGCAGCCTTGGATCCCCACCCTCTGCCCAGCTTATACTGCATTGCCAAGGAAATGCTGGGCGGGTGCCCTCCGGCTCTAACAGGCTGCCTACTGAGACTCAGGAGCGTGAGGTACCATGGATCCCCACCCTCTCCATAGCTTGTCCTGCGTTGCCATAGAAACACCTGGTGGGATCACTCAAACTCCAACAGACTGCTCATTCAGATGTGAAAGTGCAGGAACCCCCTCGAATCCCTGCTTCCCGCACTGCGCTTGCAGAGGTGCCAGGCTGGTGATTGGTTGTCGGGCTACTTGGCCTGATCTGCGAGCAACTGATTGGGACAGGCTGAGACTGGGAGTTTTCCTGGGAGTGTTGCACTGTGAGGTTTGTGCCTGTGTGATCCAGCTAGGACTCTCCTGGTGATCTATCTAATACAACAAAACAATCCCAGAGTGACAGCCAGACTGAGGAAAGAAAGAAACGTGTCATTAGTGAAAGATCAGAAGAAACCTCTAGAAATGGAATTAAATGAAAGAGAGGGATCCAACCTTTCAGAGACAGAGTTTAGAATATTGATGATAAGAATGTTTAACAAACTTAGTGAGGACAAAAGGAAGGAGAGAAATAAAAAACAAACAAACAACCAGTTAGAACTAAAGAATACAATAATTGAAAAGAAGAGCACACTCAAAGGAATCACCAGAAAAGTAGATGAAGCAGAGAACCAGATCAGCGATTTGAAAGACAAAATAGCAGAAATCACCCAGTTGGCACAACAAAAAGACCAAAGAATAAAGAAACAATGAAAATAGGGCCAGCTGAGTGGTGTGGTGGTTAAGTGCTCTCTTGGGAAGCCAGCAGCCCCGGTTCGGGTCCCACATATGAGTGCCTGTGACACTGCCCTCAAAAAAAAAATAATGAAAACAGTTTAAGAGCCCTATGGGACAAGATGAAACACAACAATATTGGCATCATAGGAATACCAGAAGGAGAAGAGAAGAAGCAAGGGGTTGAGAATGTATTTGAAAAAATAATGACTGAAAGCTTCCCTACCCTGGTGAAGGAAATCAACATATGTGCCCAGGAAGTGCAGAGGGTTCTAAACAAGCTGAACCCAAACAGGTCCACACCAAGACACATCATACTTAAAATGGCAAAGGTTAAAGACAGAGACAGAATCCTAAAAGCAGCAAGAGAAAGACAACAGGTTACATAAAAAGGAACTCCTATAAGACTAACAGCTGACTTGTCTACAGAAACTCTGCAGGCCAGAAGGGAGTGGCAGGAGATATTCAAAGTGACACAAAATAATGGCCTACAACCAAGATTGCTCTACCCAGCACGGCTATCACTTAAAATTGATGGAGAAATAAAGAGCTTCTTAGAAAGAATAAGCTTAAGGAATTCATTACCACCAAGCCAGCATTGCAAGAAATGTTAAAAGGGGTTTTTTAAACAAAAGAAAGGGGCAAACAAGCTAACCCAGGAAGATCAGGAATACAAATAACAAAATGGCAATACATATGCACCTATCAATAACCATTTTAAAAGTGAATGGGCTAAATGCTCCAATCAAAAGACAGAGAGGGCCCGCCGAGTGGTGTGGTTGTTAAGTGCTGGCTTGGGATGCCAGCAGCCCCGATTCGGGTCCCCCATATGATGGCCAGTGATACTTCCCTCAAAAACAAAATTATAAAACACTCATGCAACTCAACAGCAAAACAAAAAACAACCCAATTTAAAAAATGGGCAGAGGATATGATGTGACATTTCTCTAAAGAGGACATACAGATGGCCAACAGGCATATGAAACAATATTCAACCTCACTGGTCATTAGGGAAATGGAAATAAAAACCACAATGAGATACCACCTCACTCCGGTCAGAATGGCTATCATCAATAAATCAACACCCAACAAGTGCTGGTCGGCCTGTGGGGAGAAAGGAACCCTGCTGCCCTGTTGGTGGGATTGTAGATTGGTGCAGCCCCTATGGAAGTCAGTATGGAAATGTAATTACCTTTTGACCCAGCAATTCCACACCTAGGTATTTATCCTGAAAAAACCAAGACACTAATTTGAAAAAATATATTCACCCCTATGTTCATTGTAGCGTTATTTACAATAGCCAAGACTTGGAAACAATCGAAATGCCCATCGGTAGATGACTGGATTAAGAAACTGTGGTACATTTACACAATGGAGTATTACGCAGCTATAAAGAAGAAAGAAATCGTACGATTTGCAATGATATGGATGGACCTAGAGAACGTTATGCTAAGTGAAATAAGTCAGGCAGTGCAATACAAATACCATATGATCTCACTTATATGTGGAATCTAAAGATCTGAATAAATGAGCAAAATAAACAGAAATAGTTTTAGAGACACAAAGGAAAAATTGATGAGGGTTAGATGGGACGGGGTTGGGCATGAGGGATAAGGGGAATGGACGAGGCAACATAAACTGGTAATACAATACTACTGCAGAGACAGAAGAGACAGTTTAGGGAGTTTAATCAATAATGTTGTGAATAATTTTTTAGGGGACCAGATGGACTCATGTCTTGTCAGGGAGACCACTTCATCGACGGTGTAGTGGCCTGACTACTGCATTGTACATCTGAAGCTGCTGCTGATTAATATTAGATGTTGACTATAATTTAACACATATATAGTCATGGGATGTGGAGTATAGTGTGGGGATGTAGTTAATGGAATTGTAATAGATATGTGTGATATCGGGGGTGGGGGACAGGGGAGAGGGAGGGGGTAGTCACTTTGAAAGGGGTGAAAAATAACTATTGCATAGTTTTGTACATCTGTAACTATTAATAATAATAATAATAATAAATAAATAAATAAATAAAAGGATCATACACCACGATAAAAAGAAAAAAAAATGTTCAGTTAGAGTGTGTGCTCTGAGCAACAGGGCCACAGGTTTGATTCCCACATGGGCCAGTGAAAACTGTACCTGAGCTGTGCTGTCGTTGAGCTGCCAACAGGTGGCAGGATAGCTCAGCTGGTGCAACAACAAGATTTCCTGTTCAATGGTGGGCTATGCCACCCGCAACTAAAGATTGAACTTGGCACCTTGAGCTGAGCTGCCACCCAGATTGCTCAGAGGATAGAGCATGTGCTCTTAACGACAAGGCTTCTGGGTTTGACTTCCACATGGTATGGTGGCTATGCCCACCCAAAACTAAGATTGAACACACCTTGAGCTTAGAGGCCATGAGCTGCTGATAGGAATCTGGTGACTGGCACCCTCCACAATGAAGACTGAAGAACAACGACTTGGCTGGCCCTCTTTTCCAATTTCCCAACAGTGTTCCCCTTCTCCAAGTCCCCAATAAAATCTTTAAAAAAAACAACAGATGATTGAATAAGGATGTGGTATACATGCACAACAGAATGGTATTCTACCATAAGAAAAGATAAAGTAGTGCAATTTGAGATGACATGGATGTATCTTGAGATTATTATGCTAAGCAAAATAAGTCAAATGGAAAAAGTAGACAACCATATTATTTCATTGATATGTCAAATATAAAACTGAAAGCATCAAGGAACAAAACAAACAAATAAAGAAACAGAGAGGGGGGCAAGATGGTGGCTGGGAGGAGGGCTCCATGAAATCTCCCCTGGAAATATCCACAATTTGAACTTCTAATACGCTTCAAAGAGACATCTACTCATCACACAGAGAAACTAAGAGTTTCACACAACGATTGCTGGAAGGTGGTCAGGCAGGGCTAGGAGGGGAAGAAGGCGGCGAGACGCGTGAGGTGCAGCCCACACCTGTGTCTGCGGAGGCACGGTGAGTGTTCCCCCGGCTTGCTCCCTGCGGCCCGCGGCCCACCTGGAGTTCAGCAAGAGCGCATTGGTTTGCAGTCTGAGGCAGAAGCCTCAGGCCAGGCTAGTGCGGGAGGAGAGAGAGATAACGGTGCAGAGGTACGAGCTGCACCCGCCACTCGCTGGGTCCCAAGGAAGCAGGGTGCAGAGTCCTGTGGCGACAGGGCAAGATCAATCCCTGCACCCTCCCAGTTCAGGGATTAGTCTCTGTGCCCACCGGGTCCCGCAGAACGCAGAAGCCTGAAGCCCGGGAGCAGGGGAAAAAGCAGACTCGGGTGTGGAGACGCAGCTCGCGCCAGGCGGAGACGTAGGTCCCCGAGAGATGGAGCGGGGATCTAAGCCGCGAGGTAGGATTTGCGCAGTCCCCTAAACCCCAGCGGCAGTCCCTCCAGAAGCCCAACAGGAGAATGGCGCAGGCATGCGCCAGCTCTGAGGCAGAAGCCTTAAACACGGAAGGAGGGGAAAAAAGAAGACTCGTGTGCGGATACTCAGCACGCGCCGGCCGGAGACACACGTCCCAGAGAGATGGAGCGGGGATCTTAGCCGTGCTGCAGGGTGCGTACAGACTCCTAAATCCTGGCAGACCCTTTGGGAGAGCAGCAGGAACTCCACTGGAGCATAAGAGGCAAAGGCCTTAGCTTAAAACAGTGTTGGAACTGTGTCTTTGTTTATTTTTATGTTTTTTATTTTTTTTCCTTTTTCTACTCTTGAACAGAAAGCACAAAAAAAACCAATAACCCACCCACTCCCACAAACTTTGGCCCCTGCCAAGACAGTCTTAAACTGACTCCTGAATGGAGCAGTAGGGGAAGACTATGAAAGTATTCCTACCTGCAGGGGGTTGAGAATTTCCACCCCAGAAAAGGCTGCAGAGTGAGACTACCTACCCCGCCCCCACCTTTATGAAAGGCTTGGGAGGCAGGGCAGGTTCACCTGCTGAGGCACGAATTAACAGATTCTTAGCAGCAGGCTTTTGGTAGTGAGGAATTTTTTTATTCTCCACAGCTGTCAACTGAAAGGGTGCCCAGAGACACTCATTGAGCCTTTGGGGGTGCAGCCTGCCTTGGGACAGGCAAAAACAAAAAGGCAGTGACTTTGTAAAAACCACCAATCACACGTCACAACCACACTCAAGTAGAGCAAACCTGCAGTGCCAGGATCACGCTAGGCATCAGGTGGCCTACACTGTTCCCACAAGACGCACAGGAATTTTTGTACAGCAGACAAACTGAAGAGAGCTTGGTGGACTTTAGCCAAGACTGGCACGGGTATTTTTGGTTTGTTTGATTTGATTTTGTTTTGTTTTCCCTTTATTGGTTGCTTATCTTGGTTGTTTTTGGTTTTTATTTCTATTTCATTCTTATCATTTTGTAGTTTTTAATATAGGCATATATATAGGTGTACATAGGTGAATATATGTCCATATATATGGGTGTGTAGACAAATATATATATATATATATATATATATATATATATATATATATATAGTTTTTTTCTTTTTTTTTCTTTTTCTTTTTCTTTCTTTTCTTTTTCTTTTTTCCCTACCCTCACTTTCTCCCTTATTTTATTCATTCTTCTCACTGCTATACTTTTCCTCTTTTCCTTTTTTCTGCAAATTTTATTTTTTTAATTTTTATTCTTACTTTTTTTATTATTATTTTAGTTTATTTTTATTTTTTATTTTTTAGGTATAGCTATTCGGTTTCCCATGTTTATTCTATTTTTTATTTTAGGATATTGTATTTTATTTTGTTTCCTCTTCTGTTATTATTGTGTGTGTGGTTATTGTTTTGTTTCTGTTTGTTTTCTTCATTACTATGTTTGATATTTCTGTACAAGTTGACTATAGTTTGATGGTTAGTTTTGTTTACTTGTGTGAGCATTGGGCTTCCTTTGGTGGCTGTGGAGGTTGTTCTTGTTGATCTGTTATGCTCTAAAATCACTCTAAAATCACTGGGTCCAAACAAACAGACACAAGAATCATCATACCCGGAGGACAACTTTAGATAAAACCAGAGCATTTCTGGGTTTGACATACAAGAGTCACACCCGAAAGGAAGTTGCTACAGGTACTAGGGCCCATAGGGTCCAAGTTACATCACAGGGGTCAACCCTCTCTCAGCAGCTCATAAACTGCAGACACTGCTGATCCTCACAGCTAATCAATCTGGGAGTCAATCCCACCTACTGACAAACCAAAAGTAATCAAAACTAAAACTTCAACAAGTGAGGACGCACGACACAAGGAACACCTCAGATACAAGCACAGGAGAATTGGGAGACTAAGTAATTCAAATATAAAGGATACACACCGTATAAGTTTACCCAGAAAAGACTGAGAAACCTGGGGGATCTATCTGTTATATTGAAGCAAGCACAAAGAGTAAGCCAGAATGGGGAGACAAAGAAACACAACCAAAATAAAAGAACAGAAGAAACTTTCTGAATCAGTGGAACTAGAGGAAATAGAGGTAAACAACCTATCGGAGACAGAGTTCAGAACACTGATTATTAGAATGTTCAAAGAAATTAATGAAAATATAAAGAAGCATAGAGAAATCATGAAAAGCAACCAGCTAGAACTTAGAACACATTTACTGAATTAAATAACAAACTTGATGGAATCACTAGCAGATTGGATGAAGCAGAAAATCGAATCAGTGACTTAGAAGACAAAATAGCAGAGATCACACATGCAGAACAACAAAAAGAAAAAAGAATGAAAAACATGGAAAATAGTTTAAGAGAGCTGGGGGACAACATCAAACACAATAACCTACGGGTCATTGGAATACCAGAAGGAGAAGAGAGGGAGCAAGGGATTGAGAATATATTTGAAGTAATAATGTCTGAAAACTTCCCTAACCTGGCAAAGGACATTGAAAAACAAGGCCAGGAAGTACAGAGAGTTCCAACCAGGATGATTCCAAATAGGCCCACTCCAAGGCACATTACAGTGAAAATGGCAAGGGTTAAGGACAAGACAGAATCCTTAAAGCAGCAAGGGAAAGGCAGCAAGTTACTTACAAGGGTACCCCCATAAGATTATCAGCTGACTTTTCTATAGAAATGCTGCAGGCTAGAAGGGAGTGGCAGGAGGTTTTCAAAGTGATGAAAAATAAAGGCCTACAACCGAGTTTGCTGTATCCAGCAAGGTTATCATTTAAAATTGAAGGCAAGATAAGGAGCTTTGCAGAAAAGAATAAGTTAAGGGAATTCATTACCACCAAGCCAGCTTTGCAGGAAATGTTAAAAGGGCTTCTTTAAGTAGAAGAGAAAAACAACCTAACTAAGAAAGACTACAAACACAATAACAAATGGCAATAAATACACACCTATCAATAATCACATTAAATGTAAATGGATCAAATGCTCCAATAAAAAGACATAGGGTGGCTGAATGGATAAGAAAGCAAGACCACGGCATATGCTGTATACAAGAGACTCACCTGAAATCCAAAGACTCATACAGGCTGAAAGTAAATGGATGGAGTAAAATATTTCATGCAAATGGAACTGAGAAAAAAGCTGGAACAGCGATATTTATATCAGATAAAATGGACTTTAAATTGAAGAATATAAAAAAGGACAAAGAAGAACACTTCATAGTAATGAAGGGATCGATCCAACAAGAGGACATAACTCTAGTAAACATCTATGCACCTAACAGAAGGACCACCTAAACATATAAAACAGATATTGTCAGACATAAAGATAGAGATCAACAGTAACACTATCATAGTAGGGGACTTCAACACCCCGCTGTCACTAATGGACAGATCCTCTAGACAGAAAATCAATGCGGAAATAGCAACCTTAAATGACACATTAGACGAGCTGGATTTAACAGATATTTTCAGAGCATTTCACCCCAAAGATACAGAATATACATTCTTTTCAAGTGCACATGGAACATTTTCTAAGATAGACCACGTGTTAGGCCACAAAACAAGTCTCAATAAATTTAAGAAGATTGAAATCATTTCAACTGTATTCTCTGACCACAATGGTATGAAACTAGAAATCATTTATAAGAAGAAATCCGGGAAGCTGACAAATAAATGGAGGCTAAACAATATGCTACTAAATAGTGAGTGGGTCACAAATGAGATCAAGGAGGAAATCAAAAGATACCTCGAGACAAACGAAAATGAAAACACAACAACCCAAAATCTCTGGGATACTGCGAAAGCAGTCCTAAGAGGGAAGTTTATAGCAGTGCAGGCCTACCTAAAAAAGGAAGAAAAATCTCAAATCAACAGGTTATCCTTACACCTAAGGGAACTGGAAAAAGAACAGCAAAAGAGGCCCAAGGGAAATACAAGAAAGGAGATAATAAAGACCAGAGCAGAAATAAACCATATAGAGAACAGAAAAACAATTCAAAAGATCAATGAAACCAAGAGCTGGTTTCTTGAGAAGATAAACAAGAAACCTCTAGCTAGGCTCATCAAAAAAAAAAAAAAAAAGAGAGAGAGAGGACTCAAATTAGCAAAATCAGGAATGAAAAAAGGAAAATGACTACAGACATCACAGAAATACAAAAAATTCTAAGAAATTACTATGAGCAACTATATGCCAACAAATTTGACAATCTGGAAGAAATGGATAATTTTCTAGAAGCATACAACCTTCTAAAGCTAACGCAAGAAGAAACAGAAAATCTAAATACCCTGATTACTACCAAGGAATTTGAATCAGTAATTGACAAGCTCCCCCCAAAAAAAATCACTGGACCAGACGGCTTCACAAGTGAATTTTATCAAACATTCAAAAAAGAACTATCACCTATTCTTCTCAAACTATTCCAAAAAATCCAGAAGGAGGGAAGGCTCCCAAACTCATTTTATGAAGCCACTATCACCCTGATTCCCAAACCAGATAAAGACAGCACAAAAAAGGAAAACTACAGGCCAATCTCCCTGATGAATATAGATGCAAAAATTCTCAATAAAATATTAGCAAACAGAATTCAGCAATATATTAAGAAGATCATACATCATGATCAAGTGGGATTCATCCCTAGTGCGCAAGGCTGGTTCAACATCCGTAAATCAATTAATGTGATACACCACATCAACAAAATGAAGGATAAAGTTCACATGGTCATTTCAATAGATGCAGAAAAAGCATTTGACAAAATCCAACAACCATTTATGTTAAAAACCCTTAGCAAAGTGGGAATACAGGGATCATATCCCAACATAATAAAAGCCATATATATTAAACCTACAGCTAACATCATACTCAATGGGGAAAAGCTAAAACCATTTCCCCTAAAGATCAGGAACAAGACAAGGCTGTCCATTTTCTCCTCTTTTATTCAACATAGTGCTGGAAGTTCTAGCCACAGCAATCAGACAACAAAAAGAAATAAAAGGCATCCAAATTGACAAGGAAGAAGTAAAATTGTCATTATATGCAGATGACATGATACTGTATATAGAGAACCCCAAAGACTCCATCAAAAAATCTATTGGAGGGCTGGCCGAGTGGCGCATTGGTTAAGCGCTGGTTTTGGAATGCCAGCGGCCCCGGTTCGGGTCCCACATGAGGGCCAGTGACACTGCCCTCTACAGCTAACAGCATCTCCACCTGGAGCTGGGTTGTGCGAGCCCCGGTGATGGTGTGGGCTGCAGCCCCTGCTGCATTGGGCTGCCATAGGCTACAGTGAGTGGCCCGCAGCCAGCGTGAGTGGTTGGCAGCCAAGCATGAGCTGCCAATAGCCATGGTGAGCGACATCCAGAGGCCAGCGACCGATCTTTCGCCTCATCCGGGAAGAGCGCAATGACTATACCAACAGTGAAGCAACATCCTCCGCAACTAAACTGAAGAACAAAAAGAGAGCAACTTGTCTGTTCTCCTTCCCCGATTCCCCAACGCTGTTCCCCTCTGCCAATTCCCCAATAAAAAAAAAAATTAAAAAAAAATCTATTGGAACTGATAGACGAATTCAGTAAAGTAGCAGGATATAAATCAATGTTCAGAAATCAGTGGCATTTGCATATACCAATAATAAACTAATGGAAAGAGAAATTAAGAAAACTGTCCCATTTACAATTGCATCAAGAACTATAAAATACCTAGGAATAAATGTAACCAAAGAAGTGAAAGATCTGTACTCAGAAAATTATAAGACACTGAAGAAAGAAATCATAGAAGATACAAATAAATGGAAGCACCTACCATGCTCATAGATAGGAAGAATTAATATAGTTAAAATGTCCATACTGCCTAAAGCAATATATAGATTCAATGCAATTCCTATCAAACTACCAAGGGCATTTTTCACAGAAATAGAAAATATAATCCTAAAATTTATATGGAACTATAAAAGACCCTGAATAGCCTCAGCAATTCTGAGAAATAAGAACAAAGTCGGGGGGATCACACTACTGGACATCAAAACCTACTACAAGGCTACAGTAATCAAGACAGTTTGGTATTGGCATAAAAACAGGCACATCGATCAGTGGAACAGAACAGAGAGCCCAGAAATAAATCTAGGCATTTACGGACAGTTAATCTATGACAAGGGAAGCAATAATTTACACTGGAGTAAAGATAGTCTATTCAATAAATGGTGCTGGGAAAATTGGACTGACACATGCAAAAAAATGAAACTGGACCACCTCCTTACGCCTTATACAAGAACAAATTCAAAATGGATTAAAGACTTAAATGTAAGACCTGAAACCATAAAAATCCTAAAAGAAAATATAGGGAGTACATATGCAGACATTACCAAGAGCAGTATTTTTACTGATACATCCCTACGGGCAAGGGAAGTAAAAGAAAAAATGAACATATGGAATTATATCAGACTTAAAAGTTTTTTCACAACAAAGGAAACCATTAATAAAACAAAAAGGAAGCCTACTGAATGGGAGAATATGTTTGCCAATGATATATCTGATAAGGGGTTAATATCCAAAATGTATAAAACACTCATGAAACTCAACACCCAGAAAACAAACAACCCAATTAAAAAATGGGCAGAAGATATGAAGAGACATTTCTCTAAAGAGGACATACAGATGGCCAACAGGCATATAAAAAAAAGTTCAACCTCACTGGTCATTAGGGAAATGCAAATAAAAACCACCATGAGATACCACCTCACTCCAGTCAGAATGGCTATCATCAATAAATCAACAAACAACAAGTGCTTGCAGGGCTGTAGGGAAAAGGGGACCCTGCTGCACTGTTGGTGGGATTGCAGATTGGTGCAGCCACTATGGAAGTCAGTATGGAGGTATCTCAAAGAAATGGAAATAGAGCTACCTTTTGACCAAGCAATTCCACTCCTAGGTATTTATCCTGAAAAACCCAAGACACTTATTCAAAAATAGTTATGCACCTCTATGTTCATAGCAGCACTATTTACAATAGCTAAGACTTGGAAACAACCAAAATGCCCATCGGTAGATGACTGGATTAAGAAACTGTGGTATATTTATATAATGGAGTATTACTTCGCTATAAAGAAGAATGAAATCGTACCATTTGCAATGATATGGATGTACCTAGAGACTATTATGTTAAGTGAAATAAGTCAGTCAGAGAAAAACAAATACCATATGATCTCACTCATATGTGGAATCTGAAAAACTGTATGAATGAGCAAAGTAAACAGAAACTGTCTCATAGATATAGAGGAAAAACCAGGGTTGCTAATTGGGAGGGGGATGGGGATGAGGGAGAAGGGGAAGGGATTAGACAGCAAAAATAGGCAACTACAATATTGCCACTGGGATATGAAAAACAGTTTGGGGAATATAATTAATAATGTTGTAAGTATTTTGTGGGGTGTCAGATGGTCATAGGTCTTGTTAGGGAGACCATTTCATGGATGGTGTAGAGGTTTGATCACTGCACTGTATACCTGAATCGGAGGTTGTATACCTACTGTAATTGAATATATATAGATAGTCACGGGATGTGGATTATACTGTGGAAGAGAGTCAGAGGAAGAGTAATAGATATATATGATATGGGGTGGGGAGTGGGGTGGCGAATTGGGGGTGGGGCGTTGTCACTTTGAGGAGTAAAATGTGTAACTATTGCACTGTGTTGTACACCTGAAACTAATTAAAAATAAAAAAATAAAGAAAGAAACAAAAACTCAGAGTTATAGACGATAGTTTAGTGGTTACCAGAGGGTAACGGGGGAGAGGGGTGGGAGAAAATCGTATAGGAAATCAAATAAATTGCGATGGAAAGATAACTGACTCTCAGTGGTGAACACACAATGTGATATATTGATGATGTATTACAGAATTGTACAATTGAAACCTATGTAACTTTACTAACAATTGTCATCCCAATAATCTTTAATAAAAAAGAAATATTAGTTTTTACTTACTGATCACGTATTCTATAACCTTACTGTATTCACTTAGTTTTAAGAACTCTGTGCAATTAATTTGAGATTTTCTACATAGTCATGTCATATATATTAATAATAGCAGTTTTCTTTCCTTCCAATATATATGCCTTATATTTATCTTCTTCTTATCCTTTTGTTTTGGCTAGAACTTTCAATAGTATGTTGAATAAAAGTGGCAAAATGTCATCATTGAGAGTAGTGGCACAACTGTTTCACCTCCAAGTATCCGAAAAGTATTTAGAAGAAAGAACATCAGGAACTAAATATTCTATATAAACTCGTAGCTGTTGTTCAGAAAATAAATATGCATACCAAAAATCAGTGGTTTGCACATTCTTCCTGCAAGAGCAAAGTACTAAATGAGAGAAGCAAGCTGGGTTGATCAGTGACTTTTGCAAAGACTCATAAAGTTGAAACAAATTTGCAGATGATATAGAGCTTCGAAGTGGAGATAACTCCATTACAATACATCATTTATATATTGTCAAAGTTTGTAATTAATAATATTCTATTAGCTCAGGTGAATTCAGTGATTGTGACTTAGATCATTCCCTATTTCAGTCCCTTTCATTAGAAGACCATAGACAAAATACCATTGTGAAAATCTTAGAACCAGAGGGTGAGACTGAAAAACTCCATCTGGATCACCCATACCCCATTAGTTCAAAGGTCCAATTCCACTTTGCTGAATTGTCACTCCCCTAGGTTGGTACAGCCCCACACTAAGGGGGTCTCTCTAAGCCTACAATATCCTCATTGGGAAAAAAGAGCGCAAAGTAGACACACAGCTTCCCCAATATTGTAGGATGCTTCCCAGGAGGCCCATTCAGGTCATTCCTCAAGGAGATAACTGGGTGAATGGAGGTCATTGGGAGAATCCATAGAGCTTGAAAAATGGAAATCATAGAGAAAAAGAGAAGGAAGAAGGATTCACAGCAACCGGGGCTCAGATATTACCAGATGTTATTTTTTTTCTAAATTCTTTAATTGTGAAATAAACATTTTAAAAAATTAGCTTCAGGTGTACAACGCAGTGCAATAGTTATACTTTCTACCTCTCAAAGTGAAAATCCCCCTTCCCCAGTTCGCCACCCCACTCCCCCCCATATCATACATATCTATTACAATTCCTTTGACTCCCTTCCACAGTGTATTCCACATCCCATGAATATTTATATATTCAATTACAGTTGGCATACAATATTATACAACATCAGCTTCCAGTGTACAGTGCAGTGATCAAGCCTCTTCTCCATCCATGAAGTGTTCTTCCTAAAGAGACATGTGACCATCTGAAACCCACAAAATAATTACAACATTATTATATTCCCCAAACTGTGCTTCATATCCCTGTGGCAATATTGTAGTTACCTATTTATGCTCTCTAATCCCTTCTCCTTCTCCCTCATCCCCACCCCCCTCCCAACTAGCAACCATAAGTTTTTCCCCTATATCTAGGAGTCTGTTTCTGTTTACTTTGCTCGTTCATTTTGTTTTTCAGATTCCACATGTAAGTGAGATCATATGGTATTTGTCTTTCTCTGACTGACTTATTTCACTTAACATAATAGTCTCTAGGTCCATCCATATCATTCCAAACGGTAAGATTTCATTCTTCTTTATAGCAGAGTAATACTACATTGTATAAATGTACCACAGTTTCTTAATCCAGTCATCTACCGATGGGCATTTTGGTTGTTTCCAAATCTTGGCTATTGTAAATAGCACCACAATAGAAATAGGGGTGCATATATTTTTTTGAATTAATGTCTTGGATTCTTCTGGGTAGATACCTAAGAGTGGAATTGCTGGGTGATACGGTAGTTCCATTTCCAGTTTTTTGAGATACCGCCATACTGATTTCCATAATGGCTGCACCAATCTGTAGTCCCACCAACAGCGCAGCAAGGTTCCCATTTCTCCACAACTTCGTCAGCACTTGTTGTTTGTTGATTTACTGGTAATTAACCATTCTGGCCAGAGTGAGGTGGAATCTCATTGTGGTTTTTATTTGCATTTCTTTGATGATTAGTGAGGTTGAACATTTTCTCATAAGCCTGTTGCCCACCAGATGTTATTCTTGCTTATAGCAGTGCCCAATCAGGGATCCCAGCCCATGTCTCTGCTCATTTCCAGAGCTACACCCCTGGACCCATCTGGCCAAGGGACATTGTTGGCAGTTGTCCTTAGTTTGGTTCCATGGTCAACATGTAATACCAACCATGGAGTTCATTCTGTAATCCTTCCCAAGCAGAGAGCCGAACATGAAGCATTTCCTAACTAATAAGCACAGCCTCCAACTTGGCCTGATCAGGAAAAACCTAACTAGAGAACCAAGGAAGCCATGGAGTTCATGCTGAAACCTCATATGAGCAGGGAGTCAAGCCCGAACTGCTAGACAATTGTTGACCATAGTCTTGCTCTGCATAAGCAGTGAGCCTTAGCTTTAACATACCACAGCTTTGTAGCCCAACCCATGATCCTTCCCTGCCAAAAAGCGCAGCCCACAGCCTTGCTTGTAGTGGAACCCAACATATAACCCTTCCTATTACTAAACACAGTGTAGACATCATGATGCATGACCACTGCCCTCAATCTCAAGCCCTACCTAGTGTCAGGATATAGCTGGAGGCCTGGTCTGATGAAAAATCATGGCCAGTGATCTTTCCCTACAGTAGAGCACAGCCAGTAGCCTTTCTAATCCCAAAGCACAAACTGTGGCCCTACCCAAACTCAGGGCGCAGTCTGTGGTCCTGCCTAATCGCAAAATGCAGTCTGAGGCCCCATCTGTCAACAAAACCCTGCCTACAGCCCCATTTGAATGTGGAATCCAGCCAATGCCATCACCCAGTTGGGAAGAATAGTCCGAGGCCTCACTCAACCAGGAACAATTGAAGAACATGGCCCACAGTCCTGCCCAATCACAGAATCCAACCTGTGACACCACCCTGCCAAGAGACACATACTGAAAACCTGCCTGAGCAGAGGTGGTTACAGAGACCAGCTAGTGGTTCCACCTGATTGTGGAGCACAGTCAGCACTTCTATCCAAAGCAAACCTGAAAATTATGGAAGAGGAGAATGCTACTTAAATGGGTAAATACATATGGAAGGACACAAGAATCATGAAGAAACTGATAAATATGATATCAACAGAGGAAATTAATAAAACTCCAATGAACCCTAAAGAAATGGAGTTCTATGAATGTGCGTAAAAAAAAAGTATTCAGGGCCGGCCGAGTGGTGCAGTGGTTAAGCGCTGGCTTAGGAAGCCAGCGGCCATGGTTCAGGTCCCACATATGAGGGCCAGTGACACTGCCCTCAAAAAAATAATAATAATAATTTGAAAAAAAAAGTAGTCAGATAATACACTTAAAGTAATTCAGTGAACAATAAGAACACACAGACAACTAAACAAAATTAGGAAAACAATGCATAAACAAAGTGACAAGTTCAACAAAGAAATAGAAACTACCAAAAAAAATCCTACAGCTGAAGAATAGAATGACTGGACTAAATAATTCAACAGAGGGCCAGCCGAGTGGCTCATTGGTTAAGAGCTGGCTTGGGACGCCAGTGGCCCCGGTTCGGATCCCACATGTGAGGGCCAGGGACACTTCCCTCTACAGCTAACAATAGCTCCACCTGGAGCTGGGCTGCAAGGCCGGGCAATAGTTTAGGCTGTAGCCCCTCCTGCAGTGGGCTGCCATAGGCTACAGTGAGTGGCCGGGAGCCAGCGTGAGTGGCTGGCAGCCAGAATGAGCTGCCAATAGCAGCAGTGAGTGACCATCCAGAGGCCAGCGACCAATCTGCCTCATCCGGGAAGAGTGCAATGACGATACCAACATGGACCAGTGAAGCAACGTCCTCCACAACTAGACTGAAGGAAAAAAGACAGCAACTTGTCTGTTCCCCTTCCCTGATTCCCCAATTCTGTTCCCCTCCCCCAATTCCCCAATAAAATATTTTAAAAAAATAAAAAGAATTCAACAGAGAGCTTCAAGAGCAGAGTCAACCAGACAGAAAAAAAGAATCAATGACCTTGAACAAGATACTTTGAACTTGTCCAATCATAATTAAAAAAAAAACAGTGAAGAAAGCCTATGGAACTTATGGGACACCATCAAAAGTAATAAATATGCTTTATAAAAATTCCAGAAGGAGAGAGAAAGAAAAAATGGTAAGGGGTTGTATTTAAGACAATAATAGCTGAAAACCTTCCAAAATTGGGGAAAGAAATGGGCATCAAATTCATGAAGCCCAAATTATCTGAAACACATTGAACTTGAAAAGGGCTACATTGAGGGCCTCCGCAGTGCGGTGGTAACCGATCGGCCCGGTCCCGGCCGGGCGGACCCCGAGGCACCACTTTACAAGCCCAGAGGCCTTGCTTTTCAGCAGTCACCTCTTTATTAAGTCTCCTCAATATGCTCTCTCCCCTCAGGGATTCAGTTAGCGATGGCGGCCACAAAAACATCGAGCTATGATGAACATTTCAGGCCAGAAAACTTAAAAGAATGGCCAGAACCCGAGTCAGTTGTTTTAATGGAGGAAATTATATTTGGAGACCTTTATGATCCTGAAGTATACAATCCTTTTAATATGATGAAAAAGGACCCAAATTATGGAAAGGTTACAGTCCCACCCTTTTGTGATCCTCTGTTTAGAAGACAGCAAGAGCTGGATGAAGAGAAGAGAGCTATTTTTCAATATAAGACAGGTTCTAGGAACCAGACGGCCCAAACCCCGATCCTGGGCAGCTGGGGAAGGCCAGCGTAGATGGGGGTCCCAGCCTGTGGAAAGAAGAGTGATGACGGCAGAGGTCCTGGCCCAGCACCTGACCTCCCTGCAGCTGGGGGTCAGGCAAGGCAGCCATGAGTTGTTCCAGCTGTAATGAGGCCATTTGTAATAAAGCTTCACTGAACTGTAAAAAAAAAAAAAAGGCTACATTGAGATACATTACAATTAAATTGTCAAAATTCAAGACAAAGACATAATTTTTTTTTTTTGAGGGAAGTGTCACTGGCCCTCATATGTGGGACCTGAACCGGGGACACAGGCTTCCCAAGCCAGTGCTTAACCACCACACCACTCGACCGGCCCAAGAAATAATTTTGAAAAAAGAAAAAGACAAATAACTTGTCATATATAAGGGTACTACCTACCATATAACTATAAATAGGTTTCTCAATGGAAATTTTATAGGCCAAGAGAGAGTGGGAATATATATGCAAAATATTGAAAAAAAGTTAACTAAGAATACTATTTGGAGGGTCTTCAAAAAATTAAGAATGGAATTAGAACATGACTCAAGAATCCCTCTCTTGGGCATTCACCCCAAAAATCTGAAAATATTTATCTATAAAGATATATGTACTTCCATGTTCATTGTAGCATTATTTATAGTGGCCAAGACATAGAAACAACCAAAGTGTCTTTTGATAGATAACTGGATAAAGATGTTGTGTATATACACAATGGAATACTACTCTGCCATAAGAAAAGATGAAATAGTGCCATTTGTGACAACATGGATGGATCTTGAGATTATTATGCTAAGCAAAATAAGTCAGACAGAAAAAGTCAAGAACTATATGATTTCACAGATATGTGGGATTTAAAACTGAAAGCAACAAGGGAACAAGAGACGCAAATAAAGAAACTAACTCATAGACACAGACAACAGTTTAATTGTTACCAGAAGGTAAGGGGATGGGAAGATAGCAGAAGAGGATAAAGGGGGTAAAATATGCAAGGTCAGACAATTATGTTTGTGAACTCATCCTAAAAAATGTGCTACAAAATTCATTGCTCAATATCACTACTGTTACCTTTGAAGTACTCCCCTTGGGAATCTATGTACCCATGACAGTGCCGAGTCCAACTTTCAAAGCAATTTTGGAACTCTTTTTCAGGAATGGCCATCAGAGCTGTTGTCGTAGTACCCTTGATGTCCTGAATGTCTTCCTTTCAATATTTCCTTCATCTTTGGGTGAAAAAAGAAGTCTTAGGGGGGCAGTAGGAAGGGTGTTCCAATACAGTTATTTACTGGCTAAAAACTCCCTCACAGACAGTGCTGTGCAAGCTGGTGCATTGTCATGATGTAAAAGGCATGAATTGTTGGTGAAAAGTTCAAGTCATTTAACTTTTTCAAGCAGCTTTTTCAGCACTTCCGAATGGTAAACTTGGTTAACTGTTTGTCCAGTTGGTTGAAATTCATAATGATATCAAAAAAAGATAGAAACATCATTGCAACAAGTTCGCAAACATAACTGTCAGACCCTTATGATGATGGAAGGTTAATTGACTCTGGGTGGTGAACACATAAAGCAATATATATATATATAATTATACACATATATGATGTATTATAGATTGGTACACTTGAAACCTATGTAGTTTTGTTGACCATTGTCACCCCAATAATTTTTTAAATTCAAGTTTATTAGGGGGACATTTTTTAATGAAGTTACATAAATAAATTTCAGGTGTACAATTCTGTAACACATCATCTATATATCACATTGTGTTTTCATCACCCAGGGTCACTTCTCTTTCCATCACCATATATTTGATTCCCTTTCTCTTGCTTTACCACCCCCTCCCCTGATACTCCCTGGTAACAAATACAATATTGTCTGTGTCTACATGTTTTGTTTCTTCATTTGTTTTTCCTGTTATTTTGTTATTTTCAGTTTTGTATACCATATATCAGTGAAATCATATCATCTCTATTTTTTCTGTATTACTTATTTTGCTTAGCATTATAATCTCAAGATCCATCCATGTTGTTGCAAATGGCACTCTTTCATCTTTCCTTAGGACAGAATAGTATTCCATTGTGTGTATATAACATATCTTTATCAAGTCTCATATGAAAGAACACTTTGGTTTTTACATGTCTTGACCATGGAAAATAAAGACGCAGTGGACATCGGAGTACATATATCTTCATGGATAAATGTTTTCAGATTTTTTTGATAGATATCCAAGAGAGGGATTGCTGGGTCGTATGGTAATTCTATTCTTAATATTTTGGATAATCTCCACACTGCCTTCCATAGCGACTGCACCAATCTTCATTCCCACCAACAGTGCATGAGGGTTCCTTTTTCTCCACAGCCTCTCCAACACTTGATATTATTTGCCTTGTTGATGAAAGCCATTCTAACTGGTGTGAGGTGATATCTTATTGTTGTTGTTTTTTTCTTTTGCAGTTCTGCAATGTTGGGCATTTTTTCGTATATCTGTTGGCCTTTTGTATGTCCTCTTTGGAGAAATATCTATTCAGGTCCTCTGCCTATTTTTAAATTGGATTGCGTGCTTTTTTGTTGTTCAGTTGTATGAGTTTCTTTTATGTTTTGGATGTTATCCCCTTATCAGAGGCATTTTTTGCAAAAATATTCTCCCATTCCATTTGTTGGCTCTTTACTTTGTCAATGGTTTCTTTTGCTGTGCAGAAGCTTTTTCATTTGATATAGTCTCACTCATTTATTTTAGCTTTTACTTCCCTTGCCTTTGAGGTCAAATTTATAAAATGATCTTTGAACCCAAGGTCCATAAGTTTAGTACCTATGTTTTCTTCTATGCAGTTCATTGTTTCAGGTCTTATGTTTAGAGTTTTGATCTATTTTGAGTTGACTTTGGTACATGGTGACAGAGTACATGGTGACAGAGAGCAGTCTAGTTTCATTCTTTTGAGTGTAGCTTTCTAATTCTCCCAGCACCATTTTTTGAAGAGGGTGTCTTTTCTACATTGCACGTGTTTCACTTCTTTGTAGAAAATTATCTGTCCAGGTTTATGAGCATTCATTTCTGGGTTCTCAATTCTATTCCATTGGTTGGTGTGTCTGTGTTTTCTGCCAATACCATACCATTTTGTTTATTGTTGCCCTGAAATACAAGGACAAGTCAGGGTGTGTGATACCTCCAGCATTGTTGGTTTTTTCTTAGGATTGCTTTGAAAAAGCAATTGGGGGTCTTTTGTGGTTCCATAAAAATATGATGATTTTTTTGTTTTATTTCTTTAAAAAAGGATATTGCAATTTTGATGGTGAACGTATTAAGTGTATATATTACTGTGGATAATATGGCCTTTTTAACTATCTTGATTCTTCTAATCCATGATCATGGAATGTCTTTCCTTTTTTGTGTGTCTTCTTTAGTTTAAAAAATATCTTACAGTTTTCAGTGTATAGGTCTTTCACATCCTTGGTTAAGCTTATTCCAAGGAATTCTATTCTTTTTTTTTTTAATTGCAAAAGGAATTGTATTATTTTATTTCTTTTTCTGAGGTTTCACTTTTAGTATATAGGAAATGCAATGGGCTTTTGCACATTGATTTTGTAGCCAGCAACTTTACTGTATTCGTTTATTGTTTCTAATAGCTTTGTGGTGGAATCTTCCTGGTTTTCTCTATATAGTATCATGTCATCTGCAAAAGGTGACAGTTCAACTTATTCATTCCCTAATTGGATGCATTTTATTTCTTTCTCTTGCTTGGTTGCTCTGGCTAGGACTTCCAATACTATGTTGAAAAGCAGAGCTGATACAGGAGAGTCCTATCATGTTCATGAATGTACAGCAAAGGGCTTCAGTTTTTCACTGTAAATTAGGATATTAGCTAAAGATTTATTATATATGGCTTTTATTATGTTAAGATATTTTCCTTCTATACACATTTTATTAAGTGTTTTAATCCTAAATGCATGTTGTATCTTATCAAACTCTTTTTCTGCATCTATTGATATAAATATATGATTTTTGTCCTTTATTTTATTTAGTGGTGTATCACATTGATGGATTTGCGCATGTTGTACCATCCTTGTGATCCTGGGATGAAACCCCAATTGATCATGGTGTATGATTTGTTTAATGCACTGTTGAATTCCATTTGTTAATCTTTTTTTTTTTAGCTGAGCCATCCTGCCACCTGTTGGCAGCTCAACGGCAACTCAGCTCAGGTTGGCATTGAACCGCCATTGCTCAGAGCTCAGCTCACACTCTTGAGCAAGCTCTTAACCAACTGAGCCACTCGGCCGGCCCTTCATTTGTTAGAATTTTGTTCAAAAATAAACTATATTTTAAGATTATAATTATTTGTGACCCATGGATTGTCATTGTGTGTATGTTTGCATGAAATAATATTATATGTGTATGTGTACACAATGACTATTATATGCATATGCATAGTGTTTTAGTAATAAAACTATAAAGTGGTAATTATAGAGCTATAACTATTGTGTTATGCTTATAGTTATATAGTTATAGTTATTCAATTATATTGTTACAAATAGGAGATATAGAGTTATATTTACAGTATTAAAGTATCAGTATTATAGTTACAGTGTTAGGGTAATAGTTATACTGTTGCAGCTATAGTGTTATATTTTAGTTAGACTTTTGTAATTATAGTTGTATTGTTATAGTTATAATTGTAGATTTAATGTTTTCTAATTATATTTGTATTTTCAGCCATTTATTTATTTATTTATTTATTTATTTATTTATTTGAGGGCAGTGTCGCTGGCCCTCATATATGGGACCCGAACCGGTGCTGCTGGCTTCCCAAGCCAGCGCTTAACCACCATGCCACTCAGCCGGCCCTCAGCCTTTTTTAAAATTGGGGATCATGATATTAGTTTCAGTTATAAAGTATAGCATTTTTTTTTTTGAGGGCAGTGTCACTGGCCCTCATATGTGGGATCCAAACCGGGGTCGCTGGTGTCCCAAGCCAGCTCTTAACCACCACTCCTCTCGGCTGGCCCTAACGTATAGCATTTTTATAGCATTATGCTTACAGCATAATGCTAAAATTATATTTACAATGATAAAGTTGTAGCTACAGTGTTAGTATTTTAGTTAGACTGGTGTTGTTATAAATATAGAATTATAATTATGGTTATAGAGGAAATGACATAAGCATTGTATCAATGTTAGAGATACAGTTTTAGCATTATAATTACAGTGTTACCATTATAGTTATCATGAGCCTTTTATTTTTATTTATTTATTTTTAAGATTTTTATTGGGGAATTGGGGGAGGGAACAACACTGGGGAATCGGGGAAGGGGAACAGAAAAGTTGCTGTCTTTTTGTTCTTCAGTCTAGTTGCGGAGGATGTTGCTCCACTGGTCCATGTTGGCATCGTCACTGCGCTCCTCCCGGATGAGGCAGACTGGTTGCCGGCCTCTGGATCGTCACTCACTGTGGCTATTGGCAGCTCACGCTGGCTGCCAGCCACTCACTGTAGCCTATGGCAGCCCACTGCAGCAGGGGCTGTAGCCTACACCATCGCCAGGGCTCACAGCCCGGCTCCAGGTGGAGCCGTTGTCAGCTGCAGAGGGCAGTGTCACTGGCCCTTACATCTGGGATATTAACCAGGGCCTCTGGCATCCTAAGCCATCCCTCAACCAGTGTGCTACTCGGCCGGCAGATCATGAGTCTTTTATAATGGCAGTATTAGAGTTATAATTTTGGTGTTATAATGCTATAGTTATAGTAATATAGTCAGAATTAAATTTCTATATTAAATATATATATATATATTTAAAGATTTTATTAGGGAATTAGGGGAGGGGAACAGCATTGAGCAACTGGGGAAGGTAAACAGGAAAATTGCTGTCCTTTTGTTCTTCAGTCTACTCGTAGAAAACATTGCTTCACTGGCCCATGTTGGTATTATTATTGCACTCTTCTTGGGTTAGGCAGATCGGTCACCAGCCTCTGGACGGCCACTCACTGCGCCTCTTGGCAGCTCACACTGGCTGCCAGCTGCTCATGCTGGCTGCTGGCCACTCACTTTAGCCTATGGCAGCCCACTGCAACAGTGCCTGCAGCTCTACAGTCCTGGGGACTCCCAATAGCCCAGCTCCAAGTGGTGCTTTTGTTCACCATCTTAGCTCTAGAGGGCAGTGTCACTGGCCCTCATATGTGGGATCTGAACCAGGGCCTCTGGCGTCCCAAGCCAGCTCTTAACCAACACGCCACTCGGCCGGCCCTGCTATATTTTATTTATATTGCTATAGTAACATTTGTAATATGGTTAAAATTTAGAGTTACATGGTAAAAGTTATAGTTATAGTGATATTTATTAAGTTTATAGTTTTAATTTTACAAAAATAGTTATTGTTCAATATTTATTATTATAGTTACAGAATTGCAATATTATAGGTAATTGTTTATAGTCATAGTTATAATTCTATAGTTGTAAATGTAGTGCTATTGTCATAGCTTTAATATTCCAGATATATTGTTATTAATATAGTCATAGATTTAGTGCTATAGTGATAATGTTTTAGTTGTCATTATAATGATATAGTTGTGCTGCTCTAGCTTTAATTATTATTGTATCATTATAGTGAGAGCCTAATGGTTCTAATGATAGTAGTATGATTATAGTTGCAATATTATGGTTATAGTTATATTGTTATAGTCATATTGTTAGTGTTATATAATTTATTTTTTTCATTTACAATTGACACTCAATATTGTTTTATATTAGTGTCAGGTGTGCAGCAGCATAGTGTTAAATATTTATAGAATTTATTCAATCACGCCCTTAATTAGTCTAGTACTCACGTCATACTATACATAGTTATTATAATATTATTGGCTATATTCCCCATGCTGTACTTTATATCGACGGGACTATTGTGTAACTACCAATTTGTACTTCTTAATCCCAATCCCATCACATTTTTCACCCAGCCCTTAAACACCCTCCCATCAGGAAATCGTCAGTTTGTTCTCTGTATCTATGTTTGCTTCTGTTTTATTTGTTTGTTCTGTTATTCAGATTCCACATATAAGTGAGATCATATGGTATTTGTCTTTCTCTGTCAGACTTATTTCACTTAGTATAATGCCATCTAGGGCAATTCATGCTGTCACAAATTGTAAGATTCCATTCTTTTTTATGGCCCAGTAATATTCCATTATGTATTCCATTGTATATGTACCACTTCTTTTTTATTCAGTCAACTACTGATGGGTACTTAGTTTTCTTCTATAACTTGGCTATAGCAATTAGTGCTGCAATGAGCATAGTGTCGCATATATATATATTTTTGCAAATTGGTGTTTAGATTTCTTTGCATAAATATCCGGAAGTGGAATTTCTGGGTTATAAGGTAATTATGTTTTTATTTTTTTTTTGGCAGCTCTGTACTGTTTTCCGTAGTGGCTACAACAATTTGCATCTCTGTAAACAGGGCATGAGTTTTAGTGTGATATAATTAGTATTGTAGTTACAGGGCTATATTTATAGCATCATAATTATAAATTTTAATTATAGGTTCAAGATTTTATTGATAATGTTTTAGCTATAATGGTACATAATTATAATTATGTAGTTATACTTCTTTAATTATAATTATAGTTATGTAGTTACCATCTTAACATTGTAGCAATTGTGGCCTGGTTATATCTGTAATGTTATAGTTATATTGTTATAATTACACTTAGCATTATGCTCTAGTATTACAGTATAGGGTTATAGTATGTATTATAAAATTTTAGTTAAAATTATACAATTATGGTCTTAGTTATAGTATTACAAAAAGTTATAGTTATAGTGCTCTAGTTTTGTTTAGAGTACTAAATCATAATACATGCTGTCATATAGTCAAAAGCTTATAGTTATAAATATAATGCAGTTATAGTTATAATGCTATAATTTTTAATGCTATAATTATTATTCCAATATTATTATAATTATTTACAGTGTAAAAGTGTAATTAATAGTGTTAGTGTTATAGGGTTATTGAATAGTTAAAGGTATACACCTACTATTACAGTTATCATTCTGTAGTTACAGTGATAGTGTTATTCTTACAACTTTCACTTTAACTATAGCACTGTAATGTAACTTTAGCACTGCAAGTATACAACTATAGGTATAACTCTAATGCTAAAACAATGTGTTTATATTAAAGTTATAGATTATTATTAACATAATAGTGATAGTGTTATACCAATAATGTTATATATTAGGTCAGATTTATTAATATATTTATAAACATATATAGAGGTATAATTTATATTAGCAGTAATAATTATATAATAATAATTATACTGATATGATAATAGTCATACTGATATAGTTATGGACATGGTACTAAGGATACATAGTGATAGTGTAATAAAGATTAGTGTTCTAGTTATGATTACAGTGTTATACTAATAGAAATACACATTGCATTATAGTTACAATGTGTAACTTTAATCTTATAGTAAAGGGATAATAGTTACAGTGTATAGTTTTAGTATTAACATTATAGTGAGAGTGATAGTGTTATAATATACTACTAGAGGTAAGGGTGCACTTTTAGTATTTTGATTATAGCAATAGTGTTATGATTACAGTTATAGTTATCATTATATTTATAGAACCAAAGTTAGAGATATAGTGTCATAGTTCATGTTTCAGGTCATAGTGCTAGTTCTAGTGATAAAGCTAATGCTATAGAGTTATGCTTACTGTCATCAAGTTATAGTTATATAACTATAGTTATTTTATTCTTATAGCACTATAGCTACAATGTAGTGTTATAGTTATAGAGTACTAGTAATATTTATAGTGTTTAGCTATATGATATTATTTAGTTATAATTATAGTTCTAAGATAATAATTGTTGTGCTATCACTATCATATAGTGTTAGTAATGCAATGTTTGTGTCATACCTATATTTATAGATTTATAGTGTTATTTTTTAGTTAAAATATTCTATTTCAGTTACAGTTATAGTTATGGAATAATATTTATAATTATCTTCATATTTGCATGTCTAATGATATAGTGTTATGGTTTTAAAGGTTTCTTTACATTTACAGAGTTATGGTTAGAGTTGAAGTGTTAGATATAACAGTTATAATTATAACATTCATTGTAATTATATAACTATCACTACATTTATAGTATTATAGTTATAATGTTATAATGCTACCATTATCATTCTAGTGCTACAGTTGTATATTTACTATTATAGTATTAGTAATGTAGTTATAGTGTTAGTGTTATAGTTTAGTATTAGGTTAGAATAGTAATAAATATAAGTATTGTGTTGCATATTATTGATATAGTTCTAGTGTTATTATTAGAGTTATAATCATAGTTTTGATAACTATAGTGTCATAATTGTAATGTTATAATTATAGTAAAAATGTCATAGTTATAATTGTAGTATTATAGTTATTTTTAGTCTAAATTATGCTTTTTGTTATAGAATCATAAGACTAATTATAGTATACTTTAGGCATTTAGTCACAATACTAACTATGAAATAATAGGTGTAGTTATAGATATATAGTTTACATTTTTTTTTTTAGCTGAGCCATCCTGCCACCTCTTGGCATCACAGCGGCTGCTCAGCTCAGGCTGGGCATCGAACTGCTGTTGCTCAGAGCTCAACTCGCACTCTTGAGCGAGCTCTTAACCAACTGATCCACTCAGCCAGTCCCTTAGTTTATATTATTAATTATAGCCATTTTATAGTTTTATAAACGTATATCTTTAGTAATAGAAATATAGTTATAGTTATTACAATATAGTTACTTTTATAGTAATGCAGATATAATTCTAGTGTTATATGTACATCATATTTGCTGTATTTGTGATATAGTGTTATAGTATTATGGTTATAGTGACAGCAGTTTGATTCTTTTATACTACTATGGTTATAGAGTTACATGTACAGTTACAAAATCAAAGTTATAGATTCTCAGTTCTAGTTACATGTTCACATTTTAATTATGGATTTATTTCTATAATTATAAGATATATTTTCAGTTATAGTGTTATAGTTTCAGAGTAATTTTTTGAAGAGCTATATATTTTATACATATTTTAATTAATTTCAGTTGTACAAAACAACATAGTGATTAGACATTTATATACCTCAGAAAATGATAACCCCAATAAGTTGATTATCCATCTGACATTACATGTAGTTATTACAATATTATTGACTATATTCCCTATGCTGTAAGACATATCCCCATAACTTTTCAAATTGTAGTTTGCATTAAATATTATTTTGTATTAGTTTCAGGTGTATAACACATTGTTTAGACATTTAATAATTTGTACAATTCTACAGTCATTTCACACTATATCTAGTTTTTACATTAGTTTTGATTATATTCCCCATACTGTATTTTATATTACTGTGACTCTCTTTTTTTAGTTGAGCCATCCTGACACATGTTAGCAGCTCAGCGGCAGCTCAGCTCAGGCTGGGCATCAAACTGCTCTTGCTCAGAGCTCAGCTCACACTCTTGAGAGAGCACTTAGCCAACTGAGCCACTCGGCTGGTCCCTGTGACTCTTTTGAAACTGCCAAATTTATTTCTTAATTCTTTCACCATTCTCACACAGCACTCAAACACCCTCTCAATGGGTAAACATCACTTTGTTTTCTGTATCTATGAGTCTGTTTTATTTTGCTCTCATTATTATTTGCTTTGTTTGGGTATTTTGTTTGTTTTTGTGAGGGCAGTGTCACTGGCCCTCATATGTGGGACTGAACAGGGGCCGCTGGCTTCCCAAGCCAGCACTTAACCACCACGCAACTCGGCCGGCCCTATTATTTTGTGCTTTGGATTCTACATGTAACTGACAACTTAGGAAAATTGTCTTCCTCCGTCAGACACATATGACCTAGCATAATACATTCTAGGCCCACTTTTTTTTAAAAATAATTTTTATTGGGAAATAAACATTTATTTTTAATTAGTTTCAGGTGTACAACACAATGCAACAGTTACACATTTTACCCCTCAAAGTGACAAACCCCTCCCCCAGTTTGCCAACCCACTCCTCCCCCCCATATCATACATATCTATTATAATTCCTTTGATTCCCTTCCACAGTATACTCCACATCCCATGACTATGTATATATTCAGTTACAGTAGGCATACAATATTATACAACATCAGCTTCAGGTGTACAGGGCAGTGATCAAGCCTCTACTCCATCCATGAAGTGGTCTCCCTTACAAGATATGTGACTATCCGAAACGCAACAAAATTTTTACAACATTATTATATTCCCCGAACTGTTTTGCATATCCCTGTGGCAATATTGTAGTTGTCTATTTATGCTGTCTAATCCCTTTCCCTTCTCCCTTATCCCCACCCCCCTCCCTACTAGCAACCCTCAGTTTTTCCTCTATATCTATGAGTCTGTTTACTTTGCTCATTCACTCAGTTTTTCAGATTCCACATACAAGTAAGATCATATGGTATTTGTCTGTCTCCGACTGACTTATTTCACTTAACATAATAGTCTCTTCACAACATTATCAATTACATTCCCAGAACTGCACCCATATCCTGGTGGCAACGTTGTAGTCACCCACCTACGCTGTCCAAAACCTTCCCCCTCTCCCTCAACCCCACTCCCTCCCAGCCAACAACCATCAGTTTTTCCTTTGTATCTGCTTGATATGACTTCAATCTTCTTAAATTTACTGAGACTTGTTTTGTGGCCTAACATGGTCTATCTTGGAAAATGTCCCATGTGTACTTGAGAAGAATGTATATTCTGTTTTTTTCAGGGTGAAATGCTCTAAAAATATTAACGAAATCCAGCTGGTCTAAAGTGTCATTTAAGGCCCCTCTTTCTGTGTTGATTTTCTGTCTAAAGTGTCTGTCCATTGGTGACAATGGGGTGTTGAAGTCCCCTACTACAATAGTGTTACTGTTGATGTCTGTCTTTATGTCTGTCAAAATCTGTTATATGTAATTAGGAGTTCCTATGTTGGGTGCATAGATGTTTATTAGGGTTATTGTGCCCTTCTTTGTCTTTTATAGTAGTCATTTTAAAGTCTATTTTGTCCAAAATAAGTATTGGTACTCCAGCTTTTTTTTTTCTCATTTCCATTTGCATGAAATACCTCATTCCATCTGTAAACAGCATATACATGTGTCCTATTTTCTTATCCACTCAGCCACTCTCTGTCTTTTGATTGGAGCATTTAGCCCATTCACATTTAAAATGATTATTGATAGGTGCATATGTATTGCCATTTTGTTATTTGTATTCCTGGTCTTCCTGGGTTACCTTGTTTACCCATTTTTTTTGGTTAAAAAAGCCGTTTTAACATTTCTTGCAATGCTGGCTTGGTGGTAATGAACTCCCTAAGCTTATTCTTTTCTGAGAAGCTCTTTATTTCTCCTTCAATTTTAAGTGACAGCCATGCTGGATAGAGCAACCTTGGTTGTAGGCCTTTATTTTGTGTCACTTTGAATATCTCCTGCCACTCCCTTCTGGCCTGCAGAGTTTCTGTAAACAAGTCAGCTGTTAGTCTAACAGGAGTTCCTTTGAATGTAACCTGCTGTCTTTATCTTGCTGCTTTTAGGATTCTGTCTCTGTTGTTAACATTTGCCAGTTTAACTATGGTATGTCTTGGTGTGGAACTGTTTGGATTCAGCTTGTTTGGAACCTCTGCACTTCCTGGGCATGTATGTTGATTTCTTTCATCAGGGTAGGGAAGTTTTCAGTCAGTATTTTCTCAAATACATTCTCGACCGCTTTCTTCTTATATTCTCCTTCTGGTATTCCCATGATATGCTTGCTGTTTTGCTTCATATTGTACAACAGCGCTCTTAAACTATTTTCATTCTTTTTTATTCTTTGGTTTTTTGTTGTGCCAACTGGGTGATTTCTGCTATTTTGTCTTCCAAATTGCTGATCTGCTCCTCTGCTTCATCTACTCTACTGGTGATTCCTTCGAGTGTGTTCTTCATTTCAGTTATTGTATCCTTTAGTTCTAACTGGTTGTTTTTTATGATTTCTCTATCCTTTCTTATGCTCTCACTAAGTTTGTTAAACTTTCTTATCATCAGTGTTCTAAACTCTGTCTCTGAATGGTAGGATCCCTCTGTTTCATTTGGTTTCATTTCTAGAGGTTTCTTCTGTTCTTTTACTTGTGACCTGTTTCTTTGTTTCCACATTCTGGCTGTTGCTCTGGGATTGCTTTGATGTATTAGATAGATCACCAGGATAGCCCCGACTGGATCACGCAGGCACACAGCTCACGGCCCAACACTCCCAGGAAAACTCCCTGTCTCAGCCTGTCCCAATCAGCCACATTCAGCTCAGGCCGAGCAGCCCAATAACCAATCACCAGCCTGGCCACTCTACAAGCGCAGTGCGGAGAGTGGGGACCTGAGGTGGCTCGAGCACTCCCACGTCTCAGTTAGCAGCATATTGGAGCTGGAGGGCACCCGTCCAGCATTTCTCTGGCAATGCTGTATAAGCCGGGTGGTTGGGGATCCAAGGCTTCATGCACGTGTAAGCACACTTGCACTCATGTGCCAATTCCATCAGACCAATGAGGTGCCAGACCTGACTTTCTGTGGGAGGGCCCAACCCTGACAAAATGGCGCCCTCCTGTACACCACTCACATGCAAGCTCCACACCAGGGAAACAGTAGTCCCAAAACCTCAAGCTTTTGTACCAAAGGTGTTCAGTTTAGTCCATCCCCGCAGGCTCCTGATCCCGGCTCACACAGCTACTCCCTCCAGCAGGAACCAGGTGAGTGCTCACTGGCGAGCAAGCCCATGTGCTGATTCTCCACTGATTCTCCACTGAATCAGTGGGGCTGATGCCCCACTGATACTCCAGCCACTCTTAGCCTCACCGAGCTGAGCAAAGAGAGTCCACACTAATTTACTACCAGCTCTCTTGGAAGTCCTCTTCCTGGCAAAGGAACTCTGGGCTGGTGAGCTTGGGGTGCTGCTGGAGGGTCTCTCCCCCAACTGGAGAAGCCTCCCCACAGCTGGGGCTTCCCTCATGGGGTTCGCCCTCTCTCACCTTCTCCCCTCCTACCAGACTTGACGTGGCCTCCTCTTTAAGTTCTTCGTTTAGTGGTTCTGTTCATCTAGTGTTCCGGGGACCTCCGGGGTTGAATGTTGTATAAATTGTTTGTAATTTTGGTGTGATCCTGGGAGGTAGTTAGCACAGCATCTGTCTATTCTGCCATTTTTACCAGAAGTCCCCGTAGGCCCATTCTTGTTGCCACAAATGGTAACATTTCATTCTTTTTTAGGGGTGAGTAATATTCCATTGTGTATATGTACTACTTCTTTATCCAATCATCTATTGAGGGACATTTCAGCTGTTTCCATATCTTCACTATTGAAAACAGTGCTGCGGGTCAGCCGAGTGGTGCGGTGGTTAAGTGCTGGCTTGGGAAGCCAGTGGCCTCGGTTCGGTCCCACATGTGAGGACCAGTGACACTGTCCTCAAAAAAAAAAAATAGTGCTGCAATGTACGTAGAGGTGCATGTAACTTTTTGAATTAGTTTTTTGGATTTCTTTGGGTGATTATACCTAGGAGTGGAATTGGTGAGTCCTAAGGTAGTTCTATTTTTAATTTTTAAGGAATCTATAGTGTTTTCTGAACTGAGTGCACGAATTTTCTTTGTTTTGTTTTGTTTTTGTTTTTTCTTAGCTGAGCCATCCTGCCACCTGTTGGCAGCTCAACGGCAACTCAGCTCAGGCTGGCCTCAAACAGCTGTTGCTCAGAGCTCAGCTCGCACTCTTGAGCGAGCTCTTAACCAACTGAGCCACTCGGCCGGCCCTAGTGCACGAATTTTCAATCCCGCCAACATTGCACAAGTTTTCCCTGTTCTCTTCATCCTTGCACACTTGTTGATTTACTGATGATGGACATTCTGAGAGGTGTGAGATAACGTGTAATTGTGGTTATAATTTGTATTTCTGTGATTAGTGACGTTGAACATCTGTTCATATATCTATTGGCTATCTGTATGTCCTCTGGAGAAATGTCTATCCAGGTTTTCTGTCCATTTGTTAATTGGATTGTTTGTTTGGTCTTTTGTTTTGGTATTCAGTTTCATTAATTTTGGATATTAACTCTTAATCAGATGTATCTTTGGTGAATATATTATTCCACTCAATAGAATGTCTTTTTCACTTTGTTGCTGGTTTCCTTTGATGTGAAAAATCTTTTTAATTTGATAATTTGTTAAACCATTTGTTAAACCATTTGTTTATTTTTCCTATCTATATTACTATATTCTATATTGGCTATTGGACTGCTTAGCCTGATGTGCAAGCAGCTGATTGGGACCAGCTGAGATGGGGAGTTTTCCTGAGAGTGTTAGGCCAGGAGCTGTGCACTGCATGATCTGATCACAGCTTTCCTGGCAAGTTTGTATGGCCTGGTACCTGGTGCAGAGTGGATGCTGCTCTGACTTGGTGGGTGCCACTGACCATGTCCAGTGGTCCTTGGGGGCCTGCACCGCTGACCTAGACGTGTGTTGCGAGAGACACCCTGAGACCCTGGTGGCTGGCACATACCTCCGCAGGCCACAGAGGGTTTTTCTTTTTGCAGCAGGAGACAACCCACAACAACATGGGAAGATTTTTTGTAGTGAGTATGATTCCAGAGCACACAGCAGCTAATTGTGGAAAGCTCACTGGAAGCCTGAGAGGGAGGCCAGTGCATAAGACGTTATGCCCTTTCCCCCAACAGCTGGTGCTGAGTTGCCCAGAGTCTCTCTATTGCAGAGCAAGTTGTCTGCAGATTAAAGAGGACTGAGAGCCACCCACCTCTTTTTTTTTCTTTTTTTTCTCTCCTTTCTAGGTGATCCATCTAATACATCAAAGCATTCACAGAATGACAGCCAAAATGAAAAAACAAAGAAACATGTCCCAAGATTAAGATCAGAAGAAAACTCTAGAAATGGAACTAAATGAAACAAAGGTATCCAAACTTTCAGAGACAGAGTTTAGAACACTGATGATAAGAATGTTTAAGGAATTTAGCGAGTACATAAAGAAGGATAGGGAAACCATAAAAAACAACCAGTTAGAACTCTAGAATACAATAACTGAAATAAAAACACACTCGAAGGAATCACCAGTAGATTAGCAGAAGCAGAGGATCAGATCAGCAAATTAGAAGACAAAATAGCAGAAATCACCCAGTTGGATCAACAAAGAGAAAAAAGAATAAAAAAGAATGAAAATAGTTTAAGAGACCTCTGGGACAACATGAACAACAGCAACTTTTTAGTCACAGGAATACTGGAAGGAGAAGAGAATAAGCAAGGGATTGAGAATGTATATCAAGAAATGATGACTGATAACTTCACTACCCTGGTGAAGGAAATTGACATACAAGCCCAGGAAGTACAGATAGTTCCAAAGAAAATGAACTAAAAAGCTATGTATAAAAGCAGGGGACCCAAAGCAAAAAGGTAAAAGCAGGGTCCATTGTAGGTGGTGGGATTGCTTTCAATACCTGTTAGGAGTAAGCTGCAGAGAAGTGTAGGATCGGGGTGATGAATTAGAGCAGAGAATGTGGTTCCCACAACAAAAAGAAAGATAATATTCTTACCTGCTATGTCAAGCTTTACCCTGGGTTCAGCCTCTGTGATGTTGTGAAGGGAAGACTGCATGAATCCCACGGCCCATCAGTCTAGGTGGCAGTCATCTGGCTCATAGTTAACAATGACTGACATTGGCAGTTAGTTGGAAGAGCCATCCTGTTGTCCTTTTAGTAGTCCGGATGGCCTTCCTCCTTGAGGGGAGAGGGGACAGTCCTTCTTCCATTGTCCTTCCTTTCTGTAAAAGAGACATGGGCCAGGGGGCACCGTCTTGGACTAGTGAGGACAAGCCTTAGTCCAGTGTCCATCCTGATGCCAGTTGTAGCAGGTGTTTCGGCCTGTCTTTGGTGGCCTCCCTTTTCATGGGCCTGAACCCAGGTAAGGCTGTGAGGACAGGGCACTGGCAAGGGCAGTGGCCAGTAACAAGGCCCTTGTCTGATTTTTTTTCTAATCCTTCCATATCCTAGACTCACTTTCTTCCTCTTCCCTCTTGTTACAGACCTTAAAGGGCTGTATCTAGGAGGATGGGTAGTTAAGTCTGGGGACCCAGCTCCAGTTTCTAAAGCTTCCTATTGATAACTGGGGCTGATTGCCCAATAAAATGCATGGCAAGGACAGTGATGACTTTTGGGGGGGAATAATCTAGGTTAGTATATTTTGGGAGAGTGTCAGCCAAATGGATTGAAAAAGTACCAGGTTGCATCTGATCCTTGGGTAATTTCCCTCAGTTTCTTATAGTTCACTGTTTTTGTTTTTGTTTTTGAATTTCTTGTTTTTTTCAATTCTTTTATTGTGAAATAAACATTTTTAAAATTAGTTTCAGGTGTACAACCCAGTGCAATAGTTATACTTTTTACCGCTAAATGTGACAACACTCTCCCCAAGTTCGCCACCCCACTCCCCTTCCTATATCATACATATCTATTGCAATTGCTTTGACTCCCTTCCACAATATAGTCCACATCCCATGACTATCTATATATTCAATTACAGTTGGCATAAAATATTATACAACATCAGCTTTATGTGTAAAGTGTAGTGATAATGCCTCTACACAAACCATGAAGTGGTCTCCTTAACAAGCATGTGACGATCTGACACCCCACAAAATATTTACAATATTATTGTACTCCCCAAACTGTGTTTCACAATATTGTAGTAACCTATTTATACTGTTGAATCCCTTCCCCTTCTTCCTCATTCTCACCGCCCTCACAACTAGCAACCACCAGTTTTTTCCCCTATATCTATGAGTATGTTTCTGTTTACTTTACTCATTCATTCAGTTTGTCAGAATCCACATATAAGTGAGATCATATTGTATTTGTATTTCCCTGACTGACTTATTTCACTTAACATAATAGTCTCTAGGTCCATCCATATCATTGCAAATGGTACGATTTCATTCTTCTTTATAGCGGAGTAATACTCCATTGTATAAATGTACCACAGTTTCTTAATCCTGTTATCTACCGATAGGCACTTTGGTTGTTTCCAAGTCTTGGCTATTGTAAATAGCGCTGCAATAAACATAGGGGTACACATATTTTTTTCGAATTAATGTCTTGGATTCTTCTGGGTAGATACCCAAAGTAGAAATGCTGGATGATAAGGTAGTTCTATTTCCAGTTTTTTGAGATACACCCATACTGATTTCCATAATGGCTGCACCAATCTGCAGTCCCACCAGGGTTCCCTTTTCTCCACAACCTGCCCAGCACTTGTTTGTTGATTTATTGATGATAGCCATTCTGACAGGAGTGAGGTGGAATCTCATTGTGGTTTTTATTTGCATTTCTCTGATGATTAGTGAGGTTGAGCATTTTTTCATATGCCTGTTGGCCATCTGTATATCCTCTTTAGAGAAATGCTTATTTATATCCTCTGCACATTTTTTAATTGGGTTGTTTGTTTTTTTGGTGTTGAGTTTCATAAGTGTCTTATAAATTTTGCATATTAACCCATTATCAGATGTATCATTGGGTAATATCTTCTCCCATTCAATAGGCTGCCTTTTTGTTTTATTGATGATTTCCTTTTCTGTGGAGAAACGTTTAAGTTTGATGTAATCTCATTTGTTCATATTTTCTTTTATTTCTCTAGCCTGAGGGGATATATCAGTAAAAATATTACTCAGGGTAATGTCTGCAAATTAACTCCCTATGCTTTCTTCTAGGAATTTTATGGTTTCAGGTCTTACATTTCAGTCTTTAATCTACCTTGAGTTTGTTCTCATATATGGTGTAAGTAGGTGGTCCCTTTCGTTTTTCTTTTTTGCACGTGTCAGTCCAATTTTCCCAGCACCATTTATTAAATAGACTATCTTCACTCCAATGTAAATCTTGCTTCCATGGTCATAGATTAAATGACCATACATGGATGGGTTTATTCAGGGGCTCTCTATTGTGTTCCATTGGTCTATGCGTCTGTTTTATGCCAGTACCATACTGTTTTGATTACTGTAGCCTTGTAGTATGTTTTGATGTCAGGTAGCATGAAGCATCCCACTTTGTTCTTATTTATCAAGGTTGCCATGGCTTTTTGGGGTCTTTTGTGGTTCCATACAAATTTTAGAATTACATGTTCTATTTCTGAGAAAATTGTCTTTGGTACTTTGATTGGAATTGTATTGAATCTATATGTTGCCTTATGTAGTACTGACATTTTAATTATATGAATTCTTTCTATCCATGAACATGGTACGTATTTGATTTATTTGTATCTTCTTTGATTTCTCTCTTCTGTGTCTCATAATTTTCTGAGTACAAGTCTTTTAGTTGTTTAGTTAAATTTATTCATAGACATTTTATTGTTTTTGAGACAATTGTAAAAGGGATTGATTTTCTGATTTCTTCTTCTGATAGTTTATTATTGGTGTATACAAATGCAACTCATTTCTGAATATTAATTTTGTATCCTGCTACTTTACCAAATTCGTTTATCAGGTCTAGCATTTTTTTTGTGAAGTCTTTGGTATCCTTTATATAGATTATCATGTCATCTGCATATAGTGACAATTCTACTTCCTCATTTCCAGTTTGGGTGCTTTTTATTTCATTTTCTTGTCTGATTGCTGTGGTAGAACTTCCAGAACTATCTTAAATAGAAGCAGTGAAATTGGGCAGCATTTTCTTGTTCCAGATCTTAAGGGGAAAGCTTTTAGCCTTTCCCATTGAGTATGATGTTTGCTGTGGGCTTATCACATACGGGTTTATTATGTTTGATCCCACTATTCCCACTTTGCTAAGAGTGCTTATCATAAATGGCTGCTGGATTTTTTCAAATGCTTTTTCTGCATCTATTGATATGATCATCTGATTTTTATTTTTCATTTTGTTAATGTGATGTATTACATTTATTGATTTGCGGATACAGAACCAACCTTGCATACCAGGAATGAAACCCACTTGATCGTGGTGCATGATCTTTTTAATATGATGCTGAATTCAGTTTGCTAGTATTTTGTTGAGAATTTTTGCATCTATGTGAATTAGGGATATTGTCCAGTAGTTTTCCTTTTCTGTAATATTTTTGTTAGGGTGATAGTAGCTTCATAGAAAGAGTTTGGAAGCCTTCCCTCCTTCTGTATTTTTTGGAATACTTTGAGGAGAATAATTCTTTTTTGAATGTTTTGTAAAATTCGCCTGTGAAGCCATCTGGTCCAGGACTTTTGTTTGTTGGAACTTGTTGATTACTGATTAAATCTCTTTGGTAGTAATCAGTCTGTTCAGAGTTTCTGTTTCTTTTTGGTTCAGATTTGGTAGATTGTATTTTTCTAGAAATTTATCCATTTCTTCAAGATTATCAGATTTGTTGGCATATAGGTGCTCGTAATATTATCTTAAAATTTTTCTCTATTTATATGGTGTCTGTTGTCACTTCTCCCCTTTCATTTCTGATTTTATTAATTTGGGTCCTCTTTCTCTTTTTATTGGTGAGTCTGGCTAAGGGTTTGTCGATATTGTTTATCTTTTCAAAAACCAACTCTTGATTTCATTGATCTTTTGTATTTTTTTTGTTCTGTATTTCATTTATTTCTACCCTGGTCTTTATTATTTCCTTCCTTATACTCCCTTTAGGCTTGTTTAGGTAGGCCTGCACTGCTATGAACTTTCCTCTTAGGACTGCTTTCACAGCATCCCAGAGATTTAGGGTTGTGATGTTTTCATTTTCGTTTGTCTCGAGGTATCTTTTGATTTCCTCCTGGATCTCATTTTTAACCCACTCACTATTTAGTAGCATGTTATTTAGCCTCCATGTATTTGTGTGTTTTCCAGAATTCTTGTAATTGATTTCTTGTTTCATAGCATTGTGGTCGCAGAAGATACTTGAAATGATTTCAATCTTCTTAAATTTGTTAAGACTATTTTGTGGCCTAACATGTGGTCTATCTTGGAAAATATTCCATGTACACTTGAGAAAAATATATGTTCTGTAGCTTCGGGGTGATGCTCTAAAAATATCGATTAAATCCAGCTGGTCTAAAGTGTCATTTATGGCCACTAAGTCCGTGTGGATTTTCTGTCTGGAGAATCTGTCCATTGGTGACAACGAGGTGTTGATATACCCTTCTACAATATTTTTACTGTTGATCTCTGTCTTTATGTCTGTCAAAATCAGTTTTATGTATTTAGGAGCTCCTATGTTGGGTGCATAAATAATTACTAGGGTTATGTCCTCTTGTTGAATTGATCCCTTTATTATTGTGTAGCTCCTTTCTTTGTCTTTCATTGTAGTCTTCATTTTAAAGTCTATTTTGTCCAAAATAAGTATTGCTACTCCAGCTTTTTTCTCATTTCCATTTGCATGAAAAACTTATTTCATCCCTTTACTTTCAGAGTGTGTGTGTCTTTTGATCTGAGATGAGTCTCTCGTAGATAGCACATGCCTGGGTCCTGTTTTCTTATCCACTCAGCCACTCTGTGTCTTTAGATTGAAGTGTTTAGCCGATTCACATTTAACGTGATTATTTATAGGTGCATATTTATTGTCATTTTGTTATTTGTGTTTCTTGTCGTCCTGGGTTAGCTTGTTTTCCCCTTTCTGCTGTTTAAAAAAAGCCCCCCCCTTTTTTTTTGAGGGCAGTGTCACTGGCCCTCATATGTGGAACCAAACCGGGACCACTGGCTTCCCAAGCCAGTGCTTAACCACTGCGCCACTCAGCCGGCCCAAAAAAGTCCTTTTAACATTTCCTGCAATGCTGGCTTGGTGGTAATGAACTCCTTAAACAGATATAGAGGAAAAACAGGGTTGCTAGTTGGGAGGGGGGTGGGGATGAGGGAGAAAGGGAAGGGATTAGACAGCATAAATAGGTAACTACCGTATTGTCACAGGGACATGAAAGACTGTTTGGGGAATATAATAATGTGGTAAAAATTTTGTGGGGTGTCAGATAGTCACATGTTTTGTTAGGGAGACCAATTCATGGATGCAGTAGAGGCTTGATCACTGCTCTGTATACCTGAAATTGATGTTGTATAATATTGTATGCCAACTGTAATTGAATATATAGATAGTCACGGGATGTGGAGTATACGGTGGAAGGGAGTCAAAGGAATTGTAATAGATAGTATGATATGGGGGGAAGGAATGGGGGGGAGATTTGGAGGTGGGCGTTGCCACTTTGATGGGTAAAAAGTATAACTATTGCACTGTGTTGTACACTTGAATCTAATTAAAATTAAAACAAGAATTAAAGTTTGAGCCCGGCTGAGTGGCACAGTGGTTAAGCACTGGCTTGGGAAGCCAGCGGCCCTGGTTTGGTCCCACATATGAGGGCCAGTGACACTGCCCTCAAAAAACAAACAAAAACAAAAAACAAAAAAAAATAAGTATTAAGAATTAAAGTTTGAGTTGCACCACCATGTATAGAACCACAGCCAGCTGAGGTGAGGTGCTTAGTGAAGGCAAAAGGAATGTAGAATGGGTAGTAGAAGAGGTAGTTGTAAACTTCAGCTACAACAACATGACCAGTTACAGAAATCAGGAATGTAATTGTCATATTTCCTCCTTATTTTGTTATGAATGCATTTGCATATGTATGTGTTTTATTTTTGTTTTTAATTATATATCTGTAAATATCATTTCTCTTATTCCATTATTATGTAACATAAGATATATTGATTTGTATCACAGTATTTAAGTATTGTTAATTTTACATCAAATTATTTAAGTTAATTTAAGTTATGGGACATCAAGAAGAGTTAACATTACTCAAGGGCTTTACCTCCACTTCTGGGGAAGGGATTAGTGCATTTTCAATTGTTCACAGGATAGTTGCATCATGTCAGGTGGGATTATTACCTTGTTATTGTCTTTATTGGGGGATTAAGTGTGGTTTAAAGAGCTGCATATGGGTGTCAAGTTGGCAAAGTGTGGACTTACGATGGTTATTTAATGTGTCAACCTGACTGGACATGGGGTGCCCAGATTAAATATTATTTATGACTGTTTCTGTAAGTGTGTTTCCAGATGATATTAGCATTTAATTTGGTAGATTCAGTAAATTTTATTACCCTCCCCAATGTGGGTGGGCATCATCCAATCTACTGAGGTCTTGAAAAAAAGCAAAAGACAGAAGAAGAATGAATCAGCTTTTTTCCTTGTCTCATTATTGAGCTTGGACACCTCATGTCATCTCCTGCTCTCAGACCAGGATTTACACCATAAACTCCACTTGTGCTCATGACTTTGGAGTCAGACTGAATTATACCACTAACTTTCCTGGCTTACAGATAGCAGTTTATGAGACTTCTCAGCTTCCCAAACTATGTGAGCCAATTCCTCATGAAGAACTGTGACTAATGCAACTCTTAAAAGGCTTTTGATTCAGAGGATAGAGAAAGTAATGTGCTTCTTCCCCATTCCTGATGGCTCCTTCAATGTATCCTGATGATACCACCCGGAATCATAACACTCCAGGACATTCACTTTCTTCTCCCCAAAGGAGAGCATAATATGGAAATTAATGAAATTTTTACTAAAAATAAATTGGGCATGCTTGATTTAATTTTATTCAATTCCTTTCTCTCTTTTCACTCCTGTCCTTTATGTTTCACAACCACTTTGAAATTAAATTTCCCCCAGGGATCATTGCTGGTGTTCTTCCTACATGGCTTAATTTTTATAAGGCCAGACTATACTCGTAATGGAAGTTGGGGCTGGGGAACAAATATGGTGCAACAGTCAGAAAACCTGAGAAATATACAGGGAGTGGAATTTTGATACAAATATACAGATAGAATGAAAGATTATTTGTGTTTGCTGTGGTTAAATGGAAATTCCTTTTGTACATCACTGGGTTTCCAAAGACGGTGGAGCAAGTGTTTGGAGTGAGTATCCAGTGGAAATGATTCTACTAACAGAATCTTAAGCAGAGGTTTCCTTTGGTAGTACTTTGGGTATGTCTTGGTTTCCTGTGTCTTCCCATTTTCAAGCTTATTTATGGACTACCTTGTATCATTTCTAATATATTAATTTTAGATTTAACTTAGTCAAAAGTGATTTCTGGGGCTGGCCGAGTGGCGCGGTGGTTGAGTGCTGGCTTGGGAAGCCAGCAGTCCCGGTTTGGGTCCCACATATGAGGGCCAGTGACACTGCCCTCAAAAAAAAGTCCCCGGTTTGGTACCACATATGAGGGTCAGTGACACTGCCCTCAAAAAAATAAATAAATAAAATAAAATAATTTTAAAAAATTGATTTCTGTTGTTTGTAACCATGAACCAAGTAAATATTCTGTCATTTGTAAGATAAGGATACTATTAATAGACATGTCATAGAGTTGTTAAGAGGGTTTCATGAGGACACTAATAAAAAGTTTTCAGCACTGTGTGTGACCACCTAATGAATTCTATAAATGTAATTTTAGACATGAATTATGTTGACAGATTCCAGCATATTTATAATATGAGAACAGACCCTAATCAAGCAGTAAAAAACGATTAAATGAATTATGTCATTTAGCACAGCGTTGACAAAACAGGAAAATTATATCAACATGTTAATTCCTGTTGTACAATGACTGGCTAACATTTTAGTTATTAAAGTCATGTTAAAATCTAATGGATATTGCAATTATAGTTAAAGATTAAATTAGTTAATTTAAAAAGTGATGTTCTGAAGTTGAATAATATTGAATGTTAACTATGATTAAAATATAAATATATATAAAGATATAAATACAATTATAAATATAAATATAGTTGCTATATGTGGAGTACAGCATAGGGAATATAATCAATAATATTGTAACAGCTATATACAATGTCAGAGGGATAGTAGGTTGTGGAGGTTATCACTTTGTGAAGGGTGCAAATGTCTAAGTATTACATTGATTTGTACAGCTAAAACTAATAAAAAAATAAAAATCAAAAAGTGATGTCATAAACAAATTTGAAGTTATAGTGAAAAATAAAAATGTTCCACTTTAATCATCTGACAGTAGTCATTATGATAAAATATTGAATGAGGCAAGTTCATTCAAAGGGAAAAACTAGGGCCGGCTGAGTGGCGTGGTGGTTAAGTGCTGGCTTGGAAGCCAGCGGCCCCGGTTCAGTCCCACATATGAGGGCCAGTGACACTGCCCTCAAAAATAAAAAGGCAAAAGCTGTATTTCTATACATAGAAAATTTATGTTAAATAAAATATTTTCGAAATGAATTAACTAACATTGTAAGCAATTTAGTTCCAAGAGAATACCATAGTTCATAAAAGAAGTACACCTATGTCCAAGATTAATGATAAAATGGAACTTTCCTATTAAATAAAGTGCCATTAATATTATTTTGCCTTTTACCCAAAAACAAAGTATTTTGTTATTTCAGTAAAATCTGAAAGTAGATATCTAGGATTAGCTTTGCATTTTACACATAAAGAATAGAGTCATAGCTTCAGAGGGAAAATGGCAGCTGTGAGGAGGACTCCCTGAGTTCTGCCTTGGAAAGTGCTACAATTTAAACAGCTGTAACTCATCAAAGGCACCTCTACTCATCACACAGAACAACTAAGAGATTTGTATGATGATTACTTGAAGGAGGGCACACTGGATGAGTGGGGGAAGAGGAAGGCGAGATGCATGGAGGTGCAGCATACACCCATAGCTGCTGAGACACAGGCCTCAGGAGACAGATCAGAGAGTGTCCCCGTGACTTGCTCCCTGAACCTCACAGTCCCACAGAGTGTGCATTCAGAGTGTGATGGTTTGCAGAATCTAAGGTAGGAGCCTTGAGCTGGGTGAGTGGGGGAATAGAGATAAGAGATGTGCCTGTGGAGGCACAGTATGCACCCATGGCTGTGGAGAAGAGGGACCCCAGGAGGCAGAGCAGAGAGTGTTGCAGGGACAGAGCAGGCTCAGTCCCTGTGCCCCCAAGGTCCTGCACCAGGAGCATGGCTAGAGCTTCTGAGGCACCAGCCTAAGCTCAAAATGACAGTAGGATTTTTTGTTGTTCTTTTGTTATCTCTTTCTCTTTTTTTTCCTTTTTCCCATACAGAAAGCAAAAAAAAAAAAAATACTGCATAGATAAGAACCCACCCCAACCCTCCCTCAGAAACCCTGGCCTCTGCCATCCGAGAGTCTTAGGCTGACCTCTGAATGGAGGAGAAGTGTCAGATTACAGGGGTGCTCCTACCACCAGGGGGTTGAGGAACTTGAACGAGAAGAGGCTCTAGAATGTGGGCCTACCTAACCTGCCCCCACCTCTCCTGTGAAGTTTGGAAGGCAGGGCAACTTCAGCTGCTGAGTCACTTGAGGGCCCCTAGCAGGTGGATTATAGAGGCTCAAAAGTCTCAAACCCCCAAAAGCTTCCAGTGGAAAGAGTGTCCTAAGATGCACATTGAGCCTTCTGGCTGCAGAGTCGTCAGTGTTCCTCTGGGCAGGCGACAGCATAAATGGCATTGACTTCATAAAATCTACCACTCACACCTCATAGCCCCATTCATCTAGACCTGCATTGCCAGGGTCACTTTAGGCACCAGGTGGCCAGCACTGCCCCCACAAGATGCAGAGGAGGTTTTGTACAGCAGAGGACAACCTGGAGATAGCTTGGTGAACTTCAGCTAAGACTGGCACTGGTTTTGTTTTGACATTTAAAAAAAAATTTTTTTTAGTGAGTGGGTCAAAAATGAGTCAAGGAGGAAATCCAAAGATACCTCGAGACAAACGAAAATGAAAACATCACGAACCAAAATCTCTGAGATGCATTGAAAGCAGTCCTAAGAGGGAAGTTCATAGCAGTGCAGGCCTACCTAAAGAAGGAAGAAAAATCTCACATCAACAGACTCTCTTTACACCTAAGGGCACTCGAAAAACAACAGCAAAACAAGCCTAAAGGGAGTATAAGGAAGGAAATAATGAAGACCAGAGCAGAAATAAATGAAATAGAGAACAACAACAACAACAAAACAATACAAAAGATCAATGAAACCAAGAGAGTTTTCTGAAAAGATAAACAAAATTGACAAACCCTTAGCCATAGAAAACATGAAAAAGACAGAGGAACCAAATGAATATAATCAGAAATGAAAGAGGAAAAGTGACAACAGATATCACAGGAATACAGAAAAGTTTAAGAAAATACTATGAGTAACTATATGATAACAAATTCGACAATCTGGAAGAAACGGACAAATTTCTAGAAGCAGACTATCTACCACCAAGTCTGAACAAAAAAAAACCCAGAATCTCTGAATAGACTGATTACTGTCAAAGAACTTGAATCAGTAATCAACAATCTTCCAACAAACAAAAGCCCTGGACCAGACGACTTCACAGGTGAATTTTACACATACATTCAACAAAGAATTAATACCTATTCCCCAAAAACTATTCTAAAAAATACAGAAGGAGGGGGCCAACCGAGTTGCCTGGTGGATAAGCGCTGGCTTGGGAAGCCAGTGGCCCCAGTTCAGGTCCCACATATGAGGGCCAGTGACACTGCCCTCAAAAATAAATAAATAAATAAATAAATAAATAAATAAATAAATAAATAAAATAAAAAATGCAGAAGGTGGAAAGGCTCCTAAACTTTTACTATGAAGCCACTATCACCCTGATGCCTAAGTCAGACAAAGATATTACAAAAAAGGAAAACTACAGGCCGATATCCCTAATGAACATAGATGCAAAAATTCTCAACAAATACTAGCAAACCGAATTTAGCATCTCATTAAAAAGATCATACTCCATGAACAAGTGGGATTCATTCCTGTTATGCAAGGCTGGTTCAATATCCGCAAAGCAATCAACGTAATACATCACATTAACAAAATGAAAAATAAAAATCATATGATCACATCAATAGATGCAGAAAAAGCACTTGACAAAATCCAGCAGCATATATGATACAAACTCTTAGCAAAGTGGGAATAGTGGGATCATATCTCAACATCATAAAGGCCATATATGATAAGCCTATACCAAACATCCTACTCAATGGGGAAAGGCTTAACGTTTTCCCCGTAAGATCAGGAATAAGACAAGGCTGTCCACTTTCACCACTTCTATGTAACATAGTTCTGGAAGTTCTAGCCACAGCAATCAGACAAGAAAATGAAATAAAAGGCATCCAAATTGGAAAAGAGGAAGTAAAATTGTCATTATATGCAGATGACATGATACTATATAGAGAGGATCCCAAAGACTCCACCAAAACACTGCTAGAACTGGTAAACGAATTTGGTAATGTAGCAGGATACAAAATTAATATTCAGAAATCAGTTGCATTTGTATACACCAATAATAAACTACCAGAAGAAGAAATTAGGAAATCAGTCCCTTTTACTATTGCTTCAAATACAATATAATATCTAGGAATCAATTTAACTAAAGAAGTAAAAGACCTGTAATGAGAAAATTATGAGACACTGAAGAGAGAAATCAAAGAAGGTACAAATACAGCGGCCCTGGTTCTGTCCCACATATGAGGGCCAGTAACACTGCTCTCAAAAAAAAAAAAAAGATACAAATATATGGAAATACATACCATGCTCATAGATAGGAAGAATTAATATAGTTAAAATGTCAATACTACCTAAGGCAATATATAGATTTATTGCAATTCCAATCACATTTTTCTCAGAAATAGAACGTAGGACATTTTTCTCAGAAATAGAACGTAGAATCCTAAAATTTATATGGAACCACAAAAGACCACGAATAGCCAAGGCAAACTTGAGAAATAAGAACAAAGTTGGAGGTATCAGGCTACCTGACATCAAAACATACTACAAGGCTACAGTAATCAAAACAGTATGGTACTGGCATACAAACAGACACATAGACCAATGGAACAGAATAGAAAGCCCAGGAATAAACCCATCTATATACAGTCATTTAATCTATGACAGTGGAAGCAAGAATTTACATTGGAGTAAAGATAATCTATTTAATAAATGGTGCTTGGGAATATTGGACTGACACGTGAAAAAAAAATGAAAATGGACCACCTACTTGCACCATATATGAAAACAAACTCAAAGTGGATTAAAGACTTAAATGTAAGAACTGAAACCATAAAACTCCTAGAAGAAAACATAGGGAGTAATTTTGGAGACATTACCCTGAGTAATATTTTTACTGATATATCCCCTCAGGCAAGGGAAATAAAAGAAAAATGTGAACATATGGGATTACATCAAACTTAAAAGTTTTTTCACAGCAAAGGAAATCATCAATAAAACAAAAAGGCAGCCTACTGAATGGGAGAAACTATTTGCCAACTACATATGTGATCAGGGGGTAATATCCAAAATTTGTAAAACACTCATTCAACTCAACACCAAGAAAACAAACAGCCCAATTAAAAAATGGGCAGAGGATATGAAGAGGCATTTCTCTAATGAAGACATACAGATGGCCAACAAGCATATGAAAAAATGTTCAACCTCACTAATCATCACTGAAACGCAAATAAAAACCACAATGAGATACCACCTCACACCAGTCAGAATGGCTATCATCAATAAATCAACAAACAACAAGTGCTGGCGCGGGTGTGGAGAAAAGGGAACCCTGGTGCACTGTTGGCCGGACTGCAAAGTGGTGCTGCCATTATGGAAATCAGTATGGAAGTATCTCAAATAACTGGAAATGGAACTACAGTATGGCCCAGCGATTCCACTCTTGAGTATCTACCCAGAAGAATCGAAGATGCTCATTTGAAAAAATATATGCATCCCTATGTTTATTGTGTCGCTATTTACAATAGCCAAGACTTGCAAACAACCGAAATGCCCATCAGTAGATGACTGGATTAAGAAACTCTGGTATATTTATACAACGTAGTATTACTCTGCTAAAAAGAAGAATGAAATCGTATCATTTGCAACAATATGGATGGACCTAGAGACTATTATGTTAAGTGAAATAAGTCAGTGGGAGAAAGACAAATACCATATGATCTCACTTATAAGTGGAATCTGAAAAACTGAATGAATGAGCAAAGTAAAGAGAAATAGTGTCATAGATATAGAGGAAAAACACGGTTGCTATTTGGGACAGAGTGGGGAAGAGGGAGAAGTGGAAGGGTTTAGACAGCATAAACAGGTAACTACAATATTGCCACAGGGATATGAAAGACAGTTTGGGGAATATAATAATGTCATAAAGATTTTGTGGGGTGTCAGATGGTCACATTTCTTGTTAGGGAGAGTACTACATGGTTGGAATAGAGGCTTGATCACTGCACTGTATACGTGAAACTGATGTTGTAAATATTGTATGCCAACTGTAATTGATTATATAGATAGTCACAGAATGTGGATTATACTGTTGAAGGGAGTCAAAGAAATTGTAATAGATATGTGTGATATGGGGGGAGGAGTAGGGTGGCAAACTGGGGAGGGGTTTGTTACTTTGAGGGGTAAAAAGTATAACTATTGCACTGTGTTGTACACCTGAAGCTAATTTTAAAAAAATGTTTATTTCAAATTAAAAGAATGAAAGAATAAAAAAGTACAGGGCCAGCTGAGTGGCATGGTGGTTAAGAACAGGTTGGGACACCAGCAGCCCCTGTTCAGATCCCACATATGAGGGCCAGTGACACTGCCCTCAAAAAAAAAAAAAAGTACAAATTTGTGGTTACAAAATAAAGCATAGGGAATATAGTCAATAATATGGTAATAACTATGTATAATGCCAGGTGGGTGCCAGTTAGGGGAATTACTGCTTAAATTATATAAATGCCTAACTGCTATGCCATATACCTGACATTATTATAAAATTGAATATCAACTGTAATTGAAATATTAAAAATGGAAGAAGAATGTGAAGGGGAATATAGGTTCAAATTTCTAAGTATAAAATAGATAAGTCATGGGTATGTCATTTACAACACAGGGAATACAGTCAATAACATTTTGATAGCATAGTATCATGTCAGGTGGTTACTGGACTTATGGTGATCACTTTTTTAGGTGTATGAATATTGAATGCCTATTGTGTACACTTGAAACTAATATGATTTTGTATGCTAGCTGTATTTAAATAAAAATCCTTTTAAAAAGCATAGAAAAGAATAAAAAAAAGATTTTACTATGAGCAACTATATGCCAACAAATTTGACAATCTGGAAGAAATGGATAATTGTCTAGAAGCATACAACCTTCCAAAGCTAACTCAAGAAGAAACAGAAAACCTGAATAGACTGATTACTACCATGGAAACTGAAACAGTATTCAAAAAGCGCCTAACAAACAAAAGCCCTTGACCAGGTGGCTTCAAAAGTGATTTTTACCAAACATTCAAAAAATAAGAATCACCTATTCTTCTCAAATTATTCCAAAAAATCCAGAAGGAGGGAAGGCTCTAAACTCTTTCTATGAGACCAGTATCACCCTGATTCTGAAACCAGACAAAGACAGTTCAGAAAAGGAAAACTACAGGTCAATATCCCTGATGAATATAGATGTAAAATCCTCGTCAATATTTTAGCAAACAGAATTCAGCAATATATTAAGAAGATCATACATCATGATCAAATGAGTTTCATCACTAGTATGCAAGGTTGGTTCAATATCTGCAAATGAATTAATGTGATACACCACATCAACAAAATGAAAAATAAAACTCATATGGTCATATCAATAGATGCAGAAAAAGCATTTGACAATATCCACCAGCCATTTATGATAAAAACTCATAGCAAAGTGAGAATACAGTGATCATACCTCAACATAATAAAGGCCACATGTGATAAACCCACTACTAACACGGGGAAAAGCTAAAACCATTCCCTTTAAGATCAGGAACAAGACAAGGCTGTCTGCTTTCTCCACTTTAATTCAATATACTTCTGAAGTCCTAGCCACAGCAATCGGATAAGTCAACAAAATAAAAGGCATCCAAATTGGTAAATAGGAAAGAAAGTTGTTATTATATGCAGATGACATGATACTATACATAGAGAACCCCAAAGACCCCATAAAAAATTATTGGATGGCTGGCCGAGTGGCGCGGTGATTAAGCGCTGGCTTGGGAAGCCAGGGGCCCTGGTTCGGGTCCCACATATGAGGGCCAGTGACACTGTCCTCAAAAAAAAAAGAATTTCATTCATTATTAAGGCTGAATAATATTCTATTGTATGTGTACCATATGTTGTAAAGACATTCATCTATGGTTGGGCATGTGCATCATTTTCACATTTTGCCTATTGTAAATAATGCTGCTATTAACATTGGTGTACAGGTATATATTCAAATACTTATTTGAAATTATTTTGGAATAGCTATAAATCATATGGTAATTTTATGTTAAAGTTTTTGAGGACCTGCCATACAGTTTTCCACAGTGGCTGCATCATTCTACCTTTCCACAAACAGTACACAAGGATTCCAGTTTCTCTACATACTCACCAAAACCTGTTATTTTCTGTGTTTTTTTTTTCTGATAATAGACTTCCTAATGTGTGAAGTGGTATCACATCATGGTGTTGATTTGAATGTTCCTGATGATAACTGATGTTGAATATCTTGTCCTGTGCTTACTGTGGATCTCTTGAAGAAATGTCTATTCAAGTACTTGCCAATTTTTAAATTAGATTGTTTTTTATTAAGTTGTAGAAGTTCCTTATGTAGTCTTGATATTAATCCTTTATCAGACATTATTGGCAAACATTTTCTCCCATTCTGTAGGTGGCCTTTTCACTCTAGTTTTAGTGATACTATTCATTAATGAAGAAAAAATTTTTAATTGTGATTAACCTAATTTATTTATATTTCCTTCTGGTGTCTCAGCTTTAGGTGTCATATTAAAATAATTGCCAAATCCAATGTCCCAAAGATTTTCCCCTATGTTTTATTCTAAGGGATTTATAGTTTTAGTTCTTTCCTTAAATCCTATGATCTATTTTGATACCATTTTTGTATATGGTGTAAGGAAAGGATACAACTTTATACTTTTGCAGGTGGCTATCCAGATTTCCCAACATACTTGTTTAAAAGACTGTCCTATCTCCATGAACTGGTCTTGGCATCATAGTTAAAAATAGATTGGACTGTATATGCAATACTTTATTTCTAGGATTTCTGTTCTATTCCATTGGTCTATATGTCTGTGTTTTATGCAAATACAATATTGTTTTGATTATTATAGCTTTTCATTAAGTTTTGAAGTCAGGAATGTAAGACCTCTGATTTTGTTCTTTTTTTCAAGATGGTTTTGGCTATTTTGGGTCCGTTGAGATCCCATATAAATTTTAGGATCAATTTTCTGAAAAACAACATTGTTGTTGTTTTCATTAAAAAATCATTGTGTATATATATATATATATATATATATATATATATATATATATATATATTGCTGTCGGTATTTTGACATTTTTTTTTTGAGGGCAGTGTCACTGGCCCTCACATGTGGGATTCGAACCTGGGCCGCCGACGTCCCAAGCCAGCTCTTAACCACCATGCCACTCGGCTGGCCCAATTTGACATATTAACAATACAATTAAGTTATTCAATTCATGATCATGGGTGTCTTTCCAATTTTTTTCTCAAGATGCATGAAGAGTTTCTCTCTGTGCTAGAGGGACATGGTCAGTGGTATCAATTTAATGAACCCAGGATTGATTTGAGGTCCTTTTAAAAATTCTTTAAATTATAAGTTACATTGCTTACGTGAGATAATCCCTGCATAATTTGGCAGGAATAAGCTACCGGTTTGTCACAACAAAATTATCACCGTCTTGACCCAAAATGGTGGCCTATTGTACTGATCATTTTGTATAAGATGTGCTAATGATATAGGTGAACTCAAAATATAAAACACATTGAACATGTGAGATAAACAACTATTTCAATAATATGAAAGGAAAAGGAAAAAGCATTTTTTTCTGGTATTGACACATATGGTCATAATTTTTTTTTTGAGGGCAGTGTCAAGGGCCCTCATATGTGGGGCCTGAACCAGGGCCACTGGCTTCCCAAGCCAGCACTTAACCACCGTGCCACTCAGCAGGCCCAATTTTTTAAGTCTACATTATATGTGGTCTTGGATGTGAGAACCTGCAGAGTACTATGTGGTCTTCCATTATTGTATTCATTAGTTGTGGGGTGGGGGAAGTAGTTATAAAGCTATTGCAAATTTACTTCATAAGGATCCCAAGGGATAGCAGCTTTTTGATTGAATGCAGAGATTCTAGCAAAGATCTGAAGTAGGTTTTGCAGTTAAATGGTGTGGAATCACATAAACTTCTAAGTGGATTATTTGCTAACCAGACTAAACTCAATATATCACAAAGACTATTAAACATATTCACACATATACACACAAATGCACATACTTCTTTTCCAACAAAATAACTATGACATATCAAAGGACTCTGAATAGACTAGATGATGTTTTAAATGGTGTTGAGGGAAGCTGGTTGTAGTGGATTTGAAATATTCAGTTTCTTTGAAGAAGAGATATTCCTTCTGTGTACTGGATTTGTTCAATATTCAGAAACAATCTATTCATGATATTCTTATAGTAATATGATATAAATTTGTGTTTTGTATGTTTTTTCAACTCACATTGTAAGAATTCTATTCAGCTAAATCAGAGACCTCGTTGCTCTGAGTTTTGATTTATACAGGGTATTTTTGGATATTTAATGAGTAAACATATAAACAAATGGACTGCCTTCCAGTGTGTATTTTTAAATGCCTGGGGTTATTATAATTTTGAATAAACAAGATACAAAACATAGCATGCCCAATTGTTATTTGCTGGGACCTATGACTGATTTGTTTCATTTAACTTTAAAAAGATCACAACTGCATCATCGTACTTAAAATTTACTAATTTTGTGCAAAATTCTGGCAAGTATGAACTTTCTTGCAAGCATTCCAGCATATTCTATATTAAAAATATTGAAACAAAAAGATCAACCTTACTTTTTTTTAAGGTTTAGTTTTTGTTTTTGGTAAGGTAAACCTACTATGTTTTCATTAAATTGAAACCATACTATATCGTTAAGTGTAAAATATCATTTTTCTCCATAAGAAACTAAAGGAGGCTTGAAAATGAGGAAAGGTCATTGGACGTGGCCTCCTGTTAACTCTTCAGGAGGTTGTTGTGTTAGTTTTTTTCTATCTATTTATACACACTGACATGGTACAATGTTTTATTTCTATGATTCTAAATCCAGTATCATTTGCACTGATTAGTTAATGTCTATAAAGTATTAGGCATCATTCTGGCAGAATCATAATGGTAATAAAAACTAAATTAAATTAAATTAAGATTATTCTGATTCACAACCCAAAAAATAACTTCCTCCAAAAATGGAAACTATTTATACTCATTGCTTTATAAGGTAATATGAACAAATCTTCAGCCTTAAGTATATGGATGGATGTTTCCTAAAGATTACAGTTAACCCAAGCCACAGACTAAAACTAATCATGGTCAAATCCAAGACAAACTACTGATTCTCAGTAGGGCAACAAAATGTGACATTTTAATTTTTGTCTATTCCTATCACACAGTAGTGTAGTAGCCTAAAGCTGCAGAGAGTGGAGAGATCTGACCTCTTTTAGAGTGCTTTTAAATTGAACATTCTTACAGCACAATAAATATTTTATGCAAACTTATTGGTCCCTGGAAAGTCAGTGATTTCAAAGTGTGGTTACTATTTTATTTGACTCAGTTATTTTAACTATAGCAAATTATTGGAATATCTCAGATGCCTGACTGTAATTTCAGATGGGTAATATAGAGTCTGGCCTGGAATCTTAAATAATATACTGCAAAACTAAATGAAAATAAAGAACTTTGGTTATCTTGACACATTTCTTGCAATCTAATAGGATTCATTCATTCAGAAGACTGTGCACATGCCTTATAAATACCCATGAAGGGAATAGATCCCAGTTATTTATGTCTGGATGATCTTTTTATTTTTTTTTTAGCTGAGCCATCCTGCCACCTGTTGGCAGCTTAACGGCAGCTCAGCTTGGGATGGGCATCAAACTGCTGTTGTTCAGAGCTCAGCTCGCACTCTTGAGTGAGCTCTTAACCAACTGAGCCACTTGGCCAGCCCTGGATGATCTTCATATCCTGTGCAAGCAGGGAGCAAAATATAAAGCTGTCTTGTAAAGTTCCAGAAGTTTGGAAGCATTTTTTCTTAAATGAATCCCCTTTACAAAAGGTGGAGATATTGAAGAGACCTTCTGATGAATCCTTGCCTGACTACTAACTTATACTGAGATTAGTGTGATCCCTAGGTGCCCACGCTTAACAGTAAAACAATAACTTAACTACAAAAAAAAATGTGAGAGCACTCTGTTTCTACACACTGCCAGGAATACAGAATCTACATTATTAGTCCAATATTGTTGCTGTGCTAATAAGCAGCAACAAGAAAGTTCAAAAGAAAAAACAGCAAAAAACAGATTCTGTGTGTGTAGCAGATCTGATAGCAGACTTATAGCAATATATCATCTAAAATATTTAGTTTTCAACCAATAATTAAGATATATATATATATATATATATATATATATATATATATATATGAAAGTATGTCACATACAAAGATTCTCTTTGTATGTTAAAGTAGTCAACAGCAACAAAAAATAGACTTCATTGGCTACTATACTTTCAAACAAATTAAGGAAACCATGTCTAAAGGATTTAACAGAAGTATGGGGACAAAGTATTGCCAAATGGAGAATATGTATAAAAACAAAGAGAATATAAATAAAAGAATAAAAAAGAAATCTGATGTTTAAATGGAAATTTTACTAGAGAGTCTAAAACAAACATGAGCTGGCAGAAAAAGAAATATCAGTCTTGAAAATTGGCCATTAAAGGGTTATGTATTCAAAGGATCAAAGAGAAAAAAGAAATAAGAAAAAGGAATAGAGCCTCAGAGACCTGTGAGATATCATCAAGTATATTAAACTACTGGTGAGTCCAGTAGACAAGATAAATTTCACATAATGGAATAAAAAAATACTTGAAGAAATAGTGCATAAAAATTTTCTTAATTTTTAAAAATAAAATATTAAGTTATACACTCCAGAAACTTAAAAAAATCTCCAACTAGGAAAAACTCAGAGACCCATATCTAGACACATCACAAATTAAAGAAAGTCATACACAAAGAGAAGATCTTGAAATTGGTAAGAGAAAACCAAATACTATCATGTAAAAGACATCATTTAATAATTAACAGGTGACTTCTCATCAGAAAACATAGAGATGAAAAGTTAGTGAGAGGACATTAAAACTGTTAAAAAAAAACACCAAAAGTAACGAAAACTTCTATACCCAGCTAAACAATCCTTCAAAATGCAGGAGAAATTAAGACAGTTCCAGGTAAACAAAAGCTGAGAGAATTTGCCAATAGCAGAGCTGCCTTACAAGAAATAGTAAAGAGGGCCGGCCGAGTGGCGCGGTGGTTAAGCGCTGGCTTGGGAAGCCAGTGGCCCTGGTTCAGGTCCCACATATGAGGGCCAGTGGCACTACCCTCAAAAAAAAATTATATATATATATATATATATATATATATATATATATATATATATATATATATATATATATGATGTAGGCTTTAACCACAAGAGAGTTGGATTGGCTAAACTAATACCAGACAAAGTAGACTTTACAACAAAAAATTGTGTTACATAAACTGAAATACATTATATAATGAAAATGCAGTCAATCCATCAGGAATACATAAAGGAGATACAAAACTTTCATTGAAGTTTTACTCTGATGTTAACTAATCCTCATCCAGCCAACATACTTTCCATACATATTACTGTGAAATGAATATATTTAAAATACAGCTCAGGGAAATTGGACATTCTATTTCCCCAAATACACTAAACCCTGTATTGATTTATAGTTCATTTATTTTGAAACATTCTACAATTTAAAGTTAGAAAAAATTCTGTATGCAATATGTCTGTGATTCTCCAGTCTACACCTCTACTCCAAATCTAAATCATCCCAGACAACCCTAAGAACACGAAACATATAACAAGATATAATATAGAATATAAAAGAAAAATATATTACTTAAAGTAAAAAAAAAATGCCTATTTTTATTCTTTTAGAACTTTCCTATTCACCTATTTAAACTGCAGAGGTCTCTGTGGAATTTGTCTGAAAATTATTTTCAGAATATTTGCTTTTTTTCATTTTCTAGTATACCATATTTTTTAGCATTATATGACCAAACATTGTTCTAATTTATCCCTTTGTTCTCATTAGTTCTTTCATTCTAACAAGTTAACAATAAAAATATGCTTTTTTATTTTGTTCTTTAAGTATGTCCAAAAGGGATAAAAATAATCCGTGTTTAATATTTTTTTGCTATACTGTCTATTGAAAACGGATTTGATAAAGCTTTCTTTTTCTATCTATGATCTTTGCCTATGCTCTGAAGCCTGATGATTAGCACTAAAGAATAGTTAGAAAATGCATTGCACTTTCAATACAGAAAGTTCATTTAATGTCAAGTATTATTCAGAACTGTCTTCAACGCAGCAGTTTTGCCTGATTAAGAATCCAGGCTTTCATCCTTGTGTGTGAGAAATTCTATTACAAACTATTGCTTCTTTTCATTTGCTCAACACTATTTGAAAATAATGTTCCATTGATAGTTTTCATGAATATATTTGTCCTATTGTTAAAGCTGGATTGTTGTTTAATGAAATTATTTCAGTTACATGTTGACTAAACCATACTTTTTTAAATTAAGGTTTATTAGGGTGACAATGGTTAATAAAGATACATAGGTTTCAAGTATACTGTTCTGTAATACATCATCTATATATTCCATTGTGTGCTCACCACCCAGAGTCAGTTCTCTTTTAATCACCATATATTTAATCCAGTTTATCCTCATCTGCAACCCCCCTTTCACCTTACCTTCTGATAACCACTAAATTTGTCTATGTCTATCAGTTTTTATTTCTTTGTTTGTTTGTCTTGTTTCTTTGTTGCCTTCAGTTTTATATCCCACATATTAGTGAATTCATATGGTTCCCAACTTTTTCTGTCTGACTTATTTTGTTTAGCATAATAATCTCAGGATCCATCTATGTTGTCACAAATGGTACTATTTCATCTTTTCTTATGGCAGAATAGTATTTCATTTTGTATATATACCACATCTTCTTTATCCAATCATCTATTGAAGGACACTTTCAGCGCTGGCCTGGGAAGCGAGAGGTCCCGGTTCGGTCCCACATATGAGGGCCAGTGACACTGCCCTCAAAAAAAAAAAAGTAATTGAAGGACACTTTCATTGTTTCTGTGTCTTGGCCACCATAAAGAAAGTTGCAATGAACATCAGAGCACATATATCTTTGTGGATAAACATTTTCAGATTCTTGGGGTTGATACCCAGGAGGGGGATTGCTGGGACATACGGTAATTCTATTCTTAATTTTTTGGAGGAATCTCCACACTGATTTCCATAGCGACTGCACAAATCTGCTTTCCAACAAACAGTTTACGAGGGTTCCTTTTTCTCCACAGCCTCTCCAACACATGTTATTATTCTCTCCTTGATAATAGCCATTCTAACAAGTGTGAGGTGATATCTCATTATGGTTTTTGTTTGTATTTCTCTGATGATTAGTGATGTTGAGCATCTTTTCATATGTCATTGGCCATTAGTATGTCCTCTTTCGGGAAATGTCTATTCAGGTCATCTGCCCATTTTTTAATTGGATTGTTTGGTTGTTATTGTTGTTTGTTTATTTGTTTGAATTGTATGAGTTCTTTACATATTTTGGTTATTAGTCCCTTATCAAAGGAAGTGTTTACAAAAATCTCCCATTTGATGTTTGCCTCTTTACTTTGTTGATGGTTTCTTTTCCTGTGCAGAAACCTTTTAGTTTGATATAGTCCCATTCATTCATTTTAGCTTTTACTTCCCTTGACTTTGAGATCAAATACATAAAATCCTCTTTGAAACCAAGGTTCATAAGTATAGTAACTGTGATTTCTTCTATGTAGTTTATTGTTCCAGTTCTTATGTTTAGGTCATTGATCCATTTTGAGTTAATGTTGGTACACTGTGACAGATAGTAATAAAAAATCATCAGATTTGTATGGAATCACAAAAGACCTTGAATAGCCAAAGCAATCCTAAGGAAAAAGAATAATTCCAGAGGTATCATACTCCCTGATCTCAGCTTGTACTACAGAACAATAATAATCAAAACAATATGGTATTCTCAGAAAAACAAACACACAGACCAATGGAATAGAATTGAAAACCCAGAAATAAACCCACATAAATATGAACATAATTTTTCACAAACAAGCCAAAAACATACAAAGGAGAAAAGACAGCCTCTTCAACAAATGGTGCTGGGAGAATTAGGAAGTCACATGCAAAAAAATAAAACTAAACCATACAAATTTAAAATATTTCATATAGTAAGAATTGGGTAAATATTTCCACCAAAAATTTTTTAAAAGTTAAACTTTATATTTAGTCAATGCTTTAATATACAGAGAAGAAGTTCTCAGTTGGTTTAAAATAAATGTTTTAAGCTTATAAAATACTGCTGTTGCTCAGAGCTCAGCTCGCACTCTTGAGCGAGCTCTTAACCAACTGAGCCACTCGGCCAGCCTAAAACATGATATTTTGAACTTAACATTAATATCTCAGATAGGTAATGAAAAACTGTGTTACAATTTATCTAAGTTATTTTTAAAAGTTCACAAATAATGATTAAAATATTTAAGAAATGATTTTGAATAATGCAACTTTAATCATTCGTGGAATTTAACTAGATTATATATGTTACACATGATAAATGCAAAAATGTGGAAATGTACAAAGATAAATGTTATATGTAGTCCTGTGGTATGTAAACTTTTGAAATCACTTTCTTTCACTTACAGACATAAGTGCCTTAGGTACTCCAATACAATAGCATCACTATTCATAGGTTGAAATCAACATAAAACAACTGCATTACAATGAAGATGAGGTACTTAACAACTGAAGTTACTCGGACAAGTGTCCAAAGCCAATCTTTTAAAACAGGTACATTTTGGAATTCTGCTACATATAATGAGAAATATTAATGTATGACTTTATGAGCTCATACATGGACACTTAGCCTAAATTATTCATTATAGTTTGAATGTTTTCATTTTTTTCTTAAACTCATGCCCATAATTATACAATTGGTCTAAATTATATCCATTACCTACTTTTTCTAATGATATATTTGATGAATTTACTCTTTTTGAATAAATTTGTCCTATTATTGAATCCCTAATGAACTGTAAGAACTGAGAATCCTTCAGGCTTAAGAGGGCATTAGATATAGGGTTTCTACCTTAAAATGGTTTGCAACAGACCATTTTATATTTAGGAAACTCACCCCAATAAACTTTAATTTAAAAAAAAGAAAAACAAACAAATTCAGTATAAAAGTTTATACCCTACCATCTAGTCCAGTAAAATATAGTTTGTTACCTACATTTTCCCAATTTTTCAAGGACAAAAGTAATTTGTCTGATTTTTTTTCCTTATTATTTTCTCTTTTGTCAGTAAACACATTTTTTGTAGGGGCCCAAGAGACAAAAAATGAATTTTCTGTCAAATTTGTAAATTGTAATTAGGAGCAGGACAGCATTTTTACTAAAAAAATTGAGATCACATTATAGTTCAGATTTACCCATTTTATAAATTAAAGTTTATTGTGGTGACAATGGTTAGTAAAGTTACACAGGTTTCAAGTGTGCAATTTTGTAATACAACATTGTATGTTCACCACTCAGAGTCAGTTTATCCTTATGGTGAATGTTAACATCACGTATTATTAGGTTTTGTGCTTTTATGACATGTTTAAGAAACAGAATATTTTCAATTTACTTAATCATTGTATATTTCTGCTTAGTGGAGTAATGAAATCATATTACTTCTCGGTTTTTATTATCCATCTTCCAGTGTTCTATCATTAATAATAGACTGGCAAGTTTGAAAATAATGCTTTTTGTTAAATATTTCTGAGTTTCTTGCATGTCATGCTTTTTTTTTTTTTTAAACTGAGCCATCTTGCCACCTTTTGGCACATCAACGGCAGCTCAGCTCGGGCTGGGCATCTAATTGCTGTTGCTCAGAGCTCAGCTCACACTCTTGAGTAAGATCTTAACGAACTGAGCCACTCGGCCAGCCTTTGGATGCCATAGGGTTGAACAAAACTAAAAGTTATTAACATTTATTGCATTCCAAGAACATGAAAAAAAACACCCATTTGAAAATAAGTATTTCTAATTTCTCAAATTATTTTTGGTTTGAGTAATGAGTAACAATCCATTTTCTTTACTCACTGGGTTTTAATTCACCATCAGAGTTAACTCCAGAGGATTTTATTTCTACATCTAGGGAGACACTTGTTCCCTGTCATTCTTTTCTTTAAAACATTTTATTGGGGAATTGGGGGAGGGGAACAGCATTGGGGAATGGGAGAAGGGGAATAGACAAGTTGCTGTCTCTTTGTTCTTCAGTCTAGTTGAAGAGGACGTTGCTTTACTGGCCCATGTTGGTATCGTCCTTGCACTCTTCCCGGATAAGGCAGATCGGTCGCCGGCCTCTTGATGGTCACTCACCACGGCTATTGGAAGCTCACGCTGGCTGCCAGCTGCTCATGCTGGCTGGCGGCCACTCACTGTAGCCTATGGTAGCCCACTGTAGCAGGGGCTGCAGCCTACACCATTGCCGGGGCTCACACAGCCCAGCTCCAGGTGGAGCTGTTGTTAGCTGTAGAGGGCAGTGTCACTGGCCCTCGTATGTGGGATCCTTACCGGGGCCGCTGACGTCCCAAGCCAGCTCTTAACCAATGTGCCACTCAGTCGGCCCTTCTCTGTCATTCTGAATTGAGAGCAGCAACCCAAGTCACACACCAGTAAAAAAAAACAGCCGTAAAAATGTCACATCAAAATGAATTACACGCGGTGGTTGAGTGCTGGCTTGGGGAGCCAGTGGCCCCAGTTCGGGTCCCACATATGAGGGCCAGTGACAATGCCCTCAAAAAAAAATGAATTACAGTACAGTAAATGGATTCGGTAGCTATCTGTGCATCTGTCAGGACATTACCAATCTTGATTATCACATGTCATATGTATGAACCATTTATCATGGTTGATTTTGCCTGCTGCAAAATATACACTGACAATTATAGCAATTGCCTTCACAATCTAAAACCTTGGCATAAACCTATCATAAAAACTGTGTGATACCAGTGGAAGTATGAGCACATATATTCATTGAAAAAAACAGCAATTATACAAGGAAAGAGAAAAGATTAAAGATGGATTGATGGATTAAAAAATGCACCTTAAGGCAATAATACTTATCTCTGGATAATGGCATTAAATACATTTTTTACATGCAATATTATTTTGTATTAGTTTCAGGTGTACAACGTTTAGTGTATGATGAATAGAGGATATCAAATTGGAATGGGAAAGAGTTATTTTTCAGGTAAATATGTTAGAATAAATGTTTATTTAGTAAAAATGTATTTTTCTCTATAACTATACCTGTATGTTTACTTTATATTTTATACTTAAATAGGTTCTACATGTATTGAAACAGTGGTTGAAGTCCAGGAGATAAATGTTGGAATAATTTTTTGAGCCCTCTCAATATATATATTGCAGCTGTGCTCACTTGAACGAAGATATTGGGAAAAATTGAAATATCAAAAATAGAAGATTAGTTAAACAAATAATGGTACATCAAATCAAAGGACCTTTACAAAAAAGTCGTAAGAATGACAATTCATTTTATTGACATGAAAAACATGTATAGTATAATATAGTATTGATATAATTAACCAAGATACAAAACTGCATGTATAGCGTGGCAGAGATAGGGGGTAAAAGAGAGAAAAGGAGGGCTGGCGGAGTGGCACGGTGGTTGGGCGCTGGCTTGGGAAGCCGGCGACCCCGGTTCAGATCCCACATATGAGGTCCAGTGACACTGCCCTCAAAAAAAAAAAAAAGACAAAGAAGGATTAGAAAAAACACACTATAAAACAATAATGTTTATTGGTGAATGTTGGAATTAAAATGCACTGTTTTAACATTCAATATCATTTTATATTAGTTTCAAGTGTACATCACAGTGGTTAGACATTTATATAATTTATGCAGTGGTGTTCCTGATTAGTCTAGTACCCAACTGGCACTATACATAGTTGTTGCAAGATTATAAGCTATATTCTCTATGCTGTACTCTACATCACCATGACTACATTGTAACAACCTAAAATACATTGTTCTTATTTTATTTCCTCTTTGTCTTGTTTTATCTGTATTTTCAAATTTGTCTTCCATATGATATATATATATATATATATATATAATTTTAACCAGTTTTTCCACTTAACATTAATATTTTTATTCATCTCTCTTTTTACAGTGTCAGCATGATATAAATACAACCTGTTGAAAAATGAAAATTGAAAAATCCTGTTAACTGTGTTTCTGGTCCCCATATTTATTTCTATGAAATGAACTTAAAGATTAGTTGTCTTACAGGAAGGATAGACTTACACTGGATAGTAAATGTAAACTATATCTATTAAACTGTAATTATCATAGTATTTTAAACTGCAAAAACTTTAAAAATCAGAAATATAATTCTATCTTCCTGGAGATAAGGGAACAGTAATCAGTACTGTTTTTTATTTAATGTGACTATTGAACATATATTTCTCAAAAGACTAGGTGAAAATTGTAAAGAACAACAAAGAAAAAAAGCCATGCAACTTAAAAAGCAAAGAAGTGAAATGGCTAAATTATTCACCACAAACTTCTGGTCATTCCTTCCAGTACTGTGTACTTTTAGATTAAATTAAACTGTCCCCTGTGATAAGAAGTATAAATCAGATTCAAGATTCAAGGAGTTGTTTTCTAAAAGAATCGCTAATCATCTGGTTCACCTTGGCATCTTCTCGTTCTTAAACATGTCTGCAAATTTCTGAGCCTCATAGAAACACTCTTTTCCCCCTAAGGTAGTCAGATTTCCTGCAAATATAATCCTTAAATATTTCACCTGGAATTAAGACAAGGAAATTAAAAAAGATCACCTGATTCCAAAATCTCACAACAGAAGACTATAGCTTAAGAAAGCAGACACATTTGGATGAGAGAAACTTACACTCTACTAAACAGAGATGTTTATTATATTGATTGATCACTTTTGTATTATTTCTGTCATTGTTTCTGTCATTCATTTCCATGATCTGACCCACTCCAACAATTTTTCTCTTACTTGTTATTTTTATTTTATTTTATTTATTTATTTTTTTGGAGGGCAGTTTCACTGGCCCTCATATGTGGGACCCGACCGAACCCGGGCAGCTGGCTTCCCAAGCCAGCGCCCAACCACCGTGCCACTCAGCCGGCCCTATATTATTTTTTTTTTAAGATTTTATTGGGGAATTGGTGGAGGGGAACAGCGTTGGGGAATCGGGGAAGGGGAACAGACAAGCTGCTGTCCCTCTGCTCTTCAGTCCAGCCGCGGAGGATGTTGCCTCACTGTTGGTATCGTCATTGCGCTCTTCCCGGATGAGGCAGACCGGTCGCCGGCCTCTGGATGTCGCTCACCGCGGCCATTGGCAGCTCACGCTTGACTGCCAGCCGCTCACGCTGGCTGCGGGCCACTCACTGCAGCCCACGGCAGCCCACTGCAGCAGGGACTGCAGCACGCACCATCACCGGGGCTCACACAGCCCAGCTCCAGGTGGAGCTGCCGTCAGCTGTAGAGGGCAGTGTCACTCGCCCTCATGTGGGATCCGAACCGGGGCCGCTGGCATCCCAAAACCACCGCCCAACCAATGCGCCACTCGGCTGGCCCCCGGCCCTATATTTTTGATTGAAGTATGGCTACACCCACTTTTCTCTGGATGCCACATGCTTGTAGTATCATTTACCAGAGTATCATTTTCCACCTGTCTCTTTGAGTCTGTGTGTGTCTTTACAGCTGAGATGTGACTCCTGAAGGTAGCATAAAAGTTGTGATCAAACAATACTGTGAAAATTTAAATTTATATATATATATATATATATATATATATATATATATATATATACAGTAAAAGACACATTGTCATTAACCTCCCTCTAAATGCTCCCCCTCACTTTGAGCACTCTTATCCTATCATTCTTGCCACTTTGCGAAGCAGTTCTGGAAGTTCTTTTTTTTTTTTTTTTTTTTTAGGGCAGTGTCACTGGCCCTCATATGTGGGACCTGAACTGGGGCCACTGTCTTCCCAAGCCAGCACTTAACCACCGCGCCACTTCGCCGGCCCTGGAAGTCCTTTTCCATGGGTGTCCTTAGTTGTGCTGTCATGACTGCCTTGATATCCTGAATCACTTTGACTTTTGGGAAGAGCCAGAAGTTGCATTGTGCCAGTTCTGGTGAATAAGGTGGATGAGGACACACCATAATGTTTTGTTTGACAGAAATTGCTAGATACTAGAAGTAATGTATCACACGGAGTGTTGTCATGATGGTGGATAATATGGCACACTTTAAAAAGAACCTTATCTCGGGCCGACCGAGTGGTGCAGTAGTTAAGTGCTGGCTTGGGAAGCCAGAGGCCCCAGTTCGGGTCCCACATATGATGAGGGCCAATGACACTGCCCTCAAAAAAAAAAAAAAGAACCTTATCTCAACTGTATCTTACACCTGACTGATTTCATCAAACACGATGAAGCTTGTTCCACACTGTTATTTTTTTTTTGAGGGCAGTGTCACTGGCCCTCATATGTGGGACCCGAACTGGGGCCGCTGACTTCCCAAGCCAGCGCTTAACCACCACGCCTCTCGGCCGGCCCCACACTGTTATTATACTAAGGTTCAATGCACCACTTCCCATATTGAAGATCCCTGTCTTTTCATTGGATGGCACTTGGCAGCAGCATTCACTGCATTTTGTGATCACAACAGAAAGGCTCCATGTCACACATCCCTTCTGGTATGGCAATTTCTGTCAAATAAAAACATTACAATGTGTACTCATCCACCGTATTCACCAAATCTGTTTCCAAGGGACTTCCTGCTCTTCTGCAAAATCAAAATGACCATGAAAGGTAAACATTTTGAGTCAATTCAGAACATCAAGGCAGCCATGGCAGTGCAATTAAGACATTCATGAAAGAGGTCTTCCAGAATAGCTTCAAAAAGTGGCAAGAATGATCAGATAAGTGTGTTCCAAGTGGGTCAGAGTATTCTGAGGGGGATTTATGGCACTGTGTCTTTACTGAATATTTTTTTATTTAAACATTCACCATATTTTGTGATCAGACCTCATAATTCTATACAATAACTAAAGGTATATCACTGCTTTATACTTTTTGCTATTTACTTCATTAGTATTTTTTTCTAAGGGAAATTTGATATATGAAAATGTACCATATCTAAATTTGAGTATTTCTATTAGACTCAGGAAATCTCAGCAATAATAAATTTGTGGGCTCCTTTTATTCCTATTTTTAAAATAGGAAAAGAATGGAATTTTATAGCAAGATATTTTTTTAACAGGGCAGTGTCACTGGCCCTCATATGTGGGATCCGAACTGGGGCTGCTGGTGTCTCAAGCCAGCTCTTAACCACCACGCCACTCGGCCAGCCCATATAGCAAGATACTTAATTGTAGTTTTTCTCATTGTCCTTAAAGACATAATTGACTTAGTTCTGGTGCTAAAGTATATCCACCTGAATTCAGAAAAGTGGAAAATCCATATATTTGATCAATGTGATGTACTCCATCACATTCCAGAAATATATTACAGAAAGGCATCATAACTCCCTGATAACCATATTTTTCTGTCAAGTACTCCTTCATATTTCTTGGCAGGAGTACACCAATGATCTCTATACATCATATATACATATATATGTTTGTGATGACATATGCTGCCTTCTTACTGTTTTGTGCAAAATGGGATATGTACTTTGAGCCTCTTTACAAGCAAAATTCTGAGAAATTTTGTCATTCTGTCTTCAAAATTAATTGAACATTGTGACAAGGAGAAAGAATAATACTAAATTATTCAAAAATTAAATATTTGAGATTATGCAATGAAGTTAAAAAAATAATTATAAGACAGAAGTTTCAAGATACTAGATTAGGTAAACAGTATGCCTATTGCTTCCCAGAATCACATCAACGTTACAACTAAATTATAAAACAATCAACCTCAACAATCATCTCAAGACTAGCTGAACAGAACCTCTATAATGAAGGTTATAAAGAAAAGGCCACACTGAGACTGGTAAGAGGCACAGAGACATGAAACAGGTTGAACCTAAATATACAGGTAATGATTGAACACTAGGAGGGACACCTCAGTGGCAGAGGTCCTCCCTGAAGAGGGACAGATCCTAGTGCCACACTGGACTCCCCAACCCAGGTGTCCTGTGCCAGGAAGAATAGTCCCCACAACATCTGATAGTGAAAATCATCAAGGATGCTGTCCATCTATCCTGGTGAGATGGGAAGTGGCGAGAAACACAGGTGTCTTCTTTTTTTTTTAATTTTATTTATTTATTTTTAATTAGTTTCAGGTGTACAACACAGTGCAATAGTTATACATTTTACCCCTCAAAGTGAAAACACCCCACCCCCAGTTCACCACCCCGCTCCCTCCCCCATATCATATATATCTATTACTCTTCCTCTGACTCTCTTCCACAGTATAATCCACATCCCGTGACTATCTATGTATATATTCAATTACAGTAGGTATACAACCTCCGCTTTAGTCATACAGTGCAGTGATCAAACCTCTACTCCATCCATGAAATGGTCTCCCTAACAAGACCTATGACCATCTGACATTCCACAGAATATTTACAACATTATTAATTATATTCCCCAAACTGTTTTTCATTTCCCAGTGGCATTATTGTAGTTGCCTATTTTTGCTGTCTAATCCCTTCCCCTTCTCCCTCATTCCCATCCCCCTCCCAATTAGCAACCCTGATTTTTCCTCTATATCTATGAGACAGTTTCTGTTTACTTTGCTCATTCATACAGTTTTTCAGATTCCACATATGAGTGAGATCATATTGTATTTGTCTTTCTCTGACTGACTTATTTCACTTAACATAATAGTCTCTAGGTACATCCATATCATTGCAAATGGTACGATTTCATTCTTCTTTATAGCAGAGTAATACTCCAATGCATAAATATACCACAGTTTCTTAATCCAGTCATCTACTGATGGGCATTTTGGTTGTTTCCAAGTCTTAGCTATTGTAAATAGTGCTGCTATGAACATAGGGGTACATAAATTTTTTTGAATAAGTGTCTTGGTATTTTCAGGATAAATACCTAGGAGTGGAATTGCTGGTTCAAAAGGTAGCTCTATTTCCATTTCTTTGAGATACCTCCATACTGACTTCCATAGTGGCTGCACCAATCTGCAATCCCACCAACAGTGCAGCAGGGTCCCCTTTTCCCCACAGCCCCGCCAGCACTTGTTGTTTGTTGATTTATTGATGATAGCCATTCTGAATGGAGTGAGGTGGTATCTCATGGGGGTTTTTATTTGCATTTCCCTAATGACCAGTGAGGTTGAACTTTTTTTCATATGCCTGTTGGCCATCTGTATGTCCTCTTTAGAGAAATGTCTCTTCATATCTTCTGCCCACTTTTTAATTGGGTTGTTTGTTTTTTTGGTGTTGAGTTTCATGAGTGTTTTATAAATTTTGGATATTAACCCCTTATCAGATATATCGTTGGCAAATATATTCTCCCATTCAGTAGTCTTCCTTTTTGTTTTATTAATGGTTTCCTTTGTTGTGAAAAAACTTTTAAGTCTGATATAATTCCATATGTTCATTTTTTCTTTTACTTCCCTTGCCCGTAGGGATGTATCAGTAAAAATACTGCTCTTGGTAATGTCTGCAAATGTACTGCCTATATTTTCTTTTAGGATTTTTATGGTTTCAGGTCTTACATTTAAGTCTTTAATCCATTTTGAATTTGTTCTTGTATAAGGCGTAAGGAGGTGGTCCAGTTTCATTTTTTTGCATGTGTCAGTCCAATTTTCCCAGCACCATTTATTGAATAGACTATCTTTACTCCAGTGTAAATTCTTGCTTCCCTTGTCATAGATTAACTGTCCATAAATGCCTGGATTTATTTCTGGGTTCTCTGTTCTGTTCCACTGATCGATGTGTCTGTTTTTATGACAATACCAAACTGTCTTGATTACTGTAGCCTTGTAGTAGGTTTTGATGTCTGGTAGCATGATCCCCCCGACTTTGTTCTTATTTCTCAGAATTGCCGAGGCTATTCTGGGTCTTTTATGATTCCATATAAATTTTAGGATTATATTTTCTATTTCTGTGAAAAATGCCCTTGGTAGTTTGATAGGAATTGCATTCAATCTATATATTGCTTTAGGCAGTATGGACATTTTAACTATATTAATTCTTCCTATCCATGAGCATGGTAGGTGTTTCCATTTATTTGTATCCTCTATGATTTCTTTCTTCAGTGTCTTATAATTTTCTGAGTACAGATCTTTCACTTCTTTGGTTAAATTTATTCCTAGGTATTTTATAGTTCTTGACGCAATTGTAAATGGGACAATTTTCTTAATTTCCCTTTCCATTAGTTTATTATTGGTATATGCAAATGCCACTGATTTCTGAACATTGATTTTATATCCTGCTACTTTACTGAATTCGTCTATCAGTTCCAATAGTTTTTTGATGGAGTCTTTGGGGTTCTCTATATACAGTATCATGTCATCTGCATATAATAATGACAATTTTACTTCTTCCTTGTCAATTTGGATGCCTTTTATTTCTTTTTGTTTTCTGATTGCTGTGGCTAGAACTTCCAGCACTATGTTGAATAAAAGAGGAGAAAATGGACAGCCTTGTCTTGTTCCTGATCTTGAGGGGAATGGTTTTAGCTTTTCCCCATTGAGTATGATGTTAGCTGCAGGTTTATCATATATGGCTTTTATTGTGTTGAGATATGATCCCTGTATTCCCACTTTGCTAAGGGTTTTTAACATAAATGGCTGTTGGATTTTGTCAAATGCTTTTTCTGCATCTATTGAAATGACCATGTGATCTTTATCCTTCATTTTGTTGATGTGGTGTATCACATTAATTGATTTACGGATGTTGAACCAACCTTGCGCACTAGGGATGAATCCCACTTGATCATGATGTATGATCTTCTTAATATATTGCTGAATTCTGTTTGCTAATATTTTATTGAGAATTTTTGCATCTATATTCATCAGGGAGATTGGCCTGTAGTTTTCCTTTTTCGTGATGTTTTTATCTGGTTTTGGAATCAGGGTGATAGTGGCTTCATAAAAAGAGTTTGGGAGCCTTCCTTCCTTCTGGATTTTTTGTAATAGTTTGAGAAGAATAGGTGATAGTTCTTTTTTGAATGTTTGATAAAATTCACTTGTGAAGCCGTCTGGTCCAGGGCTATTGTTTTTTGGGAGCTTGTCAATTACTGATTCAATTTCCTTGGTAGTAATCAGGGTATTTATATTTTCTGTTTCTTCATGCGTTAGCTTTGGAAGGTTGTATGCTTCTAGAAAATTATCCATTTCTTCCAGATTGTCAAATTTGTTGGCATATAGTTGCTCATAGTAATTTCTTAGAATATTTTGTATTTCTGTGATGTCTGTAGTCATTTCCCCTCTTTCATTCCTGATTTTGCTAATTTGAGTCCTCTCTCTCTCTTTTTTTTTTTGATGAGCCTGGCTAGAGGTTTGTCAATTTTGTTTATCTTCTCAAGAAACCAGCTCTTGGTTTCATTGATCATTTGAATTGTTTTTCTGTTCTCTATATGGTTTATTTCTGCTCTGGTCTTTATCATCTCCTTTCTTGTACTCCCCTTGGGCCTCTTTTGCTGTTCTCTTTTCAGTTCCCTTAGGTGAAAGGATAACCTGTTGATTTGAGATTTTTCTTCCTTCTTTAGGTAGGCCTGCAATGCTATAAACTTCCCTCTTAGGACTGCTTTCGCAGCATTCCAGAGATTTTGGGTCGTAGTGTTTTCATTTTCGTTTGTCTCGAGGTATCTTTTGATTTCCTCCTTGATCTCATTTGTGACCTACTCACTATTTAATAGCATATTGTTTAGCCTCCATTTATTTGTCAGCTTCCCGGATTTCTTCTTATAATTGATTTCTAGTTTCATAGCATTGTGGTCAGAGAACACAGTTGAAATGATTTCAATCTTCTTAAATTTATTGAGACTTGTTTTGTGGCCTAACATGTGGCCTATCTTAGAAAATGTTCCATGTGCACTTGAAAAGAACGTATATTCTGTAGCTTTGGGATGAAATGATCTGAAAATGTCTGTTAAATCCAGCTGGTCTAATGTGTCATTTAAGGTCGCTGTTTCCACATTGATTTTCTGTGTGGAGGATCTGTCCATTAGTGACAGCGGGGTGTTGAAGTCCCCTACTATGATAGTGTCACTGTTGATCTCTGTCTTTATGTCTGACAATATCTGTTTTATATATTTAGGGGCTCCTATGTTAGGTGCATAGATGTTTACCAGAGTTATGTCCTCTTGTTGGATCGATCCCTTCATTACTATGAAGTGTCCTTCTTTGTCCTTTGTTATATTCTTCAATTTAAAGTCCATTTTATCTGATATAAGTATTGCTACTCCAGCTTTTTTCTCAGTACCATTTGCTTGAAATATTTTACTCCATCCCTTTACTTTCACCCTGTATGAGTCTTTGGATCTGAGGTGAGTCTCTTGTATACAGCATATGCTGAGGTCTTGTTTTCTTATCCATTCAGCCACCCTATGTCTTTTTATTGGAGCATTTAATCCATTTACATTTAATGTGATTATTGATAGGTGTGTATTTATTGCCATTTTGTTATTTGTGTTCATAGTCTTTCTTAGGTTGTTTTTCTCTTCTACTTAAAGAAGCCCTTTTAGCATTTCCTGCAAAGCTGGCTTGGTGGTAATGAAATCCCTTAACTTATTCTTTTCTGCAAAGCTCCTTATCTCACCTTCGATTTTAAATGATAACCTTGCTGGATACAGCAATCTTGGTTGTAGGCCTTTATTTTTCATCACTTTGAAAACCTCCTGCCACTCCCTTCTGGCCTGCAAAGTTTCTGTAGAAAAGTCAGCTGATAATCTTATGGGGGTACCCTTGTAAGTAACATGCTGCCTTTCCCTTGCCACTTTAAGGATTCTGTCTTTGTACTTAACCCTTGCCATTTTCACTATAATGTGTCTTGGAGTGGGCCTTTTTGGAATCATCCTGGTTGGAACTCTCTGCATTTCCTGAGCTTGTATTTCAATGTCATTTGCCAGGTTAGGGAAGTTTTCAGACATTATTACTTCAAATATATTCTCAATCCCTTGCTCCCTATCTTCTCCTTCTGGTACTCCAATGACACATGGGTTATTGCGTTTGATGTTGTCCCCGAGCTCTCTTAAACTATTTTCCATGTTTTTCATTCTTTTTTCTCTTTGTTGTTCCACATGGATGATCTCTGCTATTTTGTCTTCTAAGTCACTGATTCGATTTTCTGCTTCATCCAATCTACTAGTGATTCCATCAAGTTTGTTATTTAATTCAGTAATTGTGTTCTTAAGTTCTAGCTGGTTGCTTTTCATGATTTCTCTATCCTTCTTTATATTTTCATTAATTTCCTTGAGCATTCTAATAATCAGTGTTCTGAACTCTGTCTCAGATAGATTGGTTACCTCTATTTCCTCTATTTCCACTGATTCAGGAAGTTTCTTCTGTTCTTTTATTTGTGTTGTGTTTCTTTGTCTCCCCATTCTGGCTTACTCTTTGTGTTTGCTTCAATATAACAGATAGATCCCCCAGGTTTCTCAGTCTTTTCTGGGTAAATTTATATGGTGTGTGCCCTTTATATTTTAATTTCTCAGTCTCCCTATTCTCCTGTGCTTGTATCTGAGGTGTTCCTTGTGTCGTGCGTCCTCACTTGAAGTTTTAGTTTTGATTACTTTTGGTTTGTCAGTAGGTGGGATTGACTCCCAGATTGATTAGCTGTGAGGATCAGCAGCGTCTGCAGTTTATGAGCTGCTGTGAGAGGATTGACCCCTCTGGTGAAACTTGGACCCTATGGGCCCTAGTACCTGTAGCAACTTCCTTTTGGGTGTGATTCTTGTATGTCAAACCCAGAAATACTCTGGTTTTATCTAAAGTTGTCCTCCGGGTATGATGATTCTTGTGTCTGTTTGTTTGGACCCACTGCTGCAGAGTGATTTTAGAGCATAACAGATCAACAAGAACAACCTCCGCAGCCACCAAAGGAAACCAAATGCTCGCACAAGTAAAAAAAACCAACCATCAAACTACAGTCAACTTGTACAGAAATATCAATCATACTAATGAAGAAAACAAACAGAAACAAAACAAAAACCACACACACAATAATAACAGAAGAGGAAACGAAATAAAATACCATATCCTAAAATAAAAAATAGAATAAACGTGAGAAACCGATTAGCTCTACCTAAAAAATAAAAAATAAAAATAAACTAAAATAATAATAATCAAAAAAAGTAAGAATAAAAATTAAAAAATAAAATGTGCAGAAAAAAGGAAAAGAGGAAAAGTATAGCAGTGAGAAGAATGAATAAAATAAGAGAAAAAGTGAGGGTGGGGAAAAAGAAAAGAAAGAAAAAGAAAAAAATATATATATTTGTCTACACACCCATATATATGACATATATTCACCTATATACACCTATATATATGCCTATATTAAAAACTACAAAATGATAAGAATGAAATAGAAATAAAAATCAAAAACAACCAAGATAAGCAGCCAATAAAGGGAAAACAAAACAGAATAAAACCAAACAAACCAAAAATACCCATGCCGGTCTTGGCTAAAGTCCACCAAGCTCTCTTCAGTTTGTCTGCTGTACAAAAATTCCTGTGCGTCTTGTGGGAACAGTAGGCCACCTGATGCCTAGCGTGATCCTGGCACTGCAGGTTTGCTGTACTTGAGTGTGGTTGTGACGTGTGATTGGTGGTTTTTACAAAGTCACTGCCTTTTTGCTTTTGCCTGTCCCAAGGCAGGCTGCACCCCCCAAGGCTCAATGAGTGTCTCTGGGCACCCTTTTGGCTGACAGCTGTGGAGAATTAAAGAATTCCTCACTACCAAAAGCCTGCTGCTAAGAATCTGTTAATTCGTGCCTCAGCAGGTGAACCTGCCCTGCCTCCCAAGCCTTTCATAAAGGTGGGGGCGAGGTAAGTAGTCTCACTCTGCAGCCTTTACTGGGTGGAAATTCTCAACCCCCTGCAGGTAGGAATATCTTCCTAGTCTGCCCCTATTGCTCCATTCAGGAGTCAATTTAAGACTCTGTCTTGGCGGGGGCCAAAGTTTGTGGGAGTGGGTGGGTTATTGGTTTTTTCTTTGCTTTCTGTTCAAGAGTAGAAAAAGGAAAAAAATAAAAAAATAAAAAAAATAAACAAAGCCACAGTTCCAACACTGTTTTAAGTTAAGGCCTTTGCCTCTTATGCTCCAGCGGAGTTCCTGCTGCTCTCCCAAAGGGTCTGCCGGGATTTAGGGAATTGTGCGCACCGTACCGTGTGGCTAAGAACCCCGCTCCACGTCTCTCAGGGACCTGCGTCTCCGCCCGACGCACTGCATTTCCATGCGAGTCTTCTTGTTTCCCCTCCTCCCGGGTTTAAGGCGTCTGCCTCGGATCCGGCGCGCGCCCACGAGGTGCTCCTGCTTCTCTCCTGAAGAGACTGCCAGAGTTTAAGGGACTGCCACCCTGCCATGCAGCTCAGATCCCCACTCCGTCTCTCGGGGACCTGCGTCTCCCAGTGAGTCTTCTTTTTTCCCCTCCTCCCGGGTTTAAGGCGTCTGCCTTGGAGCCGGCACGCGCCCGCGCGTAGATCTCCTGCTGCTCTCCCAAAGGGTCTGCCGGGATTTAGGGGACTGCGCGCACCCTGCAGTGCGGCTAAGATCCCCGCTCCGTGTCTCCAGGACCTGTGACTCCAGCCGGCACGTGCTGCGTCTCCGCGGGCGAGTCCTCTTTTTTCCCCTGCTCCCGGTTTCAGGCTTCTGCGCTCTGTGGGACCCGGTGGGCACAGAGACTGATCCCTAAACCGGAAGGGTGCAGGGATTGATCTTGCCCTGTCGCTGCGGGGCTCTGCACCCTGCTTCCTGGGGACCCGGCGAGCCGCGGGTGCAGCTCGTACCTCTGCACAGTCGTCTCCTCTCTCTCCTCCCGCACTTGCCCGGCCTGAGGCTTCTGCCTCAGACTGCAAACCAACGCACTCTTGCTGAACTCTAGGTGGGCCGTGGGCCGCAGGGAGCGAGCCAGGGGAACTCTCACCATGACTCAGCAGCCACGGGTGCGGCTGCACCTCACGCGTCTCACTGCTTTCTTCCGCTACTCGCCCGGCCTGACCACCTTCCAGCAATCCTTGTGTGGAACTCTTAGTTGCTCTGTGTGATGAGTAGATGTCTCTTTGAAGCGTACTAGGAGTTCAAATTGTGGAGATTTCCAGGGGAGATTTCATGAAGCCTTCCTCCCAGCCGCCATCTTGCCCTTCCTCCCACAGGTGTCTTCTTAAAGGGCCTACATACAAAGTCACTCACTTGTAGATGCTCACCTGGGCTCCAATGGAGGGGTGGGATCTTGAGAGGAGCTAGAGACATATGGGGAAAGACTACGTTGTATGGCTTCACTGGAAGTGCTAGAGGGACATCTGCCATTGTTCCTCCAGCCTCATGTGTAGCCTGTCTCATGTGTAGCCTACAAGAGGGTGCCATATTTATATGTTGAATACTCCCACAAAGGGTCAAATCTGAGACTATATTGGTCTGGTAAAATCTGACCATGTTACCACCTCTGTGATGTACTGGGTCTCTGCCCCTTGAAGCTTGTGCTTAATCACCAGAGGTGCTGTCCAGCTCCTGGAGGGGCCAGCCCCACCATAAAAGGTGCAGAAGACTTTCACAGCAGTGGATGCACACAGTGGCCTGCAGCCTCTCTCAGATGATCTTAGATATCTACAGACTTGAGTGGTGGCTGGCTGCTGAGTTTTCAGGGTATTTTGTGAAGTAGCCACAGTCCTGGCACTGGCACAATAACTGATTCTGCATTAACTTAGTAAACACCACAACCCACAACCCATGACTTTCTGGAGCCCCACCCTGCAAAACTAGTGTGGCATTGCTGGGGGCACTCTCAGCCCCTGGGTGGCTGGCCCCAAGCCACAATGTATGGCAACATTTTATAGCAGCGAACAGACTGTGGTAGTCTTGGGAACTTTTAGTGTTGTGCAGTCAGCCACAACTTCCAATGCAGCCTCTCTTGGGAGGCTCTCAGTTATCTATGAGCCCAAGGTGAGTGGTAGCTGGCCACAGTGTTCTCCTGGCATTTTTAGAAGTGGTCGCAGGCCCGACACTGGCACAAGAACTGAATCTGCATTAACTTTGTACACATCACCGGCCATGTCTGTTGACTCCCAGGAAACCCCATCCCACTTAGCTAGCACTGAATTGCCAGAAACACTATCAACTCCAGGTCAATCAGCCTCGCCCCCACACCTAAGAAGTTTCTTTCAGCAACTGAGTCTTATGGGCAGCTCTCAGATGTCAACAGGCCTGGGAGGGGGTGCTTTTGATCAGCTGGCCCAGGCTCAATATTGGTGGGAGCTGACCTCAGTTCAATATGAGGCCACCCACACATGCATCCAGATTCAGCACAGGCACCAACCAACAGGCAGCAACCAATGACTTATAGGTTTGTATCTCCTACCAGGTAGCCCTGTGTTGGTCACAGGAAAGCTGAAATTGGCCTGCATGGAAGCCCCTCCCAAGAGGCACCAGGAACATCACATCCAGTGACTTGTTTCAGACCACACCAGTGCACAACCTAGTTAGACCCATAAGTGACACATCAAAAGTATGGTCTCAGCAGTCATACAAGTCAACTGTGATAAATCCCCAACTGAGAGGTTAGCCTCCACACAGCAGCTCATAATCTATGGGCATAGCAAATCCTCACAGCCAGTCAGCCTGGGAGTCAGTCCTACCAAACGTCATGCCAAAAGCAATCAAGGCTCAACTACAACAGGAGAATACAAACAGACACTTGTGGAAGACACACACAGGTGATGAGTCACACTGCACGACTGGACCACATATGGCACATACTACATAAGGCCAACTGGCAAAGATTGAAAGACATAGCAGATCCATCTAACACATAGAAACAAACACAGAGAGACAGCCAGATTGAGGAAACAAATAAAATATCCCAAATTAAAGAACATAAGAGACCTCCAGAAATAGAACTAAATGAAACGGAAGCAACCAATCTAACAGAGACAGAGTTTAAAACACTGGTTATAAGAATGCTTAAGAAACTTAGAGAACATCAACAAAAAGACAGTAAGCATATAGAAGTATGTAGAAACCATAAAAAAGAACCACTCAGAAATAAAGAATATAATAACTGAAATGAAGAATACACTAGAAGGAATGAACAGCAGATTAGATGAAACAGACAATCAAACTAGAGATGTAGAAGACAAGGTAGCAAAAAACATCCAATTGGACAATGAAAAGAATAATAAAAATATAAAGATAGTCTAATGGACCCCTGGGACAACATCAAGCATAACGACCTTCATAGGAGTACTAGAAAGAGAAGAAAGGGAACAAGAGATTGAGACTCTCTTTGAAGAAATAAAGACTGAAAACTTCCTTAACCTGGTGAAGGCAATAGACATACAAACCCAGGAGTGCAGAGTCCCAAACAAGATGAATATAAACAGACCCACACCAAAACACATTATCATTAAAATAGCAATGGCTAAAGACAAAGAATCCTAAGAGCAGCAGCAGAAAGAAAGCTAGTTACTTACAAGGGCGATCCCACAAGACTACTAATTCATTTCTCCCAGAAATTTTGCTGTCCAAAAGGGAGTGGCAAGGAATAATCCAAGTGATGAAAATAAGGAAGAACAGCCAAGACTACTCTATCCAGCAAGGCTATCATTTAAAATTGAAATATACGGTTCAATCCCACATATGAGGGCCAGTGACACTGCCCTCAAAAAAAAAAAAAAAGAATAAAATTGAAGGAGAGATAGAGAGCTTCCTACGCCCCACCAAAAAAAGGCTAAAGGAATTCATTACCAACAAGCCCGTATTTAAAGAAGTGTTAAAGTGACTTTTAAGAAGAAGGAGGGGGAAAACTAACTAACTAAATAAGACAAAAATATGAATAAAAAAATGGTAATAACTGTGTTCCTATCAATAATCACTATAAATGAAAATGCATTAAATGCTCCAAACAAGAGACATAGGATAGGTAAATGGATAAGAAAACAAGACCCATACATATGTTGTCTATAAGAGACCCACTTCAGATCGAAAAACACACATACATTGAAAGCAAAACGATGTCAACAGATATTTCACGCAAATGGAAATAGAAAAAAAAAGTTGAGTAGAAATACTTATATCAGATAAAACAGGCTTTAAAATAAAAACTATAATAAGAGACAAAATAGGTATTACATAATGATAAAAGGATCAACCCAACAGGAAGACATAACCCTAGTAAACATCTATGCACCCAACCTAGGAACACCTAAATATATGAAACAAATATTGACCAACATAAAGGGAGAGATCGACAATAACACAATCATAGTATGGGACTTTATCCACCTATTGGTACCAATGGACATATCTTCCAGACATAAAATCGACAAATTAACAGCAGCCTTAAATTAAATACTACACCAGATGAATTTAATTAACATTTTTAGTGTATTTCACTCCAAAGCAGGAGAATATACATTCTTTTCAAGTGAACATGGAATATTTTTCCAGATATACCTCATGTTAGGCCACAAAACAAGTCTCAATAATTTTAAGAATGAAATCATATCAAGTTTCTTCTCTGACTGCAATGCTATGAAACTAGACATCAATTACTAGAAACACACACACACAAAAAAAAACAACAACACATGAAAGCTAAATAAATTGGTAATAAATAATAAATGGGTCAACAATGAGATTAAGGAAGAAATCCAAAAATACCTTGGAACAAACAAAAATGTAAACAAAACAACACAGAATTTGTGGAACACAGCAAAACATTCCTCAGAGAGAAATTCATAGCAATGCAGGAGGCCTACCTAAAAAACAAGAAAAAACTTAAATCAACAGTCTGTCTTTACACCTAAGGGAACTGGAAAAAGCACAGCAAAATAAGCCCCAAGTGCATACAAGGAAGGACATAATAAATTAAATTGAGGCTTAAAATAATAATTAATAATAATAATTATAATAATACAAAATATCAATGAAACCAAAACTGGTGTTTTGGAAACATAAACAAAATTGACCAACCATAAGCAGATGCATCAAGGAGGAAACTGGAAAGGACACAAATAAATACAAGTAGAACTGAAAGAGGCGAAGTTACTACACCACAGAAATACAAAAAAAAGTCAGAATATACTGCAAGTAACTATACATCAACAAATTGGACAATCTGGAAGAAATGAATAAATTCCTGGAAGCATACAATCTTCCTTGGCTGAATCAAGAAAAGCCAGAAAATCTGAACCAATAAATTACTACTAATTAAATCAAATCAGTGGTCAAAAAATTCCATACAAAAAAAAACCCTCCTGGACTGGATGGCACCACAGGTGAATATTAGCAAACATTCAAAGAAGAATTAACACTTATTATTTCTAAAATTCCAAGAGAAGTGACCTCACTTTACAAACCCATCATTTCCCTAATTCCAAAATCAAACAAAGCCATTACAAAAAGAGAATATTATGCACCAATATCCCTGATGAACATAGATACAATAATCCTCAACAAAATAATAGCAAACCAAATTCAGCAATACATTAAAAAGATCATACATAATGATCAAACGGTGTTTATTACTGGGATGTAAGTTTAGTTCAATATTCACAAATCATTTGTTATACACCACATAAAATATATTAAAGAAAAAAATCATATGATCCTATCAATAAATGCAGAAAAAGGATTTACCATAGTCCATATGACAAAAACTTTCATCAAAGTTGGAACAGAGAGTACATACCTCAGCATAATAAAGGCCATATATGAAAAACCCTCAGATAACATCATACTCAATGGAGGAAAGCAGAAAACATAGGAAAAAGACAGGATGACCACCTTCAGCAATTTTCTTCAACATAGTATTAGAAAATCTAACCACAGCAACCAGACAAGAAAATGAAATAAAAGGCATCCAAATTGGAAAGAAAGATGGAAATATCTTATTATTTGCAGATTACATGATACTGTACAATATGTATAAAATCCTATGAATTCCACCCAAAAATTACTAGAACTAATAAATGAATTCAGTTAAGTAACAGGACTCAAAATATTTATACAGTGGTGTATTACTTGGCCATAAAGAAGAATGAAATAGTACCATTTGCAACAACATGGATGAACCTAGAGAATATTATGCTTAGTGAAATAAGTCAGATGGAGAAAGACAAATGCCATATGATCTCACTTATATGTGGAACCTAAAGAAACAGAATAAATGAACATATGAAACAGAAATAGACTCAGAGATATCACGGAAAAAAACAGGGTTGTAAATGGGAGGGGAGTGAGGATGAGGGAGAAGGTAAAAGGATTAGAAGGTCCAAATACATAATCACAACAAGGCCATGGGGATATGAAATGCATTTGGGGGAATATAAAGCTGTAATGTAAAGATTTTGTAGGGGATCAGATGGGCACTTGTCTTATTAGGGAGACCACTTCATGGACTGTGTAGATGTCTGACCACTGTACTGTACACCTGAAACTGAAGCTGAATAATATTAAATGTGAACTATAATTATATATATATACATATATATATATACACATACACACACACACACACACAAAGGTTAGCTACATCATTTTGTCTCTTGATTTGGACTGACAGAATATTTTTGGTCTTGGAGAATTAGCTGACTACTATTGTGCACTTTTTTTTTAAAGTTTATTGGGGTAACAAATTTAGCAATGTTACATAGATTTCACATTTAGAATTACGTTATACGTAGTCTATATATCATATTGTGTGTTCACCACCCAGGGTCAGTTCCGTTTCCATCACCATATATTTGATCCCCATTATTCTCATTGTGCTCTTTGATGCTTTGTTTCGGGGTCATATTGGTACACCTATGTTTCATTACCAATGATAACATGGCCTAACATCGCCTTGCATCTCCAAAAGTTATTGGCAAACTTTGATTCTTCTTTGCTTTTGTTCATTGGTGAGCTCATTCGGGGCCATTTTTGCACACACCGTTCTCATGCCAAGATTTTCAGTTAAGATTTTCATAACTGTCTCTCTATTGACGTTTACTTGGTTTGCTATGCTTCTCACCATCATTGATGATTGTGACACAAAATTCAATCAAATGTTGCAATGTTTTTGTTAGTTCTGCTCATTACTGTCTGCCCTGAACTCTATTCATCAGTGACACATTCTCTTCCCTCAGAAAAATGTTTAATCCATTTTTACACTGCCATTTTCTTCATGGCATTATCCCCATAAAGTTGGACTGACATGTCCCTGATTTCACTTCCACTCTTGCCAAGTTTAATGAGAAATTTAATGCTGGTTCATTGCTCTGATTCAAGTTCAGACATTCTCACGATGGCACACAAAAACATGCAACAACAATAATGAATACCACTCAGCAAGACACTGCCATATGTCTACATGAACACAGCTGTGAGATATTTATATACCAAGGTTATGAAACCTGACCAAGCTACAGTGCTGCTAATGTAAGTACGAGGTGGCAAGTCCATGAATTTAATTGTCAGAACATGTTTGTACTCAAATGTCACTGTACTTTGAACTTTCAATTTCCTGCACCAGACTCTTCATTTACAAAGCTCTACCCAAGTCAATAAAACAGTATTCCTTTTCTTTGTTTCCTTGGATGCACATGAGGATTACCTTAAGATGGCATGTCCTCAATTGCAATTCTTTGTCATTTCCAGATAAACCCATTTTTTGAGAAATATATGGCTATTTGTTTACAGTAAACACTCCAGATCTTTTCATTATTTGTTCTTTTTTATTATTTCTTAGATGGAATAATTTCTACCTTCACAGGGAAAACTTTCCTAATGACCATAGCTTCATTATCTTATACCAAGTAAGTGTCCACCAAATCGCTCTCTATAACATACTCCTTCACTTTCATCATAGGTCTAATCATAAATTTAATTTCTTGTTTTATTATGTGTTGTTTTTCTGTCCCTTTTCTGAAATAAACTGTAAGTCACATAAAGAAGGGGTCTTAGCTCTCTATATTACCTCTTTTATCCCTAGATGGCACAACAGTGTTTGGCACATTTTAGAAAAACAGTAAACAATAAGTGAATAGAGGGATGGCTTATTGCTTTAATTGGCTACTCTGACACCTGACACATAAGTTCAACTGAACTCCTGACGCTTTGTTTAACCATTAAGTGCAAATGTTAACTGTGGGTTTTTCTCTTTTTAAATTAAAATTCATTGGGTTGACAATGGTCAACAAAACTGCATAAGTTTCACGTGTACAATTCTATAATACATCATCTAATATTGCATTATGTGGTTACCAGTGGATAAGCGGGGGAGGGGAACGGTAGAAGAGGGTAAAGGGGGTCAAATATATGGTGATGAAAGGAGAACTGACTGGGTAGTGGATACACAATGCAACACATAACTGTATGTTTTTCATAGGTCCCCATTATCATGTCAAAAAGGTCCTTTTCAATTCTAATTTAAATAATTTTTATCACGAAAGGGTGTTGAACTTTTCTCAAATGATTTTTCTCTTTCTATTGAGATGATTATGTGGTTTTTGCCTGTATTCTACTTATGTGTGTATTACATTAATTGATTTGCACATGACCTTGTAGATTTTCAGGAATGTGTGGAACCATTTCAAAGCCATTTTCCCCAAATCATCACATTCACTAGCCTTTTATCCCAAGATTCTGTTTAGCCTATTTTGTGTCCCAACTGTTATCACTTAACTGAAACAGCAGCTAATCCATTGGCCTTTAAATGTCCTCCATTTATGTCATCTTCACTTTAGCTGTTTTTATTACATTTTATAAAAACTTATTGTGCTAACAATAGCTACTTTAGAGCTTAGAAAGTTGCAATATAGGCAAAATAAAGACAAGTCCTTTAATATGGCCCTTCAGGATCTGTAACACAGTTCAAAACTGACAACCACATTTTTTTTAACTGAGGTGTAGTTTTGTTTTTTGAGGGCAGTGTCACTGGCCCTCATATGTGGGACCTGAACTGGGGCAGCTGGCTTCCCAAGCCAACGCTTAACCACCATGCCACTCGGCTGAGGTGTAGTTTTAAGTGTGGCTATTGCCATATTCTGTAAATCCAATTTATAATATTTTCCTCATCTCTGGAAACACTTTAGTTAATTCACTGTTTAATTGTATGTTGAGAACATTAGCATACATTTCCTTACTTCTTCAGTCTATGAAAATTTGCCTCCTTTTAGACTTTTACGTCTTTGATGTCTTCATGAGCATACCAACTGAAATTGTATTTTTGATATCTATCTTCTAGTTTTCACATTTTTTACTATGTTCCCCTATTTGCTTTGCTATATATTCTTTTGATATATATATATGTATTTTTTTCTTTTGTTATATATATTTTCTTTATTTTGCTATATATAATTTTATATATATATATATATATATATATATATATATATATTTCTAAAGCTTGCACTTCACCTCTCTTTTAATTCTGGACTTGATGCAATTTTAATTCTCTATTTATAATTTCATTTTACTTATTTTCTAGAACTGAATTGAGAATATGTTTAATTTCCCTTATCATAATTTGCTTCATTAATCTCTTAGCTTTCTTTTAGTGCTTCATAAATTTATTTTATTAGCAATTGCATTATATGAGTGAAAGCGCTTTTGCTTTTATGTGGCAGAAATCAAATTAAAACTATACTACACAAAATACTCTTTTTCTTGAGGAGAGATGCTGCACAATATTCTTTCTGGCTGTTTCAAGTAACAGTAATTAAAAAAATCTCTGAACACTCTAGAGATTCTAATTTAAAATCATCATCATCATCATCATCATCATCATCATATCTGGAATGCCCCAAGATTTTGAATTAGGCTAAGAAATACAGGAGGTCTCTTAAGCCAGTTACATTGTAAAGCTTGGTTGGAACGAAGTCACAATTATTCGTCTTGGAAATTCGTATAATTTGGATTGCCTTGATAAACCATTTCTTTTGTGTTATTTTTCCCTTAAAATGTAAAAATGCTAACAATGAACAATTTAATTCTTAAAGCAGCACTCACAATATTTCATTAAGCACTCAAAATTCTTTTTCATCTTAATACATTCAAAATATAGTTGGAAAGGGCCAGCCGAGTGGTGCATTGGTTAAGAGTTGGCTTGGGTTGCTAGTTGGGAGGGAGGTGGGGAAGAGGGAGAAGGGGAAGGGATTAGAAAGACAGTTAGGGGAATATAATTAATAATGTTGTAAATATTTTCTGGGGTGTCAGAAGGTCACATGTCTTGTTAGGGAGACCATTTCATGGATGGAGTAGAGGCTTGATCACTGCACTGTACACCTGAAGCTGATGTTGTATAATATTGTATACCAACTGTAATTGAATATATAGATAGTCACGGAATGTGGATTATACAGTGGAAGGGAGTCAGAGGAAATGTAATAGATATGTATGATATGGGGGGTAGGAGTGGGATGGCATATTGGGGGAGGGGGGTTGTCACTTTGAGAGGTAAAATGCATAACTATTGCACTGTGCTGTACACATGAAACTAATTTTTTTAAAAAAGAGTTGGCTTGGGACGTCAGCTCTGAGCAGTAGGGCCCCAGTTTGGATTCCACATGAGGGCCAGTGACACTGCACCCTTTACAGCTAAGATGGTGAACAATAGCTTGACCTGGAGCTGGGCTACTGTGAGTTGCCAGGAATGGCATAGGCTGCAGCTCCTGCTGCAGTGGGCTGCCATGAGCTACTGTGAGTGGCTGGCAACCAGTGTGAGTGGCCAGCAGCTGGCATGAGATGCCGTGGGCCACTGTGAGTGGCTGTCCAATGGCCAGCAAGTAACTGCCTCACCTGGGAAGAACGCAATGAAAATACCAACATGGGCCAGTGAAGAGGCATCCTCCATAACTAGACCGAAGAACAAAAGGAAAGCAACTTGTCTGTTCCCCTTCCCCGATTTTCCAATGCTGTTCCCATCCCCCAATTCCCCAATAAAATATATATATATATATATATATATATATACACATGTACATACATATTTGGGGAAACTAGCTTATAACCAATTGATACAAATGAACAAAATATGTCCTTTTTATTAAAGTGGCTGTGTTAAATAATCGTGAAGAAACATTTTCTTTATTATTTACCAAGTAATTTCCTTGTTACCTTTATGTTCTTGATCAATGAGAGTGTATAGGGTAATTTAAGAATAAGGTGAATTCTTTTTGTTATCTCTATTTTAAACAACACACTCATATCTCTGTGGAATACCATAAAATAGACCTCATTATTTATTGGATCCCATTGCTATTCTTTTAATAGTAGTTAAATGAGTTACTGTTACTCAGATGTATGTAAAACACATTTTATATTATGTATTTGTTTCTAAGGCAGTATTCCAGGTCACTCTTTGAACTCCACATAGAAAATAATAAATTATAATTAAAATGCATTTAATGATGTTCTACATCAGCAACTCTATTTCTAAAGAAGACAGAGTCACATTTATAGCTCTTAATACAGTTTAACTTCTTTTTAATGGTGGCAGATTCCAAGGAGCTGGCTGCTGCTGAGGTAGCAGAATTTGGTTTGTTGAATTTAAGCATAGTCTGACTAGTCAGGTTCAGAAAAAAAAAAGTTGGAGTCCATTCCTCCTTTGTTAGAAACCAAGGCAAACTCTCAAGAAGTTATCCATAATCAGTTCCAACTTCAAATACCAAGGCATTCACTTATGGCTTGAGACATGGTCTTAGATTTGAAGATATGCTTCATGAAATTAGTAACATCTGAGTTGGCTTTGGTTGTGGCATATTCCCATGATGTTGATTTATTGAGACTCATCCTAAGAAAAATTGTTAGGTTTTTTTTTTTTTTAATTGGTTCTTCTCTCTTATAGTTTAAGATTTCAGGGTATTTACACTTTATTGAAAATAGCATACAGTTTTGAAATGATAACAAAATACAATGCCCAAAAAAAGCCATTTAAAAGATCCAAATGACATGTAGTGTTTCATTTTCTAATTAGTTTGGAATTAATATATTTTGACATATTTTGTTTACACTCAACCATTTCAGAATTGGATATTTACATGACATATTTGTATTTCAAAAAACATGTGACAAATTTACCTTGACCTCTTCTTTGAGCATACATCTTGTTAGAAATAGAATGTTAGTCATTTATTTGGTTGAGATACACACAGTCAAAAAAGTCTCTTCCAAGTATCTTCTTTTGTTTAGGAAACTGTCAATTTTCTTTCATGGTAAAGTCTAAAGTGCTTTGCTCCTAAAGCCAACTTTCTTTTCTAAATTTTATGTTTTAACTTCTGCAGAAAGTTTATGTCTTTCCAACTAAATAAAGCTTCTCCTCTGAGTGTCTCATTTACTTATTTTTTTTTAGGGCAGTGTCAGTGGCCCTCATATATGGGACCTGAACCGGGGCCGCTGGCTTTCCAAGCCAGCGCTTAACCACCGCGTCACTTGACCGGTCCTCATTTGCTTATTTATACTAGCATTGTGGTCACTAAATAAGCATTTGAGTCATTACCACAAGCTTTTTAGCAGGTAATGTGCTAACTTATGGAAAAATAAAGATTAATTAGTTAGGAGCTCACAAATCATAAATGAGCTCACAGTGGGAAGAAGACAAGCATAAGAACAAGTAATTATAATTCATTCTATTAAATGCATTTTTTTAAAGACTACTGAAAATAGTGAAAGATGCGCCCAAAGAATTTCACACATCTGCAATTCCTTGTTATAAATGGAGTTCTCAATCCTTACAATTTCAATTATTTTAGTACACTGAGGAAGGTGTCACTGGACCTGTGTGAGGTTTAAGGCAAGAAGTGTGGTGCCAGTGTCAACTAGGACAGGATAAAAGTAATTTGCAATCTGAACAGATGTTTCTCCTAAGAAATTAAGGGGGAGAAACGAAGCAGCCTCCTTGTCTCCTTTGAACCCTTTTAGATTTCATCTTTTGGGAGTTTAAAATTAATGGGAGTAGTTTTTCATTGTTAATTTTTGTATTTTAAGCAGTCTCATTTGAAATTATCAGTTTTTTAATAGTAATTACAAATCCCTTCAGGTTTGGATTTAGCATTACAATTGACCTTTGTCTCCAATTGTTGGAGCTGTGGGTTCATTATATGATTTGTTTTCTTTTCTGTAGCTCCATCAAAAGTTTGGGCTAAGTAATCTCCATGGGCCACAAGTTGAGATTGAGAAAATTTTTCTAGTCTGTTTTACTTCTTTTCCTTTGAGTGGACAGTTCTCTGTCTAATCTGTTAAGAAAAACTGAATTTAACTCAGACTTTGTTGTTGCAGCATCAATAGGCAAGCCAGGGTTTTCCTAAAAGTTGTCACAGAGCTGGATGAAATAATTATAAATGGATTTTCCTTTAACTCTTTTACATTCTTGAATTTCAGAGCAGTTGGGTTTTGGAAAGGCTTTGAGGAGTGGAGTCCCATGGTCATTAAGCAATGTGGTTAGCGTCTTCAAATGCTAGGGCCAGATTATTGGGTAAGGCTCCTGGAGAAGCTTCAAAATCTCAACATTCTAAAAGTTACATCCAGTGTTGTGCTCCTCCTCTAGGCCTGACCAGCATGTTAACTAGCTGACATAAAGTAGTATGGGCTAGAGGAATGTTTGGAAACATTAAACTCTCACTGGGTGAAGGTCTTTATGTGGATATGGGGACCTTAGTCATAGCTCGTAATAATGCCTTAGACGAGACAGAAAAAGATACATTAGGTTTTTCCTCAGGAAGGCACTGCTGGTGCACTCAAAACCTAAGCCTGACCCTAATCCCAACTCTAAACTTAATCCTAACACTAACCCTAAATTAAACCTTAAATATAACCCTAACCCTGACCCTTATCCTAACCACAACCACATCACTAATTTAAAACCCTAATTCTAATGATAAGGCTAACCTTACGCATAATCACAAATGCAACACTAAACTTAACATTAACTTAAAACCTAACTCTAATCATAAAACTAATGCTAAACCTAAGACTAGCCCTTACCTTAACAGTAAACACAAACTTAACTCATATTTAGACCCAAACCTTAAACTCAAAGTAACTCAAACCTGAACCTTCACCATAAACTCAATGCTTACCTGACCCTAACTCTAACTGTAACACTAAATGTAAATTAAAACCTAACCCAAACCCTAAACCTAATCACAAGTTTAACCTTAACCTTAGCCCTTAGCTGAAACTGAACCTGCAACTTACCCCTAATTTAAAATTAAACCCTAACCACAAAGCTCACTCTAACTTTAACCTAATCCAAACCCTAAATATAAACCTAACCCTAACGCTAACTCAAAGCCTAACCCTAACCCTTTTCTAATTCTAACCCTAGCTCTTACTCTATACTTAACTGTAACCCTAACTCATAATCTAACCCTACAACTAAACTTAACATTAACCTGAGAACTTACTCTGACCTTTATCATAACCCTAAACATAATTTAAACTCAAGTCCTAAACTCAAAGCTAAATCTAATGCTAACAGTATCCCTAACCCTACCCCTAACCCTACTTTAAACCCAAACACTAACCACAAACTTAATTCTAATTCTAAAACAAACCCTAATCATAAATTTAGCATTAACCATAACACTAACACTAACCCTAATGATAAACTTAACTCAAACCTAACCTAAACCTTAAACTTAGCCCATACCCTAACCCTTACTTTAAGCCTAAACCTAATTGAAACACAAAGCCAAGTCTCAAAGCTAACACAAACCCTATCACTAGTCCAAATCATAAACTCAGTCCTAACTTTACTCACAACCCTATCCCTAACTCTAAATCTAACACTAATCTTAAAGCTAACTCAAAATCTTGTGCTAAATGTAACCCTAAACATCATCTAGACCTTATACCTTATTTTGCCTATATTGCAACTTTCTAATTTCTAAAGTAGCTACTGTCACCCTAACACTAAATCTAATGTAAATCCAAATACTAACCTCAAATCTAACTCTAACCTTAACCATAACACTAATAATAAACTCAACCTTAATATAACCATAACCCTAGCACTTGCCCTTACGTTATACCTTATTTTAAACACAAACCCTAACTTAAAAGCTAACTCTAACCCTAAACCTAATGTTAATCCTGAACTTGATATTAACACTACACCTAACTGTAAACCTAACTATAGCCATCACCCTAAACTTAACACTAACTCAAAACCAAATCTAGCCCAAACTCTAATTCTAAACTTAACTTTCACAGTAGCCCATATGCTACTCTAAATCTAAACTTAATGCTAATTTAAAACAAAATCCTTGGCTTGGGAAGCTGGCGGGCCCCGGTTCGGTCCTACATATGAGGGCCAATGACACTGCCCTCAAAAAAAAAAAATCCTACCACAAATATAAATCAAACACTAACCCCAACCCTAACTCAAAACCTAAATCTAACCCTAACCTTAACCCTAACCCTTAACTCAAAAGCTGACACTAACCCTAACCCAGCTTTAAAACCAACCCTAAACCTAGCACTTACGCTAAATCTTCTGCTAATTCTAATTTAAACCCAACCCTAACCACAAAGATAGTTCTAATGGTAAAACCAACACTAATCATAAATTCAACACTAACCTAAACCTAACCCTAAACCCTTACTCTAGCAGTAACCCTAACCCTAATTTAATCTCAAACCTAACACGAACCCTAACATTAAACCTAACCTTAATCATAACCCTAAGGCTAACCCTAATTCTAACACTAAGTCTAACCTAACTCCAACTGTAAACATACCTATAAACCTAAGCATAACCTGAACTCTAACCTAAATCAAATTGTAAAGTCAGGCCTTACATTAACCCTAACTATAATCCTATTTTAAAGAAAAACTTGAATATCAGATAACTGTAACCTCAAACCTAACCCCAAACCAAATCATAAACGGAACCCTAACCCTATCATTAACCCTGACTCTCTCACACTAACCCTAATAACAAGTTACTGAAAACATAACCCTAATCTATCCCTCACCCTAAACCTAACAGAAACCCTACCCTGACCCTAACTCTTACCCTAAACCTAATCATAATTTAAACCCAAACCCTAAACTCAAGGCTAACTGTAACCATAAATCCCTAAACTTAACCACAAACTTAACCCTATTCCTAACCCTAAACCTAAATTTTCGTCTTACCCTATATGCCTAACCCTAAAACCTAACTCAAATTCTAAACTCAAAGCTAATGCTATCAACTTAACCTTAAACCTAAACCTAATCATAAACTGAACCTTAACACTAACCCTACCCTAAAACTAGCTTTAACCCTAGCCCTTACTCTCAGTAGTGAGTCAGAGAATGGAAATTACACTCATCTTTAATGCATGTAGTAAAATTTTGACTCAAAAAAGCTATAATCTGCATGGTTCTTTTTTTTGATTGAAACCTAAACATATTCTCTACTGCATGTTGCAAGGTTTATCATGTGCTTTGTTTTCAGCACTTTCCCAAAGAGCTGATTGGGAACACTCTTTAGAACATAATATTTTATTCATCAGACATCTACACATTGTGTAAAGCTAGTAGGAAAGAGTGGGCTCTTACTTTAATCAATTCTTATCAAATGAAATACTTGCCAGTTGTGCTCAGCACAATGTTTATTGCATAATTGGAACACACACACACACACACACACACACACGCATACACACGGTCAGACAAGTTTGTGAACTTGTTCCAAAATTGTTGCTAACCTTTTTATGATATCAGAGGGATTATTCATTATGGATTTTTACCAAATGAACAAATACTTAACCAAGTTTACTATTTGGAAGTGCTGAATAGGCTGCATAAAAAAGTTACACAACCTGAGCTTTTCATCAACAATTCATGGCTCTTGCATCATGACAATGCACCAGCTCACACAGCACTGTCTCTGAGAGAGCTTTTAGCCAGTAAACAACTGTATTGGAACACCCTCCCTACTCACCTGACCTTGCCCCCAATGACTTCTTTCTTTACCCAAAGATGAAGGAAATATTGAAAGGAAGACATTTTGATGACATTCAGGACTTCAAGTATAATACAACAGCTCTGATAGCCATTTCAGAAAAAGAGTTCCAAAATTCCTTTGAAGGGTGGACTAGGTGCAGGTGTTGGTGCATAGCTTCCCAAGGGGTGTACTTTGAAGGTGACCATAATGATATTCAGCAATGTGGTATGTAGCACTTTTGCTAGGATGTGTTTTGAATATAATTGTCAGACCACATATTTCTCAAAATATTATTGACATTATTTCCTCTTATGTAATATATAGAGTCATAACTATCTTTTATTATAGATAACATTTAATATTATTTTGTATTCATTTCAGGTATACAATGTACTGGTTAGACATTTACATAACTTATGAAGTGAGACCCCTGATGAGTCTAATACCCATCAGAAATTATACACACTTTTTACAATATTATTGACTATATTCCCCATACTGTATATTATATCTCTGTGACTCTTTCATAACAACAAATTTGTACTTCTTAAAACTTCACCTTTCTCACGTAGTCCCCCAACCTCCCTACCTCTAGCAAGTATTACTTTGTTCTCTGTATCTATGGGTCTATTTGTATTTTTTTGTTTATTTTGTTCTTTAGATTCCATATATAAGTGAGATCATGTGGTATTTGTCTTTGTTAGTCTAACTTATTTCACTTAGCACATTACCCTCAGTCCATATATTTTGCTGCAATTAGTAAGATTTCATTTTTTATGACAGAGTAATATTCCATTGTATAAATGTACCAACTCTTTTACCAACTCTTCTTTTTTTTTTTTTTTGAGGACAGTGTCACTGGCCCTCATATGTGGGACCCGAACCAGGGCTGCTGGCTTCCCAAGCCAGTGCTTAACCACCGCGCCACTCGGCCGGCCCCCAACTCTTCTTTATCTAATCATCTGTCAATGGGCATTTCTGTTGTTTCCGTATCTTGGCTATTGTAAATGGCACTGCAGTAAACATAGAGATGCATATATCCTTTTGTATTAGTGCTTTGGATTTCTTTGGATAAATACCCAGGAAAGGAATTGTTAAGTCATAAGACAGTCACATTTTCATTTTTTAAAGAACTTCCATACTGTTTTCCATAGTTGAAGCCCACTAGCAATGCACTAGAGTTTCTTTTTCTCCACATCATTGCCAACACTTCTTTGTTGATTTATTGATGATGGCCATTCTGACAGATGTGAAGTTATATCTCATTGAAGTTTTTATTTGCATTTCTCTGATGATCACTGACATTGAGCATATTTTCATATGTCTATTGGCCATCTGTATGTCCACCTTGGAGAAATGTTTATCTAGGTACTCTGCCCATTTGTTGTTTGGATTTTATTATCTATCTTTGGTTTTGAATTGTATGAAATTTTTTTATAGATTTTGGATACTAACCTTTTATCAGATATATGATTGGTGAATATTTTCTCTTATTTAGTAGGACTTTTTTTTCATTTTGTTGATGGTTCCCATTGGTGTACAAGATTTTGTAGTTCAGTGTAGTCCCATTTATTTTTTTCTTTTATTTTCTTTATCCACTAAAATATTACTAAAGGTACTTTCAGAGAGATTACAGACTATATTTTCTTCTAGGAGTTTTATAGTTTCAGGTCTTACATTTAAGTCTTTAATACATTTTGAGTTTATTTTTATATATGATGTAAAAAGTTGGTCTAGTTTTGTTTTTTTCCGTGTTTCTGTCTTTTTCCCAGTACCACTTATTAGACAGTCTTTAACCCAGTGTGTATTCTCACTTTATTTTAACATACATTAAATGACTATTTAGGCATGGGTTTATTTTTGGGATCTCTATTCTGTTACGTCTATCCCTGTGTCTGTTTTTGTGCCAATACCATGCTGTTTTGTTTACTAAATCCTTGTAATATAGTTAGATATCAGGTTGTGTGACACCTCTAGCTTTGTTCTTCTTGCTCAGGATTGCTATGGCTCTCTGTAGTCTTGTATGGTTCTGTATAAATTTTAGCATTTTTTGTTCTGTTTTGTGAAAAGTGCCATTTCTATTTTGATAGGGATTACATTGAATTTATAGACGGTTTGGGGTAGTATGCACATTTTTTATTTTTGAGGGCAGTGTCACTGGCCCTCATATTTGGGACCCGAACCGGGGCCACTGGCTTCCCAAGCCAGCGCTTAATCACCGCACCACTCAGCCGGCCCTAGTACGCACATTTTAACTGTATTAATTCTTCCTATCCATGAGCATGGTATATGTTTTCATTTATTTGTATTGTCTTTAATTTCTCTCTTCAATGTCTTATAATTTTTTTAAGTACAGGTCTTTTACTTCTGTATTTAAATTTATTTGAAGGCATTTTTATGCTATTTTGATACAATTGTAAATGGGATCCTTTTCTTAGTCTTTTTCTCAAATTTTACAATTGGTGTACAAAATGCAACTAATTACTGAATATTAATTGTTTATCCTGCTACATTTTTAATTAATGTATCAGTTCTAATTGTTTTCTGGTGGAATCTTTGTGGCTCTCTCTGTGCAGTATGTCATCTTCAAATAATGAAAATTTTATTTCTTCTTTTCCAATTTGGATGTATTTCATTTCTTTTTCTTCTCTGATTGTTGTGTCAAGGTCTTCAAGCACTATGTTCAGAAGTGAAAATCGACATCCTCATCTTGTTCTTAATCTTAAGGGGAATGCTTTTACATTTTCCACATTGAGTAAGATGTTAGCTGAGTGTTTATCCTCTCTGACTTTTATTATATTGAGATATGTTCCCTGTATTACCACTTTGCTGAGAGTTTTTATCAAAAATGGATGCTGGATTTCATGAAATGGTTTTTGTTTTTTGGTTTGTTTTTTTTTGAGGGCAGTTTCACTGCCCCTCATATGTGGGACCTGACCTAGGGCCACTGGCTTCCCAAGCCAGCGTTTAACCACCATGCCACTTGGCCGGCCTCAAATGGTTTTTCTGTATCTATTGATATGATAATATGATTTTTTATTGTCATTTGTTTATGTGGTATACCATGTAAATCAATTTGTGTATATTGAAACAACCTTGCAACCCTGGAATAAATCCCACTTGATCTCCCTAATGTATTGCTCAATTCACTTTCTAATATTTTGTTGAATAGTTTTGCATATGTGTTTATCAAAAACATTTGCCTGTAATTTTCTGTTTTTGTAACATCCTTGTCTAGTTCTGAAAACAGGCTAAAGGTGGCCTTGGAGAATGACCACTGGATCTCCTCTTTTTCTTAAATTTTTGGAATACTTTGAGAAGAGTAGTTGTTAATTCTATGTTGAATGTTTGGTAAAATTTACCTGTGAAGGCTTCTGATCCAATGTTTTGTTTGTCGGGAGCTTGTTCATTACTGATTTGAATACATTAGTACTAATCTGTTGGTACAGATTTTCTGTTTTTTCTAGATTCAGCCTTTTAAGAATGTTGTTTCCAGGGCCGGCCCAGTGGTGCGGTGGTTAAGCTCTGGCTTGGAAAGCCAGTTGCTCCGGTTCGTTCCCACATATGAGGGCCAGTGACACTGCCCTAAAAAAAAAAAAAAAGAATGTCGTTTCTGGGAATATATCCATTTCTTCCAGATTGTCCATTGTTTTACATATAATTGCTCACAGTAATATCTTAAAATTTTTTGTGTATGTTTCTATAATGTCCATTGTCACTTCTTTGTCATTTCTAATTTTATATATTTTTGGTCCTCCCTATTTTTTTCTTGAGGAGTCTAGTTAAGGGTTTACCAATTTTGTTTTCCTTTTCAAAGAACTACATCCTGGCTTCATTGATCTTTTGTATTTTTTTAGCCTCTATTTCATTTATTTCTGTTCTGATCCCTATTATATCCTTTCTTGTACTCACATTGGCCTTTATTTGCTAATTATTTTTCTTCTTCCCTTAGGTATAAATTTACATTGTTTATTTGAGATTTTTCTTGCTTTTTGAGTAGGGCTGTATTGCATTGATTTCTTTCTGAGGACTGCTTTTGCTGTGTTCTATAGATTTTGAGTTATTTTGTTATCATTTTGTTTGTATCAAGGTAATTTTTTATTCCTTCCATGATCCCACTATTAACTGACTCATTGTTTAAAAACATTATTTTGCCTCCATGTGTTTGTATGTTTTTTAGGGGCTTTTAAATAATTGATTTTTAGTTTCATACCACTGTAGTCAGAAAAGTCTCTGATAAAATTTCAATCTTCTTAAAATTATTAAGACTTGCTTTGTTGACCATCACGTGGTCTATCATGGATAATGTTCCATATGAACTTGAAAAGCATGAATATTCTGTTGCTTTGGAGTGTAATGTCCTAAAAATGTCAATTAATTACATCTGGTCTAGTGTGTCATTTAAGGCCACTGTTTCTATGTTGATTTCCTGTCTGGAAGATCTGTCCATTGTTGTCAGTGGCATGTTAAAATCTCCTGCTACGGTTGTTACTGTTGATCTCCATTTTTATGTCTGTCATTATTCGTTTCATATATCATGGGCTCTTATGTGGGTACATAGATATTCACTAGTGTTATGTCCTCTTTGGGATTGATCCCTTTAACTTTATGTAATGTTTCTCTTTGTCTCTTATTATAGTCCTTGTTTTAAATTATATTTTGTCTGATCTAAGTCTTACTAGCCAAGCTTTTTTTTCATTTCCATTCTTTTCATATCTTTTTCTATTTATTTACTGTCAGTCTAAGTGTGTCCTTTGATCTGAGGTGGGTATCATGTAGAAAGCATATGTATGGGTCTTGTTAGCTTATCTATAGCTAGCTTATGTCCTTGGATTGGTGCATATAATACACTTACAATTAAAGTGATTATTGATAGATACATAGTTATTGCGATTTTATTATTTATGTATATCTTAAATATTTATTTATTCTTTGTTTGTTTTTTCCCTTCTTAAAGAAACCCCTTTAGGATTTCTTGGAATACTAATAGCAGAATGGTTATGAATTCTTTTTTATTTTATTTTATTATTTTTTTAAATTTAGTTATTTATATATATATTTTAATTAGCTTCAGGTGTACAACAAAGTGCAATCGTTATACTCTTTACTACTCAAAGAGACAACAACCCTCCCCCTATTCACCCCCATTCCTGCCCCCCGTATCATACTATCTATTACAATTCCTTTGACTCCCTTACACTGTATAATCCACATCCCGCGAATATCGTTATATTCAATTACAGTTGGCATAAAATAATACACAACATTAATTTCAGGTATACAGTGCAGTGATCAAGCCTCTACTACATCGATTAAGTGGTCTCCCTAACAAAACTTGTGACCATTTGACACTTCACAAAATTTTTGCAACACTATATTCCCCGAATTGTCTTTCATATCCCTGTGACAATACTGTAGTTACCTATTTATGCTGTCTAATCCTTTCCCCTTCTCCCTCATCACTACCCCCCTCCCAACTAGCAACCTTGTTTTTCCTCTATATCTATGAGACTGTTTCTGTTTCTTTTGCTCATTCAATCAGTTTTTCAAATTCCACATATAAGTGAGATCATATGGTATTTGTCTTTCTCCGACTGACTTATTTCATTCAACATAATAGTCTTTAGGTCCATCCATATCATTGCAAATGGTACAGTTTCATTCTTCTTTATAGCAGAGTAATACTCCATTGTATAAATATACCACAGTTTCTTAATCCAGTACTCTACCGATGGGCATTTCGGTTGTTTCCAAGTCTTGGCTATTGTAAATAGCGCTGCAATAAACATAGGGGTGCATATATTTTTTCGAATTAGCTAGCATCTTGGATTCCTCTGGGTAGATTTCCAAGAGTGGAATTGCTGGGTCATACAGCAGTTCCATTTCCAGTGTTTTGAGATACCTCCATACTGATTTCCATAATGGCTGCACCAATTTGCAGTCCCACCAACAGTGCACCAGGGTTCCCTTTTCTCCACACCCTCGCCATCACTTGTTGTTTCTTGATTTGTTGATGATAGACATTCTGACTGGAGTGAGGTGGTATCTCATTGTGGTTTTTATTTGCATTTCTCCGATGATTAGTGAGGTTGAACATTTTTTCATATGCCTGTTGGCCATCTGTATGTCCTCTTTAGAGAAATGCCTCCTCATATCCTCTGCCCATTTTTTAATTGGGTTGTTTGTTTTTTTGGTGTTTAATTGCATGAGTGTTTTATAAATTTTGGATATCAATCCCTTATCAGATATATCATTGACAAATATCTTCTCCCATTCAGTAGGCTGCCTTTGATTTTATTGATGATTTCCTTTGCTGTGAAAAAACTTTTAAGTTTGATGTAATCCCATATGTTCATTTTTTCCTTTTATTTCCTTTGCCCGAGGGGAATATCAGTAAAAATATTGCTCAGGGTAATATCTGCAAACTTACTCTCTATATTTTCTTCTAGGAGTTTTATAGTTTCAGGTCTTACATTTAAGTCTTTTATCCATTTTGAGTTTGTTCTCGTATATGGTGTAAGGAGGTGGTCCATTTTCATTTTTTTGCATGTGTCAGTCCAATTTTCCCAGCATCATTTATTAAATAGACTATCTTTACTCCAGTGTAAATTCTTGCTTCCATTGTCATAGATTCAATGACCGTGTATAGATGGGTTTATTCCTGGGCTCTCTATTCTATTCCATTGGTCTATGAGTCTGTTTTTATGCCAGTATCATATTGTTTTGATGACTTGTAGTATGTTTTGATGTCATGTAGTGTGATGTCTACCACTTTGTTCTTATTTCTCAACATTGCCGTAGCTATTCGGGGTCTTTTGAGGCTCCATATAAATTTTAGGATTCAATGTTCTATGTCTGAGAAAAATGTCCTTGGTAGTTTGATTGGAATTGCATTGAATCTATATATTACTTTAGGTAGTATTGACATTTTAACTATACTACTTCTTTCTATCCATGAGCATGGTATGTATGTATTTCCATTTATTTGTATGTTCTTGATTTCTCTCTTCAGTGTCTCATAATTTTGTGAGTACAGGTCTTTTACTTCTTTAGTTAAATTGATTCCTAGATATTTTATTGTTTTTGAAGCAATTGTGAAAGGGATTGATTTCCTGATTTCTTCTTCTGATAGTTTATTATTGGTGTATAGAAATGCCACTGATTTCTGAATATTAACTTTGCATCCTGCTACCTTACCAAATTCGTGTATCAGTTCTAGCAGTTTTTTGGTGGAGTCTTTGGGATTCTCTACATATAGTATCATGTCATCTGCATATAATGACAATTTTACTTCCTCTTTTCCAATTTGGATGGCTTTTATTTCATTTTCTTGTCTGATTGCTGTGGCTAGAACTTCCAGAACTATGTAAAATAGAAGTGGTGAAAGTGTGCAGCCTTGTCTTGTTCCTGATTTTAAGGGGAAAGCTTTCAGCCTTTCCACTTTGAGTATGATGTTTGCTGTGGGCTTATCATAAATGGTCTTTATTATGTTGAGATATGATCCAACTATTCCCACTATTTTAAGAGTCTTTATCATAAATGGCTGCTGGATTTTGTCAAATGCCTTTTCTGCATCTATTGATATGATCATATGATTTTTATTTTTCATTTTGTTAATATGATGTATTACATTAATTGATTTGCAGATATTGAACCAGCCTTGCCTACCAGGAATGAATCCCACTTGATCATGGTGTATGATCTTTTTAATGAGATGCTGAATTCGGTTTGCTAGTATTTTGTTGAGAATTTTTGCATCTATGTTCATTAGGTATATTGGCCTGTAGTTTTCCTTTTTTGTAATATCTTTGTCTGACTTAGGAATCAGGGTGTTAATGGCTTCATAGAAAAAATTTGGGAGCCCTCCCTCCTTCTGTATTTTTTGGAATAGTTTGAGGAGAATAGGCACTAATTCTTTTTTAAATGTTTTGTAAAATTCACCTGTGTAGCCATCTGGTCCAGGGCTTTTTTTTTTTTTTTTTTTTTTTTGGAAGGTTGTTGATTACTGATTCAATTTCTTTGGCAGTAATCGGTCTGTTCAGAGTTTCTGTTTCTTTTTGGTTCAGACTTGATAGATTGTATGCTTCTAGCAATTTATCCATTTCTTCCAGATTGTCGAATTTGTTAGCATATAGTTGCTCATAGTATTTTCTTAACAGTTTCTGTATATCTGTGGTATCTGTTCTCACTTCTCCTCTTTCATTTCTGATTTTATTAATTTTGGTCCTCTCTCTCATTTACTTGGTTAGTTATGCTAAGTGTCTGGTGATTTTGTTTATCCTTTCAAAAAACCAACTCTTGGTTTCATTGATCTTTTGTATTGTTTTTTTGTTCTCTATTTCATTTATTTCTGCTCTAGTCTTTATTATTTTCTTCCTTATGCTCCCTTTAGGCTTGTTTTGCTGTTGTTGTTCTTTTGAGTTCCCTTAGGAGTAAAGAGAGTCTGTTGATTTGAGATTTTTCTTCCTTCTTTAGGTAGGCTTGCACTGCTATGAACTTCCCTCTTAGGACTGCATTCGCTGCATCCCAGAGATTTTGTGTCATGGTGTTTTCATTTTCGTTTGTGTCAAGGTATCTTTTGATATCCTCCTTGATCTCATTTTTGACCCACTCACTATTTAGTAGCATGTTATTTAGCCTCCATGTATTTGTATGTTTTCCAGATTCCTCCTTAAAATTGATTTCTAGTTCCATAGCATTGTGGTCAGAGAAGACAGGTGATATGATTTCAGTCTTCTTAAATTTGTTGAGACTTGTTTTGTGGCCTAACATGTGGTCTATCTTGGAAAATGTTCCATGTGCACTTGAGAAGAATGTATATTCTCTAGCTTTGGGGTTAAATGCTCTAAAAATATCAATTAAATCCAGCTGGACTAAAGTGTCATTTAGGGCCACTATGTCCGTGTTGGTTTTCTGTCTAGAGGATCTGTCCATTGGTGACAATGGGGCGTTGAAGTCCCCTACTATGACAATGTTACTGTTGGTCTCTGCCTTTACGCCTGTCAAAATCTGTTTTATATATTTAGGAGCTCCTATATTGGGTGCATAGATGTTTACTAGGGTTATTTCCTCTTGTTGAATTGATCCTTTTATTACTATGTAGTGCCCTTCTTTGTCTTTTATTGTAGTCTTCATTTTAAAGTCTATTTTGTCTGAATAAGTATTGCTACTCCGGCTTTTTTCTCATTTCCATTTTCATGAAATATCTTATTCCATCCCTTTACTTGCAGTCTGTTTGTGTCTTTTGATCTGAGATGAGTGTCTTGTAGACAGCATATGCATGGGTCCTGTTTTCTTATCCACTCAAGCAATCTGTGTCTTTTGGGTTTTTTTGTTTGTTTGTTTGTTTGAGAGCAGTGTCACTGGCCCTCATATATGGGACCTGAACCAGGACCGCTGTCATCCCAAGCCAGTTCTTAACCACTGCAGCACTCGGCCGGCCCAACTCTGTGTCTTTTTTTTTCCTGAGTGCACTGTCACTTGCTTTCACATGTGGGACCCAAACCAGGTCCGCTGGCTTTCCAAGACAGAGTCCAACCACTGCGCCACTCGGCCGGCCTATTACTCTGTGTCTTTTGATTGGAGCATTTAGCCCATTCACATTTAAAGTGATTACTGATAGGTGCATATTTATTGCCATTTTGTTATTCATATTTCTTGTCTCCCTGGGTTAGCTTGTTTTCCCCTTTCTTCTGTTTAAAAAAGCCCTTTAAACATTACCTGCAATGATGGCTTGGTCATTATGACCTCCTAAAGCTTATTCTTGTCTGAGAAGCTCTTTATCTCTCCTTCAATTTTAAGTGATAGCCGTGCTGGGTAGAGGAATGTTGGTTGTAGTCCTTTATTTTGTGTCACTTTGAATATCTCCTGCCACTCCCTTCTGGCCTGCAGAGTTTCTGAAGAAAATTCAGCTGTTGGTCGTATAGCAGTTCCTTTGTATGTGACCTGCTGTCTTTCTCTTGCTGCTTTTAGGATTCTGTCTTTGTCTTTAAGCTTTGCCATTTTAACTATGAGGTTTCTTGTTGTGGGCCCGTTTGAATTGAGCTTGTTTGGAACTCTCTGTACATTCTGGGCTTGTATATCAATTTCCTTCTCCAGGGTATGGAAGTTTTCAGTCATTATTTCTTTAAATACATTCTCTATCCCTTGCTTCTTCTCTTCTTCCTCTAGTATTCCTATGATTTGTTGAGTTTCATGTTTTCCCAAAGGTCTCTTAAACTATTTTCATTCCTTTTTATTCTTTTTTCTTTTTGTTCCAGCTGAGTGATTTCTGCTATTTTGTCTTCTAATTCGCTGATCCACTCCTCTACTTCATCTATTCTACTGGTGATTCCTTCGAGTGTGCTCTTCATTTCAGTTATTGTATTCTTTAGTTCTAACTGGTTGTTTTTTTATGGTTTCCCTATTCTTCTTTATGTCCTTGCTAAGTTCCTTAAACATTCTTACCATCAGTGTTCTAAACTCTGTCTCTGAAAGTTTGGATACCGCTGTTTCATTTAGTTCCATTTCTAGAGTTTTCTTCTGATCTTTTACATGGGACATGTTTCTTTGTTTTTGCATTCTGAATGTCGTTCTGTGACTACTTTAATGTATTAGACAGATCACCTAGAAAGAAGAGAGAAGGAAAAAAGTGGTGGTGGGGGCTCTCCATCTTCTTTAATCTGCAGACCACTTGCTCAGCAATAGAGAGTCTCTAGGCGACTCAGCACCAGCTATTGGGGGGGAAGAGCTTAACGTGTTATGCACCAGCCTCCCTCTTAGGCTTGCAGTGAGCTTTCTACAATTAGCTGTTGTGTGCATTTAAACCGTGCTCACTACCAAAAAAAAATCTTCACTGGTTGTTGTAGGTTGTCCGCTACTGCCAAAAAAAACCCCTCTGTGGCCTGCGGAGATGTGAGCCAGGCACCGGGGGTTCAGGATGCCTCTGGCAACACATCTCTAGTTGGGTGTGGCAGGCCCCAAGGCACCACTTGATGCGGTCAGTGGCCCCCACCAAGTCAGAGCAGCATGCACTCTGCACCAGCAATCAGTTCACACAAACTCCCCCGGAAAGCCTCTATCAGATCATGCAGGTGCAAAGCTCCCTGCCTGACACTCTCAGGAAAACTCCCCATCTCAGCCTGTCCCAATCAACTCCCCACAGATCAGGCTAAGCAGCCCAACAGCCAATCCCCAGCCTTGCAACTCTGCACAAACAGTGTAGAGAGCAGGGCCCTGTATTTCCCTGGCTACGCAGCACAAGCAGGGCAGAAGGTGGGGATCCAAGGTGACTCTCACACTCCTGTGTCTCAGTGAGCATCCTGATGTAGCCAGAAGGCACCCACCCAATGTTTCTCTGGCAATGCAGCACAAGGAGGGTGGAGGGTGGAAATCCCAGGCCGCATGCTCATGCTCGCTCGCACATACTCCTTCGCCAGGTTCACCAGACTAGTGGGATCCTGGATCTGACCCTCTGTGGGAGGGCCCAACCCTGAAAAAATGGCGCCCTCCTGTACACTGCTCTTATGCAAGCTCCACGCCAGGGGAATGATGGTCCCCAAATCTCCAGATTCTGCACCAAAGGTGCTCAGTTCAGTCCTTCCCCACAGGCTCCTGGGCCCAGTTCACACACCTACTCCCTCCAACAGGAACCGGGTAAGTGCTTACCAGCGAGGGAGCCCATGCGCCGGCCCTAGTGGTTCTCCAGCTTCTCTTAGCCTCACTGAGCCGAGCAAAGAGAGTCCTCACTAATTTCCATTGCCCTCTATCACAAAACTCCTCTTCCTGGAAAAGCGACTCTGGGCTAGAGAGCTCGGTGTGGGGCCGGATGGTCTCTCCCCCAACCGGGGAAGCCTCCCCACACAGCTGGGGTGTCCTTCACGGGGCTCGCCCTCTCTCATCAGTGCCCCTCCTACCAGACTTGACGTGGCCTCCTTTTTAGGTCCTTCGTTTAGAGGTTCTGTTCATCTAGTGTTCAGAGGACTTCTGAGGTTAAATGTTGCATAAATTATTTGTAATTTTGATGTGGTCCTGGGAGGCAGTTCGGAAAGCGTCTGTCTATTCTGCCATCTCTACCCCACTCTAGCCTTTGTTTTAAAGTCGATTTTGTCTGGTATAAGTATTGATACCATAGCCTTTTTTTTTTTAATTTCCATTTTCATGAAGTATCTTTTTTTTCCCCCCTCATCTGTTTACTTTTCAGTTTGTGTGTGTCTTTTGGTCGGAAGGGAGTCCCTTTTAGGCAGCATGTGCAAGGGTATTGTTTTTTTTATCCATTCAGTCACCCTATCTTTTTTTTTTTGAGGGTAGTGTCACTGGGCCACATATGTGGGACCCGAACCAGGGTCACTGGCTTCCCAAGCCAGCACTTAACCACTGAGCCACTCGGCCGGCTCCACCCTATTTTTTTATTTTTATTTTTAGCAGACCCATCCTGCCACCTGTTGGCAGCTCAACGGTAGCTCAGCTTGAGCTGGGCATCGAATTGCTGCTGCTCAGAACTCAGCTCGCACTCTTTTTTTTTTTTAAATGCATTATTTTATTTTATTTTAGGGAAGTATCACTGGCCCTCATATGTGGGATGCAAACCGGGTCTGCTGGCATCCCAAGTCAGCTCTTAACCAATGCGCCACTCCCTGGCTCTCAGCTCGCACTCTTGAGTGAACTCTGAACCAAGTGAGCCACTCAGCTTGTGCAGCCGCCCAATCTTTTAATCAGAGCATTTAATCCACTTAAATTTAAAATAATTTTTGAGAGATTCAGGGAAAATGGCAGCTGTGAGGAGGGCTCCCTGAGTTCTTCCCTGGAAATCTCCACAATTTGAACTGCTGTAACTCATCAAAAGAACTTGTACTCATCACACAGAGCAGCTAAGAATCTCACATGATGATTGCTTGATGGTGGACAGACAGGGCAAGTAGGGGAAGAGGGAGGTGAGAAGTATGCAGGTGCAGCCCACACAAGTGGCTGCTGAGACACAGGGCCTCAGAGAGCAGATCAGAGAATGCTCCCACTGCTCACTCCCTGTGCCTTACAGCCCTCCTAGCTTGCAGCAAGAGTGCAATGGGTTGCAGTCTGAGGCAGAAGCCTTGCTCCAGGCGATTGGGGCAAAAGAGTGATGAGACATGCATGCAGAGGTGTGGTTTAGAGGTGTGATCCACACCTGTTGTTGCAGAGATGTATGACCCCAAGAGGCAGACCACAAAGCATAGCAGTGGCAGAGTGGGCTCGGTCCCTGCACCCCTGCATTCCCTCCAGGAGTACAGCAGGAGCTCAGCTTGAGCATCAGAGGCGGAAGCCTCAACTCAAAACAGTGGTGGGATGTTTTTTTTCATTTATTTTCTTTCTTGGACAGAATGCAAAAACACCTGCATAGATAAGAACCCAACCCCACCCTCTCTCAGAAACTTGGCCCCCACCATGCCAGAGTCTTAAGCGGACCCCTGAGTGGAGGAGTAGGGTCAGATTACAGAGGTGCTTCTACTCCCAGGGGGTCGAGAATCTTCACCCAAGAAGAGGCTGCAGAGTGTGAGGCTACCAACCCCATCCCCACCTCTCCTGCACAGCTTGGGAGGCAGGGAATCTTCAGCTGCTGAGTCACTCAAGGCCCCCCAGCAGATAGCTTTTAGCAGCACTGAAATCTTACACCACCCACAGCCTCCAGCTTAAGGAGTGCCCAAAGACACACATCAAGCCTTCTAGCTGCTGACCACTCAGCTTGCCTTGAAGCAGGCAAGAGCAGAAATGGCATTGACTGTAAAAACTACAAATCACACCTCATAATCCCACTCATCTAAAATACACCTGCATTTCCAGGGTAACTCTAGGCATCAGGTGGCCGGCTCTGCCCCTAAAAGATGCACAAGAGTTTTTGTACAGCAGAGGACAACCTGGAGATAACTTGGTGGACTATAGCCAAGACTAGCACAGGTTTTTTGATTTGTTTGTTTTTGTTTTGGTGTGTATTTTGTTATTTATCTTTTGGTTATTTTGGGGTTTTTTTGGTTACCTCTTTTAGTTGATTTGGTTTTTTGTTTTTTTTTCTATTTCATTAGTATCATTTTTAGTTTTCAATATAGGCATATATTTGGGTGTATATATGTGAACATATATGTCTATATATAGGGTGTGTAGATGTGTATATATATTTTAGTCTTTCTTTCCTTCTTTCTTTCCTACCCTCTCTCTGTTCTTCTTTCTTTTCACTGCTATACTTTTCCTCCTTCTTTCCATTTTTCTGCAAACTTTTTTTGGATGTATTGCTATTTTATTTCTTATGTTTATTCTATTTTATTTTGTTTTATTTTGTTTTTTGTTCTTTGTTTTTGTTTCTTTTTTGTTTGTTTTCTTCTTTTGTACATTTGATATTTCTGTACAAGTTGAGTGTAGGTGCTTTGTTGTTTTTTACATTTGTGTGCACCTGATTTCCTTTGGTGGCTGTTGTGGTTGTGCTTGTTGATCTGTTTTGCCCTAAATCACTCTGCAGCAGGGTACAGCCAAAGAGACTCAAGAATCATCACACCCAGAGGCCAACTTTAAATAAAACCAGAGCATTACCAGGTTTGACCTACAAGAGTCGCACCCAAAGGGAAATCTCATAAATACACCCAGAAAAGACTGAGAGACCTAGGGAAATCTACCTGTTACAACAAAGCAAGCACAAAGAGTAAGCCAGAATGGGGAAACAAAGAAACACATTCCAAATAAAAGAACAGAGTAAACCTCCTTAATCAGTGGAACTAGAGAAATTAGAGGAAACCAACCTATCGAAGACAGAGTTCAGAACACTGATTATTAGAATGTTTAAGGAGATTAATGAGAATATAAAGAAGGACAGAGAAATCATGAAAAGCAAAAACTAGAACTTAAGAACACAATTACTGAATTAAATAACAAACTTGATGGAATGACTAGCATATTGGATATAGCAGAAAATCGAATCAGTCACTTAGAAGACAAGATATCAGAGATCACCCAAGTGGAACAACAAAAAGAAAAAAGAATGAAAAACATTGAAAATAGTATAAGAAAGCTTGATGACAACATCAAACACAACAACAACAAATCATTGAAATGCCAAAAGGAAAAGAGAGGCAGCAAGGGATTGAGAACATATTTGAAATAATAATTTCTGTTGAGACATCAGCTGATAGTCTTATGGGAGTTCCCTTGTAGGTAATTGCTTTTCTCTTGCTGCCTTTAAGATTTTCTGTTTGTCTTTAACCTTTGGCATTTTAATTATGATGTGTCTTGTAACCCTCTTAGGGTTCATTGTGTTTGGAATCTTAGATTGGGAAAGCTTTGAGTCATTATTTCTTTTAATAGGTTTCAATTCCTTGGTATCTCTCTTCTCCTTCCGGTACCCCTATGAAGTGGATTTTGTTATGCTTGATATTGTCCCAAAGTACCTTTAAACACTCCTCTTTTTTTTTTTAGATTCTTTTTTCTTTTGATGTTCTTTTCAGTGTTTTCTGCTACATTATTTTCTAAACTGCTGATTCGATTCTCTGCTTCATCTAATCTGTTGTTGATTCCTTCTAATGTCTTCTTCATTATAGTTAATGTAGTCTTATTTCTGACTGGTTCTTTTCTATGTTTTCACCTCCATTTTATATTTCCTATCTCTTTGTTGAAGTTTTCCCTGAGGTCACTGAGCAACCTTAAACCAGTGTTTTGAACTCCATGTCTGGTATATTGCTTGTCTCCATTTTATTTAGTTGTTTTTCTGAAGCTCTGTTCTGTTCTATTTTTGTGGGAAAGGTTTCTTTGTCTTCCCACTTGGCTGCCTCCCTGTGTTTGTTTCTATGTTGGGCTGCCATTCCTACTGGTCTTAGTAGAGTGGCCTTATGTAGTACGAGTGCTGTAGGAGTCATTGGTATAGTCTCCCTGGTCACCAGAGCCATGCACTCCAGGTTTGTCCCTTGTGTGTGTTGTGTGTACCCTGTTGTTTAGTTGAAACTTGATTGATCTTTGCGTGTCAATGGGAGGTATTGACCCTCAGGCTTATGTGTTTTGAGGACTGCCTATGACTACAGTGGAAGAGCTATTGTGCAGGGATTGACCCTATAGGGCAGGGTTCACAGTAGTGAGGCTCTGGTGCCTACTCAGTTTGCACTTTGGGTGTTTTGTCCTTGGAGGTGACTTATGTGTTTGTCCCTTGTGTGTGTTGTGTGTACCCTGTGTGTGTTGTCCCTTGTGTGTGTTGTGTGTTTGTCCCTTGTGTGTGTTGTGTGTACCCTGTTGTTTAGTTGAAACTTGATTGATCTTTGCGTGTCAATGGGAGGTATTGACCCTCAGGCTTATGTGTTTTGAGGACTGCCTATGACTACAGTGGAAGAGCTATTGTGCAGGGATTGACCCTATAGGGCAGGGTTCACAGTAGTGAGGCTCTGGTGCCTACTCAGTTTGCACTTTGGGTGTTTTGTCCTTGGAGGTGACTGTGTGATTATCTGGCCTGGTTTGAAGCTGGCCACTGAGACTGCCAGACCCTGGGAGTCCTGGAACAGGACCCACTGCAGGCCAAATGCATCTGCAGTATGTGCCCTGCCTGGGCCCCACTTGGCATGAGCCAGAAAGCAATCCATAGATGGCTGCTGTTTGCACTATGCTTGGAGGTGCCTTGAGAGTCAAAGCTATGTACCAAGGTATTGCTGCTCAGCCAGAGGTACAGAACATGCCAAAGCCATATACTGCATTTTTGGGTGTTGTGAACCTTTGAGCGATTTTCAGAAAGAGTGCAGCATGTGCCAAGGCAGGCTTTTTATAAGGAAAATCCACTTCCATTGGCTTTAGTTTGCCTGAAATTTGGGTGGGGAATGGTCTCAAGGAATCACTAAGGTGGGACAAAGGAAAGGTGATAGCCAGTTTGATGGAGCATCAGATCTGGCATCTGACTGGGTCTGCACACAGGGAGGGTTAGGGCTCAAAAAAAACCAATGGCTTCTGGCAGCTCTTCCATCTGGGAGTAAGCTGCACTTCTACCCCTTACTCACTATGAAGCTAGACAATTCAGTTCCTCCCTGTTTGTCCTTGTTACCTTTCAAGCTGCTGCCCCAGTGCTGGAGCTCAGAGTGACTGAGTCTGTCAGTGAGTAAGTCCATGAGCGGTCCCTTTAAGAGGAGTACACTCAGTCAGAATCTCTGCTGTTTTTCACAACTAGAAGTTATGGGGACTTTTCTCCCCAACACTGGAACCCTAGGCTGGGGAGGGGCTAGCACCTCCCATTTCTTGGGTGGAGGACCTCTGCAGCCAGGATCTTCTTCTCTATTTTGAAAGATCACATGCAGATTTGGGAAACAGTCTGTTTCATGTCTCTTCCCCTTCTACCATTCTTTAGGTGGCTTCTTCTGCATATTTTTTAGTTGTAAGGCTTTGATTCAGATAGACTTCAGGCAATTCTCAATAATAGTTGTTCTGTTATTTACTTGGAGTTGATGTGGTCCTGAGAGGAGATGAGCATAGCATTTACCTACTTTGCTATCTTGACTGGAAATCCTATTGAACATATATTATTTTTTAAAAGACCAATTCAATGTTTCTCAACAATAGTTCACAGATCAAAGAATCATTGTATGTCTCTATTTTCCATTCCTGGGATCAGCAGGACCAAAAGAACACAAATGAAAATACCTTATACAACTAACAACAGCTCCACCTGGAGCTGGGCTGCGAGCCCCAGCAATGGTATAGGCTGCAGCCCCTGCTGCAGTGGGCTGCCATAGGCTACAGTGACTGGACGGCAGCCCCCAATATGAGTGGCTGGCAGCCAGCGTGAGCTGCCAATAGCCAGGGTGAGAGAACATCTAGAGGCCACTGACCGATCTGCCTCATCCGGGAAGAATGCAATGATGATACCAACATGGGCCAGTGAAGCAAAGTCTTCTGCAAATAGACTGAAGAACAAAAAGACAGCAACATGTCTGTTCCCCTTCCCCAATTCCCCAACGCTGCTCCCCTCCCCCAATTCCCCAATAAAATCTTTAAAAAAAAATACCTGATACAAAATATCATCAAATACTGCTCCAAATTGTTCAAACTTCAAAGAAACAAGTGGACAAGTTCTAAAAATACAGAACTAGAAATTATTAAATAAGTGTATCAAATATTTGAAATTCTATTTTTTTTTTCATTTTTTAAAATATAATACCTAGGCAAGAAAGTGTAGCTTAATAACATCAAAAAGAAGCACCATCATTTCTGGAATATTAGATTCTATTTTATTTAACATAAATGTAAAATAATGTTTACCTTGCTTGGCTTCACTGAGAAATGTGAGTAAATTTCAAGATGATGAATTTATAATTAAAATTTGTCATTTTGGATGGAAAGCTTTCTAATATTTATTCACTTCCCTAGTATTCCAAGGAGGGCAATGAACATAATCTAAGCATTTCTTGATAATTCAATATGTACATTAAGAGCATCCTTCATTGTACTATGCAAGGGTAAATTTCATGACTATCTTTTAGTTAGTCAATCCCCTTCCTTAAAGTCACATTTTACTTTGTTACCTTTTCTGCTTCCATTATAAGTGCCTTTAACAGTTTCCTATACTTTCTTCCTGGTTCATTACTTCTAATCTCTTCTGAGCCAGGAAGCTGATGATCAATCTGGAGGTTAAAGCAAAGTTAATATATCTCTGATTGAGAAAAATGCATAATTCAAGGATAGGATTTTTTGTGACAAGATTTTAGGAATTCAAAACTTAACCCCTAAATCTTAGATTGTGTCTATATCCTTGAAGGCCAAAGTTTTGCTGTAATTTTTATGGAACATTTATGAGAGGTAGTCTGATAAATTTATATTAGATAGCTTTGTTTGAAACAAAGGAAGTTTAACACTCAAAAGAAGTGTTCATTTTAGAAAATGTACATTATAAAAGTCAATAGTTAGGGGCCGGCCGAGTGGCGCGGTGGTTAAGAGCTGGCTTGGTACGCCAGCAGCCCCGGTTCGTGTCCCACATATGAGGGCCAGTGACACTGCCCTTAAAAAAAAAAGTCAATAGTTAAACTTTGGAGAAAAAAAAAAAAGAAGTGTAATGGTAATTTGTTCCCATCAGAAGATTGAATCCTTCAAGGTTGAATGGGTATAATTGGCCATTATGTAACTCTCTTGACAAATAGTGCCTTCAGGCAGTGTGGTTGCAATAATTGTTAAGTTACACAATTTTTGGCTTTCAAATGAACGAAGCCATTATTTTGCATCACATTAATATATATAACTGCATATTTTAAACATATGGATAAAATGGTTTTTTTTAAATATGAGTTTAGCTTTTAAATTAAGCTGTATATAATTACCTGTAATTTTTGTTAATTGTAACTTAATTCCCTCTAATTTAATGATGATTACTCTCTAATCAAATAAATTTAACAAATGCAATCTCTATTAACCAATTGAACTGCAAGAAGACTGTTCCTTGTTAAATTTAATAAAGCTTCTGAAAAGTATTTATTTTAGCTAAAAAAAAAAAGTTTGTATTTCAACATTACAACATCCAGGATTTGAAATGTATTTACTGTATCTGGGGTAGTCTGAGTACAGAGAAGTTCGAAGTACTTGAATTACTGGTTGTTTTTTTCATAAACTCATTTTATTGGCCACATAGGTTTTGTTTGTAAAACTATATGTAAATCTATAAATGTATCCTTAATAAGAAATATTGTTACTCTGAAATTCTTTTGTGTTGTTTTTTGTTTTTTATTAGTTTCAGGTGTACAAAACACATTTCACCCTTCACAAAGTGGTAACCCCCTCTCCCAATCTATTGCCCCTCTGAAGACGTATATATCTATTACACTTCCTTTGACTCTATTCCCTATACTATACTCCATATTCTGTGACTATATATGTATATGGGATCGTAGGGAAAGTCATGACATATTTTTCTATGTTTTTCAACGCAAAAATGCATCATGACTTTATCGACCACTATATATATATAATTAAATTTAATATATATCATATAAATTATATGATTTAATATATATTAAATTATAGTTGGCATACAATATTATTCTGATTCAGCTTCAGGTGTATAGTGCAGTGGTCAAGCACCTACACCGTTAGAGTGGTCACTCTAAGTAGACATGTGCCCATCTGACACTACAAAATATTTACAGCATTATTGAGTATATTCCCCAAAATGTCTCATATTCCTGTGACATTATTGTAGTTACAAATTGATGCTTTCTAATCCCTTCCCCTTCTCTCTCATCTCCACCCCCCTCCCATGTAGCAACCATCCGTTTTTCTCTATATCTCTGAAACTATTTCTGTTTACTTTGTTCATTTGTTCTATTCTTTAGATTCCACATATAAGTGGGATCATGCAGTATTTGTCTTTCCCCGGCTGACTTATTTCACTTCCAGGATTTTCTCTAGGTCCATTCATATCATTGCTAATGGAAAAATTTCATCCTTCTTTATAGCTGCCTAATATTCCATTGTATAAATGCACCATGTTTTTTTAATCCAGTCATCTACTGATGGGCATTTTGGTTGTTTCTAACTCTTAGCTATTGTAAATAGTGCTGCAATTAACATAGGGGTGCATACATTTTTTTTAAATTAATGTCTTGGATTCCTCTGGGTAGATACCCAAGAGTAGAATTGCTGGGTCATACAGCAGTTCCATTTCCAGTTTTTTGAGATACCTCCATACTGATTTCCATAATGGCTGCACCAATCTGCAATCCTACCAGCAGTGCACCAAGGTTCCCTTTTCTCCACAACCTTGCCAACACTTGTTGTTTGTTGATTTATTGATGATAGCCATTCTGACTAGGGAAGGGTGGTATCTTATTGTGGTTTTTAATTGAATTTCTCTAATGATTAGTGAGGTTGAGCATTTTTTCATATGCCTCATGGCCATCTGTATGTCCTCTTTAGAAAAATGTCTATTAATATCTTCTGCCCATTTTTTAATTGGGTTGTATTTTTTTTCTTTGTGTTGAGTTTCATGAGTGTTTTATAAATTTTGGATATTAGCCCCTTATCAGATATATTGTTGACAAATATCTTCCCCCATTCAATAGGCTTCCTTTTTGTTTTACTGATGGTTTTCTTTGCTGTGAAAAAAGTTTTAAGTTTGATATATTCCCATATATTTATTTTTTCTTTTACTTCCCTTGTCTGAGGGGATGTATCAGTAAAAATATTACTGAGGGTAATGTCTGCAAAATTACTCCTTATATTTTCATATAGGAGTTTTATGGTTTCAGGTCTTACATTTAAGTCTTTTATCGATTTTGGATTTCTTCTTGTATATGGCATAAAGAGGTGGTCCAATTTCATTTTTCTGCATGTGTCACTCCAATTTTCACAGCACCATTTATTAAATAGGCTATCTTTACCCCAATGTAAATTCTTGCTTCCATTGTCATAGATGAAATGACCATATATGAATGGATTAAATTCTGGGCTCTGTATTCTGCTCCATTTATATACATGTCTGTTGTTATGCCAGTACCATACTGTTTTGATTCTGGTAGCATTGTAGGATGATTTGACGTCAGCTGGTGTGATACTAAATTCCTTGGTCTTATTTCTCAAGATTGCCATGGCTATTTGGGGTCTTTATGGTTCAATATAAATTTTAGTATTCTATTTTCTATTTCTGTGAAAAATGTGCTTGGTATTTTGATAGGAATTGCATTGAATTTATATATTGTTTTTTGCAGCATGGACATTTTAAGTATGTTAATTTTTCCTACCTGTGAGCATGGTATGTGTTTCATTTATTTGTATTTTCTTTAATATCTCTCCAGTGTCTTATAATTTTCTAAGTATAGGTCTTTTACTTCTTTGTTTAAATTTATTCCTAAGTATTTTATAGTTCTTGAAGGAACTATAAATGGGACTGTTTTCTTAATTTCTCCTTCTGCTATTTTTTTATTGGTGTATACAAATGTGACAGATTTCCGAATATTGATTTTGTATCCTGCTACTTTGCTGAATTCATTTATCAGTTCTAATAAATTTTTGGTGGACTCTTTGGGGTTCTATATGTATAGTATCATGTCATCTGCATATAATAATAATTTTCATTCCTCCTTACCCATTTGGATGCGTTTTATTTCTTTTTCTTGTCTTATTGTTGTGGCTAGAACTTTCAGAACTATGTTGAATAAAAGTGGAGAGTGGACAACCTTGTGTTGTTCCGGATCTTAAGAGAAATGATTTTATGTTAGCTGTGGATTTGTCATATATGACTTTTATTAATTTGAGATTTGATCCCTCTATTCCCACTTTGCTAAGAGTTTTTATCATAAATTGCTGCTGGATATTGTCAAATGCTTTTTCTTCTTCTATTGATATGCCCATATGATTTTTATTTTTCATTTTTAGTTGTGGTGTAGCACATTAAACAATTTGTGGATATTGAACCAACCTTGCATACCATGAAAGAACCCCACTTGAATGTAGTATATAATCTTAATGTATTTCTAAATTCTGTTTGCTAATATTTTGTTGAGGGTTTTTGCATCTATGTTCATTAGGGATATCAGCCTATAGTTTTAGTTTTTTTGTGATGTCTTTGTCTGATTTGGGAATCAGAGAGATAGTGGCCTTATAAATACAGTTTGGGAGGCTTTCCTCCTTCTGGATTTTTTGGAATAGTTTGAGTACAATAGATGATAATTTTTTTTTTTGGAATGTTGGCAAAATTCACCTGTGAAGCCACCTGGTCCAGGACTTCTGTTTGTTGGAAGTTGTTGATTACTGATTCAATTTCCTTGTTAGTATTCAGTCTGTTCAGATTTTCCATTTCTACTTGAGTTAGGTTTGGAAGGTTGCATGCATCTACAAAATTATCCATTTCTTCTAGATTTTCAAATATGTTGGCAAATATTTGCTCATAGTATTCTCTGAAATTTTTTGTATTTCAATGGTGTCAGTTGTTACGTGTCCTCTTTCATTCCTGATTTTATTAATTTGAGTCCTCTCTCTTCCTATTTCCATTTCTTTTTTTCTTTTTTTTTTTGAAGAGTCTAGCTCAAGGTTTGTTCTATTTGTTTTCTTTTCTGAGGACAGTGGCACTGGCCCTCATATGTGGGAACCGAACCAGGGCCTCTGGCCTCCCAGGCCAGCGCTTAACCACTGTGCCACTCGGCCGGCCCTATTCATTTTTTTTTTATCTTCTCAAAATCCAGCTCTTGGTTTCATTGATCTTTTGTATTGATTTTCTGGTCTCTACTTCATTTATTTCTGCTGGGTCTTTATTATTTCCTTCCTTGCACTCCCTTTAAGCTTGTTTTGCTGTTCTTTTTCCAGTTAACTGAGGTGTAATGATAACCTGTTGATTTGAGGTTTTTCTTGTTTCTTTAGCTTGGCCTGCATTCCTATGGACTTCCCTCTTAGGACTGCTTTATGTGCATCCTGAAGTTTTTGGGTCCTTGTGTTTTCATTTTAGTTTGTCTCGAGGTATCTTTTGATTTCCTTCATCTCATTTTTCACACATTCATCACTTGGTAACATGTTATTCAGCCTCCATGTATTTGTGTGCTTTCCAGTTTGTTTGTTTTTTCTTTTAATTATTTTATTGTGAAATAAACTTTTTTTAATAAAAAATTAGTTTCAGGTGTACAACACAGTGCAATAGTTACACCTTTTACCCCTCAAAGTGATAACCTCCCTCCCCCAGTTACCCACCCCACTCCTCCCCATATCATACATATCTATTACAATTCCTTTGACTGCCTTCCACAGTATACTCTACATCCCGTGACTATCTATATATTCAATTATAGTTTGCATCCAATATTATACAACGTCAATTTCAGTTGTACAGTGCAGTGATCAAGCCTCTACGCCATCCATGAGTGGTCTCCCTAACAAGACATGACCATCTGACACCCCACAAAATATTTACAACATTATTATATACCCTGAACTGTGTTTCATATCCCTGTGGCAATACTGTAGTTACCTATTTATGCTGTCTAATTCTTCCCCTTCTAACTAATCCTCACGTCCCTCCCAACTAGCAACCCGAAGTTTTTCCTCTAGATCTATGAGTCTGTTTCTGGTCACTTTCCTCGTTCATTCAGTTTTTCAGATTCCACATATAAGTGAGATCATATAGTATTTTTTGTTCTCCAACTGACTTATGTCACTTAACATAATAATCTCTAAGTCCATCCATATCTTTGCAAATGGTAAGATTTAATTATTCATAGCCGAGTAATACTCCATTGTATAAATGTACCATAGTTTCTTAATGCAGTTGGCAACCGATGGGCATTTTGGTTGTTTCCAAGTCTTGGCTATTGTAAATAGCATTGCAATAAACATAGGGGTGCATATAATTTTTTGAATTGATATCTTGGATTCCACTGAGTACCCAATAGTGGAATTGTTGGGTGAAATGGTAGGTCCATTTCCAGTTTCTTGAGATACCCCCATTCTGATTTCCATAATGGCTGCACCAATCTGCAGTACCACCAACAGTGCACCAGGGTTCCCTATTCTCCACACCCTCGCCAGCACTTGTTGTTTCTTGATTTGTTGATGATAGCCATTCTGACTGGAGTGAGGTGGTATCTCCTTGTGGTTTTTATTTGCATTACTCTGATGATTAGTGAGGTTGAACATTTTTTCATATGCCTGTTGGCCATCTGTATGTCCTCTTTAGAGAAACGTCTCTTCATATCTTCTGCCCATTTTTAATTGGGTTGTTTGTTTTTTTATGTTGAGTTTCATGCGTGTTTTATAAATTTTGGACATTAACCCCTTATCAGATATATTTTTGGCAAATATCTGCTCCCATTCAGTAGGCTGCCTTTTTGTTTTATTGATGATTTCCTTTGCTGTGAAAAAAAACCTTTAAGTTTGATGTAATCCCATATGTTCATTTTTTCTTTTATCTCCGTAGCCCAAGGGGATATATCAGTAAAAATATTACTTTGGGTATGTATGTAAATTTACTTCCTATGTTTTCTTCTAGGTGATTTCTGTTTTCACGTCTAACATTTAGGTCTTTAATCCATTTTGAGTTTGTTCTCATATATGGTGTATGTAGGTGGTCCATTTTCATTTTTTTGCACATGTCAGTCCAATTTTCCCAGCACCATTTATTAAATAGACTATCTTTACTCCAATGTAAATACTTGCATTGTCATATCTCGCCTCTAACACGACTGGGTTGGGCACTTTGAGAGGGCTGACGTAGTCTAAGAAATAGAAATGATAGGCAAGAGACAAAGGATAGTTCAAAATCAGTGCTAGCCAGGGGACTCAGTGCCTCTAGGACAATGAGCCCCAAATTGATTTTGACTGCGACTTTTATTGGGATACACACAAGGAAGTATCATTGTATTTTTCCATGGTCTGTAAGTCACATACATCATTCCAGACAACTTAGCTCTAAGTCGAATCACCCCATGGCCTGCAGGCTGTCTTTACCAAAACTCCCATGATCTGTATACATGCACCTCTTGGGAGACAGAAACTGCTCACTAAGAGATCTAAGGGCAAGAATGCATGGAGGACAGATGTTATTTGTTCAGGTTTCACTTCTCAGGCAGGCTGTTGGCATTGTAGACAAGGGGTATTCTGCCTATATTCTTGAACTCCATGATTGCTCCCATGGTACACCGTGGACTGTGTCTGTCTTGGGTTGCCCAATTGATATTTTGGGGTCTTATCTATCTTTTAAAAGTCTGATCTTTTTCTTGGGGTCCCATAGGGAATTGCCATAAACTCAGGGAAATTACTGTCTGTGTAAGGATCTGCTGTTAAGGACAGGTGCATGGGGGCAGACAGCTAGGCTGCTGTATGACCATAGTTATAGATTAAATGACTGTATATAGATGGGATTATTCCTAGGCTCTCTATTCTATTCCATTGGTCTATGTGTCTGTTTTTATGCTAGTACCATACTGTTTTGATTACTGTAGCCTTGTAGTATGTTTTGATGTCAGGTATCATGATGCCTCCCACTTTGTTCTTATTTCTCAAGATTGCTGTGGCTATTCTGGGTCTTTTGTGGTTCCATCTAAATTTTAGGATTCTATGTTCTATTTCTGAGAAAAATGTCCTTGGTAGTTTGATTGTAATTGCATTGAATCTATATAATGCCTTAGGTAGTATTGACATTTTAACTATATTAATTCTTTCTATCCATGAGCATGGTATGTATTTCCATTGATTTGTATCTTCTTTGATTTCTCTCTTCATTTCAGTGTCTCATAATTTTCTGAGTACATGTTTTTTGCTTCTTTAGTTAAATTGATTCCTAGATATTTTATTGTTTTTGTAGCAATTGTAAAAGGGATTGATTTCCTGATTTCTTCTTCTGATAGTGTATTATTGGTGTAAAGAATTGGAACTGATTTCTGAATATTAATTTTGTATCCAGTTACCTTACCAAATTCGATTATCAGTTCTAGCAATTTTTTGATGGAGTCTTGGGCTTCTCTCTATATAGTATCATGTCATAGGCATATAATGACAATTTTACTTCCTCTTTTCCAATTTGGATGCCTTTTATTTCATTTTTTTGCCTGATTGCTGTCGCTACAACATCCAGAATTATGTTACATAGAGGTGGTGAAAGTGGGCAGCCTAGACTTGTTCCTGATCTTAAGTGGAAAGCTTTTAGCCTTTCCCCATTGAGTATGATGTTTGCTGTGGACTTATCATATATGGCCATTATTATGTTGAGATATGATCACACTATTCCCACTTTGCTAAGAGTTTTTATCATAAATGGCTGCTGGATTTTGTCAAATGCTTTTTCTACATCTATTGATATGATCATATAATTTTTATTTTTCATTTTGTTAATGTGATGTATTACATTAATTGATTTGCACATATTGAACCAACCTTGCATGCAGAAACGAATCTAACTTGATCAGGGTGTGTAATCTTTTTTTTTTTTTGAGGGCAGTGTCACTGGCCCTAATATGTGGGGCCAGAACTGGGGCCGCTGGCTTCCCAAGCCAGCGCTTAACAACCACGCCACTCAGCCGTCCCGGTGTATGATCTTTTTAATGTGATTTTGAATTCGGTATGCTAGTATTTTTTTTTGAGAATTTTTGCATCTATGTTCATTAGGGATATGTGTCTGTAGTTTTCCTTTTTTGTAATATCTTTGTATGACTTTAGAATCAGCGTGACAGTAGGTTCATAGAACAAATTTGGGAGCCTTCCCTCCTTCTGTATTTTTTGGAATAGTTTGAGGAGAATACGTATTAATTCTTTTTTGAATGTTTTGTAAAATTCAGTTGTGAAGCCATCTGGTCCAGGACTTTTGTTTGTTGAAAGATTGTTGATTACTGATTCAATTTCTTTGGAAGTATATAGTCTGTTCAGAGTTTCTGTTTCTTTTTGGTTCAGACTTTGTAGATTGTATGCTTCTAGAAATTTATCCATTTCTTCCAGTTTGTCGAATTTGTTAGCATATGGTTGCTCATAGTATTTTCTTAAAATTTTCTGTATTTCTTTGGTATCTGTTGTCGCTTCTCCTCTTTGATTTCTGATTTTATTAATTTGGGTCCTCTCTATTTTTTCTTTCTTTTGTTCATAGAAATATATTATTTACTTTCTTTTATTTTTTAATTCTTCTATTGTGAAATAAACATTTTTTAAAAATTAATTTCATGTGTACAGCACAGTGCAATAGTTGTTTTTTTACCCCTCAGAATAAAAACCCCCCTCCCACAATTCGCCACCCCATTCCTACCCCACATATGATACATATCTGTTACAATTCCTTTGACTCCCTTCCACAGTGTAATCCACATCCCATGACTATCTATATATTCAATTACACTTGGCATAAAATATTATACAACATCAGTTTCAGGTATACAGTGCAGTGATCAAGTTTCTAACTCCATCTATGAAGTGTTCTCCCTAACAAGACATGTGACTGTCTGACACCCCACAAAATATTTACAACATTATTATAACCCCCGAATTGTCTTGCATATCTCTATGGCAATATTGTAGTTACCTATTTATGCTGTCTAATCCTTTTTCCTTCTCCCTCATCACCACCCATATCCCAGCTAGCAACCATCAGGTTTTCCTCTACATCTATGAGACTGTTACTGTTTACTTTGCTCGTTCATTCAGTTTTTCAGATTCCACATATAAGTGAGATCATATGGTATTTGTCTTTCTCCAACTGACTTATTTCACTTAACATAATAGTCTCCAGATCCATCCATATCGTTGCAAATGGTGCAATTTCATTCTTCTATATAACGGACTAATACTCCATTGTATAAACATACCACAGTTTCTTAATCTAGTCATGTACCGATGGGCATTTCAGTTGTTTCCAAGTCTTGGCTATTGTAAACAGTGCTGCAATAAACATAGAGGTGCATATATTTTTTCAATTTAGTTTCTTGGATTTTTCTGGGAAGATACCCAAGAGTGGATTTGCTGTGTCACTGGCCCTCATATGTGGGACCGAACCGGGGCCACTGGCTTCCCAAGCCAACGCTTAACCACCGCGCCACTTGGCCGGCCCGCAACTGATTTCTGAACATTGATTTTGTATCCTGCTACTTTACTGAATTCATCTATCAGCTCCAATAGTTTTTTGGTGGAGACTTTGGGGTTCTCTCCATATATTATCATGTCATCTGCATATAATGACAATTTTACTTCTTCGTTGCCAATTTGGATGACTTTTGCTTCTTTTTCTTGTTTGATTGCTGTGGCTAGAACTTCCAGAACTATGTTGAATATAAGAGGAGAAAGTGGGCAGGCTCGTCTTGATCCTGATCTCAGGGAAATGATTTTAGCTTTTCCCTATTGAGTATGATGTTCGCTGTAGGTTTATCATATATGGCCTTTATTATGTTGAGATATGATCACTGTATTTCTTCTTTGCTATGGGTTTTTAACATAAATGGCTGTTGGATTTTGTCAAATGCTTTTTCTGCATCTATTGATATGACCATGTGATTTTTATTCTTCATTTTATTGATGTGGTGTATCACATTAATTGATTTACGGAGGTTGAACCAGCCTTGCGTGCTAGAGATGAAACCCAATTGATCATGATGTATGATCTTCTTAATATATTGCTGAATTCTGTTTGCTAATATTTTATTTAGAAATTTTGCGTCTATATTCATCAGGAATATTGGCCTGTAGTTTTCCTTTTTTGTGCTGTCTTTATCTGGTTTTGGAATCAGTATAATAGTGGCTTCATAAAAAGAATTTGGGAGCCTTCCCTTCTTATGGATTTTTTGGAATAGTTGGAGAAGAATAGGTAATATTTCTTTTTTGAATGTTTCATAAAATTCATTGGTTAGCCGTCTGGTCGAGGGCTTTTGTTTGTTGGGAGCTTGTCGATTAATGACTCAATTTCCTTGGTAATAATCAGGCTACTTAGATTTTCCGTTTCTTCTTGAGTTAGCTTTGGAAGGCTGTATGCTTCTAGAAAGTTATCCATTTCTTCACGATTGTCAAATTTTTTGGCATATAGTTGCTCATAGTAATTTCTTAAAATTTTTTATATTGCTGTGATGTCTGTAGTCATTTCCCCTCTTCACTCCTGATTTTACTAATTTGAGTCCTCTCTCTTTCTTGTTTTTGATGAGCCTGGCTAGAGGTTTGTCAATTTTGTTTATCTTCTCAAAAAACCAGCTCTTGGTTTCATTGATCTTTTGTATTGATTTTCTGTTCTCTATATCGTTTATTTCTGCTGTGGTCTTTATTATCTCCTTTCTTTTATTCCCCTTGGGCTTCTTGTGCTGTTCTTTTTCCAGTTCCCTGAGGTGTAAGCGTAACCTGTTGATTTGAGAGTTTTCTTCCTTCTTTAGGTAGGCCTACAGTGCTATGAACTTCCCTCTTAAGACTGCTTTCACTGCATCCCAGAGATTTTGGTTTGTGCTGTTTTCATTTATCTCTAGGTATCTTTTTATTTCCTCCTTGATCTCATTTGTGACCCCCTCGTTATTTTTTTTTTCTTTTTGGAGGGCAGTGTCACTGGCCCTCATATGTGGGACCTGAACCAGGGCCCGCGGCCTCTCAAGCCAGCACCTAACCACAGCACCATTCAGCCAGCCCCCCACTCGCTATTTAATGGAATGTTATTTAGCTTCCATTTACTTGACAGCTTTCCAGGTTTCTTCTTATGATTGATTTATAGTTTCATAGCATTGTGATCAGAGAAGACACTTGAAATGATTTCAATCATCTTAAATTTATTGAAACTTGTTTGTGGCCTAACCTGTGGTCTATCTTAAAAAATGTTCCCTGTGCATTTGAGAAGAATGTATATTCTGTAGCTTTGGGTGAAATGCTCTGAAAATGTCTCTTAAATCCAGCTGGTCTAATGTATCATTTAAGGACACTGTTTCCGCATTGATTTTCTGTCTGGAGGATCTGTCCATTGGTGACAGCGGGGTGTTGAATTCCCCTACTGTGATAATGTTACTGTTGATCTCCGTCTTTAAGTCTGACAATATCTGTTTTATATAGTTAGGAGCTCCTATGTTAGGTGCATAGATGTTTACTAGGGTTATATCCTCTTTGGATTGATCCCTTTATTATTATGAAGTGTCCTTCTCAAATATGTTCTTGATCCCTTGCTCCTTCTCTTTTCCTTCTGGAATTTTATGATTTGCTTGTTGTTATATGGATGTTATCCCACAGTTCTCTTAAATTATTTTCATTGTTCTATATTCTTTTGTATTTTTGTTGTACTGTTTCAGTGATCTCTGTTTTCTTGTCTTCTAAGATTCTGATTCAGTCCCCTGCTTCAACTAATCTGCTGTTTATTCCTTTTAGTGTGTTCTTTATTTCAATAATTGTATCCTTTATTTCTAAATGGTTGTTTTTCATGATTTCTGTATCCTTCTTTATGATCTCATTGAGTTCCTTAAACAGTCTCTGATAGGTTGGTTGCCTCTGATTCATTGAGTTCCACTAATTCTGGAGGTTTCTTGTTTTCTTTTTTCTCAGACGTGTTTCTTTGTTTCCCCATTTTGGTTGACTCTTTGTACTTTCTTTTATCAATTAGGTAGATCCTCTAGGTCTCTCAGTCTTTGCTGGGTGGCCTTATGTTGTATGTGTCTTTTATATTTGAATTGCTCAGTCTCCTTATACTTCTGTGTGTGTGTTACAGAGGTGTCCCTATTGTTGTGTATCCCCCTGTTGAATTTGAGCTTTGATTTATTTTGGTTTGTCAGTAGTTGGGATTGTCTCCCAGGCTGACTTTCTGTGAAAATTCACTCTGTCCACAGTGTACGAGCTGCTATGTGAGGGCTGATACCTCAAATGAGGTTTGGTGCCTCTATGGGCTTTCATGCCTGTACAGAATTCCCTTTTTGTGTGTCTCTTGTAGGTCAAACCTCATAATGCTCTGGATTGCCCTAGAGGTGGCCTCTGGGTGTGATGGATCTTGTGCCTCTTTGGCTGTGCCCTAGTGCATAGTGACTTCAGATCAAAACATATCAACAAGCACAACAATAATAACCACCAAAAAAAACCCCAGATAGACTCACACGTAAAAACAACCAATAACCAACACTCAACATGCACAGAAGTATCAAAAATACGAAACAGAACAAAACAAAACAAAAAACAGATTAGCAACACTAAAAATAATTACAGGAAAATAAAGAAAGGAAACAAAACATACAGAATAGCAACACTAAAAAAATTACAGAAAAACGGAAAGAAGGAGGAAAAGTAGAGCAAAGAGAAAAGAAAAGAAGGGAGAGAGAAGGGAGAAAAAAAAAATATATATATATATATATATCAATGATACTAATAAAATAGGAAAACAAAAAGATAAAAGCAAAATATAGTGCCAGTCTTGACTTAACCCACCAAGATATCTTGAGTTTGTCCTCTGCTGTATAAAAACTTCTCTGTATCATGTGGAGGCAGAGTGGGCCATGTGGTGCCCAGAGTGGCCCTGGATATGCGGTTCTAGATAAGTGGGGCCATGAGGTGCTATTGGTAGTTTTTACAACGTCAGTTTCATTTCTGTTCTCACAGCTGAGAGCACCGCAGCCAACCACCTAGCAGTGAGCTGCTGAGCTGTGTACAGGTCTCCTAGGTCTTGGGGCACTCTTTACACTGGGGGCTGTGAAGGGCATGAGATTTCCAAGCTCCTAAAATCCCAGCATTAGCTCTGTCACTGGCTGCTAGGCTCTGTGTGTGACTCAGCAGCTGAAACTGCCCAGGAAAAGGTGGGGACTGGGTAGGCAGTCACACACTTGTTGTAGCCTCTTCCCTAGATCACAGTTGCAAGCTGGCTATTTCAATTTCCTGGGAGTGCATATCTGTAATATAACACTATTCCTCCATTCAGGGACCAGTTTAAGGCTCTGGAAGGGTGGGGTTAGGATTGGTGTGGGAGTGAGGTCCTGGTCATGGAGTTGTTTTTGCTTTCCAACTGAGAAAGCCCTGCCACAGTTTTGAGCTGAGGCTTCTGCCTGGGATGCTGGGCACCACCATGCATTATGCTGAACTCTTGGCAGGACTATGGGTTGTAGGGCGGGATCATGTCACCTTGCTGCTGTAATCATCTCTGGCATGCCCAGGGTCCCTCCAACCACAGATGCTGGCTATGTCTCTGCATGCCTTTCTTCCCTCTTCTCCATTCGCCTAGTTTTTCCATCTTCAAGTAATTATTGTGTGACTCTCTTAGCTTTTCTGTGTGATGAGCAGAGATTTCTCTGATGAGTTATAGCTGTTCAGTTTGTGGGAACTTCCAGGGGCAAACTCACAAAACCCACCTTACTGCTGCCATTTCTCTCTTTTTGTTTTATATTATCCCTTATTTATAGAAAATGGAAGAGTCTATTTTCTGTTTATCATACTCTCATTGAAAATATTCACTTGGTATACACCACTGTAACATAGAATCACAAAAAAAGCTAAAACAAAGTTGTAACTGAAGCAAGAAGCTAAACAAAAACGTAATCATTGGTTTCTTTAATTAAAATTTATTGGGGTGACAATTGTTAGTAAAGTTACATTGGTTTCAAGTGTACAATTCTGTAATAAATCATCTATATATCATGTTATGTGTTCACCACCCAGAGGCAGTTCTCCTTCCTTCACCATATATTTGATTCCTTTTATCATCATCTAACCAAAAAATCTGAAAACATTTATCCATAAAAATATATATGCTCTGATGTTCATTGCAGCTTTATTTATGGTGGCCAAGACATGGAAACAACCAAAGTGCCCTTGGATAGATGATTAGATAAAGAAGCAGTGGTATATATGCACAGTGGAGTACTATTCTGCCATAAGAAAAGATGAAAAAGTGCCATTTACAACAACATGGATGGATCTTGGGATTATTATGCAAAGTGAAATAAGTCAGATGGAAAAAGTTGGGAACCATATGATTTCACTGATATGTGGCACATAAAACTGAAAACAACAAAGGAACAAGAAAAACAAATGAAGAAAAAAACATTGGTTTCTTAAGGGAGAGGCTTCATATCTGAGGCACTCAAGCCACAGAGGCAGACTTTATTATTATTATTATTATTGAGCAAAATTAAATGTAAATGTTAGCTGAAAAATCCTGTCTAATACTTCATTTGTCTCCTAGATTCTAAGAGAATTTCAGTGGTAATATCCAGGAAAATGAGCACATATATTTATTTTGAGTTTTTAGTTTTATATTTGTGTCATTTACATGTGTAGTGCCTCCATTTTTTGACCAGTTATATTAATACATTACATATTTTTAATACAGAGAAAGCATTTCCCCTCTACAATCTCAGTTGAGATATATAATCATTTTTGGTCCCTCAGGTTTAAAACTGTGAAATTTGCCTGGGTTTATAAATCTAGTTTTGTTCATTAGCAACTTTTTTTCTCTTGAAATTTAGGTAACAGCTCTTCAGTTTTAAATAGAACACCTACGTGACTTCTTTGGAATGTACTGAGATGGGTAAGTCACAAGATGGAGAAAGGCCAATTCCATTCTCAGAAAGTGCTACTCATATTTCTTGTCTGAACAAAATTTTAAAATTGGAATCTGCTTTTATTTAAAAAAATGTGAAAAAACAATTTCTGTTGTTTAGGCCAACCAGTACACATTACTTTATTATGGCTGTGTTTTGCTGTGTTTAATGCACTCCCATGTATAATGCATACCCATATTGTTGGCCCAAAATTTCAAGAAAAAAAATCTTTCATTTTAATTTTTTAATTTAATGCTTTATTTGTTTCCATTTAGGTTCTTGGTTTTTGTAGTACAAAAAAATTTTAGCACTTTTTTTTTAACATATATGGTACAAGAAATTCTCTTTCTCCATCTGACTTATTTCACTTAGCAAAACATTCTCTAGGTCCATCCATATCATTGTAAATAATAAGACTTCATTCGTCTTTATGGCTGAGTACTAAATATTGTATAAATGTACCAGTTTCTTACTCCAGTCATCTACCAATGGTCATTTCAGTTGTTTCCATATCTTGGCTATTGTGAATAGTGTTGCAATAAGCATAGGGATGCATATATTCTTTTCAAATTGGTGTATTGAAGTTCTCTGGATAGATACCTATGAGTGGAAATGCTGAGCCATAAGATAGTTCCATTTTCAATTTTTTGAGGTACCTCCATATTTTTTTCCATAGTGGCTGGACCAATCTGCAATCCCACCAACAGTGCACGAGGGTCCCCTTTTCTCCCCATCCTCACCAGCATTTGTTGTGTATTGAATTATTGGTGATAGCCATTGTGACTGGGGTGAGGTGGCATGTCATTGTGATTTTTATTTGCATTTCTCTAATGGTTAGTGACTTTGAGCTTTTTTTCATATGTCTGTTGGCCATCTGTATGTCCTCTTTAGAAAATGTCTCTTCATGTCCTCTGCCTATTTTTAAATTAGATTTTATGTTTTTTTTTGTGTTGAGTTGTATGAGTTTTTTTATAAATTTTGGATATTAACCTCTTGTCAGATGTATCATTGACAAATATCTTCTCCCATTCGGTAGAATGCATTTTTGTTTTATTGATGGTTTCCTTTGCTGTGAGAAAACTTTTTAGTTTGATATAATCCCACATATTTATTTTTACTTTTACTTCCTTTGCCTAAGGGATTATATCAGTAAAAATATTACTAAGGGTATTGTCTAGAAATTTACTTCCTATATTTTCTTCTAGAAGTTTTATGGTTTCAGATAGTACATTTAAGCCTTTAATCCACTTATTTTTTTGAGGGCAGTGTTCCTGGCTCTCATATGTGGGACGTGAACTGGGGCTGCTGGCTTCCCAGGCCAGCGCTTAACCACCGAGCCACTCGGCTGACCTGCCTTTAATCCATTTTGAATTTATTTTCGTATATGGTATAAGGAGGTGGTCCATCTTCATTTTTCTGCATGTATATGTCCAGTTTTCCTAGCGCCATTTTTAAATACACTGTCTTTACCCCAATGTAAATTATTGCTTCCATTGTCAAAGATTAAATGACCATTTAAAGGTAAGGATTTATTTATGGGGTCTCTATTCAGTTTTATTGATCTATGTATCTGTCTTTATGTGAACTGGTAACAAATTTACAATGTTTATGCATGTTAGAAGGCCAAGAACTCTCCATCATTGCAAGTTTGCCATAAGTTTAACAAAACAAATTATTGTATTTCAGGGTATTATTTTGCATGTGGATATCATTATTGATTTCTAGAGTTACACTTTTAACTCATAAGCATAAATAAAATAATTAAAATAATTTATATAGATATAAAATTAGTGCTACCCATGTATAATGGGCATCCTTATTTTTCCCACACAACTTTGGGCAAAAGAAGTGTGCATTATACATGGCAAAATATAGTATATATCCACCATTTAACTGCAGTCTGCATCCCCTTGCCAAATGATAATGTAGCATTATAAAAACATTTAAATACCAATGTGTCACCAATGATAGCTTGTATTAACATAAGCTTTTCAGAAGGCAATATGATATCTGGCAGAATTTTAAATATACATATAGTATTATCTACCATTTCAACTCCTGAATACATACGCAAGAAAAACTCTTGCTCGTGTGCACAAGGAGATATTTATATACTGTAATGGCAAAAAAACCCCCACAAAAAATCAATCCAAACTTCCATCAATTCAGTAAATATAAGAATATTATGGTATATGAATACAATGCAATACTACTATATATGTTACAATCATTGAAATAGGTTTGTATGCATGAACATAAATATATATGAAGAATATGATATTAAGTGGAAAAGCAAATTTCACAATGATACAAGCAACATAATGTCATTAATACATATTTAAAATGTACAAATACCAAAATCCAATAGTATATATTATTTGCATATATACACACATATATGTTAATGTATGTTGTAAAATATTAAACCATATTATATTTATAAAAATATTCATAATAGTGATATTATTTGGGAGATATTAATAGTGATGAATTTGGGAGAAGTGGACTGAGGAAAAAACAAAAGTGTTTAAACAATGTTCTCCATGATAAATACATATATAGTATGAAATAAAAAATGAAACATGTTTTCTATTTTTTTTTTTTTTTAGAGGACCGTGTCACTGACCCTCACATGTGGGATCCCAACCGGGGCCACTGGAGTCCCAGGCCAGCTTTTAACCACCGCAGCACTCAGACGGCCCTCAAAACATGTTTTCACTAAAATAAAATAATATTGTTAATTTTGGGAGGTGACATCATGGGTATTTGTTTCAGTACTTAATATATTTTTTTCCTAAAACTTCTGGTGAATGTAAATAAACACAAAAGTAAACCCTGACAGACTACTACATTATGTAATTTTAGAATCACTGAAACTATCCATACCATGACTGAAAAGAAAAATCCCTATAAGTCTTCAATTTTCAGTTTTGCATGACCTTGTTCTAGATATTTATTTATTTTTTTTAAACTGAAGTCCCTTTTTAATTTTTTTTAGTTTTTTTTTTTTGAGGGCAGTGTCACTGGCCCTCACATGTGGGACCCGAACCGGGGCAGCTGGCATCCCAAGCCAGCGCTTAACCAATGCGCCACTCGGCCGGCCCTAGCTATTTTTATGCTATTAAATGCAATCAACATCAATTAAAAATAATATTAATAAAAATGATAAATGTAAATTTGGCATTACTTAAGATTACTTAACCATTATGCAGACGATTTTCTAAAACTGCTTCTTTTGTTTGTTTCTGTGATGTCTTGAGAATAAGGAGTACATTTTTTGAAATTGGGGAATTGGGGTAGGGGAACAGTGTTGGGGAATTGAGGAGGGGCACCAGCCAAGTTGTTCTTCAATCTTAGTTGTGATGGGTGCAAGTAACTACCTGGCTGCCTGTTGGCAGCTCATGTCCTCTAAGAACAAGGTGCTGTGTTACAATCTTAGTTGTGGGTGGGGTAGCTACTATCCGATGTGTGACTTGAACCAGCAACCATGTTGTTAAGAGAGCATGCTCTATCCACTGAGCCATCCGGGTGGGAGCTCAGCTCAAGGTACGAAGTTTAGTCTTAGTTACGGAAAAGTGTAGCCCTCCAATCAAACAGTCTTGTTAGGAGCACATGATCTCACCAGCTGAGCCATCCTGCCTCCTGTTGGCAGCTCAATGGCAGCTCAGCTTGGGTGCAGCATCACTGGATCCTGTGGTAATCGAATCGGTGGCATTGTTGCTCAGAGCTCACACTCTTAAGCTAATTCTTTTTTTTTTTGAGGGCAGTGTCACTGGCCCTCATATGTGGGACCGAACCCGGGCCACTGGCTTCCGAAGCCAGCGCTTAACCACCGCGCCACTAGGCCGGCCCTTAAGCTAACTCTTAACCAACTGAGCCACTCAGCCAGGCCAACAGGAGATTTTATTTTCTTTTTTAAACTTATTTCTATTCTGGTCTGATTGCTCTCTGAGTAAAAAGACAAGCATGGTGAAATGTATAGACAGGCAGGAATTATTGTGCAGAGGGATGAGCCCTACTGGGAATTTCACAACCAATTTCTACTAGGTAAGCAGATGATCTTCTAAATTTCTCATGGATAAAAGTAATGCATGCAATACACTAAACCTTTCCTGCAGTCTAAAATTAGAGTTGATCTCACTTAAAATGAAAGATTTGCAATCTACCTTAAAGCAAGGTGGTATTGTAGTAATTTACCAACCTTTAGAAAATCGATACATTCATTTCTAACCTATCCAGCTCTTCCAAATTTTGCACTTTTGACAATTTTGCAAAATTATCTTCCTGCATCTCGGTAATAACTCACGTTGATTGCAGTTCACTTGATTAGAGACAAAGCAATAAAATGTAGGCCCTGATGCTGCTAAAAAGCAAATAAGCCAGTTACGGTTTTGTTTTAATTTTTGCTTTTCTAGGCCTTTTAGAAAAAGGTTTACCTCAGGGAATTTTTGTGCTCTTGATCTTAGGGACCAATGTCACACCATTCTTGGCTAAATCATCTAAGCTAACTTCACTATCCTAAATGTTAATTGCATTTCAATAATGGATTTCATTAAAGTACTTCCAGTCACCTAACATACATCTATCAAGATATATCACACCCATGTGAAGCAGGTCATATTATTATACCCTCTGAGACACAATGACATTACTTTGACAGAGATTCATGGAGCGAATTATCAACCAATAGTAAAAGAACACAGTTCAAAATAAACTCTTGTTTTATCTCTTAAGATTATATTTTGTTTCCTAATTGCTATCTGCATTACTTTTGTCTTTATTTATAAATGAAGTAGAAATTCAATACTTCAAATATTATGAACTTAAAATGCATAACTATAGGTAGCTTAACCAATTCAAATGTACATAAATTTATCAATTTATAACACATTTCTTTAAATTCTTTTATTGGGAAATAAACATTTTTTTTTGAGGGCAGTGTCACTGGCCCTCATATGTGGGACCCGAACCAGGACCACTGGCGTCCCAAGCCAGCGATTAACCACTGCACCACTCGGCCAGCCCAATAAACATTTTTTTAAATTAGTTTCAGGTGTAAAACACAGTGCAATAGTTATACTTTTTGCTCCTCAAACTGACAGCGCCCCCTCCCTCAATTCACCACTCCACTTCGGCCCCCCATATCACACATATCTATTACAATTCCTTTGACTCCCTTCCACAGTATACTCCACATCCCGTGACTATCTATATATTCAATTACAGTTGGCATACAATATTACACAACGTCAGCTTCAGGTGTAGTACGGTGATCAAGCAATGTACTCCATCTATGACATGGTCTCCCAAACAAGGCATGTGACCATCTGACACCCCACAAAATATTTACAACATTATTATATCCCCCTAATTGTCTTTCATATCCCTGTGGCAATATTGTAGTTACCTATTTATGCTGTCTAATCCCTTCCCCTTCTCCCTCATCCCCACCCCCTCCCAATTAGCAACCATCAGTTTTTCCTCTATATCAATGAGTCTGTTTGTTTACTTTCCTCATTCATTCAGTTTTTCAGATTCCTCCTATAAGTGAGATCCTATGGTATTTGTCTTACTTCAACTGACTTATTTCACTTAACATAATAGTCTCTAGGTCCATCCATAACATTGCAAATGGTACGATTTCATTCTTCTTTATAGTGGAGTAAAACTCCATCTTATAAATGTTCCACAGTTTCTTAATCCAGTCCTCTACTGATGGGCATTTTGGTTGTTTCCAAGTCTTGGCTATTGTAAATAGCACTGCAATACACATAGAGGTGCATATATTTTTTTGAATTAGTGTCTTGGATTCTTCTGGGTAGATACCCAAGAGTGGAATTGCTGTGTCATGCAGTAGTTCCATTTCCAGTTTTCTGAGATACCTCCATACTGATTTCCATAATGGCTGCACCAATCTGCAACCCACCAACAATGCGCCATGGTTTCCTTTTCTGCACAACATCACCAGCACTTGTGTTTGTTGATTTATTGATGGTAGCCATTCTGACCAGAGTGAGGTGGTATCTCATAGTTGTTTTTATTTGCATTTCTCTGATGATTAGTGAGGTTGAACCTTTTTTTCATTTGCCTGTTGGTCATCTTTATGTCCTCTTTAGAGAAATGCCTCTTCATATCCTCGGCCCAGTTTTAATTGTATTGTTTGTTTTTTTGGTGTTGAGTTTCATGAGTGTTTTATAAATTTTGAATATTATCCTGTTATCAGATATATCATTGGCAAATATCTTCTCCCATTCAGTAGGATGCCTTTTTGTTTTATTGATGATATCCTTTGCTGTGAAAAATCTTTTAAGTTTGATTTAATCTCATGTGTTCATTTTTTCTTTTATTTCCCTAGCCCGAGGGGATATATCAGTAAAAATATTACACAGGGTAATGTCTGCAAATTAACTCCTTATGTTTACTTCTAGCAATTTTTATGGTTTCAGGTCTTACATTTAAGTCTTTAATCCATGTAGAGTTTCTTCTCATATATGGTTAAATATGTGGTCCATTTTCATTTTTTTGCACATGTCAATCCAATTTCCCCAGCACCATTTATTAAATAGACTATCTTTACTCCAATGTAAATTCTTGCTTCCATTGTCATAGATTAAATAACTGTATATGGATGGGCTCTCTATTCTGTTCCATTGGTCTGTGTGTCTGTTTTTATGCCAGTAAGATACTGTTTTGATTACTGTAGCCTTGTAGTATGTTTTGATGTCAGGTATTGTAATGCCTCCCACTTTGTTCTTATTTCTCAAGATTGCCATTGCTATTCAGGGTCTTTTGTGGCTCCATATAAATTTTAAGATTGTATGTTGTATTTCTGAGAAAAATTTCACTGGTAGTTTGATTGGAATTGCATTGAACTTATATATTGCCTTAGGTATCATTGACATTTTAACTATAATCTTCTTATCAATGAGTATGGTATGTATTTCCATTTATTTGTATCATCTTTGATTTATCTCTTCAGTGTATGACACAATTTTTAAACTTTGGGTTTGTTTTTTTTTAAAAGATTTTATTGGGGAATTGGGGGAGGGGAACAGCGTTGGGGAATCAGGGAAAGGGAACAGACAAGTTGCTGTCTTTTTGTTCTTCAGTCTAGTTGAGGAGGACGTTGCTTCACTGGCCCATGTTGATATTATCATTGCGCTCTTCCTGGATGAAGTAGATCATCTCCGGCCTCTGGATGTCGCTCACCGCTGCTATTGGCAACTCAAGCAGGCTGCTGGCCGCTCAGGCTGGCTGCCGGCCACTAACTGTAGCCTATGGCAGCCCACTGCTGCAGGGGCTGCAGCCCGGCTCCAGGTTGAGCTGTTGTTAGCTGTAGAGGGCAGTGTCACTGGCCCTCACATGTGGGATCCAAACCGGGGGGCTGGCATCCCAAGCCAGCTCTTAATCAATGTGCCACTTGGCTGGCCCCATTGTTTGGTTTTATATTTCCTGCTCATGAAAAATCATTATTCCATGCCACATGGATTTTAAATATTAATTAAATATGTATATATGTATAAGTTTTTCATAGATCATTTCAGTAGAATTATATTTATTTATGGATTAAATTAATCTTTCTACCTCCTACAGAAGCCAAGTCAGTACTCATAATTACACATAGTGAAAAGGTGGTCACTGCTATACTCTTGCTGGAGGTAAACTAAATAGTTAATACAGAAATAATTGCATCTTGATGGAGTATTTAGTAGTACCTACTTGAAAAAATATCTCACTTTCACGGGCATTTTGTTATGGAACACTAGAGCAGGGTTCAGAGAAACTCAGCTGAGAAAAGTTTGGCAAACTAAAATTCTGGAATGATTGGTGAGACTCCCATATGTACTCAGGCAACAATATTAATATTTGTGAGTCTAGGAAAGTGAAAGCTGCAGGATATAGTGTGAGAAATATATTACATGACATTTAACATTAGATTTAATCACTATATTCCACTAATCTGACATTATATTTTTCAAGGATTTTGATTAATAATAAATATACTATATTTTGGGCCTTGTCACTAAAATAAGAACTATCACTGGAATATCTACAAATACATGTGAACTTTATTCTTATCTCTGCAGCATCATTCCTAATTTTGATAGGGCAAGGACGTAATTCAGAGCTATGGAAAATTTGGAAAACTTTAGTAAGTATACCAAATCATGTTTATACTTTCTATGGTCTGAATGTTTGTGTTCCCCCAAATATATATTTTGAAATCCTAATTTCCAATGTGTTGGTATTAGAAGGTGGGGTCTTTAGGAGTTTCCTGGATCATGAGAGTAGAGCTCTCATGAATGGAATTGGTGCTTTATTAAAAGCGACCCCACAGAGGTCCCTGGAGCCTTAACATAACGATAGGACACAGCCGTAAGTCAGCAGTCTGCAACTAGGAAGACAACCCTCACCCAACCATACTAGCACCCTGATCTTAGACTTGTATCCTCCAGAATTGTGAGAAATACATTTGTTATTTATAAGTTACCCAGTCTGTAATATTTTGTTATAGCAGCTCAAACAGACTAAGACAATATTATATAGAGAATTATTCCTGTAGAGACGCATTTAAAATGTTTTCAGATGACCATGATTTTCCAATGTTCTTATTTTCATTCACTATAAACTATAGAGGGTTTTTTTTTTTTGAGGGCAGTATCACTGGCCCTCATATGTGGGACAGGAACCAGGGCTGCTTGCATCCCAAGCCAGTGCTTAACCAATGCACAACTTGGCCTGCCCTAAAGAGTTTCTATTACAAGTAATTCTATATAAACTGTGGCATATCTTTCTACAAATAATATATACTCAATTCCTAATCATAGTATCAAGACTGGTGGTTGAAATATTCATGCCTGAAAAGAATTATTATGTGATTGTATCTGATAAAAATTTATTGCATAATTCCAGACTCATGAAACTACAACTTTTTATTCCTTTCAGTTACAATTCTTAGAGAAAATAAATTTGAAATTATCTCTTTCTCTTGTAATGTATTTTCAGAGTCTATGTACTGTTAATTAGCTAATTATGTATTTTGAATGGTGTTTTAACCTTTCTTTCAGGTAATGTTGAAAACTATGGGAAAATAGCTTATTTTAAAATAAATTCCCTCGTCAACTCAGGTTCTGTGCTACATTGCCTGAAGTTCAAAACCTGACTAACGTTAAAATATGCAGCTGTATAATTTACCATTCTTAGTAATATTATTTTTCTCAATAATATTATTCTAAATCCCAGAAGGATTAAAGCAATGTTATCCTAACACACTAAAATGATAACATACGTACTTATATGATGAATAGAGTAGAATGTATATAAATATATATATATATATATATATATATATATATATATATATAGAGAGAGAGAGAGAGAGAGAGAGAGAGAGAGAGGCAAAAATGTATACACATTTTAAGAAAGGAAAAAAATGTATTAAACTTGTAATACTCAATATATGCCAATAACAAAAGGTGAATACAAGTCGTGTGTATATATATTTTTGGCAGCCCTGGTACACATATTACAATGTTCTTGAGCTATGTAAGAAATTCAAGATAAAGCAAAATGATTAAGGCAGCCTTGCTCTTACTCTCCCCTTCCTTGCTACAGGTGGGAATGATGGCTTTCTCTCCTTTATTTTTTACATCATGTTGCAGTAAAATCCACTAGAGAGTCAGAGAGGAAGATCTGAGATGAGTACATTTCAGTGGTGTACTGGAGCCAATTCAAAATGTCTTATAGGGCCTGCCGAGCGGCATGGTGGTTAAGCACTGGCTTGGGAAGTCAGCAGCCCCGGTTTGGGTCCCACATATGAGGACCAGTGACACTGCCCTCAAAAAAAAAAAAACCGAAAAAAAACCAACAACAAAATGTCTTACAAATGTTGATTGTGTGCATCTATTCCCAACTCCATGTTTAGTGAGGTTACATTGGTAGCATGAAATTGACATGGTACGAATATATACACAGTGGAAACCTCCAAACAGTATAAATCAAAAATTTATCCTGGGCCGGCCAAATGGCGTGGTGGTTAAGCACTGGCTTGGGAAGCCAGCGGCCCCGGTTAGGATCTCACATATGAGGGCCAGTGACACTGCCCTCAAAAAAAGAAAGAAAAAAAAATTAGCCCGAGGAGAGCAAGTTGTTCAACATTTCCCAGCACACTACTTTAATTCCTATATAATGAGTGGTATGCTATCGAGCCAGCACACTGTAATGTGTACAATTAACTTTATTGATGCAGTTTGAGCTAACTCCAGCACACCATTGCATATAAATGCATTGATAACATTTATATAAAATTTATTAAAGTATGTATATATTATAAACAAATAAATAAATTTTAAAAAACAAGCATTATATTTTTAAGTGCTCACAAGAATGAACAAGAAATATCACACCAACTCAAAATTAAATGTGCATGAAAAGATATGGAGGAACCTTAAAGTATATTAATAAGTAAAAAAGTCCAATCTGAAAATTTTCATATTGTATTATTTAACTATATAATATTCTGGAAAAAGCAAAACTATGCAGAGAGTAAAAAGGTCAGTGGTTACCAGGAGAGGAGGAAGAGGGATGAACAGACAAAGCATAGAGCATTTCTAGGGAAGTGAAAATGTTCTCCATGATGCCATAATGATTGACATATGTCATTACACATTTGTCAAAACACATATAATGTGAGCTGTGACAATTAATTTTGTGAACTCATCCTAGAAAAAGTGCTACACATCTCATTGTAGAATATCACTATGGTCACCTTCAAAGTACTCTCCTTGGAAAGCTATGCACAAATGTCTGCACCTAGTCCACCCTTCAAAGCAATTTTGGTACTCTTTGGAATGGCCATTAGAGCTGTCATCATATTACCCTTGAAGTCCTGAATGTCAACCAAATGTCTTCCTTTCTATATTTCTTCTATCTTCAGGTAAAGAAATAAGTCATTGGGGGCCAGATCAGGGGAGTACAGAGGGTGTTCCAATACAGTTTATTGTTTCCTGGATAAAAACTCCCTCACAGACAGTGCTGTGTGAGCTGGTGCATTGTGTGATGCAAGAGCCATGAATTGTTGGCAAAAATTTCAAGTCGTCCAACTTTTTCACACAGCATTTTTAATATTGCTGAATAGTAAACTTGGTCAACTGTTTGTCCAGTTGGTACAAATTCATAATGAATAATTTCTCAGAATCAAAAAAGGTTAGCAACAGGGCTGGCCAAGTGGCGAAGTGGTTAAGCACTGGCTTGGGAAGCCAGCCGCCCCAGTTCAGGTCCCACATATGAGGGCCAGTGACACTGCCCTCAAAAAAAAAAAAAAGTTAGCAACATCATTGCAACAAGTTCTTGAACTTAATTGTCAGATCTTGTATATAATACCCCAGAGTGAACCTTAAGTTAAACTGTAAACTTTGGGTGTTTATCATATGTCAATGTGTGTTCATCAGTTGTAACAAATGTTCCACTCTGGTGGAGTATGTTGATAATCAGGGGAGGTTATGCATATATGGTAGCAGAGGGATTATGGGGAATCATTCTTGAACAATAAGCATTTGAACTGGAATGTCCAACTCAGGGCCTCCTTATCAGGTTGTTGAAGGTTTCTATCAAGTCTCTACATTATTTAAATTATCAACTTTATGTTGATAATAATTTTTAAAGGAATCTTTCTCCATATTAAAAAGGAAAGATCCTGCAAATAAAAAAGATAAAGTATATGGTTCTTAGAGAAGTCAGGACATTTGAGATCTAAAAATCACTTATGTGTATATTACATACATGAATGCACACATACACAAAGCATAGGCATAACATAATTAAATTAATAACACAGGACCACATGAATTCTAATAAAATTAATGAGAGAAACAATTAATAAAATTAATGAGAGAAACAATAAATTCAGTCAAATAACTATATAGGTGGGAAGAAACAGAGAGACAGACAAAGATTTTACTTTCATTCATTACGAAATTCAATTGAAAAGACTGAAATGATGGCCTGAGTAGAAATGAATCCTATATAACAATTTGAGAGCTATTGTTTTTGCCCTTTAGCACAGATATAAGAAATATGTAGGTGTCATTCTCCCCTCCACCAAGGAAGGCATAACCTGGCCACTTTTCTGCTGACTTTCTAAGTTATAGAAGTTGTTTGTTGACAGTTACATCTCCTCTGTGAGGTGCTCCATTTCAAGATTGCGTTGTCCTCTGACATGACTAAGAATATTGGACAGTGATTGAATGTTGTCTAGTGGTTATTAATATGCATGTTGTCACTTGTCATCTCAGTCATCACTGACATTTTATAATTTATGATACTCAGATATAGAATCTGAGTTGCTAGATTTCAGGTCCATCTGTTGCTTGCAAACTCATCAAAAATACAGGTTACCTTTTTCAAGATGCAATGCTAATAATAAAAGATGGGTTTAAGGGGCCAGCCGAGTGGTGCGATGGTTAAGCGCTGGCTTGTGAAGCCAGTGGCCCCGGTTCCATCTCACATACGAGGGCTAGTAACACTGCCCTCAAAAAAAAATGAGTTTAACATTGTTTTGTTTTGTTTTGTTTGTTTGTTTTGTTTTTTTTCTTTTTTTTATTAGTTTCAGGTGTACAACACAATGCAATAGTTATAATCTTTACACCCCAAAGTGACAACCCCCTCCCCCAGTAAGCCACCCCACTCCCCGTCATATCATACATATCTATCACAATTCCCCTGACTCCCCTCCACAGTATAGTATACTCCACATCCCGTGACCATCCACATATTCAGTTACAGTTGGCATACAATACTATACAACATCAGCTTCAGGTGTACAGTGCAGTGATCAAGCCTCTACTCCATCCATGAAGTGGTCTCCCTAACAAGACATATGACTATGTGACATGCCACAAAATTTTTACAACATTATTATATTCCCCGAACTGTGTTTCATATCCCTGTGGCAATATTGTAGTTGTCTATTTATGCTGTCTAATCCCTTCCCCTTCCCCCCCTCACAACCCCCCTCTCAACTAGCATCCCTCAGTTTCTCCTCTACATCTACGAGTCTGTTTACTTTGATTGTTCACTCAGCTCTTCAGACTCCACAGACAAGTGAGATCACATGGTACCTGTCCTTCTCTGACTGACTTATTTCATGCAACATAATAGTCTCTTCACAACATTATCAATTACATTCCCAGAACTGCCCCCATATCCCTGCGGCAACATTGTAGTCCCACCTACACTGTCCAAAACCTTCCCCCTCTCCCTCTCCGCCACTTCCTTCCAGCCAGCAACCATCAGTTTTTCCTTTATATCTGCTTGATATGACTTCAATCTTCCTAAATTTACTGAGACTTGTTTTGTGGTCTAACGTGGTCTATCTTGGAAAATGTCCCATGTGTACTTGAGAAGAATGTATATTCTGTTTTTGCATGGTGAAATGCTCTAAAAATATCAACGAAGTCCAGCTGGTCTAAAGTATCATTTAAGGCCCCTCTTTCTGTGTTGATTTTCTGTCTAAAGGATCTGTCCATTGGTGACAATGGGGTGTTGAAGTCCCCTACTATGATAGTATTACTGTTAATCTCTGTATTTCTATCTGTCAAATTTGTTATATGTAATGAGGATTTCCTATGTTGGGTGCATAGATGTTTATTAGGATTATAGTGCCCTTCTTTGTCTTTTTAAAGTCTATTTTGTCCAAAATAAGTATTGATACTCCAGCTTTTTTTTTCTCATTTCCATTTGCATGAAATATCTTATTCCATCTGTAAACAGCATATCCATGTGTCCTATTTTCTTATCCACTCTGCCACTCTCTGTCTTCTGATTGGAGCATTTAGCCCATTCACATTTAAAATGATTATTGATAGGTGCATATGGATTGCCATTTTTTTATTTGTATTCCTGATCTTCCTGGGTTAGCTTGTTTACCCCTTTCTTTTGTTTAAAAAGGCCCTTTTAACATTTCTTGCACTGCTGGCTTGGTGGTAATGAATTCCTTAAGCTTATTCTTTTCTGAGAAGCTCTTTATATCTCCTTCAATTTTAAGTGATAGACGTGCTGGGTAAAACAATGTTACTTGTAGGCCATTATTTTGGGTCACTTGGAATATCTCCTGCCCACTCCCTTCTGGCCTGCAGAGTCTCTTTAGACAAGTCAGCTGTTAGTATTATAGGAGTTCCTTTGTATGCAACCTGGTGTCTTTCTCTTGCTGCTTTTAGGATTCTGTCTCTGTCTTTAACTTTTGCTATTTTAATTATGATGTGTCTTGGTATGGACCTGTTTGGGTTCAGCTTGTTTGGAACCCTCTGAACTTCCTGGGCATGTATGTTTATTTCCTTCACCAGGGTAGGGAAGTTTTCAGTCATTATTTTTTCAAATACATTCTCGACCCCTAACTTCTCTTCTACTTCTGGTATTCCTATGATGCGTTGGTAGATGCAATTCACCTTTTCCCATAGGGCTCTTAAACTATTTTCATTGTTTTTATTCTTTGCTCTTTTTGTTGTGTCAACTGGGTGATTTCTGCTATTTTGTCTTCCAAATCACTGATCTGCTCCTCTGCTTCATCTTCTCTACTGGCGATTACTTCGAGTGTGTTCTTCATTTCAGTTATTGTATTCTTTAGTTCTAACTGGTTGTTTTTTATGATTTCTCTGTCCTTCCTGATGTCCTCACTAAGTTTGTTAAAAATTCTTATCATCAGTGTTCTAAACTCTTTCTTTGAAAGGTTGGATCCCTCTGTTTCATTTAGTTCCATTTGTAGAGCTTTCTTCTGATCTTTTACTTTTGACATGTTTGTTTCCTCATTCTGGCTGTCACTCTAGGATTGCTTTGATGTATGAGATAGATCACCAGGAGAGCCCTGGCTTGATCATGCAGGCACACAGCTCACGGCCCAACACTACGTGGAAAACTCCCAGTCTCAGCCTGTCCCAATCAGCCCCTTGCAGTTGAGGCCGAGAAGCCCGACAACCAATCACCAGCTTGGCAATTCTGCAACTGCAGTGTGGAGACCCAGGACCAGAGGCAGCTTGCGCACTTCCGTGTCACACTCCCGTGTCTCAGTGAGCAGCCGTTTGGAGCCAGAGTGCACCCACCAGGCGTTTCCCTGGCAACGCAGCACAAGGTGTGCGGAGGATGGGGATCCGAGGCAGCTCACGCACTCCCGGCTCTCAGTGAGCAGACTGTTGGAGCCGGAGGGCACCCGCCCAGCGTTTCCCTGTCAACACAGTATACGTGGGGTAGAGCATGGGATCCAAGGCTGCATGTGTGTGCATGCACACACATACCTACTTCTGCACCAATTCCACCAGACCAATGAGGTCCTGGACCTGACCCTCTGTGGGAGGGCCCAAACCTGACAAAATGGTGCCCTCCTTACACCACTTGCATGCAGGCTCCACACCAGGGAAACAATAATCCAAAAACCTCCAGCCTTTGCACCAAAGTTGCTCATTTCAGTCCGTCCCCGCAGGCTCCTGGGCCCGGCTCACACAGCTACTCCCTCCACCAGGAACCAGGTAAGTGCTCACTGGCAAGCAAGCTGATGCACCAGCCCCACTGATTCTCTAGCCGCTCTTAGCCTCACCGAGCTGAGCAAAGAGAGTCCTCACTAATTTACTGCTAGCTATCTTGGAGCTCCTCTTCCCGGCAAAGGAACTCTGGGCTTGTGCGCTTGGTGTGTGGCCAGAGGGTCTCTCCCTCAACCGGAGAAGCCTCCCCACAGCTGGAGCTTCCCTCATGGGGTTCGCCCTCTCTCGTCTCCGACCCTCCTACCAGACTTGATGTGGCCTCCTCTTTAAGTTCTTCGCTTAGTGGTTCTGTTCATCTAGTGTTCCAGGGACATCTGGGGTTGAATGTTGTATAATTTGTGTGTAATTTTGGTGTGATCCTTGGAGGTAGTTAGCACAGCATCTGTCTATTCCGCCATTTTACCAGAAGTCCCTTGAATTCTTTGTCTTTTTAATGGATTGCATGTAAGTGTACTAATTACCATGTGAAAAAGTTTATTCTCCTTTCTCAAAGGTAGCTACATATCTTTTTTTTTTCTTTTAGAGGGCAGTGTCACTGGCCCACATATGTGGGATCTGAACCAGGGATGCTGGCATCCCAATCCAGCTCTTAACCACCGCGCCACTCGGCCGGCCAACCTCATATCTTTTAGTTGTTAAAAATAGGAGTACTTCTCAGTAAAACAGCTCTCATATGTATATTATTATTACATTGCATTATCATATCTATTTGAAAGATAGTAATTAAGTAATGACATCACTATGCAGGTAAGAAAATTGAGACTCAAATTTTTTTTAACAATTTGCGTAAGAACACAGTTTTTCTTTTATTAAGGCAGTGTCACTGGCCCTCATATATGGGACCAAACTTGGGCCACTGGCTTCCAAGCCAGCACTTAACCTCTGTACCACTCAGCTGGCCAGAACACAGTTTTAATGTGAGAATTAACAATAGAATTCAGACCCTCATGTATTCCACCTGATTTTTCTCTTTAATGTCTTTTTCTATTTCAATGATGCCTATTGTTTTAAAGTATTCTTTGAGGTTCTTAACATTTGTTTGAGGTTCTGTAGCAGACATTGTATGCTGTATGCTTAATATACCATATGCTTCTCATTCTTAAGAAAACATGATTATTTTTATTACCTTCTATCCAGCATATAATCATATTTTTCAGGGGAAGCTACCTGATCTATAGCTCCACATGGTGGATAAAATTTGCATCAGTTCACTCATGGTAGTTGCATCCTCCTTGCCAGTGGCTGCACTAAGAATATCCATGTGACCAATGACATATTAATGAAATCCTCTGAGGGGCTTTTGGGAACATTTTCCTCACTTGTAAATGGAAAAAATCATGAAAGGGTAGCCATTTTCACCTGCATATTGCTATATCTGGATTGATGATGAGAACTTCTATAGCAATATTACTATGAGATTGGGAATAAACACATCTGAAATAGTTCATTTTCAAAAATTACAGAGAAGTGAATGTAGAACCGTGAAATACAACACACGAAGTCTGTCTTACATTTAAAATCTTGTTGGGCCGGCCGAGTGGTGCGGTGGTTAAGCGCTGGCCTCGGAAGCTGGAGACCCCGGTTTGGTCCCACATATGAGGGCCAGTAACACTGCCCTCAAAAAAAAAATCTTGTTATATGACAATGCATTTTACAATTAAAGCCAATTTGAATACTTTCTGTTGTTTTCATCCAAAACATATTCATACATAAATATTCTACTCAAAGATATTTTGACAAATAATAACAATAAAAATAATAACAATTATTGAGTGTTGCATGAATTGTTTTGAAACATTACTAAAGTAGTACAATAAGAACCGTAGAATATGCCTAGAAAGATCATCAGAGAGAATTTGCTCTAACCATTTCCAAAGTGTATTCCATTAAAGACATTTTAAACACTGGTTAGGGATGGGAGATTTTCAGATGAGACACAATTCTGAAAAAAGTGGGTAAAAATATCTTAACAGTTTCCTTTACTTAGTATAACCTACAGCCATGCAATTGTACATCATGAATCTCCAACAAAAGCTTTAATTTGGAGCATTTTTGCAATCTAATCCCAGAATAGTGGGTGTGTGTGTGTGTGTGTGTGTGTGTGTGTGTGTGTGTGTGTGTGAGATGTTGTGGGATGATGTTTTCAGAAATGTATTTTAAGAGAAAATGATAAACTAAAATTTAAAATGGATTTGGAAGTGATTAACACTTTCAGACCACTTATTGGTAGATTTGAGATTAGCACTCTGGACTGCTAATTTTCTGGCAAATATTATTTCAGTCACATCATTTTGTCTTTTATTTAAAATGAAGCTGATGTTGTATAATATTGTATGCCAACTGTAACTGAATATATAGAAAGTCAAAGGATATGGAGTATACTGTGGAAGGGAGTCAAAGGAATAGTAATAGATATGTATGATATGGGGCAGGGGAGTGGGGTGGCAAACTGGGGGAGGGGAGTTGACACTTTGGGGGGGCTAATGAGTATAGCTATTGCATTGTGTTGTACACCTGAAACTATTAAAAAAAAATATTAAAAAAATAAAAAAAATAAATAAACACGGGGAAAAAAATAAATAAAATATGACTCCTAGTCAAATACAGAGGTTTTTTTTTTAAAGATTTTATTGGGGAATTGGGGGAGGGGAACAGCGTTGGGGAATCAGGGAAGTGAAACAGATAAGTCACTGTCTTTTCGTTCTTTTTATTGTTCAGTCTAGTTGCGGAGGACGTTGCTTCAGTGGCCCATGTTGATATCATCATTGTGCTCTTCCTGGATGAGGCAGATTGGTCGCCGGCCTCTGGACGGCTGCTCACAGCTGCTCTTGGCAGCTCACATGGGCTGCCAGCCACTCACGCCGGCTTCTGGACACTCATTTTAGCCTATCACAGCCCACTGCAGGAGAGGCTGCAGCCTACACCATCGCCGGGGCTAACAGCCCAGCTCCAGGTGAAGAGGTTGTTAGCTGTAGAGGGCACTGTCACTGGCCCTCATATGCAGAATCCAAACCAGGGCCGCTGGCATCCCAAACCAACGGTTAACCAATGCGCCACTTGGCTGGCCCCAGAGTTTTAATTATACATATTTGATAGTAATAGTGGAATTTTAGAGAGTATTATTACATAGAATTCAGAAAATTTAAAAAACAGGAGCAGAGAAATATGACAAGGATATAGCTGTGTAGTTGTACAGGCCTAAATGGCTACACTTATATCGGCCAAAGTATAATTTAAGTCAAAAATAGCTATAAGAGACAAATAAGGACATTGTATAATGACGAATGAATTGAATTTTAAAAGATTTAATAAATCTAAATATAAACCAAATAAGAGGATCTAAAGATATAAAGAAAATATTAGCAAACTAAAGGGTAAAATAGACAGCAATACAATAACAGAAGACTTCAATACCAAATGCTTCAAAAATATCAATTAAATTCATCTGGTCTAGCGTGTCATTTAAGGCTGCTGTTTTCTTGTTGATATTCTGTCTGGAAGATCTCTCTATTAGTGTCAATAGGGTGTTAAATTCCCATACTATGGTTGTATTACTGTTGATATCTCCCCTTATGTTGGTCAATATTTGCTTTATATATTTAGATGTTCTTATGTTGGGTGCATAAATGTTTACAAGGATCACATCCTCTTGTTTGATCTCTTTATAACTATGTAATGTCCCTCTTTTTCTCTTATTTTTTTTTTTTGAGGGCAGTGTTACTGGCCCTCATATGTGGGATCCGAACTGAGGCCGCTGGCCTCCCAAGCCAGCGCTTAACCTCCACGCCACTCGGCCGGCCCTCTTATTTGTTTAAAGTCTATTTTGTCTTGCTACCCATTTTTTTCTTTCCATTCAAGTGAAATATCTTTTTCCATCCATTTACATTCACTATGTGTGTGTATTTTGATCTGAAGTGGTTCTCTTGTAGACAGCATATGAGTGTGTATGGATCTTGTTTTCTTATTCATTTAGTTACCTTATGTCTTTTGAATGGAGCATGTAATCAATCTACATTTAAAGTGATTACTGATAGGGCCGGTAAAGTGGCTTGGTGGTTAAGAGCTGGCTTGGGACGCCAGCGGCCCCAGTTCGGATCCCACATATGAGGACCAGTGACACTGCCCTCCGAAAAAATAAAATAAAATGAATAAATAAATAAAGTGATTACTGATAAATACATAGTTATTGCCATTGTATTATTCATATTTATGTTCTTTACCCCCTTTTCTTCTTAATGAAGTCACTTTAACATATGGTTTCTGGTTTTTGTTGTTGCTGTTGGTTTGTTTGTTTTGTCTTTTTTGTTTTTGATTTTTTTTTGTTTGTTTTTATTTTGAGGGCAGTGTCACTGGCCCTCATATATGGGACCCGAACTGGGGCTGCTGGCTTCCCAAGCCAGCGCTTAACCACCGTGCCACTTGGCTGGCCCCTTGTTTTGCCTTTTTATACTTGCTATCTCTTTGTGGAAGTTCTCACTAAGTTCCTTGAGTAACTCTATAAACATTGTTTAGGGTTCTGTATCTGGTAGGATTCCCACCTTCATTTTATTTAGTTATTTCTCTGGAAATTTCTCCTCTTCTTTCATTTGGGACATATTTCTTTGGTTCATTTTGGCTACCTCTCTGTGTTTGTTTTTATGTAATAGGTAGACCTGCTACATCTCCCAGTCTTAGCTGTGTGGCTTATATTGTAGGTGCCCTGTGGAATCCAGTGGTGCAGTCTCCTTGATCACCTGGGTCAATTGCTCCAGGAATGTTCTCTGGGTGGGTTGTATGTGCCCTCCTCTTCTAATTGAGCCTTGATTGCTGTTGGCATGTCAGTGAGTGAGATTGAACCTCAGGCTGACAGGCTGTGATGTTTGGCAACATCTATAGTTTATGGGCTGCTGAGCATGTGGGGCTTATTTTGTTGAGATGAACTCACCCCAGCAGGCTCTGGTGCTATCTGAGATCAACCTTTGGGTGTGCCCCTTGTGGCGCTAATTGAGTAGTGTTCTGTTGTGGTCTCAAGCTGGCCTCTAGGTATGTTTGTTCTGAGGCTTCTTGGGAAGGATCTGGTGCAGTTCTGGGTCAGTTGCTGACTATGACTGTCCAGGATTGCTGGGCAGGAGCTACAAATGATCCAGAGTTAGCCACTGCCTGTGATGGACCTGGATGTGGGTGGGAGAAGTCATATGGCTATCCAATGATGTCTACCACAAGTACTGGGCCTACAGTGGCTCTTCAAAAAGTCCAAGGCACCCCAAGGTCTACTGTAACCTGTTGGCTCCCCTAATGCCCAGACACTGAAACACCCTTTTGCATTAGGCAAGTTGGGTGAGATGGGTCTCAGGGAGTCACCAGGGTGGGGCAAGTGGTGTTCACAAGGTTAATGTAGCCTCTGCTTTGGTGCCAGTCCTGAGCCTGGAGTTACTAAGCAAAAGGCTCAGAGCATGCCAAGACGGGTTTTGCTGATTCCTGGGAGTTGTGCAAGAAAGACTGTAGCATTTGGTAGAGTTGGCTGCTGGCCACAAATTTGTCCCCATTTGTGTGTGATTTGAGGACAGCTGTGTGCTGGTGAAAGAGCCTCTTGTGGTATGCGAGTTGAATAGTGCAGGGTTCCAGGGAGTCAACATTGTGGAGCAAGCAGAGCTTACCAGTCCATTGCAGATTCAAATTTGAAAATGTTGAGGAAGACTCAACACAGGAAAGATAGTGTCTGTGTGTAGGCTACTCAGGAAGAAGGTTCTACACAGGGAAAATGGTGACTGTCCCTCCAGTCATTGTCCTGAATCCACACAACTCAGTGTCTCCCTATATGACTCTGGCACCTCCTGAGTCCTTGTCCATTTGCCATAACCCAGCAGGAGTGGTTGGAAGCGAGTTTGTGTGCTCGTCCTTTATAGGATATCTGGAGTTCCAGCAGACTTTTGTCTTACCTGGATGGACAGAATCACCATTAATTTACATGGACAGATGTTGTGGTAATTCCTTTTCCCAGCAATGCTACTCAGGGCTGGGGAGCTCAACGTGGGCCTGGGGTCCCTCACTCCTCCAGGGTGGACATCTGTGGCTGAGATATTCCTCCCAATTCTCAATGCAATTATGGGGCTGGTCTGTTTTATGTCTCTGCCCCCTCGTGCACATTTTGATGTGGCTTACTTTTATAACCTTAGTCATAGAATTTCTGTTCAGCTAGTTTTCAGATGGTTCTCCAGGTTGATTGTTTTACAATTTAGTTGTAATTTTATTGTAGTCATGGGGGGAGGCAAGCACTACATTTATCTACAATGAAATCTTCCTCCTCTCTCTACAATAGCATCTAAAAAAGAAAATACTTAGGAATAGACTTAGCCAAGGAGGCAAAAACTTGTACACTGAAAACTAGAAAACATTGCTGACAGAAATTAAAGAAGACACAAATAAATATCACATGTCCCTGGATTGGCAAGCTTAATATTGTTAAAATGTCCACACTTCCTTAAATGACACACAGATTCAATGCAGTCCTGATCAAAACCCCAATGACATTTTTTTCAATAATAATGATAGTTGTAATAACTCCTAAAAGTTATATTGAATCTCGTTGCATCTCAAATAGAAAAAAACAATCCTGACAAGAAGAAAGCTGCAGTATTCACTTCATATTACAAATCTACAGTACTCAAAACACTTTGGTACTGTCATAAAGACAGGCATATACTACAATGGAAAAGAATAGAAAGCCCAGAGATAAATTCTTGCACATATAATGAAATGATCTTCCTAAAGAACACCAAACTACAGTGGGTAAAGTATAGCTTTTTCAACAATTGGTGTTGTAAAAACTGGATATCTACATGCACAAGGATTAGGTTGGATCTTGTCCATAAGCCACATATAAAAATCAACTGAAAATGAATTAAAGATCATAATCTAAGATGTGAAACTATAAAACTATGATGAGAAAACATAGACAAGAAGTTCCATGACCTTTGTCTTGGCAAATATTTTTTTGATATCACACCAAAGGCACAGGTAACAAAATAAAGAAAAATAGACAAATGGGGCTACATCAAACTTTAAAAATTCTACACATCATAGAAAACAATGAACAAGAGTGAAAAGGCAACCCATAAAACGGGAAAAAAAATATTTGCAAACCATATATCTGGTCAGGGATTAACATCCAGATTACATAAAAATCCCCTACAGGGCCGGCTGAGTGACGCATTCATTAAGAGCTGGTTTGGGGATGCCAGTGGCCCCAGCTCGGATCCCACATATGAGGGCCAGTGACACTGCCCTCTACAGCTAACAACTGCTCCACCTGGAGCTGGGCTGTGTGAGCCCCAGCGATAGTGCAGGCTGCAGCCCCTGCTACAGTGGGCTGCCATAGGCTACAGTGAGTAGCCAGCAGCCAGCATGAGTGGCCGGCAGTCAGCGTGAACTGCCAATAGCTGAGGTGAGGAACCAGCTAGAGGCCAGCGACCCATCTGCCTCATCCGGGAAGAGGGCAATGACGATACCAACATCGGCCAGTGAAGCAACGTCCTCCACAACTAGACTGAAGAACAAAAAGACAGCAACTTGTCTGTTCCCCTTCCCCGATTCCCCAATGCTGTTCACCTCCCCCAATTCCCCAATAAAATCTTTTTTAAAAATACCCTACAAATCAACTACAAAAATCAAATAACCAGATTTTAAAGTGTGCAAGGGGCTTGAATAGGTATTTATCCAAAAATATACAAATGGCCAACAAACATACAAAAAGATGCTTAACTCATTAGTCACCAGAGAAATTCAAATTAAAATAACAATGAGAAATTATCTCACCCCTGTTGAACGGGAACTATAAAATTTTTAAAAAAAAGAAAGTAAAAGAAAATAACAAGTTATGACCAGGATTTGGAGAAATTGGCTCCCTTTTGCACTTTTGGTGAGAATATAAAATGGTGTGACTGATTGAAAAATAGTACAAAGATTCTTCAAAAATTAAAAATAAAATTACCATATGATCTAGAAATTCCACCTCTTGTAAATATCCAAAAGAATTTAACACAGAATCTTGAAGAGAAATTAGCACACCTATGTTCATTGCATCATCATTCACAATAGCCAAGAGATGGAAACAACCTAAATGTATATTAATCAATGAATTGATAAGAAAATGTGATATATGTTAAAATGGGATATTATTCAGCCTTAAAAATAAATTAATCCTGCCATATGCTATAACATGGATGAATCTTGAGGACATTTTGGTAAATTAATTAAGCCAGTAACAAAAGGAAAAACACTGAATGATTCTATTTGTATGACATGTCTCTTTTATTCTTTTTGGGCAACTATAACAAAAATTCCATAGACTGTATAGCTTATAAACAGAAATTTATTTTTCATAGTTCTGGAGTCGTAAATACAAGATCAAGTCACCAGTAGATTCAGTGTCTGGTGAAAGCCTGTTTCATGGTTTATATATGGCTGTCTTATTGCTGTGTCCTCACATGGCAGAAGCTAAGATAAAGCTTTCTAGGTTCTCTTTTATATGGATACTAATCTCATATGTAATGGCTTCTCCCTCATGATACAATAACCTTCCAAAGGCTCCATCTCCAAATGCAATCACATAGGGACTTAGGTTTCAACATATTAATGGGGGAAGGGACATAAACATTCAATCTATAGCATTGTCTAAATAATCAAACTCATAGAAACAGTAAATATAATGTGATTACCAGGAGCTGGTTGAGTGGATGAGGAAATGAGGAGTTTTTCAGTAGATATTGAATTTTAGTTTTAGGATTAAAAATTTTAGATATTTACTGCACAGAAAAGGGTTTGTAATTAATGCTTCTATACTGTACACTTAAAATGTTTAAGATAGTAATTTTTATGTTATGTGTATAACAATAAAAATTTCAGTGTATTAAGCACTACATTTGATAGGCAAAAATTGTCAGACTGAGCAAAAAACAAGATCCAAGTATATGCCACGTATAGAACACTTTATATTCAAAGATACAAATAGATTAAAAATAAAATGATGGAAAAAAGGTGTATCAGGCATATAACAACCATAAAAATGTTGCCATGATTAAACTAATATCAGACAAAAAAACACATTTAAAAAAGTTGCTGGAGGGCCGGCTGAGTAGCACGCTGGTTAAGAGCTTGTTTTGGGATGACAGCGGCCCACGTTTTGATCCCACATGTGAGAGCCAGTGACACTGCCCTCTACAGCTAACAATAGCTCCACCTGTGTCGCGTCTCTGCGCGGCTGGGTCTAGCTTTCTCCAGAGGACCGGCGGCGACTCAGAAAAAGAAATAAAGAGCAAGAGACAGGGATAGTTTAAAAAGCAATGTGAGCCAGGGGTCTCTGTCTGATGGACAAGAGCCCTGAATCTGGTCAGCTTGCAGCTTTTATTGAGTACAAACAGGGAAGGGGCTTTGTTCTTTCCGAGGTCTGTAAATCATATGCGTCATCCAAGATTTAGCCAAATTTCCCTATGCCTCACAGACCACCTCAGCCGAAAGACCCTTTGATCAATGCAGCCCTGCCCCCTACGGGGACACATAATGGTTCACTATGACACCTTGAGGCAAGAATGCAAGGACTGCTGTTAGCTTCTTGGGAAGATTTCTCTTTTCCGTTGCAGGCTGTAAGCTCTGCAGAAAAGGATTAACAGGCCCTTAGGCCCCACAGGCTTCACCTCCTTGATTCCTCCCAAGGACCCTCTGACAGCACCTGGCTTAGGCCGCCCTGATGTGCATATTTGATATAGGATCGTCTTGCCCGTCATTGGCTGACCTGCCCTCTCCTTAGGGTCCCATGGGGTTTTGCCATAGACATAGTGAATATCCTGTCCCTGGGAGGGCCTGCTGTTATGGGCGAATGCAGGGAGGCAGTGAGGCTGCTGTGAGGCCACACACCTGGAGCTGGGCTGTGCGAGCCCCAGCAACATTGTAGGCTGCAGCTCCTGCTGCAGTGTGCTGCCATAGACTACAGTGAGTGGCCGGCAACCAGCGTGAGTGGCCGGCAGCCAGCATGAGCTGCCAATAGCCACGATGAGCGACCATCCAGAGGACAGTGACCGATCTGCCTCATCTGGGAAGAGGGCAATGACGATACCAACATGGGCCAGTGAAGCAATGTCCTCCCCAACTAGACTGAAGAACAAAAAGACAGCAACTTGTCTGTTCCCCTTCCCTGATTCCCCAGTGCTGTTCCCCTCCCCCAATTCACCAATAAAAAAAAGTCTTTAAAAAAAAGTTGCTGGAGATAAAGAGTGAAAAATAAAATGATAAATAAATAATTTGGAAGATATAACAATTATAAGTATATGTAACTAACAGCAGATTCTCAAAATACATTAATCAAAAAGTGACAGAATTGTAGGGAGAAACAGACAGTTCAACAAAAATAATACCTGGAAACGTTAATGTTTCACTTTCAGTGATGGACAGAACAGCTAAGCATTAGCTCAACAAAAAACATCAAATTTGAAGAACACTGTGAACCAATTAGTCCTATCACATATTTATAGAATACACCATTCATTAATAATAAAATTCACATTTTTCTACTCAAGTGCCCATGGAATATTTTCAGAGTAGGCTGTAGGAAAACCATAATATGAGCTTCAATAAATTTAAAATGATTGAAGTAATAAAAATATATTCCTTGAACACACTGAAGTGAAAACTTGAGGATGACATCACAGATATGGTGGCATGAGGTGAGCCTCTTGAAATCTACTGGAATTTACAACAAATTTAAGCAGCTATAATTCCAAAAAGGACTCCCTATACAGCATACAAGTAACAATAAGAGACATACAATTGTAATTATCTAAAGACGGGCCAATTGTGTAAGCAGAGGAGGAGAGAAGGCAGAAGTGCAGAGACTAGGGCCTGGCAGGGCCACAGGACGAACACAGACCTAGCTAGGAACTCTGAGGTCCCTGCACTCCAGAGCTACTACAGTTGAAGGAGAGGGAAGAATTTGGACTGCTAGTGCTTGCCTTGTAGTCCACTTTCCCTTCTTGAGGGATCAGCATATAACACGGCTGAACCCCACACTCACAGCAGAGATATCAGAGCAAAGACTGAGGAATGAAGAGTGAGAATAGTGGTTTAAACCCTCACTGCCAAGCAGAAGACAGAAGGCATAGGCACAGAGACTAGCCGACCCCTCCCTACGCTCTGAGAACTTGCCCCACCCCCACCTGCACAGTGTTAGAAGCAGAACAGTAGCAGTGTCAGATCAAAAGAATAGAATATTTGCAGCTCTGAAAACTGTAGCCTGCAGCCACAGAATCCTGGCCAACTTGTTCTGGTGAAGGGAAGAGAGCTTTGAGGGCAGGATTGGCTGTGTTGGTGGTTGCTGTCATAGCTCAGAGCCACCTCTCACAACCCACCCTGCTCCTGCCCCCACCTATCCGGGCAGATCCCTGCAGGGGTAAATAGAGCCTCTGAAACACACAGGCCATGAATCAGGTGAAGGAAGAATTTCGGAATTTCAGAAGCTCTCCACATCCCCCCATGGAGCCAGTGCTCTGAGAACCCAGCAACCTGCTGACAGAGGAGAAGTCCACTATCCAGGTAATCCCCCTATTGTGTGAGACCCCAGAAGAGTGCAGAGAAAATATAAAACTACAGCATGAGAGAGAATAAAGGCTGGAGTTAGAGAGAAAATAAAGCATTCAACCAACACATACTGGATAGAGAAAGAAATCTCTTCCTATCAACCTCTATCAACCTGTTGCAGAACTCACTCCTAAAAAAAAGTCTCCAGGAAATGAACTTAAACACATGGACTGATTTCCGGAATATGGCAGAAAAATGGCAGAATACACAGACGATGTACTAACTACCTCCCAGGATCACACCAAAATTGCAAACAAATTGTATAACATTCAACCCCGGAGGTCATCAGAACACTAAATGAACAGAACCACTAAATGAAGGGCTTGAAGAGGAGGCCAGGTCAAGTCTGGTAAGAGGGGCAGAGATGGGAGAGGGCGAACCCCGTGAGGAAAGCTCCAGCTGTGTGGAGGCTTCTCCGGTTGGGGGAGAGACCCTCCGGCCACACACCAAGATCACCAGCCCAGAGTTCCTTTGCCAGGAAGAGGAGTTCCAGGATACCTGGCAGTAAATTAGTGAGGACTCTCTTTGCTTAGCTCGGTGAGGCAAAGAGCAGCTAGAGAATCAGTGGGGCTGGCGCACGGGCTTGCTCGCCGGTGAGCACTTGCCTGGTTCCTGGTGGAGGGAGCAGCTGTGTGAGCCATGCCCAGGAACCTGTGGGAATGGACTGAACTGAGCACCTTTGGTGCAAAGGCTGAAGGTTTTTGGACTATTGTTCCCTTGCTGTGGAGCCTGCACAGAGGTGGTGTACAGGAGGGTGCCATTTTGTCAGGGTTGGGCCCTCCAACAGACGGTCAGGTCCAGGACCTAATTGATCTGGTGGAATTGGCACAGAAGTGCATGAGTGCGTGCAAGTGCGTGCGGCCTTGGATCCCCACCCTCTGCCTGGCTTATACTGCATTGCCAAGGAAACGATGGGCAGGTGCCCTCCACGTGCAACAGGATATTCATTGAGACCAGGGAGTGCCTGAGCTGCCTCGGATCACCACCCTCTGCACGGCTCATGCTGCATTGCCAGGGAAATGCTTGGTGGGCGTGCTCCAGCTCCAACAGGCTGCTAACTGAGACACGGGAGTGCGCAAGCCACCTCAGGTCCCCGCTCTCCGCACTGCGCTTGTAGAGTTCCCAGGCTGGAAATTGTTTGTCAGGCTGCTCGGCCTGATCAGTGAGCGACTGATTGGGACAGGCTGAGACTGGGAGTTTTCCTGGGAGTGTTGGGCCATGAGCTTTGTGCCTGCGTGACCCAGCCAGGGCTCTCCTGGTGATCTATCTAATACATCAAAGCAATCCCAGAGCGACAACCAGAATGAGGAAACAAACAAATGTGTCACAAGTAAAAGATCAGAAGAAACCTCTAGAAATGGAACTAAATGAAACAAAGGGATCCAACCTTTCAGAGACAGAGTTTAGAACACTGAGGATAAGAATGCTTAACAAACTTAGTGAGGACATAACGAAGGATAGAGAAATCATAAAAAACAACCAGTTAGAACTAAAGAATACACTAACTGAAATGAAGAATACACTCAAAGGAATCGCCAGTAGAGTAGAAGAAGCAGAGGAGTGGATCAGCGATTTGGAAGTCAAAATAGCAGAAATCACCCAGTTGGCACAACAAAAAGACCAAAGAATAAAAAGCAATCAAAATAGTTTAAGAGCCCTATGGGACCAGATGAAGTGCAACCACCACCGCATATTAGGAATACCAGAAGGAGAAGAGAAGAAGCAAGGGGTCCAGAATGTAATCGAAAAAATAATGACTGAAAAATTCCCTACACTGTTGAAGGAAATCAACATACATGCCCAGGAAGTTCAGAGGATTCCAAACAAGCTGAACCCAAACAGGACAACACAAACACACACCATAGTTAAAATGGCAAAGGTTAAAGACAGAGACAGAATCCTAGAGGCTGTAAGAGAAAGACAGCAGGTTACATACAAAGGAACTCCTATTAGCCTAACAGCTGACTTGTCTACAGAAACTCTGCAGGCCAGAAGGGAGTGGCAGGAGATATTCAAAGTGACACAAAATAAAGGACTACAAACAAGATTGCTCTACCCAGAATGGCTATCACTTAAATTTGAAGCAGACATAAAGAGCTTCTCAGAAAAGAATAACCTAAAGGAATTCATTACCACCAAGCCAACATTGCAAGAAATGTTAAAAGGGCTTTTTTAAACAAAAGAAAGGGATAAATAAGCTAATCCAGGAAGACCAGGAATACAAATAACAAAATGGCAATACATATGCACCTATCAATAATCATTTTAAATGTGAATGGGCTAAATGTTCCAATCAAAAGACAGAGAGTAGCTGAGTGGATAAGAAAATAAGATACATGTATATGCTGTTTACAGATGGAATAATATATTTCATGCAAATGGAAATGAGAAAAATAAACGGGAGTAGCAATACTTATTTTGGACAAAATACACTTTAAAATGACTACAATAAAAGACAAAGAAGGGCACTATAACCCTAATAAACATCTATGCACCCAACATAGGAACTCCTAATTACATATAACAGATTTTGACAGACATAAAGACAGAGATCAACAGTAACACTATCGTAGTAGGGGACTTCAACACCCCATTGTCACCAATGGACAGACACTTTAGACAGAAAATCAACACAGAAAGAGGGGCCTTAAATGACACTTTAGACCAGCTGGATTTCATTGATATTTTTAGAGCATTTCACCCTGAAAAAACAGAATATACATTCTTCTCAACTACACGTGGGACATTTTCAAAGATAGACCATGTTAGGCCACAAAACAAGTCTCAGTAAATTTAAGAAGATTGAAGTCATATCAAGCAGATACAAAGGAAAAACTGATGGTTGTTGGCTGGGAGGGAGTGGGGATGAGGGAGAGGGGTAAGGTTTTGGACAGCGTAGGTGGGTGACTACAACGTTGCCGCCGGGATATGGGGGCAGTTCTGGGAATGTAATTGATAATGTTGTGAAGAGACTATTATGTTAAGTGAAATAATTCAGTCGGAGAAAGACAAGAACGATATGATCTCACTTATATGTGGAATCTGAAAAACTGAATGAACAATCAAAGTAAACAGACTCATAGATAGAGAGGAAAAACTGAAGATTGCTCGTTGGGAGGGGGGTAGGGATAAGGGGGAGGGGAAGGGATTAGACAGCATAAATAGACAACTACAATATTGCCACAGGGATATGAAACACAGTTCAGGGAATATAATAATGTAAAAATGTTGTGGCGTGTCAGATAGTCACATGTCTTGTTAGGGAGAGCACTTCATGGATGGAGTAGAGCCTTGATTACTGCACTGTACACCTGAAGCTGATATTGTATAATACTGTATGCCAACTGTAACTTAATATATAGATAGTCACGGGATGTGGAGTATACTGTGTAAGGGTGTCAGAGGAATTATAGTGGATATGTATGATATGGGGGGGAGGAGTAGGGTGGCGAACTGGGGAGGACGTTGTCACTTTGGAGGTTAAAGAGTATAACTATTGCATTATGTTGTACACATGAAACTAATTTTAAAAAATTAATTAGAAAAGTCTAGAGAAAAAAACAACACATGGAAATATGTGTCTTAACTGACAGTGAATTAAAGATTGTAGGCTTTTTTTGTTTTTTAGGTTTTTTTTTTTTAGAGGGCAGTGTCACTGGCCCCCATATGTGGGGTCCAAACAAACTGGAGCCTCTGGTATCCCAAGTCAGCTCCCAACTACCACGCCACTTGACCGGACCAAGATTGAAGTTCTGAATAAAACTCAATGAGATGCAAGAAAACAGTCAGGCAGTTTAATGAACTCAGAAACACAATCATAGAACAAAATGGACATATTACATAAGAGATTGTAATTTTTTAAAAGAAGCAAATAGAAAGTCTAGAGATTAAGAGCTAAAAGAAGCTAATAATGAAATAGCCAGCTTAGGTAATAGAGCTGAACAAATGGAGGAAAGAATCAATGACATCAAAGATAGAAATCTGGAAATGACACAGATTGAAGAAGAGTGAGACCTGAGAGTTAAGAGAAATGAAAGAGCTCTACAACAACTTTCTGTCTCCATCAGGAAGAGAAATGTAAGAATAATGGGCATACAAGGAGGAGAAGAAAGGGAGAAAGGAACAGAGAGTATATTCAAACAAATAGTTGATGAGAAGTTCCCAATGTGGTGGAAAGAATTGTATCCTCGAATCCAAAAAACAAATAAAACCCATAATTTTCCAAACCCCAACCGCCCTTTTCCAAGGCAAATTGTATTAAAGCTGTCAAAAATTAATGACCAAAAAATAATCCTCAAGACAGCCAAGAAAATGAAGATGGTAACCTACAAAGGGAAGCCAATTACATTATCATCAGATATTTCAGCAGAAACTATAAACCAGGAGGGAGTGGACTCAAATATGCAAACCATTGAAAGAGAGAAATTATGAGCCAAGAATAATATATTCAGCAGAGATATCCTTTAAATATGAAGGATGATTAAAGACAGTTCCAGACATAGAAGTTGAGGTAATTTTCTAACACACGGTCTGCCCTACAAGAAATACTGAAGGAGGCTTTTCGAACTGATACAAAAGCAAAACTAAACCAAACCAAACCATGAGTAGTAATATGAACAGACAGACAGATGCAGGAATTTGCAACCCTTGCACCAAATAAGATAGTATATACTTAAATATACAGGGTAAAGAAGAAGAAAAAAAAACTTTAAAAAAAAGCGGAAAAAGACAACTTGCTACTGCAGTGCAAAATAAACTTACAGCATAAATACGGATAACTTGTGAGAAGAAAAACAAAAAGGAAAGAGAATAAAGGTCGGAACAGGCAAAAGGGAATGGAAACAGTAAGCATGCTGAAGTAAATGGAATACTCTAAACATGAAGATTTCTTTTACACAAGCTTAATGGTGACCACTCAAAAATAAATCCAGAACTGAAATATGTAACATAAAAAAGAAGAAACAAGGAGAAATAATAGAATACCAGCACACTGAAATAATAGACAGCAACAAAATCAAAGAAACAATAGAGTCACTGTCCTACCAGAAAACCAAAGATAGAATGATAGGAAATCCTCATATATCAATAATAACCATAAATGTAAATGAACTGAACTCACCAATAAAAAGCACAGAGTAGCAGGGCCGGCCAAGTGGTGCGGTGGTTGAGCGCTGGCTTCGGAAGCCAGCGGCCCCGTTTCGGGTCCCACATATGAGGGCTAGTGACAATGCCCTCACACACACACACACACACACACACACACACACACAAAAAGCACAGAGTAGCAGGTTGGATAAAAAAAAAAATAACCCAACCACATGCTCTTCCAAGAGACATACCTCAGCTGCAAGATCAAATATAGGCTCAAAGTGAAAGGGTGGAAATTGACACTCCAAGCAAATGGTATTCAGAGAAAAGCAGGTGTAACTGTACTGATATCCAATGAAACAGACTTCAGGATAAAAAAGGTAACAAGAGACAAAGATGGCCATTTCATAATGATAAAGGGGACTATAAAACAAGAACACGGGGCCGGCCGAGTGGCATGGTGGTTAAGCGCTGGCTTGGGAAGTCAGCGGCCCTGGTTCAGTCCCACATATGAGGGCCAGTGACACTACCCTGAAAAAAAACAAACACAAGAACACGGGCCAGCCGAGTGGCTGGGTGGTTAAGCGCTGGCTTGGGAAGCTAGCGGCCCCAGTTCGGTCCCACATATGAGGGCCAGTGACACTGCCCTCAGAAAAAAAAAAAAAAAAGAAAAAAATAAGAAGACATAAGTCAGCACTATTCATGCCCCCAAAGAGGGGGCACCAAAATATACAAAGCAACTACTAGAAAAACTAAAGGGAGAAATTGAAACACAATTGAGAGCTATGGATAGATCATCCAAACAGAAAATGAAAAGAGAAACATGAGCCCAAATAATACATTACATCAAATGGATGTAATTGACATTTATAGAGCACTTAATACTAGAAGTCAGATTGTACATTATTTTCTAGTGTACATGGAGCATTCTCAAGGATAGACCATACATTGGGACAGAAAACTACCCTCAGCAAATTTAAGATTGAAATCACATCAAGCATATTCTCTGATGACAAGGCTTTGAAATGGGATATCAACTGCAAAAAGAAAGCAGAAAAAACTAAACATGTGGAAACCAAGCAGCATAATTTTAAAGAATGACTGGGTCAAAGAAGAAATAAGTGGAGATATCAAAACACACATAGAAACAAAAGACAGTGAAAATACTTCCTACCAATTTTTTTGGGATACAGCAAAAGCAGTTATAAGAAGGAAATCTATACCATTACAATCCTATCACAAGAAAACAGAAAAATCCCAGATAAATAACCTCATGTTTCACCTTACAAAACTTGAGAAAGAAGAACAAATGAAACTCAAAATCAGCAGAAGGAAGGAAATAATAAAAATCAGAACAGATCTAAATGAAATAGAGAACAAAAAGACAACAGAAAAAACTAATGCAACAAACAGCTGGTTTTTTGAAAAGATTAGTAAAATGGACAAACATTTGGCTAGACTCACTAAGATAAAAAGGGAAAAGATAAGCTCTGGGAAAGTAAGGAGAGGTCACTAGGCTCTGTGCCTAATCCTTCCATTTTCTGCTTGGCAGTGAAGGCTTAAACTGCCATTTTCACCTCTCATCCCTCAGTATTTGCTCTGAGGTGTGTGCCCTGAAGGTAACCCTCTGAATTCTTCCCTCTCCCATGAGGGCCATATCTCTGGAATGCAGGCAGCTCAGAGCTCTGAGCTAAGTCTGTGTCTTTCCTGTGGCCTGGCTGCCCACATCTCCATACTCCCCCCTTCCTTCCTGCCCTGCTTGCCCAATATTTCCACCTTTAGATGCTTTCAGTTACTCAACTCTTATTCTTGCATGTCTGGTGTACAGGGAGTCCTTTGTAGAATAATAGCTGTTCAATTTGTTGTAAATTCCTAGGGAGATTTCAAGAGGCTCACCTCTTCCACTATTCCTATGATGTAATCTTGTATTAGTTTTTTCTATTGTGTTTGTTTTTTTTCCTATTTCATTTAGTTCCACTCTAATTTTTATTGTTTTCCACTTTCTGCTGACTGTGTACTTCATTCATTCTTCTTTTTCAAATTCTTTATGTTGTAATGCTAGGATATTTATTTTGGGTTTTTCTTGTTTCTTGAGACATGCCTGTAATGGTATAAATTTCACTTTAATACAAAGATCCGACAATTAAGTTTGCAAACTTGCCACCTTGCACTTACATTGGCAGCACTGTACAAACAGCTTGGTAAGGTTTCATAACCTTGGTATATCAGCATCTCACAGCTGTATTTGTGCTGATGCGTGGCAATGTCATGCTGAGTGGTATTCATTAATGTGTTTGCATGATTTTGTGTGTCATTGCAAGAATGTCTGAGCTTGAATTAAAGCAATGAACAAACATTAAATTTCTTGTTAAACTTGGGAAGAGTGGAAGTAAAATCAGGGACATGTTAGTCCAAGTTTATGAGGATAATGCTATGAAGAAAATGGCAGTGTACAAATGGATTTAACTTTTTTTGAAGGGAGAGAATGTGTCACTGATGAAGGGGTGGCCAGTAACAAGCAGAACTGATGAAGACATTGCAAAAATTAATCAAATTGTGTATCAAAATATTTGGCTGACTGTGCGAAGCATCGCAGATTAAGTAAACATTGATAGAGAAACAGTTAAGAAAATCTTAACTGGGCCAGCTGAGTGGCTCAGTTGGGTAAGAGTTGACTTAGAGCATGAGCTCTGAGCAACAGGGTTGCTGGTTCGATTCCCACATGGGCCAGTGAATGCTGAGCCCTAGCTGAGCTGTCGCTGAGCTAACAACAGGTGGCAGGATGGTTCAGCTGGTGTAACCACAAGATTGCCTGTTCAATGGTGGGCTATGCCCACCCACAACTAAGACTGAACTTGGCACCTTGAGCTGAGATTCCACCCGGATGGCTCAGAGGATAGAGTGTGTGCTCTTAACAATAAAGCTGCTTGTTCCACTCCCGCATGGGGTGGTGGCTATGCCCACCCACAAATAAGATTGAACACAGCACCTTGAGTTTAGAGGCCAAGAGCTGCTGACCGGAAGCCAGATGGCGACTGGCGCCCTCCACAACAAAGATTGTAGAACAACTTGGCTGCTCCCTTCCTTCAATTTCCTAACACTGTTCCCTTTCCCCAACTCCCCAATAAAAAATCTTAAAAAAAAAAATAAAATAAAAATCTTAACTGAAAATCTTGGTATGAGAAAGAAAGTTGTGTACAAAAATGGACCTAATGCATGCCGGCCAAGTGGCATGGTGGTTAAGCACTGGCTTGGGAAGCCAGTGACCCTGGTTCAGGTCCCACGTATGAGGGCTAGTGACACTGCCCTCAAAAAAAATGGACCTAAAGGAGCTCACAATGAACAAAAGTACACCTGAAACTAAACAAACAAACAAAAAACAGCAAGGAAAAAAATGCAAAGGATAGACAAAGTTTGCCAAGATGTTTTGAAGAGTCAAGATGAGTTGTTGGCCATGTTATCACTGGTGGTGAAACATGGGTGCACCAATATGACCCTGAAACAAAGCTTCAAAGTGCACAATGGAAATCAGCCAATTCTCTATGACCACAAAAGTTTTGTCAGTACAAATAAAGAGTCAAAAGAATGTTGTTAACCTTATTTGATATCAGAGTTATTATACAGTATGAATCTGTATCAACTGGCTAAAGTTAACCAAGTTTACTATTTGGAAGTGTTGAAAAGGTTGGATGGAAAACTTAGACAAAAATGACTTGAACTGTTTGCCAACAATACATGGCTCTTGCATCATGACAAATCAGCAGCTCACAGGGAACTGTCTTTGAGGGGATTTTTAGCCATTAAACAAATAACTGCATTGGAACACTCTCCCTACTTACCTAATCTGGCTCCAATGACTTCTTTGTTTACCGAAAGATAAAGGAAATATTAAAGGAAGACATTTTGATGACACTCAGGACATCAATGGTAATACAATGACAACTCTGATAGACATTCCAGAAAAAGAGATCAAAAATTGCTCTGAAGAGTGGACTAGGTCCTGGCATAAGTGCATAGCTTCCTGAGGAGAGTTCCTTGAAGGTGATCACAGTGATATTCAGCATTGAGGCATGCAGCACTTTTCCATGATGAGTTTCGGAAAGTAATTGTCAGACCTCATATTGTTTTTGCTTCATCTCGATAATTTTGATACAATCTATTTTTATTCTTGTTTGTTTCTATGTGTATTTTGATCACTCCTGTTTTTTTCTTCTTTGACCTAGTCATACTTTAATATTTGTGGTTTTTCCACTGTCTTTTTGCAGTTGATCTCCAATTTCAAAGCCTTGTGGGAAGAGCATAAGCTTTGTATGATTTCAGTCTTCTTAAATTTGGTGAATCTAGTTTTGTGTCTCAACATATGGTCTATCCTCAAGAATGCTCCATGCACACTAGAAAAGGATGTATAGTCTGGTGTTCTAGGATGAAGGACTCTGTAAATGTCAATTATGTCCATTTGGTCTAACGTGTCATTTACTTTTTACATTTGTTTAATGATTTTTTGTTTGGACTATCAATCCATAGCTGTGTATGGTATATTTATGTTCCCTACTATATATGTGTTTTTGTCAGGTTCTCCCGTTAATTCTGTTAGTAGTTGCTTTACATATTTTAGTGCTCTCTGATTGGAGGCATATATATTGATAAGTGATGTCTTCTAATTGTACTGTCCCCTTTATCATTAAGAAATGTATATCTTTAGTCTCTTGTTACCTTTTTTATCTTGCACTCTTTTTCATATATAAATATGGCTACACTCAGTTTTCTCTTGTTTCCATTTGATTGGAGTATCAATTTCCACTCTTTAACTTTTTTTTTTTACCATTAGAAAACATTTATTCATAAATAAAGTGAATTAAGATGATTAATCTGTTAATACTAAATTGGCCATTACCACTTAGATTTCATTTACATTCCTCATTTATACGGGTCCTTAAGCAAACCCACATTTTCTCCTGCATGTTTCTTCTCCTGACTCTCTGTTTTTATTTTTTGGTGACAACACACTTCCCCCATTTGAAAGTCTTGAAAGCATTGTTACTCTTGACTCATTCTCTTTTCCATAATCTCCTGTACCAAAATGGCTACCAAGTCCTGCCAGTTTTACCAGGGCAGTTTCTTGAAAACGCAGCTTCTCTTCCCCATTCCCTTTCTCAGCCCCACATTTAGATGATCACTCTTTCACTTTGAGTCTGTATTTTTCCTTGTAGCTGAGATGTATCTCTTCTTTTTTCTTTTTTGAGGGCAGTATCACTGGCCCTCATATATGGACCCGAACCAGGGCCGCTGGCTTCCCAAGCCAGCACTTGACCACTGTACCACTCGGCCAGCCCGAGATGTATCTCTTGTACGCAGAGTATAGTTATGCTTTTTTTTTCTCTGATCTGTTAGTCTGTGCCTTTTTATTGGTGAGTTCAGTCCATTTACATTTAATATGATTACTGATCTATGAGGCTTTCCTACAGTCATTTTATATTTTCTTTGGTTAGCTTGGTGTCTCTGCTGTTTCTTTGCTCTTTCTGTTTCTGTCTGTTATTTTAGTTCAGTGGTATTCTATCATTTTTTCCTCTCTGTCTCCCCTTTTCTATGTTATGTGTCTCAGTTATGAATTGTTTTGAGTGGTTAACATTAAGTTTATGTAAAATAAAATTTCATATATACAATAGTCCTTTTTCTTTTTTCTTTTGTTTTTGTTTTTTGTTTCTTTGTTTGTTTTTTTAGGGCAGTGTCACTGGCCCTCATATGTGGGACCCAAACCAGGGCCGCTGGCTTCCCAAGCCAGCGCTTAACGACTGCACCACTTGGCCAACCCAATAGTCCTTTTTCTTTAGCATGCAATTATCTCCATTCTCCTTCGCAAATTCAGACCTTTACTCTTTCTCCTTTTATTTGTTTATTGTCACAAATTATCCCTATTTATGCTGTGAAATAATTTCTGAGTGCAATTGAAAATTGTTTTTTTCTTCTTATGTTTTTATCTTCTTTCTGTGTAGTGGTTGCCATTTCCTGATTCTGTATGTCTGTTAGTAAACTTGCTCATGGTTTTGTATACTTTTGAGCTTTTGTTTCTGGTTGATTGCCTCCTTCAGTGTTTCCTATAATGTAGCCTTTGTGGTAGAAAATTCACTCAACTTCTGCATATCTGGAAAGGTCTTTATTGCTCCTTCATATCTAAAGCATAACTTTGCTGGATATATTATTCTTAGTTGGTAATTTCTTTCTTTCAATAGATAGAATATTTGATTCCACTCCTTCTTGGTTTGTAGAGTGATTTTGCTAAATCAGATGATAATCTAAAGCATTTTCTTTATAAGTTACTGTCCTCTTTTTCCTGGCTGCAGTGAGAATTCTTCTTCTTTCATTATTTGTTGACAGCTTCAATATAATATGCCTGTTCTTATTGAGGTAATTTGGGTTTCTGTTTGCTTCATTGATTCGATGATACAGTTATTTCCATAGGTTTTAGAATTTCTTGTCAACAATTTCTTTGAATAGACTCTGTTCCCTTCTCACTCTGTTTTCCTTTGGGTATACCCATTATTCTTATGTTGCTCTTTCTGTTGGAGTCAGATAGTTCTTGTAGAGTTCTTTCATTTATTTTAACTCTTAGTCTCTTTCTTCTTCCATCTGTGTCATTTCCAGATTTCTATCTTTGATATCATTAATTCTTTCCTCCATCTGATCAGCTCTATTTCCTAAGTTGCTTATTTCACTCTTTATCTAGTTTATTGGGTTCTTCAGCTCCAGAATTTCTATTTGGTCCTTTTTAAACATTTCAATCTCTTTGGTAAAATATTCATTCTGTTTGTGGATTTTATTTCCAACTGCCTATTTGAGTTTTTAGTGCATCTTGTTGAGCTTTATCAGCACTCTTGAATTCTCTGTCATGTATGTCACATATTCTCATGTCTTTAAGTCCATTTTCTCAAGATTTTTTTCATTCTGTTTTTTTCTGAGCTGCCTTGTTACCTTGGTTATTTGTGGCAATTAATGAATTATGATTTGTTTTCCTGGTCATCAAGAAGAATTAATTCTGTGGCAGGTTGATGTGATGAGGACTTTCTTTTGCTTTCCATTAGGTGTCAATGGAACATTTTATTTTATCTCAGGCTGCAGTGTTTTATTTATTTTTGCACTGTCCTGCCTTCTCCCTTGATGGAGCTTCAGGGGTTTTGATAGATTGTTGAGATTTTTCTTGGGTACATTACAAGTATTGAAAGAGTTGCATAAGAATAGGTACAGAATTCATAATGTGGGGAAAAATAAAGATGTTGATTAGAACCATGAATTATTACATGTTAGACCAATAGATAGAACAAATAAGCTAGAACATAGTAGCTATGGTTTGAATATTTGTGTACCCAAAATATTTGTTGAACTCCTAATTCCTGATGTGATATTATTAGTAAATTGGACTTTTGGGAGGTATTTAAGTCATAAGGATAAAGCCTTCATGAATGGGATTAATGTCTTATTAAAATGGTTCCACAAAGTTACATTTCACCTTCCACCTTTTGAGGACACAGAGAAGGTGCTATGAACCAGGAAGAGGGCTCTTACCAGAAAATGAGACAATTCTGGCACTTTGATCATGGACTTATAGCCTCCCAAGCTATTGTTTATAAGCTATCCAGTCTATGATATTTTGATAAAGCAGCCCAAATAGATTAAGAAGCCATATAGGATCAAATCCTGTTACATTCTCACTGTTCCTCAGTTTCCTTGTTTGCATATTAGTGATACCCACCTCCTAGGACTGTTATGTAGATTGAAATGCCAAACAATTCAGAAAGTGCTTAGGATTTTACAATACTTGACATATAGTAAGCACTTAATAAAAGTTAGCTATTATCTATAATATTGTAGTCCTTTCTGCCAAGAGTACATGTAGCTCAATGAATTGAGAGAAGGAACCTCAAGAATTACACCAAAGATGATAATATGTATTATGAATAACCTGAAAAATGCAGCATATGTTTCACTTAACTAAGATAAATGCAGAGAATAGTCAGTTATAATTTTCACTCTGCTGGTTTTTATACATTTGAATGAATTCAGTTGAATTCAACAATTTTTTATGAAGAATTTCTGCTGTGATTCAGCAGTATTTATGAAGCACCAATATATTAAAATTAGACACAAAATGTGGGCCTAGTTCTCAAGGAATCATTTTTATTGTAAGCATGTATAAAAAATACCACAGGTCAAAATTAAATTTCTCCCATGAAAACCCTTGTAAACCAACATTTACAGAAATACATTGATCTTATAATACATGTTATTATTTTCCCCAAATCAATGATAGAAAAAGGATCAATTTTTTTTCTTATATGTGAGGATACATAAATTCATCAAAATAATTGTATATCTTCTTTTGTTTAGAATCAAAGGTTTTGGCTATTTAGAGCCTAAAAATGGTTTAAAGTAAATTTATTGCATTAATTTTTCAGCCAAGTATTGAGGGACATTTCCTCAGTCCATGAGAAAAATGATATTAGTACAATAAGTTTTTGTTTAGTAATTATGGAAAACATATTTGAACACCATGGGTTTGAACTGTGTAGATCTGCTTATATGTGGACTTTTTTCAATGATTATATTGGAAAATTTCTTGGAGATTTTCAACTTTGAAAAAACCTTGCATATTATCTGTATAGCTTAGAAATATTTTTAAAATTAAGAAAAAGTTAGGTATGTCACGAATGTATAAATATATGTAAATACTAGTCTTTTATCATTGACTATGACAAAATATACACAAATATATTATAAAAAGTTAAAGTTGATCAAAGCTTACACATACAAACACAGAGAGTACATGGCTCTTTCCCAGTTGAGAGAAATGTAAATAAATGTAAAGATGCAGTTTTAAAACATAACTGCATAAAATGAACTATTGTACATAATGTACTACTGTAATAACTTCATAGCCATCTCCTCTTGCTATCACAGTGAGCTCAAGTGTTATGTGTATCCACTTAAAATACCATATAATGATAATCATCTCTGTGTGAGCAGTTCCAGGAAATTGCATATTTCAGTAAAAAGTGATCTCTTGAGGTTCTAACATTTTTTCATTGAGTTTAATGTAATACTATAAACCTTGAATAACACCATGGGATCCATACAAAGTGCCACTAATGATGCTGGAAGTGCTCCAAAGAAGCAGAGAAAAGTCATGACATTACAAGAAAAAGTTGAATTGCTTGATATGTACCATAGATTGAGGTCTGCAGCTGTGGTTTCCCATCATTTCAAGATAAATGTATTCAGTGTAAAGATCATTGTAAAAATAAGGCCGGCCAAGTGGCGTGGTGGTTAAGTGCTGGCTTGGGAAGCCAGCGGCCCTGGTTCAGTCCCACATATGAGAGCCAGTGACACTGCCCTCAAAAAAAGAATCATTGTAAAAATAGTAAAGGAAATTTGTGAAACCATCACTGCAGCTGCCCCAGCAGGTACATACCCTTGCACATTTTGTGAAATGCCTTTTTTTATCTAATATTAAAACTGCAGCTTTTATGTGGGTGCTTAATTGCTAAAATAAAGCCATACCTATAGACTCTAATATTATACTACAACCTAAAGCAAAATGAAGGTGAGTGGTCTAAATCTGGATTATTTAATGCCAGCAAAGATGGTTTGATGATTTTGTAAAGAGGTTTGGCTTCAAAAGTATCAGTATAACAAAAGAAGCAACTTCTGTTGAGCAAGAGGCAGCAGACAGGTTCCCAGATGACATTAAGAAAGTCATTGAATAGAAAAGATTCTGCCTAAATAGGTTTTTAATGCAGGTGAAAGTATCCATTTCTGGGAAACACATACACACAAACGACATTCATTAGTAAAGAAGAGAAGCAAGCACCAGGATTTAAGGAAAGAAGAAACAGGCTAACTCTACTGGTTTGTGCATATGCAGTTGGGTTTATAATCAGGACTGCCTTTATCTATAAACCTGCTAACCCCCAAGCATTAAAGGGAAAAGATAAACACCAGGCACCAGCTTTTGGTTGTATGAGAAGGCTGGGACAATGAAACCAAAATTTTTCTGGATTGGTTCTATTCATGCTTTGTCCCCGAAGTCAGGGAATGCTCTTACCAGCAAGGTACTTTCTCAAAAGTTTGACATTGAACAATGGCCCTGACCACCAAGAACCCATGAGTTAAACACTAAAGGTGTTGATGTGGTCTATTTGCCTCCAAAACATAATCTTTAATTCAGCCACTAAACAAGGGGAACATAAGGACTTTTTTTTTTGAGGGCAGTGTCACTGGCCCTCATGTGTGGGACTGAACCAGGGCTGCTGGCTTCCCAGGCCAGTGCTTAATCACCGTGCCACTCAGCCGGCCCCCATAAGGACTTTTAAGGCACACTAAGCGTGGTACTCTATGAAGAGTATTGTCAACATTATGGAAGAAAATCCTGATAGAGAGAACATCATGAAAGTCTGGAAGTATTACACCATTGAAGGTGTCATCCTTGTGATAGAAAAACCTGTGGGAGCCATCAAGCCTGAAACAATAAGTTCCTGCTGGAGGAAACTGTATCCAGCAGTTGTGCATAACTTCACAGTATTTCCCAAAGAGCCAATCAAGTAAATTATGAAAGAGATTGTAGATATGTAAAAAAAACACGTGGGGTTGTTGGGTTTCAAGATATGGATCTCAGAGAAATTCAAGAGCTAATACACACCACACCAGAGGAATTAACAGAAAATTATTTGATGGAGATGAGTGTTTCCAAACCAGTGCGAGATGATAAAAAAACAAAAAGACAGAGCAGAAGCAGTGCCAGAAAACAAATCGACATGAGACTATTTGGCACAAGAGTTTCAATTATTCAAGACTGTTTTTGACGTTTTTTATGACATTGACTCTTCCATTACATGGACACTGAAAGAAAGGCAAATGGTGAAGAAGTATTGGTACTGTACAGAAACATTTGTAGGGAAATGAAAAAGAAAAAAAGAAAAATTACAATGTATTTCTATAGGTACACCAAATGTGCCTGCTTCTCCTGCCTCCCCTTCCACCTCTTCCACGTCTGCCAACTCTGAGCCAACAAGACCAACCCCTTCTCTTCCTCATCTTCTTCAGCCTATAAAATGTGTAGACATCAAGGATGAAGACGTTTATTATGATCCACTTCGACTTAATGAATAGTAAATAACCCTCATTCCATAAAGTTAATGAGTGTATCTGTTGTGTATGTATGTGAGTGTCTTCATGTGAAAATGTAATAATTGTATGGATAAAACTGCATGAAGTGTTTTTCTGTCATCATCATCACCATTGGCTAAGTATTCATCAAGTAGAACATAGTGTGCAACACTTGTATTGAAGTGTACAGTCTATCATTATATAGGCATAATGAGAGTGACATTTAATATAAAATTAATAATGTTAGTTTTCTTACTGCTTAATAAAGTTGCATTCAAAGAATCACATTACTGTACGGTATGTCACTCTCTCATAATTGAACAAACTGTTTATCAGCTGATCATTAGAGGTAAGTTTTATAGTGTATCATATATATATATATAATTTATTTTTTTAAATTAGTTTCAGGTGTACCACACAATGCAATAGTTATACTCTTTACCCCCCAAAGTGACAAACCCCCTCCCCCAGTTCGCCACCCCATTCCTCCCACCCACATCATACATATCCACCAAAATTCCCCTGACTCCCACCCACAGTATACTCCACATCCTGTGACTATCTATATATTCAGTTACAGTTGGTATGCAATATTACACAATATCAGCTTCACGTGTACAGTGCAGTAATCAAGGCTCTACTCCATCCATGAAGTGGTCTCCCTAACAAGACATGTGACTATCTGACACGCCAAAACATTTTTACATTATATTCCCTGAACTGTGTTTCATATCCCTGTGGCAATATTGTAGTTGTCTATTTATGCTGTCTAATCCCTTCCCCTTCCCCTTATCCCCACCCCCCTCCCAACTAGCAATCTTCAGTTTTTCCTCTCTATCTATGAGTCTGTTTACTTTGATTGTTCATTCAGTATTTCAGATTCCACATATAAGTGAGATCATATCGTTCTTGTCTTTCTCCGACTGAATTATTTCACTTAACATAATAGTCTCTTCACAACATTATCAATTACATTCCCAGAACTGCCCCCATATCCCGGCAGCGACGTTGTAGTCACCCACCTACACTGTCCAAAACCTTCCCCCTCTCCCTCATCCCCAGTCCCTCCCACCCAACAACCATCAGTTTTTCCTTTATATCTGCTTGATATGACTTTAATCTTCTTAAATTTACTGAGACTTGTTTTGTGGCCTAACATGATCTATCTTGGAAAACGTCCCATGTGTACTTGAGAAGAATGTATATTCTGTTTTTTTCAGGGTGAAATGCTCTAAAAATATCAACAAAATCCAGCTGGTCTAAAGTGTCATTTAAGGCCCCTCTTTCTGCGTTGCTTTTCTGTCTAAAGGGTCTGTCCATTGGTGACAATGGGGTGTTGAAGTCCCCTACTATGATAGTGGTACTGTTGATCTCCGTCTTTATGGCTGTCAAAATCTATTATATGTAATTAGGAGTTCTTATGTTAGGTGCATAGATGTTTATTAGGGTTCCAGTGCCCTTCTTTGTCTTTTATTGTAGTCATTTTAAAGTCTATTTTGTCCAAAATAAGTGCTTGTACTCCAGCTGTTTTTTCTCATTTCCATTTGCATGAAATATCTTATTCCATCTGTAAACAGCATATACATGTGTCCTATTTTCTTATCCACTCAGTTACTCTCTTTCTTTTGATTGGAGCATTTAGCCTATTCACATTTAAAATGATTATTGATAGGTGCATATCCATTGCCATTTTATTATTTGTATTTCTGGTCTTCCTGGGTTAGCTTGTTTACCCCTTTCTTTTGTTTACAAAAGCCCTTTTAACATTTCTTGCAATGCTGGCTTGGTGGTTATAAATTCCTTAAGCTTATTCTATTCTGAGAAGCTCTTTATTTCTCTTTCAATTTTAAGTGATAGCTGTGCTGGGTAGAGCAATCTTGGTTGTAGACCTTTATTTTGGGTCACTTTGAATATCTCCTGCCACTCCCTTCTGGCCTGCAGAGTTTCTGTAGACAAGTCAGCTGTTAGTTGAAAAGGAGTTCCTTTGTATGTAACCTGCTGTCTTTCTCTTACAGCCTCTATGATTCTGTCTCTGTCTTTAACCTTTGCCATTTTACCTATGATGTGTCTTGGTGTGGACCTGTTTGGGTTCAGCTTGTTTGGAACCCTCTGCACTTCCTGGGCATGTATGTTGATTTCCTTCACCAGGGTAGGGAAGTTTTCAGTCATTATTTTTCAAATACATTCTCGACCCCTTGCTTCTTCTCTTCTCCTTCTGGTATTCCTATCATGCGAGGGTGGTTGAACTTCACCTGTTCCCATAGAGCTCTTAAACTATTTTCATTGTTTTTTATTCTTTGGTCTTTTTGTTGTGCCAACTGGGTGATTTCTGCTATTTTGACTTTCAAATCGCTGATCCGCTCCTCTGCTTCATCTACTCTACTGGTGATTCCTTCGTGTGTGTTCTTCATTTCAGTTAGTGTATTCTTTAGTTCTAACTGGTTGTTTTTTATGATTTCTCTATCCTTCCTTATATCCTCACTAATTTTGTTAAACATTCTTATCCTCGGTGTTCTAAACTCTGTCTCTGAAAGGTTGGATCCCTCTGTTTCATTTTGTATCATTTCTAGAGGTTTCTTCTGATCTTTTACTTGTGACATGTTTCTTTGTTTCCTCATTCAGGCTGTCGCTCTGGGATTGCTTTGATGTATTAGACAGATTACCAGGAGAGCCCTGGCTGGACCACGCAGGCACACAGCTCATGGCCCAACACTCCTTGGAAAACTCCCAGTCTCAGCCTGTCCCAATCAGCAGGTCACAATCAGGCCCAGCAGCCCCACAACCAATCACCAGCCTGGCAACTCTGCAAGCGCATTGCAGAGAACGGGGACCTGAGGCAGCTCATGCAGTCCCGCATCTCAGTGAGCAGCCTGTTGGAGCCGGATGACACCTGCCCAGCGTTTCCCTGGCAACACAGTATAAGCCCAGTGGAAGGTGGGCATCCAAGGCTGCATGCGTGTGCAAACACATACACTTCTGCACCAATTCCACCAGACCAATGCAGTCTGGGATCTGTCCTTCTGTGGGAGAGCACATCCCTGAAAAAATGGCACCCTCCTGTACACCACTTGCATGCAGGCTCCACACCAGGGGAAAAAATAGTCCAAAAGCATCCAGCCTTTCCACCAAAGGTGCTCAGTTCAGTCCTTCCCTGCAGGCTCCTGGGCCCGGATCACACAGCTACTCCCTCCACCAGGAACCAGGTAAGTGCTCACCAGCGCGCAAGCCCGTGCACTGGCCCCACTGATTCTCTAGCCACTCTCAGCCTCCCCGAGCTGAGCAAAGATAGTCCTCACTAATTTACTGCCAGCTATCTTAGAACTCCTCTTCCCGGCAAAGGAACTCTGGGCTGGAGAGCTTGGTGTGCGGCCCAAGGGTCTCTCCCCCAACCGGAGAAGCCTCCCCACAGCTGGGGCTTCCCTCACGGGGTTCGCCCTCTGTCGTCTCCGCCCCTCTTACCAGACTAGACGTGGCCTCCTCTTTAAGTTCTTTGTTTAGTGGTTCTGTTCATCTAGTGTTCTGGGGACCTCCGGGATTGAATGCTGTATGATTTGTTTGTAATTTTGTTGTTATCCTGGGAGGGAGGTAGCACAGCGTCTCTCTATTCCGCCATTTTACCAGAAGTCCCATCAGATGATCTTCTGGCCCTTCACCTATCTGCAAAAAGGAGATTTCCAGGGCAGATGAGGTGAATTTAGAATTTTTCTGTTTCTCTTCATACATATAGCAATTGCATTTAATTTTATTCAGAAATAAAATATGGGGAACATCAAGTGAAGAAAATTTCCTAATGTCACCTACATTGTGATAATTATTTTTAAAATTATTTGTAAAAATGAGAAGATTATCATGATTATGTACAACTGCCCCTTTTGTTCTACCTCTGACTCATAACGTCATTCTTACACGGGTGTTTCTTTGAGTGAGGAAAAGATTCAAAAGATACTTTATTGAGGTAATTCACCATACATAAAGATTTACACATCATCATGCATCACATAGGCAGGGAAATCACCTTTCAGAGGCAAGCAAATTTATTTATCTATCTATCTATCTATCTATCTATCTATCTATCTATCTATTTATTTATTTATTTATTTATTTATTTATTTATTTATTTTTGAGGGCAGTGTCACTGGCCCTCATATATGGGATCCGAACCGGGGCTGCTGGTATCCCAAGCCAGCTCTTAACCACCGTGCCACTCGGCCGGCTCGCAAATTTTTTTTTTTAAAGATTTTATTGGGGAATTGGGGGAGGGAAACAGCATTGGGGAATCAGGGAAGGGGAACAGACAAGTTGCTGTCCCCCTGTTCCTTTTAAATGTCCACCCCACATGTAAGTAGATAGCAATGACAGGGACATCTTGGATAGGGAATATGTTTAACTTAGACCAAGGAGTGCATTTTAATTTTAATTAATTAATTTATTTATTTTCTTTTTTTCAGGGCATGGTCACTGGCCCTCATATGTGGGACCCGAACCGGGGCTGCTGGCTTCTGAAGCCAGCGCTTAACACCATGCCACTCGGCTGGCCCAAGAAGTTCATTTTTCAAACTGTTACAATAGAATATACACTTTTGTTCTGATAGCCTGGTTGGGCAATAATCCAACTGGAAACTGTCAACAAATGTTGCTCCAAACATTCTACATAACTCAGTTGCCATGGCAACTAGATCCCTATTGACGAGAAAGAAAGAGAAATATGGTCAGGTAAACAGTCTTACTTCAAAAAGCCTAATACCAGTCTACACATTATCATCCTTTCTGAAAGAAGTAAGGTACTCAAAACTAAAGGTAGCTTTAATCAAATATTGCAATAGACTGTTACTTTTGCATATATGAAAATGCTATTTTTGCATATATGAAAAAATAATAGCAACAAAAATGTTGGGCTATAACATTTTTGGAATGTTTTATTTATTTTCAAAATTCAGCACAAACCCAGAAAAATCCATTTACAATAATAAATGCATTGCAATTTATGTACTTGCTATTAAAGGGTATTTGCATGACATTTATCAAACACCTACTATGTGTATTATCAGATACTGGGCTCTATGGTCCAAAACGATGTCCTTATTATGTAAAAGGATTCTGCATTATTACAGGAGTTAAATGCATAAACAGCTAACCACTGGAAAGTGAAAAATATAAAAATATAAGTTATATAATAAACTCATAAATAGCATTACAGAAACACAAAAAGAACTTATTAATTAATTAGGTGATCTTATTAATTAGGTGATCTTATTAATTAGGTGATCTTTTCTGTAGGTTTCTATTGAATTTTGTCTGCTCCTCCAGTAGTGCAGTTACCACATTGTATTACAGCACCTACTGTATAGGGTTATGATAATATATGTGTGTTGCTTATTAACCATTTCATTAATCTCTTTATATATATGTTTACCAATTAGACTATAATCAAATTATATTTTATTTTTATTTATTTATTTATTTTTTAAAAGATTTTTTTGGGGAATCAGGGAAGGGGAACAGACAACTTGCTGTCCTTTTTTGTTCTTCAGTCTAGTTGTGGAGGACGTCTCTTCACTGGCACATGTTGGTATTATCATTGCACCTTTCCCTGGTGAGGCAGTCGTTTGCTGGCCATTGGACAGCTGCTCACGGTGGCTCATTTCAGCTGCTGGCCAGCTCCACTGCAGCCTACGCCATCGCTGGTGACTCACTGCAGCCCAGCTCCAGGTCCAGCTGTTATTCACCATCTTAGCTGTAAATTGCACAGTGTCACTAGCCTGCATGTGGAATCTGAGTAGCCCTGCTGCTCTTAGCTGGTGTCCCAAACCAACTCTTAACCAATGTGCCACTTGGCCATCCCTCAAATGATGTTTTAGATATACATAGCTAGAGCCTTGCATTGTGCCTAAAATATCATAGACCTTCAGTAAAAAAAACATTAAATGTGTCAATGATTTTGAAGGTTAGATTATCTGAGTCTTGAAGAATCAATACATTTTTTACTTGTATAAATAGGATATACGTAGATTTCTCAAAACTTCCTATCTCAATTACTCTGAATTTTTCAATAAAGATGAAATGTGTAAACTTGTAAGTTGCTTTCGATTTCACTGTTTTTTTTTTCAAAATTTTCATCCTATTTGGGTATTAAGAGTAGTAAAAATGGTCCTAATGAAAAATCATCAGCAAATTATACACAATATATGCATGGTGTAAAAGTATGCCTGTGTTTTCATATGGGGGAAACATAAGAATAACAAGGGTTTTACTAATTAATGTCAAAATGAGGAATGATACTCAAGTATTTTTATTCCTATTCATAATTAAACTATGTTTGTCACTTAACATCCAAATTTTGTTGACAATACCTACTTCCTCTTTAAGACTTAGTTTCCCTGTTTAGCAAAATGGGGTTTTTAACGAGTGATCATTAGAGTTCTGTAGAACTCTAGAAGACTATGCTTTAGCTTCTATTTAAACTTAAAATTGGTACAGAAATAAAAGAAATTACCATTTGTTTATATATTGTCATTAAAGCTTAGTATATAATACATCATTTTATTTAAACAATAATAACTGGATTAAAGTGAGGTTAGTTTTTGTTTATTATATTAGTTTCAGGTGTACAAAACAACATTATTATCAGGCATTTACACCCCTCATAAAGTGATAACCCTCCCAAGTCTACTACCCCTCTGTCATTGTATATAGCTGTTACAATACCATTGACTATATTACCTATGCTCTACTTTATATCTCATGACTATATATATAGAGGGTGCCCAAAAATGTATACACATTTTAAGAAAGGAAAAACTATGAATTGTCATACTCAATATATACCAGTAACAAAATATGAATGCAAGTCATGTATCATGTCTGCAATTACAATAGGTGTTCTAAGTGGTTACCATCAGCATCCAGACACTTCTGATTATGGATAACTACTGTTTGAGCATGGAAAACATCTCTTAAAATGTGTATACAGTTTTTGGAATTCCCAGTATATAGTTGACTTTCAATATTACTCTACCTCAGCTTCAGGTGTACAAAGCAGTGGTTAGGCTTCTACACAATCTATGAAGTGATTCCCGTGACAAGTCCAGTACCCATCTGGCACCCTACATAATATTTACAATATTATTGGTTATATTCCCTATACTGCATTCACATCCCCATGACTATTTTGTAACTACCAATTTGTACTTTCTAATCTCTTCACTTTCTCCCTCATCCCCATCCACCTCCCATCTCGCAACAATCAGTTTTTTTCTGTATCTGAGTCCATTTCTGTTTTGTTTGCTCATTTATTCTGTTCTTTAAATTCCACATATAATATAATTAAACACATAGCTATATATTATATATAAATATATATAAATATATATATAATTATAGTTGGCATTCAATATTGTTCTATTTCACCTACAGGTGTACGGCACAGTGGTCAGGCATCTACACATTCTATGAAGTGTCACTCTAATAAAGCAAGCGCCAATCTGTTACCCTACAAAATCTTTACAACATTATTGATTATATTCCCCAAACTGTCTTTCATATCCCCATGACAATATTGTGGCTACCAATTTGGACTTTCTAATACCTTTACCTTCTCCCCCATCCAAACACCCTTCCATCTAGCAACCATCATTTGTTTTCTCTATATCTCTGAAAATATTTCTATTTAGTTTGCTCATTTATTCTGTTCTTTAAATTCCAAATATAAATGAGATCATATGGTATTTGTCTTTCTCTGTCGGACTTATTTCACTTAGCATAATGTTCTCTAGGTCCATCCATGTTCTTGCAAATGGTAAGATTTCATTCTTTTTTATAGCAGAGTAATACTCCATGGTATTAACAATGTGATATCTATGAATAAAGGTTTTACTAAATGAAAGCATAAACAAGGTTTTTAGAGAACTAAGCCTGTTTAGCCTATTTAGAGTTTCCTTCTTTAAAACACATGTGCACCCCCTTACACTCAGACACATATGTGTGTTTCTTTGACTCGTAAGTTTTATTCATTCTTCAAGTTCCAACTCAGATTTTGCCTTCTCTCTGTATAGTAGCCATGTCAAATAGGACATTTTATGACACAGGAAATGTTTTATGTCTACTGTAATATACAGTAGCCACTAGCCACATGTGGCTATTGAATACTAGAAATGAAGTTAGTGCAACTGAGGAATTGAATTTTAAATGTTGTATAATTATTTTTTTAAAGATGTTTTTTTTTGGGGAATTGGGGGAGGGAACAGCATTGGGGAACCGGGAATGGGGAACAGACAAGTTGCTGTCTTTTTGTTCTTCATTCTAGTTGTGGAGGACGTCGCTTCACTGGCCCATGTTGGCATCGTCACTGCGCACCTCCCGGATGAGGCAGATTGGCCTCTGGCCTTTGGATGGTCGCTCACCATGGCTATTGGCAGCTCACACTGGCTGCCAGCTGCTCACACTGGCTGCAGGTCACTCACTATAGCCTATGGCAACCCACTGCAGCAGGGGCTGCAGCCTACACCTTTGCCAGGGCTTGCAGCCCAGCTCCAGGTGGAGCTGTTGTTAGCTGCAGAGGGCAGTGTCACTGGCCCTCATATATGGGATCTGAACCAGGGCTGCTAGCATCCCAAGCCAGCACTTAACCAATGCACCACTCGGCCAGCCTAATGCTGTATTATTTTTAATACAAATACCCACATGTGGCAAATGTAGGACAGCTTGATTTTAGATTATGCAAAACAAGAAATGTTTCAATGAACTGAACATTTCTATTTACAATGAAATGTTAATTACACATCATTCTTAACTATTCATGACATTGGTCAGTAAGGTGTATGCCTAGTGTGAATTACTTCCTACACTAGAAAATAATCAAGTTGAATCAATTTAAATTTTTTTAGAATTTACAACTTTTACTATTTTGTAATTGTTTTCCTCTACTTGAATGAAGTGTTAGTTCCTTACCTTGGTAGTTTACATGACAGTTTTAAATACTTTAGTATATCCTGAATTTAATATGATATTCACAACAGTTTAGGAGTATGGGCAAGTAAAATATTTTCTACTGATGAAAAAATTGAGGATCAGGAAGAGTTGTGTAGTTCAATAGAATTTGAATGTGCAGGGCCAAAATCACAATTTAGAGACTCTAATTTTCAAAACACAGCATTTTCCTATTGCAATCTGTGTGTAAAATACTGAATGTATTGGTAAAACTCCACTTAAACTTAACAAAGACTTTTTAAAAAAATTAAAATCCCATCAAAGATATTTGGATGTCAGGTGGCTGCTTGCCACACTAATCAATAATTGTACAATTGAGCTCCTCAAAAAGCGGAAAGAGAGAGAGAATTCACTCCAATAAACTATAATTATAATAAACTTGAAAACTCTGTAGTTTCGCTAACCATTGTCACCCCAATACATTTAATTAAAAAAATGGTTTTGGGCTGGCCTAGTGGCACGGTGGTTAAGCACTGGCTTGGAAAGCCAGCAGCCCCAGTTCGGGTCCCACATATGAGGGCCAATGACACTGCCCTCAAGATAAATAAATAAATAAATAAATAAATAAATAAATAAATAAATGGTTTTTGCCCTCCAGGGGGAAAACATTTTGGCACATATTATTTCCTGGGTTATGAATTAGGTTTTTAGACAGAGCAAAATAATACAGTAAGATCTTTGTGTTATTTGATTTAGGCAACACTGCATTTGTCAAGTATATTTTCAGATTGGCTCTAAGAATTCTACAGGAAGTACTTATTTTCCAGGTGATATTTTACAAGCTTCTAGACAGGAATTAACTCCAAGTAGTTTTGCCTGCAACATTCATTTGCTGTGGTTGGGGGTTTGTGGGATGTGGAAAGTAGAAACGTAATAGTGCATTGAGTTGGTCAGATATATGTGTTTGATATTTTTTAATTCAATGTGGATGACATACTACAGAAATCGAATTTTTTTTTATTCATCGAAATGTCACTTCCATTGACAGTTACAAAGCTTTGCATTATTTTTCACACTAGACTGTTCCCCAAGGAAACTGCTTCCCCAAGATATGGTACTTCAGCCTCCAATAGACCAAAGTGACAAATGTGTTTTTTATACACCTTCTGCTCCTGGAAGGTTTTTATTTTATTTAATTTTTTGGTTGCTACTATGGCTTTATCTTTTTATTTTTTTATGTTTTCATTATGTATTTTTTTAAATTAGTTTCAGGTGTACAACACAGTGCAAGTTATACTTTTTACTGTACTCCTGGAAGATTTTTTAAAAGTGATGTTAGTTCCTCACTTTTAATGCAGGAATAGCATATGAAAGGAATGGACATTTCAGAAAAGTACAGTTTTCTAGAGTTATTTACAAAATTCTAATAAGACAAGGAAACAAATTTCTAGAAAACTGTGGAGGCACAATTTCCAAAGTAGTTTAATTGATTAGAAACCTGAAGTCCATTTTTTTTTTTTTTGAGGACAGTGTCACTGGCCCTCACATGTGGGACCGAACCGGGGCTACTGGCTTCCTAAGCCAGCGCTTAACCACCATACCACTTGGCCGGCCCCCCTAAAGTCCATTTTTAAAAGTACATTCATTGAATAAATATTTGCTAGAATGATTGGATAAGATATGATCACAAACAAGGTGTGGAAAATAATCCGAGCCTAAATCACGGGCATCAATTTTATAATTATATTTTCCCCACTTTTGGCTGAAATTCTTCAAAACTGCCACAAATGTATTCTCTGCATGTTCAATGCCCTTTTGGACTGATAAAAAAATTCGTAAGACATATGTGATCTGATGTTCATTGCAGCTTTATTTATGATGGCCGAGACATGGAAACAACCAAAGTGACCTTTGATAGAAGAGTGGATAAAGAATATGTGGTATATATACACAATGGAATACTATTTTGCCATAAGAAAAAATGCAATAGTGCCATATGTGACAACATGGATGGATTTTGAGATTATTTTGCTAAGTGAAATAAGTCAGACAGAAAAAGTTGAGAATGGTATGATTTTACTGATATGTGGGATATATTGATAAAACTGAAAACAACAAAGAAACCAGAAAAACAAATAAAGTAACAAAAACTCATAGACACAGACAATAGTTTAGTGGTTTCCCGAGGCTAAGGGGGAGAGGGTTGGGAAATGAGGGTAAAGAGATCCAATATATGGTGATGGAAGGAAAACTGGCTGGATGTTAAACACACAATGTGATATATAGATGATGTATTACAGAATTGTAAACTTGAAATCTATGCAACTTTACTAACAATTGTAATGCCAATAAACTTTAATTGCAAAAAAGAACTTTATGACAATTATTATTCTGTAAAATATAAATTTTAATATTTTCTTGCATGCTCACTATGGGGTCTAAATGTTAAATGCATTGCATGTACTTATTAGAGGTGATTATTAAGAATAGCTCCACAGAAATAGGTCTCTTGAAGAGAAGGTCAATAGTAAAAATACACTGCTATGTAACATTTAAACCATAAAATTGACTTAATATACAGTTTTATATAGTTTTTGGAGGCATCCTTGCTGAATGTTCAGATAACTTTTGGGCCGGCTGAGTGGCACGGTGGTTAAGCACTGGCTTGGGAAGCCAGCGGCCCCGGTTCGGTCCCACATATGAGGGCCAGTGACACTGCCCTCAAAAAAAAAAAAGTCTCTTACAGATAACTTTTGATATGTGTTTCATTGAAATGATTCCCCAGTATTTCATTTATTGCCATTAGTGACCCAACAGATTTACTGTATTCATCTTTATCATTGCTGGTGGAATCATTGTTTGGATTAGAATTCTGTACTTCCTCTTATCTTCTGGTCAGATAATTGTGCACATTTCTTTCTTTTTTTTTTTTAGCTGAGCCTTCCTGCCACCTATTGGCAGCTCAGTGGCAGCTCAGCTCGGGCTGGGCATTGAACTACTGTTGCTCAGAGCTCAGCTCACACTCTTGTGCGAGCTCTTAACCAACTGAGCCACTCGGCCGGCCCAGTTGTGCTCATTTCTAAAACCCAGAAGCATTGAAAAAATGTTCGAAAACATGTCCCAATAAACCATATAGAAAATCTAATTTTTCTGCTGTCTCATGTAGATTTGGTACAAGACAAAAAAAAGTCTTGTTTGTTTTGTTCAATGTGATTCTCATTGCTGTTGTTTAATTTTCATTTTTCCTTTTTGATTAGAAGGCAGTATTGTGTGGAATTAATCAGGTTCAGGTTCTAGTCCCTGATTTCCACACCTTGCTAGCTGCATGAACTTGGAAAGTTGTATAATCTTACTTGGGCTTCAGTTTCCTCATCTACAAAATGGAGAGCATAATATACCTATTTCATATGATTTTTGTGAAGATATACTAAAATATGCATGTGAATCTCTTTGCAAAATATTTGGTATTGGATAAATGTTAGCAATTATTACTCAATGGAAAGTAAACAATAAGGTTCATGTATTGTGGTTCACTTTTTTATAATGTTGCAGGAAGTGATCCCTTACACTCAATCAGCTTTCAGTGAGTACTCATAATATGTGAAACATTTTTGTTAAGTGTCAGAAATATAGAAAGGTAAGACATGGCTCCTTTCCTCAAAGTGGAAATTAGCAATCTGTCTGGTGAAGTTAATTAAAAATTCCAGACATTTTCTATGATTCTTTATCTAAAATACATATTTGAATATTCTAGAAAAGCATGTTTTGTGTTTAAAGGGTGAAGGAGAAAATACCATATAGGCTTGTCTGCTTTTTATTTGCTTATGCCTAATTTTCCACATACAGAAGTTTGGTGACTCAAGTAAAATTGCCATATCTGTCACTCATTTGATGTAGTGTCCTTACCCATGTTATTGACTGTCTCTAGACCTCAGATTCATCATCTATAAAACAGTGGTTTTAGACTAGATAACTTTTGAGATCTTATTTTTCAAGATGAATTTCAAGAAAATTTCACCTCAAAAAATTAAATGGTCTTGAACTGGAAAAGAAGACATCATTTTTTTAAAGATTTTATTGGGGAATTAGGAGAGAACAGTGTTGGGTAATTAGGGAAGGGGAACAGACAAGTTGCTGTCGTTTTGTTCTTCAGTCTAGTTGCAAAGGATGTTGCTTCACTGGGCAATGTTGGTATTGTCATTGCACTCTTCCCAGATGAGGCAGATTGGTCGCTGGCCTCTGGATGGTCACTCACCATGGCTATTGGCAGCTCACACTGGCTGCCAGCCCCTCACGCTGGCTGCCAGCCACTCACTGTAGCCTATGGCAGCCCACTGTAGCAGGGGCTGCAGCCTACACCGTCGCTGGGGCTTGCGCAGCCCAGACCAAGGTTAACTGTAGAGGGCAGTGTCACTGGCCCTCATATGTGGGATCTGAATCAGGGCCGCTGGCATTCCAAAACTAGGTCTTAACCAATGTGCCACTCAGCCGGCCATCTTTTTAAAAGAAAACATCTTTTAAAAACAAGGAAGACTTCAATTGAAAACATGCCTTTATAGCCAACCAACAGAAAAAAGACACGTACTTGTATGTGGGAGGTGAGTTTGTGTGTGTGTGTATACTGCGGTGTGCATTTCCGGAAACCAAAGCACTAACTCCAAAGAACTAAAGCCAATGGCTTTTCAGTACAGTATGGAAAAGTGTCCAAAAATATTACATTAACAATTATTTTTTAAGTTTTCTTTAAATCCTCTAACGTCATGAAATGTCTCCGGTCAGAGTAGCTTTCAACTTCTCTTCACATCATTTTGGTCAGTCTTCCCAAGTTTCAGCAGCTTGTGATGCATTTTTTTTAGTGGGAAAGGGCTTCCCAAAGCCTTGTTTGCTTTCTTTTTTTCAATTAATTAATTAATTATTTTAATTAGCTTCAGGTGTACAACAAAATGAAATAGTTATACTTTTTACCCATCAAAGTGACAACCGTCCTCCCCAAATTCTCCACCCCTACTCCTCCCCTCCATATCATACTATCTATTACAATTCCATTGACTCCCTTCCACGGTATAATCCACATTCTGTGACTATCTATATATTCAATTACAATTGGCATTCAATATTATACAACATCTATTTCAGGTATACAGTGCAGTGATCAAGCCTCTACTCCATCCATGAAGTGGTCTCCCTAACAAATCATGTGACCATCTGACACCCCACAAAATTTTAACATTATATTCCCTGAACTGTCTTTCATATCCCTGTGACAGTACTGTAGTTACCTATTTATTCTATCTAATCCCTTCACCTTCTCTCTCATCCCCACCCCCCCTCCCAACTAGCAATCCTGTTTTTCCTCTATATCTATGAGACTGTTTCTGTTTCTTTTGCTCATTCATTCAGTTTTTCAAATTCCACATATAAGTGAGATCATATGGTATTTGTCTTTCTCGGACTGACTTATTTCACTTAACATAATAGTCTGTAAGTCCATCCATATTGTTGCAAATGGTACAATTTCATTCTTCTTTATAGCGGAGTAATACTCCATTGTATAAATGTACCACAGTTTCTTAATCCAGTCATCTACCGATGGGCATTTCGGCTGTTTCCAAGTCTTGGCTATTGTAAATAGCGCTGCAATAAACATAGGGGTGCAAATCTTTTTTCGAATTAGCGTGTTGGATTCCTTTGGATAGATTCCCAAGAGTGGAATTACTGGGTCATGCGGCAGTTCCATTTCCAGTGTTTTGAGATATCTCCATACTGATTTCCATAATGGCTGCACCAATTTACAGTCCCACCAACAGTGCACAAGGGTTCCCTTTTCTCCACACCCTCGCCAGCACTTGTTGTTTGTTGATTTGTTGATGATAGCCATTCTGACTGGAGTGAGGTGTTATCGCATTGTGGTTTTCTTTTGCATTTCTCTGATGATTAGTGAGGTTGAAAATTTTTTCATATGCCTGTTGGCCATGTGTATGTCCTCTTTAGAGAAATGCCTCCTCATATTATCTGCCCATTTTTTAATTGGGTTGTTTGTTTCTTTGCTGTTGAGATGCATGAGTGTTTTATAATTTTGGATATCAACCCCTCATCAGATATATCGTTGGCAAATAGCTTCTCCCATTCAGTAGACTGCCTTTTTTTTATTGATTATTTCATTTGCTGTGAAAAAATTTTTAAGTTTGATGTAATCCCATATGTTCATTTTTTATTTTATTTCTCTTGCCCAAGGGGATATATCAGTAAAAATATTACTCGTGTTAATGTATGCAAACTTACTCCCTATATTTTTTTCTAGGCGTTTTATAGTTTTAGGTCTTACATTTAAGTCTTTAATCCATTTTGAGTTTCTTCTCGTATATGGTGTAAGTGGGTGGACTATTTTCATTTTTTTGCACTTTTTAGTCCAATTTTCCCAGCACCATTTATTAACTAGACTATCATTACTCCAGTGTAGATTCTTACTTCCATTGTCATAGATTAAATGACCGTATATAGATGGGTTTATTCCTGGGCTCTCTATTCTATTCCATTGGTCTATGTGTCTGTTTTTATGCCAGTACCATACTGCCATACTGTTTTGATTACTGTAGTCTTGCAGTATGTTATATATATATATATATATATATATATATATATATATATATATATATATATATATATATTTAGGGCAGTGTCACTGGCCCTCACATGTGGGACCGAACCAGGGCCACAGGCTTCCCAAGCCAGCGCTTAACCGCTGTGCCACTCGGCCGGCCCCCTTGTAGTATGTTTTGATGTCAGGTAGTGTGATGCCTCCCACTATGTTCTTATTTCTCAACATTGCCGTAGCTATTCATGGTCTTTTGACGCTCCATATAAATTTTCAATTTCTATGTTCTATTTCTGAGAAAAACATCCTTGGTAGTTTGATTGGAATTGCATTGAACCTATATATTGCTTTAGGTAGTATTGACATTTTAACTATATTAATTCTTCCTATCCATGAGCATGGAATGTATTTCCATTTATTTGTATCTTCTTTGATTTCTCTCCTCAGTGTCTCATAATTTTCTGAGTACAGATCTTTTAATTCTTTAGTTAAATTGATTCCTAGATATTTTATTGTTTTTGAAGCAATTGTAAAAGGGATTGATTTCCTGATTTCTTCTTCTCATAGTTTATTATTGGTGTATAGAAATGCAACTGCTTTCTGAATATTAATTTTGTATCCTGTTACCTTACCAAATTCGTGTATCAGTTCTAGAAGGTTTTTGATGGAGTCTTTGGGATTCTTTATATGTAGTATCATGTCATCTGCATATAATGACAATTTTACTTCCTCTTTTCCAATTTGGATGCCTTTTATTTCATTTTCTTGTCTGATTGCCGTGGCTAGAACTTTCAGAACTATGTTAAATAGAAATGGTGAAAGCGTGCAGCCTTGTCTTGTTCCTGATCTTAAGGGAAAGCTTTCAGCCTTTCCCCATTGAGTACGATGTTTGCTGTGGGCTTATCATAAATGGCCTTTATTATGTTGAGATATGATCCCACTATTCCCACTTTGCTAAGAGTTTTTATCATAAATGACTGCTGGATTTTGTCAAATGCCTTTTCGGCATCTATTGATATGATCATATGATTTTATTTTTCATTTTGTTAATGTGATGTATTACGTTAATTGATTTGTGGATATTGAACCAGCCTTGCGTACCAGGAGTGAATCCCACTGGATTGTGGTGTATGATCTTTTTAATGAGATGCTGAATTCGGTTTGCTAGTATTTTGTTGAGAATTTTTGCATCTATGTTCATTAGGGTTATTGGCCTGTAGTTTTCCTTTTTGGTAATATCTTTGTCTGACTTAGGAATCAGGGTGATAGTGGCTTCATAGAAAGAGTTTGGGAGCCTTCCCTCCTTCTGTAGTTTTTGGAGTAGTTTGAGGAAAATAGGCAGTAATTCTTTTCTGAATGTTTTGTAAAATTCACCTGGTTAGCCATCTGGTCCCGGGCTTTTGTTTGTTGGAAGATTGTTGATTACTGATTCAATATCTTTGGCAGTAATCAGTCTGTTCAGAGTTTCTGTTTCTTTTTGGTTCAGACTTGGTAGACTCTTTGCTTCTAGAAATTTATCCATTTCTTAAAGATTGTCAAATTTGTTAGCATATAGTTGCTCATAGAATTTTCTTAAAATTTTCTGTATTTCTGTGGTATCTGTTGTCACTTCTCCTATTTCATTTCTGATTTTATTAATTTGGGTCCTCTCTCTCTTTTTCTTGGTTAGTCGTGCTAAGGGTTTGTCGATTTTGTTTATCTTTTCAAAAAACCAAATCTTGGTTTCATTGATCTTTTGTACTGTTTTTTTTTTGTTGTTGTTGTTCTCTATTTGATTTATTTCTGCTCTGGTCTTTATTATTTCCTTCCTTATGCTCCACTTAGGCTTGTTTTGCTGTTGTTTTTCGAGTTCCCTTAGGTATAAAGAGAGTCTGTTGATTTGAGATTTTTCTTCCTTTTTTAGGTAGGCCTGCACTACTATGAACTTCCCTCTTAGGACTGCTTTTGCTGCATCCCAGAGATTTTGTGTCGTGGTGTTTTCATTTTCGTTTGTCTCAAGGTATCTTTTGATTTCCTCCTTGATCTCATTTTTGACCCACTCACTATTTAGTAGCATGTTATTTAGCCTCCATGTATTTGTAAGCTTTCCAGATTTCTTCTTATAATTGATTTATAGTTTCATAGCATTGTGGTCAGAGAAGACACTTGATATGATTTCAATCTTCTTAAATTTGTTGAGACTTTTTTGTGGCCTAACATGTGGTCTATCTTGGAGAATGTTCCATGTGCGCTTGAGAAGAATGTATATTCTGTAGCTTTGGGGTGAAATGCTCTAAAAATATCAATTAAATCCAGCTGGTCTAAAGTGTCACTTAAGGCCACTGTGTCCGTGTTGATTTTCTGTCTGGAGGATCTGTCCATTGGTGACAACGGGGTGTTGAAATCCCCTACTATGATGGTGTTACTGTTGATCTCTGCCTTTATGTCTGTCAGAATCTGTTTTATATGTTTAGGCGCTCCTATATTGGGTGCATAGATGTTTACTAGGGTTTTGTCCTCTTGTTGAATTGATCCTTTTATTATTATGTAGTGCCCTTCTTTGTCTTTTATTGTAGTCTTCATTTTAAAGTCCATTTTGTCTGAAATAAGTATTGCTACTCCGGCTTTTTTCTCATTTCCATTTGCATGGAATATCTTATTCCATCCCTTTACTTTCAGTCTGTGTGTGTCTTTTGATCTGAGATGACTTGTTTGCATTCTTATTTTTCCCTTCTTCTCACCACCATTTGCTTGAAGGTAACAGATGAGGGGGTGGGGATGGGGGAAGGGGAAGGGATTAGACAGCATAAATAGACAACTACAATATTGCCACAGGGATATGAAACACAGTTCGTGGAATATAATAATGTTGTAAAAATTTTGTGGCCTGTCAGATAGTCACATGTCTTATTAGGGTGACCACTTCATGGATGGAGTAGAGACTTGATCACTGCACTGTACACCTGAAGCTGATGTTGTATAATGTTGTACGCCAATTGTAACTGAATATATAGATAGTCACGGGATGTGGAGAATACTGTGGAAGGGAGTCAAAGGAATTGTAGTGGATATGTATGATATCTGGTGGGGGAGTGGGGTGGTGAATGGGGGAGGGGGGTTTTCACTTTGGAAGGTAAAGAGTATAACTATTACGTTGTGTTGTACACCTGAAACTAATTTAAAAAAAAAAATTAAAAGTAAAAAGAAAGAAAAGAGTTGGTTTGGGATGCCAGCTCTGCACAACAGGGCCGTGGATTGGATCCCACATTAGGGTCAGTGACACTGTGCCCTCTACAGATAAGATAGTGAACAACAGTTCGACATGGAGCTGAACTGCCATGAGTCACCTGCGAAGGCATAGACTGCAGTGGGGCTGGCCCACAGCTGGCATGCTCTTTCATGAGCTCCTGTGAGCCACCATGAGCAGCCATCCAGTGGTCGGCAACCGATCTGCCTCACCTGGGAAGAGCACAATGATAATACCAACATGGGCCAATGAAGCAACTTCCTCTACAACTAGTATGAAGAACAAAAAGGACAACTTGTCTGTTCCCCTTCCCCAATTCCCCAATGCTATTCCCCTCCCACAATTCCCCAATAAAATCTTTTAAAAAAGAAAGAAAATACTGTTTCATCTCATCTCATTGTTGACAATTTTCTGTTTCCTGTGCCTTTAATGTTCTTCTTCTAGATAGCTGCCTATTGAGCTGTCTCAAATTTCGAATATTTTCTTAACTTTTACCATATTGTAGCTTGTTTTGACTTGCATTTAAAATATCACCACTCCCTACTCCATTGCTGCTTTGTTTTTATTTATACCATTTAACATACCTTGTGTTTGAATTATTTATTTATTGTATGTGTCTCCCAATGAAAGCAAGGGTTTTTTGTTGGATTTGTTGATAACTATATCCCCATGACCTAGATCAGTGCTCATATGAGTGACTTACTCTCTTTATCTATCTATCTATCTATCTATCTATCTATCTATCTATCTATCTATCATCTATCTATCATCTATCTGTCTGTCTCTATCTCTCAATCTCTCTCACACACATACACATGCACAAGCACATTAAGAAAAACTATTTCAGAAAAAAATGGCATCATAATGAATCTTTTATACATACATAGTGTACTTAAGTAATGTCTGTGTGATCAACTAGAGTCATGGTTGAATCAGTAAGCAAATATAGAAATATCTGAGCTCCTACTACATATAAGGTACTATTGAAAGTGCTATATTCCATAAGACACTCAAGTTGGATGTTAAGGGACAAAGAGAAATTATTTCCCTGAATTTATGCCCTTAATCTACTTAGGGAAAGTGCTGTGCACAGATTACTCTATAGGAAAGCTCTTTTGGTACCACTTTTCTAGCAAACACAGCACTATTATACAATACAGCCAGTGACTATCTCTAATTCTCTGATGTCTCTGTTTTTCTCTCTGACCTCTCCTCTCCCTTCCTTCTCTACATAAGATTTTGCCTTAGTATGGCTCACTGAATTTCATCATCCTCAATGTTTTGTCTTATAAGAATAGACCTGGCATAATGGTTCATTGGTACAAGAGGATGAACATATTAATAACAACAAAATGCTTGCTCTGTTGTATATTAACAGCTGCATCACTGTATGAAAGACTTACATATAAAATATTAATTTCTATTTTATCAAAAACATTTCACTTTTTACTACTGTAGTACAGAAACAGGGTTTTATCTGAGGTAGGTATTGAGTTTTCCTACCATAATAGTAAAAATGCAAAATTGTATTATCATTACTAAATAGTATAGAAGTCTTCCAATTTCTAAGACAGGAAAAAATGACACTGCATATTTAAAAAATAAGTTTCTATGTTTGTTGTTTTACTATTTTAAACATTTTTATTAGTTTCAGAAATACAAAACAACATAATGATTAGACATTTATATACCTCACAGTGATAAACCCAAAGCTTTATTACCAATCTGACACTTTACATAGTTGTATTGTATTATTGACTATATTCCTTATGTTGTACTATATATTCCTGTGAATATTTTCAATTATATTTGGCATTCATTAAATTGTTTTATATTAGTTTCAGGTACAGCATAGTGGTTAGACATTTATATATTTTATAAAGTAATCACCCTGATAAGTCTAGTACTCATCTGACACTATACATAATTTTTATAATATTATTGACTATATTCCCCATACTGTAATTTATATCCTCATTACTAATTTATAACTAACAATTTATACTTCAATATTTTTTCACTTTTCCCACTCAGCTCAATAACACTCCTCCCAGCTAGTAACCATCATTTTGTTTTTTGCATATCTATGAGTCTGCTTCTATTTTGTTTGTTCATTTATTTTGTTCTCTCGATTCCACATAAGTGAGATCATATGCATTTGTCTTTCTCCCTCTGACTCATTTCACATAGCTTAATACCTTCTAGGTCCATCCATGCTGATGCAAATGGTAATGTTCCATTTTTTTATGGCAAAGTAACAATCCATTGCATAAACACACCACACACACACACACACACACACACACACACACACACCACACACACGGTCTGACAATTAAATTTATGAACATGTTGCAACAATGTCCCTAACTTTTTTTGATATCAGAGGGATTATTCATTATGAATTTGTACCAACTGGACAAACAGTTGACCAAATTCACTATTTGAAAGTGCGGAAAAAGCTGCATGAAAAAGTTAGATAACATGAACTTTTAGCCAACAATTCATCACAACAATGCACCAGCTCACAGGGCACTATCTGTGAGGAAGGTTTTAGCCAGTAAACAAATCACTGTATTGGAATACCCTCCTTACTCACCTCAACTGGCCCCCAACGACTCCTTTCTTTACCCAAAGATAAAAGAAATATTGAAAGGAAGACATTTTGATGGCATTCAGGATATCAAGGGTAATATGACAATAGCTCTGATGGGCCATTCCAGAAAAAGAGTTCCAAAGTTTCCTTGAAGTGTGGACTAGGTGTTGGCATCATTGCATAGCTTCCCAAGGGGAGTACTTTGAAGGTGACCATAGTGATACTCAGCAATGAGGTATGTAGCACTTTTTCTAGGGTGAGTTCACAAAATTAATTGCCTGACCTTGTATACCTGGGGTCCAAAAAAACGTATACACATGAGTTTTCTTTATTTTATGAAATTGGTATATATTGAGTATTACAATTTTAATACAGTTTTTTCTTTCTTAAAATGTGTATATATATGGCTCTCTCTATATATATAAATATATATAAATGTATAAATATTTATAAATATGAATATATGCATGTACATATATACAGATATAGATGCATATAAACAGAGATATATAGATATATATCTATCTATATTAGATATAGATACAGATATAGATGCAAATCACTTTATGCTATGTCTCTTGATGGATATTTCAGTTGTTTATATATCTTGGCTATTATAAATAGTGTTGCAGTGAACATAAGTGTTCATGTATCTTTTTTAATTAGTATTTTGGATTTCTTTGGAAAAACACTCAGAATTGGAATTGCTGGTCATATGGTAGTTCTATTTAAGTATATTTTGAAGAGCCTCCATACTCTCTTCTATAGTAGCTGCACAAATTTGCAATCCCATCAATAGTGCACAAGTGTTCCCTTTTCTCAACACCCTAGGCAATACTTATTATTTGTTGATTTGTTGATGATAGTCACTATGACAGGTGTGAGGTCGTATTTCATTGTGGGTTTTATTTGCATTTCTCTGATGATTAGTGATGTTGAGTATTTTTTTTTCTTTTTTAATTAAATTCACAGGGGGTGACAATGGTTAGTAAAATTACATAAGTTTCAAGTGTGCATTTCCATAAAGCAAACAAAACCTGCATTAAGGGGCTAATGTTCAATGTATATAAAGAACTCATACAACTCAAGAACTAAAAAATTAAACAATCCAATTAAATGATGGGCAGAGGAGCTAAGTAAACAGTTCTCCTAAGAAGACACACAAAATGCTAACAAATATATGAAAAAATGCTCAACTTCACTAGCTATTAGGGAAATGCATATCAAAACCACAATGAGATATCACCTATCACCAGTTAGAATGGCTATCATCAACAAGACAAATAATAGAAATTGCTGGAGAAGCTGTGGAGAAAAAGGAGCCCTCATACACTGTTGCTGGGGATGTAAGTTGGAGCACTTTTTCAGGTGTCCATTGGCCATCTGTATATCCTGTTTGGAGAAATGTCTATTTAGTTCCTGTGTCAGTTTTTAATTGGATTGTGTTTGTTTGTTTGTTTGGGCTTTTGTATTGTTTTGTTTTGTTTGGTGTTCAGTTGTATGAGTTCTTTAAAACTTTTGGATATTAATGCCTTATCAGATGTATCACTGATGAATATCTTCTCCTATTCAAAAGGATGTCTTTTCATTTTCCTGATGGATTCCTTTGCTGTGCAAAACTTTTTAGCTTGATGTAGTTCCATTTGCTTATTGTTTCTTTTGTTTACCCTGCCAGAGGAGATATACAAGAAAAATTATTACTAAGGGTAATGTCTCAGGGTTTACTGACTAGGTTTTCTTCTAGGAGTTTTACGGTTTTGGGACTTACAATGAAGCCTTTAATCCATTTTGAGATTATTCTTGAATATGGAGTAAGAAGGTAGTTCATTTTCTTTTTTCTGCATGTATCTGTCCAGTTTTCCCAGATTCATTTATTAAATAGATTGTCTTTACCCCAACATGCTTGCTTCATTTGCCATAAATTAAATGAACATATAGGCATGGATTTATTTCTGGGCTCTCTGTTTAATTGACCTATGGGTCTGTTTTTATGCCAATATCATGCTGTTTTGATTATTATGGTTTTGTGGTATAGTTTGATATTAGGTAGCATGCTACCTTTTGCTTTTTTCTTCTTTCTCAAGATTGTCATGGCTATTTAGAGTCACTTATGTTTCCATATAAATTTTAGGATTTTTTAGTTCTAGTTCTGTGAAAACTGGCATTGGTATTTTGAGAGGGATTGCACTAATTTTATAAACTGAGTTGGGTAGTTTGGACACTGTATATTAATTCTTCCTATGACCAGGATATATGCTTTCAGTTATTGTGTCCTCTTCCTTTTTTTTTTTTTTTTTTGAGGTCAGTGTCACTGGCCCTCATATGTGGGACCGAACCGGGGCCGCTGGCTTCCTAAGCCAGCGCTTAACCACCACGCCACCAGGCTGGCCCTATTGTGTCTTCTTAAATTGCTCTCATCAATAATTTTCTGTATATACAGTATGTCTTTTACTAACTTGGTTAAGTTTATTCCTAGGGTTTATATTGATGCAATTGTTAGTGAGATTGATTTCCTAATTTCTCTTTCTGATAGTTCATTATCAGTGTATAAAAATCCAACTGATTTCTGAGTATTAATTTTGTATCTTGCTAGTTTACTAAGTTCATTTATCAGTTCTAATAGTTTTTTTTGGTGGAATTTTGGGGTTCTCTACATATAGTATCATGTCATCTGGAAATTATGAGAATTTTACTTTTTAAAATTTTTTCCAATTTGGATGCTTTTATTTTCTTGTCTGATTTCTGGGGCTAGTACTTTCAGTACTCTGTTGAATAAAAGTGGTGAAAGTGAAAACTTTGTCTTCATTCTCATTTTAAAAGGAATGCTTTTAGCTTTTTCCTGTTGGATATGATGCTACCTGTTGTTTTGTCATATATGGGTTTTATTATGTTGAGATGTGTTCCCTCCATTCCCCCTTGATGAGGGTTTTTATCCTAAATGGATGTTAGATTTTGTACAATATATTTTGTGCATTAATTGATATGGTTATATGATTTTTATTTTCCATTTTGATTTTGTGGTGTATCACATTAAATGATTTGTGGATATTGAATCAAACCTGCATCCCAGAAATAATTCCCACTTGAATGTGTTGAATGCTGCCTTTAATATATTGCTGAATTTGCTTTGCTAATATATTTATGTTTACTAAATTTTAATATGGATCTATATATTTATTTTGGCTAAAAATTAGGAATTAGGATTCAAATAAAGCATCATTTTAAGTTCATTCAACACTGTAATTTTTTAAAAATTCTTTTATGGTGACATAAACATTTTTTTTTAAACTTAGGTTTAGGTGTACAACACAGTGCAGTAGTTATACTTTTTATTGCTCTAAGTAACAACTACCCTCCTCAATTCGCCACCCCACCTCACCCCTATATCATACATATCTATTACAATTCCTTCGACTCCCTTCAACAGTATACTCCACATCCTGTGACTATCTATACATTCAATTACTGTTGGCATCCAATATTATACAACATCAGCTTCTGGTGTACAGTGCAGTGATCAAGCCTCTACTCCATCCATGAAGTGGTCTCCCTAACAAGACATGTGACCATCTGACACCACACAAAATATTTACAACATTATTATATTCCCAGAACTGTCTTTCATATCCCTGTGGCAATATTTTAGTAACCCATTTATGCTGTCTAATCCCTTCCCTTTCTCCCTCATCCCCATCCCCCTCCCAACTAGCAACCATCAGTTTTTCCTCTATATCTATGAGACTGTTTATGTTTACTTTGCTCGTTCATTCAGTTTTGCAGATTCCACATATAAGTGATATCATATGGTATTTGTCTTTCTCTGACTGACTTATTTCACTTAACATAATAGTCTCTTCACAACATTATCTGTTACATTCCCAGAACTACCCACATATCCCTGAAGCAACATTGAAGTCACCAACCTATTCTGTCAAATACTTTTCCCCTCTCCCTCATCCACACCCCCTCCCAGCCAGCAACCATCAGCTTTTCCTTTACATCTGCTTGATATGATTTAAATCTTCTTAAATTTACTGAGACTTGTTTTGTGGCCTAACGTGGTCTATCTTGGAAAATGTCCCCTGTGCACTTGAGAAGAATGTATATTCTGTTGTTTCAGGGTGAAATGCTCTAAAAATATCAATGAAGTCCAGCTGGTCTAAAATGTCATTTAAGGCCACACTGTCCATTTTGATTTTCTGTCTAAAGAATCTGTGCATTGGTGACAACGGGGTTTTGAAGTTCCCTGCTATGATAATGTTACTTGTGATCTGTCTCTTGATGTCTGTCAAAATCTGTTATATATAATTAGGAGCTCCTATGTTGGATGTCAGAAGCATTTAATAAGCATAGATTTTTATTAGGGTTATAGTGCCCTTCTTTGTCCTTTATTGTAGTTTTCATTTTAAAGTCTATTTTGTCCAAAATAAGTACTGCTACTCAAGCTTTTTTTTTTCCTCATTTCCACTTGCATGAAATATCTTATTCCATCTGTAAGCAGTATATACATGGGTCCTATTTCCTTATCCACTCAGCAACTCTCTGTCATTTGATTGGATCGTTTAGCCCATTCACATTTAAAGTGATTACTGATAGGTGCATATGTATTGTCGTTTTGTTATTTGTATTCCTGATTTTCCTAGGTTAGGTTGTTTACCCCTTTCTTTTGTTTAAAATAGCCCTTTTAACATTTCTTGCAATTCTAACTTTGTGGTAATGAATTCCTAAAGCTTATTATTTTCTGAGAAGCTCTGTATTTCTCCTTCAATTTTAAGTGATAGCCATGCTGGGTGGAGCAATCTTGGTTGTAGGCCTTTATTTTGTATCATTTTGAAATCTCCTGCCACTCCCTTCTGGCCTGCAGAGTTTCTGTAGACACGTCATCTGTTAGTCTAATAGGAGTTCCTTTGTATGTAACCTGGTGTCTTTCTCTTGCTGCTTTTAGGATTCTGTCTTTAACCTTTGCCATTTTACCTATGATGTATCTTGATGTGGACCTGTTTAGATTCAGCCTGATTGGAATCCTCTGCACTTCCTGGGCATATATGTTGGTTTCCTTCACCATGGTGGGGAAGTTTTCAGTCATTGTTTTTTCAAATACATTCTCGACCCCTTGCTTCTTCTCTTCTCCTTCTGGTATTCCTAAGATGTTGCACTTCATCTTGTCCCATAGGGCTCTTAAACTATTATCATTGCTTTTTATTCTTTGGTCAATTTGTTGTTCCAACTGGGTGATTTCTGGTGTTTTGTCTTCCAAATCGCTGATCTGATTCTCTGCTTCATCTACTCTACTGGTGATTCCTTCTAGTGTGTTCTTCATTTCAGTTATTGTATTCTTTAGTTCTAACTGGTTGTGTTTTATGATCTCTCTATCCTTCCTTATGTCCTCACTAAGTTTGTTAAACATTCTTATCATCAGTGTTCTAAACTCTGTCTCTGAAAGGTTGGAGCCCTCTGTTTCATTTAGTTCCATTGTAGAGTTTTGTTCTGGTCTTTTAGTTGGGACATGTGTTTCCTCATTCTGGCTGTTGCTCTGGGATTGCTTTGATGTATTAGATAGATCACCAGGAGAGCCCTGGCTGGATCACGCAGGCAAACAGCCCATGGCCTGACACTCCCAGGAAAACTCTCAGTCTCAGCCTGTCCCAATCAGTCACTCACAGATCAGGCTGAGCAGCTCGACAATTAATCACCAGACTGGCCACTCTGCATGCGGTGTGGGAAGAGTGAGGACCTGAGGCGGCTCGTGGACTCCCACGTCTCAGTGAGCAGCCTGTTGAAGCCAGAGCGCACCTGCCCAGTGTTTCCCTGGCAACAGAGTATAAGCCAGGTGGAGGGTGGGTATCCAAGGTTGCATGCGTGCATGCACGCATGCACTTCTTCACCAATTCCACCAGACAAATGAGGTCCCGGACCAAACCCCGTAAAAAAATGGCACACTCTTGTACTCCACTTGCATGCAAGCTCCACAGCAGCGGAACAGAAGTCCCAAAACATCCAGCTTCTGCACCAAAAGTGCTCAGTTCAGTCCTTCCCCACATGTCCCTGGGCCCTGCTCACACAGCTATTCCCTCCACCAGGAACTGGGTGAGTGCTCACAAGTGAGCAAACCCATGCACCGGCCCCACTGATTCTCTAGCCGCTCTCATTTTCACCGAACTGAGCAAAGAGAGTCCACACTAATTTCAACTGCCAGCTATTATGGAACTCCTCTTCCCGACAAAGGAACTCAGGGCTGGTGAGCTTGGTATGCGGCTGGATTGTCTCTCCCCCAACCAGAGAAGCCTCCCCACAGCTGAGGCATTTCTCATGGGGTTCGCCCTCTCTCATCTCCGCCCTTCCTACCAGACTTGACATGGCCTCCTCTTTAAGTTCGTTGCTTAGAGGTTCTGTTCTTCTAGTGTTCTGGGGAATTCTGGGGTTGAATGTAGTATACATTATTTGTAATTTTGGTGTGATCCTGGGAGGCAGTTAGGACAGCGTCAGTCTATTCTGCCATGTTACCGGAAGTCCTGTGTATGTCTTTTGATCTGAGACAGCATATATATGGGTCCTGTTTTCTTATCAACTCAGCTGCTCTATGTCTTTTGTTTGGAGCATTTAGCCCATTCACATTTAAAGTGATTATTCATAGTTGCATATTTCTTGCCATTTTGTTATTTGTATTTCTTGTCTTTCTGGGTTAGCTTGTTTTCCCCTTTCTTCTGTTTAAAAAAGCCCCCCCCATTTTTGGAATCATTTGTATCTTTATTATTTTTTTTTTGTTCGTATGTTTCTTAAAATGTCTACTATTCTTTCATATTTTTTAAATTTATTTTATTGTGAAATAAACATTTTTTTTGAGGGCAGTGTCTCTGGCCCTTGTATGTGGGATCCGAACCAGGGCCGCTGGTGTCCCAAGCCAGCTCTTAACCACCGCGCCACTTGGCCGGCCCAGAAATAAACATTTAAAAAAAAATTAGTTTCAGGTGTACAACACAGTGCAATAGTTATACTTTTTACCCCTCAAAGTGACAACCTCCCTCCCCCAGTTCACCACAGCACTCCCCCCCCATATCATACACATCTATTACAATTCCTTTGACTCCTTTCCACAGTATACACCACATCCCGTGACAATGTATGTATTCAATTATAGTTGGCATACAATATTATACAATATCAGCCTACAGTGTACAGTGCAGTGATCAAACCTCTACTCCATCCGTGAAGTGGTCTCCCTAACAAGACATGTGACCATCTGACACACAAAATATTTACAACATTATTATATTCCCCGAATGGTGTTTCATATCTCTGTGGCAATATTGTAGTTGCCTATTTATGCTGTCTAATCACCTCCCCTTCTCCCTTATCCCAAGCCCCCTCCCAAATAGCAACCCTCAGTTAAAAAGCCTTTTTAACATTTCCTGCTATGCTGGCTTTGTGGTAATGAACTCCTTAAGCTGATTCTTTTCTGAGGAGCTCTTTATGTTTCTTTTTATTTTAAGTATAGCCATGCTGGGTAGAGTAATCTTGGTTGTAGACCTTAATTTTCCATCACTTTGGATATTTCCTGCCACGCCCTTCTGGCCTGCAGAGTTTCTGTAGAAAAGTCAGCTGTTAGTCTTATAGGAGTTCCTTTGTGTATAACCTGCTGTCCTTCTCTTGCTGCTTTTAGGATTCTGTCTTTGTCTTTAACCTTTGCCATTTCAATATCATGTTATTGGTTGAACCTGTTTGGATTCAGCTTGTTTGGAACTCTCTGCACTTCCTGGGCATGTATGTCAATTTCCTTCACCAGGGTAGGGAAGTTTTCAGTCATTATTTCTTCAAATACATTCCCTATCCCTTGCTTCTTCTCTTCTCCTTCTGGTATTCCTATGATTCAAATACTGTTCTACTTCATGTTGTTCCACAGGTCTCTTAAACTATTTTTCATTTTTTTATTCGTTTTTCTTTTTGTTGTTCCAACAGTGTGATCTCTGGTATTTTTTTCTTCTAAAGCGCTGTTAAGACCCTTTCCTTCAGCTAATCTACTGGTGATTCCTTCGAGTGTGTTCTTTATTTCAGTTATTGTATTCTTTAGTCTTAACTGGTTGTTTTTTTTATGGTTTCCCTATCCTTCTTTACGTCCTCACTAAGTTCCTTAAACATTCTTATCATAAGTGTTCTAAACTCTGTCTCTGAAAGTTTGGATCCCTCTATTTCATTTAGTTCCATTTCTAGATTTTTCTTCTGATCTTTTACTTGGGACGTGTTTCTTCCTTTCTTCAATTTGCCTGTTGTTCTGTGATTGCTTCAATGTATTAGATAGATCACCTAGAAAGAAGAGAAAAAAAATAGAAAAAAAGAGACAAAATGGTAATAAAAGAGGGAAAAAGGGAAAAAACCACAAGATAACAGAAAAGCAAGAAAAAGGAGAAAAAAATAAAGAAAGAAAAAGTAAAAATAATGTGGGGGGTGTGCCCTCCATCTTCTTTCATCTGCAGATCACTTTCTCAGCAATAGAGACTCTCTGGGCGACTCAGCATCAGCTGTTAGGGGGAAGGGCTTAACATTTTATGTGCCGGCCTCCCTCTCAGGCTTACAGTGAGCTTTCCCCAATTAGCTGCTGTCAGCTCTGAAACCGTGCTCACTCCCAAAAAGCTTCACAGGTTGGTTTTGGTTGTAAGCTGCTTGAAAAAACTCTCTGTGGCCTGTGGAGGTGAGGGCTGGGCCCAGGGGCCCAGGGTGCTCTGGCAACACAGTTCTAGGTGGACAGACAGGCCCTCCAGGCACCACTGGATGTAATCAGTGGCCCTCACCAAGTCAGAGAAGTTTGCAATCTGCACTATCAACGAGCCCACAGAAAGTCGCCAGGAAAGCCCTGTGCAGATCATGCAAGTGCACAGCTCCTGGCCAAGCACTTTCAGGAGAACTCCCAGTCTCAGCCTGTCCCAATCAGCTGCTCACAGATCAGGCTGAGCAGCCCAACAGCCAATCCCCAACCTGGCAACTCTGCACAACCATTGCAGAGAGCGGGGACCCAAGGAGGCTCATGCACTCCTGCATCTCAATGAACAGCCTGATGGAGCCAGAGAGCAACCGCCCTGCATTTCCCTGGCTGCTGAGCACAAGCAGGGCAGAGGGTGGGAATCCAAGGACTCATGTTTGCACTCACACACACGCACTCCTGTGCCAATTTCACCAGATTTGTGCGGCCTGTACCTCACCCTCTGTGGGAGGGCCCAACCCTGAAAAAATGGTGCCTCCTGTACTCTATTCATGTGCAAGCTCCACACCAGGGGAACAATGGTCCCAAAACCTCCAGCTTCCACACCAAAGGTGCTCAGTTCAGTCATCTCGGCAGACTCCTGGGCCCTACTCACATTGCTACTCCCTCCACCAGGAACCAGGAGAGTGCTCACTGGCAAGTGAGCCTGTGCAACAGCCTCACTGGTTCTCATACCAGCTCTCAGCCTCACTGAGCCAAGCAAAAAGAGTCCTCACTAATATTTACTGCCAGTTATCGTAGAACTCCTCTTCCTGGCAAATCAACTCTGGGATAGTGAGCTGGGTGTGGGGCCGGAGGGTCTCTCCCCCTACCCAAGAAACCTCTCCACTGCTGAGGTGTCCCCTTTGGGGCTCACCCTCTCTCATCTCTGCCCCTCCTACCAGAGTTGATGTGGCCTCCTCTTTAGGTACTTCATTTAGAGATTCTGTTCATCTAGTGTTCAGGGGACTTCCAAGATTAAATGTTGTATAAATTACTTGTAATTCTGGTGTGATCCTGGGAGGCAGTTGGCACAGCATCAGTCTATTCTGCCATCTTACTGGAAGTCTCTATATTGTAATTTTTTATCAGATGTTTGAGTGACATAAAGAAGAGGGTATTCGGGCCGGCTGAGTGGCGCGGTGGTTAAGTGCTGGCTTGGGATGCCAGTGGCCCCGGTTCGGGTCCCACATATAAGGGCCAGTGACACTGCCCTCAAAAAAAAAAAAAGAAGAGGGCGTTCACTATTTGATAAGTTGCATATTATTTTAGCTTCTGAATGAAAACCAGGTGTTTGATTGGCACTTCTTATAAATGAAAGTGTTCATTGGTCAAGTTGAAGTATAATTATACATTTCATGATTCTGCCAGTAAGATTACATACCTCCTTAAAAGTAAAGCTAATATTTCCAGTTTGGAAATGCATGGTTTTCTCTAATTCCCTATATCTAAGCTATTTGTCTGATATTTTTTTTTTAGTTTCAGGTGTACAAAACAATGTAATAGTTAGACATTTACACCCCTCATAAAGTGGTAACCCCATCCACCAATGTACTACCACTCTGACATTGTATATAGCTTTTACAATTCAGTTTACTCCATTCCCCATGCTGTACTCCACATCCTATGACTATATACATATATAAAATTACAGTTGACATTCAGTATTATTCAGCTTCAGCATCAGGCACACAACTCAGTAGTCAGGAATCTACACCATCCATGAAATGGTCTCCCTAACAAGACAAGTGCCTGTCTGACACCCTACAAAATCTTTACATTATTCATTATATTCCCCAAACAGTCTTTCATATACCCATGGCAATATTGTAGCTATAAATTTGTGCTTTCTAATCCCCTCACCTTCTCCCTCATCCCCATCCCCTCCCATTTGCTTTGCTAATATTTTGTTGGAGATTTTTTCATATAAGTTTATCAGTGATATTAGTGTATAGATTGTGTGTGTGTTTTTGTTTGTTTGTTTTGTTGTTGTTGTTTTGAGGGTAGTGTCACTGGCCATCATATGTGGGACCCGAACCAGGGCCGCTGGCTTCCCAAGACAGCACTTAACCACTGTGTCACTTGGCTGGCCCTTGTTGTTGTTGTTTTATATCCTTGTCTGATTTCAAAATCAGGATAATGGTGGACATGTAGAATGAGCTTGAGAGACTTCCCCTTCTTGGATATTTTGGACTAGTTTGAAAAGAATGGTGCTAATCCTTCTTTGAATGTGTGGTAAATTTCACATTTGAAGACATAGGTGTTAATTCTTCTTTGAATGTTTGGTAAAATTCACCTGTGAAGCCATCTATTCAGGATTTTATTTGTTTGGAGTTTTTTATTCCTGGTTAGATTTCATTGGTAGTAATCAATTGGTTTAGATTTTCTGTTTTTTCTTGATTCAGCTTTGGAACATTTTTTGATTCTAGGAATTCCTCCGTTTCTTCCAGATTGTCCAAATTATTGATGTATAATTGCTCATAGAATTTTCTTAATCTTTTTCCTGTGGTGTTTGTTTTCCCTTCTTCTATTTCAGTTCGGATTATTTATTTGGGTCCTCTGTTTTTTCTTGATGAGTCTTGGTAAGGTTTCTCAATTTTGTTTATCTTTTCAAAGAACAAGCTCTTGGTTATATTAATCTTTTGTATTTTTTTACCCTATATTTCATTTATTTCTGCCCTGATCTTTATTATTTTCTTCACTCTAATTACTTTGGACTTTGCTTGCTTTTTCGTTCTCATTCCCTTACATGTAAAGTTAGATTGTTTGAGATTTTTCTCCTTTCTTGAGGCAAGCTTGCAATGCTATCAATTTCCCTCTTAGGGTGTTTTTACTGATTCCTGTAGATTTGGGATTAGTGTGAATCATTTTCGTTTGTCTCAAGGTATTTTTTTTAAAGATTTTATTGGGGAGTTGGGGAGGGGAACAGCATTGGGGAATTGGGGAGGAGAACAGTCAAGTTGCTGTCCTTTTGTTCTTCAGTCTAATTGAGGAGGACATTTCTTCACTGGCCCATGTTGGTATTATCATTGCACTCTTCCCGGGTGAGGCAGTCACTCGCCAGCCATTGGACGGCCGCTCACGATGGCTCATGGCAGCTAATGAAAACACACGCCAGCTGCCAGCCAGCCCTACAGCAGCTTTTGCCCTTGCCGGCAACTCATGGCAGCCCAGCTCCAGGTCATGCTGTTGTTCACCATCTTAGCTGTAGAGAGCTAAATGTCACTGTCCCTCTATGTGAGACATGAAATGGGGCCCTGCTACTCAGACCTGGCGTCCCAAGCTAACTCTTAACCAAGGCGCCACTTGGCCGGCCCTCAAGGTATATTTTGATTTTTTTCCTTGACCTTGCTATTGATCCACTGATTCTTTAGTAGCATGTGATTTTGAGTCCATGTGTTTGTGAGCTCTTCAGGTTTCCTTTTTTTAAATTTTTTTTTATTAGTTTTAGGTGTACAACACAATGAAATAGTTATACTCTTTACCTCCCAAAGTGACAAAGCCCCTACCCCAGTTCATCACCCCACTCCCACCCCTATATCATACATATCTATCAAAACTCCCCTGACTCACCTCCACAGTATACTCCACATTCCGTGACCATCCACATATTCAGTTACATTTGGCATACAATACTATACAACATCATCATCAGGTGTTCAGTGCAGTGAGCAAGCCTTTACTCCATCCATGAAGTGGTCTCCCTAACAAGACATGTGACTATCTGACATGCCACAAAATTTATACAACATTATTATATTCCCCGAACGGTGTTTCATATCCCTGTGGCAATATTTTAGTTGTCTATTTATGCTGTCTAATCCCTTCTCCTTCCCCCCATCTCCACCTCCCTCCCAACTAGCAACCCTCAGTTTTTCCTCTACATCTACGAGTCTGTTCACTTTGATCGTTCACTCAGCTCTTAAGACTCCACACACAAGTGAGATCACATGGCACCTGTACTTCCCCGACTGACTTATTTCTCACAACATAATAGTCTCTTTACAACATTATTAATTACATTCCTAGAACTGCCCCCATATCCCTGCCGCAACATTGTAGTCACCCACCTACACTGTCCAAAACCTTCTCCTCTCCCTCTTCCCGACACCCTCACAGCCAACATCCATCAGTTTTTCCTTTATATCTGCTTGATATGACTTCAATCTTCTTAAATTTACTGAGACTTGTTTTGTGGCCTAACATGGTCAATCTTGGAAAATGTCTCATGTGTACTTGAGAAGAATGTATATTCTGTTTTTTCAGGGTGAAATGCACTAAACATATCAACGAAGTCCATCTGGTCTAAAGCATCATTTAAGGCCCCTCTTTCTGTGTTGATTTTCTGTCTAAAGGGTCTGTCCATTGGTGACAATGGGGTGTTGAAGTCCTCTACTATGATAGTGTTACTGTTGATGTCTGTCTTTATGTCTGTCAAAATCTGTTATATGTAATTAGGAGTTCCTATGTTTGGTGCATAGATGTTTATTAGGGTTATAGTGCCCTTCTTTGTGTTTTATTGTAGTCATTTTAAAGTGTATTTTGTCCAAAACAAGTATTGGTACTTCAGATTTCTTTTTCTCATTTCTATTTGCATGAAATATCTTATTCCATCTGTAAACAGCATATACATGTGTCCTATTTTCTTATCCACTCAGTTACTCTCGGTCTTTTGATTGGAGCATTTAGCCCATTGACATTTAAAATGATTATTGATGGGTGCATATGTATTGCCATTTTGTTATTTGTATTCCTGGTCTCTCTGCATTAGCTTGTTTACCCTTTTCTTTTGTTTAGAAAAGCCCTTTTAACATTTCTTGCAATGCTGGATTGGTGGTAATGAATTCCTTAAGCTTATTCATTTCTGAGAAGCTCTTTATTTTTCCTTCAATTTTAAGTGATAGCTCAGCTGGGTAGAGCAATCTTGGTTGTGGGCCTTTATTTTGTGTCATTTTGAATATCTCCTGCCACTCCCTTCTGGCCTGAATAGTTTCTGTAGACAAGTCAGCTGTTAGTCTAACAGGAGTTCCTTTGTATGTAACCTGCTGTCTTTCTCTTGCAGCCTCTAGGATTCTGTCTCTGTCTTTAACCTTTGCAATTTTAACTATGATTTGTCTTGGTGTGGACCTGTTTGGGTTCAGCTGTTTGCAACCCTCTGCACTTTCTGGGCATGTATGTTGATTTCCTTCACCAGGGTAGGGAAGTTTTCAGTCACTCTTTTTTCAAATACATTCTCGACCCCTTGCTTCTTCTCTTCTCCTTCTGATATTTCTAAGATGTTGCACTTCATCTTGTCCCATAGGGCTCTTAAACTATTTTCATCGCATTTTATTCTTTGGTCTTTTTGCTGTGCCAACTGGGTGATTTCTGCTATTTTATCTTCCAAATCACTGATCCGCTCCTCTGCTTCATCTAGTCTACTGGTGATTCCTTCGAGTGTGTTCTTCATTTCAGTTATTGTATTCTTTAGTTCTAACAGGTTGTTTTTTATGGTTTCCCTATCCTCTTTCTGTCCTCGCTAAGTTCCTTAAATATTCTTATCATCAGTGTTCTAAACTCTGTCTCTGAAAGGTTGGATCCCTCTGTTTCATTTAGTTCCATTTCTAGAAGTTTCTTCTGATCTTTCACTTGTGACATGTTTCTTTGTTTCCCCATTCTGGCTGTCGTTCTGGGTTGCTTTGATGTATTAGATAGATCCCCAGAAAAGCCCTGCCTGGATCATGCAGGCACACAGCTCATGGCCCAACACTCCCAGGTAAACTCCCAGTCTCAGCCTGTACCACTGAGCCACTCACAGATCAGGCCGAGCAGCCTGACAACCAATCTCCAGCCTGGCAACTCTGCAAGCGCAGTGTGGAGAGCAGGGACCTGAGGGGTCTTGCACACTCCCGTGTTTCAGTGAGCAGCCTGTTGGAGCTGGAGTATGCCCCCCAGGCATTTCCCTGGCAACGCAGCACAAGCCGTGCCGAGGGTTGGGGTCCCAGGAGGTTCGCGCACTCCTGTGTCTCAGTGAGCAGCCAGTTGGAGCAGGAGAGCACCCGCCCAGCGTTTCCCTCGCAACGCAGTATAAGCCAGGTGGAGGGTGGGGATCCAAGACCCCATGCATACGCGCACGCACATACGCACTTCTGCTCCAATTCTACCATACCAATGAGGTCTCGGACCTGATCCTTCGTGGGAGGGCCCAAGCCCGACAAAATGGCACCCTCCCTACACCACTCGCATGCAGGCTCCACACCACGGGAACAACAGTCCAAAAGCCTCCAGTCTTCGCACAAAAGTTGCTCAGTTCAGTCTGTCCCCGCAGACTCCTGAGTCCGGCTCACACAGCCACTCCCTCCACCAGGAACCAGGTAAGTGCTCACCGGAGAGCAAGCCCGTGCACCGGCCCCACTGATTCTCTAGCTGCTCTTAGCCTCACAGAGCTGAGCAAAGAGAGTCCTCACTTATTTACTGCCAGCTTTCTTAGAACTTCTCTTCCCGGCAAAGGAGCTCTGGGCTGGTGAGCTTGGTGTGTAGCCGGAGGGACTCTACCCCAACCAGAGAAGCCTCCCACAGCTGGGACCTCCCTCACGGGGTTTGCCCTCTCTTGTCTCCACCCATCCTACCAGACCTGACTTGGCCTCCTCTTAAAGTTCTTCGTTTAGTGGTTCTGTTCCTCTAGTGTTCCGGGACCTCCAGGGTTGAATGCTGTATAATTTGCTTGTAATTTTGGTGTGATCCTGGGAGGCAGTTATCACAGCGTCTGTCTATTGCACCATTTTCAGTTTCCTTTTATAATCGATTTCTGTTTTCTTACTATTACTGTCAGAAAAGACACTTTATATAATTTCAATCTTTTGTTTAGTGGTCTATGATCTGGTCTATTTTCGAAAATGTTCAATGTGCACTTTAAAAGAATGTATATTCTGCTGCTTTGGAGTGAAATTCTCTGAAATTATCAATTAAATGCATCTGACCTCGTGTGTCACTTAATGCCACTGTTTCCTGATTGATTTTCTATCTGAAAGGTCTGTCCATTGGTGTCAATGGGGTGTTAAAGTCCCCTACTACGATTGCATTACGTAGTTCTCTCCCTTTATGTTGATATATATAGTGGTCCTATGTTGAGTGCATATATGTTTGCTATAGCTATGTCCCTTGTTGGATTGATCCATTTATATTTTTTAATGTTTTTTCTCTTTATTTTATTTTTCATTTTAAAGTCTATTTTGTCTGGTATAAGTATTGATACCCCAGCTCATTTTTCCTTACCATTTTCATGAAATATCTTTTTTCCATCCCTTTCCTATGTGTCTATGTGTGACTTTTGATCTGAAGTGGGTCTCTTTTAGACAGCATATGTGTGGGTCTTATTTTCTTATCCATTCAGCTACCCTTGTATGTCCTTTGTTTGGAGTATGTAATATAGTTACACTTTTTTAAAATTAAAGTGTATTGCAGTGACAATTGTTAGCAAAGTTACATAGATTTCAGGTGTACAACTCTGTAATAGATCATCTATATATCCCATTGTGTGTTCACCACCCAGTGTCAGTTCTCTTTTCATCACCATTTATTTGATCCCCTTTACCCTCATCTACCACCCCTCCCCCTTATCCTCTAGTTACCACTAAACTATTGTCTGTGTCTATGAGTTTTTGTTCTTCCTTTGTTTTTCTTGTTCTTTTGCTGTTTTCAGTTTTATGTACCACATATCAGTGAAATCATATGGTTCTCCATATTTTTGTTCTAACCAAAATATCTGAAAACATTTATCCATAAAGATATATGTGCTCCGATGTTTATTGCAGCTTTATTTATGATGTCCAAAACATTGATACAACCAAAGTGTCCTTCAATAAATGACTGGATAAAGAAGTTGTGGTATATATACACAATGGAATACTATTCTGCCATAAGAAAAGATGAAATAGTGCCACTTGCAACAACATGGATTGATCTTGAGATTATAATGCTAAGCAAAATAAGTCAGACAGAAAAAGTACATTAACATTTCAAGTGAGTATTGATAGGTACATCATTATTGCCATTTTATTTTTCAAATTTTTTATCTTCTTATATTTGTTTGTTTTCCCTTTTCTTCTTCAACAAGTCCCTTAAGACTTTTTGTAATAATGGCTTGGTGGTAATGAATTCCTTTAGCTTTTTATTGTCTGAGAAATTCTTTCTCTCTTCTCAATTTTAAATTATAGCTTTTGTCGGCATAGTATTCTTGGTTGTAGGCCCTTTGCTTTTCATCACTTTGAATATTTCCTGCTACGCCCTTCTGCCCTGCAATGTTTCTGTTGTGAATTCAATATATGGTTTTATGGGAGCTCTTTTGTGAGTAACTAGTTGTCTTTCTTTTCCTGCTTTTAAGATTCTCCCTCTGTCTTTAAACTTTGCCATTTTAAATATAATCTGTTTTGGTATGAGCCTGTTTGGTGTCATCATATTTGGGACTCTCTGCACTTTCTAAACTTGTTTGTCTATTTCCTTTGCCAGGTAACGGAAGTTTTCAGTTATTATTTTGTCAAATATGTTCTCAGTACTTTGTTCCCTCTTTTTCTTCTGGTACTACTATGATGTGAATGTTGGTATGCTTGATGTTGTCCCAGAGGTCTCTTCATCTATCTTCATTTTTTTAATTATTTTTTTTACTTTTTGTTGTTCTGGTTGGGTGTTTTGGGCTACCTTGTCTTCTAAATCACTAATTTATCCCTCTGCTTCATATAATCTAATATTGATTCCTTCTAGTGTATTTTTCATCACAGTTTCTTTATTCTCTATTTCTTACTGGCTCATTTATTATGGTATCTATATCCTTCTTTATTCTTACTGTCTCCTTATTGAAATTCTCACTAAGTTTATTAAGCATTCTTATAGCCAGTGTTTTAAACTCTGTCTCTGATATGTTAGTTGTCTTCTTTTCCTTTAATTCTTTTTCTGGAGTTTTCCTCTGTTCTTTTATTTGTGACTATTTTGTTTGTTTGTTTCCTCATTCTGGATGCTTCTCTGGGTTTGCTTCTATGCATTGGATAGATCTCCTGACTCTCTGTCTTTGCTGAGTGGCCTAATGTAGGAGGTGTCCTGTGTAGTCCAGCAGCACAGTCTCCCTGATCACCTGTGCATATGTTCCAGGAAGTCCTTTGTGTGTGTGTGTGTGTGTGTGTGTGTGTGTGTGTGTGTGTGTGTGTTTTCTATACTCTCTTGTTGTAGTTCAGCCTTAATTGCTTTTGCTATAATAGTGGGTAAGATTGGCTCTCAGGCTTACTGAATGTGAAGATTGACTATTCCCACAGCTTAAGACCTGCTGTATGGAGTTTGACACATCAGAATAAGATTCACCTTAGCCAGCTCTTGTCCCTGTTGAGACCACCCTTTGGTTTTGCCTCTTGTGGAGCTACTTATGTAGTGCTCTGTTGTGATCTGAGGCTGGACCCTATTGATTTTTTTTGCCTCTTGGGAGGCATGCAAGCTAATTTCAGCCTTGTGTGTGACAGGTCTGGGGCTACCTGGTACAAGTTACAGAGGTCCATGCAATTCCTTGCTGACTTTGTTGCACCTGGAGGAGTATGGGTGTGGTCTTGCTGTGAACCAAGGCTGGCTGCTGACTTTACCAAGCCTACAGCAGCTAGCTAAGGGCCCATGACCCACCTATGCCTGTTGCCACCTGTTGGTTGACTGTAAGTCTCAGGTGCTGAAAAAGCGCTTAGGTGAGTGGGCCAGGATTGCTGTCCCAATGTTCACAATGCCTCCTGATGCTTCCCTATTTGCATAGGGCAGAGTCCCAGGGAATAACAGAGTGTGGCCAATAGTTTGGCCATAATATAGTAACAACATAAATACAGACTCAATTCTTTTGCCTGTGCTGATCCTTTGGCCACTCTGCAAAATTCTCTGAGAATGCTGCATCAAGAAACCACTCACCTCAGGCCCACAAAACCCTGAGCACTGCCCAAGAAAAGCTGCAGCTGACAGCCCACAACTGAAAATTTCCCAGGTTTCCTTGGTCCATCCACTGTTGTACAATCCTCCAGGAGTTTGTGGGTTGGGGCCAGCTACCAGGAGCAGAGAGAGTGCCCCCATCAATTCCTCATATAGCTTGGCAGTTCTAGTTTCCAAGGAGTCAAGGATTGTGGCTGGTGATTTTTACAAAGTTAATGTAGATTTAAACTTTGTGCAGGTGTTGAGCCTATAAGCACTCCACAAAGCTCCGTGAGAACCCCACACCCAGGCATCATTACCTTGGAGCTATAGATCCCTGAGACCCACCCAAGAAATGCTGCAGCTTGAGCTGGGGCTGACTGCTCACCACTGAGTTTTCCCAGCAGCTGCAGGACATCTACTGCTGTACAAGCCTCTCACAGCTTGCTGGGCAGAGCAGGACATGCATGAGTTGAGAGTGCCCCAGGTGATGCTACACTATTTGGGCAGGGAGTCACCAAGCTGATGCACACACACCTGGATTTTACCAGACCAATCTCAGGTTTAACTCTGTGAGGTTGGATTCAACACAGGAAATACGTTGCCCTCATGTAGGTTACACGAGGTGGAACACACCAAGGAATCTGGTGGTTGTCCTTATAGCTTTCTCCCTGAAGTCACACAACTCAGTCTTTCCTTGTATGTTTCTAGTGCCTGTAGAGTTGCTGCCCCTCTGTAGGAGCCCAGGGTTAGTGCTTTCAAGTGAGTGAGTCTGTGTATGGGCCTTTTAAGTAAACATATGGATTTCCAGCTGCCTTTTACCTTGCCAGGATGGACATATGGAACCCTCATTGGTTTTCTCTACCCAATGTAGGGACTCCTTTTCTGTCTCAGGACCCCTTGACTGGGGAGTGCAGTGTAGGATGGGACCCCTCACTATTCGGGGGGCACCTCTGCCACTGTGGTGTTACTCCCAGTGAACAACCACTAGCTGTGGGTTTAGCATCAGCCAGTTTTACATTTCTGCCACTCCTACCAATCTTGATGTGGCCTTCTCATTCCATCCCTAGTTATAAGGGTTTTGTTTAGCCAGTCTTCAGATGCTTCTTGAAGCTGATCAGTCTATAATTTAGTTGTAATTTTAGTGTGACCATGAGAGTTGAGAAACCTAGTGTCCACCCATTTCCTCCATCTTGGGACCCTACTAAAATATATGATTCAAAACCTTACCACAGTTGCTGTGGATACATGCCACATAAAAGCTAAGGAAACAATTAAACATTAGGTATATTGGTTTCTCCAATTTTAGAAGCAGTAATAATCCTTACTCACTAGAAATATAATATTAGCATTTTATAGCTCAATGAAAATCTTCCTAAAGTATTAGTATTTCTATATTATTTTAAAGGATTCCATAATATTTAAGGCCTATCTAAAATAATTAAATTAGAGTGTAGAAATTCTTCAAGATGAACTTATAATGAATTTCTCAAAAAAAAGCGTTTATATTATGAGAAGAACTTTGTCAGTGGAGGGAGGGAAATCATTATTGTGGTCATGTAAAACACACTTCTTAGAGGCTACAACAATTATTTTCATAATAAGAAAAATGTTGTGCAATGTAAAATAATTGTTAAAAGAATAATAGCCCAGGGCCAGCCGAGTGGTGCATTGGTTGAGAGCTGGCTTGGGATACCAGTGGCCCTGGTTCTGATCCCACATATGGGGGCCAGTGACACTGTCTTCTACGACTGCCTTCTATAGCTAACAACGGCTCCACCTGGAGCTGTGCTGCATGAGTCCCGATGACGGTGTGGGCTGCAGCCCCTGCTGCTGTGGGCTGCCATGGCTGCAGTGGGCGGCCGGCAGCCCGAGTGAGCGGCCGGCAGCCAGTGTGAGCTTTCAATAACCACGGTGAGCGGCCGTTCAGAGGCTGGTGACCAGTCTGCCTCATCTGGGAAGAGCAAAATGACGATACCAACATGAGCCAGTGAAGCAACATCCTCCACAACTAGACTAAAGAACAAAAGGACGGCAGCTTGTCTGTTCCCCTTCCCCAATTCCTCAACGCTGTTCCCCTCTCCCAATTCCCCAATAAAATCTTTAAAAAAAAAGAATAATAGCCCAAATTGTTTTCTTTTATGCAAGGAAACATTCAATATAATACATTAACAAGTTACCTACTATGCAATTCTGTATGTATGGGGATGGGGTGGGTGGGAATATCATACATGTTCTCTACCATTAAGAAGTTTGAAATCTGTATAAGTACCATGCACTAACCAATTATGCCACTGGAGCTACCAGAGGATGAGGGGGAGGGAGGTGGTAGATAAGGGTAAATGGAATCAAATGTATGGTGATGGAAGTAGAACTGACTCTGGGTGGTGAAAACACAATGTGATATATAGATTGTTTATTACAGAATTATACACCTGAAATCTATGTAACTTTACTTACCAGTGTCACCCTCAATAAACTTTAAGTAAAAAAAGAAAGGAAATAAGTTTGAAATCTAATTAGAGAGATCAGGCTAACATGCATGAAACAATAATTTACAAAACAAGATAGTGTGTAATTCAAATTATGCTATGTAGTATCAATAATTAAGTATTGCAAAAGTTCTGAGAAGAAGGAGTTAATTGGTCTCCAGGGTAACTCCAGAGTAACTGTAGAGGATGCCTTCAAACAGGAATTAGAAGTTGACCTCGACTTCAATGAAAATGTGGAAAGTGGATAGGCACAAGGTGACTGCATTTATATACCAGACCACAACCATTACAGAAGCAAAGTAATTGGTGAATGAACATGGCACACTGGCAGGAAAGAAACTATAGGACTCAATTTTTCAAGGATGAAGTGTGTAGAATTAGATTAGGACAGGTTTAAACTATGAAACACTGGCAGAGCTTATAGGACTTGATATCATGGAAACAATATAGGATGGTGTCACTTACTAGAGATTCCCTGACTGTTGTGTATGGGAGACTATATTCAGTGATACTAAGAAGCAGCCTGTTGTAAGCATACAATCATAAGGGAAGAATTAAGACAACTTAGTAATTAAATACAAAGCAACGATGTTTTCTGGTGATAGTTTACATATTTCAGTTTTTAGAATAATCTTTCAAGATTTCTATGAAAATAATTGAAATTCCATTAGCATATACCACCATCAGATTATAGAGGTGCTTCTATAAATAGTCATAGTAATGCAGGCTGAAGACTAAACTAAAGATAATGCTGCTTTGCATAAAATTGAGATAAGCAAGTTTTTTCTGCATTTGTGAAAAAAGATGTGCTGTTAAGACCACCAAAATTAAACATTAATTATTAGATATATTTTTATAAAGCAATATGTAAATGCCTACTATTTGATGCATTTCTTGCTAATTTTTCTATAATTAATTTTATCCTGAACTAACTCTTGGTTTTTCTTATATTCACTGTTGATTTAAAACCCTTCATTCTAACATACTGTAAATCGGTACCTTAGAGAATGCTTCTGCTTTGTCAACTGTAAAACATCAAGCCATCTTGGCATCAAAGACCTTTCCAGTTTCTTGCAGCTGTCACTGGCTTATTCTCCAAGGGATGTTTATGCCCCTGATTCAGATAAACAAAAGGATGGCTTTAGTTCTCCTTCTGGCATTCTATAATTTAAGAGTGTCTTTGCTTTGATTATTATTCAAATGCATCAGGAAACATTTTCATCTTGGTTAGAAGTTAATAAAGTAACTGGCTATGCTCCATTTCAGTGTGAAACCCAAATATCTTCATTTTAAGGTCAGAAAAATTAATATATTTTTAACAATGAACAAAATATTTCTTTCTAATATATTTTTGGTACTAGCTTAAGTAGTTGTTATTTTAAATAAAATATAACAAATTTCTAAACAAAACTAAAGCATCTTATTTTGGAGCAGATTACCTTTGACATTTTTCTTTTTTGAGGGCAGTGTCACTGGCCCTCATATGTGGGACCTGAACCGGGGCTGCTGGCTTCCCAGGCCAGCGCTTAACCACTGCACCACTCAGCCAGTCCACCTTTGACATTTTTTCAACTCTTTACTATATCATGAAACTTTCAGGTCATTGCAAAATTCCTTTCATCTGAAACATTAGCACTTAGATTTGATGAGACAGCTAATTTCTTATTCAATGTAATTTGATTTTTGTATAATATATTCATTCATTCAGTAAATATTTATTATGTACTAAATGCCAGGTGCTCTGTTGGGCTGTGAAGAGACTGGTAAACAGGGCAGGCCAGGCAGACTCCTTTAAAAAACATGCAGCTTAATGGATGTCATATATTCCTTGATATGGATATGAGGGAGTTGAAAAACTAGAGTACAATTGTCATCAGAAAGAATAAAAGATGTATGAGCATTCCGAGCATAGGAAGCTAAAATTTATTGTTACTAAAGCTACTAATTTGATTGCAAAACCTTTTCTGAAAGGCCTGATGTTTCCATAAAATATTTATATTCTAACACATTTTAAATAGGAAGCAATTTTTACACCAAATATACAGTGGTTAAATACACTTCTAAAGATAAAACAGTGTCAGCAAAACCAAGGAAGACCAGAATATCAAACACTTCAAACTGTAAAATTCTGATTAGATATTGAGAATAGAGAAAAGTCTGTTGGGTTTGGTAACCTTGTAGACAAAGGCTTTCAGATTATGAGTTCCTAAACCAGATTCAAGGATTAAAGAAGAATGTGAGTGCTGAAAAAATGGAGGACAGAGGACAGAGATTAAACATTAGAGAAGTTTGGCAGAGAACGGAAGAGACATTTTTGGAATGGGTGATTAGGCTAAGTAATGTTAGTTTTTGTTTGTTGTTCTTGGTTTCCTAGGTAGGAAAGACCTAGACATGTCAAAGGTAAAAATCTGCTTTTAAATAAAATGAGTGTAATTTTTAGTTGAAAAAAATTCAATGTTTAACACATTGTACATTTTCATGAAAAAATATATTATAGAAAGAACAGCCTCATGATTATACATATTAAACTTCACATTCTTCAGGGTAAGCTTTTCTCATGGGCATTAGCTCTCTGATCTAAATGTACAACGTGGCAAAAACTATTTAGTCATGTGATCATGAAGTCACGCCTGCTTGGTTCTAGAAAAGAGACACTTGAGGAAGATTAAATTAAGGCAGAATTTATTTCCTGAGTAGGGTAGTCTGGAGAAAATGCAACAAGTATAATTTGAATATTACCATGACTTTTGAGCTATTAGCTTGAATCCATTTGTTTCAAATTCACTATTTCTTGTGAATCAGGTTATTTTGAGAAAAGTAGAGTAGAAATGAAAACCACTATTTTTCCTAGTTTGTTAGACATTATGCTTAATGTTCACAGATTTCCTATTTCCCTTACATAATTTACAATGTGCGTAATTCACCTGTCTCTACTTTTACTTCCTCAATTCATCATAGGAATTTTGGTTTATTACAATACTTTCAATCCATTAAGTGTAATACATTTAAAACATTTTAAAAAGTTTATTTTATTAAGCATTGGAATGAGAAGAGCTATGTAGTATTTTGCAATGTTTTCTTCAAAGTTTGAGTTCACTGCTAATTTTAATTCAGGTATCTGTACATTTAAAACTTGAGTCCTAATATATTGTAGATGTGAACAACATTGAATTTATAATGCACAAATATTCCAAAATTCCATAATATAGGGAAAGGAATAAAGAATAAAGTATATTCTTGAAATTAAATGGCTCTATTTTACTGGCTTTCCCTATTAAATTCCAAAGAGTACATATTTTTGTTGTGGAGGAGCATACCTAAACACTATTTAGTAGCTATACAGTAATCCACATTTCTGTTGAAAGCAAATAATGAAAAGATTAATTCATTTATAGACTTAACTCTAGGCCCTATTCAATCATAATCTTTGTGATCATACAATTTTTAAAACCTCATATATTTATAAAAGGAATGCCTACCAAACTAAGTCAATAGAAACATTAAAGTACCTTCTTTCATTAAAAAAAAGAAGATCCCTTATGTCTTTAAAAAAAAAAAAAGTGGTCACAATATTATATACCATTTTTCGCTTATAGAAAGTATTTAACTTTATTCAGCTTTGCTAAATGAATGACTAGACTATTAAATTACTTACATCACTGATAAATAGTTAAAATAGTTTCTCATGAATGTTTTTGAGTACACACTATGGTGATATTGTGATGCATATTCTGGTGTAGGAACAAGATGCTATTTCTTTAACAATTCATCATTTTATGAAATTTTAATTTCCCAGTGAGCATGATTAATACTACTTGGAAATAATTTATCACTAACACTAATTCAAATAGTATACCATTTCTAAAAATCAGTTGGCAATGAAACTGATATCCTACTAGTTTAATGCATTAACATACACTTTCATTAGTACCATGTTTATCCTTGGTGACAGGTATCACATTTCCTGAATTTTAAAAAAAGGTGTCCCCTACAGTTTGAAGACATCTTGGTCTTCAGAAAACTAAATTATTCTAAAGAAAGAGAATGATTTAAACAAGCTTGTTCTTAGCCATCTGTTTAAAGCAATAAAAAAGTTGAAGTTTCATCTCTGCAGTGTTTATTCTGCTACAAAATGACTAACATAATGAATCATGTGACACTGCAAGGAGGAAGTTTTCCTTTTTGTCTTCATTTCCTATTAAATTTAGCTGTTGACTTCAATGACAGTAAAAGCAGGTCATGCATATGAACTGAATTTGGAAATCACTTTCCAAGAAATCTATTGTGCATATAATTTAAATATGCCATGTTGCTTATCTTTAGAAAATAAACTTTTTCTTCTTGCTTCCACCTATAAGGATGGTAATTTTTAAAAATATATCAAAACATACTATTAAGTGCCTTCTTTCATAGGACAAAGGATTCTCTGAAAATGCCACAATGTTCCCAAATTTAATTTGCCATTGAAGCATCCTGTACAATATGAACACAAACAGATAGGCAATAATGTCAGGCTGCTGCAACATAAAAGGCAAAAGGAACAAAATTGTAAGCTTAATCCATATAATCTTCATGTATATGACATTTAGTTGCAATGCTCTTTTTCTGTCCATATGACAGCTACAGTCATTCACATGGTGACGGCTGTAACAAATCCAACAAAGGTGTCATGAAGTAATTTTGGCCCTGTATCCTCCCTCATTATTTCTAGACATTGCTTTTAATTGGTATAATCAGTCTAACAAAACCACAAGAGGTCTGCTTTCCTCTATCACAATAATGCCAATATTTGTAATTCTGATAATTTTCCCTTTAAATTAACATGCATTAAGTGTTTTCTATGTGTCTGGCACTGTTAGTTGCTAAGAATAACAAAACAATTAAGATATAGTTTCTGATCTCAAAGAGTTCTCTCATAGCTAACTTTTCTAAAGCCAACTGATGATGGAGTAGAAGTACAATAATCAAGGAATATTGGCAAATGGCTTACTGTGGGATTTAAAATTGTCTTATGGTCTTTTTCTGGCCAAGCTCTAACCTCGTCCTTATAGATACTTGCCAAATGCAATACCTTTTGCTATGATACATCACAATATGAAGGTGCCTGGGAAGGGGAATACAGTTTTCATTAAGCACCATGTTATTTTCTTCTAAACCTCATGAAGCAAGCCTGAGGTAAATAGTAATCAAATTAGAAATTCCAGAGAGTTATCTGAATTTTGGTTGTATGACATGAAAGGATCCATATTGAAAGATGTGATATGACTCGAAGTTAAAATAGCAGGGAATCACAGAAAAATCTAACCATAAACTCATCTGGATCTAGACTGCAGGGATCTAAATATGGGTGAGAGCTAATAAGAGTTAGTCACTGGGGTTTCCATTTAACAAAAGCTTATTTACTGACAGGTTAGGAAAACTTCTTGGGAATGTTAATATTTTGGCAATTCTAACAGAAAGGTGAAAGACTAACCTGTACTAAGAACTATAGTTAGCTATTCTTCCTTTATAACATCTAAAATAAAGTAGGGATATTGGTCTGCAATTTTCTTTTCTTGTAGTGTCCTTATTTGGATTTGGTGTCAGTGGAATGCGGGCCTTGTAAAATGAATGTGGGAGTGTTTTCTCCTCAATTTTTTGGAAGAGTTTGGGAAGCATTGGTGCTAATTCTGTAAATATTTGGTAAAATTCACTAGTGAAAAATCTGATCCTGGGCTTTTCTGCATTCAGAAATTTTGATTACCAATTCAATCTCATCATTAATTTTTAATCCATTCAGATTTTCCACTTTTTAAAATTAAAGTTTATTGGAGTGACAAATGTTAGTAAAGTCACACAGGTTTCAGATGTACAATTCTGTAATACATCATCTATATATCACATTGTGTGTTCACCACCCAGAGCCAGTTCTCCTTTCATCACCATATACTTGATCCCTTTTACCCTCATCAACCATCTCCCTCCCCCCACCCTCTGGTAACCACTAAACTATTGTCTGTATCTATGAGTTTTTGTTTCTTCATTTGTCTCTCTTGTTCCTTTGTTGTTTTCACTTTAATATTACCATGTGACCCAGCATTACCTCTCTTGAATATCTACCAAAATTATCTGAAAATATTTGTCCATAAATATATCTGTGCTTCGATGTTCATTGCAGCTTTATTTACAGTGGCCAAGACATGAAAACAACTAAAGTGTCTGATAGATGATTTGATAAACAAGTTGTATATATACACAATGTAATGCTATTTTGACATTAGAAAAGATGAAATAGTGCCACTTGGCAACACCATGAATGGATCCATAGATTACAATGCTAGGCAAAATAAGTCAGAAAGAAAAAGTTGTGAACCATATGATTTCACTGATATGTAGTATATAAACAGATTTTCTATTTCTTCATGATTCAGCCTTGGGAGCTTATGTTTCTAGTAATTCATGCATTTCTTTTATGTTATCCTGTTTGTTGGTATATAAATTGTTCACAGTAATCTCTAATGATATCATTTGTATTTGTATTATATAAGTTGTAATGTCTCCTTTTTCATTTCTGATCTTAAATTAGAACTTTTTTTCTGAGTTAGTATAGCTAGGTTTGTCATTTTTAAAACATCTGTTCAGAAAAACAGCTCATAGTTTCACTGACATTTTCAATGATTTTATGGCCTGTATTTCATTTATTTCTGCTCTGATATTTTTTCATTTTCCACCTTCTATTACGATTGAGTTTTTGTTTGTTTGTTTGTTTGTTTTTTGGAGGGCAATGTCACTAGCCCTCATATGTGGGACCCGAACTGGGGCTGCTGGCTTCCCAAGACAGCGCTACACCAACGCGCCACTCATCAGGCCCACCATTGAGTTTTGTTTCTTCTTATTCCAGTTCATTGAAGTGTAAAGTTAATTTTTTTGTTTATAATACTTTTCTTTTTTTTTAAGATTTTTTTATGGGGAATTGGGGGAGGGGAACAGTGTTGAGTAACTGGGGAAGGGGAACAGACAAGTTGCCCTCCTTTTGTTCTTCAGTCTAGTTGTGGAGGACATTGCATCACTGGCCCTTGTTGGTATCATCATTGTGCTTTGCTCAGGTGAGGCAGATCAGTCGATGGCCTCTGGACAGCCACTCATAGTGGCTCTTGGCAGCTCACAACAGCTTTCAGCTGCTCATGCTGACTGCTGGCCAGTCACTGTAGCCTATGGCAGCCCACTGCAGCAGGGGCTACAGCTATGCTGTCCTCGGGGATTCATAGCAGTCCAGTTCCAGGTGGAGCCGCCGCTCACCATCTTAGCTGTAGAGGGCAGTGTCACTGGCCATCATATGTGGGATCTGGACTGGGGCCGCTGGTGTCCCAAGCCAGCTCTTAACCAACGCTCCACTTGGCTGGCCCTTTAATACTTTTCTTAATGTAGATGTTTATTGCTATGAAATTCATTCATAGAACTGTTTTTTTCTCCAACAAATAAGTTTTGATATTTTCTGTTTTGATTTTCATTTGTTTCAAGATATTTTTGATTTCTTTTTAAATTTCTTCATTGTGTCATTGGTTGTTCAGGAATATGTTGTTTAGTGTCTACAAAATTGTGAATTTTCCAGAATTCGGTATATTTCAATTAAGTTAAATTATGTATTATTGTTTTGAAGTATTCTATATATTTTTTAAATTTATATCTACCTTTTGTATCAATAACTGATAGGGAGAAATGATAAAATGTCCAACAATGATCATGGATTTTTTTCCACTTTTTTCCTTTAGTTTTGTTAATTTATACTTAATGTGTTTGGAAGTTCATTGATAGCTGAAAACACATTTAGGATGTTAATGTCATACTATTGAATTCACCCTTTCATCAGTATGACTTTTTCTGTTTATGTCTAGTTGATATTCATGATTTTATATTTTTCTTTACTTTCAAATTGCCTTGTTTTTTATATTTAAAGTTCTTGTATTTTAAACAGCATATAGTTTGGTCTTGCTCTATATCCAATCTAAATATACCTACCTTAATTAGTATGTTTTATCCATTTATATTTAATGTATTAATTCACATGGTTGATTTCAAGTCTACCATTTGCTATTTGTTTGTCTCATCTGTTTCTTTCCCTTTTTATTCTATTGTTTTGTCTTGAGTCAGACAACTACTATTTTATATTATTCTGTATTATTTCCTATATTGTCCTTACAGTATAATTATTACTAGCTTCAGTTTTTGCATTTGGATTACAATATTTATTCTTACCACAGTCTACATCAAATAAAATTCTACCATTTTTCACTTAATTTTATGTACTACACAAGTGTAAGAACATTAAAATAGTATAATTCCATTATTATTCCACAACCTTTGGGTTGGTGTTACAAATTTTAATTATACATTTGATATAAATCCCATTTTATATATTTTTTTATTTTAAAAGCCATTTGGTTTATAAGGGAATCAATGTGCCATAAAAGGCAACAAGAATACAAATGACACTGGACTTCTCATCTGAAACAATGGAGGTTAAAATACAGTGCAATGGCATCTTTAAAGCAAAAAGGGGGTGGGAAATAGCCTGCTAATACTGAATTCTATATTCATTACAAAATATCCTTTGAAGAAGGCTAACATCAGAATTATGGTGATGCGAGTCATTCCCTTTTCTCTCTCTCTCTCTTACAACTAACAACCAATAGGACATCCATAAGAAAAAGGGGATCCACTGCATAGCACACCTGAATGCCAAAGGGATTCATACATCTCTACATCTAAAAGTGGGTGTAATAGAACTCATAGAGGCAGTGGAACTGAGGAAGTAGCAGCAGCAGTGCCCATGACACCGGCAGTTCCAAGAGCAATGGTGGTCCATGACCCTGGTACCCCCAGAAGCAGTGACAGCACTGACAACAGAGATGGCACAATCCATGATAAAGATGATGGTGCTAATGACCCTTCTGGCAGAGCAAGTGGAGGATGGAAAGTGCGTGATCCCAAATATAGCCAGGAGGCAGTTCAGGTAAGAGAAACCACAACATTGTGCTATAATGACTCCTGATGGATAACAATATAAATGAGCTAAGATTTTTAAAAAATAAAGTATCCTTATGAGAGCTATCAGACTCCATTAGGAGAGCCAACATACGAATAATGGGGATGCTAGAAGAAGAAAAGGAGTAGAAAAAGGAGAAGATGTAATAAAAACAAAAACAAACAAGCAAAAAACTGAGAACTTCCCAAACCTGGGAAAATAACCAGACATGGAAGTCCATAAAGCTAATAGATCACTTTAATATGTCAATGCTAAAGGACCCACTCCAAGACATTATGATGGAACTGTCCAAAGTCAAAGATAAAGAAAATACCTTAAAGACAGCCAGGGATTAAAAAAGTAGCTTAAAAAGGAACCTCCATTAGATTATCAGCATATTTCTTTGCAGAAACTCTACAGGCCAACAGAAATTGGAATGACATTGCTGTAGTATTGAAAGATAAAACTTTCCAGCCAACAATGTTCTATGCAGTAAAGTTACTCTTTAGATATGAAGGATAAATAAAAGTTTTTCCAGATAAACAAAAGCTGAGGAAGTTTACCACTACTAAACCTGCCTTACAAGACAGGTTGAAAGGAGTTCTACTTGAAATGAAATTACAAAACTGCACAAAACTTTGAGTAAAATGATGAATGGATAAACATAATAAGAAAATTGTAGCTCTATTTTATTTTATTTATTTTTCAAAGGTTTTATTGGGGAATTGGGGGAGAGAACAGAGGTAAGAAATCGGGGAAGGGGATCAGGCAAGTTGCTGTCCTTTAGTTCTTCTGTATAACTGTGGGGGATGTTGTCTCACTGGCCCATGTTGGTATTATCATTGTGCTCTTCCCATTTGAGGCAGATCGGTCATCAGCCACTTGGCACCCACTCATGGCGGCTCTTGGCAGCTCATGCCGGCTGCCCGCCACTCATGCTGGCTGCCAGCCACTCACAGTAGCGTCATGGCAGCCCACTGCTGCCTCATTGCAGCTTACGCTGTTGCTGGCAACTCATGGCAGCCCCTCTCCAGGGCAAGCTGTTGTTCACCATCTTAGCTGTAGAGGGCGCAGCATCACTGGCACTAATGTAAGATCCGAACTGGGGTCCTGCTGCTCAGTGCTGGTGTCCCAAACTAGTTCTTAACAAATGCACCACTTGGCCAGCCCTGTAGCTCTATTTTAGAATAAGGTGTTAGACACAGCATAAAAGTAAAAGGACAAAAGTATTAAAATAACTATAGGTACTGCAATATGGAACAAACAGCATAAAAAGGGATCGGTTGTGATAAAAATATAAGAAGAGAGAAGTAAAATCATGGAATGTATTTAGGCAAATGAAGATTAGTTGTAATCAGCAGGTAAAGGACTATTTTATCTACGAAATGTTTTATACAAATCTTGTGGCAACCACAAAACAAATATCTAGAACAAAGACACAAAACATAAAAGTGGGAAACTGAGAAAATTATCATAGAAAATTACCAAACTAAAAAGGTAAACAAACACAAAATATAAGAAATAGTATACATAGAAAACAACCAGAAAACAAAATATAAAAGGCAGTAGTAAGTTCTACATATATTAATAATCATGGAAAATGTAAATGGCTTAAAGTCACCAATCAAAAGTCACAGTGTCTAGGTGAATTAAAACAAAAACAAAACAGAAAAACAAACAAACAAAAAACAAGATCTAAATATATATGCTGTCTTCAGGAGACTCATCTCAGCTCCAAAGACAAACATAGATTCAAGGTGAAGGGGTGGAAGATGATACTCCAAGCAAATGGTAACTAAAAGATAATGTGTATAGTCATACTTATATTAGACAATACAGACCCCAAGCCCAAAGTGTTAACAAGTGACAAGGAATAGTCACTATATAATAAAAGGGTCAATATATCTAGAAGATATAATAATTAGAAATATATACACTCTCAACATCTGAGCACCAAAACATATTAAACAAATGTTAATCGATCTTAAGGGACAAACAGACAATGATAGAATAGTAATAGGGGATTTCAATACCTAACTATCAGCAATGGATAGAACATTCAGACAAAAAATCAACAACAACACATTAGAATTGAACCAAACTTTAGAATAAATGGACTTAAACATATAAAGACTATTCTATTCAACAGCAGCAGAATACTCATTCTTCTGAACTACACATGGAACATTCTCCAGGGTAGATCATATAATAAGCCACAAAACTAATCTTGGTAAATTTTTTTTTTGAGGGCAGTGTCACTGGCCCTCACATGTGGGACCAAACTGGGGCCACTTGCTTCCCAAGGCAACGCTTAACCACCGGGCCACTCGGCCGGCCCATATCTTGGTAAATTTAAGAAGACTAAAATCATACCAACTATCTTCTCTAACTACAATGGAATGACATTAGAAACCAAGGAGGGGAAAGTGAGTAGATCTTCAAATATGTGGAAACTAAATAACATACTTCTAGACAACCAATTTATCAATGAAGAAACCAAAAGGGAAATAAAAAGTCTCAAAATAAATAAAAATACATCATGTCTAATTTTGTGGGATTCAGCAAAAGCAGTTCTGAGAGGAAATTTTATAGTTTTATACCAGAAGAATCTAGAAAGATGAGCAAATTAAGCCCAGAGTTAGCAGAAGACTGGAAATATTAAAATTTAGAGTAGAAATTAATAAAATGGGAGCAGAAAAACAATACAAAGGGTTAATAAAACTAAAACCTTGTTCTTTTAAAAATTAAACAAAATTGGTAGACCTCTAGCTAAGAAAAAGACAAGAGTAAAATAAAATTGGAGTGAAAGATGGAACATTACATCTGATACTATACAGATACAGTGAATTATAAGAGGCTGGTATGAACAACAATATGCCAACAAGTTACATAACCTAAAAAAAATGGATGCATTTCTAGAAACATACAAACTACCAAGGCTGAATCAAGAAGAAATAGAAACTCTAAACATATCAATAATGAGTCAAGAGACTGAGTAAGAAAAAAAACAAAACACCCAACACAGAAAATTCCGGGGCCAGATAGCTTCACTGGTAAATTCTTCTAAACATTTAGAGAAGAATTAATACCAATCCTTGTCAAGCTTTTTTTTTTTAATTTTTTTTTTTTTAATATCAAGGAGGGCCAACCAGGTGGCACATTGATTGAGAGCTGGCTTGGGACGCCGGTGGCCCCAGTTCGGATCCCACATGTGGAGGCCAGTGACACTGCCCTCTTTAAAATTATATATATATATATATATATATATATATATATATATATATATATATATATATATCAAGGAATAAAGAACTCTTCTCCACTTATTCTACAAAGCTAGCATAACTTGATACCAAAACCAGTTAAATATACCACAAGAAGGTTATGTCATAGAAATGGTGGCATGAGGAGGGCTTCTTAAATCTCCCCTTGAAGAGAAAACAAATTTAACAGATATAATTCAACAAATGATTCCATGAGTGACACAAAGACACTTCTGAGAGACCCACATATCGAATTAACTGAAGGTGAGCAATCTGGGAGTGTGGGGGAGAAGGAAAGGAAGAAGCACAGAGATGGTCGCCACTGACCCCATGAAGCAGACCAGAGCTCATTGCAACCTGGAGCTTATCTCAGTTATGGGAGAGTGAAGAATTCAGGCTGGAACTGCACAACCTGTAACCAATAGTCTTGCCCAAGGGATCAGTATACAATATGGATGAACCCAGCACTTGCAGCAGAGATGTAGAGCAAATACAAAAGGATGAGAATGATGGCTTATGCTCTTTCTCAGGCAAAAAGTAGAAAACAAAGACAAGGGGCCATGCCGACTCCCCCCCCCCAAGAACTTGCTGAACCCCCACTCACCCAGTGTTTGAAGCGGGCTCCTGAAGTTATGCTAGCAGTGTCAAATTAAAGAACAGGATATTCACAGCTCTGAGAACTGCAGCCCCACAGCCACAGACTCACAGTGCAAATAATTCCCATGGAAGGTCAGGAACTGTAGTGGAAAGACAATGATGGACTGGTAGTCACCATTGCTCAAGACACAAATGCATCCTCTGCATCTCACTGTTTACCCCACCTCAACCTTTCTGGATGGATCCCTGCAGGGGCAATCATATCCACTAAGACACACAGGCTATGCATCAGTCTCAAGAGAGCACTGGGACCTCAGAAGGTCAGAACTCTATCACCGTCCACATCACCCCATGGAGGTGGTGCCCTGAGACCCAGATGACAAGCTCACAGAGAAGAAGCCTAACATCCAAGGAAGCCCCCAACACATGAGAAGCCAGAACAGTGCAAGCCAGAGTGTAATACTACAACATGAGAGAAAATAAAAGTCTGCAGCAGGAGAGAAAATAAAACATTCTACCAAAACCTACTGGAAAACAAAAGAGAGACCTCTTCACTCTTCATATCAATGTGCTGCAGAAGGGCTTCTTGCAGAAGCCCAGGGAGAGAAATAATAATTCATTAACTGAGGTAACAAAACATCTCAGAAAGACAATGAAACTTAAAGACATGGAAATATGTGACTTAAATGACAGAGAATTCAAAATTGCAGGTCTGAAAAAAACAAAAAACCTCCACAAGATGCAAGAAAACACAGACAGGCAGTTTCATTAATTCAGAAACACAATCAAAGAACTAAATGGACATTTTACTATAGATATTTAAATTTTGAAAGTGAACCAAATATATTTTATGCAGCTTAAAATCTCAATAAAAGAAATGAAGAATGAAATAATCAGCATATGGAATAGAGCTGAGAAGATGGAGGAAAGAATCAGTGATATAGAAGATAGAAATCTGGAAATGACACAGATGGAAAAAAAGATAAACTTGAGAGTTAAAAGAAATGAAAGAACTCTACAAGAAGTTTCTGACACCATCAGAAGAGCAATATAAGAATAATGGACTTAAGAGATGGAAAAGAAAGGGAGAAGGGTACAAAGAGTACAGTTAAACAAATAGTCAATGAGAAGTTCCAAAAACATGTGGAAAGAACTGGATCCTCGTATCCAAGAATCAAATAGAACACCTAATTACCTCAATCCCAACAGGCCTTCTCCAAGGCACATTGTATTGAAGGTGTCAAAAATGAATACAAAGAAAGAATCTTCATGGCAGGCACAGAAAAAGAAGACCATAACCTACAAAGGAAAGCCCATTAGATTATCATCAGATTTTTCAGCAGAAACTCTTCAAGACAGGAGGGTGTGACATCAAATATCCAACCTATTGAAGGAGAGAAATTAGGAGCCAAGAATAACATATCCAGCAAAGATAGCCTTTAGATATGAAGGAGGAATAAAGTCCTTTCCAGACATACAGAAGCTGAAGGAACTTTCTAACACACAACCTGCACTACAAGAAATACTGAATATTCAACCTGAAACAAAAAAAAGCAAAAGAATACAAAACCATGAGTAGTATTGCGATCAGACAATCAGAAGTGGGAAATGGATACCCCTACACCAAATAGGACATTATACACTTAAACAGAACATACAGGGTAATGAAGAAAAAAACAACAGCAAACACTTAAAAGAAATGGAAGAAAAAGGCAACTTGCTACTGCAGTGCAGAAATCAACTCACAGCATAAATAGGGATAATTTGTAGGAAAAAAATAAAAGGGGAGAGAGTAAATGTTGAAACTGGCAAAGGGAAATGGAGAAAGGAAGTGTGCTGAAGAAAATAGAGTACTCTAAATATGAAACTATTTTTTTTAAGAGGGCAGTGTCACTGACCCATATGTGGGATCTGAACCGGGGCCGCTGGCCTCCCAAGCCAGTTCTTAACCACTGCACCACTCGGCCAGCCTGAAACTTTCTTTTACATCAAATTAATGGTAACCACTAAAAAAATAATGCAGAACATAAAAAAAGAAATGGAGAGAAATATTATAGAATACCACCACACTGTAATAACAGACAGCAAAAAAAACAAAGAAGCAAACAAACAATGGAGACACCATCCTACCAGAAAACAAAAAATAGAATGATAGGAAATCCTCATATAAAATAATCACCCTAAATGCAAATGGACTGAACTCATAATAAAAGGACCAGAGTAGAATATTGGATCAAAAAACTAAACCCAACCATACGCTGCTTCCAACAGACACATCTCAGGTACATCAACAAATATAGATTCAAAGTGAAAGGGTGGAAATTGACACTCCAAGGAAATATATTCAGAGAAGATCAGGTGTAGCCATACTGGTATCAGATGAAACAGACTTGAGGATAAAAAAGGTAACAAGAGAAAAAGATGGATATTTTACAATGATAAAGGGGACCATACAACAACAAGACATAACAGTCATCAATATTTATGCCCTAGCCAGGGAGAACCGAAATATACAAAGCAACTATTAACAGAACAAAGGAAGAAATTGACCCAAAAACAATTGTAGTAGGGGACCTAAATATTATAACATCATTGAGTGCTGTGGGTAGATCATTCAAAAACAGAAAATAAATAAGGAAATATCAGCCACATTAGACCAAATGGACAAAATTGACATTTATAGAGGACTTCATCTTAGAACATAAGACTATACATTCTTTTCTAGTGTACATGGAACATCCTCAAAGATAGAGCATATATTGGGACATAAACCTAACCTCAGCAAATTTAAGGAGATACAAATCATACCAAGCATATTCTCTGATCACAAGGCTTTGAAATTGGATATCAACTGCAAAAAGAAAGCAGGATAAAACATAAATATGTGGAAATGAAACAACAAGCTTCTAAAGACTGTCTGGGTCGATGAAGAAATAAGAGGAGAGATCAAATGATACATAGAAACAAATGAAAATGAAAATACATCCTACCAAATTTGGGGGATGTCGTATAAGCAGTTTTAAGAGGGAAATTTACGTCATTACAAGCCTATCTCAAGAAAGAAGAAAAATCCCAGAAAAACAGTCTCACATTACGCCTTAAAGAACTATTAAAGAACAAATGAAACCAAAAGGCAGCAGAAGGAAGAAAATAATAAATATCAGAGTAGAACTAAATGAAACATGAAGTGTGACAAGCTCATAAACACATCCTAGAAAAAGTGCTACGTACCTCATTACTGAATATCACTATGGTACCTTTGAAGAATTCCCATTGGGAAGCCATGCACTGATGCCAGCTTCTAGTCCACCCTTCAAAGCAATTTTGGAACTCTTTCTGGAATGGCCATCAGAGCTGTGGTTGTATTACACTTGATGTCCTGAACGTCATCAAAATGTCTTCCATTCTAAATTACCTTTATCTTTGGGTAAAGAAAGAAGTCATTGGGGGTTATATCAGGTGAGTAGGGAGGGTGTTTTAATACAGTTATTTGTTTACTAGCTAAAAGCTCCCTCATAGACAATGCCCTGAGAGTTGGTATATTGTGATGCAAGCGCCACTAATTTTTGGCGAAAAGTTCAGATCATCTAACTTTCTCATACAGCCTATTCTACAATTCCAAATTATAAACTTGATTAACTGTTTGTCCAGATGGTAGAAATTCATAATGAATAATCCCTCCGATATAAAAAAAAAAGTTAGCAATATCTTTGTAACAAGTTCCCAAACCTAATTATCAGGCCCCATAAAGAACAAAAAGACAATAGAAAAAGATGATGTAAACGAGAGCTGTTTCTTTTAAAAGATTAATAAAATTGACAAACTCTTGGCTGGACTCACTAAGATAAAAAGAGAATACACAAACAAAGAAAATCAGAAATGAAAGAGGATAAGTTAACACAGATGTCACGGAAATCCAAAGCATCATCCAAGAATACTATGAAGGAATATATGCCTCCAAATTCAATAACCTAGAAGTAACAGACAATTTCTTACAAACGTATAGTCTTCCTAGACTGAACATGAAAAACTGGAAATTCTAAATAGTAAGGAAATTGAATCAGTCGTGCGAAACCTTCTCAAAAGCAAAAGTTCAGGACCAGATGTGTTCAGTAGTGAATTCTACCAAACATTCAAAGAGAATCCAACACCTGTCCTCCTACTCAAACTCTTCAAAAAATTGAAGATCTTCAGTTTTCAAAAACAATGAAAATTTCTATAATACTTGGAAATCTACAAAGTAATTTATTTTAATTTGTTTTATTATACATTTTATAAAATTTATTGTGGTGACAACAGTTAATAAATTATATAGGTTTCAAATGTACTTTTTTTTTTGAGGGCAGTGTCACTGGCCCTCATATGTGGGACCAAACTGGGGCCTCTGGCTTCTGAAGCCCGTGCTTAACCACCGCGCCACTCAGCCGGCCCTCAAGTGTACATTATATAATATATCATCTATATATCACAGTGTGTATTCACCACCCAGAGTCAAAGGTCTTAATACATGTTTAATTATATTTCATTATCACAATAACTCTATTTGATGTATGATATTAATATTTCAATTTTATAGGTAAGAATACTGTTATAATCTGAATGTTTGTGTCCCCACCTTCCCCAAATCCATATGTTGAAGCCCTAACCTCAACATAACATTTGCAGGCAGTGCTTTTGGCAGGTAATTAGGTTTAAATGAGGTCATGAGGGTAGAGCCTTCATGTTGGGATTAGTGTCCCTATAAGAGGAAAACAAAGAGATCTCTCTTTTCATCCACAGGAACTAAGGACAACCATTTGAGCACACAGAAAGAAAATGGCTATCTACAAGACAGAAAACAGGCTCTCCCCAAACACTGACTCTGTGAGCAGGTTAATTTTAGACTTCTATGCCTCCAGAATTATAAGCAATAAATGTCTATTTTTAAACCACTCAGCCTATGATATTTTGTTATAGCAGCTTAAGCCAAGATATGTACTGAGATCCAAAAAAGAATATTAATAACTTACTAAACCTGCTTAGCTATTATGTAATAGAGCCAAAACTTGATCTAAGGTTATCTGATAAATTCACATATTAACCACAAAAGCAAGTAAGGAGTCACACAGATAATATGAGAAAATTGGCCAATATTAACTTAAATTTTTTAAAAAATACAACCATACATCATATATACAAAATACATAAGAATATTCTTCACTTCCAAAAAACAATATGTCTCTCCCGTGGATCTTGAAATACATGGTTACACTTTTCTCTTCCTCTTTTGATAGAGAGAAGCGTGCAATAATTATTTCTTGCTGTAAAAACAACCTACAATATAATATGTTCCACATGTAGAAAATCTTAAGGACTGAAAAACAGAAAAAAAAACAAAACCTAAGAATAATAAACAAGTTCAGTAAAGTCATAGGATATAATATTGACAGAAACAATTCAAATGTGTTTTAGTATCATTGCAATGAACCATCTAAAATAAAATTAAGAAAACAATTCTATTCAAAATATAAAAAAAAATACTCAGGGAAATTTTTAGCAAAAGAAGTGTGAGACTTTTACTATGATAATTATAAAACATTGCTGAAATTAAAAATATAATAAATAAAAAGATAATCCATGCTCATAGATCAGAAGATTCAAGATCATCATGATGGCAATACACCACATATTAATATATAGATTTAATATAATTCATAACAAAATATCAAGTGGATTTGTATTAGACAGTGAAATGCTGATCTTAAAATTCATATTGAGTATCCTATAAAGATGGGAGAGTAGATTAACATTGAGCTTACCACTTCTCATTGCCATCTCAAAATTAGAACTAAACTACAGAACAGTCATCATTGAGAATGAGCTGAAGTCTAGCTGAACAGAAGTTCTATAAGTAAGTATATACTGAAGAAACCATGGCAAGAATAGTAAAAGGGGTGGAGATGTGGAATGGTCTGGTCCCACATCCAGTGTGGTGATTAAAAATTGGTAGGGAGGGCCGGCCGAGTGTCTCGTTGGTTAAGTGCTGACTTGGGATGCCAGTGGCCCTGGTTCCGATCCCACATTTGAGGGCCAGTGACATTGCCCTCTACAGCTAAGATGGTGAACAACAGCACCACCTGGAGCTGGGCTGCTGCTAGTTCCCAAAACAGGACACAGGAAAAATCAAACCTAAATCCTGGCCAAACAAGTCTAAAGAAAGAAAGAAAAGTAATAAAACGAATGCCAAAACTGACACAGAAAGGAATTCCATAAATATATTCACTCAATGGATAATTTTTCAACCTGTAAATGATTTTGTAAAAAAAAATAATGGGTATATGGTTGTGGGAAAATGGCATTATATGATTGAATATACAGCAAAATCACAACTTTTTTTTGGCCTAGAATAATGCCTGAATACACACACACACACACACACACACACACACACACATACACACATGCATGCACACACATGCATGCACACACACACACAAAGACATAACATGGGTGAATGGATAGGAAAATAAGATCTTTAAATATGCTGACTATAAGACACTCACTTCAAATCAAAATACACACACAGACTGAAACTAAAGGGATGGAAAATATATTTCATGAAAATCATAATGGAAAAATAAAAGCTGTGGTAGCAATACTTATAACAGGCAAAACAGACTTTAAAATAAAAGCTATAACAATCAATAAAGAAGGACCTAGTAATTCCATATCTCAGTATTTATCTGAAGCAACCCAAAACACAAATTCAAAAAGACATATTCATCCATTTGTTCACTGCAACATTATTTACAATAGCTAAGATATGGAAGAAACCTGAGTGTCCATTAATGGATGAATGGATAAATAAAAAGATGTACATATATACGATGGAAAATTATTTGGCCATAAAAGAAAGAATGAAATCTTGCCATCTGTAACATCATGAGTAGTCATATACAGTATTATGCTGAATGAAATAAGTCAGACAGAGAAAGACAAATACCATATGATTTCGCTTAAATGTGGACTCTAAATAAGAAATAAAGGAAAAAACAAAACATAAACAAACTCACAGATGTAGAGACCTAATTGATGATTGTCACATAGGAGGGGAGTTAAAGGGATAGGTGAAAAAGGCAAAAGGATTAAGAAGTTCAAATTCGTAGTTAAGAAAATACGAAGGTATGACAATTAACTTCACATCCTTGTTGCAATGATGTTGTTAACCATTTTTTATATCAGAGGGATTATTCATTTTGAGTTTGTCCCAATGGACAAACATTTAACCAAGTTTACTATTTGGAAGTGCTGAAAAGGCTGCTTGAAAAATTTGATTACCTGAACTTTCAACCAACAATTCATGCCTCTTGCATCATTGCAATGCACCAGCTCACATGGCACGGTCTGTGAGGGAGCTTTTTAGCCAGTAAACAAAGAACTGTATTGGGACACCCTCCCTACTCACCTGATCTGGCCTCCAATGATTTCTTTCTTTACCCAAAGATAAGGGAAATATTGAAAGGAAGACATTTTGATGTCATTCATCACATCAAAGGAAATACGACAATAGCTCTATGGCCATTCCAAAAAAAGAGTTCCAAAATTGCTTTAAAGTGTGGATTAGGCACTGGTATTGAGCATAACTTCCCAAAACATGTAATTCTACGGTGACCATAATGATATTCAGCAATGAGGTATGTAGTGCTTTTTGTAGGATGAGTTCGTGAACAATTGTCAGATCTCACAGTCATGGGGATGTAAAGTATAACATAGGCAATATAGTCAATAATGTTGTAATAAATCTGAATTATGTCATGTGGGTACTAAATATATGTGGGTAATTAATTTGTAAGTTGTATAAATGGCTAATAACTATGCCATACACCTGAAACTAATATAATATTGTATGTGAACAGTAATCGAAAAATTAAAAAAATAATTTAAAAAATAGTGGTGCAGGGCCAGCTGAGTGGCTCATTGGTTAGGTGATGGGCTTGGGAGTGCAAGCACTGAGCAGCAGGGCCACTGGTTTGGATCCCACATGTACCAGTGTTGTTTTGCCCTCTGCAGCTGGGATGGTGAACAACAGCTCGACCTGGAGCTGGGATGCTATGAGTCGCTGGCAACAGCATAGGCTGCAGTGGGCTACCTTGAGCTGCCATGAGTGCCTTGCAGCCAGTGTGAGCTACCATGAGCTACAGAGAATGGCTGTCCAATGTCCGTTGACCAACTGCCTCACCTGGGAAGAGGGCAATGATCAAAATACCAACATGGGCCAGTGAAGTGACATCCTCCACAACTAGACTAAGGAACAAAAAAGACAGTGACTTGTCTGTTCCCCTTCCTCAAATTCCCAGCGATATTCTCCTCCCCTAATTCCCCCCCAAAAAAAAAATCTTAAAAAAATTTTTTTTAAATAAAAATAGTGATGCATATGCAGGTATGCAACTATTATATATAGTAGACTACATACTGTAGTGTATTCAAATTAATAATGCAGAAAAATATTGAAGCCATTAAAATGACTGATTTAATACATCATAGTTATTATTAGATTTAATAAAAATATATGATTTGATACAACACAATTTATAGAAAATTTTGCAATAAACTCTGCTTTTTGTAATCCGTGCTTTAATGTTATAGTAGCCAATGAAAATAAATGTGACCTGAATTACTGTTGACATACAATATTGTATAAGTTTTGGGTATACAAAACAACATCATATTTAAATATTTACATACTTCACAAAGTAATCACCAAGTTACCGTGCAAAAGGCCCAGTTGCTTGCCACATAAAAGCCAAAACTCCAGAGGAAAGGTTGGTGGAAAGGAAAGCAGAATTATTTCAAAATGCCAGCATTGAGAGACAGTGGACTTCAAGGAGAAGCAGAACAAAAGAAAGGAGAAGTTGGCCAGGCAATTCCTGAAGAAAAGTGCTTCCAAGAGGCTGACAGGAAGGTAAGGAGGCAGAATAACGGAAATGAGAAGTTGGTTAGGCAACCTCAGGAAAAAGGCTTTCCCAGAGGCTGGTCTGCCTCAGGGACAGGAGTGGATCCCATACAGATGCAAAAAACTCTCCAAAGTCACTGGGCAGGCATGCACAGGGCCTAAGTACACAGAACTATTTGTATAGTAAATGTATAGTAAACAGAAAAATTAAGATTTGGTTAGAGGAAAACAAAGAAAAGAAAAACTTTCAAAAAGTCCCAAACCAAGGAGAACAGACTCTGGCAGGTGAACACACAATGAATCTGATATATAGATGATGTATTACAGAATTGTACACCTGAAATCTGTGTAACTTTACCAACAAATGTCACCCCAATAAACTTTTATTTAAAGAATAATGCCAAGCCAAACCACAATGTCAAATCAAATTACACCAGAGGTTTCAATCTCAAAATAGAAGATAGTGTCACCAATACAAATCCAATAAATCTATTACACTTCTGACACTCTACATAGTTATTACATCATTATAGAGTATATTCCTTATGCTGTACTTTACATTACAATGAGTATTTTTTCCAATTAGAGTTGACATTCAATTTTATTTTATATTAGTTACAAGTGTACAGGGTTGTGGACATTTATATAATTTATGAAGTGATTCCCCTGATTAGTATATTGACAACCTGACACTACACATAGATTTTACAATATTGTTGACTATATTCCCCATACTTTTTTTACATCCCCATGATTTTTTAATAATGTACTTCTTAATTCCTTTAACATTTTTACCATGTCTCTGACACCACTCCCATGTAGTAACCATCAGTTTGTTCTCTGTACCTATGTGTCTGGTACCATTTTGTTGGTTTATTATGTACTTCAGATTCCACATGTAAGTGAGATCAAATGGTATCTGAGTTTCTTGGTCTGACTTATTTCACTTAGCTTAATACCCTCTAGAACCATCCATGTCAATGCAAATGATAAGATCTCATTCTTTTTTATGGCAGAGTAGTATTTCATTGTATATATGTACCACTTCTTCATCTTTTTTTAAAATTAAAGTTGATTGGTGTGATAATTGTTAGTAAAGTTACATTGGTTTCGGGTCTACAATTACATAATATATCATCTATATATCAAATTGTGTGTTCACCACCCAGAGTCAGTTCTACTTCCATCACCATATATTTGATCTCACTTACTCTCATCTACCACTCCCTCACCCCTTACCCACTGATAACCATTAAACTATTGTCTATGTCTATGAGTTTTTGTTTGTTTGTCTTGTTCTTTTGTTGTTTTCAGTTCTCTATACCACATATCATTGAAATCATATGGTTCTCTATTTTTCTTTCTGAATTATTTCACTTACATAATAATTTCAAGATTCATCCATGTTGTCACAAATGGCACTATACATATTTTATCTTTGCTGGTGGCAGAATAGCATTCCATTGTGTATATATACCACAACTTCTTTATCCAATCATTTATTGAAAGACACTGGTTTTTTTCCATGTCTTGGCCACCAGAAAAAAAGCTGCAATGAACATCAGAACATATATATATATATAAATGTTTTCAGATTTTTGGGGTAGATTTCTGGGTCATATGGTAATTGTATTTTTAATTTTTTGAGGAATCTCCACACTGCCTTCCATAGCAGCTGCACCAATCTGCATTCCCACCAACACTGTATGAGGGTTCCTTTTTCTCCACAACCTCTCCAACACTTATATGTCTTGTCGATGATAGCCATTCTATCTAGTGATAGGTGATATCTCATTGTGGTTTTCATTTACATTTATCTGATGATTAGTGGTGTTGAGCACCTTTTCTGTTTGTTTGTTTGTTTGTTTTTGTTGTTGTTGATGCTGTGTTTTTTAATTAAAGTTTACTGGGGTGACAATTGTTAGCAAAGTTACATAGATTTCAGGTGAACAATTCTGAGCATCTTTTCATATGTCTATTGGTCATCTGTATTTCCTCTTTGGAGAAATGTTTGTTCAGATCCTCTGCCCATTTTTTAATAAGATTGTTTGTTTTTATGTTGTTGAGTTATATGTGTTCCTTATATATTTTGGATGTCAGCTCCATATCACAGGCATTGCTTGCAAAAATATTCTCCCATTATGTTGGATGCCTATTTATTTTGTTGATGCTTTCTTTTGCTGTGCATAAGTTTTTTAAATTGATATAATTCCATTCATTTATTTTAGCTTTTACTTCCCTTGCCTTTGAGGTCGAATTCATAAACTCCTCTTTGAACCCAAGCCCACTAATTTAGTACACATTTTTCCTTGTATGCACTTTATTGTCTCAGGTCTTATGTTAGGTCTTTGATCCACTTTGAGTTAACTTTGGTACACAGTGACTGATAGCTGTCTAGTTTCATTCTTTTTCACATGGCTTTCCAATTCTCCCAGCACCATTTATTGAAGATGCTGTCTTTTCTTTTTGACTCTTTTGTCAAAAAATATCTGTCCATATTTATGTGGGTTTATTTCTGGGTAATCAATTCTATTCCATTGGACTGTGTGTCTCTTTTTCTGCCAATTCCATACTGTTTTGTTTATTGTTTCCCTGTAGCACAAGCTGAAGTCAAGGAGTATGATACTTCCAGCATTGTTCTTTTTCTTATGATTGTTTTGCTATTCGGGATCTTCTTTTTTTAAAGATTTTATTGGGGAATTGGGGGCGGGGAGAAGTGTTGGGGAATTGGGGGAGGGGATGAGCCAAGTTGTTGTTCTTCAATCTTTGTTGTGGAGGGCTCCAGTCACCATCTGGCTTCCCATCGGCAGCTTGTAGCCTCTAAGCTCAAGGTGCTGTGTTCAATCTTAGTTGCAGGTGGGCATAGCCACCATCCCAGGTGGGAATTGAACCAGCAGCCTTGTTGTTAAGAGTGAAGGCTCTGTCCTCTGAGCCATCCGGGCGGCAGCTCAGCTCAAGGTGCTGAGTTCAGTCTTAGTTGCGGTTGGGTAGAGCCACCATCCCATGCAGGAGTCAAACCCGGCTGCCTTTTGTTAAGAACACAGGCCCTATCCACTGGCAACATTGGCGACAACATGGATGGTCCTAGTGGGCATTATGCTATCTGGGCGACAGCTCTTCTCAAGGTGCCAAGTTCATTCTTTAGTTGAAGGTGGACATAGCCTACCATTGAACAGGCAATCTTGTTACAGCAGCTGAGCTTTGTTGCCACCTGTTGGCAACTCAGCAACAGCTCAGCTAGGGCGCAACGCTCACTGGCCCATGTGGGAATCAAACCGGAGGCCCTGTTGCTCAGAGCATGCTCTCTAAGCCAACTCGTAACCAACTGATCCGCTCGGCCAGCCCTATTCAGGGTCTTTTGTGGTTCCATACAAATGTGGTGATTTTTTTTTCTACTTCCTTAAAAAAATGCCATTTGGATTTTGATGGGGATTCCATTAAATCTGTATATTGCTTTGGGTAATATCCCATTTAAATTATGTTGAATCTTCCAACCCAGGAACAAAGAATGTTTTTCCATTTCTTTGTGCCTTTTTCAATTTCTTTAAAAAATTTCTTATAGTTTTGAGAGTATAGGTCTTTCACACACTTGTTTAAGATTATTTCTAGGTATTGAATTCATTTGGCTGCAAATGCAAAAGGAATTGGTTTTCTTTTTATTTCTGTTTTCTGAGATTTCATTGTTAGTGTATAGGAATGAAATGGACTTTTGTATATTGATTATGTAGCCAGCAAATTTACAGTATTTATTTATTATTTCTAATAGCCTTGTGGTGGAGTCTATGGTTTTCAATATAAGGCATCATGTCATCTACAAAAAGTGACAATCTTACTTCTTTATTCCCAATTCAGATGCCTTTTATTTCGTTCTCATGTCTGATTGCTCTGAGGACTTCCATTGCGATGTTGAAAAGCAGAGATGATAGGGTAAAGCTCTGTATTGTTCCTGAACATAGAACAAAGGGCTTCAGTTTTTCACCATTAATTATGATATTAGCTGAGGATTTGTCATATATGGCCTTCATTATGTTAAGGTATTTTACTTCTATACACATTTTATTTAGTGTTACAATATAAATGGAAGTTGTATCTTTTCAAATACTTTTTCTACATCTGTTGATATAATCATATGATTTTTGTCCCTTATTTTGTTTATGTGGTGTATCACATTGCATATTTTGAACCATTCTTGTGCCCCTGGGATGAACTCTACTTGGTCATGATGTACAATCTTTCTAATGCATTGTTGCATTCGACTTGCTAAAATTTTGTTTAGGATTTTGGAATCTATGTTAATCAGAGATATTGGTTTATAATTTGTGTGTGTCTGTGTGTGTGTGTGTGTGTGTGTGTGTGTGTGTGTGTTATCCTTACCAAGTTTTGTTATCAGAGTAATGTTGTCCTCATAAAATGAGTTAGGTAGTATTGTCTCTTCTTCAATATTTTCTGGAAGAATTTGGGTAAGACAGGTATTAGATCGGTTTGTGTTTGGTAGAATACACTAGTGAAGCCATCTGGTCCTGAATTTTCACTTCTGGAATGGTTTCAGATTACTGATTCAATTTCCTTACTGTTGATCGGTCTGTTTAGATTTTCCAATTTTTGTGATTCAGCCTAGAAAGGCTATATGTTTCTAAGAATATGTCAATTTCTTCTAGGTCATTGAACTTGGTGGCGTATTGTCCTTCGTAGTATTCTTGGATGATTCTTTTTATTTCTGTGGCATCATGGTAACTTCCCCTTTTTTATTTCTGATTTCATTTGTGTCTTTTCTCTTTTTATCTTGGTGAGTCTAGCCCAGGGTTTGTCAATTTTATTAATCTTTTCAAAGATTCAGTTTTTTGTTGCATTTTGTCTATAGCCTTTTCTTCTCTGTTTCATTTACTTTTGTAATGATTTGTATTATCTCCTTCCTTTTACTGACTTTGGGTTTCATTTGTTCTTCTTTTTCTAGTCCTTTAAGGTATGATGTGAGGTATTAATCTGGGATTTTTTTTTTCTTTCTTATGATAGTCCTGTAATGTGCAAAAATTTCCCTCTTAAGATTTCTTTCATGGGCCAGCTGAGTGGCGCAGTGGTTAAGAGCTGGCTTGGGACGCCAGCGGCCCTGGTTCGGATCCCACATATGTGGGCCAGTGACACTGCCCTCAAAACAAAAAAGATTGCTTTCACTGCATCCCAAAAATTTTGGTGCAAACTATTTTTACTCATATTGGTTTCTATGTATATTTTGATTTCTCCTCTTATTTCTTCTTTGACCCAGTCATTCTTTTAAAGTGTATTGTTTTTTGTTTTTTGTTTTTGAGGACAGTGTCACTGGCCCTCATACGTGGGACCGAACCGGTGCCGCTGGCTTCCCAAGCCAGCGCTTAACAACCTCGCCACTCGGCCGGCCCGTGAAGTGTATTGTTTAATCTCCACATATTTGTGGTTTTTCCTGCTTTCTTTTTGTAAGTTGATTTCCAATTTCAAAGCCTTATGATCAGAGAATATCCTTGGTATAATTTCAATCTTCATAAATTTGCTGAGGTTAGTTTTATGTCCCAACATATGATCTATCCTTGAGAATGTTCCATGTACACTAGAAAATAATGTACAATCTGACTTCTAGTATTAAGTGCTCTATAAATGTCAATTATATCCATTTGGTGTAATGTATTATTTGGGCTCATATTTCCCTTTTCATTTTCTGTTTGGATGATCTATCCACAGCTGTCAATGTGTTTTGTTCAGTTTCTCCCTTTAGTTCAAATTATATTTCAGTGCTCCTGTATTGGGGCATAAATATTGATGACTATTATGTCTTCTTGTTGTATAGTCTCCTTTATCATTATTGAAATATCTATCTTTGTTTCTTGCTACCTTTTTCATCCTAAAGTCTGTTTCATGTTATATCAGTAGAGCTACTCCTGCTTTTATCTGAATACCATTTGTGTGGAGTGTCAATTTCCACCATTTCACTTTCTGTCTGTATTTGTCCATGTAGTTGAGATGTGTCTCTTGGAGGCAGTATGTGGCTGGGTTTAGTTTTTTGATCCAATCTGCTACTCTGTGCCTTTTTATTGGTGAGTTCAGTCCATTTACATTTAGGGTGATTATTGATATATCAGTATTTCCTATCATTCTATCTTTGGTTTTCTATTAGGATGGTGTCTCCATTGTTTCTTTGCCTTTTTGTTGCTGTCTATTAATTCGGTGTGGTGGTATTCTGTGATGTTTTACTCTGTTTCTTATTTTTTTATGTTATATATTTCAGTTCTGGATTTTTCTTTGAGTGGTTCCAATTTAAGTTTATGTAAAAAATGTTTCATATTTACATTATTCCATTTTCTTCAGCAGGCTTCCTTTCTCCATTCCCTTTAGCTGGTTCAGGCCTTTACTCTCTTTCTTTGTTTTTGTTGTCACAAATTATCTGTATTTGTTATGATTTGATATCTGCACAGAAGTAGCAAGTTGTGTTTTTCCTCTTTTTTTGTAAGTTTTTTTTTCTTTTCTTCCTTACCCTATATGTTATGTAAGTTTAAGTGTATAGTGTTCTATTTAAGGTAGGGGTTGCCATTTCCTGCATCTGTCTGTTCAGAGTACTATTCAAGGTTGTGTGTTCTTTTGCATTGTTGCTTCAGGTCAAATAACCTTATTCAGTATTTCTTGTAGTGCAGGTTGTTTGTTAAAAAATTCTCTCAGCTTTGGTATGTCTGGAAATGTCTTTATTCTGCCTTCATATCTAAAGGATATCTTTGTGGAATATATTATTAGTGGCTCATAATTTCTCTTTCAATAGATTGAATATTTCTTTCACTACCTCCTGGCTTGTAGAATTTCTGCTGAAAAATCTGATGGTAGTTGAATGGGCTTTCCTTTGTAGGTTACCATCTTCTTTTCCCTGGTCTCCTAGAGGATTCTTTCTTTGTTGTTCATTTTTGACAGCTTCAATACAATGTGCCTTGGAGAATGCCTGTTGGGATTGAGGTAATTAGGTGGTCTATTTCCTTCTTGGATACATGGATCTAGTTGTTTACACAAGTTTGGGAAGTTCTTGTCCTCTATTTGTTTTTTTGGGGTTTTTTTTTTTTTTTTTAGAGGGCAGTGTCACTGGCCCTCATATGTGGGATCCAAACCGAGCTGCTGGCGTCCCAAGCCAACTCTTAACCACTGCGCCACTCAGCCAGCCCTATTTGTTTGAATGTACTCTCTGTTTCCTTCTCCTTTTCTTCTCAGACTGGTATTCCCATTATTCTTATATTGCTCTTTCTGGTGGAGTCAAAAAGTTCTTGTAGATTTCTTTCATTTCTTTTAACTCTCAAGTCTCTCTCTTCTTCCATCTGTGTCATTTCCAGATTTCTATCTTTGATGTCACTGATTCTTTCCTCCATCTTCTTAGCTCTACTCCCTACACTGCCTATTTCATTCTTCATGAATTTTATAGAATTTTTAATCTCCAGAATTTCTATTTGGTTCTTTTTTAAAATTTCAACCTTGCTGGTAAAATATTCATTTTGTTCTTTGATTTTGTTTCTCAGTTCATCAAACTTCCTGTCTGTGTTTATTTGAATCTCATTGAGGTTTTTTTTTCAAAACTGCAATATTGAATTCTCTGTCAATTAAGTCACATATTTCCATGTCTTTAAATTCATTTTCTGGAGACGTTTCATTTACTTTCTGAGCTGCCTTGTTACATTGGTGACTCATGGCAATTAATTAATTATTATTTCTCTTCCTAGACATCTACAGAAGTGGGTTCTGCAACACATTTATAGGAAGAGGCCTTTCTTTTGATTTCCAGTAGGGTTTAGTGTAATGTTTTATTTTCTTTCCTGCTGCAGTCTTTTATTATCTCTCCCACTGTAGTCTTATATTTTATGTGCACCTGTCTGGCTTCTTACAGAATGGGGGGTGTTCCTTAAAAGGTGTGGTTCTCTTCTGTAGCACGTCACCTGGGTCACTGGGCATCATCTCCATGGGGGGATGTGGAGAGCTTCTGAAGTTCCAAATCTCTTCCTGCACCATTTTCAGTGCCCTTGTGTTTCAGCAGCTCCTTTACCCCTGCATGGATCTGCCCAAGTAGGTGGGGCAGGGGTGGGGTGAGTTGTGAGAGGTGACTGAGCAATTGTGGCAACCACCAGCACAGCCATTACTGCACTGAAGGCTCTCTTTTCTTCACTGGAACTAGTTGGGCTGAGAGTCCATGGCTGCAGGGCTGCAGTTCTCAGAACTGCAAATATTCTGTTCTTTGGATGTGACAATGCTATCATTCCACTTCTAGCACTGAGATGGGGGTTTAGGGTGAAGCTCTGGGAGAGTAGGGTAGGGTCCGCCAGGCTCTATGCCTATGTCTTCTCTCCTCTGCTTGGCAGTGAAGACTTAAACCACTGTTTTCACCCTTGTTCCCTCGGTCTTTGCTCAGGGGTCTCTGACATGAGTGTTGGTTTCAGGTGTGTTATATGCTGATCCCTCAGGCTGGACTGTTGGCCATCAGGGAAGTGCTAGCCATCCAAATTCTTCTCTCTCCAGAGACTACAGTAGCTCCGGAATCCTGGGAGATTGGGGCATCTGAGTCCTGTGGCTTGTGCCTGGCCTGCATTGCCTTGTTTCCCCATTCCCTCCTCCCTTTCTCACCCAATTTTCCCACCATTAGATGATTTCAATTGCATATCTCTTAATGTTGCCTCTCTGCTGTGCAGGGAGTCCTTTGTGGAATTATACCTGTTCAATTTGTTGTTAATTTCAGGGTAGATTTCAAGAGGCTCACCTCATTCTACCATTTCTATGAGATAATGCTGTACCATTTCTTTATCCAATCATCTATTAATGGTCATTTCCAATTCTTCCATATCTTGCCTATTGTAAATAGAGCTGTAGAATCATAGGGTTGCATTTATCTTTTTAGCATTTTGGATTTCTTCAGATAAATATCCAGCAGTGGAATTGCTGGGCCCTAAGGTAGTTTTGTTTTTAACTTTATGAGTTAAATCCCACCAACAGTGCACAAGGGTTCCCTTTTCTCTACATCTTGCCAACACTTGTTTGTTGACTTATTAATAATAACCATTCTGACAAAAGTAAGGTGGAATCTCATTGTTGTTTTTATTTGCATTTCTTTGATGATTATTGACATGGAGTGTCTCTTCATATGTCCATTGACCATGCGTATGTACTCTTTGGAGAGTGCCTGTCCAGGTTCTCTGCACAGTGTTTAATAGGATTTTCTAATGTTGATTTGCATGAGCTTTTTAAAATAAATTTTGGATATTAACTCTTTATCAGATGTATCATTGGTAAATATCTTCTCCCATTCAGTAGAATGTCTTTTCATTTTGTCGATGGTCTTTGCTGTGAAACAAGAGAAAAAGAAAAAAGAAAAAAAGAAAAACAATCTTTTTATTTTGATGTAGTCCTATTGTTGTTGTTTCCATTGCCTGAGGAGATATATCACTAAAAATATAACTAAGGGTCATGTAGGTCTGAGAATTTACTTCCTATTTTATCTTCTAAGAACTTTATGGTTTCAGATTTACATTTAAGTATTTAATCCATTTTGAATTTATTCATATGTTTTCTGGGAAGCTCTTAATCTGTCTTTCAATTTTAAGTGATAACCTTGCAGGGTAGAGTATTCTTAGTTGTAGGTCCTTGCTTGTTATCACTTTGAATATTCCATGCCAATTCCTGTGGCCTGCAAAATTTTTGAGAAATCAGGTGATAGTCTTATGGTAGCTCCCTTGTTAGTAAATAGTTTTCTTTTTCCTGCTTTCAGGATTCCTTGTCTTTAGCCTTTTCCATTTTTATTATGATGTGTCTGTGTGGGAGCCTGTTTTGTCTCATCTTGCTTTGGACTCTGCACTGTTTGTCTATAATAGACCTGTATGTCTATTTCCTTTACCAAGTTTGGAAAGTTTTCAGTCATTATTTCTTGAAAAACATTCTTGATACCTTGCTCCCTCTTCTCTTTCTAGTTATTTTAGTGTGTAAATGTTCTTGTGCTTCAAGTTGTCCCAGAGGTCTCTTAAACTACCTCTTTTTTTTAATTCTTATTACTTTTTTCTTTTGTGATTAGATTAGGTATTTTCTGCCACCTTTTCTTTTATATTGCTGATTTGATCCTTTGCTTCACCTAATCTGCTGTTGATTCCTTTTAGTGTATTCTTCATTTCAGTTGTATTCTTTATAACTGGTTCTTTTATATTGTTTCTATGCCTTTGTTTATTCTTCCTATCTCTTTGTTCAAGTTTTCACTAAGTTCCGTATGCATTCTTATAACCAGAGTTTTGAACGCTGTCTCTGGTAGGTTGTTTGCTTCCACTTCCATCAGTCCTTTTTCTGGAGTACCCTCCTGTTCCTTTATTTGGAACATGTTTCTTCATTTCCCCATTTTTGTTGCCTCTCTGTGTTCATTTCTATGTATTAGGTAGCTCTCTTCTGTCTATCAGTGTTCACCAAGTGGCCTTACATAGTACGTGTCCTATGTGGTCCTGTGGTCTGATTTCTTGTGTCATATTTTCCAGGAGTGATCCTTGTGTGGGTTGTATGTGATTTCCTATTGTAGTTGAATTGTGATTGCTTTTTGCACATCAGTGAATAGTGTTTACTCTCCGGATGACTTACTATGAGAATTGCCTATACCCACCGTAGTAGAACTGCTGTGTGTGGGCTGACCCCCCCAGAATGGAATTCGTCCCAGCAGACTTTTATACTTGTTGAGACCACCCTATGGGTGTGCCACTTGTGTGGCTAATCAGGTGGTGCTCTGTTTTGGTCTGTAGTCAGCCTCTGGGTGTGTTATTTCTGGTGTCTCTTGGGAGGAACCCCCTTATAGGACAAGTTTCGCTGTTGCCTATGACTGGCCTTAGGCTACCTGGTAGGAACTACAAAGCTCTATGCATTTGGTTCCTGTCTGTGGTGGACCTGGAGTCGTGTGGGGGTAGCCTCATGATGACTCAAGGTCTGCCGCTGTGAGTTTTGGGCCTGGAGCAGCTTAGCCAAAAGCCTCAGGTTCTCCAGGGCCTGTTGCCACCTGCTGACTGCCAGTGAGGTCCAGCTGCTGAAAAAGCCTCCTTAAGTGATGTGGGCAAGCTCCTTGTCTTGGTGTTAATAGTGCCTCTATCAATGCCAACAAGTTGGGCAGGACAACTTCCTAGAGAATCATCAAGTTATGGCGAGTGATGTTCAGTTAGTGCAAATTCGTTTTTGCACCAGTGCTGAGCCTGTGGCCACTCTGCAAAGTACCCTAAGAATACCAAAGCCAGCCTCTGCTCACTTTGGCTTGCTGATCACCAAAAGTCACCCAAGGAAGGCTGCAAAGTACCCTAAGAATACCAAAGCCAGCCTCTGCTCACTTTGGCTTGCTGATCACCAAAAGTCACCCAAGGAAGGCTGCAGCATGAGCAAGGGCTTACTCCCTGCCTCCCAAAGTGTCCCAGTCAGCCACATAAGCCATCACAAGATTTCTGCAGCTGGAAGAGCATTTTGCAGTGTGTGGGGCAGGCCTGGCCACCCAGGTGTGGAGAGTGACCCTAGGCAACGATGGGAAAGTTGGGTCCCAGGGAGTCACCAGAGTTGCAGGGGTAGAGTTGCCAAGACCAATGTGGTCTCAGATTTCGTTTTGTAGCAGAGGACTCCACACAGAAAAATGCCACTGCATTTAGGCTGTGTATGAGGCAGGCCCCACACAGGGATAATGACAACTGTTCCTCTAACTGTCCCTGAAAACACACAACTCAGTCTTTACCTGTAAGTCTCTAGCACCTGTTAAGCTGCCACCTCTGTACCAGAGCCCATGGTGAGTACTTGCGTTACTGGGAAAATGACACTGAAACTTCTGTTCTTGTCTTCTTTAAGGAAAGACTTCAATCAAGACACAGAATTTTGTGCAGAACAAAGTAATTTATTACTAAAAGAGAGTATACTTCGAGACATGGAGCAGGCTGACCCGAGAGAGTGAAGCAGCCTCATTTTACATTGTATAAAGGCTTTTATTTCTATGTATAGAATTGCCTTCCGTTGTCTCCTCTATTATCTCTCTTTCTTCTCCTGAGGTGCCTTCTCCTCTGACATTTAGCAATGTATTTCTCTGATTTAGGGGCATTTGTAAGCACATGTCCTCTGGGTATGTGACAACCTGGAATCCTGTTGGGCTAGTAGGTATTGATGGATATTTTCCCTCCTTCTCTGACATTTAACAACATAATTCTTTGATTTAGAGGTAGGTGTAATCCTGGAATCCTTCTGGGCAGCTGTAAGGAGTCTTGACCCAAGTAGGAACTGCACCAAGGGGCTTTCTAACTGGGACTAAATATCTCCTTCTCCTGATCATTTTTACCTGTCTACCTACCTTATCACTTGCAAATGAGTGATTCTGTGCATGGACCCATTAAGATATCTGGGTTCCATTCGCCTTCCATCTCACCAGGGCAGAGTCCTCATTAATTTTCACTGTCTGATGTTTGAGGACTCTTCTTCTTGGCACTGGACCCCTGCGTTAGGGATCCCATGTGGGGCTAGGACGCTTCACTCTTCAGGAGGGACCTTCAACTTTGAGGTGTTTTTCCCAATACTCAATCATTACCTGTGGGTTTTGGATTAGCCCATTTTGCATCTCTTACTCTACTACCAGTGTCGATGTGACCTTCTCTTTATATCCTTAGTCATAGGAGTACTCTTCAGCTAGACTTCAGATGGTTCTCAAGGTTGATTTTTCTATAATTTAGTTGTAAGTTTAATGTGGTCATGGGAAGTAAAAAACACAATATTTACCTCTTCTGCTATCTTTGTTTCTCCTGCTTTAATGAGGAATTTTGACAGCCATTTTGATACAAGTGTGTTTATGTATGCATATATATGTATATGTGTGTATGTGTGTGTGTGTGTGTGTGTGTGTATAAGTGTGAGGTGTTCTATAAGTATAATTGAATGTAAAGTTGGGACCACCTGAAACAAAATGATGCATTTACATAGTGTTTATACTTATGTTACACCATCTTATTCTCACAGAAATCTATTTTATATGGAAGAAGCTTTGGTGTAGGTTAAGAAAGTTGCCCAAATTTAGAAATACAGTTGCTATCATGTCTTATGTGCTTCCTGATGCTATAACCAGTTTTGTTTTACTGTATCTCCCAAGAAACTCACAGTTCATATCTTTTCAAGTCTTATTATATTAATCTGAAAGCTACCCACATTTAGTTTTTCAATTCCATAGTAATCAAATCTTTATCACGACCATAAGCAAGGTTTTTAAATGAATAACTTGAAAATATATATTTTAAAATATGGATTTATTTGACAAAAAGAAACTTTCACGTGTTATAGAAACATATACACAATTTTTGGAGACAATCTGGATTTGTTTCATATTCTATGAAACATATGGGGAATGAAAAAGTTTTTATATAATCATATCACAGAAATAGCAGCATGAAGAATGCATCTTGAAATCTCCCCTGGAATTTACAACAAACTGAACAGCTATAATTCTGCAAAGCACTCTCTGTGTGGTATACAGACAAGCATGAGAGACATGCAATTGGAATAATCCAAAGTTGGGCAAATTGGGCAAGCAGGGGAGGAGGGAAGAGAGAAGTGTGGAGATGAGAGCAGAAGGTTGCAGTACAAAGATAAGATCTCAGAGTTCCCTGTAGTCCAGAGCTACCACAGTCATGGGAGAGGGAAAAATCTGCCTACTAGCACTCCCCTACAATCCACAGTTCTGCTGGAGGGTCAGCATATAATACTGCTGAACCCAATGTTCATGGCAGAGATCCCAGAGCAAAGACTGAGGGAAGACTAGTGAGAATGGTAATTTGAGCCCTCACTGACAGATAGAATATGGAAGACAAATACCCAGAGCCTGGCAGACTCCTCCCCACCATCCCATATCTGGCCCACCTCCCACCCTTCCAGTGCTAGAAGCAGACACCAGAAGAA